>JBCEDN010000015.1:0-1427963 GCA_039880775.1 Diaporthe vaccinii | reverse complement strand
GCTATAAAGGCTTATTACTTTTATATTATCCTTATATTATATTTTATAATATAAAATCATTATATGATTATATTTATAGCCTATTCTAAGGCTTAATTCATTCTTATTAATAAGCCTTTTAGTTTTATATAGTGTTTCAGGGTCTAATAGAATTTAATATATAACAGCAGGTATAAGTACCTACTTACCCTTTATTACTTTTAGATTTTAAGAAAAGAATCAACTCCCCTCTTTTTATTAATTTTAACTATATATATATGCAATCATCTCTAATTAAACCTCCATCAACCTATTTATATCATTCTTTTATCTTTATTCCTCCCCTTAATTTTCATACCTTTCTTCTTATTATAAAAGTTACTTTTACTTCTTATAATAGAATAAGCCCACTCTATTATTATAATGGTTTTATTTTTATTAATAATCTAGCTTAGGCTTAAATTTTAAGATCTTCTTTATTTAATTAAGAGTAGGAGATATATAATATACCTAAAACTATATAACTCATCTATCTTCCCTTTAGATTCAGCCTTTAAAATCCATCTATCTAATATATAGATAAGGTTAGAACTTAATAGAATGGAAATACTTTATAAATCAAGGCTATCATAACCGTATTATAAATATAAAGGGGAGATTAAATATTATAAAGTTAAAAAGCTTTATTTAAAACTAATTTCTCTTCCTCCTTATATAAAATAACTTCCTAATTAAGATATTAATATTATACTTATTATATATTAATATAAAATATAAGGTTCTTATATTAAATAGCGGAAATAAAAGCTAATAATATATTTATTTATATTAAGATCTAAATCAAAAGATTAGCTCTTAAATATTAAGATTAATATAAATCTATATAATTATTAGTATTAAATCAACCTTTAATATTACTTTAATATTAAAGGAATTAAGGGATTAAAAATTTAATATTAATAATAGTTATTATTTATACCTTTTAATATTACTTTAAATAATCTTAGCATTAAGTAATTTACTAGGCACCTTAAACCCTATAATGCTTCTATTTAATATTATCTTAGCTTTAATTAAATATAAATAATAAGGTTAATATAGCTAGATAAGGGTATTATAATTCTTATAAAAAAATATTTTAAATATCTTATAACTTAATAATAAATATATATATTAAAATATTAATAATTTAATATTATCATTTAACTTTAAATTAATTTATTAAATTACTTAATCTTTTTTATTTAATTAATTAATTTTACTAATAATATTTAATTTAAGAGACTCCTTTTATATTAATCTTGCTATAGGCTCTATAATATAGAGAACCTTTCCTTATTTAACAACATTATTAAGCCTACCTATAGCTAATATCCTTCTTAAATAACCTATAGGATCCCACTAGCCTTTATTAAAGTTTAAATTAAAAGGCTCCTTTAATTAGTATTAACTATTAAAGGATAAAGGATAAGGGCGCTTATTTAAGTACTTTAAGCCTAAGGGTAAAGGAATTATTAAAATACTTTCTATTCCTTTTCTTTTAAAATAATAATTTAATTAATCTCAGCCAACTCCTTTTAAAAACTTTAATACTTTTAATAAATATTATTCTCTTTTAGCCTTTATTAATTAGATAGTTCCTCTTTAAGTTACCCTATTTATATTAAATAGTATAAATATACTTAAGTTTAATAAAATTAATATTATTAAATTAATCTCTAATATTAAGAATATTTTATCTTAATTCTTATATCCTTTTAATTAAACCTTAGTATTATTTTAATAGTATTATATTACCCTAAAGCTTATTAAAGCTATTAATAAGATTATTATTAAGGAATAAACTTAATTAGAATAAAAAGATAAATTATTTATTTATTTTAAATTTAGCGATAAATTAATGCAAGTTAATTTAAATAAAGTTATCAAAGCTATTTTTTATTAAAACCCTTTAAGGGATTATGATAAATAAAAGAGGAAGATCGCTAATTATAATACCTTACTTAATAAAGTAGGTGATATATTAATCTATCTTATTTAACCTTTTTATAATATCTTATTATTTTATTTAAAGAAGCTTTTTATTATAAAAGGGATAAGGGTTAAAAGGGTAAAGATAAAGCTATAGTTAAATTTTAAGTATATCCTATTTAAGATTTTTAATAAAGAATTTAAATATTTAAGATAAGACTATTATCTATCTATTAAGGGGCTTTCTAATTAAATTAAACCCCATTTATAAGAGATATTCTTATATTATTAATTTAAAAATAATATTAAAGATTAATATTCTATTAATAAAACCTAATATTAAATATTTAAACTAACTTCTTTTAATTAGATTTAAAAGATTTAATAATATTTTAATTAAGATAATATTATTAATATCCTTATAAGGCAGTTAATTAATTTATAGCTTAATAAAGTTAATCTTTAAGAGTAAAACGCTATTTTATTTAATAACCTTAGAAAGATTAAGGTAAGATTTAAATATAGGGCTGATTATAATTTCTATTAAGAAGCCTTGAGTCTTATTAGTTTTGGTATTATTAGCTTTATTAAAGGACTTAATAGTATTAATTAGGATTAGTTTATTAATTAATTAAAAGTCTTTGTTATTTAATATAAAAAGGATGGCTTTCTAAGGGTTTATTATAAATATACTTTATTTAATTATAATACTTATAAGTATGAAAAGGTAGAATGCCTTATTTTAAATAGACTTCTCTATATAGAGAAATATAAGGAATTAATTATTTATTTAAGTATATAAGATAAAGTATAAATAACCTTTATTAATCTACTTAACCTATTAGCTATTTACTATTATTAAAATTTACTTAGTTATAAGTTTAAGAGGTTAACTAAAGGATGCCTTAAATTCCTCTCTTAAAAGAATAAAATAAACCTTTTTATTATTATTTAATATTAAAAAGCTATTAAAGCTAATCTTTTATTAAAAGGTAAAAAGGCCTTAAGAATCTTAAAGATGATTTAAGATTTATTATAATTTATATAACTTAATTCAATTATAATCACCTTTAACCCTTCCCTATTTATTATTAAAATAAATAAAGAAATTATTTATATATCTTAAGCTTAGATTACTATTAATATAGCTAAGAAGAGATAAATAATTAGAAAACTTATTAATTAAGATAATGTAATATTTAAAATAATTTTAAAGATATAAATATAAAAATTAAAAGTTTGATTTAAAGATAAAGCGTTAATAACTATAAACCTCTTAATAATAAAAAATACTAAGATTTATAATAACCAGCTATATTTAAAGAAGATTATAATAAAAGCTATAAAAGTTAAAAATATAGGGGTTAAGCTAAAACTAAAAAGCTAACCTTAAATCAACTTAAACCCTAAAAAGATAGCGGCTTATATAATCCTTATAAAGATTATTAAACTTTATATTTTAAACCTCTTAATACTTAGTAATATAAATATAACTTTAATTAAATACTTATAAGCTATATAATATAATATTTGCTTAATTTTAAAGGTATCTTTTAAATTAATATATAATTATAATGCGGAATATATTATACTTAATTAAATTGTAATTATCTTTATTAAGGCTTACCCTTAGAAACCAAATAACTATTATAATAATCAACTACCCTTAAGCTTTAATTAAAATTTACCTCTTATAAATAATTAAAAATTCCTCTTTAAATATAAGGTTAATTTAATCTATTTAATAATGGTTAATATTATTAATTATAATATCTTAAGCTCTATTTATTTAATTATATATATTGGAATAGATATTAATAAACTTCTTTTAGCTCTCTTTAATATAGGAGCTAAAATAAATCTTCTGCTTTTATCTTATTGCAACTAAAATACCTTTTTATATACTCCTCTCCTTAATATAACCTTAATGGTTTATAATAGAAACTCCTTAGCTTTAATTAAAATAATTAAATAATAAATATATATTAAGGTTAATAAAATTAAAGCTATCTTTTTTATTATAAATAATATAAATTATAAAATAATATATTATATCCTTTTTAAAATACCTTTCTTTCTTAATATTAATCTTATTTTTAAGAGATCTTATAGATTTCTTTTTATATATATTACTTTTAAAGATTCTTAAGTAATATATAGGTTGGGGCGGTAGAATTAAAAGCCTTTCTATATAATAGCTTTTAATGGAGCTAATATCCCTAAAAAATACATTCCACCTATTATTAAAGCAATCTTAGCTTAATAATTCCCTTTTAATTAGATATTAATAGAGGGAGATATGGGTATTTAGCTATATTTAATAATGAAAAAACTTTAAAGAGAATTAAATTTATAAAATAATGATAAGGTATTTAGGGTGCTTTTTAATAATAATACTTAAAGAATAACTATATTATTTATAAAAGATCTTTAATTAGAAATCAAGTATACTTATACCTTAAAAGGAATTAATAAGCTAAAGCCATATTATATATATAAATCTTACCTCTAGAAGAAAATATCATATATTAAGAAATAAGCTGATAATATCCCTTAACTATTAATAATCACTAAATTAATAAGATATATATTAAAACCTATAATTAAAATATTATATAAGAAAGTAAATATTAAGGTATATCCTATTAACGATTATCTATTTAATAGGTTTATCTTAAAGGGAATGGTTAATTAGAAGCTTAATTATAAAGCTAGGATTAAAGCTGCTATAAATATTAATAAGGGGAATAAATATAATACTTAGATAAGATTAAAATTCTCTCTTATAAAAAAAGGGTCTAGATTTACTCTTAATTGCCTTATAATACTAATAGAAAAGAATTATAATAGCTTCTTATATAAAGAGTATAATCTCTTTATCTATCTCTTATTTAACCAGAAGGCTACTTTAGCATAGGACTGGTTATATATATCTTAAATAAGTATAGATATTGCTTTACCTTAGTCTATTAAGATTATTCCATATAAAGCATATTAAATAAAGTCTATTAAGCTTCCTTATGCTTTATAAGAAATAGCGATTAAGATATTATAAGAATAATAAAATAGAGGCATCATTAAGGAGTTATATATCTTATATTAAAACAAATAATTCCTTATTAAGAAAAAAGATAGTGGATATTATTTAATTAATAATATCTTAGAAGTTAATAAGGTTATTATAAGGGATGCATTTATTCCTCCTATAGCTAATAAGTTTATGAAAGAATATATAATATATAAGGTTTTATCTTTATTAGATTTCTTCTTTAAATATAATTAAATTAAGCTAAATAAAAAAAATAAAGATATTATAATCTTTATAATTTTAATTAAATTATTCTAATAATATAGATTATTAATAAGAGCAATTAACTTTATAATATAATTTATAAGGTATATAGTTTATATATTTTATAACCTTATCCTTTATATCTAT
Organism: Diaporthe vaccinii; assembly: GCA_039880775.1. Classification (NCBI taxonomy): domain Eukaryota; kingdom Fungi; phylum Ascomycota; class Sordariomycetes; order Diaporthales; family Diaporthaceae; genus Diaporthe; species Diaporthe vaccinii. Next base: position 1,422,574 of record JBCEDN010000015.1, on the reverse strand, counting down.
AAGCCTTTTCTTAATAATATAGTGGTTAAGGGCCTTAATAGCGATTATAATAGTAAATAAGCTCTTAATCTCTTTAAGATATAGTTATTTATTATAAAATATATCAAGAACCTTAATAATATACTATATAATACTAAGCTTGCTAAGGGTATTATTAATATTATTAAATTAAAATAATATAAATAATAAATTAATATTATAGGATATATTTATAAGATAATAGGATAGGTATTAACTAATAAAAAGATCTTAAAGATTTTAAAATAAAAAGATTATAAGTTAATTAGTAAAATCTAGTTCTTCTTAAGAATAATTAACTATTATTAAGTTTAAATGCCCTTATATAGGATTATTATAAGATCTATATTTAATCTCTTTAAGAAGGGAACCTATTTTAATTAAACCCTAGAATATTAAAAGGCTATAAATACGCTTAAAGCTATAATTACCTCTAAGCTATATCTAATCAATATTAATTATATATAAAGGAATATTATTTTTATAATTGATATTAATTTAAAAGGATAAGATATATACTTAATATAAGAGTATGATAATATATAATATCTTATTTAATATAAGAGTAAAGCATAATCTTACATTAAGAGGCTATATAATATAATAAAAAGAGAATATAGAGCTATTTTATATATAATTAGGAGGTTATGATTTTATATCTATAGAGTTTACTTTATTTTAAAGATTAATTTTAATATCCTTATTTAGCAATTTAATGGTTTAGTTATAAATATCCCTAGCGCCCTAGTTATAAAATAGCTTATAGTAATTAAAATTTATAACTTTATAATATATTATATAAAGGGTTTTGAAAATGCTATTATAAATGTATTATTATAGAAGCATTTAAGTCCTTTAAATATTAAAGATTAGAAGATTAAGGGTAATATTAAGGAGTAATATAACTTTACCCTCAACTAACTTTTAATACTAAAACTTACTAATCAAGATTATATCTTAATAAATACTTATTTCTAATTAAAGAACTTTAAATATATTATTAAGTTTTTTACTTATAAGAAAATCTTAGATGGCCTCTTAAATAAGCAGGCTATCACATTTAGGAAAAATACATTTTAATTCCTTCTCCATAATAATATACTTTAAAAAAGGCCTGAAAAAGATTTATTTAAATAATAAATTATAAATAACCCTAATTAAAAATAATATATTATTAAGAATATTCATATCCCATTAGATTATTAAAGATAAGATATGATATATTATTAAATTCACATTATATATTATTGAAAAGGTATATATATTAATATTAAAGTTGTAATAGCTAGCTGCTTAAAGTACAAGAAATAGGATATTCAGGTATATAATAATAAAATCATCTTTATAATTCTTAATTAACTATTTATTAAGATCTATATTAATATTTAATACCTCCCAGTGGATTATAAATATAATAAACTTATAAAGGCGTGGTATAATTTAATAAGATGAGTTAAAATAAGCCCTCTTTATAAAGCTAATTCTAAGAATATTAAGCAATTTTTTATTTAAAATATTCTTTTTAAATAAGGGCTCCCTTTTAAAGTTATAATTAATAAAGGGAGAGAGAATATAGGAGAATTTACTTAATATTTCAAACTGATTAGAAATATAGGCATTTCTCATTAGTTTTTATATTAGCTAAAATAAGGGAGGAGGGAGCAGTAGGTTGGAAAAATATCCTCCCATATATACTCTTCATTAATCGGATAACTCTTCGATAATCTTATAGGAAAAGCCCTTTTTATCTCCTTTATAATTTTAATTCCATCATCCTTATTAAGATAAATATTCCTATTTAGTAAGTTTAAGCTTAGTATTTAAATATAACTCCTTAAGAGAATTTTAATTATAAGCTTTAAGCCCTTTTAAACCTTAAAAAAGATATTAATAAAGCTATTTAATTTATTATAAAGTAAAGAGTTAAAGTTACTTTAAGGGATATATATTACGGGTTTTTAAGATTTATACCTTTATAAAAAGATAACTTAGTTCTTCTTATTAATAAATAGTATAAGGTTAATCACTCTTCCTTTTATAAGTTAATATATTAATAAACTAGCTTATTTATTATTTTAAAGATTTATAATAATAATATATATAAATTTAAGATATTTAATAGAGTTAATCTTTAAAGGATATTTTTATTAAGGCGATTAAAAAAGTTTATTAATAATAACGGTATATAAGAGCTAGATATTCCGCTTTTATAAGTATAAGGTCTTTTAAATTTTAAACCTAAGGATTAAGAATTAGAATTTCCTAACTTACCTATTATTCCAAAATCTAATATTATTATAAACCATAAAGCTACCTTTAATTAATATTAAGATTAATTAGATATTAATCTATCCATTAAATCTATCTTATTATAACTTTTATTCTTTTTAAATAGCTTATCTAACTCATATATATTAAATAATAGCCCTGTTATTTATTCTTAGACGCTAGTTAAAATCAAGCTTAGGGCATTTAACTAATTCATTAACATTCCAGTTCTCTAGCCAGATAACCCTTATTAAGCTGAATTTATAAAAGATTAAAACCGGCATTATTACTTTTCTAGCAGGAGAATGAAAGGGGGGGTTATTATTCTACATTAAAATAAACTTATATAATTATTTAATTATTTCTTTTTCACTATAATATTATAATTATTCTTTTTTAATTAAAACTATATATATATTCTTTTTTATATATTTATAAGGGCTGATAAGATTTATTTATTATAAGCCCCTTATAAGTTAATATAACCTTATATCCATTATTATTATTATTATATCCCTATTATCTATTAAATATCTATTATATAGGCTAATATTAAGGCATTATAAGTTTATATTAAGGATATATTTATTTGCATTAAGCTAATATTTTATATATTAAATTATTACTTATTACTTAAATTTAATATTTACCTTTATTTATTATTTTACCATTAATATATTAATTATAAAACCTAAATATTAGCTTAATTAAATAAGCTTTATTATTATAAAACCCTTTTTAAGTAAAATGGAGTTAAATTAAGAAAAATCATTATATTTAGCTATAAAGCCTTAAAAGAATTACCTTTATCTATATCTTCTTAATACTATCTTAATAATCTTATATTTATCCTACTATCTTAATTACCATTAGCTTTCTTTATTCCTAATTATAATATTTTTTTACCTTTACTTTTCTCAATTAAGGCTTAAACTCAACTACCTTATTAATCGCCGCCTCCTTCGCTTTATTAAAGCTATATTTAATTAAAATATATATATATAAATTGATTTCCAGCTTTAATTAAAGCATTGCTTTAAAATCTACTTAATATTTAGGTATATATTTCTCTATTAATTTCTCACTATTATATATATTAAAGTTATAAAAGTAAGCCTTAATTATATAAATATAATTAATATAAATATTTTTCTTATAGCTAGTAATAAAATGGTATTTAAAGAATAATAATATAATAAGAATGTTATTTAACTAGATAAAGCTTATTTAAGAAAGATAGTAGTTATAAGAAGTAGCATTATAATAATTAAAGAGAGCAATAAGGAGGCTAGGGCCTTAATATTAATTATTATAAATTAGAGATATATATTTATTATATAATAAGTTGCCAGTCTTTTTAATAAAAATGATATTAATTGGGTAAATAGTTAGCTTTTTAATATTTTTATATAAAAATTAATAATCTTTATTATAAAGGAAATCTTAAAAGAAATCCTTAATTACTACCTTATTTTTTAAGTAATAAAAAACCTAAGTATAATATTATACCTATCTTAAGCCCTTAATAATATAAATATTAATATACTTTATGAAAATATTATAAGTAGGGCTTTTAAAGATATAAAAGGTTAAGAATATATTTTTATTTATAAAGGTAATATATATATTTTAATTATTAAGGTATTAAACTTTCTTAGAAATAAATATTAATATAAAAGGCTCTTCCTTTTTTTTCCCTTTTCTCTTACCCTTATTATTATTAATAATTACTTAATTATTAAAAGATATAATTAATTAAAAAGGGATATAAGGTTCTTAGGAATTAAAGGAATAGTTAATGCTTAAAGATAGAAAAGGTTAAATAGGTTGTTAAGGTTTATTAAAAGGCCTTGCTGATTAAGAAAGGAAACTATTTTCTTAAAAAGTAAAAAGGTAAATATTAGCTTGAGATAAAGAAGGCTAATTAAGATGCGGAGGTTTATTAAAAGGTCCTATTAATTAAGAGGGGGTATTATTCTCTTAAGAAGTAAAGGGATGATTATTATTTATAGATAAGGGAGGTTAATTAAGGCGCTAAGGTTTATTAAAAGGTAAGGTTGATTAAATTAAAACGGATTAATAGCACTTTAAAGGATTAAATTATTAAATATTTATTAAAGGTAATAAGAAAGAAAGTTTAAAGTTAAGGTTATTTATAGGCTTAAAGTTATTACTTAATAAAAAGAGAGATATATAATAATCAGATATATAGTAATTAAATATAATAAAGATTAGTTTAATATTTAATAATATATTTAATTAATATATTTAAATTAAGATTAAGAAAAAGAAGAGTTATTATAAATAAAAGAAAGGAAAAAAAGGTTAATAGAAAAGTAGTTATATAGAAAAGGGTTAAAATAAAAAAAAGCTTAGGAAGAATTAGCTTATTTTATAATAAAAAAGGAAAGTAATAAAATAAGAAGCTATTATTATTAAAAGAAGAAGGAAGTGACTTATTTAATTAAATGATTTACTTATTAACTTAACCTCTTCCTTATACCTTTAAAAAGCTAGCACTTTATCTCTCTCTTTTCCTCCTTTATATTCTTTTTCTTAATAAACCTCTTCTTTATACCTTCTTAGCTTTAATTAAAAGCCTTAGCTATAACTTTTAAAAAAGTAATTAAATTTTTAAAAAATAAATTATCTTATTATTATAATACCCTTTATAATAACTTATTAATAAGAGTAATTATTGCTAATTTAGTTATAATACCTCTTTAATTAACCTAAGCTTATACATTCCTCTCCTTCTTCCTCTTTTCCATTTACCTTATCCTTTTTAGCTTAATTATCTATATAGTATTCTTTAAAGATATAAGCCTCTTTATTATTATATTACCCCTTTAATTACTTACTTTTATTTATATTCTTCACTATCTATATATTAATACTTCCATTTTTTATATTTATTCCTAATTAATATATTTAAAATAAATAACTTTAAATATAGTAGTAAGAAGGGGTTGGTATCCTTAAAAAGCTTTAGCTAATATAGCAACTCTCTTATAAATATAAATAAATAATCTAATAACTTAAGAATAAGATAAATATAATTAATAAGCCTTAACCTTAATAAACTTATTTTATTAATTAAGAAAGAAGGGATTTTTAATTAATAGAAATATTAAGCTTAATTATTATAACTCCTATTTTATAATAACTTTCTAAAGACCCATTAAGATATTAAATTCCTAAACCTTATAAATATTTATAATTATAGGAATTTTAATAAGAAGGAAAGTAAAAACCTTTTATATAATCCTTTTAAGACTTATATCCTTATAAATAGGCTATAAATCTTAAATACTTAGGGCTTATAAGCTTATAAAGAGAGACCCTCTTACTTTAATATAAAGTAATTAAGTATTAAAGAGCTTAAAAAGCTATTTATAAAATACTTCCCTAGGGTTAACTTATACCTTAAATTATATTCACCCCTTAATTTAAATAACTTATTTAGGCGTTATTAAGGATATCTCTTCCTTAACCTTTATAATTATAAAGTATTACTTACTATTAATAAAAAGTTTTGCTTTAATTAAATTATAATAGCAGTTTAATAGCAGCTCCTTAACTTTTAAGATATTATTTTTATTTATAACTAGCCAGCTAATTATAATAAAACGCTATATATAATATTTAGATAGAAAAAGCTTATTAATAAATATAGATTTATTATTATAATCTTTTATTATCTTAATTATTAAGTTCTTATTATTTATTATTAAGATACCTACCACCTTAAGATAATTAATATCTATTTAAAAAAGAAGAAATATAATGAAAACTTTAAAAGCATTAATTATATCATTAAATTATATCTATTTATAAGGTTACCTTTAGCTAAGATAAATAAAGGTATTTATAAGGTAATTAAAATCTTTATAATGCTATAATTAAGCTTAATGAATTATAGTTGGTAAGTTGCTAATTATATAACGTTCTTTTTCCAAAAGAATTAAGGAAGAAATAATTAAGAGTTTAAAGATTAGATAAGGTCTAATTTATAGATAAGCAGGGCTATGAGATTTATAAAGGAGGAAGCTATAATTAAGATCTAGATATTTATAATATAATTAGAAATTAATAAAACTAATAAACCTATATAAAAATCATCTTATCTTATTATCACCCTTAATTAATTCAATATATTAAAGAAGAAATATAAGCTTATATTTAATTATAAATTTAAAAAGATAGGTATTATTAATATATCTTATAGTAATAAGAAGCAAGGAAAACTCTTAATATTCTTATTTATAAAAAGGATAGCTAATTAATTTAATAGAATTAATCTCTCTCACCTTATTAATTACTATATATTTTAAATAAAGATTAAAGGGCTAATATCTTTAATTATAAAGCTAAACGTTATTATCATGGATAAGCTTAAAATGATATATAAATATAATAATAATATCTATTATATAAAAGAGATAATGGCGGGAATTAATAAGAATTGATTAATATCTCCTAAGGAGAAGAATTTAACTACTTCCTAAGTTAAATTAATTTATAATTATAACTAATAAGCTAATTATTAAGTTCCTATAAGCAGTATTAATACTTAAGTATTAATACCCTTAATATTAACTAATTATAATAATTAAAGGGAGTATATTGCCTTAAAGAAAGAGTGGGAAGGAAGTAAAACTACTAAGGAATAAATAAGTAATCGCGCTAAGTAATATATTTATTAAGAGAAAATAAAATGAGGGTAGATTAACAGTAAATATAATTAAGGATAATAAGGATGCTTTAATTAAAAGTAACTTAGTTTTTTATATACCCTATTTTAAGTCTTTATCTTAATAAGGTTAGAAAGGGGTATATTTTAAGATTTAATGGAATTTAATATATGATAATGAGTATAAATATTTACTTACCCTTTATTACTTTTAAATTTTAAGAAAAGAATTAACTCCCTTCTTTTTATTAATTTTAATTATATATATATATAATCATCTTTAATTAAATTTTTATCGGCCTATTTATATTATTCTTTTATCCTTATTCCTTCCCTTAATTTTCATACCTTCCTTCTCATTATAAGAGTTGCTTTTGCTTCTTATGGCAGAATGAGCCTACCCTATTGTTGCGGTGGTTTCGTTTTCAATAGTTATATTTTGCGTTAAAGTAATAATAAGTAGGTATGAAGAGCAGGTTATATTTTAATACAGAATATTAGTAAATATTAAGCAAAGGTTTTAAACCTTATTTATAAAGATGGTTATAGTTATATATTAATTGTTATTTAATAGGGATTAAAATAAATTAATAAGGATAATAGCTAATTAGTTAAGGAAGCGTAATAATAATAAAAATATCTTATAACTTTATTAAATCTTAGTTACCCTATTATTAGCTAATTAAGAGGTTTTATAAGGAATATAAAAGGAGTTTAATGGGATTATTATAATAAAGTATAATATTATAAAGCTTAAGGGGAAAGAGTTATATTATAATATTATAAAATAATTTATTATTAAGAACTTAATAAGAAGAGTTATACTTAAGTTATTTATTATACCCTTAAACTTAATAAATATATTTAATTAGGAGATCTTAAATAAAAGAGCTAAGTAGGCTAATAAATATATTATGGCTTATAAGGTTATAATAAAGATATATAAGAGAAGGAAATATATTTATATTATTAAGGGGGGTATGCCTTTAAATCTAGAGATATATTGGATTATTTTTAAATATTATACCTAATTAAGATATATAAATAATTAATTTTTTAAGTATTTTATAATATTTAGGGAATTAAGCTATAAGAATAGCTAATTTATTATATCTTATCCTTATATATAGCCTAAATAGCAAATAGCTTAAAAGGTAGGAGAAATTTATTATATAAAGGGTTAAAGAAGTAAATAGCTTATATTAAATCTTTTATTATCTTATTAAATTAATGCAGCTTTTTAATCACCTTATTAATTTATATCCCCCTTAATCCCCTTAATCGCTTAAGTTATATTAACTTTAGTAATTTATAATATATATTATAAAGGGAGGGGGGGCTAATAAGGTTATTAATGATTAATATAATAATCTAAATATTATAATATTTATAATATTAATAACTTATTTTTTAGTGATATTAATAATAAATATTAATATATCTTTAATTATTATAAAGATAAAGGCTTTAAGTAAATATAATTGCTATATAGTTATTTATATAAATAGCTATAAATTATAACTATCTTTAAAAGGGTAGAAATATTAATAAGATCATTAATCTAAATAATCTTTATTATAGCTTTATAATAGTAATATATTTTATATATATTATAAAGATAATTATAAGTTTTAATCCCTTAGGGTATAATATAATTAAAATATTATAAAGGATAAAAGCTTAATTAATTATAGCTTTCTTAATACCTAGGCATTTAATAAATTCTATATTAATTAATTTAATAAAGTTTAAGAAACCCTTCTTATATTAAATTACCTTATCTAGGAAAATAATAAGATATTTATAATTATAATATAAAGCTTAATTATACTCTTATAATAAGCTAGGATTTAGCTTCTTAGGGGAGAAGGGTAGTATATATAGTTTCCCTATATATCTCTTAACCGCCTTAATATTATTTATTTTAAGATTATTTAATATAAGTTACTATTATTAAAAAGTAATAGTTATCTTATATAAGTACTTTATATAAAATTTTAATTATTATTATAAAAAGTAAGGGGAAGAAGGATAAGGGTTTTTAAATAAATATAATTTAAATAGGTAAGAGGTAGGGAAAGGGGGGCTTAAATAATAAACCTTATTAATTGCTATAATATTAACTATAAATAATATTTAAATTATATATACCCTATATTCCCATTACCTCCCCCTTAATTTAACTTAAAAGCTTAACCTTAAAGGCTTAACCTTAAAGGTTTAACCCCCTTATTATATTCTGCTCCTTATATTTAAAAAGAATAAGCAATTTAAAGGGATAAGAAGAGATTAAGAGATTATATTTTCTTATTATTATTAATCAAAGATTATTCTTATTTTATATAAGGAAAGTTCTTTATTTATACTTATATAATAATTAAGGTTTTTCTTACCTTTATTTATCCCTTATTTATTATTATAATTTCTTTCCTTATTTATATTATCCTCTTTATATAGCCTTATAAGAAAATAAATAGCCTTAAAATTTATTTAAAATATTATTAAATCTTTTTTATAATATCATTTAATTATATATTATCTTTTAATAATATAAAAAGCTTATTAATATATATCTTATATAATATAACTTAATAAGTTAAAAGAGAAGATATCTTTAATTAACTTAAGAGATTATTAAATATTAGGATATTTAAGTTATTTAAGCTATTTTACCCTTTAAAGTAATTTTCATTACCCCTTTTAAATTTAGAAAATATAGGATCCTTTTTATAATATAAATATAGTTAATTTAGGAAAGTCTTAAATAAACTTCTATCTTAATATATTAAAGCTAATTTAATAGGCCTATCTTATAAATAATTATTTAGCTATTATTAATCTTATAATAATAATATATTATTATTTATTATTAAATTTATAATAATTAATTATTAATTAAAATATTTATATTATAATAAACTTATTAAGAATATAAAGGATTAACCTTAAGATATAACTTTTAATAACTTAAAAGATATATTTAGCTAATATTTAAATAAGGAAAGTAATATCTTTAATAATTTATTATTTAACTTATTTCTTAGCCTTTAAGACCTTAAAGTAATAGAAAGTAAGATTAAGCTAGCAGCTAAGTATATTAATAGTATTAAATCCTAAACCCTTATATCCCTATTAAAGTGCTAAATATATATTTAATTATATTAAAAAGAGTTTTTTATTAAGCTTCTTTTATTTATTATAAGGAATCATTAAAAGTTTAATAGTAGATAAGGAATAATATAGGTATAGCTTTAATAATAAAAGGATATTTATCTTATTAATAAGCTTTAACTTAAAACCTTTAATATTATATTTAAGGATAAGGTAGTGAATATAAAGAAGTTCTTCTTATTATATTATAATTACCTCCCTTTAGCCTTTATTATAATATATAATATAGGATATAATATTATATATTTATATTTAAGCTTATTTATTATAAATCTATTTAATTAATATTATATATATTATAAATATAATATAGCCTTCCTTAAAAGTTTTAATATTATCAACTTATTTAAGGGTATTATATATTCTTTAATTAAATATAATAAAAACTTAAATTAAAGGGAAAGTAATAATATAAAAGGTAATAAAGCTTACCTATATAATATAAAAGCATATTAATAAGATAAGAAGCTATAGCTAAGGATGATTTAGAAATATTAATATTAAAAGGTAATAAATGAAAATAAAGTAGCTATTATTATTAAGCTGCGTTATTATAAAGACCTTTTTTAATAAAATTACTTATAGGGTACTTTTTTTAAATAGCTTTAGGTTTAGCATTATTATTAAATTAATTTATAGGTTTTATTTATAATTTCTTTTATATATAATCCATCTTTATTATTATAATAATAATAAGATTAGCTTTATAATAAGGTTCCTATTAAATATAAATATCTTTACTTATATATTTATTTTAAAAGTTTAATTAATTTATCTTTCTTAATATCTTTTAAGATAATATATTTTTAAAATAATAATAATTATATCTTGATATAGTTTTATTATATAGGATATTCTTATACCCCTTTAGCATAGGCAACCCCTTTTACCTATAAAATATATATAAAAGCTTACCTATACCCATTTTATTAAGCAGCTATATATTTCCTTAAATATTTATCGCTTAAAAGATTATCTCTTAAGATTCCAGCATCCTTAATATAGATTATTAATTATATATATTATCTTTTCTAACTTAAATGCCTTTATCCTTAAGCTCCTATTATTATATTAAGTTAATATAAATTTATAATAAGATATATTATTAATTGCATTAAGATATTAATTTCTGCTATTATTATAAGATAAATAATTTATATCCTTTATATTTATAGCTAATTAAGATAATATTTAGCTTAAGAATAATAATAATTAACCCTAAGATTAATAGCGTTTCTTATTTAGCTGGATTAATAAAGTTAGTTAATTATTTAATATATTAAGTGCTTAAGAACTAATCTATATTATATTATTCTTATAATATATAAAAATATAAATAAAGTATCTTTTTATAAATAAAAAATATTATCATAATTCTACCTTTTAAAGGTATTTAAATAGTTAATAAACCTTATTTAAACCTTAATTATAAATATTTTAAAATATACTATAATTATTATTATAAGTTAGGGTTACTTCATCTAATATAATACCTTATAACTCCTAACTTTATTCTTTATTATATTTAATATTATATATAAGGAGTAACTCCTCTTTTATATATATTATATAAGGCTATTATATTAAAACTTAAGCTTAGAGAATTAATATAAATAAGATAAAGAAATAGGAAATAAGAGTGCTTTTAAAACTTATTATAAATATATATAAAATGCTATTATTAAAGGTTTTCTTTATTAAACTTAATATATTATAGCTAAAGGATCCTTATATATAAATCTTAAGGGTAATTAAATAAGATATTTAAAAGGTTAATCTATTAAAGCTTAATATAAATCTATTATTAATTTTATTATATCCCTTAGCTAATAATATATATATTATAAAGCCTTAAGAGTAGATTATAGATTTACTTTATTAATTTAAGCTTAAAGATTATACCTTTTTACTTTTAAAATTAAATAAGATAATATATCTTAAATATAATATCCTCCTTAAGATATACTTATAACTATAATTAATATATATAGATGATAAGGCTTTACTAGTTTATAATATATAGCTTATAAATAGATATAGCTGGATATTAATTAAAGATAATATAATAGATTTAAATAGCTAGTTATTAATATTAAAACTTACCCTAAGCCCTATTTTAATAATATATTATTAATATAAAAGTACCTTTATAATAAAATTAAGGTAATAAATATTAAAATATTAACTTTAAGAATAGCTAAGGTAATAAAGATAATATAATTAATAACCTTTTTATTAATAATACTCTTATTAAATCTTTAGCTATTATAAGTTTTATTAATAATAATATAGCTTAGGCTAGAGGTATTAATAAAGGTATTCCTATTATTTTTATATCTTCTTAATTGATAAATTAGCTGTTTATAATTGTATTAACCCCTGACTTTAATATAATAAATAGCGAAGGCATTAAAGCTAAGAGTAATAATTAATAATAAAAGGCTGAAATCTATATAATTTATTTAAATATAATTAAGATTATTTATTAAGTTTTAAATATAGATAATATTAAAGGTAGACTTATATACCTATAAGAATTTATTATATTAGTGAAATAGGTTATAGCTATTCTTATACTTATAAGCATTATTAAAAAGGAGCTATTATTTAAGTGTGAAATGGGAGAGAAAATAAAACTTAGATATAAGTTAAATATTATTTAAAAGTATTTATAAAGTCTTAGGCAGAATATAAAGGATAATAATTATTAAATGCTTTATTTTATAAGCCTTTTTAAAGCCTTTAAATAAGTTATAATATAATGGAATATATAAAAGTAATTTAAAGTAGCTATTATAATATATAATTATCTTATACTTAGTTTAGTAATATAAGGTATAGATAAATATATATTTAAGGTATAATTTATATTTAAGAATATTAAGCCTTATGATATTATTAAGTTTTTTTTAATTAATAAAGTATATAAATAGCTTAAGTTAAAGGCTAAATACTTATTAAATATATAGGGAGATTATAATATTATTATTTTTAAGGTTATAATAGATCTTTAATAAAAGCTAATAAGCAGATTACCTCTTAATATATAATAAATTATATAGGATTATAAAAGGTAAAATAAATAAGAAATAAAAAAAGTATAAAGATAGCTAAATATATAAAAGAATAAGAAAGAGATAATAAAGGCTAATATTTAAAAGGTTAATAATAAAGCTAAGGGGCTTTTAAAGGGGGTATATATATAAAGTAATATAAGGGGGATATTATAAAGCCTTATTAAGGAACCCTAAGGGTTATTTAAAAAGGAAGTAAGATAAGGGAATAAATATAATAAGGAATAATAAAAGAAGATTTAAATAAATAATAATCTTATTATAGCTAGCCTTATCCTTATCTTATATCAGCTAAGGTATTTAAGTAATAATAATAATAACTTAAATTTTAATAAATTTATTAATATAGATATATTAATTAAAGGGGAGGAGGAATAAGAGGAATATAATAAATTAAGTAAGGCTTAATTATAATAAATTAAGAAATAAAAATATAAGCTAACCCTAGCTAACTTAAAATATAAGCGCCTTTATATTAAAAGTAATATAAATTAAGTGATATTTAATAAGGTAAAAGGTAATAATAATAATAATTTTAAATAAATCTCATCCTGCTTTAAATAATAAGTTTATCTAAAGGATGATAATATTAAAGGTAAAAAATATAAGTTATAATAAAAAAAAGGTAAGGTTTAGATTAAGGATAATTAAGTTAAAAATTAAGTTAAGTATATTTAATAAGCCTTAATTAAGGATATTAAGGTTAATAATATAAGATTTATTAAAATATAAAAGGTTAGTAATATTATCTATAATATATTAAAAAAGGCTAATTAAAGCTTCTTCTCTTAATATATTAAATATATTTTTAATATTAATATAATTAAAGGTAAGGCTAATACTTATAAGAAAGGTATTTATTATTAAAGGATAATAATTTAATTACTTTATAAGTTATATTAAACCTATATCTTAATTATAAAGAGTAACTTTATAAAATATATATATCTTATAGCTATATAAGTTATTAATATTATTTAAAAAGTCTTTATTAATCTTCTTTTAAATATATTTAATAATCTTTAAGATAATATTAAGGAATCTTATATAATAAGGTATAAAGATATAATATCCCTTTTACTTAAATAAAGGGTTTTTATATTTAAAGGGATCTTTAAGGTATAAGGTATATTATATAAGCTTAAGGAGTTATAATCTATTAATTAATATATTAAAATAAAGCAGCTATAGCTATTAATATAGCTATATATAATATATAATGTAATAATAAACCCCTTTATAAATATTAATAATATTAAAATAAACCTTTAGCCTATTATTATAAATATATAAGAGTATATAATTATTATTTATATATAATTTAAGATAATAAAGTTTAAGGTTAAGATATAGCTTATTAAGATCCTTTTTATTAATAATGAAGTGTGATTATATAAATATAAATAAAAATTTAATATCTTATTTATTATAATTAAGGTATTCTTTATAAGTTGCCTTTAAATAAAGCTTAAGCTATATATAAATACTTAAATTAATATTATTAATAATATAAACTTAATCTTTAAGATTATAAAGGATTATAATTTAGATAATAGGGTATATAATATTTATTATAGCTTAAATGCCTTTACCTTAATATATATAAATATAAAGTTATTAATATATATAAATAAGCGCTAATTATATAGATTATATAAAGACCTCCTATATTATATAACTTAATTAATAAAGGAATATTTTAAGATATTACTTAAGGTTATAAAGGAATATAGCCTTTTAAAGGAAGAATAAAGCAGGTATTTTAATTAATTAATATATAATAATATATATATTATAGGTAGTATTAAGGGCTGCCTTAATAATAACTAAGGTAGGGATATTAATAATAATGATTCTTAATAGCTTAAATAAATAGGTTTATTGCCCTTAATATATAATTTAATGGTTTTCTTATTAATCCTTCCTTATAATAACCTTATAATAAGTAGTTATAATAAGGAAAAGCTTTTATTATTCTTATATAAATATTAAAACCTTATAATTATTATTATTAATATAACCTATTAATATAGGAAATTATAATATATGCTTTAATATTTATATAAAATAAAAGTAAAGGATTTAGATTAATATTATATTATTTAAGGAAGGATAGAAAGAGGATATTAAATTAAGGTTAAATTTAAGCCTTTATTTAAAGATATTAAATATATTTTTTTATTAATAGCCTATTAATAAAATTAAATCTTAATAGATATATTAGCTATATATATCTTAAAATTACTTTTATATACTTATTTATATATAAAGGATTACCTTATTATAATGCTTTATTTATCTATTTATCTATATAAATAGCTAGAGTTTAAAGTTTTTATAAGTAATGTTATAGTTAATATTATATAAGTTAGCTATTTAATATTAATTCCCTATTAATTTAAATAATATAGGCTTATAAAATTCTAGAATTATATTTATTTTAATATATTATTTTATTTTATAAGTAATAAATTATAAACTTAAGATTAATGATGATATAATCTTAGATTTTAAAACTTATAATAATATAATCTTAGGTTTTAAAACTTATAATAATATAATCTTAGGTTTTAAAAATTTATAATAATATAAGCTTAAGTTTTAAATTAAAGATTATATTAATATTAAAATTAATATTATTATTATAAATCAACTTATTTTTAATTAAATTTAAGGTAGATAAAAGTATTTAAAATAGCTTTATATATTTATTTATAGCTATATTATTACTTATATCTATTAAGTATTACTACCTTATAATATATATATTAAAGAGATTAATTCATTAGCCTTAAGTTATATAAGCATATATATTATACTATTAGCTATATTAATAAAGGTTGAAGAATAAACTAATTATAAGCATAATAATTAAATTCTTATTATAAAATAATAATTAAGAATAAGATATTATCTTTAAAAGGTTAATAGCTATTATCTTTAATAATAAAGATTTATTTTATTATTTATATAATATTTTCATCCTTTATTATAATTAAATAATAATTCTAATCTTTATCCTTTAAAAGGTAATCTATATCTTATATATATAGCTTTAAGGATATATATATTTTCTTTTAATAATTAAGTTTTATTATATATATTAATCTTAATATTCTTTTTATTAATTATATATTATAAACTTTAGATAAATAAGTGTTTATATTATTATAAAACTTTAAAGCCTTTATAACTCTTAATAAGCTTTAAGTTTAAGCTATAATATTAAATTATTATTAAAAATATTTTAGGGTTAATTCCTTTATTACTTTTATTAGCCTATTAATTTAAATATATAGCTTTATAATAAGCCTCATTATTTATATAATCTATTTCTACTTCTAGCCCTAAGGCTTAGGGTTAACTTATATAATAATAATCTCTAGCCCCTCCCTTATTTTACTTATATTTATATCTTTAAAGGTTAAGTTTACCTTAATATTAATATTTATAATAATATATAATATATTTCTATTACTTTAAATAATAATATTATATTAATAAATTAAATAATTGCTTTATTAAATATATTATATACTTTTCTTAACTTTAATTAATATAATAATATAATTATAATAGGTATTAATTATAAACTTAAGCATCTTAATTATAAAGTATATTATATTTATTTATATTATTACCTAAGGTAATATATTATCTATATATTAAGTTTATACCTTTTACCTAGTTATTTATATTATATTTAATAAATTTATTATTAGCTATATCCTTTATATTATAATTATCATCTTTATCTACCTTAATATCTACCTTAATACTTACCTTAAAGCTATAATATTATTATATTATTATATTATTAAGCTCTTTATTAATATAAAACTTAAAAGGGCTATTTAATATTATATTAATATAGATATGCTAGATTTATAGCTCCTTAGCTTTATTTTATTTATAGCTATTTACCTTAATATCTTATTATTATTATTATTAAAAACTTTTATAATATATTAGATCTTTACCTTTATACCTTAATAATATATTATTTTATAATATAATAAAATACTTTTAATATTTCTATCTTCTTATTATTAAATAATAGCTCTTATAATAAATCTATATTTTATAAATATTAAGTAATTTAAGTATTAATAATATTTATATTTAGCGCCTAAGTAGATCGTTAATAATAGCTTAGCTAAATAAATTAAGGTATTTATTAAATTAAATTTATTTATTATAAATATAATATTATATATATATACTTAAGTTATATATTTACCTTAAATACTATATTAAAGGTAAATATAAATAATGGATATTATTAGCTATAATTTAATTAATATATAATATAAAGTATTATTTTAGCTTATTATAATATTATCTTAATTTAACTAGGCTTATATATTATATAATATTAAGCTTAATAATACCTAATATTATAATAATTATAATTATTTTATAGCTTAGGTATTTATTACCCTTTATTATTATAAGATATAATAAAAGCTCCTATTTATAACTTAATTATAAATTTTAACCTTAAGAATAATTTATATTTATATTTTACTACTAGATATATTTATTAAAAAGGTTATATAGTTAATATTATATTCTAAAGTAGAAATTAAGCTATACCTCCTTATAATTTATTTACTTTATTAGCTTATTATTCTTATTTATTAAAGCGCTTATCGCTTAAATAGGAGCATTTTAAATTAAAGGATAAAGCCTTATAAGGCTTAAATTATATTTAAATAATATAGATTCATTTACTTTCCTTTATTTTAATAGCTAAGGTTAAAGGCTTATTTATTTTCTATTTAAATAATTAATATTATAAATAACCCTTAATTACTTAATTTAACTTTAATAATAAAGGTAGCTTTATTAAAGGGTATAATATAAATATACCTTATAATAATATATTAAAGTTAAATAAAATAAATAGGGCTGCTTTAAGTTTCCCTTTAAGGTAGTTAATATATAGCTTAAATAATAAAGCTTAATTTAAATTACTTAGGATTTAGTTATTATAAGGTTTTTAGTTAATATTAAGGCTAGATTAAGATTTAATTAAGCTTTTTTAATTATTAAATAAGCTTAAGGAAATAGGGTATAGCTAAAGAGGTTATTAATAAGGGTTTAATTATAATTAACTTATTATATTTATAATTTAATATAAAGTAAAGTATTTATCTAAGTTATTTTAAATTATAATTAATATATTATTCTTATAATTTAATAATAAAGATTTTAATTATTAATAATTAAGGATTTAGGCTTAATCTTAATATAGATTAAGACTTTTATAATACTTATATTAAAGATAATCTATTTAGATAAGGTAGATAATATATCCTATTAAGCCCTTTTAAGAGGTAAGGGTAAGAGGAGTTAATATAAAGAATTAAGCAAAGAAGGTTAAAAGAGAATATATAATAATATAAATATAATATTTCTTAATAAATAAGATAAGGTAATAATAAAAGCTAAAGAGAATATAGATTAATCCTAGCTAAAGTATTTATAAAGTTATTAATTATATAATATCTTTTATAATATATTAGAATTAAGTAAAAGTTATACCTTATTATAATATTATAATTAATAATAATAACTTAAAAAGGGTTAATAATAATATTTTAAAGGCTTTATAATTATATAATTAATAAAGGGTTTTTAAGTTATTTTTATTATATTATATATTAAGCTAACTTATATATATATATATTTAATTATTAATTTATTTTCTTTTAAAAGTAAAATAAAGGTAAGATAAATAATATTTTATATTTATAAAGTTAAAAGATATTATTTTTTAATTATTAAATTTTAAATATTATATTATAATTAAGGGATGTTATTAATATAAGGTTTATAAAATTAGGATTAAACTTGCCCCCCCCCCCTTAACTTATACCCTTAAATAGCTAGGTATATAAGGTTTACCCTTAGGCTGCTTATTTATTTAACTCCCCCTTAACTCCTTATACTTATTTATCCTTATCCTTAACTTAAGAAATATATTTATTACCTCCTTATATTTTATTAAATATTTAATATAAATATAATTTTAATTTAATATAATTAATAATAATAATAATAGCTAGCTTATATTATTATATCTAAAGTTAACTTAAGCTTAATTATTAATAATATTAATGTTAATAGCTAAATAACCTTTATAATTTTAATAAAAAGGTAATATATTAATATTTAGCTAAACTTACTTACTTTAATTAAGTTATTTAATATATTTATAGCCTTAGCTTTTATTATTATTAATATACTTTTTATATAAGAAGATAAAGAGCTATTTAAGGTTATATATTATATTAACTATATATTTATACCTATTTATATTATATATATAAGCGTTATAAGGGTATTTATTAATATTACTACCTTATTAAATTATATAACTCTTTATATTAATTTTAATAAATAAGAATAGCTTATAATAATTATAATATAAATAAATAATACTTAACTCTTCCTTATATTAATTAATATATATATAAGGTATAAGCTAACCTTATTTATCTTTAAGGCTATTAATTAATACTTTTTAAAAGGCTTCCTACCTTAAGTATATTAAAATAATAACATTTAAAAGCTACTAAAAATATTAAAATAAGCTATTACTATTTATATATAAACTTTCATCTCCTTTATATTATTAAATACCTTATTTATTAACTCTTTTAATTTATTTAAATAGCTATTTATATTAAAAGACTTTTATAAATAATTTTATAATAAGGAAATAAAGAATATATAATTATATAAACTAAGATTAATCCTTAATATAATTTATATAATTAAAGAGAATAAAGAATATTTCTAGGAAGTATATAACTTTTATAAGTCTTATATAAAGGAAAGGGTTAATATTAATCTTAACCTTAAAAGATAATTCCTATAAATACCTTTCTTATAACAATTCACTAAATAAGTTTATTTAGCTATTATTATTATTAATAATATAATTAATATTATAAAGCCCCTTAAATATAACAGCAGCATTAATAATATAAATATTTTATATATAAGCACCTTATCTTTATATATCCCCTTAATAATAAAGAGCTTATCTCTTAATATAATAAAGGTTTTAATATATATTTATACCTTATCATCTTTAATATTTATAAAATCACTTAAATCTCTCCCCTATTAAGTAAGCCCTTTATTAACCTTTTTAACTACTTATAAAGCCAGGGCTAACTTAAAATAGCCTTTAGCTGATTTAAATTTATAAGAAGTGATAATTAAAAAGTTATTAAAGTATTTCAACCTTCTTAATAATAATATATTAAAGCTTATTTATTTATTATTAATATAAATATTAAGTAAGGGGCTATATTAATATCTAATTAAATATAAATTTACTATTAATAATATATAAAGAATGAAATTTTATATAAAGGTAGCTTAGGTAATAAAGTAATAGTTTTCAATTAGCTTATAACTTATTGCTTAATTAACAGGCAGCTTTATTATATTATTATAACCCTTTTTATATACTGCCTTACTTTATAATTAAGATAATAAAGAGGGTTTAAGTTAGATTATATATATTAAATAATATAATAAAAGGCTAATATAGGGTATACTATTATTAAATATAACATTTATCTTATATATAATAGTGATAAGGTTATTATCGCTAATATATCTTATAAATAATTAAGTAGTTATAATAAAGCTTAAATAGGAATTATATAAAATATAATAAGTATTTATCCTTTTATAAAGCTAATAAGGTTTTAGGTATAAGTGGATTAAAGGTGATATTAAGGTTTTCTATATATTAATTATAAAATATAGGAACTTATATTTTAAGATATAAAGGAGTATTGAAAAAGGGGAGTTTAAATTTAAAATTAAGTATTTAAATTAATAGGAAGCTATTTATTGCAAAGCATAACTATTAAAGATTAAATACTTAAGGTTAGAATTCCTATTATATAATATATTTTATTTTATATTAATTATTTAATATAGTTAGAAAGAAGCTTTATTATTAAGGTTTAATATTATTTAAGAATTTAAGAAATAATAATAAGATTAAAGATATTTATTATTATAATGAAAATTAAATCATTAATTATTACTAAGCTATTAATTATTAAACTAGATATATTATATAACTAGATTCCCTATCAACTATATCTTATTATATATAAAATACTATTTAAATATATTTAATACTTAGCCTTATTTATATCTTTAAAACTAATAAGTATCCTATTAATACTAACCTTATATACCTTTTTAATATAATTAACTATATATATTATAAAATACCTTTATTATTAAGGAGTAATATCTTAGTATATTATTAGTAAGATCCCCTTATTTATAAAAAAAGCATTTAATATAATATAAATGCTATAATTTAAGTTATTATACTGCTTTAAATATTATAACCTTAATAAATCCTACCCTTTTAAATCTAGGAATTTATATTTTATTTATTATATAACTTATTTAAAAATTACCTTTACTTAAAATATAAGTATATTATTTAAGTTTTATAAATCTAGAATTATAACCTTATAACGCTTAGGGAATAATAATATAAGGTATTAATAACTATTATTATAATATAATATAATTATATAATCTAAATTAATAAACTTAGCTAAGGTTTTATTAGCCTTAATTAACTAATTAATACTCTTTAATATAATATTATCTATAATCTTAATTATAAATACTAAAATTAAAACCCTAGTTACTTAATGCTAGCTTATAAATCTATTTAAGTTATCTTTAAATAGCTTAAGGTAGTTATATATAAAGGATAGGGTATAATTAATAATCTTATTATTTAATTAACCTTTATTATTAAGGATATTATTTATATATTAATAGTAGAAGATTATATTATTATTATTATTAGCTATATATTCTTTTAAGAAATTAATTTTAAGGTTAACTTAAGTATAAATATTTATTAAAATCTTAATCTTAAACTTAATTATTATAAAGATATAATATAGCAGCCTTAATATTATTTTAAGATTAAAGCTTTTAGCTTAGCTTTTTATTATTCATTAAGTTATATTAGCCTTACTTTAATTATTAAATAATAGCTTAATGTTATTATTACTTAACCTAATATTAACCTTATGATTTATACTTAATAATTATTTTATATTTAATTAAATAGGATAATTAAGATATTTAAATAAGGTTAAGCGATTTAAGTATTAAATAATAAGGTTTTAATTAAAATAAATCTTATTTATTTTAATTAAGATAAGAAGGTATTAGCCTTTAATTAATTATCTTAAAAGCTATAATTATATTTATATAATTAAAAGGTCTTACCTCTTAATAAAAGTTTATCCTTATATAAATATAAGTAATTTAAATATATTTCTATATAAGATTTAATTTCTTAACTTAAATTATCTTTTAAGGTTCTTTATTAGCTATATAAATAAAAGCCTTATCTTTATATATAAACCTTAGTTTTATATATAATAATATTAAATAAGCTATATTACCCTTATCTTATATTATATCCTAAGTATATTATTAAAGGCAAACCTTTTCTTTATAATTAAGCTTTTAAATTATAATAAATAACTTATAGCTAACCTTTTATTTATAATCCTAAGAAGCCTTTTATATTATAATATATTTATTGCTTTAATATAATAATCACTCCTTATTAATCTTTTATTTTATATTTATATAAGTTTATATAATACCCTTTAGGGTTAATATAGCTATTAAACCAAGATATATATTAAGCATTTATATAGAAAATATAAAGGTAGGGCTATACTTATCCTTATTTATGCTTATTAATGGATTTAATAAAGAAGAATCTTATAAGATATAATGATAAATACCTATAACTACCTTATTTATTATAAGTTTAAGAATCTTAAGGCCTTTATTAACTTATTTAAATTCCTTATTTAAGATATATTAGATATAAGAGAAGACTTCTTTATTTTCATAATTAATTAGGTGATATTTCATATTCGCCCTTAAGGATATCCTTAGTATTATATAAGTTATTAGCTAATTAATATTATTAAAAATATAAATTTAAATAAGTTTTATAAGGATATTTAAACTTATTTTATAATATTTATAAAGGCTATTATAAATCATCTATTATATTATTATATTACTTTATAAGGAAGCTTAAGGAGGTTAAGACCCTGCTTATATATTATAAAAATAAAGCTTAGCTAGCATATATAAAACCAGGTAATAATGATATAATAATTAGGCCGATATTATTCTTTATTAATATAAGGCTATATTTTAATAAGCCTAATAATAAGCAGGAAATAGTTAATATAGCTAATATAGGTATAGGAAGATTTATAAGAGCCTATTAAGCAGCTTATAAAGGCTACTTAGGTATTAATAGTTATAATAGCAGCTTATTCTTAATTAACTAAGGTAAGTTGGCTATTAAAGATCTTATAAACCTTAATCTTAATAATAGCAAAGTATTATTAACTAGCTAAACCACCTTATTATTAATAAATAATAAGGCAACTTAAGAGCAGCAATTTAATAATATAGGTAGGTATTATAATATAAATAGTATTATAAATATAAAAGCTAACTTATAATATAGCCTTATATTATAAAGTAATAATATAACTGCCTTTATAATTATAAATTAACTAAATTATATAAAAGGGATATTATAACTTAGCATTAATATTATAAGGAATATAAAGGATAATACTTATATTTATACCTAAGCTAATATTTTAATAATTATAAGCTATAATAATAATAACTTTAATAAGTTTATTACTAGTATTTATATATAATTAATAAGCGATGAGGAATATTAAAATAAATAGGTTTTATTAATATATATTACTAGGGCCTTAATATAGCTAAATATATTATACTTACCCATTATTAATATATTTAATATTAATAATTATATAACCTTAAATAATACCTTTAATATTATATATATAAATTTAATATCAGGATTAAAGAATATTAAATAACCTATTAATTAACTTAAGGATATTAATTTAACCTTAATAAGTAATTATTATAATAATAAAGCAATCTCCCTTAATAATAAGCTAAGATTAATTATTAAAGCGATATACTTATATAATAAAAAGGCTGCTAAATATTATATAATAATATTATATATTATAAGCATAACACCTTAATAAGATAATACCTAGGATTATAATATATTAATATTTATATTTAATATCTCAGCTAATATTACTAGGGTTAAGGTTAAATAACTTAACCATTATATCTTTATAAGATTATATAATAGCTTAATTTAATATAAAATAAGCTAGAATTATACCTTTAAAAAGATTAGCTTAATAAAAGCTTATAATTATATTAAAATGATCTTTATAAGCTTTATTAAAGAAATCTTAAAATATCTTATAAGGATATAGGATAAGGCTTATAAGTATTATAACCTTATTATTACCACTCAACTTAATAATATATAAATAAAGGATAATATTAAGGAAACTATTTATAATATTTTTATAAGCAACCTATTATTTAATAAAGTTATAAAGGGGCTGGTATATTTTATAAATGTTTTTAATTTCATTAAATATATCTAGGAAATAAAAGATGAATTAAGGAAATTAATTAATATATTAAACTTAAGCTAATAGGTTAAGATTTAATACTAAGATCTATTTATAAAGGACCTTATTTATAAGGTAGCTAAGGTAATACTTAATTTTATAAATAAGGGTTAAAATAAAGATATAAGATATTACTTAGAAAACCTAAAAATTATATTAAAGTTTAAAATATAAGGTTAAGGTATAATATTATTCCTCCTTATAAAATATCTAATGATATAAATATATATTAATATTATTATAATATAAATATATTTAATAATATTAATATATTTTATAAGTGATAAGAATTAAATATACCTATTTTATTATTAAATAATATCTTAAGAGCCTTTTAAAAGGAAGATAATAATAAGATAATATAATAATTTATAATAATACTTAATAAATATATTATTAAGAAGATCTAGCTTAAACCTTTCTAACTTAACTCTTAATTAAGTAATTAGGGTATCTTTATAAAGATAAATCTAAGGTACCTTACCTCTTATAATCTTAAAAGAATACTCTAAGATATAAAAGAAAATCATTCTTAGCTATATTATATATAAGGATAATATATAAGTTAAGATAATATTAAATTATTACTTTTATATTATATTATATATATTAAATATCTACCTTATTACTTATGATTATTCTATATCCTCTTAATTAATTTCCTTAATATATTATATAATTAAGGTAGGATAGTTGCTAATATATAATCTATATTTAATATAAGGCTAAGAGCTATATCATTTTAATATTTATCTATTTACCTAAGATTTTAATATTCCAAAGGTTTCCTTAATATATAGAAATATAAATAATATATATATAGGTTATATATATAATTTATATTATTTATATTAATAAGAAATATAAAATATAAAATATTATATAGTTTAATTATTATTATTAATATTAAAACTATATAATAATATATTATAAAGATAAGCTGAAAAAAGCTTATAGGATTTATTCTTTTAAAAACTATTTAAGGTATATAAAAACCTCTCCTAAGGCCCTAAAAGCTATCCAGCTTATCCAGCTATATAAAGGAGGGGGGGGGTGTATATAAAGTATTTTAATAATAAATGCCTTTATATATTAGAAAAGATGCTAATATATTACTTAATTAAGCTTATTTTTATAATAATGATAAATTAATAATATTAAAGAATTAATATTTATATAAGGGTATAAAGAAAATCCTTACTTAATTAATAATATAATTATAAATTTAAAGTTTTACCTAATTTAATATAAGGCATAATATATTAGCTATTAAATAAATATATTAAAATAAGTTATAAATATATTTAATATATTAATAAGGTAAAAAGGTAAGTTGGTAAATAATATTAAATTAAGTCCTTTATAATTAATATTATAATAAGTTATTAAAAAAGGTTATAAATATTATTATACCTATTAATAGCTAATCCGCTTCTAATTAGTACTTTATTATATATAATTATTATTTAAATTTTATATTTATTTTATCTCTTTTAATAACTTTATCTTTAAGGCTATTAATATATTTAACCTTAAGGTAATAATTATATCTTTACTTAGCTATTTATTATATTATTAACAACTTATAGCTTTTTATTACGCTCTTTTATAAAAATTATTATATTTTAATATATTAAATTAAATAATTTATAATTTAATTACTTATATAGGTATTTAAATTAAAATTAATAATAATAAAAGGTTTATATAAGGGAATTCATATTAACTAGCAACTTTAAAAAGATATTAAGAGAATTATTATAATTAATTAAGTTTCTTTATAATATTATTTTCTATTTTACTTAATAATAAGACTTTTCACTATACCTTTAAATATACCCTTACTTTACTTACCTAAATTAATTAAGATACCCCTTATTAAAATTTAGCTAAAGATATTTAATCTTATTATTACCTCCTCTTATTAATATATTAAGTTGATCTTAACTTTTATATTTTCCTTACTTTACTTCATTATATTTTTCAATAATTAATAAAGGCAATTCATTTAAAACTATTTTATTCTAAAGATATAATATATTATATAAATTAAGGCTATAATAAGTTTTTATATTTAGTTTTACTTAATATCTTATTACCCTTAAGCTTAATTATAATGATTATTATTTAAGTTAATAACTTAATTTTATGATTTTAATATTAAAATAAAGATATATAATACCTTAATTTTTAATATTATCCCTAGTAAGGGGGGGAATTAATTACTTTTATAGCCTTAATTAATTATATTTCCTATATATTAGATCTTATATTAAGTATTATATTTAAAATTATCTTTATTATCTTTATAAATTTAATTATTATTAATATTAATCCTTATTAAGTCTTAATTATTAAGGGTATTAAAGTAGCTTTAAGAGTTAACTTTAGATTTATTAAAATTAAACTTTGCTTAGCTATTAAACTTAATATTATTAATATTTTAATTATATATAATTATTAACAATTCTTTATATTATATAATTATATTAATATAATCTTATAGGTTTATATAAATAGAAATATTATTAAGCTTAATTAAAAGCTTTTCCTTTAATATCTTAAATATATCTTCTTAAATATCTATTAAGGTATATCTAAATAATATATATATTTAAAAGGTATCATCCCTTATATTAAAGAT
Organism: Diaporthe vaccinii; assembly: GCA_039880775.1. Classification (NCBI taxonomy): domain Eukaryota; kingdom Fungi; phylum Ascomycota; class Sordariomycetes; order Diaporthales; family Diaporthaceae; genus Diaporthe; species Diaporthe vaccinii. The sequence goes on along the minus strand of JBCEDN010000015.1, from coordinate 1,395,115 downwards.
AATAGTTCTTAATAATAATAATATATCATTGCTATATACTTTTTTTAATATATTAATTAATAATAATATATAAATGCTACAGGCAATATATAAGATGCTAATTAATAGAATAAATTTACTCTTTTTATAAGCTTAGTACCACTTAATAATAATGATAGATTTATAATAAGCCTTTAGTGCTTTACTAAATAAAAATCTAAATTTATATAAGGCTTTATTGAAAATATCTAACTTTATTATCTACCTAAATAGCTTAATAAAACATTTTTATATAAAATTAATAGCTTTAAGTTGCTAATTAAGCTATTTTTAATAAAGCTTAAATACCTACTCTACTTCCTTATTTTAATAATACTTATTATTAATATTAAAGATAAATTCTATATTAAGGAGGTTTTAAAAATCTTAACTAAGGCTTTTCTTAATATTATCCTTAGCTTTTTATTAATAATAAATAATTATATCTAGGTAAAAGCAGCTATATAGTATTTATTTAAGCGCTTAGCTATTAATATCGTTTTAAACCTATTAAAAAATATCTAGCTTATCTTTATCTTAATTTTCCTTCTTATCTTTTACTTTATATAGCTAAATTTTTATTATTATAATATTATTATTTTAAAGGTTTTAATATTAGCTAGTTTTATAATTATTATAATCTTCTTACTTTTTATTATACTTATTAATATTATTATTATATATTATTAAAAGGGCCCTTTTTAATATTATTAATTTTAATGATTTTTTTTTATAATTAATTTACCTTATAAGATATAAAGAGCTTAAGCTATAATTTAAGGTGCTTATATAAGCTTATATTAAATATTTTAAATATTAAAGAATATAAAGATAGCCTTAATAATTTCTTATTTAATATCTTTATTATATTCCCCTTTAACCTCTAGGTATTTAAGTTATAATTAAATTATATTATTAAAATAATATAATAATGCCCTTATAATATATAATAATAAGCTTATAAGTTTTAAATAAATTTAAGTAGATTTATAAATATCTTTATTATATCTTATTTTATTAATTTTTAATAAGCTAATAAAGGCTTTTATAATAATATCTTCTTATAGCTTTTTAACCTTATTAATAGCATTAACCTTTTTATTAATATAAGGTATCTTAACTTAAACCTTTTTAATATATTTATTAATTATATCTAGCTATTCTAAGGCTTCTTTTATCTTTTACTAGATTTCATTCTTCTTATATAGATTATTTTTATAAAAATCTAAATATTTAGCTTTAAAATATTTATAATTAAGGTTCATTTTAATATTAGCTAAAACCTTATTAATAAAGATAATAGCTTTCATTAAGTTGCGAGAATTTATTATAGCTTTAATCTTTTATATTACTTAATATATATAATGCCTGCTTTTATTATTATAAATCTATTTATAATATTTTATAAACTAACTTTAAGCTGATTTATAAAGGTTTTTACCTTATACCTTATTAAGAGTTGATTTTAGCATAAGCGGCAGCTCTTAATTATAGCTGGGATTATAAAAGCTTAATGATATATAGTGCTAAAACAGCTTAAATAAAACTATTATAAGATATTATCTTATATATTTAAACTTAAATCTATTATTATTATTAAGCTTAATATTATTATCATCTTTAAATGCTTTAAATATACCTGCTATAAGGTATTTAAGCTGTTTTATATATTTCTTAATAATTTAATTATCTTTAAAGATTAAATTATAAAAGGCATGGGTTATATAATAATTTATATTATTAAATATAATTATAATTAAGGAATCTTTATTTAATAATATTAATATAATAATTCTGTTAATAGGTAGGTAATATATATATATATTTAAACTTATTAACCTAATTATTAATACATTATAATTAATCATCTTTATTAATCTTATTATTTTAACTAACCTTTAAGGTTATTATATTATTATATAAGATTATATTAATTATAATTACCTCCCTTAATACTTAATAAATAAGTTTTAATATTTATATTAATATCCTTATCTTATTAATAATCTCCTCTATTCTTACCTTTATTTATAATAGCTTATTTTTCTAAATATATTATTATAATTATTATAATATAATAATTATAATAATAATATATAAATTAATAAGAGGGTTGCTATTTTCTATCCTATTTAAGGGCTTATTACTTCCTCTTAAGTTATATAATTTAAGTAGATTTATATTATTATTATTAAAGGATATAATATTTATTATATTACTTAAGCTGCTTATTATAATAAAAGAGTATATAATTTACTTATAGCTAGGGTTATAGTAAGGGTTGTAATAGGGGATGAAATAAAAGCGGCTAAGGTTTATATTATAATTATTACCTTAATTAAGCAATATTTATAAAAGCTATTAATAAAAAACCCTTATTAAGTTAAGTATAAGTAAATCTTATAATTTTCGGAAATTATTATTTATTTTAGCTATTAAAGGTATATTATTAATATTTAATGCTAACTTTTTAAATTTACTTTATAAAGGTAATTATATTAAGGTTTATAATAATATAAGATTAATTTTAACCTTTTTAATTATAATTATTAATATTTAAGGTATTATAATATCTTTAATAAGCCTTAATATTATAATATTTACTACCTTATAATCTTAATAATATTAACCTTTATTTAAAATTATAATATTATACTTTTTATATTTATTTTTATTATATTTTTAATAATTTAAGTTTCATTAATTAAGGATATCTTATTTTAATTTATTATAATTAGTTATACTTATTATATCTATCTTATATAATTATATAAATATTAAAATTATATATTAATAATTCCTTTATGCTTTATTTAAGTTAACTTATAATTAATAAATAATAATAATATTTTTAAAAACCTATGCTTTTAAAAGGTTAACTTATTTATTTAATGATTTATTTACGCTAATTTCTTTTAAGGGTTAAATGATAGTTATTATTATATAAGGTTATTTATTTAAATTCTATATAATTATAAGATAATTAAAATGCAGTAAATATTTAATTTTAAAAACATTAAAATAAAAGGTATATAATTAAATACATTATAATATAAATCATGCTAGATAATAATTAATAATATTAATTAAAGCTAATTATATTTATTATAAAACTTAAATCCTATAACATTCCTTTAAATTATTATAATAATAACTTATTACCTTAAGATTATCATTAAGCAGGTTTTAAAAAACCTTTTTTATTATTATTTATAATTAATAATTAAACTTTTTTATCGATTTATTATTTTAAGGCTATATTTCTTTACTTTATTTATATACTTAAGTATTTTAAAGTAAATAATACTTAATTTATAGCTTAGGATTCTAGAGACTTTACTTCCTTTTTAATAGTTTCCATCCTATTTATCTTCTCTTAACTATAATTACCTTATCTTATTTATAAAGCTTTTTAAATAACGTTAATTTCTTTTATATTTAATTTAAATTAAGCTTTATTCTTAAGATAATAAATAAAAATCCACCCCTCTTTAATTTATAAGCCTGCTTTAAATCTATTAATATTAACGTATTTATTTAAAGCAGCGATATTATATAAGTTATTAAAATTATAATTAAGGATGGCTAGCCTATTTAAATAAATAATGATATATAAATATTATAATGTTAATAATATTAATTAAATCTTATTAAAAATAAATACTTTATAGCGCCTGCTTTATAATATATCTATAACTATTAATAAGCTTATAACTATAATCTCTTAATATTAATAGTTTATAAATAGCTAGGATCTATTTAACATTATAGCAATATTACAATTTATTATTATTATTTATAATATTAAATTTAATATATAAATATTTAAAGGCTATTAATAGGCTTTTAATAATTGCATATATATAAAGAAAAGCCCTTAGTTATAATAAATATTATTATATATAAACTTCTTTATAAAGGCATTCTCACCATTATAATTAAATATAATTAATTATTTAAAGATTACATTTATCTTCTTTATTATCAAGAAAAGGGATATATATATAATATTATTATTACCTTTTATATTATTATAAATTAATTAAGTTATATTATATCCTTATTATTAATTATAAAGATAGCCCTTTTAAGCTATATTTTAAGATTATAAGCTTTTATTTTATTTTTTATTTCTTTTTCCCTATTAGTTAATAGGAATATAAATTTAAATATTAATAATAAGATAATAATATTATTACTTATATATTTATATTTAATTAGATATAAGCTTTTAATAAGTTAAGCTTTAAGTTAAAAGTTGCTATATAGTTTAATTTATATTGCCTTTTAATAATAACTTATAGCTTCTTTTTTAATTACTTATTTATCCTAAGGATTATATATAAGGTAATATAAGAGCGAGTTAAACTTATATATATTTAAACTCCTTTTCTATATATTATATTATAAAGTAATGCTATTATAAAGTAATTTTAAAGATCCTATTAATATTAATTGATAAATAAGAGTATTTAATTTAATAAGAGGCTTAATGTTTTTATTTATTTATAATTTAAATAAGTTGCTTTTTATAAGAATAAGGAATATTAATTTATATAATATAAGGGGTTTTATTTTAAATATATTTTATAAAATAAAGATAATTAAGGTAAATATAACTTTTAATATTATTAATAAAGAGCTAATATAAGGCTATAAGTTTTCCCTTTATTATATTTATTTAAAAATAACTTATATTGCTAAATTATAATTAAAACCCCTAATACCCCTTATTTACCTAAGGCCCTTAAATCTCCTTATATATATTAATTTCATCCTTATACCTTTTTCTATTATTTATTTTAACCTTTTTATTAGCTTAAATAATTTATATTTTATTTCACTAATCCCTTATACTTACTTAATAAAATATCATTATTTAAAAATAATTCTTAATAATTAAGGTTCTTTTAAAGATAATAATATTTACCTAAAGCTGCTAAACCTTAATAACTTATACCCTATAATATATCTTATATATTATATATACCTTAAGTATTAATAATAAAAGAAGCTTAATATATCTAGCCTTATAACTTCCCCTATTAAGGCCTTTAATAATAGCAGTTTTTATTAAAATATAAATAATGCCTTATTAAATAATTAAATTAAGTACTTAAATAAATAATTTAAATTAAAAAGCTTATCTAACCTTTTTAGCTTAAATTAAGGGTAATAATTATTACCTAAGATTAACCTTACTCTTAATATAAATATATATATAATTATTAAGCTAAAGCTTATAATAAAGAAGTTGATTTCTTATATATATATATATAAAGCCTTTAAGCCCTTTATATATATTTATAATTATTATTATCCTTTAATCCCTTATATTTACTTTAAAAGCTTTATATTATATTATTAAGATAATATTACTTAACTTTATAATAATTAATGATTTATATTTATTATTTAAGTTTATTAATAAATAAAAAGAAATTATAAATAAGGTAATATTTATAGCTATTAATAACCTTTAAAAGCTTATTAATTTATCATTTATTAATATAAAGAGATTAAGGGCTTTAAATATAAGTAATGGAAAGATTAAAGGGGGTAACCTTTTATTTAAAAAGTTAATTATTATTTATAAAATACTCCCTTTTAATATATATATAATTAAGATTTATCTATATTAATATAATATTAATGCAGATCTTAGGATTTCAGGGTTTTTAACTTATTTATAATCTTTAACCTTATCATTAGCTAGCCCTTACTTATTACAGGGATAAGGCAAAATCTTATATTATAGCTTAGATATTAATATATCTCTTATTATCTTTAATTAATATAAGGATTTTTCTTAATTAAAATTTAATTATAGCTAACCCTTTAAATTAAATAATATGATTATATTTTATATAAACCCTATAAATAAACAGTTAATCTATATAAGTTTTCTTTATAATATTTAAATTAAACTAAATATGGAATTCTCAGATAAGGCTAAGCTTTTAATAATTTATAAATTATATTTAAATAATTATAACGGGCTTATTATTAAGCTTATTAAAACTTTCTACCTAAAGAAGAAGATTAAAGGTGATTAAAAGCATATAAGCTAAGTTATTAATAGTAATATTAAACACTTAAATTATATTTTAAGTATTATAAAGGAGTTTAAAAGCTATAATATTCAAGTTATTAATTATTAAAAGGATTTATTATAACCTTATTTAGCTAAGGTAGCCCTTAATAATAAGCTAATCTTATTTAAGGTTAAGTATTTTAAGGTTTATTATAATAAGCGCTTAAAGGAAGAAGTTAAATATTAATTTATAAAAATAATTAAGGAAAGGGTATATATTAAGAGGTTTATTTTTATAGCTAATATAAATTAAAACTTAAATTTAAGTATCTTACCCTAAATAATAGGTATATAATTAATAACTACTTTAATTAATTAAATAAAGAAGATGATAAATCATTTTAATTATATAAACTCCCTTTTATATTAAACCTAAGAGTTAATTAACCCTATAAATTACTTAAGGTAACTTAAAACCTTAATAATAATAAAGATATAGCTTTATAAATATTAAGAAAAAGCCTTATAATAAATATATTATAGGGAATAAAGCGAGATGCTTAATGATATTTTTATATAAAAGGTAAAGGGAATTAATAACTATTTAATCTTTATAAATATAATATTTAATAAAAAATATAAGATTTAGCTGGATATAAGGTTTAATAATATTATAGCTAATGATATAAGCTTAGGGAAAACTATAATGGCTATATCCTTTATCTTAATTTAATTAAAGGATATTAAAATATAAATAGCTTAGATTATATAGGGCTAAGATATACCTTAAAGTATAATAATATTATTAATTATACCTTTTAATTTAATTAATTATTAAATAAAGAAAATTAAGATAAAGATAAATCTTATTAATAAAGACCTTTATATCTATTTTAATATAGATTAAAGTAAGGATAAAGCTACTTAAATTAAGGTAAAGATTATATTTATATTTAATAGTTTTATCTTATTAATTAATATATAAGATAAAGCTCTTTTCTTTAATACTTATTAATATAAGGCTATATTTAATAAAGCTTATAAGTTTTAAAACCTTGATATATAATTAATAAAAAATATATTAAAAATTATAATTAAGTTTAAATAAGCTATAACTAATATCCCTATTTATAATTATATATTTAATATTTAATTAATATTTTAACTTATTAATATCCAGCTTATAATATTAAGATTAAATTTTAATAAGCTTATCTTAATATATTTATAAAATAATTTAATTAATAATAAACTTATTTTAAAGGTATTAATAAGGGCTTATATAATTTATTAAAGGTAAAAAGGATATATTTTATATATCCTTTATATATATAAAGGCTAAGGTGGCCTTAATGCTAGATGAAAGTAAGCTTTATAAGGATATAAGGTATAAGGTTATATTTAAAATCTAGGAGTTAAAGTTAAATCTAAATACCCTATTTTAATTTCATAATATATAAAAGATATATATAATAAGTATATATATAAAGCTATTATTATAACATTTATTTAATTAAAACCTTATAACCTTTATTATTAAATATTAAAGAGTAGTTTTAAATAGCAATATATTATATTATATTTATAATAAGGTATTATTTTTAAATTCTACCTTTAATAAGGAAATTTACTTTATCTTATTATATATATAGGAATATATACTTTATTTATTTTATTATATTAAGAAGTTATATAATTATTATTATAAAGATATATATAATTTAGCTTTAATTATATAGGTTATTAATTTAAATCTTAAGGGCATTAAACCTAAGGCTTTACCTTTTAAGGATAAAAGGCTTAATGTAAAAATAAGGTATATTAATAATAAGGTTAAGGTATATTTAGGTTTAAAATTTATTATTATAACTTTTTATATATTTATAATATTAAAGATTATTTATATCCTTAAGGCAAAGGGTATTATTTATAAATAATATAATAATTTTATTAATTAAGTAATTTATTAAAGAAATATAAAGGCATTTAAGGGAGGGAAAGATATTTAAATATTTATTAAAATGATTAAATCCCTTAAATAAGGCTATAATATTAAGTAAATATAATATTTAATATTAATAGATATAAAATAAAACTTATAAGTAATGGAATAAATAAAGGCTAGGGTTTTTTATTTAAATTAATAATAAAATACTATTATTATATAGCTTATTATAAAAGGGATAATAGAAGAGAAGGTATAAATAAGGGTAGAGGAGAAGAAAAAGCTTATTAAAGTATTTAATAATTATTAAAATATAATTTAAGGCTTAAGTAAGAATAATTTAAATATAATTAAATCTTAGTTTAAAAACTAATAAATATAAACTTATAAGGTTTTATTAAACCTTATTTCTATATTTAAATATAGCTTTATATTATTATTATATATATTTAATTTAAAAATAAGGTGAGAATAATAATATTATCCTTAAGCCTTTTAATAATCCCTTAATCTTAATATAATATAAATATAATCTTATATTATTATAATATTTTATAAAGATATTTAACTTAAATATTTATTTTAATCCCTATAAATAATATATTAATATTATTACTTACCTTTTATTAAATATATTTTTATTAATAAAATAAAAAAAAAGTTAAATTAGTTTATAATTATAAAGTTTATATATAATTAATTAATAATGGTTAAATAGGAATATATAAATTATAAATAATATAATATTAAAAAATAAAAATATTATTAGCTTAAGTAATATATAAGTTAAGGAATATATTATATAAGGGGGGCCTTTACTTTTATTACTTTAAATAGCTATCTTCTTATTATAATATATTTAATAATCTTCCATAAAATTTTATATAATATTATAAAGTAGATAAGTTGGAATAGGGTTTTGCAAAAGCTGCTATTATTTTTACTCTTCTTACCTTATAAGCTTAATACTTTATTAATTCTCTTTTAATTTTTAATATTTATAATATAATTATAATATATCCCTCCTAGATATAATATAAATTAATAAAGTTAATATATTTATTTAATAGATATAATGCTTTTATATAACCCCCTTTTTCCTTATTAAAATCCCTTATATAATATTATTAAGATTAATAATCTTTAAGCTTAACTTTTCCTTTTATTTATAAATTATTTATTACTTATAATAAAAAGAGAAATATATATATATTAAGCTAATTAAAGAAAAGGTAGATATTAAAAAGTATATAATAAGCTTATATAAAACCTAATAATTAAATAAAGACTTTTATATTATACTTAATTAAGTATTATTATTTTTAACTATATATATATAAAGGCTTTATATTTATAATTTCAAAGGCTCCTATATTTAGCTCCTTCCTTCTTTAAATATTAAGCTATTTATAATTACCCTTTTATATAATCCTTATATTTATTTAATTTATTAAATTAAAGGTATTATTAAGCCTTATACCCTTTAATATTAAGCTTTATTATATAAAGGTGCTTTTTAATTATTAATATTAATATAGCTTTAAAACTATTAGCTATTTCTTTTATCTTATAATTAAAGAACTTAATATTAAAATCTATTTTTATAAAAGTTTTATATTATATAATATTAATAATCTTTTAACTTATTACTTAATATACTTATTTTAAATCACCTTTATCTATAAGTATTAATATTATAAAATATAATAAGTTAAACTTAGATTTAATAATAATAGGCTAATAATATTATAAGCTTTCTTTAATAAAGCTATTATTTTTTAATCTTTATCCCCCTTTATTTAAAGCTGCCTATTTAATAAATACCTCTTTTAAGTTAATTATATTGCTAAGGTTTTTTATAATCTTTTTTATTAGTAATTATTTAGCCTTTAACTTTATTATTAAAATAACCTTTAGGTTTATTTAATAACTTAAAGTAATACCTTTTTATTAAGGATATATAGGTATTAAAATAGTTTAAAATAAGCTATTATATTACTTAATAACTTTTATATTAAAGATTTATTATTATTATATTATTATTATAACATTTTATTAAATATAATAATAAGCCCTTATTAATAACTTTAATTATTATAAGATATAAAACTCTTATTATTATAAATAATATATTAACTTATAATATATAAATAAAGGATAAAGCTAGTTAAGATATTATAAAATTAAAGGAATATAATGATAAGGTAATTTAAAAGGGGCTAAAAAATACCCTTAAATATAAAGAGGTTAATATAGATAAATATAAAGGAAATATAGATAATAATATTTAAATTCTTAAAATAAGCTAAAAACGAAAGCTTCTTAAGCTTAAGCAATTTAATATAAATAAAGAGATAATAGCTAGTAATATAAGAAAAGTAATTACTAAAATAAAGCGTAAATTTAATATAGCTAATAAAGAAGGCTTACCTATTAAGAAGTAAGTATATTAAATATTATATTAAGATATACTTAAGATAATAAAGTATATCTCTTATATTAATACCTTTATATTAAAAGGTAAAGGTATAAAGCTTATTTAAGATATTAATATAAAGCTATTAAAGATATCTTAAATATTTATACCCCTATAAATATATTTATAAGGCTTAAAAGTTATAAGCTTAAGGCTTTTATATATAATCCCTGTTATAATTAATACTTATATTAAGGTTTTAAATAATTTATATTATACTTTTAAAGGCTTAAGATTATTATTTAATAAAGGCTATAATTAATTAAAGGTAAATAACTTTAAATAAAAGCCTTAAAGTTTAAATTATTTATTATATTTTCATTAAGTCCTTAGTAATATAATTATAATTATGATTAAGAAGGATTTAAATTAAGGCTTTAATCTTTTCTTTAATTTTATAGGGTTTAGAAAAATTATATAAACCTTAATATATATTATATTAAATAATATATATTTAAGGAAAGAAAAATATTTAAGAGATAGCTTAATTATAACCCTTATAATTATTCTTAAATTAGTTATAATATAATAAGTTAAGAAGGTTAAGCATTATATAAAGCCTTAATTATCAGCTATTTTCTAGATAAAGTAATTTAAGGCCTTAAAGGATTATATAATAATAGCTGATATCCTTATTATTATATATAATTAAATCTACATTATATAAAATAAAAAAGATAATAATCAACCTATTTCCTTATTATTTAATATATACTTTTAATATATAATTTTAAATAAGGCTTATAAAATAAAGTATTATAAGTTAATTACCTTTAAGGCTTATATAGGCCTTTAAAAAAGCTATAAGTAAGCATTAACTAATATATTAATATTAAATAATATTTATAAACTATAACTATTTCTTATATTTATTAAATACCTTAATATTAAGGACTTTACTTATTTTAAAAATAAGTACCTTATAAAGGTATTAAAGGGAAAATTAAAATATAAGGAGTTAAATAAACTTTTATTATTTATTTTAATTATATAAGCCTTAAGCTATTAGTTTTATAAGCTGCTTTTTATAAGCCTCTTATAAGATTATATTATTAAGGAAGTAATTTTATTATTTATTAAGGAATAAGCTATATTTAAATATTTAAAGAAATATATTATATGCTATATTAAGTTTAGGTTTAATAAAAAGATTAATTATTTCTATCTTTTTAAAAGGCTTATATAATATTATTAATTTAATATAAGCTTATTTTTATTTAAAGGGCTAATTAAGGATAGCTTATAAACCTTTAATTATATTAAATAAATATAAGATATAGCTTATAATAATAGCTATAAATAAATGCTGATTATAGATTTATTTAAATATTAAATTATAAAGCTTAAGTTTTATTATTTAGTATTAACTGGAAATAAGAAGCTTAATATTATAATTATAAAGATAAATATGCTCCTTTATTTATTATATTTAAAGCAGCTAATAAACTTAATATTAATAAAATACTTTTATATTTAATATTATTATTATATAAAGAAATAAATATAGATATATATTATATTTTTAGATTTAGTAAAATACCTTAAATATAACTTAATTATTAAGGCATTATAATCATATAACTTAAAAAATATAAATAATTATAAGGAGAATAAATAAGGCTAAGGTTATAATTATAATAGCTTTTAGCTTATTAATAATAAAGGATTTACTTTATTTTAAGCCTTAAATAAAAACCTTAAAGAATTAATCCTTTAAAGCTTAAAGCTAAAAGCTACCCTTAGCTAAATCCTTAAATAATAAGCTAAAGCCTTAGGTAATAAAATTATAAATAAGGTATTATAATTATTTTAATTTAAGCATTCTTTAATTATTAATATATATATTATAATCTTCTAGTAGTTTATTAATATAAATTATTTATTAGGGTATTTATTTTAAGAATATAAGATACCTTTTCTTTATTTTATTAACTATATAAATATTAATTAATATAAGATTATTAGGGTTATTTTTAAAAAAGATAAATCTATTAAAATTTTTATAAGTTAATCCTTATCCTTATTTATATTTATTAATTATATTTATCTTACTTTTAAATAATATTTATAAGGATTAAATTAAAAAGCTTAAACTTTATTTAAGTAAATTAAGTTATTATTATTAACTTATAATAGAATGCTAATATAAATAAGCAAGTATTTAACTATATAAACTGCATTAAATAATAAAAGGAAACTTATTATATTTATCTCCTTATAAAGGGTATTATTAATAAGTTAATAAATAAACTTTAATAAGAAAAGAAGAAATAATAAAGTGTTATAATTAAGTTTAAAGCTAAGAAAGGATTTATAGCTAGGATTCTTTAAAGGCTCTTAAATGATTAAGTTAAGAAGGAGGAAGATATTAATAGGGTTAATAATAAAGATAATAAGTAAGATAATAAGAATTCTTATAATAATAATAATAAGCCTTATAATAAGGATTTAAATAATAAGGATTATAAGGAATAGCTTAGATTTATAATAGTATAGGCTATATAATATTATTAATTGCTATTAAGTTATATAATTATAGCTAATTATAATCTACTTAAAATATAAAGGTTATAAACTAGTTATAATATTAATTAGCGCTTTACTTTTAATGATATTTTACTTTTATTTTTATTTTTTTATTATTTTAAATTATATTAAAATATAAATTAAGCTTCTTATAATTTTTATATTGCTTTATAAGGGGGGGGGTTTAAAAGTAAGGAATTATTAATATATAAAGTATAAAGCTTTTATAATAGATTTCATTAAAAAAAGGAGCTATATTATTTAATCTATTATTTAGATTTTATAAATAAGAAGCTATTTATTTAATATTAATTAAGCATAGGGTAGGGTAAACTCTTTATAATAATAGGAATTTTATAATAAGATATAAGTAGAAATAATATTATTATAACCTCTTAATAAGGTAAGAAGGTAAATATATATATAATAAATTTAATAATTAAAATATTTTACTTATTTATTTTAAGGATTATAGCCTTTAGATTATTAACTTATATTAAAGCCTTTTTCTTATTCTAATTATCTTTAATTATATTCCTTTATATTTATATTTATTTAATCCTCTTATTATAATAATCTTTAATATTATGCTAGATAATAAGGAATAGTAATTTAAGGAGGAAGAAATTAATAGATTAATATATCTTAGTATAAAATTTAAATATTAAGTGAAACCTTATTTTAATAGCTATATTAATAGCTATAACTTTAATAAATATTAAATATATAAACCTTAAACTACTTATAATTAATAGGATTTACTTCTTTTATAAATATACTTTAAGTAAACCTTAATAACCTTAAGCTCCTACTCTTTAATCTTAATTAATTTCTTAATAGCCTCTTAGAAATATCTTAGTTAAGTAGTAGTAGAGGGAATAAGTATAAAGCTATAAGTTAAACTTATTAATAATTATCTATATAAGGCCTTATTAAACTATATATTTTTAATATAAAATATATTCTTATAGAGATTTTATAACTTAAAACTATATTTTATAATAATATTAGAGAAGATGCTAGACTTAAAGAGACTTAAGTTCCTAATCTTATAAGCTACCTCTTATTTTAAATCTCTAGCTATTATAGATAATAATATAAAGATATATAGATCTATTAATTACTAGATAATAAGTATAATATCTTAATTAACCTTACTTAATGGATTTTTAATAGATACTTATTATAAGGGTTTTAATATTAGGTTAAAAGATAAAGATAAAAAGGATTATAATAATGAGTTAAATTTAGTTTATTACTTAAAAAAGGAAGCCTAAATAAGAGCTTAAGATACTAACTATTTAAGTTTACTTTTATATCTAGAAGGCTATCTTTACTTTTTAAAATAATAAAGAAATAATCCTTAATTAAGTTTATATAAAAATATTATTAAAAAAAAAAAAAAGGCTTTATTTTTAATTTTATAATTAATTAAGCTTTAAATTATATTAATATAATAATATATAACCTTATTTTAAACTATTAATTTATCTTAAATAAATAACTTAAAAACTTTAATAAATAGCTTTATTTTAACCCTTAACTTATAGCTTAATATTTTAATTTTATCCTATAGATAACCTTTTTCCCTTAAGCTTATAAACCTCCTTTAAATAATTATAATAATAAGGAATTTATATAATTATAGCTTATAAATAACTTAATATTAATGGATTTCCTTTTTATAGCTAAAATATTAAATTTATAAATATTAATTGCAGTAAGTATATTAATATTTAAGCCTAATATTTCCATAATTAATATAATTTAATATTAATAATATCTTAATAAAGTTATTATAAGAATAATATATATATAAATAAATAGATAAGGATATATTATTAACTTAAATATTAATTATATAACCCTTATTTTAATAGCTTATAGCTAAATAATAAAAGCTATAATATTTATTACCTCCTTCCCTTTTATATTAATGTAAATTTAATATATCTTAATAAATATATTTAAATATATAACTTAGCTAATAATTATTATAATTACTTTTTATAATTATAATTAATTTAAAGGCTAGAAAAATATTTAAGTTAAAGGAGCTTTAAGAATTTTATTTAAGGAAGTAATATATAAGTTAGCTTTTAATCTTTAAGATAAGGAATATTAATATATTAAGAAATAAGATAAGTATTAAATACCCTTAATATTAATAATTCCTTCTATTACCCCCCCCTTCAATAGTATATTATTTAAATCTAAGGCTTTATATATTATATTTATTCTTAATTTAAAATAAATTAAATAAGATATTTATAATTTAAGCTTTAAAGAAGCTATATCCTTATAATTATGCTAGCCTATTTATATTAAGCAATATAAGCTTTTTTAAAATAGGTTTTAAATTATATTAATATTTAAAATCATCTTAGCCCTAATACTTACCCTTACCTTTATTATCTTCCTTTACCTTTAATATAGCTTATTTCTTTTTAACTTTAATATTTTTAATATCTTATTTATCTTATATATTAATATTATAATTAACTTACCTTTAAATAAAGAAAATATAATTTATATTCTAGATATTAGCTAAGAATTACTCACTTAAATACTTAAATATATTTATATTATATAATTAAAAAAAAGGTTAGCATTAAATACTTAAATAAGTTTATATAAGGGTTAAATAATATCTTTAATAATTATATAATTAATAATTATTTATTTATTATCTTAATAATATTTAGCTATATTATTTATATTCTGCTTCTTAAAATATCTATTATTATTATAAGTAAATTATTTATATATATTTATCTTAATTATTATATAATTATATTTAAGTATATAAGATAAGGTTAATATATATAAGTTATTAAATTTAAATATAGCCTTTTATTTTTAAAATTAAGATTAATAAGCTTAAGGGAATTAAATAAAAAGAATAAATTATAAATTTAATATAAAAGGAAGGAAATATAATAGCTTATTATTCTTGTCAGATTGAAGACCATATGGTGAATGACTGGTTCCCGGTGAATCCACCGTGAATTCACCGTTAGACTGTGAATTCACCGTGAGATGATGGTTCACCGTGAATTCACCGTGAATTCACGGATCACCACGGTGAATGCCTGAGGCATCCACCTTTTAGCCTGACAAAACCAGCCCCCGCAATGCAGGGACCTGACAGGACAAGACAAGCAATACAACAACATCAAGAACTACGATTTTACCTGTGAAATCACCATAATCAACCGTGACGCGGTGTAGAATCTGACAATTAAGAGTCTCATTGCCTCAAGCCAATCAATATGGCCGACGAAATCAACAAGAAGACCCAAAATGCGATGCTCACGAAGGCGGAAGAATGGAATGGTTGGAACCATGAGTTCCTTCTCCAAGCCGAAACCTACGGACTCGAAGACCACATAAACCACCGAGTAGACCTCCTTCCAAAGCCGCAGAAACCCGACTTACGACTGCGAAAATACACGAAAACCGTTGCAGCCGCAAGAGGCGCCATTTCCCAAACCATCGGCGGGTCCGACGACGATGCCGAAGAAGCCGAAATCATCCAAGAAAAACGACAAGGCCAGTGGCAGCTGTCCGACCTTACCGATGCCGGCCTCAAGCTCTACAATCTGGACCTGCAAGGGTATAAACAACTCGAGCCGGAATACAAAGAAGAACAGGCTGCAGTCCAGAAGCTTAAGAAATGGGTGATGCAAACTGTCAATCCGACCTACAAGTTAACGTGCTGCATCCCGGGAGAACCCCTCTGGGAATGGCATGAAAACCTACGGCAAAGATGCGGACAGTCGCGGTCAGATGACCTGCTAGAAACAAGAAATGCATACAAAAATGCTCTCAAACCACCACGGAATCTGAAGGATACCGTGCTCTGGGTGGATCGATGGGAAACCGCTATGGCAAGAGCCACCCAACAAGGGATTGCGGAGGCAAGACAACCCATTGCCTGGGTCTATGACCTATTACAAGCCCTACAAGGGACGCTGCCAACGTGGACAACTACGTTCAGGCAAACACAAGAGCAGAAAATTGCAAATGGGAGCCTCACATACCGTGGTATTGGAAACCTCCTCCGGAAGGAGTTGCAAGCTCTGGGTGCGCAGAACAAACCTGCAAGAACCGCAAGGGGAGCATGGGCAACTACCTACGATGGCTTGAAAGACCATGACAGTGAAGAGGACGCTCACACTGTTGAGGAAAGGAATCCCAATCGGCGAGGTGTGAACAAACCACATGGAACCCGTACAAGCCAGAAACGCAGTCAGTCTAGGGCAAAAGAACCCGCTGAGTTATGCGAGGCGTGCGCTAGGAACCATGCCCTTGCAAATTGCTACTACGTCTTCCCTGAGAAAGCTTTTGAAGGCTTCAGGAGGAACAAAACTACTGAAGAAAAGGTACGTAAGGCCCTTGAAGACGATGCTGATCTGCAAGCAAAGGTCCGAGCCATAAAAGGCCCGAGGTCAAAGTCCAAGTCAAAGACACCAAGACCTTCCAAGGAAGAACCTGTCGACGAGATCGAGGATTGACTCCCTGGGTACTGTGTGGCTAGTGTAGAGGCTAGGGGAGCTTTCGCCACAAGTACGGAAGAATACCCTCTGAAACACTCAGTCATACTGGACTCAGCGAGCACGATATCGATCACCAATGACCGTGAAAGGCTGTTCAACATACGGCCAGCCAGACACGATGATTACCTATGGGCAGGTGACCGACAACTCCCCATCAAGGCGTACGGCACAATGCCGGTCTGTACCGGAGGAACCGTCCTATGGATCGAAAACGTTGCCCTATGCCCAAAGCTCTTGACCACACTGGTGTCTCTGAGACAACTCCGGAGAAAGGGCATCTTTTGGGACAATGAAGCGGATCCAACTACGTTGAAGAGACGGGACAAAACAATCCTCTGCAAACTCACGGACATTCACGGACAATATGTCATCGAACACCCAATTCACGAACCAAAGGCTACATTCAGCGCCTGGAGGAAGAAACATACAACATTCACCAAAAGGAAACCACTGACAAGTGAAGCCCTTCTTTGGCACGGACGACTTGGCCACCCCGGACCCAGGGCATTAGAACACCTGGTGAACACGTCTCAGGGGGTGCGAATCCGTGGACCAACAACTGTCGAATGCGAAGCATGCGCCCTAGCCAAGATCACGAGGCAAATCCGTCGTTCACCGAGGGAGATCCTTGAACGAGAAGGCGAAAGAATAGCACTGGACTTTCACGACTATGAGCCGGGTATTCACGGCTACAATTCACAACTCCTGCTTACATGCAGAGTCTCAGGATACATATGGGACTACTACCTCACGAACCGAGACAGCGACACAATACTCAAGATACTCAAATCCTTTCTCGGAATGATGGAACTCCAACACGAAACAAAAGTCAAGATCATTGAGTGTGACGGCGAAATATTCAACCGAAGACGAGCCGTCAAAGACTACCTCGAGTCGAAACACATCCAAATCGAGCCCTCCGCACCCAATACACAAGCACAAAACGGTGGAGCGGAGCGCTCAGGGGGTGTAATAAAAGAGAAGATGCGGGCACTACGGACAAGTTCAAAGCTCCCGACTTCCCTATGGCCAGAAATTGGACGAACAACCGTCTATCTCAACAACCGAACGCCATCTTATGGATTGGACTGGCAGACACCATACTACCGATTCTTCTCTGCTATCGCTAAAAGGCAGGGAATTCCAAGGCCAGATCCAAGACCTGATCAGACTCACTTGAAAGTATTTGGCTGCAAAGCCTATGCAATGACCTCAGATGCTCAACTCAAGAAGAGGAGGCATCAACGCCTAGAACCACGGGCCTGGATTGGCTACCTCGTGGGATATCAATCGTCAAACATCTACCGGATATGGATTCCGTCCACTGGAAAGATAATCAACACACGAGACGTGATTTTCAATGAGCACCAAGTGTTTGACGGAAACTGGGAAGGTTTCACGGACGAACTCCTCACCACAGATATTGAACAACTGGCTGAGTGGACAAAAAGAAACATGCTCCCGGACAACAATGAAATACCGGACCCAGAGGGAGAAGACCTTCTTGAAACCGAAAGCCTAGAAGGACCTGATGAAGGAGGGATCCAGGAAGGAAATGTAGAGGAAGCAGAAAATGTGCGGCCCGAGGAGGACCGACAAAACGGCCCCTACACAGATGCCAAGTTCACACTGCTCCCTACACCACCTCGATCACCACCGTCGGCACTCCTGGCACATACCATACAAACACGGTCAGATGAAGAAGAAATCCCGTCAGCCGTTGAATCTCCGGTGAATTCACCGTGGCAAGCCGCGTTTATGGCCGGAACAAAGGCAGCGCCCATGGCAAAGTCAGATGGCAACATTCTCGACAAAGCCCAGATTGAGAGACGTCTACGTCAGGGGGTGAAGATGCCGAGAAGGCAACTCCCAGAGCCACCAAAATGGCACAAGGACTTGATAAACCACCCATTCGGCAGTCTGTTCAAGCAAGCTGAAGTTGACCATTTACAGAGTCATGCCGAAATGAGATCCTGGACCGAAATCCGCAAGAAAGATCCCCGTGCAGCAGGAAAGCAAATCCTGGACTGCATGTGGGTGTACATTTACAAATTCAACAAGCACGGCATCTTCGAGAAGTGCAAAGCACGGCTCGTTGTCAGAGGAGACCAGCAAGCGCGAGGACAAACACAAGAAACCTACGCCGCGACTCTGGCGGGACGGTCGTTTCGCACGTTGATTGCCATTGCCGCAAAGTTCAATCTCGAGCTGATTCAATACGACGTAGTGAATGCATTTGTTCACGCTCCAATCGATCAGGACATCTTCATGAGAATGCCTCGCGGTTACGAGAAGAAGGGTACCATCCTAATGCTCAACAAGGCACTGTATGGGCTACGGATTTCACCGTTACTATGGCAGAAGGAATTCACCAGAACACTTGCCGAGCTTGGATACCAACAAGTACCACATGAGCCCTGTTGTTACAAAAAGAACGGCATCCTGATCTTCTTCTACGTTGATGACATTGTTGTGGCGTATCGAAAGAACCGACAAAGACAAGTCGATGAACTCGCTCAACAACTCCAAGAGAAGTATAAAATCAGTGGAGGGGATCCAATTCAGTGGTTCCTGGGCATGGAAATCCACAGGGACCGTCCCAATCGCCGGATCTGGCTGGCCCAGACCGCATACATCGAGAAGATTGCCAAGATGGCTAACAAAAGAAATCTCTCTCACAAGGTCCCCATGACAACCGAAGAACTGAAGCCACGAACCGATGCCGCAAAACCTGCCGAAGTCAACTCCTACCAACGAAAGATTGGGTCTATACTATTTGCTGCAATATCCACCCGACCAGACATTGCGTTCGCCACATCAAGGCTCGCACGTTTCCTCACAAATCCAAGCCAGAAACACCACGAAGCTGCGGACCGAGTGCTTCTCTATCTCGAAAATACCAAACATCTTGCTCTCTGCTTTACAGACACGGACGAATTCACGGCGGCAAGCGACTCTTCCTTTGCCGATAACACCGTTGATCGAAAGAGTTCTCAAGCATTCGCAATGAAGTTGTTTGGAGGTATGATTGGGTGGAGAGCCAACAAACAAGACACGGTCACAACATCAACAACGGAGGCGGAACTCCTCGCCTTGGCACAAGCAGCAAAAGAAACCTTGTTCGTGAGCAGACTTCTCACAGAACTATCGGTGGAATTGGATGAGAAGAAAATCAAGATCGAGTGCGACAACACGCAGACCATAAACCTGGTGAATTCCGAAATCACCCAGCTCAAGACAAAATTACGACATGTGGACATTCACAACCATTGGTTACGGCAAGAGGTTCAGAACGGCACCATCGGCGTGGAATATACCCCGTCAGCACAGATGATGGCAGACGGGTTGACCAAGGCATTACCAGCTGGAAAGTGGAATGGATTTCTCCAACAGTTGGGCCTAGAAGACATTAACAACCGGCGAAAAGACCGGAATCTGTCGGAAGATCCCATGAAGCACAGACAAGAAGCGGTGGAAGAGGGCTAAAGTCCAGCCTACCACGATGTGCTAGTCTGAGGGGGTGTGTCAGATTGAAGACCATATGGTGAATGACTGGTTCCCGGTGAATCCACCGTGAATTCACCGTTAGACTGTGAATTCACCGTGAGATGATGGTTCACCGTGAATTCACCGTGAATTCACGGATCACCACGGTGAATGCCTGAGGCATCCACCTTTTAGCCTGACAAAACCAACCCCCGCAATGCAGGGACCTGACAGGACAAGACAAGCAATACAACAACATCAAGAACTACGATTTTACCTGTGAAATCACCATAATCAACCGTGACGCGGTGTAGAATCTGACAATTCTTTATAAACGCTAAGGTTTTAAGAATATAAAGGCTTATATTAACCTTTAAAGGGATAGGTAAGTTAATAATATTTTTATTTTTAATATTATTTATATAATGCTTTTTAAAAGATTATAAGATAATCTTAATATAATATTAAGTTATATATAATAGTATTAATTTTAAGGCTTAGGGTTATAAGATATTATATAATAATATTATTTAAATAAATCTTATATAAATATTAAGTTATAATATTAAATTACCTTAAATAATAATATATAAAGATAAGGTATGAAATATTTAATTAATATAAATATATAAGATATTAAAAAATAAAAATTATAAATATATATATTAAAATAAAAGGTTTTATATATTTTTTATTATTATTTATAATAGTAATATTAAAGAAATTATAAGTAATATAAATAGGGAGAGTTAATAATAAAAAGAATTAAAGGGGTAAAATATAATATTTAAATAATAAACATCTCTTAAATAATAATATAATTATTTATATTTAAAAGTATTATTATTATAATAATTATATTTAAATATTATAATATATAAGATTATATAATTATATTAATCTTAGAATTTATATAGGTATAAATATTTAAAAGTTTTTCTTTTCTTTATTTATTATTTTTTCTTAAACTTTAAATACTTAATTATAATTATAAGCTTCCTTTAATCCTTAAATAAATATTTAACTTCCTTTAAGATAAATTTATAGCTATTTTAAATATAATAATATATAAAACTTTACTTAAATCTTAATTAATTTAAATAATTAGCTTTTATTTTATATTTTCTTAATAATAAATTATTATTTTAGCTAATTATTTATTACTTTTTTAAATAAGATAAATTATTAATTAAGAAATAAATAATATTATATTATCTTGCTCTTTATTATTCCCCTTTTATTATATAAAGCTATTAATATTATATACTTTATACCTTCCCTTATATTCCTTCTTCCCTTTATTTATTCCTTTTATAATTAAATATAATCTTAAATTTAATTCTTAATATATTATTCCAGCTTATTTAAATATAAATTTATCTTAAATTATATAAATTAATCTTATAAATAATTTTAATTTATTAAAAAGTAAACTTTATATATATATATTAAGATACTTTTATAAAATATATAATAACCTTTATTTTTATCTTATCTTTATTATTTAAAGTAATAATTAATAATATTTATATTCTTTCTTTCTTATATTTTATTTTCCTTATAATTAATACTTTAATTAAATTTATATAATACTTTATATTTAAGGTTATTTAATCTTAATCTTTTTTAATTAAATTACTTTAACTAAACTTATTTAAAAAGGCTTTTATTAAATTAATTTATAAATAAATCTTATTAATAAATTATTTAATTCTCTTATATATTTAACTATTCTTTATTTAATTATTATTATATTTAATAATAAAGATAATAAAACTCTTTATAAATTATTTATTAATAATAAATTTAAGAAAAGTAATATTAAAGATAGTATTATTAAAGATAATAGCTTTAAGATTTATATTAATATTAAAAAAGGTAAAAAAGAGATGATTTAAATTAATTTAACCTTAATTAAATCCTTATTTTTCTTTAATATAATATAAATATTATTTTTCTCCTTTATTAATTCTTTATCTTTTATATTTTATATTTATTTATAATTTATTATATATTATTTATATATTATAAACGCTTTAATGATAATTATAATAAAATTAATTAAAATTTAATAGCTTTTTATTTTAATTTAAAAAATATAACTTTAATTAAGATAAAAAAAAGAAAAATATTTTCTCCTTTTATTTATATTTAATTTATTATTTATTTATCTTATTTATAAATAAGTTTGCTTTTATTAGGGTTAGGGTTAGGGTTAGGGTTAGGGTCAGGGTTAGGGTTAGGGTTAGGGTTAGGGTTAGGGTTAGGGTTAGGGTTAGGGTTAGGGTTAGGGTTAGGGTTAGGGTTAGGGTTAGGGTTAGGGTTAGGGTTAGGGTTAGGGTTAGGGTTAGGGTTAGGGTTAGGGTTAGGGTTAGGGTTGAGGTTAGGGTTAGGGTTAGGACAGCGTTCCTGGACCCTTGACCACGAGAGTCACTGACCTGTGTATCCCCAGAACGCTTACCTCCCGGGATTGAGAAGATCTGTCGACGAAATAATTGCTCTCCGGCCCGCGCTGGAGCATCACCGGGATGGCTTGTGCAGCGAGGTCTGTCATGCTGTCTTCGAATATTGCCATATCTGCCCACAGACGTATTTTAGACATATTTAAATCGTAAGGGCTAGTATATCTTGCTACTCACACTTTAGCTTGATGTTTGTCAGACGCAGTGTCACCTTACGGTTAGTGAACGTCTCGAGAACGTTGTAGATAATCCACGTCCTTTCATCTCCCGCGCGCCTGGCTGGGAACGTGTCATATAGTAACATGGTATGTTATTAATACGTTATTTATCCAGCAGCAGTATTCCAAAAGATTGCACAGGATATTCTTACAGACATATGCCTCGATGGCGAGCCGATGGTTTGAGAAATTCAGTCCACCTAGCTCATCACAGCAACAGTGAAACAATCGGCTGTCGGATGCACTGCCTTCTCATGTCTCCGGGATAGGATAGAGACGGGCATGTTCACATAGTTCTTGGAAGGATGATGGTTTGTCCTCTTCAAATATCGAGAACAGGGCGTCTGTGCTATCCAGCCGGGGCCCTCCCGGCGCCGCGGTGCTGTTTCCCTGGGAGACTTTCAAATCATGGAGCCAAGCCGTGTGAATCTCCTCTACCAGCTTGCTGACTTTTCTATTTTGTGCCTCAATACTTGTTGTCCGCGAGGCGATGTAGCTAGTCTGGGTTTCAATTCGACTGGCCTGCGAGCTGGTTACGAGCGGACGTGTCAATTTTCCAACTGATTTTAAGAGGAGACTTGAGGCTGTCATTGACATGAGATAGAAGGAGAGACAAACTTGATGACGAGATTCAGTAAAACTCCCAAGCTGTTCGTATGTAGCTGGACCTGGATTCGGAGAGAATCCAGGTCCTCCTTTTCCGTCGTAAACTGGATCTCCTTCTCCTTCTTCTGGAAGAACTATTTGAACTTCACGAAAATTTTCCTATTTGAGGCTACAGCAACTCCAAGGATGCGGTGCTTGTCAAACATATCGTACAGTTGGTCCAGGGTCTCGCCACAGTTCTGGACGATAGACGCAATGCATGAAACCAACGAGTAGCCGTGCTTAAGGTCGTCAGTGGTGAATGCTTCGGCTCCAGGGCGGGCTTCAAGACGGCCTGCTACCTGGACTTCTTTCACACTGAGAAGCACTTCGTAGAGGCTGCGCAGTTGGTTTTGCAGGTCCCGGTACTGCGTGTTGCTGGATCTGCTGTCCCTGAGAATCTCGTATAGCGCCCATGCCTTGTCAATGATGGCGAATATATCGCCTACACCCAGGGTCATTTTATGATATTGCGGGTGAGCAGAGAAACGAGGGGGAGATCAGAATCTCGGTTCAAAATATTTGGTGATACGGAACTTGGAATTCGTGGAAGGCTAGATGAGCTCAGCCTCAACAATGGAATTCGCGGGCCGGGGCGGGTCATGGCTCAGGAGGACAGCTGGGGTGACGTTGATCTGTGGCCGAAATTGGCACTGTGGTCATTATAGGTATGACGTTCAAGTGTGTTGTCTATATGCATGAAGGTGCAGGCATATGCTGACTGCATATCGTATGGAGGGGAGGCAGGGCTTTTCATGCAAGTTGGTTCCGGCTTTCAGGTATGACAGCCTCGACTCTTGTGGCCGTCTCTTTGCCATTAGGAAAAATGGGGAGCCGAGATACAAACTCCATTAATAATTCCCACATAATCTTTTGCAAAAACGCACCACCTTCCTGACATCATGGACGAAACAAACATCGCGAGAAACATCTTCTCTGGGGGGATTAACTGGGACTCAAGGGAGCCGTACCCTCCCAAAGACGATGAAAGGGCCATAGGACCGAGCGCCTGAGATGCACGCCCGCGTGGGCCACGGGACGTTGCGACATACGGTCCTCCGAACTCCTCTGGCTCCAGATATCATTTGCCGCCGGTCCAACGCGTCCATGATCCCAATTGGGCGAGGGCTGGAACTGGGCAAGACTCGATGCCAGATGTCTCCCGAGCTCCAAGGCCACCTTCAAAACCACAGCCCTGGGGATTCCAGGAGACCCCAACCACAGCTTCAGTATACTTCCCCGTCAACTTCTCCCAGCCACGGAAGAATGTTGTGTCTGAGTTCGGGCGCGGCGTGCTAACGCCACAGTCGGTTGATATAGCTGTCTTCGTCGTCCACAACACGGTTAAGATGACCGTCACACACATTTTCTACGACGAGTCACCGGAGCCAATCGACAAAGCCTCTTATGCTTTTCCAGGACCCAGTGCTTGCACCTTGACAGGTTTCTCCTGTCGGATCGGTAATCGCAAGGTAGTTGCTGTAGTCGAGCCTGCCGTACAAGCCCGTGAGAAGTTCGCGAAGGCTGTCAGGGAGAAGAGAACTGCCGTCCTCCTGGAGCAGGACAAGGACAAACCAGAGATCATTATAGCGCAGTTAGGAAATATTCCTGGCGAGACTACGATCAAGACTGAGTTTGAGCTCGTGCTGCTGCTAGAGCGCCGGATCGTTGTGAGCGACACCGCGGAGGCTTCAGTCACCACATTGACCATTCCCACCACCATGGCCAGTCGCTATAAAGGATCAATGGTTGAAGCCAATGGAGTGCCTCTCGGGATTGCAAAGGGTACTTCCATCAACGTTGACGTGGTGCAGTCGCCCGAACTACAAGATCTTGCTCTGTGGTGTCCAAGCCACGACATTAGCCCATAATCAGGGACTCGAAATCAGAAGGCCCAGTCGATCTTCGACCTACCGAGCAGCACTGACGCCACCAAGAACAATGCACATTCAATCCTTGAAGTCAGTTTGGTAGATGAGCATCGGCTGCTAGACAAAGACTTTGTCCTGGAGATCAAATCAAAACCGGAAGCTGGGGGTCCCAAAGCCCAGGCCTGGTTGGGACGACATAGTGAACCAGACCTGCCCAAACAACAGGCACTGATGGTACACATACCACCTAGTGCTCTCTCTTCAGCGAATCGTCCCAAAAGCGGCGGTGTGACGGGTGAGGTTGTCTTTTTGCTCGACCAGTCCAATTCGATGGATGACAAGATTGGTTCTTTGACAATGGCAACACGGTTTTTACTCCAGAATATCCTGTGCGGATGGAAGTTCAACATCTGGCGCTTTGGCAGCACGTATACCTCTTTATGGCCATCTTCCAAGGAGAGACAGGAAGACAGCCTGAATGAAGCTCTTCGATGGCTCCAAGAAAAGTGCCAGGGAAACATGGGGGGCACTGAAATCATCAGCGCTCTCAAGGCTGTCCTCAAGAACGCCTCGTGCCCAACCCAAGTCCTTCTGCTCACCGATGGACAAGTATGGCGCCTCGACGAGACACTGAAGCTCATTGAAAACACCAGGCGTGACTCTCATCAGCCTATCCGCTTCTTCTGTTTGGGCATTGGTGACATGATTTCGCGTGCCCTGATCGAGGGTCTCGCCGACTCCGGCGGGGGATATTCCGACGTGATCTACTTCAGGGACCCAAGTTGGGGGGAGAAGTTGGTTATCATACTTGTGTCCATTTTGGCTGTTCACACGAAGCCAATTCGGGTCCTATTGAATGGGAAGCTCATGCCAGAACCTGCGTTGCAGTCTCCCGGTATTATCTCCACACTGAATGTGCTGCAAGAAGATAACAATCTTTCTACTCGTTGACTCACAGCATGGAAAGGATATCGGGAATGTTTCTGTTTTCTTTGCAACGGAACAGGGAGAAGAGATGGAAATTGACATTCCCGTACCATGTGTTGGACAAGAACGGCACGACCATCCACAAACTCGCCGCCCGGGCACTTTTAGATGATCTAGAACTTGGACGCAGCAGTCTTCACAACTGTTTTCACTTTCAAGTTGCGTTGACCGTAATTACTTGTACACATTGAATTGTTCTTTGTATCTCGACGATTATACCATACACATTGGATTCATTCTTTTACAAAAGTCCATGTATGACCTCTCTTTAAATCTATGAGTACGCGTCTCTCATTGAGTCCTACCTATCCTTGAATGGGCTAGGCAGCCGAGAAGCTCTCTTTGCTGAACCTTGGGTCTAGCTCGATTTTCTCACGTTTCTTTGAGCAACAAGCATCATCCAGCCAAATAAAGCCCATCAAACATAACATATTGACCTGAATGTTTGCCCTTTTTTTCTTCATATCTTTTTCTTTTGGTGAAACTGGCCCTCATTCTATTTCCAACCTATGTCATAGTGAAGGCACTCAAAATATTCAAGCCTCAACAATAAGACCACATATTCGTTCGGCCAAACATGGTATCACAGTGGACCTCAATGGCATAAGCACGCGCCTGTATTTATCTGATTGATGCAACTCTGTAGTTGGCCAGCTGATATTGACCGATTGCGCAGCAATCATTGAGCTTGGCGGGGCGGGTTAGGAAGAATGGGGAAGGTCGATGGCTCGTCGCCAGGGTGCCAATACGACCCAAGCCGCATTTCGGTGGGCAGTGTCTTGGCTTCCGCTGCCTGTATAGTAGTATCTACTCCTTCCTAGTCAGAGCGATACGAGGTTGAGAGAGCTGGAGAGAACATCCACTACGACTTTCCTCGTGAACCTGGTCTCAGAAGAGGACGCGATGGTGAGGCATTCGAAGGAAGTTGGACAAAACGGCATGCGGCATGCACTCATTCTCAGTGATCCAACTCAAATACGGAGTCCCGGCCCAGCACCGACGAGAAGGACCGGCCGGGGCCCGGATCTGCCCCCGGCGGTTCGCCTCGCCGAGGGTCTTGAAATGGATAACGGCTCCGTGTCACGATATGGCAGTGGCCATGACCCCTGTCTGCTCGACCTAGCAACAGGAGTTCCCGCATTTATCATGGCGAGAATATACTACCTATATAAATCCCCGAGGCCAGCCAGGTCGTATCTTGACGGAAGAAGGCTTGACCCAGCGCTCCTCCACTCAACCCACCGAGCAAGATGAAGACATCCTCCCTAGTCTCTCTCCTCACCGCCGTCGTGCCCGCCCTCGCGGCGCCGAACGGCCTCACCCGCCGGACTGACCCACCAGCCTTCGTCGAGGGCAAGTACATCGTCCAGCTCAAGCCCGGCACGAGCCCGGACGCCGTCACCTCGCACCACAACACGGTGCGCAGCCTCCTGCGCCGCCGCGACGGGTCCGCCGGCGCCCTGGAGCAGACGTTCCAGATCGGGGACTTCAACGCCTACAGCGGCAGCTTCGACGACGCCACCCTCGCCGCCATCTCGGGGCTCGACGAGGTCCTCGCCGTCGAGCGCGACCAGGTCATCCGCGTCGACCAGTCCGAGGGCGCGTCACACACCCTCCCGGCGCGCGCCCTGACGACGCAGGCGGACAGCATCTGGAGCCTGGGGGACCTGTCGCACCTCGAGGCCGGCGCGACCGAGTACGTCTACGACGAGACCGCCGGCGAGGGCACGACGGCGTACGTGCTAGACACCGGCATCCGGCTGTCGCACGACGAGTTCGAGGGCAGGGCCAGCTTTGGCATCAACGGCGTCACGGGGTCGACCACGCCCAACGGCACCAACTCGGACACGGCCGGCCACGGCACACATGTCGCGGCCACCATCGTCGGCAAGACCTACGGCGTGGCGAAGAAGGCCAAGGTCATTGATGTCAAGGTGTTTGAGGGCGATACGGTAATAACTCCCTTCCTTTCCAATCGCCCCAGTGTGCCGGGAACGGTATGCTGACTTTCCCAGGGCTCCACCTCGGCCATCCTCACGGGAATCACCTGGGCCGTAAACGACATCAAGTCCAAGGGCGCCCAGAAGAGGTCCGTCCTGAACATGTCGCTCGCCGGCAGGGACGTCCCGGCCCTCGACAACGCAGTTCTGGCCGCCTACAACGAGGGCATCCTCAGCATCGTAGCAGCCGGCAACGACAACCAGCCCGCCACCGAGACCTCGCCCGCCAGGCTGCCCGAGTCCTTCACCGTGGGCATGACGCAAGCCGACCGCGCCCGCGTCAACATCATCGACGGCATCTACGGCAGCGCCTACGGGCCGGAGCTCGACGTCTTCGCCCCCGGCCGCGACATCGTCAGCGCGAGCCACCTCTCCGACACGGGCTCCCGGTCCGAGACCGGCACCAGCATGGCGACGCCGCTCGTCGCCGGGCTCGTGTGCTACCTCCGCGGCCTCGAGGGCGGCTTCGGGACGCCCAAGGAGGTCACGGACCGGATTCTCGAGCTGGCCATCCCGGATGTTGTCGCCGACCCCAAGGGCTCGCCGAATTTGTTGGTGAACAATGGGAGTGGCCGCTAATGCTGAGTGACTGTGGACGGGGTCCGGCGGAATAGGCTGGACCATCTGTCGGTCTGCATGGTGGACTGTCTGTAACTTCACCTAATACCAAGCCTTAGCTTTCGTTAACATATAACTATTTCGCTAGAACTTACAAATGTATGGCTTCGGCCACACTGTGTTTTTTAAATCAACTGTTCATTGGTCTGACTGCTATCTGCTTAGCTTTCTGACTGTCCTTCCCTTAGCTCGTGCATAAAGTCTTCGACGGCTTGGTATATTTACTTATTGCCCTTTCGCGGATAAACCCTGAAATTCTCCTTCCTATCCTTATTTTTTAATTACTTTTCAATTCTTTAAACCTTTTTCTAATTGCTAATAATTAAAAAGTAAACCCAGAGGAATATAATATTATTATGCTCCTTTATATTGCTTATTTTATTATAAATATTATATTTACTCTTCTTAAAGAGTTTTGTAATGGCTTTATAAAATAGTTATAGATAATTATTAAGAAAATTATCTATTATTTTGATTTCTATTAAAATTAGTAGCTTTAGGGTTGAATATTAGCTGTAGTGGTACTTTATAGGCTTACTTGGTAAGGGCCTTCTTAAGAATATATGATCTTTTAGTTTCTTTAGAGATCTCTTGGGAAGATATATATTGATATAGGTGGAAAGAGATTAAGTTTTCGATTGGGATTACGTTTATGGGATTTATTTATAGAGATTATTCTGATCTTCACCGTATAACTATTTACCCAACTTTCTAATCTATGGCGCCATTAGAAGCGATTCTTATTAGCTTCGTTTATATGGCTATTATAAGGCTATCACTATTTACTTAGCCGCAAGCTATAGATAATTGTATTTAAAACCTATTGTTATCGGCATTATATTTTTTTTTTAATGCTAGGTGTTTAAGCGTTTATCACTATATGAAGGGATTAATGCATACTGCTTAAGAGGCATATATATATAGATTAAAAACGAGACCACTTACAAATGTATCATAGTTCTTGATAGTAGTATATTATGTTCAGGAAAATTGAATAGTTGTATGCTTGTTTTGCACTTTCAATTATTGATGCGAGCTGTTCTACGATTGAGCGTAGTATAACGCCTACATTGTGGTGTTTCGACGGGATTTCTCTTAACCTACCAGCCAAGAGCATGGAGTAGAAGCAATCGTCGTCATCGCCAGACTACTCTGAGGTTCTTGGTTTGGAAGTACAATCCTACGGTAGCGTGCCGGTAGACTCCAGTTGTGCCTAGTCTAGAGCGATAGTGGGAAACTTGTTGCCTCCGGTCTTCGATAACTCAACGGCTTAGTAGCCGTAGCTCCGGCATGCCCAGTAACCAGGGTGAGGGAAAAATTCTCGAAACGGCTGGAGGACAAAGTTAGTGTTTCCACTTCGAGAGCTACGTATGCGTCGTTCCCGCGAGGGTAAGCCACGAGGTGACGTCCTTTGCATCAGCCCACATTCCGGGGCGCGGTCCCCCTCGCTCCAGCGTGGCCGAGACAGTGCTCTCCCGTCCACACCACATTAGTTTCCACTCTATTGAAACACTTGAGCCTTGACAGGTTGAGGATCGAGATCCCGTCGGCCTATCGGACGATTTCTGCGGCAGAAACAACACGAGCCCCCTCAAGGTGTGGCGCCAAGGATCTTGACAGAAATCTAGTGAGACTTTCCCACGAGATAACCGCCGTCGACATTCGCTCTCGCTTCATCATCCCGGAAACGTGAGGCTCAGAATACTGCGTGGTGATTGGCGAGCGCGGTCTCGTATGGTCCAAACAGCGCCATAATCTACATGAGATGCCGCACTGTGCGCTTTACACCCCAGCAAGCCATGCGATGATCTCCTCAGCCTTATCGTCTCAAGATCACGATCAGAGTTCGAGTGACACCGAGCAGACGGACATTTCGGCCCGACAGAAAACACCGCAGGTCCTTCCCCGCAGTTGTCTCAATTAAGCTGCAGCCTCAAGACGCCCCTGGGATGTCGTCAGGGGCCACCTCGGGCATCTGAGTGGACGTGATCCAGTTCTCCATCACAGCCTGGCCACCACCAGGCGCAGCCGATTGCCCGGCCCTGCGCCCGGTCTTGGTCGCGGCGTTCCTCCCGGCGCTGAGACCATCGCGCTTCTTGACCACGAGGCAGAGAACGCGGCCGTAGATAGAAAACCCCTCGTACCGAATGTCCATCGCTAGCTTCTTCTTGTCGTCCCGCTGGGCTTCGTGTTTGGCAGGGCTAGCGGCGTCCTTGCGACGCTTGGCCGGGGGCCGCGCCGCTGCCGAGCCGTCAGAGTCATCGTCGCCCACGAACAGGTCGTCCTCGCCGCCCTCCACCGAGCCGTCGTCCGAGGTCAGGATCTCGGCATCGTGTTCGCCTCCGTCATCGCCGCCGTCCCTGGGTAGCCCTGGGCCCCTCCCGCGGCGGCGTTTCGATGGTCGCATTGATGGTGGCGAGCCGACGCGTGCTGGTGTTGTTTCATCTTCGTCCATTGTCGGGACGTCAAAAAGGGCCACCGCGTCATCGGGATCCTCCTCGCGCACTACCGCCGTCCCTTCGGTACCTGAGCCCGGCGCCTCGACGTCGATGGGCGCCTCTCGGGACGCACCGGTTAGCTTGCTCGAGTTCGACGTCAGCTTCGTCTGCGTCGTGTCGCGGAAGTGCTTGTGCTTGTACAGCAGCGAGTGCCGGGTGCTCGTCTCGGTCAGGAAAATGGACACCTCGAAGTCGTCTGGCCCAGCGCATGGGTGATCAGCGTTGGCAACAATGTTTCGCGACCCGCGCAGCCCGCCTGCGCCGCAAATA
Source organism: Diaporthe vaccinii (assembly GCA_039880775.1). Taxonomy (NCBI): domain Eukaryota; kingdom Fungi; phylum Ascomycota; class Sordariomycetes; order Diaporthales; family Diaporthaceae; genus Diaporthe; species Diaporthe vaccinii. Next base: position 1,362,502 of record JBCEDN010000015.1, on the reverse strand, counting down.
GACTGCTGAGAATGTTTCAAACAAAGGAGGGGGGAGGAGGTGGGAACGCACCCTCCACCACGATATCCTTGATGCCACGCTTTTTGGTGCTCTTCTTGCGGCTGCGCTCCCGCTCTTCGCGGAGCTTGGGAAGGACCAGGGGCCGTACGCTGTCGATGACCTTGGGCAGCACCGGGCTGCGCGGGTTGAGCAGCCATGAGTGTGCTAGGGCGGGATTGTCGAGGTAGATACGGCACTCAAGCACCGAGTACTTGGATATCCTGAGGTATCGTCGGATGGGGGCCATGGCTGTCTGGCTGTGCTCCGACAATTATCCACTGTCGTACGTGCAGCTGCACAAGTTAGGTGGTGTGGCGTCTGGGCTACTGCAAGTGGCCTTCGGGAATCATCGTGATGGGTTGGTGTACGACTTCGGATCGAGATGTTGGGCTTTCAAGGGATGAGGGAGCTCGGTGTTGATGGGATGAAAGCAGTCTGGACGACGAGCTGGAGGTGAGGTCATAGCCTCTTTTAGCGGTACCTGGGTACTTGGGTACCTAGGTACCTCGCCCCAGCATATCGTGTAAGTTGCGAGCTTGGGCCTCAGAAGCAGCCATGTAAATCCCCGAAAACAAGCAAACCGGAGTAAAAAAAGGCACTTGTGTCTCAAGCCTCTCATTAAATGGAGAATGGGAGAAATTCTCCAGTATCAGCCTCAGCAGAGACGCGAAATGCGGGCCTCGACATGTGGATGTCTGCTAGGTAGCCGCCGTCCTCATAGGAGCCCGCCTTGGGGTTCTCATATCAACTGCTAGAAAAACGTCGTCACTTCTCACAATCTCTGCAAGGTTTGTCCTATTAAAAAAACTCTGATCTTTTGTGTGGTCGAAGCAATACTAGACTACATTCCAACGCGAGTACAAGCAAGTCGAGTATCAATCTCAACGCCATCGCTTGTCCAATGACAACTTTGAATACATCCGAATTCTATGGCGACTAGCAGCTGCAGAGAATGATCGATCTATCCGCACCAATACACTTGACACACTGTCCAAGTAGATCTATTTGCTCTGGTAAGAGGCTCGTTGCTATGCTCATCCCTGGCCCCGGGAAAAAGCAGAACGAGCTTGTTTGTCTAGGTTGCTGGGGCTAGTCCAGCTTAGACATAGACGAGCCCGGTCAGTATTGTGGGAAGACATAGAGACGCCATCCATGCTCGGTGATCATGTCGGACAGCATAGACTTGGCTGTGGTTGAAACGGATGACATACATAAGGTTAGCTAGCAAGACGCGTGGTCCTCCTTGTCAGCGCCTCGTATGTGGTCTTACAAACATTGACATTGACGCAATGAGGATCGATTAGAATATCGCCGAGTCCCCGGGCGCTGGGAATCACACTCGTGTGCAAGAGCCGGTTGCGGGTAGGGAACCGTAGGCCAAACTAGTCACAATAGTCTTTTAGCAAGGGAAGCGGCTCGGCGTTCCTGGGGCGTGGTAACCAATGAGGTCAGGATCCTGCGATAAGTTTAGGTTCAAGTGAAACATGGCCTCTCAGACAAAATTCTCCCGCGGCCATTGCGGTCATCTCTAACCTCACCTGAGAGCTAGCTGTGTGTGTGCGTGAGAGAGAAAAAAGTTATTTTCAGCCAGCCTCACCAGCTGCGGTGCGGCGGCTTGGAAATCGTATCACCGAGGGAGACGAGTGACGAAGTAGTAAACAGCGACAGTGGCAAAAAGGCCCAGTGTAGAATCTGAAATAGTAGCTGGGTGTTCTCACTTGCGCACGCACTGCGAAGCAGGTGCATATTCCCGACGGAGAAACCAGCAGGCGGGCACGAGCAAGACCTGGGGGACAGAACAACGGCCGACGTACCCGGTGGGCGGTGCCTCGTGACCCCGTGCGCCGGGCGGCCCTGAAGCGCCGGGGCCCGAGGTCTCGTGTTGTTTTTCCTTCTTTCCTCCCATGCCCACTGCCGAGGATGGGTCGATGTTGAAGAAGCAGGATTACCCCGCGCTGCTTCGGGTTTCAGGAACAAGAAAAAAGCAGTGGGAATCTAGGTCATGGGAATTCCATCCACGATCCCGACACCCCTGTCAGTCAATCTTCGCCATGCCTACCTAGTGTTTCCCGGTCCCTTGGAAGCGGGTGAAAAAAGAAACAAGTCACCGCCGGCCTTGTGTGATCGGGTGTGAGCCCAGCATGGCATATGCAGCGTCGAGCGTGAGTGCTTGCAGGACGGGTAATCGAGCGGGTACAACTCGCCAATGTACCTTCGCCCCCATGCCATGCCATGCCGTACACCCCATGCACGCGGCTAGGAATGGAAGTGCTGTTATGTGTGTTGGACCAAAAAAAGAGAACCTCCAGCCCGTATTGGCCGGCCACCTTGGCCGGCCACTGGATGCCCGCGGGGATGACGGTGGTGCGGCCAAGTATCTCGGGAGACGACTCACCTTTTTCCACCCTGGTCTTTGCCATGATAGTGTTGATTGAGAACATTGGTTGCCTACCTCGTATCTCTCTGTTGCCTTCCCATCCCTGCTTTGAGTCACACTCACCCAGAGCCAGATGGACACGCAGCCTCTCCCACGTGGGAACATCCCCCCGTTATGTTTTTTTGGGGAAAACATGGCAAGTACCGGTGGTAAGCATGCAGGCGTAGAGATAAGCAGGCAGCACGTCGATCAACACGTCTACTGCGTTGCAAGCCCTGACCACCATCAGGCGAACTGGGCGGGCTGGGCCCTGGGCAGTAGAAACTACCCACCAACCCTGGTCTGTCAGAGACGGCCGCGAGGCTTGTCGCTGTGCCCACCCGACGAGACCAAGGTGACGACACACCCTCGGCCGCGTCGCGTAGATTCTGCACGAGCCCTCTCGTTGCGCTGCATCTCGGCCACCCGCGATCAAGCTCAGGCCATGACAGATGTTTCCCGTCTCGCCGAGTCCCCGCGACCGTTTGATGTTGATGAAGGCTGTCGAGGTCGGACAGATATCTGGTGTGGCTTGGACGGGCTGTGACAGCCGTGCAACCGATCCTAGTGCGGCGTGCGCAGTCGTGTTTAGCCGCCCGTTCCAGGGCCATCTTGAACTTTATCGGGAGATGCTGCAGCTGCTGCTGTCAGATGGGACAAGCCCCTCTCCCCACCCACACCACAATGACGAAGATTAACCTTGTCTGGCCGTCATGTCGCTCCGAGGTCCCGTGAGGGAGGTACGCGGTGATAAGGTCCATGTCCGACGTGGGAGAAAGAAGAAGTGCTGTCGTAAGTTGTCAGGTGATATTCGCCATTGCAAGCATATTGCCTTAGTAAGAGGCTCGTGTTGCCGGCCACAGCCTGTGCCACACTCAGTCGCTAAGCGAGTCTGGGGGTCATAATATCCCTGCTATCAATATTGTATATGCAGGCGTGTGTGATTTGGGAATCTCCATCCATCCAGATGGGGCCACGCGGCAGGAAAGCGTGAGACTTGGGGTCGAAGGTGCGATTCTATTGATGGAAAGGATAGAAAGTGCATGCACTGAATAAGTGGTTGCAGATTGGGTTGCAGGCTGGTGAGATGGTGATGGTCAGATGATGTGTGATTCGGCAAAGGCCTGGCAGGCAGGCGGGCGGTCGGCGCGGACCTACGGAGCAAGGGAAGGGAGTGTCTGGTCCGGGGTGTGGCAGGAAACTCTTCACCACCATCATGTGTTGCCGAGACAGCACTGAGCAGGAAGTCGGCTGTACAGGTCCTCAATCCGGTTGCAGGAAAAGCTGAAACATCAATATTGGCTCGCTCCTCTTTTTCATTGCTCGACGCTCTCAATCGATCCTCTCATCCCGCTGCTTCCGGAACAGCGTTTCGGTGTGCTGCTCAGCTGAGTGACGATCGAAATGCGCCGCAGCAGGTACAGCACTGAATGGTACCGTATTGCATCCACAGCACCGCCGCACTCCCCAGCTTCTATCAGGGTACTGCGTACGAGCAAAGCTGACAGCTCTAGCTGAACTGGCAATGGACGCACCCCAAAGCAGGCTGACAGCCCTCGTAATCTGCAGGGGTCGCCGCCCTTGTCGATACGGCACCCTGGCTACCACGTGGGATACGGTTTGGCTCGCGTAGGCGGGCGGAACAAACCCCCCTGCTTCTGTCTCTGTTGGCTGCGCTGGCTGGCGACTGGCTGGCTGGGAGTGAATGATCGCCCGCACCTTTGCCATGCACTGGGGGACGTCATTGGTGCTCGCGCACGCGAGCTGCGCCCAGGCACCGCGCTGGGTAAGCATCTCACCAAGCCCATCCCGACAATTCGGGACGGGCGATCCACGGGGCATGTGATCCTTCGAGAAGGAAAGACCAACAGCAGGGCGGCAGCCGATGGATTGGATGGCAGACGACGCCTCGCTCGGTATTTCCCAAGATGTCCACAGTCTTCTGGAGAAGAACAAGCCCCGGACGAAGCACAGACCTTGAGTGGGTGTCTGTGTTGGCGTGGAGAAAATGACCCGTCCATCGTCATTACCCAACCAGCCAACAGATCGCAATGGGCGGCCTGCTGCTTAGGGCTGCCTGGGCTTGATGGAGCCTGGGTTCGGGCTAACGGCCGCCTCTTAGATTAGAAATGGCTGTGCGGGTAAAATCTCTCGGTAGTGTTGCGAAGATAAGATGGGCCAACATACGGGCCTAACCAGTATCGGGCTTCGCAGGTTGCAGGGTGCGCAAAGCGGTAGATGAGATGCAAGGCTTATTCCGTTTAAGGACGCGCACCTCTTGCCTCCATCTCCCAGTCTTTGTGGCGTGGTTGATCTCGCGATGCCCGGGGTCGCTGGCCAGGGCTTGGAAACGAAGCCTGCGTCAGCTTGATAGTGGGTCAACCGGACATGGTGCCAGTCATACTGCGAGTACCCGTGAGTCGTCCGAGCTGGGCGTGTACAGGACCGCCGTGTACTGCCGCCTGCGGGATGGGTCAAGTCGGGCCCCATTCCCAGCCTCAAGATGGACAACCCCGGATTGACATCGGTGGGAAGTACTGGATGAACAGCCTGTCCTGCAGCCTCGCCAGGGAATGAGGAGCCTTCCCGTGAGAAAAATTTTGATGTTTTGGTCATGACGGCACCTCGCCGAGTTTTCGCGGCGCTTGGTGAAGACGATGGCGAAAATCACCACTTTGCCATTCGCCAGGGCTATCCGGCGGTGAAGACGGTGAAGAGGACTGCCGTCGAAGCAGGCTGTATCTTTTTTGTTGGGGCCTGAAGTGGATCGGAGGGGACCTTCTCGGGCCCATGTCCTGTCTTGTCAGGGCCTTTGTCTGACGTCCCTGTGCCAGCGCCGGCGCCAATGCCAATGCCAGCGACGGGCCCCAGAAGGCATCCACAGCTTCGAAAAAATGTTCGCCGAACGAACCGTGGAGACGGGAAATTAACCGACAGCTGGCGGGTGGCTGTGCCAGGGCAAGCAATTGCCAACTGCAGGGCTGCGGTTGCGGCGAGCCAAAAGGTCCCATGTCCCATGTCAGTCCTGCGACAGACCCACGATGCCGTCATCATCGAAAATCCGTCAGATGACTGTTTTTGAAATTGCATGGTACTGTATCAGAGCGACGTTCGGCGCCCCGCACCGAGCGCCCTGCCTTGTCTCGTAGCCGAGTGAGAGAGAGTGGGTTGATCCATCGATTGCACCATTACCAGTCAATCGCAAGCACTTGTTGTCCACTCGGGCCGGCATGGGGCTCGGTTCAGGCGGCAGCACGGTCGATTGCCTCAATATGGGAAAAGATAACCTGCTATGTATGCTTTTCAGAGGGGCAGATCTTGAGGCCCGCCAAGAAGCAGGATCGGGCTAGAGGGCAAGGTTCCCAAAATGGCCAAACAAGGCTGGCAGAAACATGCTCGTGTGGATATACGAGGCTCGGCGAGACACGACAGAACAGGCCTGACAGGAGCACAGAGCAGGAGAGCAGAGCAGGTTACACAGAACAGACCGTGTCAGCAGCAGTATCATGGAAGGATCCAAGCTTGACGAGGGATGCGTATGTACCCCAGGCTCGGCTGATGGTCATTTCATCCTCGTGGCCCATGACTTCCATGGCCTGTCGATCCAAGGATTCTGCGCTGCCGATCCATCGTCCCCCAGCATCACATTGCTGCAGCTGCATATCTGGCTGCATATCTGGCTGCAAGCCCCCATCACAGGTGGTGGGTGGTGGTGGTGATGATGCAAGTGGTGGTGGAGGCATAGATAGTTGCCGTCGCGATGATATCCGGCAGTATGCATTTTCAGCCAGCCTGCCGCTGACGACCGTAATGATGTCGTCGTTGATGAGCAGTAGGACCCATTCGTTGGTGAGCGTACCATGGATCAGATCCTTGTCCCCTGGGTCGTGGCTGTCGTGGTTGCCATCGTATGGGCAAATTGCGTTGGGCCCGTCTTTCAGCCTCGTGAGAGGCGAGGGCCAAAGGACCATAGGACCAGGTGACCAGGTGACCAGGCTCGGCACTGGCCAATTTTGGTCAGGATTTCAATCAAATCTACATCTTGGTTCCAAGCTGCTGGGACCTGAGTCGCAGGCCGCACTCTCTCCACGCCGTACCCTTCCTGCAGCTGGGTAAGGCAAGGTTGTGGTACTGTCCTGCCCGCTCACATGCACAGTACGCACGCACCACACTACTCTGGCTGCCTACTACACTACTGTGTATGTATCCACGTCCCCGTATTAGGTTCGCGTACTAGGTTCGCCGTCATGTATGCTCCCGAAGCTTGTGTCGGTCACCGGCAACCCTCCAGCCATTATCAGAGTTGGGACTGGTCTGAGCGCCTCTCGTCTCGACCCACTGGGGGCGCCTTGCTACAATGTAGGGTTTGGCACGGAAGCCAAAATAGAGATCGCGTGGTGTCGTACGTGCCCGTCGTCCAATGAGCCAGCTGCCGCCGATCCGGGAACTGAATCAAGAAGCTCACTGAGCTGTTGGCAGAAACCGTTATGGTGGCTGCAGGACGACTCAGAAATGTCCGACTCGGTGCGGCGTCAGTCCCTGGAGGCAGGATCTGGGGAAAGCTTCTAGCGGACACAGCAGGTGAGAAGCTTCGAGGGCGAACGGGCCGTGCTCGCTAATCCTCCCGGCACTTGAACTCTGGCAAGCGAGGAGGAGGAGGGCGTGCAGGGGCGGGCACGCAGAGAGATGGAGACGCGGAGAGACAGAGAGAGAGTATCACCGCTCGTGCAACCTGTGACTGAAACAAAATGCGGTCCGTGGTTACATTGGCATCGAGGTCAGAGCTCCCGCTCACACTCACACGCACACAGGCACACACGCGTACGGGTACGCAGCCAGGCGGTACAGCGCTGCAAGCACAGCACAGTCAGCAGTGGCCAGAGGGCCCACGGCAGATGCAAGACGCAGGTCCTAGACACGACTCAGCTTACCCAGATCCTCACCCCAGCCATCAGGTTGAACAAGCTCACAAACCTTGCCGCACACCACCCGCCCGTGGAGACTTGTCTCATCGCGATCTGGTATAACCTCGTTTCGCGTCGCACATTACGCTTCACCGCAGCGCCGTTGCGATCGATCCAATCCATCCTGACGCCCCGACGCCGCCGAGGGCTTGAGTCGCTCACCGAGCCCGGCGGTCAGCTCCTCCCCAAGCTCCCCAAGGTTTCCCGCTCGGCCCAGGCGGCCCTGGGCTTCGGCGATTTCCTCTTGACAGGGCTTGGCACCAATGCTCTGTCATCAACTGTGCGGGCACATAGTCACCCGGCCCCCTCGGGCAACTCTAACGCACAGATATCCCGCTGAGAGGCCAGTTCTGAGGCCATCCGTGATCGCAAGCTTTCCGGGCTCGTTTTATCAGCCGCCGATGCACACACACTCACACATCCAATGGGCACGGCCTCTGCGTATCAGCAATAATAGTAGGCGACAACTATACGCTACAGAAAACACAGTTGGTGTGTAAGACATAAATGTCTTACACTCTTACTCAGCCGTGCCTGCCCTCGGTCCGCATCCATCAAGCACTAGAATCCTTCCGGGCCTGTGAGGCTCTATCACAGCGTCACCCCAGCGATCCTCCGCTACCGTTCAAGTCTGCAGCCAAGTTGCTAAGACTCCACACACCTGCGCGTGGAACAGAGGAAAAAGCAAGCAGGCATCCAAGCTCGAGGCAGCTAATGCTGCCAACGCATCGCGACGAACCTAGGTGTGAGTCAGAAGGGCAGCTTTATTACCGGCCTTGCATTATCAGGAAGCACACACGTACCCACATAAGCTGCGAGGCACACCTCGAGTGGAGTCGCCCATCTTGTCCCACAGACAGCGCTCGCCCAATGGCGACCCGCTACACCCTGGAGCCCGCTCGTCTGCAGCCCAAGGCTACGAACCCCAGGTAAAACGCACGGCTGCTAAAGCGGTGGCCCTGCTGATGGGTTCGGGCTCGTGATGCTCGGCTGGTGAAAGTACACCCCGATGTGGAGCTGCCTTTCGTCTGTCCTCGCCCGATCACCGCCCAAGTGGACCGCCTTGCTGCACCCTGCCGAGGCTTCCACCCCCACGGCCTGGAGGAGATCATGTATGCGCGCGAACCCGTGAAAGTCCAGTCACGGGACGAGTTAAGGGCCCGTCGCCGTGCAGTATCACATCACACCAAGATGGGCGAAAGGATGGCTAGTCACCTGTAGGCGCACGCTTTCGGAATAAAAACATGCTGCGTGTTGGCTGCTGTGTACATGTGTAAGTCTTCGCACATGCAGGGTGTCACAAGGCTGGCCCCAGAGGCGGCCAAGTCTCAAGCCACGTTGTCGCCAACATCGGCGGGGGCTTTTCTTCCCTCCCTCCGAGGTGCATGGCGCATCGGGTGTAATCGCTGCGATTATCAGGTAGGCTATTACCACCTAGCCAGGTTGTGGATCTCACGGCCGCAACCTTGACGACATGGGACCATCGACCATGCGGAGGATGACTTCTGTTTTTAAGCATCAGCACTTTGACGGCGGTCAATCTAGCTGGCACGAGGCGCAAAGGTTTGGGCATGCCCGCACAACCGGGAACGGTGAAGCTTCCATCGCGCGATGGGACCGACAGACCGACCGACCGACCATCTCCAGTGTCCCTGCGCGAGTGCGGGCAGGTGGGCCGGGAAACTCTAAGGCCGCCTGAGTTCAGCGCTGGGCCCAAGTGGTAAACCTACGCAGCTACGATAGGGTTGGCAGCTGAAAAAGTTAAAGTCGCTCTGACCCCCCTCCGCCGGGCGGGAGGTTGTGCGGGTGCGACTCGAGCCAAGATGGGGATCCTCTGATGCACGCACATGGCGATGTGGTTGCAGAGCCAGAACATGAGATAATTCGAAGTGGAGGGGGTGACTCCGCGTCCATGTACCTGTTGGCTTGAGTAATGTCTGCAGACGACCATACTGTGTGGCTTGGTCTAAGACTGCGGCAGCGGTGGTGGTTACACACGGATCATAAGACATGAGTTGATAGGGTGGCGTGGGATCGCTGATTGACAGGCACAACCACCACCGCAATGCGCGGTTGCTTACACAAGCTTTTGCTGATTACTATCTGTTTTACGAAGGGAGGAGCTACCCGAGACCGAGGCTTCTTGATATCTGATCATCATCATGCGAGTGCGGGAGATCCAAGACCGTTGTCCAAGACCATTTTCGTATCGAAATATGCTTCTGCGGCCATGTCGCTTACGAGTGATCACCGCTGGAGGCATTGCCTGGATATGGAAACCGATAACAGGGGCGGTGGACGGCCAAATAGTCACGGGCCACGCCCGAAGCGGTGGATTTAATCAAGATGGGCTGCCGATTCCATTTCCAGGGTCGTACTCCGTGGGTAGCAGTAGCTTATTAGGCGAGCCAGACAGACGAGGTGCAGCGGAGCCATGGTCCGATATCTAACACACCATGTGAGCCAAGACATGTATCAATTCCAAGAAGGTTTTCCCAGCCCGATGATTGAATTGAGATCCCGCCCAGCGGGCAGAAGCCTCAAACCCTCACGGTGTCATTGCAAAGCGCGCCGGTAGCCTCGGGAGCTGGGGAGGTTCAGGCACAGCTGACGCATCAGCCCAAGCCCTCGAGGAAACACATGGTCCTTGGCGCCGGGGCTCAGGAGCGCGAAACAAGCCCGCCTGCTTACGAATTGCGTCCGTTTGCGATATAGACACCTATGAGCCAGCAGGAAAGGAGAGGCTGAGCAATCACCCCCAAACAGCGTTCCGTCTCCGTGAGATTGAGTTTCTCGAGGGCGCGGCGACGAGAAACGCGTTGTTGCCAAAAATGGAAGCTGGAAACACGGTCCAGGGTGAGGCTTGCAGAATCCCCATGACAAGATAATCTCACAAAACGATCTGGCAATTTCACAAATTTTTCACAAGGAATCGTGGTAGGGCTCATCGAAGCCCGACGGCCTTCCATCAGGAGAGTCGGATTCGGACGAGTCCGGAGATGATTATGGTCCCTGAGCTGTTTGCCTCCCCCTTCCCCTTACCTCCCAAGGTGACAGCGCCCCCCCTGGTCACGCACGGATGCACGAACGCACAGGCACGCCGTAGGGCCAGGCGATGCAAGGCTGAGGAAATGGTCGTGGGACCGTCATGATCAAATCTCCAGCGTCCCCATTGTATCGTCTGGGGAAGGCCCTGGAGGCTTAAAATTGGGGATCTGCCAGACAGGCCAGCCAGGCCACGGCGACACGGTGAGGGAGAGGGACAGGCTAATTTCACAGTCTGACAGCTTTTTTTTCTCACGTCCGACGGCAGCTCCGGAGGCCCGGCGATGCCAGTTCAGTTGAATCTCAGGCGCTGTGGGTCGCGCGTACACCCTGGTGGAGTTACGAATTGTTCCATGGAAAATTCCATGGGTGGACAAGGGATCGCGCCAGACCGCACGATGGGCCCTGTTTTGTGGCTGAAAAAAGAAGAGCGAGAGAAGGGAAGAAGGAGGAAAAAAAGAGGGCTGTCAAGGTTCCCCCAACCATCGAGTTTGATGAAGAAATGGAACCCGTGGGACTGTCACCGCAACTCATCCTCGGACAGCAGCGATGTCGCCTCATCGGACACGGTCGGTCGGTAGTCAAGAGTAGATGGATTGTGGGTTTGACAGAATCCACCTTGGAAGCTTGAAGAGGGTTTGACAGCGTGATGACGGGCAAAAACCTTTCTCACCGTCCGCCGTATCCTGATTGGGACGAGACCATTCCTGTTTGCGCCCACTCAGCAAACCGGGTACCGCACATGTGTTGAGGTAGCATTGGGGGCGCTGGGCAAAAAAAAAAAAGAAGGAATGAATGCAAAAAAAGGCGGCCGGCGGACCAATGCAGCTGGTCTCGTGGCCATGACCCACGGGAACTGGCCGACGAGGCAGAGAAAATTTGTTGGCGGCCGACATCACCGCTACTCTTTCTAGGCGCGCAATGCAACAACACATGTCATCAGCGCCTTGCTGCTTCGGCCCGGTGAAAGTGGGCATTACCGATTGCAAAATGCAACAGCAATGCGATGATGCGATGCGATGCTCCGCCGTGCCCGAGCTGTGTGTACTGTTTCATTCATTGATTGTACAGCGTCCTCCGAGACTGACCGACCGAGATGCATTTGATGCATTTTTACTTTCGGCCCCCTTTCTCCAGCCTCGTCAGATATCTGCGTACTTGTACGAGTGCGTATTGTATGCCCGGCCCAATCTTGCTGCATAAATGCACAATACCACGCAGATGCGCGACAGGGCGGGCGCGCGGGGGCCACCAGGTGGCATCTGCCCTCTGCCATCTGTCATCTGCCTCACCGAGCAGGGTGATAAGGCGGAGGCGGAGGCAGCGACGACAACAACAAGGACGACATGGCCATGGCTCGCTCGGTGGGTGGGTCTCCTGTGTGCAGTACAGTAGATGGGGTTTCGGTAATAACGAAAGGTGCGCGTCTGTCAATCTCGTCGTCAATCATGCTCGCTCATCAGGCCAGCAGCAAGCCAGGAGGAGGCGCATCAGCAGGGGTCAGAGCACTCCACCAGCCCGCGAGCTGTTTCATTTTTGATGGGGACCGGAGGTACGTACCTGATGTACCCTCGTACACAGTCTCCACCGGCCCACCCCATCCCACATCTGGCACTGGGCAGCAGCACCACCACCAGACCAGACTTGACCGCCGTCGGGCCCACCCAGGAACAGGTACGTACCTGGGCAGCGGCACGGGGGTACATGGCCCTCCCACCCACACGGCCGCCCAGGCTGGCTGCGTCACCGCCATGTTTCCTGCTCATCGCCCACGGGCAATTGGGAAGTATTTTTGTCTCGTTCCTGGCCCCGTCAAATCACGGCCGTGCAGGGATCATGCGGTTACAGCGGTACAAACGCCCGAGGTACCTCAGGCCCTCGTACCTGTGCAGCGCCGCCCACCCTGCTGATGCCCTCCCTCCTCCCTCCCTTGCTTCCCACCTGCGACAGGGCATGGCAGCCCGTGGCAGAGCACTGACAGACAGGCTTACTCCCCTGCAACACGCCTTTTGGCCTTCGTTTTGTCGAAATGGGCAATCTTGGAATGGACTGCCACGGCGCGCACACCACGGACATAATTATAAGTGTCCGCCTTCCCACCTCTCCCACCTGGCTTCTTTTCTCTGTTCCATCATCAGACCAAACATCATCGAAACAATTCAGTTGTCCTTGCCTCACAGCTCCCAAACATCTGTCCAAGATACAAATACAATACTCCAACCCACAACCACCCAACCACATCCAGCAACCACCACACACACAAACACAACCGGCTCTCCACTGTTTGTCCAGCCCGCCCACACCAGTGCCAACAGCCTCGTCAACCGCAAGGCTCGCTCAACATACACCAACGCTTAAAACCGCGTCAAGCAAACCCCACATTCGCAATGGCCGCCGTCAGCACAATGTCCTCTCTGGAGCAGCGCCCTTCGCAGCTGCCTCCTTGCCCAGGCCCACCACCAAACCGCCCTCTGCCTGCTCTTCCCAAGCAGAGCTAAATGGCTTCGCATCCATGCTACTTGACAACTGATACCTCCCTATGAGGAGGTTCAACAACAACAACGCAGAGCATGCTGGTCACGACTCCAGCCACTGCTACTACCACAGGTTGACTCATAGTCTACCTCGCCACCACCGCCGCGACACGTCCTCGCCGGAACGGTACTCCACACCGACGCCGGGTACACATGGGAGAATGGCAGCCTCGCCTGGGGCCATCACGGGAACAGGCTGCCGCTCCAACCCAGCTTGAGGTCCTTGGAAGGGTTCCACGACAGCCTGTCACATGGCGCCAGATCGGAACAACACAACTTACACCAACCAATTACTACCACCGCACGCCACAAACATCATCAACCGACAAATCATCGTCTCGTTGGTCCCCGAAGAGCCGGCTCGACGGGAATGATGCACTTTCGCTACTGAACCTCGCACCAAACCAACTACAACCAACACCAAACAAACCTGGGCCAGCCTTCGCGGGCGCCCTGTACCACCACATCTACTACATCTTTTTAATCTACATCCATTTTCGGGAAGCGAGGTCACGATATCAGCCATTTCCATTCGGCTTTTCACAACATTTTTGGGTCTAGACGGGGCAGGAATACGATTTTCCTAGTTTCTTTTTCTCATGTACCACTACCAACACAGCATTCACGGCGTCAACTTTTACAAAAAAAGAAGGGAGGATGCCCGTTGATGATACCCCCGAGGGAAGGAAATGAGGCGAACCGCCCTTTCTGATGAGAGAATGGGTCTTTTTTATTTTGGGGGACGGGCAGCATTTTGGATAACGGGGGATACAGTCACGAAATGGAGGGGAACATTCTTCACCTGGGAAAGAATTACGAGCGAGCACGAGACAAAGGACCGGGCTATCTGGGGCCAAACAGCATCTGGCAGGACAGATCAATTCACATCAGTTAGAGTGGACAACACATCATACAAAACTAATTGTTCGAAACTTTCAAAAATCACTTGCCAACTTTATTCCTGGGTGCCCAATCGCGCAAGCCGTCTCAAATGTGAATATTCTCCGGCCGCGTGCATCAGACTCATGATCAAACGTGTGAGCTCAGCCTTGTTGTCGTCCCTCCCCTGGGAGTTGAGACGAACTGAGGATGCCGACTTTCTAATAATACGCAGGAGGGGTGCTGACTGATGGACCGACTGACTGATGCTTCCGTGTTGTTCGCCACACACCCACCCACACATACCGCAACACACGCTGACACAACAGCAGCTGCAGTCAGCAAATGATGCGTGCCTTTTTCACTCACACAGACTACTTTAGGACTACGCAGATAGAACAGACAAAGGTATGGCAGCCACCACCCGCAGATCTGCGACCGCGTGTCTGACTTGGCCCCGTTGGGCCGTTGGGGGGTCCCTGATCTGCAAGCCAGGCCGGGCTGAACGATTTCAAGTTCAGCCCAAGGTAACATGTGTAGCAGCACCAATCCAGAAACAAATAGGCACACCAGACAAATCAAAAAAAAAATCCTCAAAATCCAAAATCGAAATGCCAAAGTTGAGATGGATGTAGGGTTGCATCCGCCGCCGTGCGCGCGTTTGATAAATGGAGGGTAGGGCAGCACGGGTACCAAAGAAGCAAAAAGCAAAAAAAAAAAAAAGCACAATTCGGGAGGCGCACCCGATTCCTTCCAATCGTCTAACACACCTTCCCTTACCAACCACCAACCACACACCTAAAATCCCAATAACCCTCCCACCGCGCGGAAACACTATAATATCAGACGCAACGATCTCATATGATGCGCGCACGGGAAGCGAATATGCACAACACACCACACACACGCGACACCACACCTTGTTGCCGACCCAATCAGTGCCCTCCCCTCCCAATGGTCCCAACGGCAAGGTTCCGTCGCGGTTAATGCGCCCCGAGGGAAAGGAACTCAAAAGAAGAGGAAGGAAAGTTTTCAATGCCCTATCTCTCGTCTCGTCTCAATAGGTAGAGGCCTTGCAACTTCGGCACCCGACTGTAACATAGGTCCGCCCCGAGATGGGGAAACTCCACGGGCGAACAACCTCCACCCCGACTGCTCTTTTCCCCCTCCTCTACTACGTACATCACAGCATTTTGCCCTCTTTGTGTTGTTTTCCCTTGCCTGTCCTCGCTCCCGAGGTCACAGCGGGTGCGGGACTTTCCCCTCTCTCCTCTGTATGTCTGCAGGTTCGGTCGTTCAATGCATGCAATGCATGCAGGCATCGCATGCAGGGCCACCTGTTTTTCTGTCGCGCCTTTTTCCTCCTCTGCCCCCGTAGTACGACACGACGGAACCACCCGTTGGGCCCGTTGGGGCCAGCGACATGGTACCATGCCCAGGCCCGCCAGCCCGGGCAGTCGCCGTGAGTTAAGGAGGGGAAAAGAATGGGAAAACCCCACAACTCGGTTACGCTGGGTGGATATGCCCTCGCGATGGCAGCCAGCCTCGTACTAGCCTGGGTCACAAGCGAGAGAGGGAAGGGGACCGACTGCTACACTACTAGTCTACTTACTGCCTACAGTATGATGAACGACGACAGATGGTCCTTTGGCTGCGCCCGCCTGCGGGGCGGGCTCACTTTCTGACGAGGGTTGTACGGCCCACTTGGCGCTGGCAGGCTGCTACCTTTGGTATCTAAGCGACTTGCGTGATAACAAGTCTGACATACGAGTCCGAAGGAGATAATCTGTAGATTGATGAGGATGTTCCTCCCGCTTGCGGGCATGTTCGGGTTCTCGTGGCTGAGACACCATCCATTGGGAGGGGCGAAAGGGGGGGGGGGTTTGTTCGCAGACGACGTTGCGCGATTTGCGGCGACCCCGGCGCAGATGAGACACGTGTGTGCATGTGGTGCATATGTATGTGTGAGTTGAGTGTAATGCAGCCTTGCAGCCGGCCTGTGACAGGAGAGAAGGAAAAACTCAACCCAAGAAAGCAAAAGGGTAATGTTCGGCTTGTCAATCTGCCTTGGTTTCTCCTCAATCTCGCAGGTCTCATCTCAAGTCCAACCCGCCCTGCCCGTCTTTGCCCGTCCTTTCCCCACGGGAGCGAGTGGACGGGTACGTGTATCACGAACGAACGAGATGCAGAGACCGGGGTTTGGGTTTGGGGGTGGTGGTGCGGGTGGGCGTCGCATTCGAGTGCCAATGTTGCTGGGGGTTTGACCCTCGCGCGGATCAACAGCGTTGTTCCCAAAGAGGTCACGGGCGCAATCAAGGCTCGACACGACAAATGATATTGCAGTACAGCACAGCAGATGTGAAAGAGCGGGCGCGCGATGGAGCCCGCGTTTTACCTGTCTACATGGGGAAGGCGAGGAGGGGTTCGGTTGATGAGGCATCTCTGTCGTCACGTCAGGATCATCATCATCGTGATCGTAGGGCTGGCCCGCCCGTCGTGTGTCCTGGCCTGTCCGTCCCCTCTGCGCGGTGGGTGGATGGATGTGTACATCACAATCTGGTTTCGAGGTCGGACCAGGGGCGGGCAGCACGCACGCACCAAAATAGACGAAAGACGAGATGAAGGAGAGTTGGATATTGGGCTGGCTGGGGGTCGTGCACTGTCTGCGTCGTCTCAGAAGTTGTCTGCCCTCGTACCCTTTGGAAACCGGTGCTATGAAAGGCAAAAAGAGGGTTTGTGCCCAAAGTTTGTGCCCAAAACTTGAACCGCCCCGGAGGAAGGAGGCATGGCGGGTGGGTACACAAGTACTGGCTGGAGCCTTGCTACGTCCATGCACGCCATCATGCCACATCTGGCATGCGACACAGGCCGTACCCCACAGTGCACATATCCCATGCCATCCCATGCCCTGCTCCAGGCTGCTTCTGAGGGAGCGTACCTGGGTTTCTGAGGGAGATTTCGTCCGATGCTAAAACCTCACAGACGTGGGTGATACTCCATCACCCTGAAACCGCTAGCTGCCGAGAGAGACCGAGAAAACCGAGGGAGTGAGGGGATAGGCCGGGAAAGGTTCAAGACAACATAACATGACCGACAGGCACGCAGGGCAACGCCGGTGCAGACGCGCAAAACTATTTTGTGTGCTTGTTCCGTGTTGACACGAGGAGCCATGCTGTGGGGCACGAAACCGGTGCTCGGTGCGCAGTGCTCAGATACATTCCAGAAGGTTACTCTGTCTAATTTCACGGCCCTGATGAAATTGCGAGAGCGGCAGGAATGCAAGCTTTGGCTGGACCCATCAAAACCTTATTTTGTCCGTCGGAGTCGGTGTCGGTGACACTCATCACTCATAATAATACTGTGCTGTGTTGTGCTGTGTGTGCGTTGTATGTGTGGGCTTTCGTCTGCGTATGTGTTGTCTGTGACGGGGCCACGCGAATTGGCATACTGCAAATACCCCTGAGGCTTGACCGAAAGGAGGCTGGGGCTGGAGGGTGATGCAGTGGTGCTGCATAGGCATGTAAGGAAAAGGGAGCAATCAAGCTTCTTACTGCAGGCGCAGCTTTTTTCTTTTTGCCACCACGCTATCGTCTCGGTCATCTACGAGCCTACCATTGGCATGCCAGGCTGGCCGGCTAACTTGTCGCCTGCCTCGCGACTGCCACGTGCCAGACACGCACGCAGTCGGTCACATCACATCGTACCTGCCTCCAATCTACCCGCCACCGTCAAAATCTGGTACCCTATCCCTTTCCTCCCTTTCCTCCCCTTATTCCCCCAGGCCAATGCCTGCACTGCTGGGAAGTCAGGTTTAAAAATGAAATTGAAACAAGCAGCCCGATTGTTTCAACCGGCTGTCTACTAATAACCACCTAGGCATGTACTCTGCTCCTTGTATCCGTACCTACTGTACCTGGCACCCAGGTACGCGATCGGGGGAAGGGGGGGGGGTTCCCTTACGCAGCAGACGGACAGTCCCTTTTCCCTACATGAAACGGGGCAACGTTCAACTCGGGCCAATTCATCCATTCCAGACTCATCCGCCATCGCAGGAGGCGGCTCGTCGTTGCCATTCCGATTATTCTTACTGTGTACTAGTCTGCTCTGTACATTTTCCCAAGTACAAGCCCAGCCCGTCTCCTTCTTCCCCTTTCCGCATTCGGTGTGGAGCCCGAACAGAATTGGACCCTGAATTTTGGTGTCTTCTCGGCCGACGCGCTGCCCTGGGCCCTGCACAGCCTGGCTTGCCCTTGCTCGCCTTGGATCAGTCATCCACCCAGGCCAAATCAACCCAAATCAAACCAGCCCAGCAGCCGCAGGGCAAGATCAGAGATCCCACGCAGGCCTTGCACTGACAGCCCCCTGCGTCGATCTAGATCGTGCAGCCGTGAAACAGGGCCGCTCAGTCTGCTGGCGAACCTCGTGGCGAACCTTCTTTCGAAGCTTTCGAGACGTGCTGTGATCGACGCCGTGAGGACAGAAGGCCAAAGCAGCGGAACCAGACGTGACAAGGTAGTTGGGCAAGGCGGGGCGGGCGAAAGAGACGCGCCTCATCGCCAAACACTCTCTGCCATTCACTACCTCGCGTCGAGCCTGATCAACGGCCCCCTGGCACGTTGGGTTGGGACGAGAAACGCAAACGTCTATAGTGCGTGCTGCCGACGAACCTTAACCAGGCCTGATGTCCTGCCGTCCACCCGTCGAACCCTGTGAAGTCTGCGCTAGGTTCGTCATCGTCGTCGGCGGCGGTTGCAGAAATCACCTGACTGCAGGGGCCGGCGCGGACGCGGAGGCGGAGACACAGGTAGACAAGAAAGACGGCCGATCGCCGTGTTGATCCCCTCCCCCTTTTCACCGCCTCAGGGTCAGCAGCCCGACTATCCATTCCTATCGGAGCAAGGCCAGCGGCTGCAGACGCCGCCATCACACACATCATAATCTTTGACCGTTTCATGCGCATGCGTGGGCTCAACGCTTCACCCAGTCACAGTCTTCGCGGGGTCGGATCAGCCATCACATCATCGACGCAACACCAGCCTTGGAATCTGGTGCTCAATTTCGACAATCTCTGTCGACCATCGCCCGATAGGGTTTTGCGGAGAGCCGCCCTGCACAGCATCCTCCTGCCTCATTTCGTTTCCCAACCACCCCGGCGCTACCGCCTGTGCAGGTAACTTGTTACTGCCTGTCAACTTGGGGGCCGCTGCATTTCCGCATTACGACCGCCACGGACACATCATCTGCTTTGTACAGTAGCTCCTCGTCGCCCCCTGCCGAACTCCGTACTGTACCCCAGGCCCCTCCCTTACCCACGATCACGGGGTACCCGTCGAAATGGTACTCTTCCGTCTCCACGTCTGGGGACCAGCTTTCGGACTCGCCAGCATCGACGCTGAGTGTCTCGCCACAATCACCTACCTTGCGAACGCCCTGCAAGGCGATCAGTGGGAGATTGTCGCAACTAGCCCCTCGGGGGTTCCAACGCGTGAGTTTAGTTGGTTTGGATCTTGAACCTTCGAACACACCTCCCTGCCCCTTTCCCCCCAACGTCCGTCCCGCCTGTTAGCCGTCGTCCCGTCCGAACACATGCCGTCCGGCGGTGTGTCAGGCGTTGGGCCATCAAACGTTCGGCCCGGCGCCCGGCACATGTTCTTGCCGTCCCACTTGCCCCCCGGCTACGATCTGCCGAAAGTCTAATATCTAATCCGTGTGCAAGACTCCCTCCCCGCGCTCCACGAGACCGGATCCGGCGTCTGGTCCTCGGGCTTCACATCCATCACCGGCCGCCTTCGGGACCTGGGCGGTGATGCCTGGGACCTGGACCGGGACCTGGATGTCGCCCAACGGGCTGACTCCGCCGCCTACGCGAGCTTCCTGAGGTCCTCGGCTGCGCCTCTGGTTGCCCTCTCCCTTTACGTCTCCTCGGCGAACTGGGCCACGACTACCAGGCCCGCCTACAGCAACATCCTGCCATTCCCGCTGACATGGACGGAGCCACTTTCCATCCGCCACCGGATGTGCGACGCGGCTGACCACCTCGGCCTGTCCGATCTCAACGTCGACGACGACGGCGGACGATCCGCTCAAGCGCAGCAGGCCTCCTCCGCAACGAGTGAGTCCACCGACGGCTTCCTCAAGGTCCCAGAGCGCCTGAAGCCGCTCCGCCGCGGCGTCAAGGCCGCGCTATCGCCAGAGCAGACGGCCGTTTTCCGGCTCGAGGCCGTCGCCAACGACTGCCTCGCCGTGCTGGCGGACCTCAAGGCGGCCTCCGAGATGGATGGGGCCGGCGAGCGCTCCTTCTTCCCCTCCGCCTCCTCCCTCGACTGCCTCGCCTTCGGCTACCTGGCCCTGATGCTCGTGCCCGACGTCCCGCGGCCCTGGCTCAAGGACTTGGTGCGCCGGCGCCACGAGTCCCTCGCGCTCTTCGTGGACACCACGCGAGACGCCGTCTTCGGCGGCGACGTCGCCTCCAGCCTGCCGTGGGCGGACCCGTCGTCACCCGGGGCCGGCGATCAGCAGCCGTCGGCGCTGACGCGCTTCGTCAGGGACTTGGTCGCCGCCTCGGTGCCGCGGGCATGGGCCGTGCGGGATGCTCCATCCAGGTCAGCGGCAGCGTCCACGGCGGGGCGCGGCTCGTCCGTCCTGGCTGCCCTGGGCAGCGGCGCCGCCGTGGTGGGCATCCTGGGCAGCGCTGTGCTGTACCGGCACATGCCGCCGCTGGGTGCGGCGCTGTACCGGTGGGAGATGCCGAGGCGGCGGGCCTTCGGGGCTGCTGGGGCGCTGTTTAGGGTCTGAGCGGGCGAGGGAGGAAGGGCGTTTGAGTAGCTGGTAGTAGTGGGATGTAGTTGACGGACCCGAGCGTACTGCGTTGAATTATGTGAACTCTGAATGTCGGGATGAAACGACTATCTTAAAGCCGGTGGGCAAATGTATGGTCGACATGGGGGATGCGGAATGTAACATGGCATGATACCCAACTCTAAAAAGGACGCACGTAGCAGAATCGTTGAATATGGGAATTCAAGGGATTTCATCGGCATAATTGCATTGGAAATATGTACATCCAATCTTCACTTTTTCTCAAGACTTCGTTTCTCATGCATGCAGGATCGCTATAGAATGTCCGGGACATCGTTATCGCTACAGAAAGTACTTCGGCCTGCCTGGTGCCGTTTGTCACCATTTCGGCAAGCCAGGTGACCTATCTATCTACTCCACCGCATCCTCCGCGAGCAAATCCTCCGTGACCGCAACGCTCGACGAGCTCAGCTGACTATCACCACTGTCGCTCTCGTAGTCGTCGTCATTGCTGTCGTCATCATCGTCGTCGGTCTCCCAATCCTCGTCACTCTCCTCGTCGTCATCACCAACCGGAAGGCCCACAGGTTCCCTCTTGAACCATGCCGTGTAGCCCGTCTAAGGTATACAAAAGTCGATCCACGTCCCCATGTAGTCCAGCCGGTGCGGCCCGCTCTCCTCGCGGTGCCAGATGTCCTTGAACTCGGCCAGGTCCAGCCGGCCCCAGCCCCCGCGCGCCTTGGCCTCCTTCTCGGCCGCGTCGTGCTTCCGCCACTCCATCAGCGCCGCCTCGGGCGGCCTGGTCAGCGGCTTGGGGACCTTCCTGCCGGGCCGGGCGGGCGTTTTGCCGGCGCTGCCGTTGATGATCCGGAGCTTGCCTGGCCGCCGGCTCTTGAGGGCCGGCTTTGGGTGGTGGGCTGAGGCCGCCGCTGGGGCGCGCGTCGGGACGTCCGCGTCGCTGTTGGGCCGGAACTGAGGCATCGTCGGGTCGCGGTAGGAGGTATCGCTCGTGCTGGGCTCTTGCTCGTCGGCTATGGATGACGCCTCAACCGATTCTTCGTCGTCGGAAGTGGTTTCTTCCTCGTCCTCCTCTTCGGCCTTGAAAGCCAGTGTTTCGTCAACGGTGTATCCCGAGGTGGCGAGCAGCTCATCCAGGGTTCTATCTTGGATCGGCTTCTTCTCGTCGACTTCGATGATTGAGACCTTCTCGGGCCCGTCTTCATGCTCCTTTGCCTTCTCCCTGTCCTCCACACCTCCGTTGCGGTTCTCGTCTTGATGCTGCGACGACTCCTTGCCCTTGTCTTGATCAAGGGAGTCCAGCAGATCCCGGTATGCCTCACGGTATTCCCTGGTTTCTGCAGCTTTGACGGCAAGATCTTCCTTCTCCTTGAATAGGACATCAAGAAGCTCGTTGAACGCCTGTTGTGTGACGACGTAAAGGATCTCCTTGCCCATATCCCTCTCAGCATCGGGTATCTCCATGCCGCCCCATCGTTCAGGGACGCTCCTGCAGGAAGTCGACGGGTTGGGTCTGATTTCAAAGTCGTCGGTGCCTTCGGCAAAGCGAACTTTGGAAGACGACCGTGACCGAGCAGATAGTGGGGGCTGTCCTTCCTTTGAGCTTCCTGCTGCCTCAGTGCCGTTTATGTCCGCGAGGACGTCGTCTTCTTCATTCCATCCCTCTGGCGGGGTGGTTCCTTCCTCTTCGGCCAGGTAGAAGTTGCGTTTCTTCCACCTGTCGAACAGCTTTTTCCTTACTGTGACCCTGAGCTTCCTATCCATTGTCCGCTTCTTGTGAGCCTCTAGGCGAAGGTGCTGTGCGCGTAGCTGGCTATCAGTGGGTGGACGGTTAGTCCACCGCTCGCTGCCGACGTCTCTGACCACTTGGGAAACGGAGGAGCTTCCGCGAGACGCGTCCGCGAAAGATGGAAAGTAGTCAACGGGCCGGCTGACGTCTTCCGTTGCAGACTCCTCTTCCTCCTCCTCCGCCGACGTCTCTTCCTCACTGGGCACGTTCTCTTCACCGTTTTCTTCACCGTCATGCTGTTCGTCTCGGTCGACTGGGGCTAGCTCGCTTGGCTGGATGTTGCGCGGTTCGCCGTGCAAGAGAGACACGAGCTCTTCGACTCTTGTCGGAGGGTTCAAGAGAGCCTCGTGGTAGATGCGCGATACGTCTTCGTCTCCCGTGGGCGACGTAACATGTTCAGAAGCAGGTGTGAAGAATCTGCGGCCATACGCATCGTCGCTTGGGCCAGCGTGGTTGAAAAGACTCGACAGAATCTCGCCGCGGTCACCAACATCTGGCCTCGTCTCGTTCACAACGCCGCTCTTGTCGTTGACCCAGACATCCCCGTTGCCATGGAAGATTTTGCCTTCCATAGGACGCCCATGGTCGGCTTCGGGAACTCTGCCCTCGCGGCCGAAGTGACTGCTCAGTGGCTGCCTGCCAGTCACCAACTGCTGCGTGTCAGTGTTGTTCATGACCTGCTGGCCCAGGCCTTCCAGGACATCGCCGTGCATATGCTTGTAGAGCACATAATAGGTCCGGAAAATGCGCAAGCAGTCTCGTCGAGATATGTAGCCATCTCCATCGACGTCGTAGCCTTTAAAAATTCGCTCGAGTCTCTGCTTGCCTTTTTTGTAGGACAAGCCCATCAGGAACTCCGGGAAGCTGATCAAGTCATCGCCATTGGTGTCGTAGAAAGCAAACATGCGGTCGTGGATGAGGTTCGGGGCGGTCCGTCTGTGACCACTCGAGGGCACGAGATATCTCTCGAATGTCTTCCTGTCAGCGGCCAAGAACAGCTCATCCGGGTCATCCCTCCATTCAGTGTTGGCGATGAACGTCCATTGCTCCCACAGGGCCTCCAGTTCTGGCCGCTCAAAGCCCGTTTCCTTTGCAAGATGCCTAATCAGAGCACCAGGCAAGTTCCTTAGAGCGGCGTCTGGTTCACCAGGGTACCAGACGGGCTGCATGGACTTGGGGCCAAAAGGAGGGGCGGGGACCTTGACTTTGTAGAAGACGTGTGTCTTGATATGAAGGCCCTGTGATTCGCACGTCTCGCAGAGGTCAAAGTCGGCGCAGTTTGCGCACCGGTAGCGGATTCCGCGAATGGGCAGGAGCCCACACGAGTTGCACATGCAGCCTCGGTGGACGTAGGCATTCCTTCGAGCGTTATCTTCGGACACCCTGAACAGGAGGCCCACTATGTTATGTCCTGCTCTTGGCGGTGGGAGGTTCCACGCATCATCGTGGGCCCAGTCGTCCTCCATTGTGCGCTCCTCGCCAGCCACGGTGTCTGCTTCGCCTCCAATGTCGCCGGGGGTCGCTGGCGGGCGGGAATTTGTGTTTTCGGCGTTTTCATCGTGATGTGTGTCGTGATCGGGGGATTCTGAGTCGTCGGGGCCGGAGGCTTGGCCTGCGTGGTCGGCGAGCTGTCTGCCGAAGTGATAGTTGAGGATGTGCTCGATCTGTTCCCTCTCGTCGGCTCCAAGGCGGTGTTCGACATCATCCAGTGCGGCCTGGATTTGACGTCTTGTGCTGCGCTCTGTCCTGCGAACGGCATTGCTCCTGTGCAGACCACTGCCGCCTCCAGAGGCCGAGGCTGAAGCTGAGGATGAGGTCGCAGGCTGCAGGCGGAACTGTTGCCAGAACTGCCAGGCGATGAAGACACCTGTGACTCCGGCGAGGACCTGGATGACAACCCTTGGTCGCGTCAAGGTCGCGGCGGAAGAGCTTGACACGTCCATGGCGGCTGGCCGGCGATCATGTTGGTCGAGGTGGCCAGAGAGATGGACAGTGTGAGGCAAAGGCGCATGTATGGATGTACAGGGTCGTTAGCTCGATCGATTATTGACCCATCTGGGTAGTGATGCGGTGCCCTGCAGCAGAGCACGTAAGACTGGCTGGGCCTGAGTTGGTGATGGTAGATGACGGGGCGGGTCGAGCTTTGGCCACTGCGAGCAGCTCGACGGTGAAAAAGCGCGAGACGCTGCTGACAAGGAACTGAAGCTCAGCAAGTGCTACCGGGCCGCTGATCGGCAGACCCACCTTGTGGCCCCACACCAGTTCGTCTACCCCAACCGTGAGCTAGCACTGACTGCAACGGGACGACATCGATTCTACCACTATTCTACAGTACTGCGGTACAGGTACGGTAGCTTGGTTGACTGATCAACCTCGACTGTTGACCGGCTGGACCGGAACAAACGATCTTCATATCCATGTAGTCTGGTCTAGGGCATGCCAGGGACTCTGCATGTTGTACATCATCATTGTACGGTAACACCTTGAATTCCCCCACTTACGAGAGTGGCTCAAACTTGACTTAGACCCCGGGCCGATGTCTTGAGATTCAATTTGAAGTATGGTCAAGTAGTCGTTGGATTTTCTTCAGTCAAACTCGTCCTCACGTTCTGTCCTCTCTCGCCCATTCATATCGGACAGGATGGCCTCCCCAGATACCAAGGACTGGCTCATCTGCACGGCCTGCGGCACCCAATATCCCACCGCAGACCGACAGCAACAGTCACGATGTTTCATTTGCGACGACCCCAGGCAGTTCACCCCGCCCTCGGGCCAGAGCTTCACCACACTGGGCAGCATGGTCTCGTCCCTCGCGGCCTACAAGAACGTCTTCCGCCGCTACGACAAGGACGACCGCCTGACCTTCATCTACACCACCCCAAAGTTCGCAATCGGCCAGCGCTGCATCCTTGTGAGGACACCCGCCGGCAACATACTCTGGGACTGCATTACCCTCCTAGATGATGCTACCGTTGACGAGATCAACAAGCTAGGCGGGCTCAAGGCCATCGTCATCTCTCACCCGCACTACTACTCCACCCACCTGCAGTGGGCGCGGGCCTTCAACTGCAGCGTGTACCTCGCGGCCGAGGACAAGCAGTGGCTGGCCCAGACGGACCCCTCGCGCCAGGTCTTCCTGGAACCCGGCACGACGGAGGAGCGCGTCACCCTCTCAGGCCAGGACACGGGCGCCGTCGCCCTCAAGCTGGGCGGCCACTTCCCCGGCAGCCTGGTGCTGCTCTTCGGCGGGCACCTCCTCGTCGCCGACACCCTCCTGACCACGCCCGCGGGCATCGGCAGCTGGGAGACGGACGCCGTGGGCAACAGGCGCGAGGGCCACCTGGGGCGGCCGGAGGGCGCCAACTCGTTCGCCTTCATGTGGAGCATCCCCAACTTCATCCCCCTGTCGCCGGACGAGATCTCGGGGATGTGGAACGTCCTTGGCAAGCATGACTTCCGGAGCACGCACGGCGCTTTTATGGGGCAGGATATCGAGGACGACAAGATCAAGGGGAGGGTGCTGGAGTCTGCGAAGATTCAAATTCGTGGGATGGGTTGGACGGACCATGCTTTCTTGTCTATATCTGAATAAGTGGTAGATTTCGGCGGCTGGTGAGACCCCCAAGCTGTTTGTTCATAGTCGAGCAAGAATGCAAAAAAAGAGCGCGTCGCCCAGCACTCTCCTCACGCCCCGCCACCCCTATAAGGTGCTACAGCGCGTCCCTCCTTTCGGTACTTCCTTTTTGTAGGAGCTTCGGGATATTTGTTGCAGTGTCTTATTCCCCACCTGCCTGTGTGTTTATTGGCGTTGCGGTGGACACTGTGTCTGAACTCGTGGCTTTCACATTTCGTTTCCCCCACCTACCTGTGTGTTTATTGGCTTTGCAGTGGGCGATGTGGCTGGACTTATTAGTAAATTCGAGTCACTCGCTTTGCTGACCAGGCCAGCTTGCCTTTAAGTTGTGAAATGTAGGATCTGGTTGGACTATGAATGTTGGGATGAAAGATGGATTGGCCTGGGAAGGATGCGTTTGGGGGACGGGTACCGAGAGATTGCCTTGATACGACACCTGATTGATGCGAGACTCGCCCCTTGACCACGACCGCCATTAGGTACAGCCCTATCTCTGACATCTAACTGTAGTACCCATTCAGGTCCTCATACCCAGGAAGTCAGGTCATCTTCATGAACAGTACGAGTGCTCCAAGAGTTGGCAGCATGACCCAAGCTTGCTTGAGAATTAGCGACTACCATAATTCATCATCCTTCCAGGTCTCTCTCCCATCCTTCTTGTCAGACGGCTTCCATATGACGTCTATTCCACCGTCACCTCCCAGAGACTTGAACAGTGTGATGATATTCTCCCCCGGTCTCCAATCCCCGACCTGCCACTCTACCCGCCCCTTTGTGCCGTCCTTCGCAGGAATATATCTAACCCCCCACTTCCAGCTTCGCCTGTTGTCGTCGCATAAATCATCACTCCCATAATCCTGAGCCCTCTCATCAGACGGCTGCCACGTGAGCCACGCAAACAGTTCCGCCCCCTCCAGGCTGGCCATACCTCTCAGCGCCTCTCCAAACGCCGCCAGGAGCGGCTCGACCTTCTCGGTCACGGGTTCTATGCGGAAAAGATCGTGTTTGCGGGCATCGTGCTCATAGCCGTTACCGAAGCCAGACACGTCGTCGTAATAGTCCTTGTCGACCTCCTCGTCCTCCTTCGTCTTGAAAGCAGGCGGATAATGCTCGTCGCTCACTTCAAAACCCTCAGGATTCGGGTCCTCCCCGCGCGGCCCGACAAAATACCAGCTCCCGTCGGGCCGGCAAGGATGGAACTCGACGCGCAGGCGTCTCATGCTGCTCGACCACGGCGTCCGACCAGCGGAGAAGGAAAAAAGGTACGGCATCACCATGGCTCGCAAATCCAACACCCCAAGGCGCGCCGCAAGCGCCCGCAGACGAACCGAGACGGGATCCACCACAGCCGGATACACCAGGTCCGGCATGCGCGCGAGGGGGGAGACGGGGCGCGCCCCGGCGAAGTGTGTCATGGCCTCGTCATATTCTGCGGCGGGTTCTATGGTGAGCTTGGTGATTCAGTGCAGGCGCGGGAGCGCGGCCAGGTCGCCTGGGAGCAGGCGGAGGCGGCGCGAGTGGTAGACGCGGTGCAGGCATGAGAGGGGTTCTTCGTCGTAGGGGACTGTGATGTGTTGGCCGTGTATTCTGATTGTCAGGTCTAGGCCGTCCGGGTGGATTAGCGGCTTGTGTCCTTTCGTCCTCCTTTTATGCCACTCGATGTAGAATTGAAGAGACTCCAGGCCCTCGAACAGCTCGCGTGTGCCGGCTGAGAACTGCCTGGTGGCGGCCTCGAGCTCCTCTGGCGTCTCGCGGCAAGGCAAGGGCGACTTGTCCGAGTGATGCAGGGGAGGGAAGACGAGATCCAATGTGTAGCTTTTCCATGGCCGGTCATGATCTCTCAAGAAATCTTGGTGGATTCGATTCCTTACATTGTCCGGCTCCATGTTCTTGAGTGGGTTTGCTGATATGGTCGCGGTAGCCTAAATCGATTGGGCAACTGCGGTTGTCTAAGTATGGTTGGCTTGAAATGACACTACGTACCTTGATGCCAGTCAAACAGGCAATTCTATCCCCATAACCAGCGCCGCCTGATGCACAGCATTTAATATATTACAGCCTGCAAGGACCCTCTTACATGTGCCAGCTGAGTATCTGGCAGACGTCTGAGATCCGGGTTCCCAGCGAGCGCGGGTACAGCTATCCAAGAACTCCATCCATTGCCCCTGTGAAATGCATCCCAAGCCTCCATGATCTCAAGACAATACCTTAATCACTCTAATATCCAAACGCCGTCACCACAGTATTGCTACACGAAGGGCAACCACCGCTACCCTCCAACACCTTCGTTACTGACCCATCCCACCAATAACTGGAGCGAAACCAATCCAAAGTCTAGCCGTGGCATAGACCAGCCCTTACTCTCCCGCGGCGTAAGGTATTTCATAGTAGGCCCTCTACTTCCCCAACTCAAACCCCATCTCGTCCCGCTTGTCATTAACCACCCTGCCCCACTCAAGAAGCAGCCGGAACAGGTAGACCTCGGCGTCCTCCTTGCGGGCAACCTTGGCCGCCCACTTCTTGCCCTCCTGCGCGATCCACTTGGCGTTATCGACGCGCGAATGCATCGGGACGTCTCGCCCGTTGATCAGCCCCTTGCCCTGCAGACCCGTGAAGTAGGCGAGGGTGCTGTGGAGCGCGTGGAAGCGCATGTCGACGGGGACAAAGTGTAGCCACGGCATGAGGCGTTCGCTGTACCATTCCTGAAAGGGCGGGGTTTGTATCAGCACGATGAATATTTGGTGGTTGGTGGTGACGGGGAGGAGGGCGAGGCGGGTTTTGCCAGGGCGACGAAGAAGGGGGGGGGTTATACCTTGAACACCGAGGCCACAAACGGGATGCTCTCGGACCTCAGGATCTTCAGGAAGTCCCGCGGCGGGCCTTGATCGCTGTCCATGACCAGGATGTACCGGCTGTTCATCCTCTCATTGTCGTCCTCGTCCTTGGGCTTGAAGCCGAATTCCTTCTTCGCTACGGCACATTCGGGGCTCAGGCATGTGGAGTAGTCACTGATGCCGGCATCAATCTTCAGCGCAGAGCTGAGCTCGCTCAGCGGTACCCTCTCGTACCGGAACTTCTCCTTGTCTCCCGGGATGGCAAGACACATCGTGACATACTCCGTTGCAGTGGCGTTGTTGGCCAGGTGGCTCATGCGTTCCTGGTGGCCACCGCTGAGCAGCCGAAGCGGCACCATGCCAAAGTCAGTTCCGACATCGCCACGCCAGAAGAGGCGTGCTTCCTTGTTCACAAGTGACTTCTCATTGCTATCAGTGCTGTATGTGTCCTCGCCTCTGCTCAAAGGGATGAGTATGTCGCTGAATCGGTCTGTCTTCGATCGGCTGAACATGGGCACGAGCTCGCTGAAGGGCTTCAGCGGCAGTTCGCTCATGTAAAAGCCATGCAGGTTGAACATGTCTGGCTGGTGGCAGAGATCTTGCGCCAGACTCCAGTCTGCAAGAAACTGCCCTTTCGCGTGAATTTCGACACAGCGAGAGCAGAAGTCTCGGTTATTTGAATAGAATCCTGACCTCGACAACGAACCAGGAGGACAGGCTTGGCCCAAGTTTCGCTGGTGTTCCCAGGCAGTCGAAAATTGCCTGTCTTTCAATCGGTTCTGAAGATCCTGTGCATCCTTGCCGCTTTCTTGCTCCGCCCCGTCGTCGGCAGGAGATGCCCGGTCGCCGTCCCTCTTGGCCAATCCAGGAGCAAGCAAGTTTTTGACCGTCCCGCCTTTTCGGTACCTGTTCCTGTCCGACCAGGTCGCGAGCACCCTTGGACGGTCCAGCAAGTTAATGGGCAGATCCATGTCTTGTAAGTGCTGCGCAAACGGTTGGATCAGGTCGACCAAGTCGTCCATCACGGCATCATTGGACGAGTCGACCGCAGGCTGGTGGGTGGCGAAGCCCTTCCGTATGCTGACAAGGCCAATGTCTCTGTTTGTCCCAAGCTGGGTGATATCCTCCCGAATCTTGCTGGGACTGAGGCCCCAGAACGGCAGAATGTCATCCTCGATCTGCTGGAAGTGATCAATGACCATGGAACCCCTGGATTTGGCAAATTCAAACCAGATTTCGAAGCCGAGAGGCGGACTGCGACCCGAGTGACGCTCCCGGTATTCGTCAGCCGCAACCCTCACACTCTGGCTCGTTGACGCTTGTACCACCCAGCGATCTGCGCTGGTCCTAGATTGGTAGATGAGCGTATCCAAGGGGTGTCGAGCCAGAATGTTGTTCGCTAGGAGGCAATACAAGGAAACACCGATGATTGCGGCGAGTAGGAGAAAGGCTAGGACCCCGCGGTGAAGGACGAGGCGGACTTGGTTTCGAAATATGAACATGGCAAAGCCGAAGCATAAGGCGTAGAGCGGCAGTGCAATACCCGATCGGGAGAGCTGCTCGTAAGTACTGAGCAAGCTCAACTTCCCATAAGTGGCCTGCGCTCCACATAGGAAAGCAACAATACCAGTTGATGCCAATGGGGAAGACTGGCATGTGAACAGAGAAAACGAAATGAACAGAAGTGAGAAGACCATAGCATCATTGAAGACGTCAAAGAAGTAGAGAGAATCCACACCGTACATCTCGGCGAAGTGGAAGTATCCTCTGAGCCGATAACTTATGAGACTGGGCACGAGGACGACCAGGGCAATGAGGACTGAAGATGAGACCAGTATTGCACTGAGACTCCTGAGTCTGTTCGTCGTTGTACGGCTAGAAGTGAGTATCCGCCAGGCGAGGATGAGAATTGCGGCGTCAAGGAAGACCCCCAGGTACTGTAGGGCGAGAACGGTCGTCTTATTCTCCGACTCTGGGCAGAAGGCAGTCAACTGCATACTCGGTTGAAGTATCGAGAAGGCGCCGTAGCTGAGTAGTGAAGCACCTGTGAGTTGGACGAGTTTTGAGTTCATGAACCAGAATGCTATGTCCTCAAAGGCATCGTTCCCCATGTCATCGTAGTCATCATCGCCGTGGTCATTCTGTGGCCTTCGTTTTCTGGTGTTGAATGAATCGTAGATGGCAAGCAGGACGGGCAACAGACACTGAGAACATTAGCCCAGGGTCCAGCAAGCAATGGATTTCACACTGACTTCGACGCCTGGTTTATTGCATAAGAGGCGAAACTGAAGCCACCGGGACAATTCCAGGCGGAGGGCGATGAGAACGAGCAACAGAGGCCAGAAGTACCTGCGAGGCCTACTGTGATGCCCCGACTTTTCTTGTTCCCCAAGCTTGGAGTAGGCGATATCGTTATCTGGGCAACTGGTCAGCCGGAGGAACATATTTGTTCACTTGATGGGCTTGTGTACCAAAACGACCACTGGCCCCTGGCAGCCACCTGGAGACCAAGCTGACAGCCAATGTGACGAGACCGGAGATCAAACATATCAACACCTCGGAGATTCGAGGTCGCTCTGGGAAGCCTGTTAGAATGACATGCCAAGATGCTACAAGGCACGGCTACGAGACATACCAAGCAGGGGATGCCGGCCGATGTTGTCATAAAGGTAGAAGAAGGATGTGAGGGCGCTACATTCTTGTCAGATGGACATGTACTACACCTGGAGTGACCCGAGATACTGACCATAGAAGCGCAAGTTGAGAGGGTTCGGCCATGGTCCATCTAGTTGGTGCTTGAGATGTGCTCGGGGACGAGGAATTGGATGCTCTTCCCTCTGGTGCTAACCCAGGAAAAGAAAGGGGTAGCTGCAATCCTGAGGCCGTCACATCCGGCCTTTACGGGTCAACACAGACAGACAAAATGAGGGTCAAAAGTAGGTCTGAGCTGATGCCATGTGAGCTGTAATATCAATGAGCCTGCAGACCAACCCAGCGACAAAACGAAAGTATGGTGGTGGCTTTGCAGGTCTCAGGAAGGGTTCAATGTTGGAGACTGACCTGCCAGAAGTCGCAATAGAGCAATCACCGCCTGGTTACGTCAGCGAACCCAGGTCTCGGCAGGGTCCTCTCCTGTCCAGATTTGGCGTTTTGTCTTTCGAGAGGACATCTCAACTTTGCAACCAAATTAACGCCCTGCTGAACCTAACAAGACTATTCAATGACCCATATGTTTGGACAGCGGGCAGGAGCCCCAGAGGTTGATGTATAAGTTGACCTTTATGTACTTTCAGTGGAATAACCGCCCTTAAGAAGTGCCCAGGTGCCCAGGTATATACCACCTACAGAGTAAAACGACCCCCTGCAGGATATTATGCAATGCCTATAGTAAGACCACTATAAATGACTGACTAGATCTTGGTCAGGCCGTACAAGTTTTCTCTTTGATGTGTACTTTGTAAAGGCCTTAAATACGTGCATGATATGGATGTATTGGCCGATCAACACGGGGCTTTTTGACGTATTGCCATTGTCGTTTAAGTCAGCCGCGGTTGGCCCCTGCCTCCAAGCAGGGGTCCTCGCGCTGCCAAAAACTGACGTCGCGTCCCCTGAACGGACTGGGCGGAAGGCTGATTTCCAACCACAATGCATGCATGCACGGCTGACAAGCAGATCGGACCACCTGCTTGCACCATGTCAACCTCGAGATAATACGAGCCGCAAAACTGGGCGTGCCGTGCTCATTTCCTCTTCCATTACCTGACTTAAAATCCCTCCTCAATGATTCAATACTGATTGGGCATTCCAAACCCAGGCATCTAACAGCAAAAGCCCTGTTCATAACGGCCATGTTGACCTGTTGACAAGCATCCAACGCTCTCCTCCCACCCGGCCCTGCCTCTCTTTGAACACGAACCATGGCTGGCCTACTCACAGGCCCGGCTTCCACCGACTACCAGTCCTTCTTCGTCCCCGCCGTCTGTCTTTTGATCTTCTTCCTGGGCTACACGTCACAATGGCTCTTCAACATAGCAGAGAACCTCGAGCCTGGCCCACTGACGCAGAGGGAGACGGCCATATTCAACATCCTCCTCCTTTGCTTATGGTTGACATACTACAAGGCCTGCACCGTGCCTCCCGGGCGCTATGACTTCCCACCACCGCCAGAAACACCCAAGAAGCCCGATGAACCACAGCCGACCAGCAAAGACGGCGACAAACCCCCGAACGAAACAGCCGACACGCCCACGCCCCAGCCCGAGCCAGACACCAAGACCATGACAGCGACGGCGCGATGGTGCAAGAAGTGCGACGCGCCCAAGCCCCTGCGCGCGCACCACTGCCGCCTCTGCAAGACGTGCGTCCCCAAGATGGACCACCACTGCCCCTGGACAAACAACTGCGTCTCGCTGCAGACCTTCCCCTACTTCCTGCGCTTCCTCGTCTACACCAACGCCGCGCTGGCCTACCTGGTCTGGTGGCTGTTGTACCCGCGCCTGCGCCTCATCTTCTGGGACAACTCGGCCCTGCCCTCGTACCTCGGGCCCAGCGTCCCCGCCCTGGTCCACCTGGTGCTGCTGGCCCTCGTGGGCGGGCTGGTCTCGTTCGCGCTGGTGATCCTGCTCGTCACCACCGTGCGCGGGTGGGCGCTCAACATGACCATGATCGAGGGCTGGGAGCAGGAGAGGCACGATGCGGTGCTGCTGCGGTCCAGGAGGGCCGGGTGGTGGTCCGGCGGCGACGGCGGCAGGGTCAAGATCGAGCGGGTCGAGTTTCCTTATGATATCGGCTTCTTCGCCAACATGGCGCAGGCCATGGGCACCAGGAACGTGCTGACGTGGCTCGACCCCCTCATCGGCGGGGCCCCGACCGTCTCGAAGGAGGTGGGCAAGGGCGCGGGCTGGGAGTGGGAGGAGAACGGTTTCAACGACCGCGAGGGCATGTGGCCGCCGGCGGACCCGGAGAAGCTGCGCCGGGCGGCCGAGGGCGGCGGCGCCAAGGGCTGGCCCGGGTCCGAGGCTGCGCGGCAGCAGGAGGCGGAGCGCGTCGACAAGAGGTGGACGAGCCCGCAGGAGGAGGTGGCAGCCTTCCGCGCGCGGCAGGAGATGGACCTGCGGCGGCGGCGGGGCACGTCGGGCGTCATCGCCGAGCTGGGCGAGGACGAGGAGATCGAGGACCTCGGGTATGACTATGTCGACGACGGCGACGGCGACAGCGCCGGCAGTGGCGGATGTTACTACGACGAGGACGATGAGGACGAGGACGGAGAAGACACCCCGGACAAGGCGGTCCCTGTGATACCCGGGCAGGGTTACTACGAGCGGGGATTCGATGGCGAGCCCGGATGGACAAACTCGGAGGGCGATCGCCTGCGTGACTTTGGCGTAGACGAGGACGTCGAGGATGACGATGAAGATGTACCCCTTGGCGAGTTACTCCGTAGAAGAAAGGCCTACGGTAAGGATAGATAGAATGAGCCTATTATAGATGCATGGTCGGATCAAATAAGATGAACTCGCTCTGTACCATTTTACTTGTGCTAATACTCGTGACTACAATTCTTTGCGTGTTCTAATCCACGGCGCCGATATGATTTACTCATGGACTGCTTGATCGCACACAAACTCAGTCTTTGGTGGGAGGGCACACGGGCATGGATCAGGAAACCTACACAACTTTCAGGATCACTTATCCAACGACCTGAAAGAGGCTCAGGTGATATCTTCCTTCAATATATACTATGTCAATCAATACTGATGCTTCTTGGTACTTCAAAATACCGGGCGGGGCCAGACCTAGCCGGTTCGCCCGTCTATCGAACAAATAAGAGCACGGGGACAGATCGGCTTTCCCCCCTGTCATCATCGCCATTCTATCCTCGCCAGTTGGGGCGAGAGCAAAACCAGGGCTATGCACTGAAACGAAC
The DNA here is from genome assembly GCA_039880775.1 of Diaporthe vaccinii. Lineage (NCBI taxonomy): Eukaryota > Fungi > Ascomycota > Sordariomycetes > Diaporthales > Diaporthaceae > Diaporthe > Diaporthe vaccinii. The sequence goes on along the minus strand of JBCEDN010000015.1, from coordinate 1,327,626 downwards.
CAAACCCGCGACGCACCCCCTCACCCACGGCGTTTGGCAACTAGGAAGCGACTTCATCTCCATGTTGTGCTAGCGCGCTCACCAGTCGTCGTCGTCGTCCTTCTTGGCCATCGCATTCTTCCTCGCCAGCAGTGCGTCCGCCAAGCTGCCCGCCAGGCTCGGCGTGGGCGTGTTGCTCCGGCTGCTGTCCGATCCGCCGTTGAGGCTCATGCCCGAGTCGCGCGGCTGCGGTGGTGCTACTGGCTTGCGCCCTGCCGCGGGTCGCTTGGCCGGGGGCTGGGGCGCCGCCGGCTTGGCCCTGCCGTTTGCGACCGGGGGCGGCGGCGGGGCCCTCGGTGCTGGTGCTGGTGCTGCTGCTTGTTCCTCCACGTAGGCTGCCGGCACCCATGCCTGGCCGTCTCCTTTCTTTGCTAGCCACCATCCTGTTCAGAGTCAGCCGTGCGCTCAATTTGAGGTTCGAGTTACGAGAAAATTAGATATTAAAAAAATCCTTACCATTGGTCTCCTTCTGGACAACCTCGATCATGTCGCCTGCTTTGATGGTCAACTCATTCTCCCTTTGGCCAGCAAAATCATACAGGACCTTGGCCATGATTCTCGCCCTGGCTGGGGGTGCGGCAGGTGGAGGTGGAGGCGGTACACGAGTTGCGGAGGCAGCCGACTGGTTACGGGTATGCGAAGGGATGGTGACAGGAGCAGGTATGGGTTTCGGAACGGGCCTAGGTGTAGGATTGGGTACCGCACGTGGAGCTGCCGCCGCGCCGGCTCCGGGTCGGGGCTGAGGCGTTCGGTTTCCTGTGGCTCTTGACGGCCGGCCGTTGGGCCCGCCAGGCTTGATGAGCTTGCCCTTTGTTATGGGCCTCGGCGGTACGGGTTTAGCTTTTGGCATGGGTCTCGATCCTGAGTTTGGTGGCTCGCCCGGCTGCGTGTGCACCGCACCGCTCTTGTAGAAGTCCACCGGCGAGGGGGAATCCTTGAGGACCTTGACCTGCTGCATCTTGCCGGGCTTTTTGGCATACTCGATTGTCTCCCCCATTTTCAAGTTGAAGCCAGCAGGCATAACCCGTTGCATTTGAGTGAACATTTCCGTCTTGAAGACGCAGTTCATGAGCGGGTCCGCCTCCTGTTGTGAGCCAACTCCAAGCGAGAACCAGTCGTCGCGGGCGGTCGAGGCGCCGACGAATTTGACGGCCCCCAAGGGAATCGCTCGTTCGACAACGATCTGAACCTGGTTGTTGGCGAGCATTTGAGACACGGTGTAGTACTTGCTGTTGGTAACAATGATGATCCTGGGACTCGGCTTGCTGGAGCGGCCGAACTTGGCCTCCAACAGTTCGCCGCGGCACGAGAAGACCGCTTTCTCGTTGCTTCCCAGCCCAATAGCATTGCGCACTTGACTTCCAGGCCCGGTGGTTGCGTTGATACCCAGATAGTCGCCGAGAAATCGGCGAGACCCCAGCAGACTCATGCGTCGCCTTTCCTTGCGGCCTTGAAGGACACGATGCCCGTCATCCCTCAGCTGCAGATACTCAGCACCCGTGCGCTTCTTGCGCCAGAATCGCTGGATACGTGTGGCAGACTCAGCCCTGTATGCAAGGTATGCTCGCCACATTCGCTGAATGCGAGTTGCCATGTTGTGCCAGTACCGATCCCTCATATGTTCCAGAGCAAACAGAGTCTCTGGAGACTTGACGAAAGCCTTTGTTACACCAAGTTGCCACTCTTCCTGCGGGATACTGGTGTCCTTCAGGATTTGCTTTACAGCAGCATCGTACGAACCAGTCCACGTGTACTCTCCTGCATATGATGTTGCAGGGGATAGCAGGAAGAACCGGTCAACAAATTTCTCGAAAGACTGACGGTATGCGAAACCAGCTCGGCGGATTCTCACGTTCTCTTGAAGACCTAGGTATTTGATCTGATGGAGCACGTTTGGCACATTGTACTCGGTCGGAGACTTGTTCTCGTTTGGCTTGATAGTTCGGATGTAGGATGGCTGACACTTCATGAGCGTTTCGACAAGAGCATTTGCCGAAGTTCGAATCCTGTCACCGGCAGATGGCGGTTGTTTCCTGTTGTCGGTGTCGACTTGGTGGGGGAAGAGCGTGTGGATGAACTTGTTTTGACTGATCTGGAAGAGGTTCTGGACTCCTTTGAGCAGCTGATCCTTGCACTTGTCCGTAATGCCATCGACCGTGTAGCTCACGTCACCAGCATAATGCCTAATGATGAAGCTGCCTTGACGCGGTGTCAGATGAGCATTCGACATGCCGTTGATGCTCTGCATAAAGGTCCGATCACAAGCAGCCGGGTCGGCGTGCGCAGTCTTGGTGGCGTCTTTCATGGCGGAGAAAATGCCCACGGGGCGGACCTGCTCGATCAAGTCACACACAACCTTGTTGTCGAAGTAAGAGATTGGCGTCCACTTGATCTGCTCCCGGGCGTATTCCTCTTGCTCCGCCTTGAGCGTCAGCTGGATGAAGATCTGCTGCAGCTTCTCGTTGACATAGTTGATGCAGAGTTGTTCAAAGCTGTTCTTCTCGAAAATCTCAAAACCGTAGATATCCAGAATTCCGATTGAGTTCGTTGTCGGCTGCCTGGCCTTCAGCGACTGGTTGACTCTCTCTACGATCCAGTCGAACAGGTTGTAGTATATCGCCTTGGCCAGGGCGTCGCGGGTGGCCGTTGCTTGCGCAATGTTGGCGGGTGACTCGATGACCTCGCCGTTTCTCGGCGTCAAGACACGAATGGTGATGGCCTTGATGAGCGCTTGAGGGTCGACCTCGAGCAGGTATGCTAAGAAGTCGACGACGGACGAGTCAGACACGGCGGCATAACCATCATCGTCTTCCTTGAAAACCAGGTTACCAGTCCACAAGATCGCAGACAGCATCCTGAAAATGTTGTCTTGCTCCCCTTGGGACAGACCGATCAGGTTCATTGCATTCAGCGTTTCTCGAAACTCGGCCAGATCGTCGATTCCGTCAACATCGAGGCACTTGGATCTGCTTGTGTAAAGATAGGTTTCTGGCTTTTGTATACCAAAGATCTCCCTCTGTTGCTGGGATGCGCCCTTGGCGAACTGGTAGAAGATGTGAAAGTTCCGCTCGTTTTGGATTTGGCCGACGACTCGGGATTTCTCGAGCAGGTAATTGGTGATGTCGGCTCCGATGGGCTCGCCCTGGGCATTGAAATGCATCTGCAGATACTTGCCGAAACGTGAGGAGTTGTTATTCCGCAGGGTTTTGGCATTTCCGAAGGACTCTAGCAGAGGGTTGGTTGCCAGCACCATGTCTTTGATCTGCTTGACGTCACCCGACTCGCCTCCCGACACGTTCGCGATGTACTGCATGATGCGCTTCGCGGCCTCTGTCTTGCCGGCACCGGACTCGCCCGAGATGATGACGCACTGGTTGTCATGGTATGCCTTGAGGTTGTAGTATGCAGACTCGGCGATGGCGAAGACGTGTGGGGGCACCTCGAGACGGTTCTTGCCCTTGTAGCTCTCAAGGACCTGGTCGGTATAGATGCCGAGGTCGCGGAAGGGGTTGACGGAAACCAGCACATGGCCGATGTATGTGTAGATCTCGGCGCCCTCGAATCTCTTCTTCAAGTTCTCGTTGATGGCCTCGTTGGAGACCTTGCTGAGCAGTGTGAGGTCTGACACGCCGATCTCCTTCTTCTTGGTTGTCTCGAAGGTGGCTTTCTTTGGCTTCGCTCCTCCTGCGCCGGCGTGGCCGCCGCCGGCTGCGACGGCTCCGCCCTGCTTGGCCCCCTTATCCTTTCGGCGGTTGGTGATACCCTGCGATGTGAGTGTGAGCAAGACCGGGTGCGCATCGTGGGCGACAGCGACAGTGCGGTCGGGCGACTCTTACCATGGCGGGCGACTAATGTGTGGAAGGGACCGTGACGATGTGGCGGTGGACAGAGTGGTGGTATGCTGTGGTGTGTGAGGGACGACTCAGGGGCGAACATAGGGGCAGGCGAGCCCGCGCAGCGATGGGTCTATTGTGATCTGCGCCTGCGAGGATGCCAGGTCGACGATGGCAAGGCAAGGCGCACAATTCGGGAGGTGAGGGAGGCGGTTTGTCGTCGTCGTCGTCGTCGGGTTGATCGGCGTCGCGAGGGATTTCGTAGTGGGGGATTGCCGCGTAGGACGGGGGATGGCGGACGGGAGAGGATGTTTCGAGTTTCGCAATACGGACTAACAGCTGCTGCACACAGGTAGCCCGTGCCAACGGTAAGGAGGATTGCCGGTGCAGCCTACAGCCTACCACGGAGAGGAAACAAGGTTGCTTGGCAGAACAGCCCGACGGTATGCAGTGACGAAGCTCCGCGCCCTGCCTCCAGTCATGGCCAAGTGTACTTTGCTAAAAAGGGACGCCCTCCACCTCAGGCTCTACCGCAATCAAATGGCCACTCCAACTGCGCAGCCAGGCTGTACGCCAGTATGCACGCGATATGAGTGGGCGGATCCGCTGACGTAACTGCCTGCCTGCCCAAGACCAAGCCCAAGCCCAACCACGGCAAAAAACAAGCAGGTCATGGACAAAACACAGTCACCACCAAGTCACTGCGCCTCACTCGGCCGCGCAAGGAATTTGCCTCAATGCTGACGGCCAGCTCACCATGCTCACAGAGGGGCTGCGGCCACCTTTCAAGCCTGCCTGGACGTCCATGAATAATGCCTCATGCAGAGACTCGACGCTACGGCCGTCCATCATGCCGTTGGACCTCTTCTCGCCGCGCGCTGCGCGCACACTGCGAACTCGAATAGTCGAGTCGACTTAGTCACCTTTACAGTCTTCTTCACGACAGGCTCTGGCAGCCGTCTTTCGAAGACGTGCTGGTTGAAGCCGTCGCCCCTCCGTATTAGGCGGGCCGATTATGTGAGCAGCGCCTGGGGAAGGCACCGAGCGCAAATGAACCCACGATGGCCACGACCACGCCGGATTAGCTATTCCAATGGGAAGGAACACTGAACTGTGCTCACGGCAAATACTCATTCTAGCCGATGAAAACTCGGTCGTCCTGCGAGGCATTGTAGTCTGGTCAGCAGCACGGATGCCTACCGTTGGAGATGGGTCCCGTCCGACGTCACCGGCTAGATCCCCGGCCGTCGTGAAGCTTAAATAATTAAGCTTCACGTCTCCAGCGTGTCCCAGACGCACAGGACTGCCCTCCTGGGACGACATCTGGCCCGCACCAACTCGTCCATCACCTAGCAAACACTGATTTGAGTGTCGATAATGTATCGGCCAATTATACTCTCCTTCGATAGAACGCTGCATGGAATATTGAAGCGATATCAGCCTTGATTGCAAGCGTCCTCTGGCCCATTGTGATGTCAGGCAGGTGGGGACAGCCACAAGCACGATCATAATCAGCGTGCGTATGATCCAGCTCGAACATCTTGCGCGGGACGCCTAAGGTGTTCTCAGTGCAAGCAACAGGAGACGTCATGAGGGCGAAGTCTGAATTGTTGGATCACAACAGCACTACCATCTGCAGTGTGCTTCATCGTCGCTATCTGGCACCCACGGAGCCCACATCTTCCACAATTCGGAGGCACGTCTGAAATGCCTTTGTCCAACATAATTTGGTAGTAGTCTGGGAAAACGTTCCAGTATATATACTCGAGGACATGAGCTTACGGCAAGGCTGATGTAACGCTACTGCACGCAGCGATTCGAAACTCAACTCTAAAGGCCCGTATTTTTATGAGCCAGACCGCACCCAGATGACGCACCCCCAACACCAGTCAAAGATTCAACCTTGAGCTTGAGCTCGTTGATCTTAGTGCCCCCACTCGCAGGAACATCTACGTGCGAGCAAGCATGGTGTTGCTGCCTCCGAAAATCTGTCACCGCCACGCAATTTCAAGCAGGGGGGGGGTTGTGGCACTTCCTGTCTGATCTCGATTTTACCCGCTCCTCCTGTTCCCCTCCGGAAAGGCGGGTGGCGGCGTCCCAACCATGCGCCCATCTACAAACGAATGGCAGGATGACACTTCGTCATCTAGTGTCGAGAAGTTGTACTTGACGCTCTACCGTGGCTCGCGCGTTCAGCCCGCCGGCTACCCCAGCCAGGGGGGTTGTCTCCAGCCGTTTGAAACTCGCATGCATGACATGGCGCTGCATAGGAGCGTGGAGGCTCCAAGTACGCTTAAATTCGGGCGGGCGATGCTGCGCTGGACACATCCTTTCCGAGTCCTACCCCTGCATCAACTCGACAGATTCGACTGAGGGGTGGAGGAGTGCAGAGGGCTCTTCTTCCATCCGAGGGAGACGATCCAAGGCTTATATGATAATCGAACGATCTGTGTACAATGTGGCCACATTGATGATGCCACTCGAGGAGGGCCAAACTCACTTCCAAGCCTGCTTGGCGGGCGGATGATTTGCTTGGTTGCTGTCCTCACACACGGCGGATTTCAGACACATTCGACGATCGCTGCCCATCATCAATCAGTGCTCGTGTTGCCTAGCCCTCCCCGGCCGGTGCAAGGACCAGTTGATCTACACTTGCACCATAGTCGCAAGATCTGGAGCCTGATGTCTCCCGATGATTTCTGCGCACCGGTTTCGATGATGATAGGGCGGCCAAGCACCCATGGATCTCTACCAGCTAACAGCGGGCTGTTGAAGAATGCTCGTAGGAGGTGAGGTTTGACTAAGGTTTCTGGCGGTTGGAGCCGGACAGCCCGGCCCAACCCAGGCACAATGTATCTACCGCCCCGTCGTGCAAAGATGTGGAAGTCCCCTGATCCGTGGGCACAAGCCGCATCACGGCACGGGGGTAGCATGGGCCCCTGTCGTGATGGGAAGCTCTCTTTGCTGATTGGGTTGAGGCTCGGTCGAGTGCCACCTGGGTTGGGTTTAGCGTTCGCCGTCATGTCGTCCCAAGAGTCTCTCTGGCGAATCCCAGCTGCCCCCGGCGGCCCTGCAGCTCTCAATCTTGCCTCTCACTTCTCCATCCTAAGCGCCGGCTTCGTGGTGGTCACACCTCTGCAGGTCGCACAAATGGCTATTCTTAGGCGGCCCGATGCCCAGACCCCAGACCTCCTTGATTCGACCGTGGAGGTGGAAAACATCTTGCTCTCTCCTCCTGAGCCTGAACGTGAACTTCTCTTGATGCATTTTACAACGACCTCGACGATACCATGATGCAAAGGACTGCATTCGCCTGCTGACAGATAACCCCAACTGAGCGCCCCCTCAACGCATCACTGCCGTTGCTCGAGTTACATGCTATCGGATCCTGGTCCGGGCCGAAACACCAGATCAGCCTCGCTGCACCCCCGGTTCTCGTCATCTCTAACACGGCTCGTCTCAACTCTTCCACTACTAGTGTGTCGCATTGCTCTGCCAATCTGACAGCACCAGTCTTTGGTCCCATCTGACACGGGCTTTTTCCTAAGCGAAACCCTTTCCAACGTCTGATCTACCTCCTCGGCAGGGACACCTCCCAGACTACGGCTTGGCCCCGGCCTCTGCCCTGACCTCGTCCCAAAACCCTCGTCAACCCGGCAGTGGCGGGCGACTTTGCTACCGTTGACTCGATCTATGGGACCAAAAGAGGGCTGGAATCCGCAAGTGGATTAGACGTTTCATGGACGAACTGACATCCGAACACTGGATTTCAGGGTCATCGAGACTAACAGAGTCTGATCTAGAGGGATAGGCCGTTTCTGTGCTCTCTCTGTATTGGGACTAGACTGCTCCCATTGGTCACCCGGTCCACACAGGACGTGGTGTTTCGCCCTCGGGCCTTCATGACTACCCCCTCCACCCACTATCAAAGTCTCGGCAGCCTTTAACCTCTCCCCTCCCCCTTCGACGGCACCAGGCTGAAGTACTGGCCATTTACCACGAGCCTTTTCTCCTTGGCATTCTTTCCTTTCAGTCGCTGCTGGCTCAGATCGCTCTTTAATTCATCATCATCATCGAGCCGACTTGTCTGTTCGAGTCTCTTGTCCGGTATAGATTATTGTAATAAGGGAAAGGTGGATTCAGGGTCGACTCGCTTGGAATTCTTGCCGCGACACGCGCACGTTTTCGAGGTCATCACCACCCAGAGTGACAACGAGCCGCCCATACGTCGCCGGTCGACTAAGTAATTCGCTTTGTTGGGGAAAGAAGAGGGAGGAACCTCGACGGCATTCAAGATGGGCTACGGCACGCTGGTCAAGAAGCAGTTTACTGTTCCGAAACTGTCCTTCTACTTCATATTTTGGGGCATCCATTTTTTCCTCTTCGGATTTGGATGGTATGGCTCTCATTCCCTTCCCGCTCACGGGTGTGATCTGGATGCTGACGGAAAGGCAGGTACAAACAAGCGTCCGACCCTAGGCTCGCAGGCCTCAACGGGCTCAAGTTCTCCGTCTGGATTTCGCGTGGTGCCGGTCTCGTGTTAAGTTTCGATGGGTTGTTCATTCTGCTCCCAGTATGTCGGACCCTGGTGAGATGGCTTCGGCCCAAGATCAGGTTCTTGCCTCTGGATGAGAACCTTTGGTTTCATCGCCAGGTCGCATATGCGATGCTGTTCTTCACCGTTGCCCATGTCACTGCTCATTACGTCAAGTAAGTCTTTGCCCTGACAGCGCTCCGCAAGCATGCACTCATTTGTCTCTTAGCTTCTTCAACGTCGAGCGAACGCAAATCCGACCGGTCCTCGCGCTGCAGATCCACTACGCTCAACCAGGCGGTATCACTGGCCACATCATGCTTCTCTGCATGCTTCTCATGTACACGACCGCGCACCACAGAATTCGCCAGCAGTCGTTCGAGACCTTCTGGTACACCCACCACCTGTTCATCCCTTTCATGCTTGGACTGTACACGCACGCAGTCGGCTGTTTCGTGCGTGACTCGGCCAACGGATTCTCGCCATTCGCTGGGGACATCTTCTGGACCCACTGCATTGGTTACCAGGGCTGGAGATGGGAGCTCTTCGGCGGTGGAATCTATTTGATGGAGCGGCTTTACCGTGAGATCAGGGCCCGCCGTTCAACTAAGATCACTCGTGTTGTCCGCCACCCTTACGGTAAGTGCCGACGACTTTTGTCACTCAAATGCAAAACCCTCGCGCTAACACCCCCCCAGACGTCGTCGAGATCCAGTTCTCGAAGCCCTCGTTCAAGTACAAGGCTGGTCAGTGGCTGTTCCTTCAGCTGCCTTCCGTCTCCAAGTACCAGTGGCACCCGTTCACCATTACCTCGTGCCCTTACGACCCCTACGTCTCTGTCCACGTCCGCCAGGTTGGTGACTTCACGCGATCGCTCGGTGACGCTGTCGGTGCCGGAGGCGCGCAGGCCAAGCTGTACGAGGGCGTCGACCCGATGGGCATGTACGAGGTGGCACTGCAGAACGGTCAACAGATGCCGGCTCTCCGGATCGACGGGCCCTACGGTGCACCAGCGGAGGACGTGTTCGAGAACGAGATCGCTGTGCTGGTGGGCACGGGTATCGGCGTGACGCCTTGGGCAGCCATCCTCAAGAACATCTGGCACTTGCGCAACAGCCCGAACCCCCCGGCCCGTCTTCGCCGAGTCGAGTTCCTGTGGATCTGCAAGGACACCAACTCGTTCGAGTGGTTCCAGACGCTCCTGTCGTCGCTCGAGCAGCAGAGTACCGAGGCAGCACGCGTCCCCGGCAGCTCTGGCGTCGAATTCCTCAAGATCCACACCTACCTGACGCAGAAGCTGGACCAGGACACCATGAACAACATCGTGCTGAACTCAGTCGGTGCCGAGGTGGATCCTCTCACCGAGCTCAAGTCCCGCACCAACTTTGGTCGGCCCGACTTCTGCAGGCTCTTCACCACAATGAGGGACGGAATCTTGGACCGCTCGTACCTGAATGGTCTCGAGGGTAGCATGAGGACGACCGTCGGTGTTTATTTCTGCGGTCCCTCGGCAGCTGGTGAGTTTATCCCGACCCCATTTTCATACTCACTGTGACCTTTGTACTGACAACATACTCAGCTCGCGATATCAAGAAGGCATGCAAGGCCGCCACGGTTAGGGAGGTTGATTTCCGTTTCTGGAAGGAGCACTTCTAAGTGGAAGCATTTTTTTGTTATCCTTTTTTCTAAATACTAAACAATGTCTATGGGGGTGTCGCCACAATCTACACATTCCCAAGCCAATATACCACGACGCATGCCTGGATGACACCGGGGATTGCACTCAAGAGCCGAGACGGCCAAAATCAGAGGAATGGGGCGGCCGTTTGGGAGGGACTACTGGGGGAGCCGCATGGCCACAGGCATAGGCAGCATTTGTGGTGCATCAACACGCACCCCGAAATACAACTGGTGTTTGGGGCCGAGTAGATGATCTTAAACTGGTGGGCACTGCCAGACTGTCAAAAATACCACGGTCTCTCGACCCAGCTGGGGGAAGGGGAGATCTGCGAGTTGATTTTCCTGGATTTCAAGGTCGAGGGGATCTCTTGTCGATAATGTTCTTCCTATCAATCAAATCCTCTATTTTTTTTTTTCTCTTCATGATCTACAGGAAAAGCGATGAGCCGGCACCAATTTGGTTTGGACTGAGTCAAGTTACGGCGAAATTTGTCAATCACCCGCTACTCTGAAAAAGTATTTATTGAAAGGGCGTAGGGCAGAAGAGGGTGGAGAGCGGAAAGAAGGCACAGTAGCTCCCAACGGGCGGAGCGGGACGCAGCTTCCTCCTCCCCTCCTCCCTGTGCGCTTGCCGCCCAGCGAGGAAAGCCAGGCCCCCAAAACACGGCTTGAGACTTTGGATCTGCCGCCTTCCTGCCTTCGGCGCCTCTCCCTGGAGATCATTTGCTTGTCCTGTGAGAGAGCACCCGGGGGGTGGAAAGGTAGGTAGGGGTGGGCTGCGTTGGTTGGTGGGCACGGCCCCCAATCACGCCGGGCGGCTGTTCTCCCTGGGCCTCTTCGTCAGACGAGAGCCGTTCCAGATCGGACCCGACCCCGGTCGTTTGCTGACCTCATCATCATCATCTCATAGGCCTTCATAGATCGCGGGCTGCTGGTTCCGGGCTGCTGTCCTGCTTTGGGCCGAATGGCGTCGAGGGTTCGGCCGAGATGATGGGGTTATGCCTGCCAGTGCCCACACAACGCCTAGGCTCCACTACACGGCAGTAGGTACGGAAGGAAACGCCTGGAAGGTATCTTGGGATGAAAAATAGCTCTCACACAGATGAGATCGAGGAAGTTTGTGAGAGAAATGGCTGTTTCCTCTTCATTCTCTGCGGCTTAGGTACTCAGTTCCTGGGATCGGCCTGGTCGACCACCATATACAATGCATACTGCCCCAGACTAGTCCCTGACTGCCTCTCTGTGACCTCCTCGGCGGTAGGGACGCTGGTTCCGGGGCCCAAGATGCCAAGAGCGGGCGAGACGAGTGGTCTCGCCCAGTCGAGGCGCAGCCCAAAGGAGAAGAGAGGGGCGAGAATACCTACCTTCCTAGCCTTGTACTGAGCCCAGACGCACATGTCGAACAAATACCTCTGCGGGAAAAAAAAGTCTCTCCTCGTCTCAGCAATCTGCACCAGCCAGCGCCATGAAACAGCATTGCCCAATTCAGCCCGTAAACGCTACAACGTAGCAGGCGTATTTGAGAAAAACAAGACGCTCCTCACACACGTGCACGAGCACCGTGTATCCCGCCCAGCAGGCCAAGGCCAGCGTGCGGCCTCGTCAAGGCGTGATCCACGCGGGCCAAGCGCGATCTGCTGCAGGAGCGTCGAGCATTTGAAGCTTCCTCGGCGATAGCGAGGAGGGCACGTGTGGTGTATGTGCCGCCGCCCCACCTGGCAGGTCACGAGGATGATGCAGATTTTAAGCTCGACGTTCTGGAAGGTCTTGATGGCTGGGCGAGGTGAAGAGCCACGGGACGACAAGAAGGGTGGATGGTTGGCAAGAGTTGCTTGTTTGGGGTTTCGTTCTTCCTTGGTGGGAGGGACAGTACATATAAGGGGGCATGCGTGAGGCACCTCTTTTCTCTACTCCGTGATCTCGTTCTTGCCGACTTTGCCTTGATACGGTCCATGGTGGGAGTCAGATCTACTAGTTGATTTGTGCTCTTGGAGCCATTTAGAGTCAACTTCTCACTGAGAGCCAAATTGCGAACATTGCTGTGAGCATGTATAGCATCGTAGTGTGCCAGGCCTGGAGAAGAACCAGAACAGTCCAGATAGCATTGCCACTTGTGCGGCGTTATTGACTTTGTCGTCCAAGGTCCAACCGACACGGAGGAGAAGGCGGCGAATACAACCTTCACTGTCGTGAATGAGGCCAAGGCTTGTGGGATAAGATGGATCCGACCAAGAAGGGGTGTCAGTGAGGCCCGTCGGCGTCGGCGTTGGAGCCGGAGCCGGAGCCGAACATGACAGTCAGAAATACGATGCAATGTTAACACAAAAGGAGATGCCGCATCTTAAAATAAGGACGGGAAATTGAGTTTGCCCAACCCCAGATTCTCAGCTGTCAGGGTCACGGCTAGTCAGTCTGTGCGCCCGGGTCGCTGTGAGCCTGTTCGGGCTTTGACTGAACCTGAGACGGGGCGCTCATCTACCTGGCCGGCAGAGAGAAAATGCCAGGTCACAGCAAACTGCGTGGTGTGTGTATTGTCCTGTAGATGATCGATACGCGGAAGGTTTATTCTGAAGATCAAGTTCCAGAATTGGAGGATGTAGGATACGCATGTAGTCTAGACCAGACTGAATAGGGTTACTGTGCCTGGGTCCAATGTGCCCAGGGTCCTGGGGCAATGTAACGGTAGCTCGACCACAACTGCTCCGCAATCTTAGGGTGAATGTCCTCCGAGGCACTCGGGGGTGAGCTGCCAATGGCTGGGATCAAAACCAAAAGATAGAGAGTTCAGGACAGGACAGCAAGCTTTCACTCCCGCATCCCCAGCAGCAGTGACACATCAGCGGCAGCATCGACAACAGGTTCCAGGACCAGACTAACCAAACCTCGCCATCTGTTACGTTTGTTTCCGCCCAGCCAACACAGGCCTGACCAACCAACCACCTACCTGGACACAACAGACAGCACATCCCTGTCCCTCACTCATCCTCCTCAAGATGCTCAGATGGTGAGAGCCTCACCCTCCCACTCAGCCTCATGCGCAAAACGCGGATGCTAACAACTCATCCCTCCACCCCAGGTACCAAGCTAAGCTGGTCAAGCGGCCCCTGCTGACCCAGGTCGTCACCACGGCCATCCTCTTCGGCGCCGGCGACGTCATCGCCCAGCAGGTCGTCGACAAGAAGGGCCTGGAGAAGCATGACCTCGCCCGCACCGGCCGCATGGTCCTCTACGGCGGAGGTGAGCATTTTCTGTTTTTGACCCAATGTGTCCTCTCCTGAGAGGGCCAGCCAGCCAGCAGGAGCCTGCCCACCCCTCCCTCACCTCCTCTCTCACTTTCCCGCAAAACACCAAACAAATCAACACATGTACTGACACCCAAACCAACAGCCGTCTTCGGCCCTGCCGCGACGACATGGTACAAGTTCCTGGCCAAGAACGTGAACCTCAAGTCCCCCAACGGCACGATCCTGGCGCGCGTGGCCCTGGACCAGGGCGTCTTCGCCCCGGTGTTCATCGGCGTCTTCCTGTCGTCCATGGCCACGCTCGAGGGCAACCCCGTCAAGGAGAAGCTCGACAAGAACTACAAGACCGCCCTGACGTCCAACTACATGCTGTGGCCCTTCGTGCAGGCCGTCAACTTCAAGGTCGTCCCGCTCGAGCACCGCGTGCTCTTCGTCAACGTCATCAGCATCGGGTGGAACTGCTACCTTAGCTACCTGAACAGCTCCTAGGTGTTTCCTGCGGTCCTGGAGGGGAGTGTTGGACTTGTTTGGGGGGGGGGGGGGGTTTGTTGGTTTCCCGTGATGACGGTGGGGGGGGGCGGGGCCTGTCATTGGTGGAATTTGGGCACTGGTAGACAAGCAGCGGCAGATACATGCGTGGGCATGTGTGAGTTGACTAGAACTCTTCATTTCTGAAGGCATCTGGCATCGATGAGCCTTTGCGGCCATTTTATCGGCGGGGAGATACGATAGAGGGATAAAACACATCACGGAGGCGTTTTGGATTGCATTTTCAAATCCATGTCAGTACACACATCTCGTGCTCTAAGGCGGCATCAGCTCAGTAGCTGTGACTGTCACGATGTGATTCCCATAATTTTGGCGCCCAGATCTTATGTCAGATGAAGACTGTCTGGCCCGACTACGGCTGTGGGCACCGCCCAAAATCGTCAGATGAAGCTGCTCCTTGCGGACATTCGGGATGTACAAAACCTCGAGCAGTGAGTTGTCTTCTCGTTGATAAGCTTTGACTTTTATTTCTACCTTGGTGTGTTATTGTGTGTGGGTGTGTAAATAAGCCTGGTGATATGTTTTAATTGGCTTTAGCTGTAGTTTGAGTGATATATGGGTGTACCCTCTATTTTTACGGGTGTGAATATCTGATTTCTTATCTATAGCACTACCAGGATTGATGACCTATTTCTCAGCCGGGTCTGCCACCACGGCGGGTAGTCCAAACTCCTTCCCCTTCAAGTGGCCAAGTCCCTCACCACCCTGTGTTTGGACGTTAGTTTTGCTCCATATTTTGCTTAGAGACTTAGGGCAAACTCACATAGCTGATCAGAGGAGAGACCTCAACGCCAGCATCGCCGTCACCAGTGAGGATGGCACCGGCAGCCTCCAGCCACCTCTTGCCCTGGGAGGTGATGTCCTTCTTACTCGTGTCGGGGTCATCCTCGCCAGTGCCGCGCGCGTTCTTGAGGGGCGAGAATTCATCCTCACGCTTGACCTCGAGGCACGCGAACTTGTCGAGCTGCAGCAGGGGGAACACGTCGAAGACGAACTGCTCCAGCTTGATACCGTTGGGCTTCTCGGGCTTGACGGTCTCGCCAGACTTGAGGTCGACGTGGGGGATCTTCTTCCTGGCGACGTGGTGGGGCAGGTCCTTGGCGAAGCTGGGGATCTTCTCCAGGAAGCCGATGCTGTAGTAGTGGTTGACGATGTTGGCGGCGCGGAACTTGAGCACGTCGGGCTGCTTGGGGTCCTTGGCCTCGGCCGTCTCCTTGTCGATCTCGCTGTACTCGACGACGTCCGGGCGGCCGTTCTTGGACAGGATCAGGCCGACCGACTCGGTGGCGTTGCGCTTGCGCACCACCTTGGTCGCGATCTCGACGTTCTTGGAGGCGGCGAATCCGGTGAAGGTTGGGTCAGCAACCCTGACCAGGCAGTTGTCGACACAGTACGAGTGTACGTGCTCGATGCCTCGCTTACGCAGGTCGCCCAAGACGGGCGAGGTGACCAGGGCCTGGTAGATGCCTCCGTTCCCGTCAGGGGCAACGGCAACCTTGCCCTTGCCCTCGAGCAGGATCTTGCCGTCGTTGGAGATGCATGGCAGCACGCCTTGCTCGAAGATCAGGACATTCTCCTTCTTGAGCCCAAAGTAGTTTGCCTCCTCGAAGAACTTCTCAGTCGGCTCCCTCGTGGGTCCGCTAGTCATGACGTACCATGGCACCACAACCTCCTGACCCTCGGGGAGACCAGCGTGCTTGTGTGCCAGCACCTGCAGCCGGCGAATGCGCTCGGCTTGGATCTGGAACAGGGACTTTTGCGAGGGCAGGCCGATGTCGAAGCAGCCCTTTGGTGCGGAACTGCCTAGTCTTGTGCCCTGGCCACCAGCCATAAGAACCACACCGACCTTGTTCTTGGCGGTGAGGTCAAGGCCGGACTCGTACCACTGTTTGAGTTGATCGGCGTCCGAGTCCAGGACGCTGGCAGTCGCGGATTCGGGCAGGGGCTCGAGCTCGGCCTTCTTAGACTCGGCCTCGGGGGGGTTGAGGGCCTTCTTTGTGATGGTGTTGATGTAGTCGGGGTCGAAGCCGGCGAGCTGGTGGTAGAGGTGTGCCTGGTCCTCCTTGGAGAGGGAGTCGTAGAAGGTGAAGACCTGTTCTTGGCCCGCCTTCTGGTACTTGTCCTGGAGAGACTTGAGTTCGTCGGTCGAGGGGGATCGTGGAGGGGCAGCACCAGAGCTGCCGATGTTGAGGGCGTTCTTGATGGTCTCCATGATGGCGAATTCCGCAGTGACTGGTCTGTTATTGGTGAGAATGAAGTAGGAATGGTCCAATTGGGCAAGAGGGGAGGCCAGCAAGCAGCGTGGTGGTGTTCGGCTGGGGCAGTCAGCTTGATTTGTATTAATAGCAGATGGAGCTCCCCTCCACTGCTCAGCTCCCTTTAGCCCCGCCAACCCCTGATTCCGACTCCCCTGCAGGAATGGGCCCAGTAGAGGGGCTGGCCCTGCCAAAAGCCGGCTTGTGACGTCGACACGCTCCCGATCAGCCACCTCCTATTCGTCCACAAAGTTGCTGGGGCTCGTAACTGCCCTGTGCTACAGCTAAACACGCGGGTATTACAGTATTTTGCCTTTACAGCAATGCACGGGAGAGGCACTTCACGGAGCACGGAATACGAGCTATCTGTATCTAGAACCCGGACACAGGAAGCGCCTCTTTGTTCGACTACCTGTTACACATGGGCCAGTCGCTTTTCTCCTGACTTGTCAGCTGGCGGTCTGAAGGCCTAAAGCTGCATGTGAGATGCCAAAGCTAACCAGAAAGGACGAGCAGGACGTTGACTTAACCGAGGAGCTGTGAATGGTACCTGTCAGTCTTCTCTGAGAATATTAGAAACTTTAAAAAAAGAATATGGAAATTCGCACCTGCAAAAACGGAGGGTATACCAGTACATCACCACCTCACCCAACACCCACACCCAAAACCTACACCCAACACACTCACAGGACTCTTCGCCGATCATATCAAGCAGGAGTGCGACTTGGTCAACTTCTCGATGAAACGATCCACGTCCGTAGAGTCTGCGTGTCTTGGAACCTTGAGTGCAACGGGGTCGAGAGTTTTGCCGTTGGTCAGTGTCATGGTCACCACCCGCTTTTGGTTGTTACTCCGCTGGGTATCCAGCGAGAAGGGTTGGGCGAGATCAAACACTACAACCTCATAACACCCACACCCAAAACCCAAAACCCATACCTAACACCTACACCTAACACACTCAACACCTATACTCCCAACTCACCCATACCTAACACCCATACCCAATACCCAAATCTACATATCCCACACTTATACCCAGCGCCTGCACCTAACACACCTACCCACTCGCACACCCACACCCAAAGCCCATACCCAACACCGCCCAATACCTACACCTAACACACCCAGCCATACACCCACCCATACCCATATCCCATACTCCCAACTCCCACACCCAATTTACATGCCCTAATAAGTTAGCTTAGGTGTATAGGTATTGGTTGTAGGTGAGTGGATTAGGCTTGGGTGATGTGCTCTGATTAGCTATAGCTATGGTGTGAGTTCATGTACTGGCGTACCCTTTTGTTTGGGGGGGGGGTTGACCTGCAAAAGGCCACTAACACCAGTCTGGGGTTTTCAGCCTCAACTCCATATCATTGATAGAACTCAGACAGCCAAATTCGAGGCTGTCAGTGAATAGTTCCGGTGAGGCTACGTGAATTGCAACTGGGAAGTTGCAACATCCCACGTGGCCAATTCTACTTGGTACTTACGTATCTCAAGTCCAGGCAGTTTGCCTGAGCTGCCTCAACTCAACCCTCCGCGCCACCAAGCAACCTTGAATCACCGGTGTAGCACCTACCTTAAAGGGGACCACCGGGACAGAACAAACGCAATGGCGTCCCCCGACCATGAGACAGCTAATATCTCGGTCCCGCCCCCTCAGTCATCTTTCAGCGGCAGACTCAACATGGAGAATTTCAGGTTCAAGGCCGAGCCTCAGTCGCCACAAGCAGGAAACACACCACCCCGCCGGAGTACTCGCCTCTCGTCCACTCCCAGGAAATTAGAAAGCCCAAAACGGAACATTACAACACCATCAGGCAAAAGCAGAAAGCGCAAAGCGGCCACCATGGCAGGCGATAACGCGCGTGTCCCAGCCCTGCCAGACGGCTCAACAGAGGCAGAAGCAGAAGCAGAAGCAGAAGCAGAAGCAGAAGCAGCCGCAGCCGCAGCCGCAGCCGATTCATCCTCGCCATCATCAACACCCACCCCAGGCAGCACCAAGAAGCCCAGGAAGAGGAACAGGCCAAGGTCAGGCTACCAGCCCCCGAGCGTCTACGCGCACCTGCCGCCCCTCCCCGACGCCCTCGCGCCGAACCTGCTCGCCCTCTTCTGCGGCCTCAACCCGGGCGTGCGCACCGCCCAGACGGGCCACGCCTACAACCACCCGAGCAACCTGTTCTGGAAGCTGATGTACTCGTCGGGGGTCCTGCCCGTGCGCTGCTCCGCCGAGGAGGACCGCACCCTCCCCGCGCGCTTCAGCCTCGGCCTGACCAACATCGTGTCGCGGCCGAGCCGCAACGGCGCCGAGCTGAGCAAGGCCGAGATGGACGCCGGGGTGGGCGACCTCGAGGCCAAGGTGCGGCGGTGGCGGCCCGAGGCGGTGGTCGTCGTCGGGAAGAGCATCTGGGAGTCGGTCTGGCGGGTGCGGCATGGGCGGGCCATCGCCAAGGACGAGTTCAGGTACGGGTGGCAGGACGAGGGCGAGAACATGGGGGTTGGGGATGTGAGTGACAAGGAGAGGGAGGACGGGGTCGAGTACCGGGACGGCTGGAGGGGCGCGAGGGTGTTTGTCTCGAGCTCTACGAGCGGGCTTGCTGCGACGCTGAGCCCGGCTGAGAAGGAGAGGATCTGGAGGGAGCTGGGGCAGTGGGTCGAGGCCAGGAGGGCGGGCAACGACGTGGCTCCGGGTCTCGTGGACGATGTGCCGTGATGAACCCTACGCCATCATCGAAGAGCGAGGCAAGTCATACATGGGAGTGAATCTTGCGGGCATAGTAAATGATGATATCCATATTTGCTACGAGCTATATCGTAATTTCCTGTTTCCGAATATGATGAAGACCAACCCCAATAAACTGCTCCCAATGAATTTCGCATGAAATTGTGCCTCTCCTTCCATGGAAGGCTGCCTTCCAGTTGTGCCCAGGTGGCTTGAGACACATTGCTTCCTCTCCCTGGGTGAGGCTGAATTCGACGGCCGCTGGGCTGACTGCATTCCGTCCCTTGACAGCCTCATCGATGATAAATACACCTGCTCGCCCCACCGATCAAGCGACCACGTACGCGCGATATCAAGCCCCTTTTTTGATCTCAAAATCATCCAAAATGCCTTCCGCAGAGGGCGCCCTTCGTGTATTCCAAGGCAGCAGCGCCATCGCGGCCACCGGCTTCATGACCCTCATCGTTCAAACACTACTAGCGAAGTATAGAAAGCGGAAGAGCAAAGCCAAGTCGAAGACCACGGTGGCATTGTCAGCAGTGACCTCCGGCGATGAGCCCCAGAAACCCACCACCGCGGCCGGCGGGTCATCAGAGCATGGGAAGGCAGAACCTGACCAAGCCTGGAAAAAGCCTCTCCATGAAAAGATTGCCGCCTTGATCTCCCAGGCTCGCTCTCAGGGGGCCGACGACACCGCCCCAGAAATCGTCCGCGCCGCGGCCGCCTACTTGCTGGCCGCGGAGGGCCTCTTGAAACTACGCGGTGGCGGGCCGCGCCCCGCGCCCGGAAGAACCCTCGCGAAGCTCTACGCCACCGCCAGCATGCTCGTGAAGGATACCAACGCTGCGACCGCCTCGCTCCAGAAGCTGTTCCCTCCGGACTTGCCCAAGACGAAGGCCGCCGCCCCCGCCTTTCTGGTCGGATTGATCTCGATGGTGGCAACCGTGGTCGCGCTCGGGGCGGCTGCGTTGGCTCAGACTATGGTCTTCCGGGGCCAGTCCGTCGACCTCACCCGCTTCACCCTTCGCGGGGAGCCCCGGGCGGCAGGCTTACCCCCCTACCTGCTCGGTCTTGCCATATCCGCGGCTGCGGGCGCCTTCCGCCAAGTCGTCGCGGGCCTGTGCACAGTCATCGGTCTGGTCAGACCGGTCGTCATGTTCCCTGCGAATGCTGCCTTCAACTGCCTGGTGTCGAGTCTATTGCCCGCTGGGCTCCCGCTGGGTATTACAGCCGTGTCCTACATTTCATTTCTGGCTGTCGTGGCGATGATGACTTTGGCGTGCGCCGCCTCAAGCGAAGCTGAGCTCCTGGCCTTGGTGGAGGACGTCGATAGGCAGAATGAGACATCGGTCGAGAGCTGTGTGGACTCAAATAACGTAGGCTTGGAGTAAGCGGAAGCAGGTAGGGGTGGTGGTGAACAAGGGAAACCCGCTCGAGACTATTGATTGCTATAGTTCCAAAGTGTCAGCATTGGCTCTAAGTTTTTCGAGTCCTGAGTATCTCGGTGTGTGTAACTCGGAACTTCAAACGGGTCTATCTGGCCTGGTCCAAAAGCATAGTCGAAGGTTCGAATTAACCTCAGATTTCAACTCATCCTAGGTGAGCAGGGGTATATCTAAACGTGTGTGATTCGCATTTAGTCCATCCGTCACATAATCGTACACCGTCATCAGCCAACGTGACTTATACAGCAACGTCCCATTACTCCCATCCCTCAGAATCATGATCAGCCAAGTTGCTGACCGCACTACGGCATCTGATTTTGTAAAGTATGCCCCGGGTTGGCCTCATGGCCTGTCACCCATAACATAATCGAGCGCGTCTTCAGCGGCACGCTTCTCACGGTTGGCACTTGCTGGCTTGTCGGATTCTCGAGCCGCGGCGTCAGCGTCGCCGGGGATTGTGGCGCTCTCCGGCTCGATGACAAGCGAGGGCTCGGCCCTTCCAGCCTTCCTCCCGTCGCTTGCCACCTCGCCGGTTGCGAGGATCGTCTCCTTGCCCACCTGGGCTGCCTGTTCGAGCTCCTCTCTCGAGAATATCTGTACTTCAGCAGCTCCAGAAAAGTCGCCCGTGGGTATAGAGCCAGAGTTGCTGTCCATGTCTTTCCCTCTACGCTCTTGGCCCTGCGGGCCGGTCGATGCGAGCCCGACGACGTTCTTCAGATTCCCGAACGGCAGCACTTCGCTGATTCTTCCGGCGCCCGTGAACATCATCACTAATCGGTCCACCCCACATCCCCAGCCTGCCGTGGGCGGCAGGCCAGACTCCAGCACGGAGACGTACTGCTCGTCGATTACATGTGCTGGCTCGTCGTCTTCGTCGCCGAGTGGCTGTTCGCCTGGAGCTGCTTGCTGCTGCTGAGCCAGCTTCGCCTTCACCTGGTCGACGAATTTGAGCCTCTGCACGTATGGGCTGTTCTCTTCCTCGTACATGTTGGCCAGCTCATTACCATCGAAGAAGACTTCGGCCCGGGCGGAGACAAATTGCTTGGTGAAGGGGCAAGTGAAAGTCTTGGCCAAAGGCGACATGCAGGCCGGGTGTTTGGTGATGAAAATCGGCTTGTCCTTGGACTGGGGTTCAAGAACCGCGCCTGCAATTCGGTCGAGGAGTTTCGAAAGGGATGGGTTGGGTGGCAAAGACTTGTGCCAGTCTTTGCCGCGGTCTTCGAGGAGCTTAATGATCTCCTGAACGGCGTTTGGATTATTATCCAGCCTCGGCAGAGGACTTCCAAGTTCTATGTTAATCGCCGGGATGAAATCAATCACTTGCCACTCCTTGGCAAACACCTTGGGGTCAAGCGGTTGCAGAGTCTGGAGATTGTGCTTGTCCCTGAACTTGGCAACGGAGGTAGCGAGGTCGTGAAACATATCCTTAGTCTCCTGCATGACCTGTTCGAGGTTGATGTGAGAGACATAAAACTCGCACATGGTGAACTCGGGGTTATGAGTGAGGTCGAGGCCTTCGTTTCTGAAAGCTGGGCCGATCTCGTATATCCTGTCGAAGCCCGCAACAACGAGCCGCTTCAGCCAAAGCTCCGGTGCGATGCGCAGAGCAAGTTGCTTCTCTGGAAACTCGGTAGCATTGGTCGTGAATGGCCGAGCCACAGCCCCACCGGCATTCGCAGCCAGAATAGGAGTCTGGACCTCAATGCACTCCAGTTTGGACTCCAGCCACTGTCTCAGCTTCCTGATCACACACGACCGAACACGCAGAGTGTCTGCAGCTCGCTTGTTGACAAGGAGGTCGAGATGCCGTTGATTCATCCTAGCTTCCTCCGGAAGGTTGAATGGAAGTGGAGCTAAGCCGGGCGAGACTATTTGCGGAAGGTGTATAGCCTCGATAGAAAACTCCTTCGTCGGCGTGCGAGAGGGCTGCCCAGTTATTGCTACATAACACTGTCAGCCGATACCAGCCACTTGACGTCTGCATGGGGTCCGCATGGGGAGGAACTACTAACAGATATGGTCCCCTCGCTTTATCAAGCGCATCTGGTCGACGAAATGCCTCATTTCCGTGCCGTCTACCAATTTGTTGATATTCAGGACCGCCTGGACGGTTGTGCCATCCAAGACGAGTTTTATAAAGGCCAGCTTGTTACCGATTTGACTGATGGAGGACACGCGGCCTAGAAACATCAGTCCCGCGAAGAGCTACTGGCAGAGAGGACAAGCATACCGCCGACCGTCACGATGTCACCGAGAGTTTCTCCTGGAAGTTTTATCTTGTCTTCATATTGCTTTCTAAAGTTCGATATCGTGAGAGGCTTCGCATAGCGTTTCAAACGGGGATACAGCAGAGCGTGGGCCTTCTGGAGCTGCTTGACGCGAGCTGCTGTTAAAGCACCGCGGTCCTCGGGATTGTACGTCTCTACATCGCGCTTGACCCAAGGACTGCTCGACCTGATTGTGCTAATGGTCTTGGGCAAGGCGGTCGAGCTGTATCTTTGACAGACAATCTGAGGGTTTCGCCTTGCCAACTCGTAGAATCGGAGGTATGCAGAGCCAGAAGAGGAGGACCCTGGCGTCAGCGTCTGGAACGCATACGGACGCAGGAAGTGCAGAGATGGCGCCATATTCAGCCGATATCCCTCATCAGTCTATTATGATTCCAGTCAGAAAACCTGCGAAAGCCACAAAGGTTCAGGCGAAAGAGGCAGTGGAATCCAGTTGTAAAAAAGGGGTGTCAGAGAGTTGGCAGTTTTGATCACGCACGACCGAGGTCGTGTCAGTCGCAACGGTTCTAAGGTTTGATGCAATCTCATCATGTGGGAAAGTGTCGAAAGACAAGAGAGAGCGGTACTTACAGGAGCGCTGCTAGGCGCTGGTTCCGAGGGCACACTGATCTGCAGAAAACACAGCTTTCGTGTTGAAGTGGGATGAAGTCGTCGAGGTGCAGGAGCTACTCGAAATTTTTGGCAGCATATGAAGGAGCTCCCACCCAAGGTATCATTGACCAATAGAGCTACTGTGCAAGGCCCACTCGTCAGCGCAAGCCCACTGAACCCTGCAATACCAACGTCACTGGCCGAGCCGATTTTTTGGACGACCTTCTCGAGAGCCCGCGCCGACCTCGAGCTCAACCAGGAACCAAATCGCACGCCGGAACAAGACCATCTGCACAGCGACCCCACGAAGCCGTCACCCTTCCACCCCCGCAGTCGAGCAAACCCGCGCATCTGCCTATATCATCGCCCAGCATGTCGTTCCTCGGATTCGGCCGCCCGCAGCCCTCGTCGGCCGAGAAGATCGCCGCCGTCGAGGCCGAGATGAAGCTCATGGCCGACATGATGAACCGGTATGCCGTCGCCCGGGACCCCTCCACCCGCGTTCACCTCTCCCTCTTTATTTATCTCCAATCGCTAACCCTCACCCTCGTGCCTCCCGGTCTACAGTCTCAACAAGGCCTGCGCGAAGAAGTGCATCCCCAACAACTACCTCGAGGGCGAGATCAACAAGGGCGAGGCCGTCTGCCTCGACAGGTGCGCCGCCAAGTTCTTCGACGTCCACCTCAAGGTCTCGGACATATTACAGCAGCAGCAGCAGCAGCAGATGGGCGGCGGCGGCGGCGGCGCGTTCGGTCGATAAGCGGCACGGACTTCGAGCCCTTGGGGATTAGCAGGGGGCCGCGGGAGGAAGCGGGCCCGGTCTGTCTTGCGTGCAAGGAGGAAGCACAGGCGTGAATAGCAGATACCGGATGCTCGATGGGCAGGGTCACAGCGTTCGCTTTTCGACCCGAGGGTCACTCTTGAAAGTCGATGCATCATCGGGTGCTGGAGACTCTGAGGATGAAATCACCAAACTGTACAAAAGCCGAATGGAGTACGGCGATGGTCTATGGTTGCGAATGCGCATTGTTTCTGAGCATGGGGTTCAGATATCTCTCATGCGATGTGTTGAATTATGATGATATAGACAATCTCCCTTCTCGGGAAAAACCAGTGGTTATTGGCCTCTTCGCCATTCCAAACCAACATTTCTAGATACCTAGGTACTGCTTGGGGCATACAACCCGGAACCGTGTCAACTCCATACGCCGAGGCTCGTAAATGCTCTAGTCAACCTGCTTAGTACCCAGAAAGAATGCTGCTAAACAGTAAGATGAAGGCCATTCAGTAGCTCTTCTTGTGCATGACTGGGGCCTTTCAGTTAGCATTATCCTTTTTTCTGCGGGACCCCATTATCAGCCCTGCCTCAGGATGTTCGGCCCGGTCCCGATGCCCGTCAAGGTCCTGACGGCCCAATGTACCCAGCTCTCGGTCTCGAGCTGGCTCTTCAGCTCCTCTGCCCTGGTCTCCACGTCGACGACGCTGGCCTCAAAGTCCGCCACCCCGTCCTCGACGTCCTGGACCTTGGAGACCAGCGCGTTGATCTCGTACTCCAACTTTGCGACCTGTACCTCCACATCCTTAATCGCTTCGGTAACCCTCCCCTTCTCCTCGGCAATCATCTCGGCTGAGTTCTGCTTGACCCTCTGGTACTCGTCCGACAGCGCGTAGTAGGCTTGCTGGAGAGTGTCCTGTTGTGTAGCGTACGTCTCCTCGAGGGCTTCGACGGTATCGATCTTGGACGACACCCACGGTGAGAGTGACTGGGAGAGGTTGAATATTTGCGCGTGGAGGGATTGTGCCAGTTCGGCGGAAGCCAGGTGCTCCTCAAGCGTGCTGGGCTCATCTTGCAGGTCGACGATCTCGTCCCAGCGGAGAATGGCTTCCGAGGCAGCGCTGAAGGACATGCGTCGTGGCCAGCGGTCCTCGTTCAGGGGCTGCTTCTCTATGGAAGCTGTCGCCACGGCCAGACTATGCCGTCTCTGTAACAATGAAGAATGCGTGACACCGCTTCGTTCAGGTAGTTTGAAGAGTCTGTGGAAGTCATTCTCATCAACAGTTGATGGGGCCATCGAAACGTCGCCGGCCAGGTCTTGGCCTGCGTCTATGGCCTCCGAAACAGAGTTTCGTGCCTCCTGAAGTGGCGATAATTGGGCTCCAGAAGTGGCCCTTGGCCCAGGGGTGGCTTCATCGATGGGGTGTTCAGCATCAGGATGCTTTCTCTGGAAGACATTCGCGTATTCCTCGGGCTTGTTCTTCCATGTGAAAGCCCTGCCTGACATGACGGGACTGGACAGAGCACCGGAAGACTGGATCAGGCTTCCTATGCTAGGGCTAGTGTATCCGGTCTCTGGAGTCTCGTCTCTGGACGGCCGGCTTGAGTGCCCCTTCCGGTTGCCGCCTACGGCATCTCCAATACGGCCGAGTCTGGAGCGGGCGTCACTCACTCGATCCGCGACACTCCTGAAGACGGCCTTGTGCAGGCCTGACTCGCCGCCAGGGGTTTCTGCCATGCTAAGGCTTGAGCCCGGCGTGGGTGCCGAGTACATAGTACTCGATTGTTCTTTTGTCCGCATAGTAGGGTTCACCTCTTCGTATCCGAAAGATCGTGTTGTAGTGCGGCTCGGCTGTTCGAGCTCATTCTCCCTCTCCCTCTCCTTTTCTCTCTCCTTTTCCTTCTCCCTCTCCCTGTCCTTTTCCTTATGCTTCTCTTTTTCTTTCTCTCGCTCCTTTTCATCCTCTTTCCCAAAGTTAAGCATGTTGGTCATATCTGGTATCGATCGCTCAGAGTGCTCCAGGGCGAGTCTTCGAGGCTTGCCCTGCCACAGCCATTTTGCCCGCTCACCAGACACCAGCTCTCTGAATTTGTCGATGTCGACCGTCTCGACCTCACCGATCCCGGCCTTTTCCCGTGTCCCAATGACGCCGCTGAGGATCTCACCTCTCTTTCCGAATTGAGACACGGTAGCCCCGATTGCCTTCTGCACGCCCCATTCTTCACCGGCGGCGGCCTTTGCAGTGGACTTGTGCAGTTTGAGAAGCGTCTGACGGTCGAGTCTCCTAGTCCTCTCCAGTTTCTGAGACTTCTGAAAATGCCCAATGCCACGCTTGGTGCTTTCGATCTCGAAGACATCTTTGGCTACAGTGACACCGTACGAGCTCAGGCGATTTCTTGCGCCTATGAGCATGCCAAGCAGTGCGGCTACGGTGGTTGGGCCCAGGATGCCGTCGGTTGGCTCCATGTTGTAGTACTCGGATCCGACTTCAGTCCACCAGTTTCCGATTGCTGTCTCTGTGATATCGCACAGCAGACCGTCAATGTATTCTTGATCCAGCATGCCGAAGATAAATAATGCCACTTGACACAGCTTGATCAGCTCCATGACGGCTTCGAAAAAGGGGACTTTCTCGTGGATCTTGTAAGTGGTGTAGAATTTGGCCTGGGTTGCCGGGGTAGGATCTGACAAGGTCATGCCGGATCGACCCGAGCAACCGGTCCTCTTCAGGTCTTCGTTCACGATGAAGGCCTGCCTGTGCCTCTTGATATCCCCATCTGGCACAAATATGACCGTGAGGGCCGAGGGGAAGCTGCTCAGGTTGGTGACCATCAGCTCGCCCAGCTCCGTCTCCTTCGGTCTCGCATGATATATCTGCAGGGCCTTGAAATAGACCTTGAGTCGTGGCGACCACTCATCCTCATCGGCCGGCACAGAGAGCACCCCCACAACCACTGAAGACTTTGGGTCGCCCGTATAGGTGACGATCACGAGGGTGGGAGACAGTCGAGAGCATGCCCATTGTTCGACAAGATAGAGCTCGTAGCCGCCAAGTTCGCCTCGGCTCTTGACTATTTGGACTAAAGGGTCTTCAGAGAGGTACCTGGAGTCAAGAGATATGTGTCAGTCCTCGGCCTAGCCAAGCTCAAACACCATCCAGGTGTAGTGGGAGGCAGCAGGAGGTAGGGGAGCGCACCTAAAAGCAACAGGATCTGGAAAGACAACATGTCGGCGGCCAGGGCCAGGCGACAGAGCAGGCGACGAAGTATCTACTGAAAGGGAGCCGTCGAGCCTCATATCGCCAGGCAAGGGTGTGCTTTCTCGTGGTGTGGTAGCGGCGAGGGCGGAATTCCTCATGGCGGCCAGTCGAGCCTGGGTGACATCCTCCTCTTTGTGGGCGCGGCCATCGGGAAGGTTGAGCCTGAAGGACATGGTGGTATTTGTAGCTGTCCCTAGTGGAGCCAGAGCAATGTTATAAGTAGTCTACCGTCATGTGAGACAGCTTCTTTTGGTGCAGCCACCAACGAATCCCGGCAGACCTCGAGCACCGGGACAGCGAATGGTGCATGTTGGAAGGCAGTGGTTGGCTTCTACCAAAGGTGGGCCAGCTCCATATCCTTGCAAAACGGCGAGGAAGCTTGCAGTGTCTTGCACGGTACACGCAGGAGAACGCGCGAGGTTCAAGGCTGAAGTGTTTTTGACATGTGATGCGAGCAGCAGGAGTAGTGGATGGTGATGATGTTAGTTATTATGTACTAAGGTCGAGCAAATAGGGGCCAGGGGCCTGGTCCAGGTGTGCAGGTGGGGCATGTGGGGAGACCGGATTGTGACTGCGGACGCTAATGAGCTGCCCAGGTGCTATGCCATATGCTGAGCAGGACGACAGCAGGCCCCAGTGAATCACACATATCCACCCGGGTATGGTCAATGTATCCGGCAGGTTTCGATGAGAAGAGCTGGCAAGAATCAGACCGTGCAGGCAGTTTACGGACTCCAAAATGAAACCAACAAAAGGAGAACCGTAAATGGACAACCTCGGCTGGAAGCATGCAGGTATTGTTGGGTTTGGAACTAATGGGCCAGCTGGTCCGTGGGTCGTGTCTTGCTCTCGTCTGGGACTGACGGACCATCAGAAGTGACTTGCTCTGCACCTGCAGCTCCTCCCCTCAAATGCCGAGTCGGCGCCTTTGGAAGCCACCCCGTCACCTTCTCGGGACAACAACATACCACACACCTTGAATGAACCACAACCCAGCTGCCGCATCTACATTCCGTTATTTAACCTCCTGCAGAACCTCTCTTCCTGAGTATCTAGACATTCCTACCGAGAACCAGCCCCTCCCCCTCTATCATTCGAGTCCTCAACCCCATCGGGGCTCCTCCTCCCACCATGGCTTATAAGCCAGACGACACCGATATTCCAGCCCTTCTCAAGGAGCTCGATCGGCTAGCGAACAACACCACCGATCGTCTGAGCGCCGCCGTCGACGATGTCGACAAGATAATAGACATCCTCACGCAAGCCCGGGAGCAGATCGCTCAGTGTGCGTGACCGGCCCAGCCGTCCCCGTTCCCCACCAGAACCCCGCGACCAGACCACTCCGTACACTGACGCTCGTCCTCAGCTCCCGACCCCCATACCTCAAGCCTTACTCTCGCCAGGCTGCAAAATCCAGTATCTAAAGGCTTCGAGGCTATCGACCAGGACCTGAGGAAGGTTGACAAGGTCCGAAAAAACTATGGCAAGGTCCTCGACAAGCACTTCCCCCCGAGGCCGCTGCCCACCGATGATGATGCCATGGCGAAACACCCCAAGTTGATTAATCGCGCTATTGCCATGCATCTGTTACGGGAGGGCCAGTTTAATGTCGCGTCGACATTTATACAAGAGACCGAGGCGCTGGGTCAGTTCCAAGAGCAAGAGCCAACACACGAGGCGAGGGCACCAGAGCCACCATCACAGCCCAACGATGACACCGACATGGACGCCGACCACTCCGGCGCAGAAGAAGAAGGGGGAGAGGACGACGACGATACCATACCAAACCATGATTCACGGGGCGCAGCGGAGGCGGGATACGACGGTGGCGACGATGAGCCAATGAGCGAGGTCCACTCCCTGCAGTCTACTGAGCTCCAGGAGAAGTTCGCAAGCATGTATCGGATACTTAAGGAGCTCAGGAACCACAACCTTCTGCCTGCCATCTCGTGGGCGCATGAGAACAGCGCCGAGCTTGACGCCCGCGGTTCCGACCTCGAGTTCGAGCTGTGCAAGCGGCAGTATATCTACCTCATCCTGCAGAGCGGCAGCGGCGACGGCGAGGAGGATCAGGGTCCCGCGGAGGCTATGGAGTATGCGCAGGCTAACTTCCCTCGATTCGCGGACCGGCACGCCAAGGAGATCGCGCAGCTCGCGTCGGCGCTGGTGTACCAGCCGAACCTGGGCGAGTCGCCGTACGCGCACCTATTCGCGGGCGGCGGGGACGTGGGCGAGGCGGGCTTCGACGAGATAGCGAGCTCGTTCACGCGCGAGTTCTGCTCACTGCTGGGCCTAAGCGCCGAGAGCCCGCTGTACGTGGCCGCCACGGCCGGGGCCATCAGCCTCCCGCGGCTGATGATGTTCGTCGGGGTCATGACGCAAGCCCGAGCCTCGTGGACGACCGCCTCCGAGCTCGCCTTCGACACGCCACTGCCGCGCTCCATGATCTATCACTCCATCTTCGTCTGCCCCGTCTCCAAGGAGCAGACCACCGACCGCAACCCGCCCATGATGCTCCCCTGCGGCCACGTCCTGGCGAGGGACTCGCTGAAGAACCTGGTCAAGAGCCACCAGCGCTACAAGTGTCCCTACTGCCCCGTCGAGGGCCTGCTCCGGGACGCGAGGCAGATCATCCTTTAGGACCGCCAGATCCTCGCGTTCAAGTGGGACGACGCCTTCGACTCCAACAAGGTCTGGTTTTTCTCACAACCGGAACACGCGGACCTGCTGGGCGGCCCCATCCTTTCAATGTTTATGGGCAACAATTTTAACTACCTCCATTACAAGGGGTTTAGGAGGAGGGCCTGATGACGCGGCACGAGTGTCAACGTCGAAGGGTTACGGGACCCAACAGAGCATAGGGCTAGTTACGTGCGACTGTCTGACTGTCTGTATTGTGTGTCAAACAACCATAGCGTGTTGAACCGAAAGCGATAATCATGTGTTAGAATAAATCAGCACTGCCTTGTTGCCGGTAATCAAGAGTAGCCCAGCAGGCCTACGTTGATGAACACTTAGCCATATGTTTGCTACAATGCGCGTCACCCCCTGCTCAGGCAGCCGAGCAAATCGTGCACCAGTGGTTAAAAGCACCATGTATTTGAAAGTCTCTTGATATGTGACATGGCCCCTACTTCGACATCTGAGGATGTCATAGAAATGGAGCGAGGGGATGATGCCTCCTGGATACTATTTTACATCTCTGTCTCCCCCAAAGTGCGCCGTTCTTGTTGTCTATCCAACGCCGGCTGTTGGCCTATCGCGAGCTGTGACTTTCATCTCGTGTATTCTTAGTTTAACTGGAAAGTAGAAGAAAACAACCGACAACACCACGACGGAGCCGTCCCCTATTCCTACCGCAAGGCGCAACAAAATGCGCACGATAATCGTCATTCCAATAGGTGAACATGTAACTGTTGGTGCAACAGGTAACGGATCTCATCGACAAAACATAATTTTCAGCAATTGTATCGGTCTGGTCTGGCAGACAATTTCTCCGGTACTCATCTTTATAAGATCGAGAGCAAGATTGCGCTACAAAGCATGTGCCTGTCCTGAAGCGAGACTGACCAAGCAGGTGAGACAAGAAAAGAGAAACAACCAGGAAGGATCCCTCTCCCAGCCGGTGAGGTGAGGGCGGGTTCTGGGCAGAACAAAACGCCCCATCACCTCGGGGATATCAAAAGATGTAGAAAAATAGCCCGCTGTAAATGCTCAGTAGCCCCTTGTGTCGTGGGGGAGCCCTGTCCCTCCTCTCCCAACCCGTTCGTTTGGTTCGACATCCAATATCCACCTCCTCTTTATCTTTTCACTTGTCCCCAGAGAGCAGGTACGGGCTGACATCTCTTTCCTGGAATGCCCCGTTACCCCAAAGCAAAAGGACCCTGAACACCACCTCCGATATCCGATCGGGGCAAAAAATAAAGAGAACCCTCAGGAACGCCATTAAATGTAGAAGGGCAAATATGGTGTATCCGCAGTGATTTGTATGTAATTGTACCCGGTTCGTACTTCGTCTCTGTGTTTCGTGCTGGACCGAATTGTCTGTCGCCCCGTCTCGAGCCAGCGATCCAGTGGAGGTTGAGTAGCTTCCGGACAATGCGGTCATTATCTCGTGGACCTCGTATTTTGCGGCAAGCTGAATCGCCTTTAGTCGATTGTCATGCGCGTTGGCACCGACGGTTTCAGGGCGTGCATGTCGACACTGCTACCTCCGTCACCCTTCTCTTCGCTCGGCTTCTTCTTGAGCAGGTGTGTCTTGAGGCCGGCGCCGAAGTTGTTCATGCAGTAGAATGCATTGGTAATGGTGCATATCAACAGCATGATAGCCAAAACCGCGAATGCTGTCAGACTCTTGCGCACCGGCATGTAGAAAGCAGCGTGGCTCGGTTGGTAGATGCGCACAAGCTTGAATATGAAGTAGGCAAGAGCACCGACGTAACAGACAATAACACAGACGGTTCCGATCTTGTTCTCGTGTCGAGTGAAGTACGCCGCGGCGAGGAGGATGATGATGGTAATCGGGACAGCAGCGGCTGTAAGGTACATCTCAGTGTCGGTATAGCCAGTGACGATGACGATGAACTGCACGGTGAACCCGAGGAAGAAGAAGAAATCGAACTTGAGCAGCGCGATGTAAACCTAAGGGGACTGTTAACTTCTGTCTCTTTGGCATTGCTTGCGCAGATGCCTGGGACTCACCTGGTAGTGAAGAAACCTCTTCTTCATCCTGTAGTCGGCTCCGATCTGCTTGAGGATGTCCCATGCGAAGACCTGGTACAGTTTCCAGGCGATGAAGGACATGACGATTGTGCCCACTGCGAGAATGATGGGGATCGCTATGAGGAAGCCTTGTACTTCGTCCCAGAGTGCTTGCTGCGGTGTTATCACCACGCCCTTTTCGTTGGTGTAGCCACCGTCCAGCCCATTGTTCTGGCCCAGAAGGGTGAGAGCGTCGTGGATCTGATCTATCTGGATTGCTGTGTATACGAGAAGGGCCAGGTTCGCGATGCAGATTCCGATGATCTGAATGGTGTTCTTCAAGCGAAGGGCGTCATAGACCAGTAATAGCTCGTACAAGAAGCCGAAGATGAAGAGGGTGAGGAAGGTCGGGATCGTCTTGTACTGTGCTTCGGTTTCGTCGTCGGTATTCGATATGTCCAGCAGGTGTGTCTGGAACATAGCAAATGTATACCTATGTTGCGAACGGTGAGATGGACGGTCAATCAGGCAGCGAAGGGAAT
Source organism: Diaporthe vaccinii (assembly GCA_039880775.1). Lineage (NCBI taxonomy): Eukaryota > Fungi > Ascomycota > Sordariomycetes > Diaporthales > Diaporthaceae > Diaporthe > Diaporthe vaccinii. The sequence continues at coordinate 1,295,167 of JBCEDN010000015.1, read as the reverse complement.
TGGGGCCGCTCACGATTCGAAGGCCAGACACACTATGGCCTGTAGTGATGCGGCAGCCATGAAGGCCTTGGGCCAGGGCCCAGCCATGAAGTCCAGGCTATTGCGCTTCATACTTGCGCGACTTGAGGGAGCGATGCCCTCTCTGTGGAAATATCCTCCTTCTTGAAAGGCCTGAGAAAAGCCCGGGTCGGCGGGCAGGAGGTTCCGCCGAGATTCAGTCCGGAACGCCAGGGCGGGCAGGCGTGTCGACTCCTTCAGAGGAGTCAAAGGAGCCGCAGCGGTTGTCTCTTGTATGGTCTGCCAAGACAAGGAAAGAGTGCGGAGGAAGGACCTAGAATGCGGGCCGGGCGGTTGGTGGCGACGAGTACAATTTTAGGAGAGAAGGATTGGAAATGTCGCGGCTGTCGGTGGGCTGAAAGAGTGGCCGTCGGCTGCAGAAGTGGGGACGAGAAATGAGGGTCGCGATTGGGGCCTCCTCCGGCGAGATGGTGTGGTGGTGTTGGTGGTTGTGTGGGAGGGTGAGAGTGAGGATGATGATGATGATTGATGATTGATGAGTAGCGGAAAGGAAAGAAAGCACGGAGCGTCGAGTCGGGGGACAAGGCGATTGAGTGTGGTGGTTGATGGGCCCGAGTCCTGGCCCTTTTCTCGGTTGGGATGGTGTGCTGGGGGGTCCCAAGGACCCAAGGATGGCTTGGTGGAGGATGGGAAGCGGCGCGGCGGCCACAGGCGGAGAGTCTCAGGTCCACAGGCCCGGGGTTTAACGTGCGTGCGGGTTTGCTAGAGGAGGGCTGAGCACTTAGTCTACTTTGTGCAGTCGCAGGGCAGGGCAGTGTACTGTAGCTCTAGTTGCAGCCTGCTGCGAGTCTGACAAGTGAGAGCGACCAGGGCCTGCCAGGGCTGCCAGCAGGATGGGCCAGCCTCGACTCGCAATACCTGGCACCGGCTGGGCACGACAGGCAGAATGGGCTGTACACGCGACGACAAGGCGCAGGAAGAGGGAGATTTGAGATTGGGGGGTTGTCCACACGAGTCCACAGACCAGGGGGAGAATGGGGCGCTGGATCCAGGCCTTTCCCCACAGCGAGGATACAGTGGTACCTGGTGGTTGTACCTTGTTGGATACTGTGGTGCCGTCCTGTGCCGTGCCTGGCTGTACAATCCGAGCTTTGCAGAGAAGCAGAGATGCAGCAAGAGAAAAGATGGTGCGTGTCGTGGACCCCAGTGCCTTACACAATGTGCAGCCCTGCGAACCGGGAGAATCAGACGAGAGAGAGGGGGAGAACGTGAAACAAGTTCGAAGGGAGGGCTTGGACGAGGGGGAGTAGTGGAAAAAGAAAGGTGAGGGCGAGGATGAGGCAGTGAGGACACGGGAGCGTGACAGAAGTGACGCTAAGGAGCCCCTTCTGGGATTTCAACCTTTCACACGCAGCCGCGGCAGCAGAGCAGAGCACGTTCGGTTTCGCCAGCTGCCAGTGCCTGTGCCAGTGCCAGTGACGATGATGATGGAATGCTGGGCTCGGGCTGGGCTGGCCCTTTCGCTGTTACTCGAGCAAGGGGACCGCCGTTGCATCGCCGCGTGCCGAGCAGTTGGGTAGGGATCCGTTGGGGACATGGGCACTGCTAGCCTGGCACCCAGGATCGATCTGTCCCACGGGTCCGTAGGAGAAGCGTTTCGATGCAGGCAATATCCAGCCAGGGTCCTGCTGCTATTGCATATCACACGCTTGGTACTTCCGTACTCTTGTCTCCCGACCTCCCCTGCCCCTTGCAGTATTTGTGCACATCCAACACCCCCCTCTCCGGTGGGGGGTATTTTGCTAAATCCACTGTGCACCCAGTACGCAAATAAAAGACGCAAAATTACTAACTAAGTATTCCCATAGAAGTGCTTTCCTGAAACATAACGAGGCATTCCCAAGTACTTTTCATATTCTGTTAAGAATATCTAAAATAATATAATTGGAGAATAAAAAATAGTCTTGTAATTATATGTAAACATATATAATAGGTCCAGCAAGGCAACAATGGCCACGGAGACCTTGTTGTCACAAAAGACTTGCTCTTGAACGTCGAAGCTGTGGTCCAATAATGTGGCATAGAAGAACCTCATTGATATTTCATGCAAAGGGCACCGTGTCATATTTCACAGTAGCCCAATACCTCTCGACCATCTCCCTAGCAGTCAACGGCTTGATCTCCGGAATCATCTCGTTCAGCGTCCCCTCCCTCGGCACACGGCCCCGCCCCGTGGCCATCCACAGCTCGAAGATGGCCAGGAACCACTGCAGCCGCCCCCTGGGGAACTTGTCATAAGACGCCGCGTGCCCAGCCAGCTCCGTAATCTGCGACTCCCTCAGCTTCTCGACGCCGTCGTACGCGACCTCGAACTTGACCCCCTTGACCTCCTCCGCGATGGCAACAAGCTCGTTGAACGTCAGCTCGTCGCCGACGACGCGCAGCTCGCGCGGCCACGCCCCCAGGTCCAGCGCGGCCACGACGAACCGCGCCACGTCGAACGTGTACGTGAGCGTCACGGGCTCGTTGCCGTCGCCGGGGATGCCGGCAGCGTTGTGCTCCATGTCGACCACGAGGACGCTGTAGGGGTGGTGTGTCTTGAGGCTGGGGGGCGCGAAGTAATCCAGGAAAGTGCCGTTGTGGATGACCGCCACTCGAGGCAGGTCGCCTCGAGGGCCTTGAGCGAGGTGAAGTAGTGCTCCAGGGGCGGGAGGATGGCGACGCCGCTGCGGAGGGTCAGCCAACTGGGCGGGACAGTAATGAGTTGCGTGCGGCGACTCACTCTTCGGGATAAGGAATGGCAAAAGAACTAGGGATGAAGCGCTTGGTTACACTGGACGCATCCGCAGCTTTGATGAATTTGAGCTGAGAGGTCGCCAGGGATGTGGCCGTGATGCCAGAGGGCTTATTACGGTGTGGACGTTGTGCTCCTCTAAAAATGATTTGAGAGCGCCAATGTCACTGTAATCGACATTGAACACCGGCGCTAGAGAGTTCTCTTCTTTGCTCGAGTCCTGGGGAGATCAGCATGATTCTGTTTGACAGTGTGTGGATCTCAAAGTCTTCAGTATATACCTTGCGAGTGAGAATTATCGCATGATGCTTGTCTTGAGAAGCCAGCACCTCCACAAGTGTGCGTCCAACGGCACCCGTCCCGCCCGCAATTGCCACATTCACCATCTTGACTCAAGAGTATAAAGGCTCCAAATTTTAAACCGCAAACTTGAGAGCACAAACTTAAGATGGTGTAGCGGGGTGAGAGGGCGTCTTCAAACCTAAATTGATAGAGCCAAGAGGCACTCAACCATGCGGCATAAGCTCGAAGACACCAATCAAGGCTAGGCAGTGAGACAATAGAGTCAGGCTTTGTCAGGTCAACTAATTGATTCAACTCAAGGAGAGTAAATAAGTACCAAGATTGGCTGGTGTTGACTCGGACATTAGATATATCCGAGGCATTAAGTGGGCCAGTGGAATTAGAAGGACTTAACGCGTATGACAACAAGAATACCTACATAATAGATTATCAAAACTTGAATTTATTTGAATAGGTATACTTGTGAGAAAGCCTCGCTGCTTAAGCCTTGCTTGAGTAGAACTGCCGCTTCTCAGTTTCTGCCTACTGTCCAACTAACAAGTAAGCACCGCCCCAGATGAACTTCTACCTGATTTGGTCAGCAGCTGGATGACAACAAGAGCATACGACCTGTGCACGGAACTTATTCCCGAGGACCCATGTCCTGTGATGGACTCTGCATGCATAAAGGAAGCAGGCCTGCAGCTACGACCTGGCAACTTGTCCTTGACCAGGCGGATGAAAGTCTTTCGCCATCTAGAAAACTTCCAGCCATGGTGTCACGTATGTCACTCAAATAACCAACGGGAACTGAACCACTTCATCGTGCTCGGTCACTTAGCAGCAAGCTCAACGGTGGCTGCAATCTCTTGAGCCCGAGACTTAATGTCTACCCGTACCGATATGCTGTATAGCAAGTATTCTGCTTGTATAGTCATTGTGAGCAAGCCAGGCTAGTAGGCCAAACAAAAATGTTGACGCGGCCGGGGTTGAACCGACATCTCCTGTGGAGTAATGAGACCAGGCATGCTACCATTACACCACGCGCCATATTTAAAGCTTATGAGATGTTGACACCATGCTCATTAATTGCTAGTGTGGCTCTAGTTGGTTCCCAGATACTGTGCTTGAGACGGCGCTCTCAGCCACTGCACTATGACTACAGCAACCACCAAATCCAGGGCGCTCTGGAAACTCGCAATACTCCCGCACAACTACGTTACCGGAGGATAAAAAAATAAACAACATTAAATCATGACATCTAGTGTAAGTAATCTAAGTGTTTAAAGATAACAGTATTTGCAGTTTAATTTCAAATTTGTTGTTTTACTGTCATAATAATATTACTTTATATGGCTAGCTAACGAACCCTGTGTATTTAGTGTTGTTGTCTGGTCGAACAGGTCACAGACGATTGACGAACAAGATGAGATAACTGTACTGCTGTTAGAGTAAGCTGGGCGGCAGTCCCTGCCGACCAGCAAGCGGCAACGCCAAAGCAAGGGCCTCAAGGGGCTGACACTAACAGCAAAGACAGGCTGACGTGCATGTCTCTGGGTTGCGCCACGGCGGGGCTCCACGGGCCCCATCAGATCGGAAGTTTGGACTCACAGCCACGCCGACAACGACAGGGAGATCCCGACTCGTTGAGGCCATTTCTCCCTGGCTGCCCTGGCTGCCGCATCCGCCACAGCCAATGCCTTCTTCCTGCCTTGCTGCCCGGTCCTGCGAACCAAGTGCCTGCATAGTGCCGTGCCATGCGGGAGACACTCAGTTGCCGTCATCCCCTTCCTTCTCCTTGGAAGGGTAGTTCAACCGAACTGACACCGACACGCTGCCAACGTTATCGAGACCGTACCCCATGCCCCATTTCATCGGCTGGGCATCGGTTGGGTGGAGCCCTGTGATTGCTTCCAGACCGAGCTCTCCTTTCCACCAAAACTATCATTCTTCTATACGGGTATTCCGTACAGTCACATTGCTGCATGCAGTACATCTCTAGGTGTTGTGTGTCAAACACTGCAGCCAAACACCCCTAGATAAGGGTGATACACGCTCAACCAGATGGCAGCCGCACAGAAGTGCCGCCGAGAGGCTGTCCAAAACCCAAAACGAGGCCCAGTGCCTCGTTCGTCCGATTTCTGGGTTTGCCCGCGGCCCCTTTCGCTTCCAAGTAAACCCTACGGAAGGTGAATCATCCGCAGCGCCAGAATTGGAGTTCAGGGGCTGGGTCTTTTGTGAGTGTGCCGCCGCCCCATTTCTTCCCCCATAAGGCTGCCCAGTTGGCCATGCGGGATACCGGCTGGGCAATTGGGCATATTCCCAATAGAGGCGGTCCAAAAACTTGATTATAACAGGCCAACTTGCTCAATGGGAATGTCTCACCGTCGAGGGTGGTGTCAGGCGAGGGAGCGGGAGCGGGCGAGCGGGCGTTCAGATAAAAATAGCAATGCCGGTGCATTCCCTCCAACACGACCTGCAAGGCGCCGATCATGATGACAGCGCTGCTGCAGTAGCGCTGGACAACCAGGACGGTGTGGCAGGACTGGGAACAGGTGTAAGTGCCGATCCTGCCAAACTTAATCGCAACGACCGCGACGACCATCCGACTTGCCCACCCCCGATAAGGGCTCGTTGCATGAAAAGCAAGCGGCAAACAGGAAACATGTCATGATGCAGACGGGCTGGGACTGCAGATACCTGTACGGATATGACTGGACTGCGAGGGGTGTCCGCGTATTCTCGAATGTCGCTCCGAGCTCGTCGTCTGAGCCCCCGGGCCCCTCGGGCCCCTCGTGCGTGAATGACAATCTCGACGCACGAGTCGGAACTCATCAAAAAACACCATCTAATTAGTTCATCATTTTGCTGGATCGTGAGGCCTCTGGGCTGGACTTGAGCTGGGCTGAGCCGCTTCACGCCAGTCGTCCGATGAATTGCGCTGTCGCACCACTGGCAACGCAGCACTGCGGGCCTGTGACATGAGCTCCCGTGCCGGCAAACAAAAGCTGTCAGTTGCAAAAGCCGTAGTCACGTAGGGGTTGACAAGTGCGATTCTGGCCAGTCCCTGGCGGATTCAAACGAATGGTGAGCTTGCGCCCAGAGTCCCCAATCCTTGGCCAAATTTGTGATTCTCACAAACACGAGCTTGTCCCCAGGAAATGGGCGACCTCCTGGCTAATCAGACGGACATTTGTCCGCGTACCTAGGTACGTACAATGGGATCGAACGTGAGGGATGGATCAGTTCGGTGCCCAAAAACATACTAATTCTCAATTAGAGATATTCCTCATTCAGCGGAAATAGATTATTGCCGGCAAGTATATCCTACATAGGCAAACATCTAGAAGCATGGGGCAGCACACGACCTTTCTATCCTCGCCTCCTGGAGCACGGCTGGACATTGGGATCCACAATCAAATTGACGGAGCTATGTATCATTCCCGATGTGGGCCAAGATGAAGCGTGATTTAGGACCATAGAACCTAGTTCACGTATGCCTTTCATTAACTTGTGCAGTACGGAGGACCCATATGTAAACTCATACGTACCTGCGTAGGTAGCTCAGGCAAGACGAGGCTCTCCTCCGTCTTAGTGCTGTGTAGTAGGCGAATACCCACATGGAAGCTTGAACCGAATGTGAACCTGGGGTCGATCCGCAGGGAGCGTGGGGCCCAGAGGAGCCAGAGCGGTGGGCGCTAGCGGCCGGGGCTGTCCACCTCCCACCTCCAACCGCGCTAGCAAGCAGCAGGCCGACGTCCTATCAGGTGGCCCGCCGAATCCCAGGTCGCATCGCATCGCACTGGGCAGCTTTTCCATCGCGCAAGGCTGAGCGAACATCGCGCCCCGTCACGTCACGTCTCCACTCCAGCTAGCTATCGAGGAAGCGCCGGGCTGGCAGACCACCATGGAGATGGAATCCGACGATGAGACCCTGCGCGAGCTCGCAGCTGGCAGTTCTATGGACTAGTAAGTTGTCGGGCATGCACCTGCGATGTCGCGATAGCTCCTCGCGACCGCAGCCGCCAAGGCTTCCTCACTGACATGTGCCCGCCTTCACAGCTCAGCATGGCCGCTCCTGCTCAGCACCATTATATCGCGTCTCGACAAGGTATAGACCATCGTGCTGACAAGAGCATTCTCTTACTGTGTTGGCTCACAGCCAGTAGTCACTTGGACTGACGTTGACCTGCCTCTCCAGATCGCAAAGACCGACTTCCCCATCCCACGAATCCCCGAACCAGCCTCTCCAGTCGCTCCCTCTCCCCAGGAACCTCGCTTCCTCGCTCCTCTTCCCTCCTCCGACGCCCTTGAGCCACCGCCATCATCGGCCCCAAACGAGGGCGCCAGCTCGGCAGACTCATCCCAAGAGACCAACAAGGAGAATGCCGCCCCCACACCGCCCACCTCCGCCCCGGCGCCGACTTCCACTCCCGCTCCCGCTGCCGCGGCCACATCAGCCCCCGAGCCCGGCACACTCCCGCCCCAGATCGTCGCCATGATCGCCGAGATAAACGGCGTCCTGAACGAGTCCTTCCACACCTACCCGCCCCACACCATCCAGCGGCTCGCCGAGCTGGTGCTCCGGCCGAGACAGCACTACAAGTCGCTGCCGTCATATCTGCACGCCGTGGACAGGGTCGTTCACGTCACCAGCGGGAATAACACATACCCCCTACCGCCTGCCATCCCAGACATGTCGTCCATGTCGCTGGGCGGGCCCAACGGCGTCATGGACCAGGGCCAGCCGCAGGAGAACGGGTCGGACACGTCCATGGCCTGGGTCAGCACGAGCAACGGCAACGCTATCGGCAGCGACGAGGCGCTAGGTGGCGCGCTGCTAACTCCCATCCCATGGCTCCAGAGGCGGTCAAGTGGGAACCGGGACGTTGATGGGGGGTCGGAGTCTGGGGAGTCGTCCACCTTGGGCTCGGACGGCGGGCCATCGCCCCTGGCAACAAACCAGGGCCCGGCGGCGTCGCAGAGGAGCTCTTCGCAGCAGTCTTCGAGGCAGTTCGAGACCCGCACCGAGAGCACAGAGACGATAGACGGGCCCAACGGCGTCGGTAGCATCGAGACGGTCTCCATTTCTGTCAACGGCATACCACCCATGGGCTCGGCCGCCCAGCAGCGCGTCATCACCCAGGGCGAGCTCATCCGACAGGAGCAGAGGGCCGGCGTGGTACCCGTTAGTCAACTGCAGCGGACCGGGCCGGTCGTTGTCACCTCCTCGTCGGAAGCTTCGGCGACCACGGCGGCTGATGACGGTTCCCCGTCAGCAGATGCTGCCGACAATGACACCGCTATGGGCGAGGTTGAAGGCGAGGGCGAGGGCGAACCTCCCAAGGACACCAGCAGCGAGAAATCGGACGAGGAGATGCCCGACGAGGAGGAGGCGCCGCACGCCCGCGGGCCAGACATTATCGGTGCGGCAGACATGGGCCCGCAGGCGCCGACGTCCAGCAGTTTCAGCCTCAGCACCGGCGGGAACATGGAGGTCCGCGGGATCGACGTCGAGGCCGCCGTGGGGCGCAAGCACGAGGCACCCGCTCCCGCCGCCGCCGCCGCAGATGAGACGCCCGACTCGAGCGACGACGGCGCGGTCATCATGACGCCCGCCTCGTCTGAGGAGGGCGGGGAAGCCAAGCCGGCCGCCGAGCAGGCCGCGGACAAGGGCAAGGACGCCGAGAAGGCAGCCGACCACGCCGACGAGATGGACGATACGACCTGCGGCCCGCTTCGCGGGCCCGCGAGCCCGACACCGTCGTCGAAGCGCGGCGCGGAGGACGACGCGGACGCGGAGCACGAGGGCAGCAGCAGCCACAAGCGGCTGAAAGAGGACGCCGGCGACGGCGAGGGTCCCGAACACGAGGTAAAGGCTTCCTCCGCCGGGGAGGCGGAGACATCGCCGGCGGACAAGGACGGCACCGCTCCGTCAGATCGTACTTCGCCCGCCGGCGATGACGGCGGCTCCGGGGCCAGCACCACCACGGAGAAGAAGGAGGGAGAGGCCGAGGGCGAGGGTGATGAGAAGGCGGAGAAACAGGAGCGCACCACCGAGACCGGCGAGGACCCGACGGCCTAGGAGGGCGCCGAGGAGCGTTGGGTTGAATGCATGCCTGTGCGTCCCAGCCCGAAGAAGGGGAGGAGGGATGCCCAAGACTTTGGTAGTGGCGGTGGTGCTGTTGATAAAGATGATGACAACGGTACAGACGGGCCAGGGGAGGCGGAAGGAGAGCGGGCAGACATTGAACAAAAAGAATCAGGACGGCCCCTTGGAGACTGCGATTTGATATGACCTGGTCTGATCTGGGGCAAGTCATGGGGAGTTTGTCGAGTTCCTAGACACGCGCTCACTTGAGGGCGTAAATTGTATTGTGATAAATGGGCGCAGTCAGAGAGCCAGTGAGAGGGTCACTTGAGTATTACTCCAAAAGGGGAACACAGTCATAGCAGCCGGTCGAGGCATTCTCATCAAATCAAGCATGGTAGAAAAGCCACAAGATCACACGGAGCAAGTCCGCTGTCCGTACAATGTGAATGTCATCCAAATTCTCGGCTCGAATGTCTTTACTCGTCTCATCATGCTATGTGCGTAGCAAACAAAGCCAATCGTAAATGCTATCCCTTCCATACCAAAACGCCAGACTCGGCCCAAAGTCTCTAACGCACAAACACATATAGCCTCAGGCTATCCGACCTGCGCATGACCCTCGTTCATCAGACAGATGGACGCCAACACTTGTCCCATCTACTCGGTGATCATGGTGATATTCTCCTTGGTGATAGTACTGCACTGGTTCTCGTCGCGCTTGACGCGGAAGAAGGAGTCGCAGAAGTCGGAGCACCGCATGTACCGCAGGAACTCCTCGTCGTGCGTGATGACGATGAGCTGGAAGTTGGCCTGCGCCTGGCGCGCCCTGATGATTCCGTGCAGGCTCTGCGCCAGCGATCGGATGTTGTCGCTGTCCAGGTTGGTCGTCGGCTCGTCCAGCGCGATGACGCCGCAGTTGACCCCGAACGACTCGGCCAGCGCCAGCCGGATGATGATGCTGGCCAGCACCTTCTGCCCCGCCGAGCAGCGTCCGCGCATGTCCATCTCCGTGTCCCGCTTGACCATGATGACGCGGTAGTTGTAGCTCCGCCGCGTGCTGTTTGACGTCGGGGTGTCTTTCTCGGAGCGGATGGCAATTGTGTCAACGTCGGTGCCTTGGTACGTCGCGCGCCATAGATCACCCGCGATGCGGTTGATCTCTTCCATTTTGATAGAGTGGAATTGCATGATGGCCTTGTCGAGCGAATCACCAAACGTGGCCAGATCAGCAATGGCGCCCTTGGTCGTTTGCAAATCGATGCTAGACTTTTGGAATTTCTCCTCGGCGCCCCTGTATTCCTGGTCGTAGAGCTCGATCTGCTGGTGCAAATTGGTGTCTGTGGCCCTACTCTTCCCAATCAACTCACTCCTGTCGGCTGTGAGAACGCTAATTCTCTTTTCATGTTTCTTGGCTTCGGCGATGAGGCGTTCATAGTCCTTCTCTGCACCTTCGGACTGCAGACGTTCGATCTTCTTGCCCAACTCCTCGAGGGCAGCCTCGTTTTCTCGATACTTGAGGTTGTCCCTGATGTTCTTTTTGTTCCAATCGCCTTGGGACAACTCCTCTTTCAGCGAATTGATGCGTTTCATGAGTTCCTCCATCTCGCCTTTGAGGCGGGTAAGCAACTGCTGGAAGTTCTGGATGGATCGCTCGACCGAAGTCAGATTGGATTCTCCGCCGCGATCCACGTAGTCCTGTATGTCATCCTCGATGATCTTTAGTTGGTTGAGAGTGCGTGCAACAGTATCGCGTTCCTCAGCCGCCCTCTCTGCCTTCTTCCGCCCCGTTACAAGAGCATCGTCACGCTGTGCCCTCGCAGTATCGATCCTTGGCTGAAGTTCAGCGAGCTGGGCGTCAATTTCCGAAATTCTCGCATCCTGAGTGTGATTGTCCTCTCTCAATGCCTTGATCTCGTCAGACAACCCCCGCTTTTTGTCCATAAGCTGCCTCGCTTGAGCAATCTTGCCATCAAGCTTGCTGCTCTCGAGCTCGAGGTTGCTAACGAGATCGCGGCTCCGTTGCCTGTCCGCAGACATGTTGTCAAGTCGTTTCTTGACTTTCCGCGTCTCTTCTGTGCAGATCGCCCGAGCTTCATCCACCTCTCCGGGGGTGCGTGTCGATCCGCCAGACTGTCTCTGAGACCTTTCCAGTTGCTCAATCTGCTCCTTTGCATCCGTGATTGCCCTAAAGAGGTGAGTGATTTCAGAGACGACGCTAGAGACAGATTGCAGCGACTCCAACTTTTCGCTTGCTTCCCTCCGATGCTTGTCTGCTTCCTCGAGCTTTCCCAAGACGTCGTCCCTCTCCCTCTTGGCCTCGTCAATCGCCTTCTCACTTGCCGGCAGCTCTTTAGCTAGCCGCAGGGCGGCATCATGTTTTGGACGGACTGCCCGCAAACGCTCCAGCTTCTTGTCGACGTCGCGGAATTCTTGCTCCAGTTCCGCCTTTGATTCGTCGTTGAGGTGTTTGGTAATCTTCGCCACAAGTTTCGACTTGGCGCGGTCCTCGTCAAAGGCACGATCGCACATGTGGCACTTGTTTTTTGTTTGCAAACAAGTCTGCGCCAGGGTCCAGTACGACTTCATATGATCAAACAAGCTCAGATCCTTCTCGAGCTCCATCTTGTTCGCCTCCAGATCTTCGAGTTCGTCATTGTATGCATCAATGGAGATTGCCGATTCATCTTCTGCCGTTTCCTTGAGGACATCCAACACAGCTGTCTCACTGCTCGTCTTGTTGTCCGCCAACTTTTGATGCTGCTTGCTGGCTTCGGAGAGCTTGTAGTCCACTTGCTTGAGCTTTTGCTGCAGCTGGTCACAAGCCTCCTTCTTCTCGTTTAGAGCGGCAGTCTTCCTGCTTAACTCCGCTTTGAAATCGGCCTCGAGGGACCCGTGCTCCCAACCAGGGCGAACCTGCTCACCGAGCATCTTGCTCCAACGCGTGGTTAAATTGTTCAGGCTTGCCTCACGGTCTCGGGCTTCTGTCTTGCGAAGATCCAATTGAGCAAGCTCAGAGGCCAGCCGAGTACAATTGACGAGCTCGCTGTTCAGGTCGTCGCCCTGCTGCTCCAGCTCGCGCAGTTCCTTCTGCGTCTCTCGTATCTTTTCGTCCCAGTCATTGCTGGCAAGTCCGGCCAGAGCTTGTTGGTGGCGGTCGTTCAGCGAGATCCTGTCACTTTCGAGACGATCGACGAGAACTTCGTCGCATTTCACCGAGTCCATCTCCGTCTGAAAACGCTTAACCTTGCGATCATTCTCAGCTTTCTTCTGTTTCGCAAATGCTCTCTCCGAGGTTTTGGCGTTCTTGTCATTCTCCATCTCCGAAATGCCTTGGTTCGCTGCGTCCGCCTCATGTGACACTCGACCTTGCAGCTGCTCGTGCTCCTTCTTCTTGCTGTTGAAGATGCCCTGGATCTTGCCGTTGAAGAGTCGTATCTGATCATCATCCAGATCGCCATCAAATCCTCGTATCTCGTGGGTCCGTGCTGCAGCCTGGATCATCTCAACGCGGGTCTGCAGCTGGCGTTCATACTTGTCCTTGTCTGACTGAAGCCTGCCCTTTTCCCCGAGCTTCAGATTCAAGTTGTGTTCGGCCTTGTTGATCTCACCCTGTAAGCTTCGATATTCCGAGGACTTCTGGTCAATATCAGCTTGCAGTTGTCCTAGGCGGTTCTCGTATTGCTCAAGGGATCTCCGGAGCTCATCATCTCCCTCGGTCATCATATCGATGGACTCTCGAAGCTCGTCGACATTGTTGCGCCTGAAGTCATACTGGTCCTGGTTGTACTTGAGGTCGTTCATGATACCCAAAAAGTTGTTGGCCTCCTCACGCGACTTTCTCTCTTTCTGCCGAAGTTCGGTCACTTCTATTTCGATGGCCTCGACCTTCTTGCGGTATTCCTCAATCTCCTCGGTCAGCTTCTGGCAGAGCCTTTCGTTTTTCTGACCTTTGTTTTTGTTCTCCTCGTTGTGCATGTGATGGACCTGGAGATTACGAAGCTTCTCGGCCTGTTTCTTCCGAACCACCTTCAGTTGATCGATGGCCTTGGCATATTTCTGGGCGTCAAAGATCTCGTCGAATTTCTTCTTCAGGGCAGACGGCTCGCTCATTGGCCAGAGTGAGTCGTCCTGGTGACAGAAGATGACAGACTCAAGGATGGCAGGTGCCACTCCCAGGTAAGTGGGAACCATGCTGTCGACATCACCAACCTTGGACGAGCTTGTTGATTTCTCTCCGTTGGAGGCTTGCTCTCGAACCGTAGTCTCGAGGGTCTGGAATTTGCGTTGTTTGGTTTTCGTCAAGGTGACTTTGAAATGGCGATTGACGACGTATTTCGCCCCATCTAGTCCTCTAAACTTGAGAACTACGCAACCTGGGACAAGGTCTTGCGTGTGGAGTTGAGGATCGAACACGAAGGCGGCACCATTTTTGCTGTTGGGTGGCAGCTGGCCTGTTGTGGCATACTTGAGACACTCAATAATGGTTGTCTTGCCCGAGCCGTTGTACCCGACGATCAAAGTGAGCGGGGTGTTGAAGGTGATGGATTCACGAAACAAGGGACGGAAGGAGCGGACTCCCTGGACCGTCATTCCCTCGATGCGTGACATCTTGAGAAGGGATGGCGATGCTCATGAGAGCGGCCACTGATCTGTTGATGGTTGTCTCGCTTGAAAGGCAGACGCGATAAAGGTAGGTGGGGGACGAGTATAGTCAATAATAGACAGTATGGTTTTCTCGTCGAAGAGGTCAAGCAGAGAGACAGAGGCAAAGACAGGAGATGCAGCTCGAACTTGGTCGTTCGAGGCAAACGCGTGCCGTCTCAATTAAAGTCAAAGGCAGGCGCGTCTGGCTGCATCGACAAAAGTGGGGCCGTCGCCAGGTCAGCTGGGCAGCTGGGGAGCTGCTGCCTGTCCCAGCACCCCACCCCCAGTTGGCTGCCCCGAGGGTTTCTATCAACCCTTGGAAACTTGTCTACTTCTCTCTCATCGCAGCACATATTAGCACATATTAGAGCTTGCTTTTGCCCGCCAATTGTTGCCGAGCAGAGGTGGAGTTTCCTGCCGATTTTAAGTACAATAAGATATCAGCCGAGATGAGAAGAAGTGATTACATTTACTTCCGAGGTTGCTAGACTGCGGTCGTACTTGACGCAAGTTCTCGGCCTCGAATCGCCTCGAGTGAAGCAATTTTGTACAATGCGATATTTGCAACCAGTCAAGTTCCTCATTTTGGCTCCACATGAGAGGTTCAGTCGGAATCGATGGAAATTCATGGATGTAGGTAGATTCCTCGACTAACACTACGAGTGGGCTTCATAACGTGTTCTATGAGTGGGAGAAGCAGCATAGTGCTACTCACTCTAGGCATCGGACTAGTTGCCAGTATACCTAATCGAGAGACAGAAACATGGCCCGATATCGAGCCGACAGGTATCCTGCACGAGGCAACGTCGCTTGCTCAGGTCTCTGTTTAGTGTCGGCACATTGTATGGTTCGACTCAAGTAGTGCCTTGACTGACCAACGAGCGCGGCAGCGAGCCCGGAATTCGAGGTGGGCAAGGTTTGAAGCTACGAATCAATGCCCACAAACCTTGCGGAGACCGGAGCTTCTGGTCCGGGACCCATTGTTCGAAGAGCGGGAACTTGAAAGTTGTCCAGCTCACGGAGCTGAAAATCCCATCGCGGTAGAACAAATTCCCAGGTGTGGCCGTCAGCATTTCAAAACAGGCAAGGCACTTTTGAATTGTGAAAATCGCTGCAGCTGTGTCTGGAAGACGGATGAGGAGACTGGAGATCAGACGGGTGCTCATCCCCAGATGCTGTGCTTATCAAGGGGCAAGTGGTAAGGCGGACGTCCTCTGCGCCAGCCAGGCCAGGTCACCACAGTATCGGCTGGGGAACGTTGTTCGTCCCGCAGTCGCAGGGGCATGACAAGTGTGAGGGTGTCTTGGGTTCCGGCCGTCCCTTTTTGTCACCCAAGGCTGTGCTCCTGGGAGCGGAGGAGGAGGGTTGTGTGACTCCGAGCCGACAGCTTGCTGATCCACGTCAGGGACCGTCCGTGGGGATCTAGGATCTGGGATCTCAGATCTGACAGACGGTCATGGTCATTGCTCGTGATAATATGCCTCCAAAAGGGGATCAACAGAACAGCAGACTTAGAGAGCCTGGCTTCCCAGTCGTGTGTTGAAAAAGGCTGACAGGACAAGGTGTTGAAGAAGGGGTCCAGGAGTGAGCGCTGGGCGGGCATTGATCGTCTTCACATGAATCGAGCACCCAAGTCTAGACGCTTAGAATGTTCAGGCTTGGGCAGCTTTTTAGTGGGGATCTCGCGGACCTGCAGGCCTGGGACTGGATTTTGCAATTCCCCATTCCTGCAGCCCGAAATCCCATGTCCCCTCCCCTCCCTCTCTCGCCCTCCTCCGAGCTCCAGCCTAGCTCCTCCTTGCCCTTCTTGCCGCCGCCCGGATGCACATGCACACCCACCTACGCCTCTGGACCCTCGAGCGCCTGTACACCCTGCGCCACGCCCGCGCATGGATACCTTGGATAGCACCATGTCTCGTTACTGAGGGACCACATGCACTGCACCGGACTCTGCAATCTTTTCTGGCGGCTGTCCCCGACCCCGTCCTGTTCCCCGTCCCCCTGGCCTGGCTTGTCGGTTTTACATAATATAAGGATACTGCTAGTCGGCCTGCGTACGCCATAGAAGAAGGAAAAAAAAGGACTGCTCGGAAAGACACCACTTCACCTGACCATAGTTCTCCCTCCCGAGGACGACCGCATGTCCACCTGCAGGCTCCTTCATTCCCGAGCCCTCCTCCACCAGGGCGTGTCTTTTTATTCCCGGCCATCTGCGCCTGTCTCCTGGCTCCTGTCTCCTGGCTCCTGTCTCCTGGCTCCTTGATGCGGCCCTGCCAGCCCCGGTGGAAAACGCCCTGAAATACCGCGACTCAGCGTCCCCAGCGCAGCTCTGCCCACCGCACGCTGCCCACTGCCCGCCCGCCATCCGCAAGTCTCCGCGCTCGTCCGGTGAAGAGGACAAGGACAGTACAAGGACAACCTCAGATGCTGCAGCCGCATGCTCAGCAGCGCCCTGTCCATAGCGACGATACATGCCGGACCATATTGCTTCATACATGTACGGCCGGCATCCCCACCCACCTCTACCGTGCAGACCCGAAAGCTGCGCCAGTCATCCGTGCCTAGGTCCTGCTGCAGGCAGTCTGCTAGGCCGCGATGTCTCAAGGGCCCCCGCAGCCTCCCCCGGGGCCTGCGCCCAACATGTTCGACTTTGGCAATATGGGCATGCAAGACATGAACGGAATCGGGGTACGTTCTTGCTTTACATTCCACTCACAGCCCGGCCCAGGCCCAGCGCCAGTCCAGCTGCCCCACTCCTCACTGCTGTTATTCCTCTGCAGTAAACCTTAATTGTTGCTTCTGCCGCGCACGACCGGCCAGAGACCGACCGAGACCGACCTCGTTGCTCTGAGTGCATGTCGTCCTTGCAGCTGCAGCTGTAGCTGTAGCCGCCGAATCGGGGGTCCGGGGGTCGCCCTCTCCAACGCCCGCCCGCTTGCGCGCCTGTGTTCACGTTTACCTTCACGTTTGTTTCCAGTCGCTCGATGTCTGGCTGACCCAGAGTCCCTCGACTCTTGCAGATGACCGACAGCCAAGATATGATGGCGCTCCACGATAACTTTATGTTCAATCTCGATGCGACCATGTCCATGAGCCTGGACCAGCCCGACGACCCTGGCATGGGCATGTCCACCACCTTCAATCCCCAGCTCATGGGTGGGGCCAGCCCACAGCACGGGTCCTTGGCCCAGCAAAACGGCCTCGGCGCCGGCTCGATCAGCATGCAGAACTACCAACCCTCCCCATCCGAAGATAATGGCCCTGGAGCCGGCCCGCGGCCCATGACCAGCTTTGCCATGACCCAAAACACGCAGATGCCCGGCGGCTCGACCCTGACTGAGTTCACCAAGAGGAGGAACTGGCCGGCAAAGGTTGTCGAGGAGCTCAAGGACCTGCTGATGATCCTGGACGCCGACGGCCGCGTCAAACACGTCTCCCCGAGTGTCACGGCTCTGACTGGCTACCAGCCCGACGACATCCTCGAGAAGTTCCTCAAGGACTTCACACACCCAGATGACCAAGGTCTACTCCTTACCGAATTGAACGAGGCTATCGCGTCGGGCAGCCAGATGAGACTATTCCACAGGCTGAAAAAGAAGGATGGCAACTTCGAGATCTTCGAGTCCGTCGGCCACGCACACATCGCTGCAGCCAGGTTTGCAGCCAACCCAAACAACCAGTCAGCCTTCTGCCAGGCCGTGTTCTTCATGGCGCGGGCCTACCAGCAGCAGGAGAACGCCACCCTCCTCGACTCCTTCCTCGAGCACAAGATAGAGAACGAGCGCCTCAGGAGAAGGATCGCTGAGCTGCGCAGGGAGGAGGAGGCAGAAACCGAGGAGGCAGCACGCAGCTGGCGCCAGAGCCAGGACAGCCGGGGGGACATGACACCATCCGAGGCGACCAACATGACCCCTATCGGGCAAAGCCCCAGCTTCTTCCGCTCCAGCTCCGACGCAGCAGCGATGCCCCCGCCTGAGAGGCCAAACCCGCTCAACATAGCCCTTACACGAGAAAACCTGGAGGGCGTCACAGCGGGCAGCCGTCCAGACTCGATAAGGGACAAAATGGCCCGCTACGAAGGCACTCACGGCGACACGAATATAGAGAGGCTGACGGGCCTGCGCTACAACGAAGGCGAGAGAAGTCGCGGCATCACGACGGGCAATGCAAGCCCAACGCTCATCAAGGGCGATGCCGGCATAGCAATACCCATGGACAGAGACCCAAGAACCGGGGAAAAGAAGAAGAAGCTCAAAGTGGCGGAGGAATACGTCTGCACAGACTGCGGTGAGTTCGCGAGGCGTAATTGGAAAGCTGTTATTGTCCAGATACGGTCTCTGACATGCTAATTTAGGCACTCTTGACTCCCCGGAGTGGCGCAAGGGCCCCAGTGGCCCCAAAACACTGTGCAATGCTTGCGGCCTCCGATGGGCCAAGAAGGAGAAGAAAAAGAGCAGCTCCGGCCCAGCAGGAGGAGGAAGTGGCCACGGCATGGGAGGGAATGTGCCGTTACTGGACCACGGCCAATCATGATGGGACCATCGCAGCGACCTTTCGCTGGTTCCACCATCATGATCTGTTTCAACAGATTCTCGCATGTTCTGTGGGCTGCGCCCTGGCCAGAATGGCCCGGGTCGTGTGCAGGCATACATATTGTTGTAGTCCCTTACAGGCGTTCTTGGGAACCTGCCACATCGCTGGCAAAATCAACCACTACGGATAGATCCTCGCGGAAGGCGTTCTCTTTTTTGGGCGTGCGGTAACCCTGAGATTGGGGCACGAAATCACGAGCCACGGATCCCTCCTATGGGGAAGATGAATAGGTGCCTGTGGGCATATCGGCCGACTAATGTGGCGGTGGCTCGGAGATGGTGGTTTTTATGATATTCTTGTGCCAAGATGCCGGGCCGTTCTGAGATTGGTCCTGGAGATACAAGCGGCCCAAGGGCAAGACAGGGCGTTACGGAGCGAATATGCGCCAATGACCGGTCATTGAGGCGCATTCGCATGCATCCATGGAGTCAGCTAGAAAGGGTTGCTTTCGGACGCCGACAAGGTGGCTGGACCTTGCGGTTCATTTCCTCGTCGCGCCGGACCTGCCCTTCTTAGGGGGCCCATTGGAGCTTGGGTACTTCTGGGGTTGCCATATCATCGTGGCAATTCTCATGGATTTTGCAGATATGGTTGGTGTAGGTGACGACCTGTCTTAGGAGGGAGGGATGAAAAGTGGTGGTGATGATAGTGGGGAGAAGACAAACCACAAGCCGGTGGGTTGGGTCTGGACATGTGTCTGATGAGATACGTTCAGAATTATACTTGTATGAGCCTATGAGCCTTGTTGCTTCTTTATGTATGAACCGGAGGCTCGGGGAGTCGTGAGGTCTTGGTCTCCCTGCTCTTAGGAGCCACGGGACGGTGTCAATTCTCAAACCATCCTCCTCCTTCCACTATCTGCCGGCCTTTCCAATTGCGAGACATGTCCACGGTGCTTATTGTTACCTCACTTGTACCCAAGCTACGATCCAACATTCCGTGGGGTTGTGTGCCAAC
The DNA here is from genome assembly GCA_039880775.1 of Diaporthe vaccinii. Classification (NCBI taxonomy): domain Eukaryota; kingdom Fungi; phylum Ascomycota; class Sordariomycetes; order Diaporthales; family Diaporthaceae; genus Diaporthe; species Diaporthe vaccinii. The sequence continues at coordinate 1,275,785 of JBCEDN010000015.1, read as the reverse complement.
AGGAAGTAGGACAAGGCAGCTGAGGATGCGGGCATCAACACAATGTGGCCAGTCTCGTCCGCAACAATATTGTACCAAACTGTGATCTCGGAAGAGCTTAGGTAACCCAACTCGGCTGACCCTGCATTTGGGGGATCGACCGACCTCACATGTTTGACACACATAATGGGAATGACCGCTGAGGACTCACCGCGCCAAGCACACACATGGTTGCTGTTGTGCGCTCGCATAAGTCGTCGACAGCCTTCATGCGGCCATGCGGGACGGTAAGAAATGCTTCCAACCAAGATCAACACCAGGGACCAGAGCCCGGGGGGGGGGGGCAAGCTTCAGACCTCCACCCCACACTCAGCGCACCACAAGCACAATCACACACACTCTTCCCCCTTACTGCCTGCACGCACAGCTTCCCCGTGCAGTAGCGAGGCGATGGTGGGCATCCTGCGGCATTAGATCTCATTGGTCTCTGGGTGGACTAAAATAGAGACTTGTCCATGCCACCCGCTGTCAAACAGTTCGAGAGCCTGGCGGATCTTGATGCGTCCAGACTGGGAGAGAATCAGGGATCTCTGGGTGATCTGCATCATTTAGTCTGGCGGTCTGTTACCAACCCTGCAACCCGTGTGAGTTTCAGCATGCGCAGCGCTATCTGGCTGCCCCGCCCTCGTCACTGCGCACAGCCAGCCAGCTACAGGGCCAAAAGGGGGGCCGAGTGGGTGACGACGGCTGCCTCACTCTGCGGCGTCTATCGTCGACAATCAACGGGTAAGGTGACGTATATTTATCGTCTCCAGAATTCCATTCATGGTTCCAGTCCGTCTCTGATCTTTTGTTCTTCCACGTCTACCAATTTTGAGAAGAAATACCCAGCACACAATACACAACAGCAAAATGTCTGACCAGCCTGGTAAGTAACAGTCCCATCGCGCTCGCTGCGGAAGCTACCCCGCGTCGTGAAGTCCCCTGCCAAGCCTCGAGCTTGGGGAAGCTTCACGATGCTCGGCACAGCTCCCAGCTCTGCTATGAGTCTCAACTGACGACCGCTTGAACGGATAGATTTCGGCAGTAAGACTGGACGCCCTAATCGTGACAATCAACATGCTCTAGACTAACGCGCATTGTGAACCCCAGGCGGTAGCTACGGCGGCAGCGGAGGCGCAGGCGGTGGACGCAAGTAGAACCCAGTCCTGCCAGCCCAGAGGAGCAGCCCCGACTAACACGACTTCACCCCCTCCACAGTCCCTCCCCGAGGAGGCCAGGTCCCCTTTGACGACGATGACGACGACTTCACCGGTGCCGCCGAGCACGCCACGCGCAACGCGGGCGGCTCGGGCGGCGACCTCTTCTCCTCCGTGATCGGGAACTTCCTGGGCAAGAAGAACCAACTGGCCAATGAGGAGGTCGATGAGCAGGGTATGCACCCCTCCATGCCTGAATCCGTTCACATTCAAGGGAAGACAACATATACGAAGGAAGGGGGGGGGGATCATGAGAATGATCAGAGACACCACCGCTGACACCCAGACCCCAATCAAAACAGCCGCCGTCAACCAGCACAAGAAGCTGTACGGCGGCGAGGACGACGGCAGCACCCAGCACGACTCGTCGAGCATGGGCAACGCGGCCGCGCTGCAGGCGCTCAAGATGTTCACGGGCGGCGACAGCAACGCGGGCAGCTCCAAGAGCGAGTTCATCGGCCTGGCCATGGCCGAGGCCAGCAAGCTGTTCGAGCAGCAGAGCGCCGCCGGCAAGGTCAGCTCCGACACCTCCAAGGAGTCGGCCGTGCAGCAGGCCGGCGAGATGGCACTCAAGATGTACCTCAAGAGCAAGACGGGCGGCGGCGAGAGCGGCGGCGGCGGCAGCAGCGGGCTGCTGAGCCTGGCGAGCAAGTTCATGTAGATTATCGGTATGCGTTGCTCGCTATCGTCTCAGCCTGAGCGGTGTTGACTGCAGGGACATGAGGTGAATCGATACTTTGGAAGGCCTTTTTCCTTGTCATTTTGTGGTGACATGTCACGATGTCTATATACATATTCGCTCTCCTGCCGTTGAGCCACCTTTTGAGGAAATGTCTCGTTTCATTGGCCTCGCATTTGCGGAGAGTTACGTATCTTCTGGAAAAGAAGTTGGTCTTGACTTTTTTATGCTGTTCTTCCGTACTCCTCACCCCTGGACTTGTCCGCCGGGGTTCATTTATGGTCCCGGTCGCAGGTCTCTGATTAGTCTTTAACTCTCCGCTCGACCTCGGCACGACACTAACTAACACTGTGACAACCCCTCTCAATTGACTGAGGTCACTTACACCGGGATATCGACGGTAATTGGGTAACTGCCAGAAGGCCTGCCCGAGGTCTCAATTACAATAATGAGAACGCGCATCTTCACTTGCTATTTCCCCACGATACTTGAGATTTCCAAACCTCATAATTTGGAGTCAACACACACTTGAACAAGCACAATGACGAGCCCTCCAGACTCATACGAGGCGATCTCCCTCCCAGCGGTGCGCCTCTCGCACCACCCGCCCTCCTCCAAGTCCGTCACGTCAGTCGTCATGGTCATCCTCAACCGCCCAGAACACAAGAATGCCTTCAACACCGACATGATGAGCTCGCTGGAGAAGGCCTTCGGCATGCTCAGCTCTGACCCGCGGGTGAAGTGCATCGTCCTCACCGGCTCCGACCCGCAGAACAGGATCTTCTGCGCGGGCATGGACCTCGCCGGCTCTCCCTCCGCCGGAGGTGCGAACGACGGTCCTCCGGATGCCTCAGGGCCGGTGACCCGGGACACACGTACGTAGAAGTCCTAGACCACCCCCCCCTCCCAAAAGAAAACAACAACGACAACAGCAACAGCAACAGCAACAACCTTTCTCCGTAACATCCGGCTAACCGACGGACCCGCCACACAGACCGCGACGGCGGCGGCCGCGTGAGCCTCGCCATCTACAACTGCCGCAAACCCGTGATATGCGCGCTCAACGGGTCCGCCGTGGGCGTCGGGCTGACGATGACGCTGCCGTGCGCGATCCGCGTGGCGCCGTCAAAGGCGCGCGTGGGCTTCGTCTTCGCGCGGCGCGGGCTCGTCATGGAGGCGTGCAGCTCCTTCTTCCTGCCGCGGCTGGTGGGCACGTCGCGCGCGCTGCACCTCGTCACCACGGGCGGCACCTGCGCCGCGGGCGACAGGCTCGTGGAGGGGCTGTTCACGGAGCTGGTTGGTGATGCGAAGGACGTGCTGCCGCGGGCGCTGGGGATCGCTGAGGGGGTGGCGAGGGAGTGCTCTGTTGTTAGTGTTGTTACGATGAGGGATATGATCTACCGCGGTGGTGCGAGCCCGGAGGAGGCGCACTTGCTGGAGAGTAAGGTGCTGTATGATCTTTTCCGCGGGGAGGATCTGGTTGAGGGAGTAAGCAGTTTTCTGGAGAAGAGGGAGCCGCAGTTTAAGGGGACCATGGAGGAGAATGCGCCGAGTGTGTATCCTTGGTGGGAGGACAAGTTGAAGGGGCCGCAGTCAAAACTGTAAGCTGCAGAAGCGGCAGCACTTGCTGGGAGTTCATCATGGCCTTCCAAGGTTGTTATGCAAACAAGGCCCAGCCTATAAGAGAGCGTCCAGCATATGTGAAGCAAATAAGCATAACCATGTTCGTGTGCACATACCCATGGTTTGTTCCTTAATTTCTCAATTGTTTATATTATTTGGTATCTTATAGAATAGTACACTTCTTGGGGAGCCCACAGGGGCCCTCGCCATCCTTCTCCTTCTTAGCCGCGCCGCCATTTTGTTGCTGAGCAGCGGGCGTGGACGCCGTCTCCTTCTTCGCAGCAGCCGCCGGGGCGGCGCCAGCCTTCCCACCCTCCTTGCTGCCGTCTGCCTTGCTTCCATGTAGTCAACCCGTGAACTTGGAGACGGTCTCGTAGAAGGTCTTGCCCTGGATCCCGGCGACCTCGAGCTCCTTGGGGGTTGGCTGGCGCGACCCGTCGCCGGCGGCGAAGGTGCCCGCGCCCCAGGGGCTGCCGCCGTGGACCTCGGAGAGGTCGGTCAGCTGGGCGAAGGTGTTGGCGTAGCCGAGGGGCACGTAGATGATGCCGTGGTGGGCGAGGGTGGACATGGCCGCCAGGGCCGTGGACTCCTGGCCGCCGCCGGGCGAGGCCGTCGAGATGAAGACGCCGGCCAGCTTGCCGTGGAAGTCGCCGCCCTGCCACTGCTTGCCCGTCTTGTCCCAGAAAGCCTTCCACTGCGCCGGGAAGTTGCCGAACCGCGTGGGGATGCCGAGCAGGAAGGCGTCGTACCCCGCGAGCGTCTGCGGGTCGTCGAGCACCTTGATGTCGGTCGGCTTGGGAGGGGCGTGCATCTTGGCGAGCACGTCCTCGGGCAGGGTCTCGGCGATTCTGCGGGCGAGGTTTTAGTGTTCGTGGGATCACACTTGAGATTGCGAGTGAGGGTGGGTTAAGCCGTACTGGAAGATATCTGCTGTGCCGCCAGCAGCCTCGATTCCCTTCTTCTCAGCCTCGGCGAGCTGCTTGATATGCCCGTACATGGAGTACTGGAATGGAATTGTCAGCCATTGCTTTGCAAGTAGAGGCATGCAACCTTGACGGCATTTATAACGCGTGTAGGTATGTGACAATGTTGTAAAGCCACCATAGAAACATGGCTAGTTATGGACCATGGTATATAGCCCTGGAGGGAGGGGTAAGTGGGTACTCACGTAGACAACTGCGATCTTGGGAGCCATCCTGAATGTTTTGTGCTGGTCTGGCAGTATAGAAGAGATATCAATTGGAGTGTATAAAAGCTAATCGAGGGGCACCAATACGGTCTGTTGTAAGGTATATGGAGTACGGGCTGTTGAGTTGGTGAGCACGGATAGGCCTGGGAGTCTGGCCGCCTTATATAGAGCTCTGTCAATGGCTCCGGTTGTCTTGACGCAATGGAGCGTCTCGAATGCGACGGCAGGTGTTAGGGCAGGTTGCTAGGGCGGGAATGCGGCCGTGCCGCCGAATGTTGTCAGGGCAATCCACCTAACAGGGAAAGCTCTAGAACATCGTACTCTTAGGTATTCTGCTCCGTAGGCTGCCCATCTGTCATGTCTGAGCTCATGATGGTATAAGCAGACCAGATGGTGTGGTGGGGCCGCATCTACCCAGCACGGGCACACTGCTGGCACGGCACAGTTGCGAATTGTGGACTGGAGCTGCGGCTCGTATCAAGCTCGCTCCATCGAGAGGAGGCGGAACACGGTACAGCTCGCATTGCATGCCGCACAGGTGACCAGACTGGTCAATTGCGTGCAGAGGCCCTCGCCTGTTCCCATCCAAGGCGACCAGCATGTCGTTTGGCCTCGATGAAGCTTTGGTAGCATTGCAACCCGGATCTTCATCTGACAGTTGATGGTGCTGGCGCTGCTGGGTGATAGCTTCTCCGCAGCAATCGGGTCGAGGCAGGGGTTGCTGCGTTGCTGGGCTGCTGCAGTGTCATGCTGGGACAGGTCGGCCTGCAAGGTGCGGCCAAGGCTAAGATGGTGGGGTTTGTACCCATGTACCTTGTTGCCTCCCCCCTGGAGCTGGCTTAGACGCCCTGCTTAATCATGGCTTACTGCTACTGCCATCAGCAACCAGCAGGTGGATCAAATGCCGGCTGGGTTTGTCGTGTCTGACAAACCGTTGGCAATCAGACAGGTGCGCTCTGGTGTGCGATGGTGCTGAGCACTGATCGAGATCCAGACGCATACTATGATTAATACTACTGCTGCTACCATGAATTGCTAGAACGTTGGACTCCGCTGTGTGCATGCAGTCAAATCGTAATCGATGGAGACAACCGCACAAACTCCACAGCAGCTTCTCCATGAGTTGTGGGTACTGAGTCAGCACCTGCGTGGGCACATATCTACGTTCAAGCACATAGCTGTTTTGGGAAACAAGATTACAAAGTGTAGGTCATCGGCAACATGAAAGGATGAAGGACGCGCAGACTTGCAACTGTGGAGTTTCCCGAAACTATGAGACGTGCATCTTGCGCACATCGCAGGCTCGCGGTCGGGACATTCCTTCCTCTACCGGTATACCACGAGTTTTAGCCTCCCGTTCGAGAAGGAAGCCACAGATTTACTGATACCTCGAACATCTCATTTTTTCTCTATCAGACGTGATGGCACTTCATCTGACACCTCCGACTGTCCCATGTAGTGAACGCTAACCACCATGACTGGCCCCTTCTAATACCCAGGATGTAAATGCCACAGGCCATCCTGCTTTGTATGCCTCATGCAGCCAATTTCCCGTTTCTCCTGTACAAAACAACCCTGGAAGCCATATATAAGATCGAACCAAGAGTCAGCCCGGCCGCCGAGTACCCAATGACCCCCATCCACTCCCGCTCGCTGTATCCACCGAGGATCGCTCCAGCAATCGGCGTGCCCACCAAGATGGAGAAGCCAGTCAACGTAAACGTCATTCCCATCCGTGTTCCGACACGGGACATATCAGGCGACATGGTCAGGATCGCTGAAGGCGTCACCGACACGATTCCCCCTGAGAACAGGCCGTATAGCAGCGCAAAGACCACCAAACCGGCTAGATTGTGGATGCCCAGCCAGCCATAAAGCAAGATAGCTGACACGGCAGCACATGCGATAATCACGTTCACACTCCCTAGCTTGTCGGCCAGGTAGTTTGGCACGATGCGGCCAAACACACTGCCCACGTTGAGCAAGGTGACTGTGTACGGGGAAAAGTCCAAGCTCGACAGATGGTGCACCTCGCAGAAGAGCTGGATGTAGAAGAAAGCCGTGTACAGGCACAGAAACATGAAGGTGCTCGCCACAACGAACAGGACGAACGCTGGGTCCTTCAAAGCACTGGCGTCAATGAGCGCTCTCTTCCGGCCGGATGGCGGCACCCGCGTTTTCATGAATATGATTGGGATCACGCTCAGTCCCAGTAAGATGAAGGCGATGACACGCGTGGCCCAACCAAAGCCTACCCCGGAGACGAGCCGACTGAAGATGATCGGGAAGACGATTCCCGCCAACGGACTCCCGCTGCTGGCGATACCAATGACAAACGCCCGTTTCGTGGTGAAGTACTGCGACAGGATGGCCGTTGAGGGAAGGAATGTCAAGCCCATGCCTATACCGATGCAAATGCCTTGCGCCAGCAGGAGGTGCCAGTACTCTGTGCCCAGGGATGTCATAAACTGCCCAAAGACGATGAGAAGGAGTCCGCTGATGAGCAGGTGGCGGAAGTATCCCGCATCATATAGAGGTCCAGCCACAACACCAACCAGCATCAGCAGGGAAGCTTGAAGCGAACCAATCCACGATATAGAGGACGAGGATGACGACGTAAGCAGTGTCGTCTCGTAGTAAGTTTGGAACACCCCGAACGTGTTCACCAAACCCCAGGTTGCAACCAATACAACCCACGACCCGAGTACCTGCAGCCAGGCTTCGGTCCCACCATCGGGGATCGGGCCGTGTAAGCTTTGAGGTGCACTCTGCCCCGGGCCCGGCGCAGTTGGCGAACCCGAGCCAGCTGGTTTATCAGATCCGGGGCTTGGCTCGATATCTTTTTCGGGGTCCACTCGTGGCTCGTTTCCCTCCTCCCGGTCCGAGACATATGGCTTTTCGGAGTCAGATGGGATCGACAACCCCGTTTCTCGGTCCATGGCGTCCCCGCCGAGCTCACTAGGTTGGAGTACAGAGTGCCAGTGACACTGACCGGAATAAGGACGGCTCTCTTTGACTGCGCAGAAATTGCCGAGTATCGATGACGTTTCGAAGGAGAGGAAGATACGACTGAAAGCCCCGTCAACTTACTCGCAACTGGTATGGGCCGGGTAGGGAAATGATGACTCGTCGGGCACTTGTTCACTGATCAAGGCAGGACGCAAGAGGATAAATCCATATTCCCTACTTGCGGATTTCTGACCGTCACGCGGGCCCTGTTATTATGTCCCTAGCCAAAAGCCGAAGACGCGAGGGGAGGACGTTCTGTTTCGGGTGTAGACTGGATCGGATATAAGGCGTGATTAGTACTTGTATTGTTTGTGCGGTTAGCGTCCTGCGGTGCTCCTACGGCTTGCTCTCCTGCTCCTCTGGGTAGGGATTGCCAAAAGCGGCAGCTTGCTCTGCAAACACCGCCCAATGGCGCAAACTGACTGCTCTACCTGTAGGAAGCCGTGCTCTCGGGATCTGAATGCGATCTGGCGTCCTAGCAGCTAAGTTCAAGGCCTTGCCTGGCTACATGGTAACCACTTCGCTGTCTGCAATCCCTGAGGGACCGGCCCTCTCTCGCCGGGGAAGATCATCTAGGAGCGGTCACACGTAAGATTTATCGCCGAAAACATTCCTACCTGCGGAGACTGATGGGACAAGCGGGCGGGGGTCGGAGTTACGAAGCAGCCAAGGATGGGATATTGGTTGTCTTTTAACAACTCGCCCTCACCGCGCCCTTGGGAGACCACGGTTCATTCACAAGCAAAGTCGATGGTGGAGAATGGCATGTGGAAGGCAAAACACATCTTGGTATTCTTCTATTGAGGCACCCGAGTGCCTCCGCACTTATATCTCTGCCAAAAAGTCGGTTCTTCGTTAAAAGCCCATCGTTCTCAGAAGTTCCCTCCTTTCCCTAGCCTACGGCTGCACGTTCGCAAATAGGTCGGCCTCCTGGTGCTCGCAGCCACCGCAGTGGCAGACGAACCCGTACACGGCCTTCAGCACGTGCCGGTAGTCGCAGTACGAGACCAGCATCTCCGCCCCCTTCTCGATGTCCCTGGTGGCCGTGAAGGTCATGGCCTGCTCGCGCTCGTCCCACTCGTACTTGGTGTTCCTCTGAGCACCGCACGCGTGGTTGAAGTTGGACGCGATGGCGAAGACCCCGTTGTAGCCTCTCGCCAGGTCGAACCTGGAGGTGGGGAGGATGTTAGTGCTTTATCTTGATGGCTGAGAGTGAGGGATATATATTCTCTCTCTCTCTCTCTCTCTCTGTGTGTGTGTGTGTGTGTATGCAACTTACGAGTTCGCGTTCCACCTCTGGCGCACCGGGCACGCCTCCCACTCGTGGTACGCGACCAGCCCGTCGTAGACGGCCCTCTCCTCGCCGCCCAGCCGCGCGTGCTTGGCGCGGAGCTTCTCCAAGCCCCTGGCGCGCAGCAGGGGCGCCTCCACGAGGACGTCGGTGCCGTGCTTGATGTCGGCCGCCGCGAACACCCCGTAGCCCTGGAGGGCCGACCTCGCCACGGCGATGTGCTCGTTGGCGAAGGTGCGGTTGGGCGGGGCGTCGCCGGGGGCCCAGCCCGCCCCGAGGCACGTGTCGGCCCGGCGCGAGAGGTACTGCCAGCTGTTGTCGTCCCTGCGTGCGTTCGAGATTGGTTAGTATACTGTTCCCATGTGGCTGAGTATGTGGTGGGAAGGGATGTGTTACTTACTCCTCGGTCTCGCTCTTGGAGCGGGCCTCTGCCCGCTTTGAGGCGACGGGTTCCTCATCCGAGGAGTCGGAGTCGTAGTCGGAGGATGAGTATGGATATGCCTCTTGTGGGACATCCTCGGTGAAGGATGTGTGAGGCGAGGAGGAGGAGGAGGGAAGGGAGAGGGAGAGGGAGAGGGAGGAGAACTCAGCCGTCGCATCAGGGGTGTCTGGGCCTGTGGACGGGGCAGAGTCTCCGTTGACGACTTTGTTGTCGTCTGCCTCTTCTGCGAGGTCTTTGGTGTGGGGTGATCCAGGGGTGTCGGCCTGGTCAGGAGGGAGTCGGTCCCTTTGGACCGTTTGGTCGACGTGGGTAGGCGTCGCCATGTTGGGTCGGTAGGTAATGTGGTGAGAGAAAGTCGGGTTCTTGGTATGTCGAAGACTGTATGCTGAAGACCACTGTTGTAGCCTGCCAGAAAGTTCGTATGAGATCCGTTCTAACACACGACCCGAGTATGAAGTTATGGGCTGGAGATAGAAGTTGGAAGGGAGCAGAAGAGGAGCTGGGGGGAAGGGTTTAAATATGTTTAGCCAAGATTAGGCTCCTCTGCAGAGTCTGGTCAGTCAATTGTCCATGCAATGTCATTCAAGCGAAGCTCTCCATTGTGTTGGTTAACTTCGTCCGATTCTTCTGGTGGGATTGTCCAAAGGGGTTAGCGCGTAGCCAGCAGACTACCAATCAACAGACATAGTAAGTCATGAGCTGGGATGACAACGCGTGACAATAGCGCTCTGGAGAGGGGACTATAGGATTATACTTACAGGCTCGGCCGGAGTGATTGTCGAGACCGATGCTCGAAGAGCACAATATCTTGGCCTTGATTCGAAGCGATAAAGTGCTGTTCGCTGTGTATGTCGTGGCAATGGATGCTCACTGGAGTCTGAATGCAACGGTTTTGATCTTCGTTCAGTCGCTTTGGGTACCGTATCAGCCCCAACAATGGATAATAGGGTAACTCGTCGATAGTCCGAGCTATTTGGTGTGTGTGCGGTAGAGATAGCAAGATCGATCAGTGCGATCGCTGGCTTTCTGGTAGCCAGGTCTTTGCTTGAGATATGGTCGAATGAGGTCTGAGTATGTGGTGTATAATGATTCTGAGATCACACGTTTGTGTGATGTATTATGGACAGACTTTGCTGATCCAATGATCGATGTATGTTTGATGCCTTCTATCAGGCGCGCAACGGATCGTTATTGAGAGATATGTTGGCCGGAAGATCTCGGACCAAGAAATAAAGTTGCCAGCGGCAAGTCGGGAGGTAGTTTCCTTGAGAGTGACGGTAAATGGTGTATCTCAGGAGGAGGTGTGTAAAGACTAAGGAGGTAGAAGATAGAAGTGGCCGAATATGTGGTCTTGGCCTTTTGCCGTTGGAAGGCTGATCTGTTTCGTAATGTGAAGATAGCTTGCACCCTGGGTTATGGACTCAGGGGTAAATTAGCAAGCACTGTTTCTCGTTATGCTGCTGTTCCGCAGATCTCCGGCCAGGCCGAAGACGCTCAGTCGTAATTGCCGAAGAAGCCGGGCGACAGTATGAGTGGAGGGAGGGACGTCTCTGGTAGTGACGAGCAGACCGGGTGGTAAGAGGAGACAAACGCGCCAGCTACGGTATGCTCTCGAGCACGTCTTCGGGCCGTGGCACTTGGAGGTAGTTCTCGGGAACGTCAGCTGGTACTTGATGATCCGCTGCCCAGTTTCTGACCGCTTCAAAGTTACGGCAAATGTGCTCTGTGTTGAAATCTGGGAAGGCTTGTGGGTGTTCTTTGTCCCACCAGATCTGGCCAAGGAGTCCAATGTCGACTGTACACATCAACTACTGCCGAAGGATGTCCACACAGTGTGCTGGAAAAGATTAGTGGGAGGGTTTAAATATCGTTGAGAGAGGAGAGAGAGAGCACCAGGTCTGCTCACTGATATGGGATCGAAGAATGTGACCCTCGTTTCTGAATGCACCTGTTCCTTGCTTGACATAATAGTCGTAATTGAAGAAGAGTGATTGTCGAATCAGATCCTGCGAAAGGTCAGTGAGGATGACGGGGTATGAGAACAATTGTGCTTTGGTGCTTTTTGGGATACGAGGTTCTATGCAATCTTTCAGATGGAAAGGAGCCTTTAGACAACACCCGGGCGAGTCAGAGGGCAAACAGAGAAACACCAATGACGGAACAATCTCCATGTGATGGGATCGCGATGTGATGGGATGGCGTACCAAGCAATGGAGGTGGTGTAAGCCCTCAACGTTGGCTATGAATCCACTGCCGTGTTCAGGTGATACCCTCACATGTGAAGGTCGAATTCCTGATAATTCCGCATATACCTCAGGAACAATGCTGGGACGATCTATGATATGCAGGTAAGTATCATGTTTGCAATGCCAAGGGATATCCGGGCAAGCACAGAGGAACCGTGCTGGGGGAGGGGGGGTTGCCTCTGACAATCAACACCCAAACTCTCCCAAGCTGCATCCACTTCGGGATTTGCTTCCTGTCGAAAAACGCTCTCACGGAAGAGAGAACCGTTGAACCTGGCGATCGCAAGGTCTATGTTCCCTGACTCGAGAATGGGGGCTGAAGTAGTCAGCTGGATGTACATGGCTCTCTGTGTTGGCAGTACTGAGTGTGTGCAACTTGCAGTTGGCGGAAGAGCGATGTAGACAATCCCGGTCGGTGACCCATACACGAGCTGTCCAGATACCTACCACCCATGAAAAGAGGCAGGCGGTGGCTAGACAGGAGAGGATGAGTCGTGGGGTGTGTCTGGGCTGGACTTCGGCTCTCGGGTAAGGCTCCTCGTCGGTCACTGTTTGTGGCACTTGCGAAGAAAGAGGACTGTGAAGCACCCCACTGAGAAATTGCATCATATTGGAGAATCACACTCTGTGAACGTGATATTGCTAGGCTAAGACTAAGATTTGTGGTCCATCTGATCAGTGAGCCGCCGGTGCATTTGCTTAAAGGGTGGGCTAGATGTGCAAGAAGCCTGGGATCTCATGTATCATGTCTCAGACAAAACCACGTCATGTGCTCGTATGACGGAAGGTTGCCTATTTCAGCCGCGGACCTTTTATGCCAAGTCTGCTTCTGGTTTGGTGTTCCTGGTGTAACTGGCAACACAGAGAGACAGTTCTTGACCGAAACAGGCGAGGCTGAACCAAGTGGACTGTTGCAGGGCTCTGGCTTCAGGGCCGATCAAGAATTCGTCTGGGAGAGGCGTTCATCGCCCCTTATTCCCCTTGGTCTGCAGTCCTTACCGCCTGGGTGTAGCCGCAAGGGATGGAGACGGCGCAGCCCGTCGACAAGAACCAATGAGCTGAGAGTTAGGGGACAGTCCTGGTGGGCAAGCGGTCTTCCGTCCTACCACTCTCACAGAATTTGGCTGAAAGCCAAGCCGTGTTACAGTTGCATATCACACAAGAGTGGAGACAAAGACGTGCACGCAGGGTCTTCAGCTCACCTGCTGAGGTTGATTACAGCAATCAAAGCCGAAGGATGGGGTCCAAACTGCTGACCTGTCTCACTTTGCGGTTCTCGAAGTGTGGTCTGACAGCGCTGTCAAGACACCATGTGAGGCAGTTTGTCAGGGTCTGAGACATAGTAAGGACGAGCAAGGCTCCAGGCCCTCTCTGCATCTTACATTTTACATCAGCGGCATTATCCCTTGATCTGGATGCCGTGGCTGGTAAAAAGGATTGGTGGGTGATCCCGGTGACAAAGGCAGTGACTGGGCTTAGATGTCATCCCAAAGATCAAGCCGCAGAAGATATGAATCGGCCCTGGACATCCCGTTGGCTTGAAAAGTGCCAGCCCAAGTCGCCACTCTGCTCCAACTTTGTGCACAGAAGAGTGCAAGATGCTGTTGCTTCGACCCTTCATAACAATTTGTCTCGCTCAGGTGGCTGTCACCGCACCAGCACCGATAATTGGCCCTATCCCACCGGCAGACCACGCGGACCTTGGTCAACTCGTCTATGGGATCAGTAAATTTGTCAAGAGGCTTGTTGGGATCGCCCCTCGAGCTGAGGTCAACAACCACGGAGCTTATGGATCCTATGGCAAATATGGTAGTTACGGTAGCTACCCGGACGTGGGCGGTGAGGTCAACGGTGAGACGAGCAGTGAGGCCAACTCCGAGGCGGAAGCAGAGTCGTTAACTACTTTGACGACAACGATGCCTGTTTTCACAACCACCATTACCCTGAGGTCCGTGAGCACAAGCACGAGCACACCCTTGCCGACCATAACTGCAGTGAGTACAGCTAGCCGCTTGTGGCAGATGAGCACTAGAACATGGCACCGTGGACATCAATTATCGGCAGGATCATATGATCACGCAGCCCATCTCTGGTGCTCATTTGTTCTTTAATCAATGTTCGCCTGACTGACCTTGATGTTGGCCAACTTCTAGTACTGTCCCATGCTGGACACAACTTCTGTTGCTTCCGACGACCTCATCATTTGCACAAGGATTGACAACTCTCAGTGACATTGGGTGGTGTAGGAGACTGCTTGTTCACTTGATCTTCCAAGTGTTGAGAACAATTCACAATATCACATTATGAGGCCAGGATGCATGGAACAGTTTTGATGGTGTTATGTGGGCATCGGCAAAGAGCTGGCAAAGGAGTGACACAGAGTGGGCGACTACTTCAGCACTGCATTCTCATTATCCTTGCGAATTATGCTTCTTTCCATATTCAAAGTCTTTGCATAATAGTGGAAACTTTGAGATCATTGAGGCTTTCCATGATTTGGGGCTGCTCGCATTCTGCTCGCAAGATGGCTGCCTCTATCATCACTGTGGATAACAAATAGACAAGGAGGGCGGCGAGGGCGGCAACTCACACGAGGTTGGATCATTCAGCAGAGAGTAGCATATTCGAAGCATCACAATATTTCATCATGCAAATATCTACAAGATCCACATAGCTGTGATGACTGAGTCTTTCTCTTGAAAGGCGACAGAGCTTGAAAAGAATGGGCTCCCACATCATACCCATGTCACCTTAGACTACATAATTTCAAACTTATCATCGAATCTAAACATAATTCAGAGCCCCAAAAGAAAAGTTGATTATTACTATGAGGAAGATGAGTCACGGGTGTGTTGACAAATCCAACTCTAACATCATGCTTCACAGAGGTAATACCAAACAAGAGCCTGTACCCTGGACACACACATTCATTGATCAGTCCCTCGAAGTCAACTCAGAAGTGAATATGACTTACACACGCATTTCAATACAAAATCTCATTGAGATATCCTCTCCCTGGGGTCCATCCCTTGATGGCGACCTTGGGTCTAGAACCTCAACCAGGGGGCGGAGCCGACCGCTGGAGCCGCCCGGCGGCATGACACCACCCCCGGAAAGTTCGATGGTAATTATTTCTATGAAATTTGTGCTTTCAGAGTACTCTTCATAGGCATACGGAGCTTGGTAATGGTTTCGCTGAATCTGCCCCAGATACCCAACCGGCTGCCAACTGTACAATTTTAGACGGTCTGTCTGACATGAAACTGATACAACTTTGAAAAACAGGTTGGTTCACTTCCCGTAGTCGACAGGTAATAGACGAAATCAGACCACCCTGGGGCTTTTCTCGACCGCAACAGAAGCGGCGGAGCTTGACCAGTTTCTTAGATACAGCCAACGCGTTTCAAAGGAAGCCGGTTGAGCTCAATGCAAATTTGAGAAATGACACAAGATTCTGTCTTTGTGGAAATGCCTGAGCCCAATATATTTTCAGGCGCACCAACTGACACAGGCCGTCATGGTGTGTACCCATGGGTGGCGAAACGGGTAATTTAGCAGCCAGCCACCGTTGACCAACAAGAGGGACCGCGGGATGGTGTTATTTTCCCAATAGTGACAAGGGCTGTATCTTAAACGTCAACAAACACTGTACACATAGATCTGGGGGCAGACTGAGATCGCAAAGTACATAAGTCGTGAAAGTGATACACCTCGCCTCAATTGATCGGCACACACCTATAGCACATATAAAAAAAGGCAGGGGTCAGATGCAGGAGGGCGGTTATCCCTGGCTTGTGCTCATGAAGCCCGTTGGATAAGTTCTCTCCCCCACCCCTTTCCCCCCTGCACATGAGCGGTCACATTATCTCTCAGGTAGGTGGGTGTGAGGCACTTGTTGGGGGAGAACATGCGCGTGCCCGGCCGTGCTTCCCTTGCTGCTGCGCCGCGGGATAACCTGAGTGGCCAAGCACAGCCAACAGTCTCGCGGCTGTTTTCTGCGCCGGCCAACCAGTGGCCGAAGTCTTTCTGATGGTGCGCCTTCAACGGGGATGTCATAGGTGGGAGCGATGACAGCCCTATCTCTGCTCATCTGACCGCCGTTGAAAAAAAGCTGCGCATTTGGCCATCGTAAGGCACGCTGACGTTGGCGGTGCTTCTTGGCATGGCTTATGTCTACTGAATCAAGGCTGATGGTACTTTACTTCTTGACACTTTTGCGCATAATGAGGAGGCCGGGGAAGCCTGGTATTCGGTGGAGGGACCATGGCTATGGGATCTTGAGACTGGTATGCTACCATAGTATTACAAAAGGTTGGGGAAAGCAGGATTCGGCAAATCGATTCAGTGTGGCGCATGGTCATTTCTGGCTGCTCAAAGACGTGCCGTGTGGAAAGACTTCACGTTGTGACTTGGAATAGACATGATCTACCACCCAGGTCAAAGTCTAGACTGCGATTGGCATCTCTAGTCGTCACGAAACACCCCTGTTGGCAGGAAGCAGCACCGTTTGACTCGCACAGTAAGAGCGACAGGGTGTCGAGGTCAAAGGAAGTAGTGGTTTCGTACCAAGCAGGCCTTAGCCCCCTTGAACTTTTTTCCGGGGAGGGGGGGGGAGGGGGGTTGTTCCGGAATTTCTGAAGATCGACGATGAAAGGAAAGGTGTGGTATAACGATGCATTCTCATGTGTGTTGGTAGCTGAAAGGGTGATAGCACACCACAAACAGACGGTTTGTTGCAGAAGCTGAAGATGGCCACCAAAAGGGGACAAACACTAAAGAAAGTTGGGTAGGTGGAAGCCCACATCCCTACAAGGGTTGGCTGTCTGTATCAGGCTTAGTGGTCATCATCACAATTTCAAATAAAACCATTTTGTGTGTACGGCTCAGAATACATTGCTGACTTTCACTTCTTGTTATCGTGGAGAATGAATATTACATCACCATAAAGTTAGAAGAGAATACTAATGAACGCCACTGGTACTTCCTGGAGACCATGATTAGAGCCACAGCTCCTGAGAAACCAGCACGGTCGTACGGAAAAAGACGAATATGACAAATGAGTATCTGAAGATCTTTGAACGTTCTGCTGCGTCTATCGTCTCAACCGTCTCAACCGCCGTAGCTTCAAGTCCAATGACACAGATGCGCTGCACGCATAACATTCCCCTGCTGCCAACAGAGCGTCTAATCTTGGCGATGGGCGGCCAAACCTGAGGTACCCCAAGCCCCTTTCCAGCAACCGAGATTGGCGCAGCGCACAGTATTTCCTATCGGGCTAAGCGTCCAGGACATGCAACGGGTATCCGCGGGCAGCTGCCTGTCCGCTCGGGAAGAATTGCCCCCATACGAACTGGCACCTGGGGACCGTCCGCGGCCGACTTTGTGCTGATGCGTACCGAGCTGCCCTCTTCCTTCCCGAGCCCGGTCGAGCCATCTCGGCCCGCTTCCTTCAAAGCCTACCCGTCTGTGCCGCCGTTGGTGGCGAATGCTTGTCTTGGACGCATTAGGCTGTGGTGCTATTGGCATGGACGAGTGTCATTGGGCCGCCTATCAGGTCCGAGGAGCAGGCGCAGTTGAGTCCAGGTACCTCTAGAAGAGAAGACCGAAGCTCACAATATGGCGAATTTTGTGTGAATAGATGGCTAAGCCCTAGCAAAGTTCGTTTCACGAGGAGCAATCCGTGACGCCAAAACCACTTGAAATTCTGTGTGCAACTCGCCTCCAGCAAATAGAGAAATCAAATATCCCGCCCAAGAACGTTTCACAAAATCAAATAACCTCCCTCATACGAGATACAGGGAAATTCCGGCCTCCCTTCTAGTAAATCACACTCTTACCGCAGTCCGGACAGTTTCTGCCAACGCCTGCCTGCCTGACTTTGCGGCAAGCGCAAACCCACCATCCCTCCTCAGTGACCTTACTGATGATCTTTCGGTTGCACTCTCGCGTGTAGACCCCGTACTTTGCACCGCAGAGGATGCAGAAGCGGCGAAGAGCAATGATCTCTTTCAACTGCGGAGCTGGGGCCGCAGGACCCGCCCGCGAAGCATCGGACCTGGTCTGCTGCTGCGGTTGGCAGATCCTGGTGAACGGTCTGATGTGTGGCCGTCCCATCGGGCTCTCGTCTCTCAAAGAGTTCTCGGGGATGCAGATCTCGTATGTGTAGGCGCTGCTGTCCACGCCTGCCCCGGGGATGTTGCCGGCCTCGACCTGATAGACCGGGCGATACGTCTCGCAGCGCGGGGGCGTTGCGGACGAAGAGGCCGTGAAGAATGGGTTGACCCCCCTGACCGGGGCGATACAATGCGTGCCTGAGGTGATGTCCTTGTAATGAAGACGCAGGTCGTCGCAGTTCACCCCTTTCTTCATGTACTCCGTCACGTACGACTCGACGTCTGTCGCCCTGACTTCCGCCTTGTCCTTGACAAGCCACTCCGGGGGCCGGCTGGGGTTGACTGAGCTGACCTGCACGTATTCGACGCGCGTGTCGACTTTCTTGTCTGACTGGGTATTGTGCCCGCGCTTCCTCTGGCCTTTGATTGTCCCGTTGGTCTTGGTTTCTAGGTGCTTCCCCTCGAAGTAATACGCCGGGAGTATCTTGAAACACGAGTAACATGCAAATTTGTCGATATCGTCTTGGCGGGATTTGTCCTTTGCTCGTTGCTTTGGTTTGGGTGAAAGCTTTCTCTGGTTCCTCTTCCCCTTGATGGCCTTGCTCAAGGACGGTCCTTCGTCATCCGGAGAGGACGCAGCGTCTGAGTCCTGAGTCCCTGGACCAGTGTCATCCTGGCTTCTTGAAGTTTTCTTCTGGAAGTTCTCGGGGTTGTAATTCTCTTCATGTAACAAGATGGCAGTCTTTTTTCCCCAGGGGATTGCATCAAGCTTGACCATGTCGTACATGTTGGAGTTGCAACGCCTGAGCAGGATTTGTTTCTTCCAGTCACAGTGAACCATGATCCGCATGAATATCTCCATGGGAAATCTTTCGAGAATTGACTTCCTTTCCGTCTCTCTCGGTGCCAGGTTAACCTGTGGGACGTCGTAGAGTTCCTCAAAGGTCGGCATCTTATCGCCCGGGCCCGCCGAGCCTGGGCGACTGCCAAGGTCTGAAGTGGTAGAGGCAGTGGTTGGGCTAGTAGGAGGCGATCCGTGGCTGCTGGGAGCTACAGTACTCCGACTTGCTACTGGGCTTGCGGTGAGTGTGCTGCCAGAGAATAGAGACGAAGGTCTCCGCTGAGATATACCTGCGTAGCCCAGCTGTCTGCTATTGTCATCCAGAAAGTGGGGAGGACTTGGGTAAGATGAAGTCTGTTGCTGCCAGGTACTTGTCTTGCGCGAGTGGCCCAACCCTAGATCAGGGGGAGGTGATTCTGTGGAGGGATCTCCTAGAGTAGCCCAAGAACATGCTGGCCTGTCTGCCAAGAAGCCGTATTGACTTGAAGACTGCCTAGATGCATTTTTGGACTTCGCAACAGCCAGGGCGTCGATTTCCCAGGCTCCTACTTCAAGCGATGTAGGCCAGGTCCATGATCCGAGCCTACATCGCTTGGACTCGGGCTCTCGTGAGTGGATGGGTTGTGGGTACTCGCCAGCCTGGGGACAAGACCTAGGCAAACTTGAGGTCACCCACGTAAAGTCGTTGCGCGCACGTGGCTGGTCGAGCCACTGTGGGTGTTGGGATTGTGGATACTGGTCTCCACAGGTGGCGACAGGAAAGTCGACGATGTCTCTTGAGAAGTCTCGGGGCAACATCCTGTCGGCTTTGTTGGAGTACGTCGAATAAGTGCTGGATGCCCGTAGCTTCTGAATCGGAGGCAGACATCGAGCAGTTGAGATTGATGGTGGACTCGTGCAAGACATCAGATGGTATGGAGGGTGCGTCTGATGAGGCTGAACAAAGGTAGTGCCCATATCCCGCGCTGATGGCCGGCAGAGTTCGCTCTCGGACGAGAGACTTGGGGTAAACGGTAGGTTTCTCGATGTTCGGTCCATTGGCACACTGATTTCGGGGGAACTGATGGAAAGTGAGTTCGCAATCGTATGGCGCAAGATCCCGGAGTGATGCTCTTGAGAAGGATATCTCTGAAGAAAGACTCGTCTTGTGGGCCCTTCTGAGGCGACAGAGCGACAGATTACTTAGAGAAAGGGAGGCAAATCAACGCAGCGGAGCGAGAATTGTGAAGAACAATAGACTGGTGTTCTCGGCTGTCTTTAAGTTATCAAGACAGTCATCTGGACAAAGTCCCCCAGAGTCGATCAGTCCCCGCTGAGGGAAGCAGTGTTGCAGGGTGAAGGAAAAGGGGGGAGATGGGAGCCATGGTCCTGCGCCCCGCAGCTTCTTCACACCTTGCCTACTGCGTAAAGCAGTTGTCTGTTGGGAGGAGATTACCAATAAAGAACACAGTTTGAAGCGCCACAAGACCTGTCGACACCGTTTCCAAAGAACCGGGACAGGCCTTCGAGCGCCATTGGAGGGGACAATGAGGGGACCGGTCGTTTTTGGACTCACATGGCCGAGTGTCTGAGAGCATGCATATTAACGAAAAAGCTGCAGTGTATGTTGAAGCCCCTGTCGATTTGTCTTGCCTGGTGGAAACTGTTACCCTGTCCACACCTGGCTGCAGGTGTAGGCTGCATGATGCACCTCAACCAGACACTGTGCTGCAGCCTGTCGAAAGTGTGGCCCCTTCGAAGCAGGCTGCGTGATCTTCCAGGGCTCGGCCATGGGGCGTGGGCTGGTCAAGATTCCCGGATGCCTACACCCACACAAAAGTACTTCGCAGTATCGAATGAGCCGAAGCACGGTGCGTCCCACTCGAACTTGGGCTTGGATCGTGGGAGTCCCCACTCGATCTTGCAACCCCTGAAGTGTTCAGACGCATGGAGTCTTAGGCAAAGATCAGTTCCAGGGCACGGAAGAAAGCCTCAACGTAAATATCTCTGTCATAGCGCAATCAAGCAGATAGCCGAGGGTATAGCAGATGTTCTTGGCCCGGTTTGTTCTGACCCATCCCACGATCTCCCCGGATATTTCGAGCTGCAATGTGAACTGATACCCAGATTCCACCGGAGCATAATCCTCAAGTTCTGAAAAGAGTTAAATGGCCCACTGGCCTTCTCAGATTCCTGGTTCAGAGCCAAAAAAGAAAGTTGGGTGCGCGCATATATTCGTCCTTGAAATTGAGCGCGCCCTTTTACAGCCACTGAGATGATCAACAGAGAAAGTTGTGTCAACTCGGAGGGTCCAGAGATCAAGAAAAGGAAAATGGGAGCAATCTGGTGCGTGTTCCAGTGCAGTATCGGTAAGAGGAAGGTCGCAAGACCAAGGGCTCGCAACTACTTGTGGAGGCCCCAGGCAAGCGGGAGATTCTTCCGCCAGTTCTCGGGCAGGTCGGGCCGGGAGATTCGTCGGCAAGTCGGAATGGCCAAACAGCCCAGGCAGCCAGGGCAAGAAAGGTGGTGGAAGGCGGGTGGGATCGACGCTGACACTGCGTCTCTCAACGCACCAACCCGACCAGGGTTGACGCAATAAAATGGGATTTACCAGACTGTCGGGACGGCCCTTACTGAGTCTGTGCAAGCGGATGTGACCGAATTCATTCCTGGCCACACAGAGAAAAGGCGCACACAGTGTACGTGACGGGCTCTTCTGTGCCCACGGCGGCGTGGCTTGATCATGGACTTTTGCGCAAGGTGTGGTGCAGGTTGCAATCGGCTCATCACCAACTGGCGCCAGATCAAGGCTGACACGACGTGGAGTAGTTGGACCCTGGCCAGCAACCCGGGCATCACGTCGCCATGGCGCTTGATGAACTCGGCGAGTTTCCTTGCAGTAGGTTGCTCAAACCAAGTGCAAAGGTCTCCATCACGGGTGGGTGGTGGGCCCACAGCGACAGAGACCCATCTCCGCGGAGCACATCCGGACTGGCCAGGTGGGGTCTAGGATCTTCTCGCATGTCACTATCGCCAACGTCGACCATACAGTACTCGCTTTCAACGAGGATTCGAATTTCACGAGAGAAACGTCACCCGGCCGAAGTCTCCCTATTCTGTGTCAACTCTCCAATATTGGAGCCAGGTCATCGTAGAAGGAAGGAGGAGTCCGTTGTCTTCGATGCATAGGCGTCCCCGCATGACTGAATTTCCGAAGGCAACCAAACGCTGCAGCCATGCATGTGTGGAGCGTGTCACCACACCACCCGGAGTTGAGAACTGAGTACGCTCCAATGCGACGCCCGTTTGTTGAGTCTAAACCAGTTGTGTCCTTGATTTTATTTCCTGGTGGTATTGTACACTGCAGCCTCATGAATATAGTCAAAATGTCCACCTTGTTGATGCGATTTGAAAATGGTTAAGGGACACAGTCAGCACAAAAGACCATCCGACTTGCCAAGGATCAACACGACCGTTGGACTTGCCCAGCTCACATGATGTGGATGTGGTGCATGTAATTCCCAGGAATAACCCAGAAGTGCTCTCGCCCCTGTCGAGATTCGATGATGTGGTCAGGTTGCCCGCCAGGCGCGGCAGCCGACGACCCGCCAGCCAGCCAGCCAGCCAGCACAGCGGGTGAGTGCTCGCTCCGCCCCCGACTCGACCACATGCGTCCATGCAATGTGATGCGTGGGGACAATATGCGGCTCCCTCGAATAAGGCCAGCCAGATCGCAAAGTTTACAGGGACCACGGGTTGTGACGGTGATCCTTCAAGTCGTGATGGCAAGCTGTGCCGTCGCCGAGGGACGCGCTCATCAACCCATGATCCCGGCTTGTCGATGCAAGGGTCTGATGAGCCCTGCGTGAGTTATTGCCGGTGTGATAACGCGGTGATATTGTTCCGGAAATAATGGGAAAACAAGCGAGTGCGAGATGCAACTCCGTCAAAATACATGAACGTCCTGCCTGTTCGAATAAGTATCAGGGCTAGGGTTTGAGCAACAGACAAGAATCCAGTGAGTTGAGCCTCCTCCTGAGAGGGAAGGGAAATTTCCCTTTCGATTAAGTACCTAGGTAAGCAGACGGACTGGAATGGCTTCACTCACCTTCGAAGATATGGAATCGCCCTTCGTGCTCAGGGATTGGCCGTTGTAGATTGATGGTGATATTTTATTGTGTGTGTGGGTTTGCTTCTTGCTCACATAAAGTAGATCACGCTCCGCGCTCAAGGATGGCCGTGGGAGGTGGTGGCGCTCCGCTGCGACCGCGCTCGCTCCGCGCTCAGGGGGATAGGGGGGGGATTTGACATGTACATTGTAAAAGATTCCAGTAAGTAAGAAGGAGCCGAGTGGTGAGCGACCCCTCTTGACAAAACCCCACTTGTCAGCCTTGAGTGAAGGCACTGTTCTTGAGCATGTGGAGACTCAATAATGAAACACCGGCACATCAATCACAACACCGGCTCCGAAGTCAAAGAGAGCTGGTAATATCAGATGAAGATGTCATACGGTAGAACTGAATATCGATCGCTGGCGAGCTCCGCCACTGCGGCATCTATCTACATTACAACTAGAGGCGAGTTCGAGGTTGGGAAGTCCCCACGGACCTTGGACTGGAGAATACCTATTAAATCATGCTTCTTTGCCGCTTCCCGGGTGAGCTGGAAACTCTCCCGGCCGTAACTACCCAGAGAATCCTGTGAGTAGTCCCATATTTTGGTTATTGCCACTCGACATCGGACCCTACGGACTGCATGGAGCCGCTCATGATCTCCACCCACGCCGACATCTTGGCCTGCTCGAGAACTCATGCGTCGCTTTTGGAAGGGAAGCGTGAGCCAAAGATCACTGCGCAGCAATTGCCTTTTTGCATTATTGGATGAAACCCAGACACAACGGTCGCACTCAGGAGCCTCTCCGCACACCCGGTTTGCCCACTGACATGTAACTGGAATTTTGTGATTTTCACTTGCGTCTGATTAATGCCGAGGGGCTTTGAGAAAAAGCACAAATTTGTACAGGCCCATCGTAACCCAAGAGCCGCACTTTGCGCATCCGCTCTGGAAGAGGAGATGGTACCCGTTCTCCAGGCTCGCTTGGGAAGCAGCCAACAAGTTTCCTGGATCAGATGGAGATGTCCCGCACCCCCATTGCTGTTGTTGGCTAGATCGTCCGTCGTGCGGTCGAGATACAAGGACAGAAAGACCAGGCATTGCACCATACCCGCGGGGCTCCACAGCCGGAGACTGTTGGTGTTGCTGAGGTGGAGATCCGGCTATGAATTCTTGCGCTCGACTCCACCCGGGATGGAGGCCTTGGTTCCCCGTTGGCAGCCTAGTAGACCACATGGATACATCTAGGAAATATGAACACAACAGCTGGTGTTCATAAAGTCACTTATGCCGTGGCTGAACGAAAATCGCTCGGCTGAGTCACTTTCAAAACTCAGCCCTGGGCATATGTTGAACCATTTAGGCCTAAATAATTAATGAAGCACGTGAGGCAAAGGAAACCCTCGCGTTTTCGCTTGGTAATGGTCCACGTACATCTATTAGTAATGGATGTACGTGGGGTAATTCGAAACGAGATTTGGTGTTCCTTATAGCTGGTTGACAATTGCAAGGATTTAAAGGCAAGTTGGTGGTTGCGGAGATCCACTCCGATGTGTGACCTCTTGCCAATTTGTAGCCCGAGTCGTTTATTTCGAGTATCTCCGGGTATTGCGGGTTCCTCGGGCACTGTAGCCCAACAACATGGTGAGTGGTACGTATTCCCCGTGGCTTCATCTCCAGGAGAAAAACAATTCCTAATCATCATTCGTTGTTTACAAACTGTTTCGTCAGGCCAGTGCACAGTCTTCAACAGCCTTCTTTGATCTTCATAATTGAACCACATGTCTTTCCCTATTATTGCAGAATGCCAACAACTTACGATGGACTGACAGTGCTGCCGCCAACTGAAGGCTATGTGGTCGACTTGTCCTCCCCGCAGCTCCGGGCACAAAAGCTCTACACAGAGATTTGTAAAGACAAGCGCTCCCAACCGGACGGTGGCAAGGTATCTTGCAGATCCGGAGTTTCCTGGAATATTCAGCTGAGGAGTGCCAGAGACAGGAAATATGGTATAACTCCAACGACTACGGCAGCCGTTGAGTATGAAATATCCAACCAGCAAGTATGTTCGACAAACCAAGATGTATTAAGGTCGAAGAAGAGCGACGGTCAAGTAGAGGAGAGATTTAGCCATGCCCTACCAGGATAGCAGAGATGACGAAAAGATAATTCATTGTACAGTGATGATGATTGATCGTAATAATAAGAAGATCGCCTATTGCCAGAGCTCAGCGCAATGATTCAACCCGGAACAAGGGAGTCATCAAGCTAGGACGACTGAGCTTGTTAGATATCGGCCAAACGTTTCCTACAACACCCGACTCTCTATACAAGTCTGTAGAACCTTGGTGTTACACTCAAGCTCTCATGCTTGTCGACCCTACAAGAAGCAGGAGGAGCCTGGGATCTGAATAAGCTTATGAGACCGCACTGGCTTCTAAAAAAACATCACTCGGGATTCTTCTAAACGGACCCCATATCAAATCAAAGAAGTTTACCCTTGCACATTTCTCGAGCACGGCTCCAGAAGGCAGTAGGGTGGACCCAAGACGAGCGAGTCAGCCCGCCAGGCTCGCAGCCATCCAAAAAGAGGATACCCACAACAATCCACCTGTGAACCACCGAACAGCAAAAGCTATGCGCCAGCCCGGAGTCGAACCGGGGGCCCATCGATGGCAACGATGGATTTTACCGCTAAACCACTGGCGCCGTTTCGAGGTGATCTTGACGATGTAGCTCCTCTGGGATCTCTTATTCCTTTCCGCGGATGCTGCTAAGGAACTACCCAGGGGTGGCCCGTGCGGGCGGCCTGGGCGAAGGGATCTGTACTTTCCGGGTTTCATCTTTAAGTATCTCTTTGGTAGCCTCGTTTTATAATGATGACGAGATAAGCTAATTATAGGTATAAATAGATTTTACCGCTAAACCACTGGCGCTTTTTGGTTGATGTTTGTCCACGAAAAGCTTGTGATATATTCGCAAAATCAAAGATTTTCGCTTGTTGGTCGACTTGGAAATGCAGCTTCTTCTCAATTGAGAGTCAACAAATAGTGAGAGCATTTTGAGGGCACTCCGGAGGTATCATAGCCTGTAGAGTGTCCCATGGGCCGCCGGTATGCGTTGTATATAGATTTGTCTTGAGAAAGTTGAGCGCTAGATTTGACCGTTTCCAGACGCGCGAAGAGCCGTTGTTCGGCCGTTGGACTGGTCCTAGTGGGAAAAACGCCTGATTAAATAATAAGACCGGCCCCAGGTGTGAAGCATTGGTGACTGTCTTCTCCTTTCTAACATACACGAATGGCTACGCTTCGTCCGTAGCTCGTTTGACTTGGCTGTAACGTACATCAGTCCGGGGTACATACAGTGAAGCCGGAAGTACAAAAAGACATGCAGACATTCAGAGAAAAATCTGAAATGATTGATTACGCCAGGCATAAATCAAGTGGGCAATCCTCATTCACCTCATAGTCTAAGCTGTGGCCACACCAAGCAACGCATCGGTGGTCTCCTTATCGCCGTCGCCATGTGTCGACTCCACACGCGCTTCGCGGACCGTCGGTCCTCCATTACCGCCGTCGCCACTCTCGCCGTCATCTTCATCAATCACATAATGCACTGCTTCCGCCCCAGGCGGCTGGTCCCTAAAGATAAAAGCACCCAGCACGTCCCTCTCGGCATTGTCCCCAGTCTCGGCAAACGCCTGGCCAGCGACCTCCTTCCAGTCCTTGCTGTCGGACACGCGGTGAGGCAGCCCGGAAGACCCCGCCGGGGCCGCGCCACCGTCGTCGTCCTCCGAGCCAACCGACATGGCGCTCGCCGAGTCCTCGTCGCTGTCGCCGCCGTCCGCCGCCGGCTGCGCGGGCACGAGGCCCAGCTCGATGGCGAAGACCATGGACTGGTCGACCTGGCCCCAGTCGGCGAGCGTCTGCTTCCTCGAGGTGTTGTCCGGGTTGCTGGAGCCGGACTGCATCCGCGAGGACCCGCCGGCCGAGGGCGTGATGTGTTTCTGCTGCGGCACCTGGCTGAGGAGCGCCTTGATGCGGTTGACGCTGTCGCTCGAGAACAGCCTCGCGATACCCGCGGAAAGGTCCCGCGTGTTCAGGGACTTGCTCCTCTTCAGGTCCGAGTCCATCACCAGGGCGAGGCGCAGGTGCACGCTGGGGTGGCACGCGAACTCCGATGTGGCCGCCGAGGTGCTGTTGACTGCGCCCAGGTTCTCGGCGGTCAGGGACGGGCTTGATATCTGGCCCGGATCTTGGAGCTGGGACAGGCTGACGATGCCCCGGACTGCGTCGTACATCCAGTCCAGGCTGTCCGGGGCCGACTGGTAGCTCCTCACGGCCTCGACGAGGTCATGAAGACTGGGCAGCTTTGGGCCGACCTGAGACGGCATCTTCGCATCGACGACGTGTAGTATCAGGGGAAGTGATGTGCAAGACGTCCTGCACACATGTTAACTTCATATTGGCATGAAGATATGCGAGAACACTTGAGTACGTACGAACTGAGGGGCAGCCACCTCGACAAGCGGAGCTGTATGAGCTCCCTGAGACACCGCACAGCTCCAGAAGCTGCTTCCCGTATTTCCAATCCATTCTTGGCCAGTGCAGATGGATCTGGCAACGTGCCGCCCGATCTCGTTGATATCGCAGCCAGTGTCAATTGGAGACACTCAAGGTGACACAACCGTGTCATGGCAGAACTACCACCGGTCTGTCAGCTGCATAAAGTCGACTCCAGTGTTCGGTCCACTTACTGGTAGGTAATGTACATCAGGTTGGTGTATAACACGACTGAATCGTGGTGGAACTCAGCCCCTCGCCCACTGCCGTCAGCGGCACCCGGTCTTGCTCTTACTCCGTCTCCTGGCATGGGGAACCTCGCTGTAGATCGTTGATACCAGCTTCTCAACTGGCCTTTGCACCGCTCGATCTTGGCTGCTTCTTCTTCCCCATATCTCCTCGCCCACTGCGGTGCTTCGTCTAGGGGCCAAACGAGCACCAGCAGGTCTGTGAGCGCCACCATGAGCTGGATGTGATGAGCCAGCATCTCGATCAGGGACTTCTTCGTCCCCGAATTGTACACTCGGCTCCGCTCGATCTCACTCGCCAGGTCCGCGAAGCTGAGAGGTGCATGCGCCTCGGCATCAAAATCGAATTGTGCTCTGGTTACCTGTATACATGTGCGATAACTCAGAGATAGGATGCGGTCACGGAGGACGATGCACCACCAAAGCCTCTTGAGGCCATTCTGGTGCTTGAGCACCCGTGACCGCTGGGACTCGGGCCATTGAGTCTGGTGCAGTGAGGAGTACCGGTGAGCACCGGCGGTTTTCGCTTGCTGGATCGAAATGCTAAGCCAGCTGCTGCTGGCACGGGTGTTGTTGCCACTTGGATTTGGTGACCAAGACGAGAGCAAAAGGGTCGCTTGGGCGACGGATATGGGACTGTACTCGCTTCCGAAATCGAATAGAAGCTACGCTCAAGTCAGCCACCCGAGCTGCCGGGGAGAAACCCTCTCTTACTCACCTTTGCTCGGCGGTAGAACGCAGTCCTGGCCACTTTGACATCTAGGAATCCCAGAGCCTTTATGCTATTCCGAGACACATACTAAGCAGGAAAAATTAGCAACGGCCGCAGCGCTGACCATGTTCTCAGACTTACACCACAAACCGAGAACAGCATGGCATGGATCATGAGAAGTGATATCCTCGTCGACACGTGCGTTCCCTGAGACTGAGAAGCGTACATCTCCCAGAAATCCCCCTCATTCAGCAGCGGCATGATCGGATGCACGTGGAGGAAGAATTGCTTGACGAACTCATCCAGGATCGTCTTGGTCGGCACTCGCAGGCAGCCCTGCAGGTCCAAGTAATTGACGTCCTGAGGAGGGATGGCCGAGAGGTTGTTCACCTCGATGAACGGGTAGTAAGTGTATGTGATGTCGGCGCCGAACCTCGTGCTCTGCTCTCCGCTCCACTGGAGCCCTGCTCGGGCGGGCGGATAATGCTGCACAGGCGGCACCGGCATCGGAGCATACTGCATCGGGATCATCCGTTGTGTGCTGGTATCCGCGTAGTGAACGGCCGGCCTCCCGCCGTTGCTTCCCGTCACGGTCCCCTTGGGAGGCTCATGAAAGGCAGTTGGGCCACCGTGGAGGTTTTCACTCCCGGCGTCTGACGCGGTGCCGGGGGACATGTTCGCGTCTCGAACCTGCTCCACGGCTGCCGTCGACTCCCCCGAGCCGCGCCGCTGCGAGTCATTGGAGGGCTCGATGCTTGTCCCTGACGCGCCGACATTGCTCCCGTCATCTTTCTGCTTTCGACTGCACATATACCTTCATCAGCTGTGTTCCCGTCGGTGAAACAAGATCAACATACCGTCGGGTTGCCCGGCTGGTGACAACGCATGTCTCATTGTCCAGGTAGCAGTTCATACACGGCCTGCCCCTCTGCGAGACATCGCAGCGGACCTTGTGAGATGGTCAGTGGCTGTGAGTTGAAGCGGAGGTCCGAGAACCGACCTTGCGTGCTCGACAGGCGAGGCATGCCTTTGCTGCTCGTTTCCTGATCTTGCTTGGCCCTCTGAGGGAGTTGTCCATGATGCTAGCAGCGGCCGACGAAGGGCAGCCAGCTTCCGGATCTCCAGGCCCTACCGTGGTCGTGTAGAGGCCGAATCAGGCTCGAGCTATGTTAGGACACAGGAAGAGGGATGTGGAGCTGTGGGGCACTCTCAGGGGCTAAGCTAAGCGTTTGCCCACCCAGATTCTGGGGTAGACCAGGATCAGGGACCCGGGAAGCCTCCACGAGACTACACGCGTATTCAGAGGCGCGTCCTTGCTGAATCTTGGAACATGGACGTCTGAGATTGAGAAGCAGTGGACCTCCATGCTTTTAAGCCGGAAATAATCCAGGCATTATTCAATATAACAAATCTGCATGGAACATGGCCACTTGGACCAATGTTTCGATAATATAAAAACAGCCGGATGGTCCTGGAGTGACTGTTGCTGCTTGACCCGGCGGGTAAAATAGGCTCGGCTACCGGCCTGGCTGCACCCCATCTGGGCTTAGCCCTTGATGATGAGATGAGCTGGGATTTACCAGAGCGCGTAGGGACAACCGGATTGAGACGGATTCATAAAATAGCGCCGCCTTCACAGGAACATCAAGTCTGTTTTTGCTGGGCTGTCACCATGTGTCAACGTCATGCATGAATTGGGTTGCTCGGCTCGATAAGGTTTCCAGATCTATGTAGAGCGGTGCTCACATCGCAAGACCCAAAGCGTAAGGCAAACTGCTTGATACCTGCACCAGTTCAGTCGTAACCATTCTAGTGTAGATAGTTTGCTCATGCCACGCCGTTAATCCTGACCCACATCATCTGCCGGAACTCGATAGTCTCGCCCTTATCGGGCAGATGCAATTGTCATACGCGGGGACTGTGGCTCTTTTTTCGAGCCCGGGTCAGAAGGTGTGCTGAGAAGATTGGCGGCACTGAGATCCTTCAGGTCACACAAAGACGCCAATCTCACCATGAGTCCTGCCTCGACAATCGCGCGGCTGGCTGCCCTGCTCGGAGCAGCAGCAGCATCAACCACGGCTTGGCAGCTGCCCCGCAACAACATCCCGCCAGAGGCACTGGGCTACTCTCCCGGGAACGGGCAGCAGCACCCGCTGGCCTGGGCGCCCGTCCGCGACGATGACATCGACATCGTGACCGGCTCGCAGTTCCACGGCCTCAAGACCTTCGGCAACCTGCCATATGTGAACTGCTTCTCGGACGACGAGGCACAGCGCCAGGACGCCAAGTACGACATCGCCGTCCTCGGCGCCCCCTTCGACACGGGCACGACCGGCCGGCCGGGAGCCCGGTTCGGGCCCCAGGGCATCAGGATCGGCAGCCAGCGCATCTGGCCGGGGGCGACCAGCGTCTACACCGGCGAGGCCCCGCTGCAGTCGTGGGCCAGGGTCGTGGACACGGGCGACGTGCAGACGACCTGGCTCGACAACACCGTCGCCCTGCGGCAGCTCGACAAGGCGCACAGGATCGTCTCCGGCCGGCCGGCGAGCAACGCGAGCGTGTCCTCGACGCCGCGCATCCTCACCCTGGGCGGCGACCACACCACGACCCTGAGCGCGCTGCGGTCGACCCACGAGCGCTGGGGCGACGTGTCGGTGATTCATTTCGACTCCCACATCGACACGTGGGACCCGGCAGTGCTGGGCGGCGGGCTGTCCGACTACGCGGGCGTCAACCACGGCACGTTCCTGCACATTGCGCACGAGGAAGGGCTCATCCGCAACACGTCGGTGCACGCGGGGATCCGCGCCCCTGTCATGCGGCCCAAGGGCGACATCCGCAACGACGCCCGCTGCGGTTTCGACATCATCACCGCGCGCGCGATCGACAAGATTGGTGTGGATGGGATCATCAGCCAGATCAGGGAGCGCGTCGGGGACTCGAACGTCTACATCAGCGTCGACATCGACGTCTTGGACCCGGCCTATGCGCCCGCCACGGGGACGGCTGAGCCGGGCGGGTGGACGAGCCGCGAGCTGCTGACGATCCTCGATGGTCTGGCTGGGCTGAAGGTCATCGGCGCGGATGTTGTGGAGGTTGCCCCGGCCTACGATAACCCAGGGGAGACGACCGTGCTGGCTGCTGCTGAGGTCAGCCTGTCGCTGCTTACGCTCATGGTGGACACGCCGGTGCAGTCCAAGGCTGATAAAGAGGCGTCGAAGCAAGTCGGAAATATGGACTAGAGGGTTATCGTGTCTGAGGTAGTCACAGGTTTAGAACCTCGCCGTTCAATTCGCTAGATTTACATTTTGAAATACGTGAATAGTGAGCATTGAACACTTTTATAGTCTCGCACTGCCGAACGGAATCAAGACTCTGGGGTTGGTGCCAGATACCCAACGAATGATTCCGCCGCAAACATCTGACCCGGTTTGATATGCTTGTTTCAACGTTGTCCATGCGAGGCCACAAGTCAAAGGACAATGCAAGCCGTTAGAAACCTTGGTGCGAGTACAAATATCTTTCAATAAGCGAGGATGTAAAACCTTCGTAACCGCCTGAAATGCTGAAGTAACCCTTTCTGATGTGAAGTTGAGGCAGGTAAATATCCCCAGACGCTGCATGCAATCTGGCACCAATGCCATGTGCACCCTGAGACCTTCTCAGGCTCTATCGGTTTCGAACAGCACCGTTCCTCATATGCCAGAAACACCACGACCACCGGCCGATATCACGTGTCCAAGAGCTTTGGCAAGCATGTGGCATCTTCTAGAAGTAGCCCAGCCCGCTCCAACCCAACACACCTTCCAGGTCGGCCCTCACCTCCTCGGACCCCGAGTATCCAACACGTCCCGCAATCTCAGCCCTCCTGCCGCTCGCCAGCTCCATCCACCTCGCCAGCACCGCGCCGTCGACAATATTGCGGCCGCCTCCTGCATCAACACCGGGCCCCATACTGGCCTTCGTCTGCGTCGCCGACGGCGGCATGCGGTAGGCCTTGGGGTTGAGGCCGGCCGGGTGGGGCAGAGTGTTGATGAGCTGGGACATAAGTGATGAGAGGCGCCGGTATGGTGTTTCGGATACAGATGTAAGTGTGGCCAGGGAACCGGTGGGCGACGCAAAGAGAATGGTATGGGGCGGGATAGTGTTCGCTGCGTTGCCGTTGGTGAGATGTCCATTCTCTTGCGGCTGCGAGTTGGCAAGAGGCACCCTTGGCAGCAGCAATGACTTGACAGGCAGGTGCGCCCCCACGTTGAATGATGTTCGGTGCAAAAGAAGATGGCCTTGGAGGGATTTTGGGTCTGACCTTTTGATTAGCAAATAATCACGACACGGGAACGAAATAAAGACTTACGTTCGGGATCGAATTGGAAGATGTGGATATTCGCGTCCACGTCGACAGCCAGAATGAAAAGATCCTTGCCGTCTGGCACGAATTCACAGTTCAAGACCTCTAGCTTCGTATTGCTCTTGCCGAACAGCATCATCTTGTATGGCTCTTCCGTGTAGCCTGTGAACCACACTCCCTTGAAGGCATCTGACATCGCCAGGAGGCCTGTGCTCGGTATCTCCTTGACGCTCGTGACGTAGTTGCTCATGTCCATGAAGGCAACTGGAAGTAGTGATCCGTCTTCCTTAAGGCCGCGCACTGTACACTTCTGGCCATGCACGACGAGGACAAACCCCTGAGTTCCCACGCCAGAGATAGCCGTGACACCACCCCTAGGTATGTCTTCTTTGGCAACCAGCTTGAATTTCTTGTCTGTCTCTGGACGGCCGGGCTCAGGGATAACGGTGGCAACATCGTAGACATAGATTCGGCCGCGAATCGGGAGGTCCTCACCCCGAGAGATGGCAGTGCCGACGACAATTAGCTCACTCCGTTCGTGTGTTGTTTCGGAGATCTCCAAGTTCAGAGCTTTGACGCAGGTGACTATCTCGCACGGCTCCATCTCGACCTCATCAATGACAGTCCAAGTATGAGGTGTGATGAGTTTCAAAGTGCCACGCTCAGCCACTGGCTTGAACGTGATCTTCTCCTTCATCCAAGTCGGAGCCTGTTGCGGATTGCTGTCCTCGTCTTTGGGGAGCTCGAATTCCTCTTCAACATTGCATCCGATGGCGAACACCTCAGCACGGGAATTGAACGCTACTGAGTCTGTATCGACCGCCAGAGGAACCTTCTGAAGTGACATCCCTACCTCTGAGAATGTGCAGTCAGTAGGTAGTTGTGTCACACGGGACATGCCTTCGGAGTCCGCGTATATGAAGCCCCGTTCGCAGCCTTCAGTGTGAAAGGAGCTGAGCGTCCTGACGCCTGTTCCCTGAATGCCGATCACTTTCGGCGTCGATTTCGAAGATTTAATGATGAAGCTCGGCGAGGAGCCGGGGAGGAAGACAGTGCTATAGCCACCGACGTTGTCGATCGCCCGCAACGGCATTTTCCGAGGCTCGTCGGTGGTATCATCGTCATCTGTCGGCTCTTCAATGCTCTTCGCAAAAGACTGATTGGTAACTTTTCGGAAGAACAGTGAACTCGTGAGGTCATTGGCATTGGATTTGGAATTTCGGTGTGGCTCGTAGATCGTGAGGTCGTCATTGGCATGGCGGAGCTATGAATATAAGTCAGAGCAAGCAACACAAGAGGGACAACCAGCCTGAACTCACTATGAGGTGGGGTGTCTTGGAAGTCGTGTCTCCTAAATCTGCCAACAGAATTTCGGTCACAGTCTCCTTCGCAGCGCCTCTCCGAACAACCCACTCAGGAGTCAGTATCGGAGGTATATAGCACAGTCCCTCAGTACTGTACACCGGCGCAGACAAATCTGGAAGAGCATATATCTAGGTGATGTTAGTCGTAAGCCTCCAGAGCCAATAGTAGCGCTTGGCAAATTACCTGGAAGGAGCCGGTCGAACTAAGCAAGAACATGAAGATTCGTTTCTGTCCATTTTGCTGTTGTGGATCACCGAAAAGTCCAGTGTTGTCGGCGTACAAGCAACCAGAAACCCATTTCGTCGATCGGAGCTTCCCCTCCGGCTTCTCCAGCTCCTCGAGCTCATCGTCAGAGCTCATTTCTGCAACAAGTGCGCTCGAGTCGTCCCTGATGAGAAGAAGATAAGGGTCACAGATGCTCGCATTCAGGACTCTGGGTTCGGCTCCAGTTTCTTCGTCCTCCATAGGGAGAATCATAGCCAACCCAAGATCTAAAACACGTTAACAGAATTGTTCCAATTTCTCGAATTTGTCTGCCAGGAGTCAATTATCTCACCTCCATCATAAATGCGGACTTCTGATTTCAACACTTGTATGATCCGTCGATAATTTGCCATCATTCCAGCTTCGACAGTGAAACCTGCAGCCGGCTCGAATTCGGTACCAGTCAACGACTCGAAACCAGCGGCAGTCAGAGCGTAGACATCTGATGTCTCGTAGTTGTCTAGATCAACCTTCGCCACAATCATGAATCTGTCGTACTGTGCAGAGGGATCATAGTCGTTGCCCACGGCTGCGCCGCCCTTCTCTGCTTGTAAGGATTTTGGCACAGGCTTTTGTGCGTTCATGGTCCATACACCCCGTGCTTCAGGGAACTCAAATCGACCGACGACCTTAGGCTGTATTTCGCGGTTCATTATGGCCAATGACCCAGCACGTCCAGTGCCCACAGCTGCAACGAGTTGCAGGTCGCTCCGCACCCCGGACATGTTCTGCTCCTCTTCATCGTCGCTCGGGAATGATGCTTTTCCGTATGTGATGTCTCGGATTGGTGCAATACTTGTGAGCTTGTCATGAACCCTGAAAACCGCCTCGCCACCTTTCGCTGCAGCAAGCCCGTTTGCAGCCTGGGTAACTGCCGGGGTGTCCGCGTAAAGGTCGTCTTCATCATCGAAATCATCCTCTTCCAGGTCCTCAAGGTCCAATGACGCGTCCTGAGGTCGTGGTTTCCTCCTTGAAGCCAGGCCCTGTTTGCGGGTCCAGCCAAAAACAACCGAGTCTCCTTCTTCGCTGCCCGCAAAAATTGTGTTTCTGCCCAGGCGACTGAGGCAAGATACTCGGTAGGGAATGATGTTGCCCCCTGATTCAGGAGCGACGAGCTTGAGCAGGAGGCCAGACACTCTACGTCCGTCCACCTGGAAATCCAGAGTCGCAAGGCGGCCATCAGACAGAACAAGAAGCATTTGCCCCGTCTCAGGTGAAATGAAATCGAGGGAGCATCCTTCGAGGCGCAAACCAAGGCTGCACTGGTCGTTCAGCGTAAAATCTGTGCACTGCTTCGTGAAAGGGTTCACTCCCACCCCGTTCGTTGCGCCTGACTGATCTATGTGGATCAGCTCATTGGCCCCGACAAGGAGCGCGCCACCAACGGGAGCGGGCACAGCAATGACCCTGAACAAATCTTGAGGCAGCCCACCGACGGACAAGATTGGGGTGTGGGACGCTTGTTGAATGTCTAGATTGAACACCATGAAGGAAAGGTGGTCCTTCCGGCCCACTGCTGCTGAAGGAGCCAGCTTCGAGGATAAAATGCCAAAAGTTGGCTCTCTATACTCGTGCAGGAAGGCGAGATCAATAGGATGGATCAGGTTGGGATCGAGACGGGATGTTCGAAGGACAAATGACGGTGAATACGGGGTGTCTTCTATGTTGCTAATGCCATTTACAACCGCTGAGGGCACGTCTTGTTTCACCGGTCTTGGGCCATCAAGTTCCTCATCCCAGTCATCCATTGCAATGTCTTCCTCATCGGCCTGCTTGAAAGGCAAAATGGCGAGGTTTCTGGAGCCAAACTTCAGGGCGGCGCACCTGCTCCCAGGATCTGCAGCCAGGAAGTTGACGCAGTCATTCAGCGGCGGAGCCCATGGGCTTCCTTGGAGGTCCTCCTGCTCGTAGTAATGGATCGAAATGGTCGTCAGGTCGTGCCGCTCCGGGTCCCATTCCAGCAGACTCAGCTTGGCGTCTTTGAAC
Source organism: Diaporthe vaccinii (assembly GCA_039880775.1). Taxonomy (NCBI): domain Eukaryota; kingdom Fungi; phylum Ascomycota; class Sordariomycetes; order Diaporthales; family Diaporthaceae; genus Diaporthe; species Diaporthe vaccinii. The sequence goes on along the minus strand of JBCEDN010000015.1, from coordinate 1,239,537 downwards.
AGGACCAGCAGCGCTTCGCCCCCTGACACAGTGCTCTTGGTCTTGATCCTTGCCAGCCCCGTGACCGTTCCAGACACAGAGACCTCTGCGACGAGAACGAGCTTGGTATTGTGGGCGCGATCGGATTTCTGGAAAGCAGCATCGCCGCCGAGGAAGGAGGACTCGAGTCCCTCGTCATCGTTGATTCGACTGTCGTAGTGGGTATTGGGCTTAGTCGAGTGGAGGTTCGAGGCTTGAGGGACGTCGACTTCGGATGTGACGGTCTTGGTCTCAAATATCTGGAGTACCGAAGCTTTTGCGACGACGAGGTTGTTGCTTTGCGCCGAGAGTAAAGGGAGGGCGATGGAGTGGGAGACGGCCGTCGGCGGCGTCAGTTCTGAGTAGCACTGCATTGCGCCTCGCAACTTCTCATATTATATGAGAACCAGCTGTCGACGGCATGGGGATCTGGATTGATCCCAGGCTGCTAATATCTAGAAGTTGGTGATAATGATGTTTGGCTTCAATCAAGTCTGGGCTCTTTCAGAACAAAAGCAAGATGCGACTCGAATATGCTCTCCTGTTGATGCGATTGGAAACAGCTGAGTTGCCTGCCGGGATCGAACTTGTGAATCTCTGCAGCTAAGCACCACCCCTGTGCTTGTGCTAGACGAGAAAGGGTCTTGGTGGCCCAAGCTCCCTGTTTCTGGTGGTGCAGTGACGTCTCAATGACCAGGGCGTGGCGTCGTAGTAGAAGGGGAGCTACCGAGCAACTGACGCTGGAATGCTATAACTCACCATCAACACCACTCCTTTTGTCAACCTCTGTTTACTTTCCTGGTCTCCTCCAAACACTCCATGCCCCATCCAAAGAACCACTCATCTGACATCTCAAGGAACTAAGAAAGCCATCACAACATGGCTTCTGCAGGCTACCTGCAGATCAGCCTGATCTGGGTCGCCTACGCGATCGCAGTCGTCCTTGCCCTCATCGCAGCCGTAATTACGACCCTTACTTGGCAGGCCCCTCGCGAACGATCCGTTATTGTCACCATCATCGCCATCATCAGCATCACCTCCCTACTTGCGACCGTCCTGCTGCTGCCAGTCGATATTGCCCTGGTATCCGCAACGACCTCGTCCTCGCTCGGTGCGAAGAAGGACTGGGCCACCCCCGAACGGGTCCAAAACATTCTGTTCACTCTCAGGGTCGTCTACTACTCGCTGTACAGCTTCGACGCCCTTCTGTGCCTTCTGGTCATCCCATTTTCATACTTTTGGTACGAAGAATACGACGAGGTCGAGGAGGAGGAGGGCACACGAGGCGTTGGAGCCAAGCTCTGGGGCGCCTTCAAGTACACTCTGGGATTCATCGTGCTCGTGGTTATCCTGTTCCTCATTGGCTTCTTTGTCCCGGCCGCTGGCAGGAAGGAAGGCCGTCATCTGGACCTCGACTACTTCAAGAATCTCTTGTCCGAGAACAATGGTGAGAAGGCGTTGACGTTCGGCCTTGGATTATTGATAACACTCGGTACACTGATATACGTCTTGTACACCGGTGCCGGCCTGGCGCTCCTGCCTGTGTCTCTCATCAAGTCTGCCCCCTCGATCTCTGCTCCACAGCTATCGGAGACAACAGAATCACAGCTGGAGGCCAACAGGGAGCGACAGAGACAGCTGGAGTTGCGGAATACTGGCAATCCAGATGGCCTGCCCCCAAAGGACCAGCGCGAGATGGATATCTTGATCCGGGAAGAGCAAACTTTAGTGCGCCGTCAAAGACTTGCTTCCGAAGCGCGTGGCGAAGGGCAGAGCTGGATCTACCGGGCTTGGCTCAAGACAGAGGCTGTCTTCCGTCCCCTCAAGCTCGTTGGTGGCATTCTGCTATTGCTTCTGGCTGTACTGGTCTGGGTTTCGATGCTCATAACTGGTATTGACAAGGCTGCAAATTCTATTTGCAAAGCACGATGCGGCTACATTCTGGGCCACATAAACGTCTTCCAACCCATCAACTGGCTCTTTGTCAAGACGGCCAACGCATTCCCTGTCGACTATATCCTGATGGCCCTTCTCATATTGTTCTTCTTCAGCAGCTCCATTAGTGGGATCGCGGCGATTGGCATCCGCTTCCTCTGGATCCGCATCTTCCAAATCAAGAGGGGTCGGACCACGCCCCAAGCCCTGCTGATCGCCACCGTTATGTTGGCGCTCATCATCCTCGCTATCAATTACTCCATATTCGCCATGGTCGCACCCGAGTATTCCACATTTGGCACCCAGCTGTACTGCGACAACCCACCTCGCCACCCTGGTGACCAGCCCGATTGCAGTGACCACAAGGAGCTCATCAAGCCATGCTCAGAGCTCGACGACAGTCAGGCTTCCAAAGCAGTGTGCACGCCCTCGATTATGTCGACCTTCCTCAACCGTGTGACGCTCAACTGGCCTGTCTTTGGCGCCGTGGACTACTGGGCTCAATTTGCCTTCCTGGGTGTCTTCCTCATTGTCTTCATCACGTCTCTCTTCCGAGCGCCCAAGCTGGATCTCGCGGAGATTGACGATGAAGCCGAGGCAGATGAGGAGGAAGGTCTTTTGGCAAGCACAGGCCGCCGCTTTGGCGCCACCTGGCAAGATATCACAGGCCGCTCCAGAGGCCATGATTCCTCCGGTGACAATAGGAATGGGACAGGCAACGGCTACGGCACCAACTAGCGATCGTTCCTAAGCAGGCAGGGCTAGTATCTTCGTTCGTACTGGTATTCGCGTCAGGCTCGTTCGTTCTTGGAGCAGGAAGGCTAAATTGCATGACGAAAACGGAAAACACCTCACGGTACTGGTGAGCTGGCGCAAAAACGGAGGAAATGGATACGAAGTAATGGGTAAAATGAACGGTGGCATTGATATTGACTGCTTGGTTTTGGAAGAGGCGCTTGCATTTTATTGTATTAAGCGCGTTGAGGTGAAGACACGAGGAACGTTTGCATATTGGTATGCCTCAGTTTGTCGTTCGGGTGAGCACGTCGAGGCACGTGGTAATGCATGAATTATTTCCTTAAGCACGATTCTGCATACAAGATACCGTCTGCAGGACGCACTCAAAGTTGCCTCCCATCGAGATTCTCTCAGTGGCTTACCCCTTGCTTTAACTGCCGTGACATTGCTCCCCGTGCCGTGGTCCGAGGGCAGTGATGCCTCGAAAAATGCCTCCCCGTCTCTGAGCCCCAGCCACAATTCCTGCTCTGCATGCTCTGAACGTTACCACAAGGCCACGCATATTGCACCAAGCCTAATGTCACAGGATGGGGCATCTATTTTCACATCTCTTAGCAAGACCCTGGCCTCATATGTACTGGCTGAAGCCGTCGAGTCACCATCGTACCACAGGCACCCGGCTGCTGGAATCCTGCGTCTGCCCAGGTGGCCGCTTTCGGTATCGAAGACCATTGGGAGTCAAACCTCTTACTTAATATCCGAGCATAAGCAATGCATTGGCAACCGACAGCCGAAACAGTCAGAGACACTGTCATCGGGAAGAACTGGGTCTTAGTCTGTGTAACCCATCGATGCCAGCATACTCAAGGCTGTCAAGCTACTTCACCAGCTACAAGCCAAAGGCAGGGCACGTTTCGGCTGTTGGAAATGATTACGTGAGATTTTGGAATGCGCAGGTCCTTTTGCACGACTTTTCAGACATGATCCAGACCGTGCCGTGATACTCGGTCTATAAGTGCTCATTGCTCCCATATCTTTACGTTTGATGTCCCCGTTCTGAGTAATAGCTCGCTATACATCTCCAGCGCAGACCTGTCCTCCAGCTATCGCAACCCCCATTTCCACCATTCTCTACAACGTCTTTCTATCTATCATGCTTGAATCATGAAACTCACTACAATCGTCGCCGCCATCCTCGCTGGAGCGAACGTCGTCGTCCTCGCCAAGAGCTGCAAACAAGGCGGAGTATACTGTGGGCAGTCCCTACTTAATAGAGGTGAGTGGGCTGGCTATCCCCAGGAATGAGGTTGGCCTTCCGGCAGCCAGATCTCATGGGGTACTTCCAGATATCCCGTGCAGGTGTCAAAGGTACTGCGGCTAACCCTTTTTGTTTTCCATCTGTAGGAAATTACCGTGACCACATCATCGAGACTCTCAAGGCCGCCGGAAAGCCCACCGACGAGCCTCACATCGTCAGCTCCTTATTTGACTGTCTCAAGGACGGCGACATCCGCTACCGGGACTACTGCGGAAGAGGATGTGGCGGTGTTGGCAATAAAAATGCGGACTATTGCCTGTAAATCACTTTGTCGGCATCAGCAACCTAAGATCAAGGGCAGTTCGCTAGTCCTGAAAGCTCGGGTTGGATTCTGAGCCGAAAGGAATAAAAAGGAAGACAGATACCAGTACGAGTCGTTCATTTGAGGCAGCCTTGGAAAAGCATCGCCGCCTTCTGATCACAGTAATGGCCGCTCCTAACGATTCAGAGTGTCGACCATATACAAGCGTTTAGGCAGCTTACAATTATCCTGAGCCCAGAAAGTCCGTCCAGAACTTTAAAAATGAATTTCACGCTTCTCGTCTTACAAAACTCTTTCCATGACTTTGAACAATGGAATCCATTGAGTTCTTTGCTTTGATGTTTGATACTTGGGAGCATCACTCATATCAAAAGAGAGATGGGGTTCAACTAACTGTGCCGTTGACAGATAGGCTCAACAACATTATTTCGGTTCAGGAACGGAGGTTAAATATCCTTCGTATGTTGTCATCTGGAGTTCTTTTCGTAGACCCGGCTTTTCGGTCATAATTGACATTGGGGTTATGGCGTTCATGCTCTTGATATTTCACATTCAATTGAAAGCCCGTTCGTAGAGTACGTTGTCTTGTCTTTTCCTCTCTCATTATCTAGGAACGAATGTGATGGTCCAGACCTGCTGTGACCAGATATCTTTGGTCCCAGATTTCTTTCTACTATACCAGATAGCTACCATTATATCTCAGTTCCGCGAACACAATTTCCTTCCCCAGGCCACGTTCCCCTCCATAACTCAGTTGCGACTTTCCCTGAGGGGTGCCGTTTCTGGATCTTTTTCCAAAATTAATAAGTGGATCATATCATCAAATTCGAAGCTGCCCCCAGATGATCATCGCTCACTAGATCAACGTCCAGAACTTCCGGGCCGGCTTCGACTGCTTCCAGCACTTCCTGGACGACCCCCAGAGCTTCCAGGTCGACCTCCAGGTTGATTTGGCGAGTCTGAACTGCTCCTGACTTCGTCGACGACTGCTCTGAGGTTGGCTTGTTCCGTGGGGTGGCCACGCCTCCCCAATGCTTCAGAGGCATGATCGACGGCATTCAATACCAAAGGGTTGTTCTGTGCCTCTCGTCTTGTGATATTCCTCTGATTACGATCTGCGGTCCCTTGTGCAACGTTGAAAAATGCCTTGAGCTGTTCCGACTTTACATACGCAGCGACTGCTGCACTGGCCAGTCCGGCAACTTGAAGAGCAAACCCGAAGTCAGATTTGAATTCGGTCCAAGCGATAGGAGCCATATTGGAGTGATTTTCTGAAAGATGTCAGTATCGCAAGCACGGTGAAATCAACAGAGCTCAAACCAACCGTGAAAACACAGGGTTGGAGCCGGTGAATTAATCCTCGGATGGGACTGGTCAGGCAGAATTTGTGAATTATTGATGATCTAGCCAGGGGTTGATCTCTCCTGGATGTAAACTATGAACAAGGGTAGACTGTTACAAATTGGAAAGGAAATCCTTCAAGAGCGTGTGCTGTGTGTCAATGAAGAGTTGGGATATGCCCAATAAAGTATTCAGAAGATCAGACATGGCTTTATATAAATCTTTCACTTTGCTTGAGAACTACTAGTACCGCAGACTTGAATCCAGGAGACATGATCGAAGATGAATGATAAGAGTTGCCAGGTCTTGCTTGAAACACAACAAGGAATAATAACTGTGGTTTTCCGACTACGAGACATTGTTGGGCGGTCTCGCCTGGAGCGAGCCTTGCTGTGATACAGATTTCGTGCTGTCACCATCAGTCACTCAAAGAGGTGGTTGTCGGTCATACACAACAATTGAGAGACAGCCACAGCAACAAATGTCCAGGCGAGTCCAACAACATTCCTGAGGTCGCCAACCTGACTTGGGTCTTGCTACAGGATGACCTTGAGTGCCACTATGGTTGACTGTTTCAGGCCTCACCTCTTACTTGTTCAGATACCAACACTTGGCCAGTATGAAAGTCGACAACTTCGGAGTTCCTGGTCTGACAGCAGGCCCCTACGAAACCCGTTGGTATCGGTACGGCCGGCCTGTTGTCACCCGCACCAACACTTCTAGTTGTACACTTTATTGGTGGCTCGGGTTGAGCTATAGTTAAAGAGAGCCAATGACACATAACGCCACCAACAGTTCTTCCAATATTTGGTTGCATACGACATCACCCACCACCAACCGTACCTGTGTCTTCACACCAAGACACATGTCTCATCTGCGGCCTCATCAGAGAATATGTTATTGCTATTTATGGATATCAACACAGTAGAGCGTGCTATTCAACTGCTGGTACGAAGCAAGGTGAAACACGAGGCCATTAACATGGAGCCCAGCCGGAGCTCTGGGTCCGATGGATGCTGTGATTTGAAAAGCCTACAGCAATTCAAAAGTGTGGAACTGAACCATTGAGTGATTTCCAGCTTCCGATATGGCACTTTCTGGGGCCTGCAAGGAGTCAACAGTTTCACCAGGGTATTTGCAGCTATCGGGTGTTATCAGTCTTGTGCGGCACAGCATTATAAAAGCACCAAACCACCCACCACTCTACAGTGGCAGCCTTCGTCCCCGCATCATTCAGTCGGAAACAGACGTCATATCCTGACATTTCCCTTTTGACAACAAACGCAATGAAGGAGACCACCGCAGACGTTGTCAGTGCGAATCCTAGAGATCGTGTGTGTTATTACGCTTACTTCCTCTTTGAAAACGTAACTCCTCTTCTTCGAAAAGAAATAAATCATGCGACCAAGGTGCACTCGGAAGCGTTCCAGCAACCAGATGTTGACCCAGATCTTCTCAAGGCACTCGATAATGTGCACCATCGACTTACAAAACACTGGGCAAAGGTCTTTCAGGAGCCCATCTCACGCGCCCTTCTCACGCAGCAAATTTCCTTCTTCCAACGATTTCTGACCGACAGACTCCTAGAAGTCTACACGGGGAGGCCTTATCAGGTCGACCAGTGGCACTCAACTGAGTTGCGGATTTTCCGCCAGCGCGATGATCTAGGGCAGATGTACTATGATTTCTTTACATGGCCGCTGGAGGAAATGATGCTTGACCAGGACCATGTTCAAGAGACGCTCGTCACAGCGGCAGCAGAGCCACAAAGTGCGGACCGGGCCAAGGACATACAGCGTTTAATCTCACGCTGCGACTGGCCGAGCTTGGCGAGAGCCCTGGTGAAGGATCGGGAGCTTGCCATCGGGCTCTTTGACGAAGAGCCTATCGACCTGGAATACTACAACGCCAACACGCGCAAGAAGGTCTTGCGGGGTATCGACAAAGTCAGGGACAAATACTTTGAGGACCTCTCGGACCTGGCAAAGTTCTCAATCAGCAAGTATGCCGTGGGGTTGTCGCCTATTCAATCATCTGCCGATGAGAAATCGGACTCCGCTGGCACGTCACTTGACGAGAAGACTGTTGTAATAACGACTCGCGAAACTTCTGAACCAAGAACGAAAGCCGGCCAGCAGTCAAAGACCACTGCCAGAGACCTGATTCATACGCTTCTGGGCGGCCTCGGAGGTGCAGGGCTGGGGCAGGGCCTGGGGTCTAGACTGCACATTAACTCTCCCGGTAGCAGTGGAGGTGGCTGGGATGAGACAAGTCCGTTGGTGAATTCGAAGAAGGCAGATTAGGGGAGTGAATCTGGTCGATGTGATACCTACTGGCTTTGGGGTTGAAGTAGGATCAGTTCAGTTTGGAGCCATCGCTCTAGCATCATGAACAACAAGTAACATTGGGTCTTCTCGGCTGCAGAAAGTCACTCAGTCTATGATCTTCTCAGCCTGCGCTCCATGGGCAAGTCCAAGATCGAAAATCATTGTATTTGCCACACGCAACGGCCGATCGTGGCTGTGGCCTTCTCGCGTGGGTGGTCTGACGTATCGACCGCAGTTCAAAGCACAGACAGCGCTGCTCCATCGCTAGGCATCATCCTCCTGCTTTATAACCTCTTGTCACATACCAGCATCATCGAATGAAACCCGCAGTCCATGATGCACGCGTTCTGAGATGTAATGCAGTTGGCAGTCGGTAGTATCAAATCGAAGGATCCTAGCAAAAGAAAGTATGCCTGGTGTGAAGTCAGCATTTCTCTGTCACACGCCCGCTGGCAGTATATGCTGGATGTTCTCCAGGGTTGCTAACACAGGAAGGTAATTTCCCCTGGGCTTGGAGATTGTCATAGAACGCTGGGCAGAGCGAGGATCAGGTGAAGCAGGCACACACCTGAAGCCAGAGTTTGATTCCAAGTAAGAGCCTGCTCTACGGAAATGTGACGACCGCCAGGAGCCAGGATCGAGAGGCCCGGAAAGGGAGCAAACAGGACATCTGGCTATGTAGTCACACCACTGGTGACAAGGCATAATAGTATTCATACTCACACCCGCCTCGGGTCAAACTTCTCCCAAGCGTGCCCGCGCTCATCATACCCAGCCGACGGGCCAACGTGCATCTCCTTCCAGCACCGCGCACAGTAGACGTCCCCACCGCCGCCGTCATCGTCGCACCCCAGACACCGGATGGTCCCGTCCTCGAGGCAGACGATGCACCACGTCTTCTGGTCCGCGTCCGTGTAGCCCGACCTTGCCACCAGCCGCTTGGGCGCCGGCGTGTTGTCCTCGGGCCGGAAGGTCGGCGCCGAGGGCAGGCCCAGGGCGTCGGTGTGGATGATGGGCGCGCCGGCGCCCTTGAGGGCCGCCAGGCGGGCTGCTATCGAGGACTCGAAGGGGTCCCCGCCGCTGGGGACTGGGCCTGAGGTCGGGGCCGGGTCGACGAGTTCTGTGGGGACTGCCGGGAGGGATAGACCTGCCTCAGTGTCGTTGTCGCCGTCATCGCCTCCTGGTTGGGGGGGCTTTGGCGAGGCACCACGCTCTTTGTCCCCAGCCGCATCCTGCGGGACTCTCGGGAGCGCAAGCTCATGGTCATCACCCCTCGAAGCCCCAGCGCGCCCGCCCGCGCCGTCACCTGCCTCGCCGTCTCCGGTCAGGCCCGCCGTAGCGTCAGCCTCCGCGGGGTGAGAAGCGGAGCCGTCGAGCTCTAGCTCGTCCATGGCCCGGGAGATGACATTTTCCACTTCGCGCGACATGACCTCGCCCTCGGAATCATCGTCGTCGCTGCTCTCATCCTTGGCCTTGGCTGCGTCGGGCTTACTCTCGGCAGGAGGCGGAGGCTGTGCCCCTGGGTCCGCCTTGAGCTTGGCCAAGAGGTCCTCTAACCGTTTCGAGCTCTCGCCTCCCGCGCCCTCCGGGCCTGAGTCGTCCTCATCATCCTCCAGGTCGAGGGGCTGCAGGACATCATCGAAGTAGTGATCATAGTCGCCTGAGGACTGGCTACCTCCCTCAGCGGCCTCGTCGTCGCCACCGGGTGGATCTCTCTCGGCCTCATCCCCGTGAGAAGCCGATCCGGTGACCCGGTCAGATGTCGAAGGCGGTGGCTGCGCGTGTGCGGCAGGCGATGATGCGGTGTACGGCGGAGGGGGATCGCCGGACTCTGATGCTAGGCGGTCCCGCTTGTTCCGCAGGGACCGGAGCCGGTCCGTCAGGGCATCCTCCCTAGACAGGGGCTCTGCGGGCTGGATTCCAGTTGCGGGAATGCTCAGGGCGCTTTTCGTTCCAGGCAGCAGCAAGTCAGAGTCAGCCTGAGGCCGCCCGTGGACAAAGACGGTGTGATTACTTAGGGGGAGGTGAACATAGACTTGTTTATTTACTTGGAAGAGCGATCAAGGTTGACACTTGTCGGCTTTAGTGCGTTCAGTCTGTCCAGGAGACTCCGATCGCTGGAATGCGCCATTGGTCAAGCTGCGAGAGAAAAGGGGCTGAGCGATTGTGCTCGAGTAAGCCGGCCCTGTCACGTACGATTTGGGAGGCGCGAAGGATTTGAGATGCTCCAGTTCTGCCGTGGGTTCAGCGTTGATCACTCGTGGGGTGACATTGAGGGTGGGAAGGAGGAGGTGGACGTGGTGAGAGTGAGGTTGAGGTTGATGCACGCGCGCATGGCAGTGAGTGCAGTGCCCTCGAGGAATGATAAATGAGTGGGAAGATGCCGTTGGTTAGGCAGACCAGTTGTGCGACCCAGCCACGCGAGGATCTACTGTGTCAGTGTGTATCTCCTGCATTTTGACAGGCACTGGAGCACCCAGGCACAGCCTACGAAGCATTCCAGAATGTTTCGAGATTCTTGCACAGCCTCACCGTCTCATCCTTGCGGCCGTGCAACTGACCAAACAAATCTCAATCCACCCTCAGATCTTTCAGATAATCTAGGTAGCGTACATATAGCACAGTGCAGCCTTTCCCCAGATCGGCGTGATGAAGGCGAACTGCAGGCGAACTGGAGTCGGGACAAGCTTGCCCAGTGTGACCAGCCGGTCGGATACGCGGAAGCGTATGCTTATTCGCTAGCGCAAGGCCTGCGCCTCGTTTCCTGAGCAGTCAGCAGTGGGCGGACTCCAAAAGTGCTTGCACCTTTTTACTACAGTAGGGTTTTATGCTTCTTTGTACGCTTGCGCCTAACGAGTCCCCGGGATTCAATTCCGACGTCATCCAACGCCTCCCTCCCAGTGACACGCAGGTCACACCCATCTCGATGCGACGATGACTGATGTCTGCATCTAGCACGATCTCTACTAACGGCTGGACTTTCTTGCTTTTAAACGTAGCACAATGACGAGGGAAGTAGGTCGTCGTAAATTGAGTCCCAAAGTGGTCGTGGTGGCCTCTGTGAGGGTCCATTAGCCAGCGCGATGATGTAATTAGTAGCCTTGGCGAAGCACCACACAATCCTCCCCGACCCTCTGCGGACCTGGTCGTTGGTGACAGCACGGCGAAAGATGTATACTAAACTGTTGGGCTGCAGGCATGCACGGTACCTAGGTATGCAGTCAGACAAGCAAGGCCATGCCGTCAGGATCATGGTAGGCTACCTAGGTACCTACGGTAGCTATGTGCCTGTGTGCAAGGCGCAGTGGTCGCCATGGCGCCGACTGCTAGCCCCAACGGCAGACGGGGCGGGTGACGAGCAGACTGGTGAGACCGGTGGTGGCCATTGGCGATCAATGACATTGGCCATGCGCGCAGGCGACCGAGTATATGATGCTGGGATAACGCCGCTTGCGCCTCGGCGGTCTCTTCGGATGATTTTGTTTGATCTCACGGCTGACTGACCACTTGACCTCCATACTTGGCACTCTTGAAACACTCTGACTCTTGGTGTTGCCCAGCCCATAACTCTCGACATTGTCTTGACTGCCCAAGACTCTAATCCTATAACCTTTTTTTGTGATCAATCACCCAACCAACCAAACAGCCGATTCTACCCCCCAGACGTCGCACTGACATCTGCAATCGCTTCCCAATCTTCGTTTACCATCCATTGCACTTTTACATTTGGATTTGCATAACCTAAACATCCGCGCTCGGAGAGTCATGAAGATCGACTCCCTCATCGCAGTAGGCGCAGCCCTGCAGACCGTCTCGGCTGTTGCGATACCCGAAACCTCCGACCTCACATCATCCACGCCACAACACCAACAGCGCGACTTCGGCGACTCGCTCTACACCGACCTATGGAAGCGTAGAGGCGGCGGCGGATCAGGCGGGCGGGGTGGAAGTTCGGGATCGAGTTCATCAGGCAGCAGTTCGTCTTCAGGATCTGGCAGCGGCAGCTCTTCCTCTGGCTCTAGTTCCGGAAGCTCATCGTCGTCCGGCAAAACAGGTTCCTCAGGCAGTTCGTCCTCGTCGTCAGGCTCCTCATCGGGCTCATCAGGGTAAGCAAGCGAGATCCGTTTCGACAACCCCTCCAGAAACCAATTTACTAACGCAAATATCTCCCCAGTGGCCGCGGCGCCGCCTCCTCATCCTCCTCAACCGGCGGCAGAACAACGACTGGCTCGGGCGCGGCACCCGCGTACGGCGGCGGAAAGTTCTACGGCGGCGGCACGACGGTCCCTTACCGCTCCGGCTCGCGCTCGACTGGCGGCATCGTCCCCTTCGTGCTGGTGGGTGGCCTTGCAGCATACGCATTTTGGCCGGGCGTCTGGTACCACCCGCCTTACATATACCCCTACGGGCACCCCTGGAACTACCACAACCAGTCCTCGAACCAAAACGAGACGAAGCCGGTAACCTGCGCCTGCGACCCTTATCAGGTCTGCGGCTGCGACGACAACGCGAACCAGACCTACATCGACAGCGTCGTCGGCAACGGCTCCTACAACTCCCTCAACCGGAGCCTCGTCTCCCTCGGCGACGTCAACGGCACCGAGCACATCCTCATCAACGGCACCCTGCCCAACGGCACAACCGCCAGCGGCGGCACAGAGTCGCCTAACGCGGCTGCAGGGCTGAGGAACCTTGCCCAGGCCGCTGGCTGGTGGCCCCTGATCGCCACGGCCGCGGCCATGGCGTTCTTTGCTTGATTTCCGATTGTGGCTTTGTTACCATAATTATCCCGCGTTGTACCTTGACAATTTGCTTCTGGGACAGAACGGGACTTTCTTTTTTTTTTTTTTTTTTTTTTTTTTTTTTTTTTTTTGGATTCTGTTTCGAGCACTGACGAAAAAAGATTATGTGGCGCCAGGCGTTTTTATCTTCCACCACGGCGCTGATACCCTGGAGATACGGAAGGTGCGGTTTTGTTCAACACTGGGGCTGTCCTGATAGTGGGTGGTAGCGATTCGATGACTTTTGCGGAAACGAGAGATTCTGACTATCAAAACACATTGTTCACTCTTTTTGCCCTTTTTGCCATGTATATGAACCCACGTGAAATGCGCAGACATGTCAGCTCTCCGAATGTCACAACTCTGTACGTCCCGAAGCTTCAGTTCGCCGCAAACCCGACTCCAGAGCGATATGGGACCACGGCCTTGACGACATCCATCTACCCATCGGTCTCATATACGCAGTTCCTGATGCAAACCTGGCGTCCTGCCAGCCGGCAGGTCCAAGTCCGCCGCGAGAGGCAAATGTAACGTAATGCAATAGCCAATGCCCCTAAGGGGAGGATATCGGTCTAGATTATATTTGAGCCTCACCAGCCACAACGGTAACTGGAAAGGTAAAACACGAATGGACTGCCAGAGCCACCCCTGGGCCCTCCTACCGCCCCCATCATCGACCTTGCCTGTCCATGAGGGCACTCGCCACGGGACAATTACCCAGCCCCGGCCCATTAGAGACAGCTATCGCTGCCCCCAGCGCGTGGGGTCCCTAACCACAGCACGGCGCCTTGCCCGACATGCCACTCGAATGTGACGATCCCCCAAACCGCCAATTATACCAGTCTGAATCTTTATGATCTGGCCCCCATCCTCCTAACCTATGAGGGGAGGCGCGGGGGGACAAGTGCCCGGCCAGTACTGAAAACACAAAAGGGACGTGCGACACAAGAATGCAATCGCGCCCCCGGCCTCCCACGACCTCGAGCAGCTGGAGGAATTCCCAAGGCACCCCCCTATTACCAGAACAGCCAGAGTGGCGGTCGGCAACGGCGGGTGGCAGTGGTGAGGCCCGCAAAGGCGGGCCCGCGCCTCCTTCGGCATCATGTAGTTTAACCTGGGTCAGAATCCTGCGAGGGCCGCGGCCACAAGGCCTCTAGAGCGAGGCATACCCAACCTAAAATAGCTACGTGGTGTTTCAACTGGAGGGAGAGGGGAAACGAAAGCTAAAGAAAAGATTGATTGTCTTCTAATGGAAAAGGAAGGAAAGCGAAAGAGGAAGAGAGACAAGCGAGGGGGAGCAGAACAGACGTAGAAGGGTGAGCGTTAAGAAGATATGCCTACCTCTAAAGGACAAGAGTAAGAACAAGAAAAGGACAAGAACAAGAACAAGAAAAGGACAAGAACAAGAACAAGAAAAGGACAAGAACAAGAAAAGGACAAGAACAAGAAAAGGACAAGAACAAGAAAAGGACAAGGAAACAACCCGATACACTATCTCACCATGAACCGGGTTCTCGCCCAACCAGACGAGATAGTCACAGCACCCTGAAACTATAAACAAGCCTGTTGGAGCACCGCAGAGGATAGTGGTTGACAACCGGTGTTGAGCGGCCACCATCGGCAGGAACGAATTTCCAATTCCACAGCGCGCGCGAGGTCACTATATCAACCAAGCTCACCATCAGGTTTCCTCGCTTGTGCGAAACGTAAATGTGTAAACAGATGTGTGCGTCATCTTCGTGAACATCTCTGGGTATCGATATGTACATAATCCTTGGCCCCACAAAACAGAAAGGAAGATTCCACAAACATGCTGATCAAAAAAACACCAAAATAATAGCCAAATCAACAAGTCTGATGCCTTTGTAACAAAGTCGGATGAACACAGATTGCATACCTGCCGCCACGCCTGCCCGAATTTCGGGGCCATCCCCACGACGCGATGCCCGCATCCCCAGAGAAAGAGGTTACGCCAGTGTCAGTGACATGAAAGGAGACCAAGTACAATGCCCGGACCCAACAATCAAAGATCTTTTATCCCTCCCGCTCTGTGTTGAAACTGCATATTCAGCTCCGGTCTGGTAAACGCCGAGATGTAACCATGCGATGTTGTAGTACTCCAACTCCGAGAGATGACGTCCGTGGAAACTAGCCGTCTGAAACCGTCTTTTCGTGGCTCCTGTCTCGTCTTCACCCGTCCTCTCAAGTCATTTATTTCTCTGTATTAATATTTGCATCTGTAATAATGCATTTGTTCGGGAAAGCCCCTAATCCGTCGACGCGGGGCCGAAGTGCCAACCGAGAAAATCCTCATCTGGGAACACTGGAAGTGTCGAGTCACCAACCGGAATTGGCATCTGTGGAGGCCATAGACAAAGGCGAGTAGGGGGTTTGTCCAGTTGGCGGGTTCAGTAGGAGCTCCGTGATCTTGGGCGTCAGTTCACGGGCCCGGAAAGGCTTCGACACGACATCGTCCTGCATGAGGGGGCATTACAGGTCAGCTTGGGTAATCGAGAACAAAACCTCCCGAGATCCAAAAGGGTTTATACATACCATCCCAGAGGCCCTTGCTTCCCCAATCTGCTCAGGCCTCACGTACGCAGTGACTGCTATGATCGGGATGCGTGCAGTGAGCACGCCCTGCTTCTCCAGCTCCCGAATCGTGCGCGCGCACGTCGTACCGTCCATGACAGGCATCTCCAGGTCCATAAGTATGATTGAGACATTGATGGTCTCCTCATCTTCTCTCAGATCCACAGGTCCGTAGCCCTCGGCAATCCCAGCCTCGTGGTTCCAATGTCTTGAACGCTGGAGCTTCTGGATCGCTTCGCCACCATGATTCGCCAGGTGTGCCCTGAAGCCGGAGTTCCTCAGCAGACGGCCCAGCACCTTCTGATTGACCTGGTTATCCTCGACAACCAGAACATCTATAGTCCCATGATCGATAATCGGTTGTATCGTGAGAAAGTCAGCCCCATCCTTGTGGAGAGATGGGCTGGGCAGCTGCGGCTCAGCAGATTTGCGGCTCTTGATGTAGAAGGCGAATGTACTACCGACGCCTTTCTCACTGATGACGCCGATCTGTCCGCCTTGTAGCTCTGTGAGCATCCGCGAGATGAATAGACCAAGCCCAGATCCTCCATACTCGACGTGTGTTCGAGGCGAGGTCTGCCGGAATCGCTGGAACAGCATCGACCGCTCCTCATCTGTCAGGCCAGGCCCAGTATCCGCCACACAAACATGCAGGTTGAACTTCTCGCCCACGCCCCAATCGAGCTTGTCCGTGATGTCTTGCTCAGTCTCCGGCCCCTCGTCGAAGAACTCGATCCCACAAATTTGTGACCGGCACGCCTCCTTGCTTGCTGCGAGAGTGATGATGATCGACCGTTCCTCTTGCTTCTGAATGAACTTGATCGCATTGGTGAGAAGATTGATGATGATCTGCTGTAGGCGAGCCGGATCAAGTCTTGCAAGCTCAATGCCCATGTCTCGGTAGGACTGATCGATGCGGAACTCGGCCTTGATATTGTTCGATGCCAACTCCGTGTCGAACATCTTGAGGCTCGTTTGTATGACTTCCACAGGACTAACAACAGTCGGCGTCACCTCTACCATCCTGGAATCGAGCCTCGACAGGGTTAATACATCGTCGACAATTCGTTTCTGGTGATTCGAGCACAGCGATATGGTGTTGGCGGCTTCGAGACAGGTATCAAGCATCTTGCTCAAGCGCTCGGCGATCTCGGGCTCGCTCTTGCGGTATGCCGCGATGCTGCCAATGATTTCGTCCGCGCACTGACACAAGGCGCTCAGTGGGTTGCGCATCTCGTGGCTCGTCATGTCGATAAAATTTTCTTGCTGCCGCTTGAGCTCCACTGCCTCTTCTCGGCGCTGGTTCTGGAATGCCTCCGCCCATTTCTGTTGAGAGATGTCCGTTATCACGCCAAAAATGGCTTTGACCATGCCATCACTGTCTTTCTCGGGATACGCGCTCATCAAGACCCATGTCTCGATGGCGTGGCCATTGAATTCGCGGCGCGCCTTGAAGCGGAGCTCCTGAACAATCGAGACCTTCTCGTCGATCAACTTCCGCCATGCAGCCTTGACAGCTGGCCTGTCGCCAGGCAATACGCTCTCCATCCATGTATTGATCGAGTTGATTGTCCGGGGGTGCCTCGAGATCTCCCACCATGAGTCGTTGCAGAAGTTGATGTCTCCTTCTGCATTAGCGATAAAGATACCGACAGGAGCAAATTCCGCCATACGAGTGAATTTGTACTCGCTCTCGACAGCCTCCTGTGTTCGCAGACGTAACTGGTATGAGAGTTGCTGGCGATCCAGCGCCGCAAGGCGCGCGGCCTGTTGGCCA
The DNA here is from genome assembly GCA_039880775.1 of Diaporthe vaccinii. Lineage (NCBI taxonomy): Eukaryota > Fungi > Ascomycota > Sordariomycetes > Diaporthales > Diaporthaceae > Diaporthe > Diaporthe vaccinii. The sequence continues at coordinate 1,222,448 of JBCEDN010000015.1, read as the reverse complement.
CGCTTGATCTCCTCTTCGAACAAAACGACAGATGCCATGGAGGTCGCCAGTTGTCGGCACAGCAGATTGATGAACAGCCGGTAGTCATCGTTGTACGGCCTCCGGGGGTTAATACCCATCACGACGAAACCAACAACGCTTTCGCCGGTCGTTGGATGCACAGGAAAAATGACAATGTTTCGGGAAGGATCGCCAAACCCTCGCCATTGGATACCCTCAATAAGGCTCTGGGGTAGTGTTCCATCATCCTTGGACAAGACAATAGGGACCGTTGGTTGTGCCATCGACCTCCTCATGTAAGGCGCAAAACCCTCCTCGCTAGTCCTCAGATCGATCGATGGCGTCGCAGCTGGGTGGTCGGGGGATATTCCTATTGAGCCCTCAAGGTATATTTGCGGAGGATTGACCACGCTGCCGGAATGCATCGACGAGACCTCGCTCTCGGAATCTTCGGTGACGGAGTAGATGAGGGCGAAGGGAATGTCCCACTCGTTGTATTTCATACTTTCGTGAACCTCCCTCCAGAACTGTCGCACGTTGCGAGCATGCGATGTCTTCTCGCCAATCTCCCGGAGCGTCAGCATCCTCCGCTCATTAACCTTGCGGCGAGTATTCTCGAACGCAGGATTGTAAAGAGCCACCACGGATCCATCGCTGCCAAGAAGTGGGACGATAGACCAATTGAAGAAAGTCTCCTCCAGGAAGCCGTTTCGGTTTAAGAAGAGCCGATCATCATTTTTCATTGTGGCCTGCAGGTAAGAAGGTTAGTCGAAGAGTAGAGAAACAGCGCCTATTGTATAACGGGACTTTTGGCAAAGGAATAAACTCCAGCACTCTTAGTTTCGGATTCCTGACCGTCTGACAGCATCACAGGGTCATGAAAATCCTGGCTCTGCGTCTCCTTGTCTGATGAGATGCAAATACTGAAGCATGCAAAGTGTGCGTCGGGGGTAAAACAAGGGAATGATCCCTACCTGGCCATGATTCCATGCAGCGTCGAAGACTGGCTTGATCTCGTCCCATATTTCCGCCCAAGCCTCCATGTAACTTTGGCCCATAAGCTTCGGGTGCTTGCTACCTGCCAAATCTAGATACGCCTCGTTGTAGATCGCCGTGTATTCCGGTCCCCAGTACATGGCAGCAGGGTGCGGACTGCCCATAATCATATTTGACATGGTTCGCAAATCTGGCGACCATGCTTCAATGGGTCCGAGAGGGGTGGCCTCCCAGTTCCTCGACCTGGCGAATTGTAAGTGTGGTTGCATGCCGCTTGTATCGACTATCCTGGTCCAGTCGAACGATGCCAGCTCGAGAGCAGCAAGTGGATCGTCCAAGCCGTGGACATCGTCTGTCAAGACAACGGGTGTTTCCGGCCTCAAGTCCCTCAAGTCCCTAGGCTCCGAGTGTGCACGGCGTGTGGCAACCAACCCCTGATCCGGCTCAGCATCACCAAAATAATCGAGGTCGCTGAGGGCTCTTTCTCGGCCAGGGGTCTGGGAATCTCGGCCAGGGGTCTGTCCTTGAGATCGTTGTTCGAGAATCGACGACGCGCGTGCGATAGGAGCCGGCGAGGTGGGCGTGATTGAAACGGCGGCACTATTTCCGCTGATGAAGCGGAAACGGTTTCTCACCGTCGAACATGTCCAACTGATGCCTCCGTATGACAGAGACGGCAAGCACACGTCCATGGACCTCTTGTCCTTCACAAAGCTGACGGCCCATGCTTTGAACCGGGAAAAATCGATGCTGTCCTCCGGGGTTTTGTCGATCAGCTTGTTTACCCCAGCGGCCGCTCTTAGTGATGCATTCCGCCAGACTATTTTCAACGGGCCAGGGCCAAAATTTGACGAGTCCATCAAGTCGATAATAAAGGTTGGTCGCTCATCATGATCCAACAGCTCAATCACGCCTACGCCTTGAAGATCCTGTACTTCTGGTGACATCAAGCGGCTGTCCAGGCCCCTGGAAGATGAATGACTCTCCGCGGACCCACCGCTGCCAGGAGTGCTCATGCTTTGACCTCTGGCAGGACTCGCAGAGCTAACGTGGCCCCTAGGAAGCCTGACGGTTCTGACGGTGCCTTGCTCATCGCGCAGGCGATGTAGCATGGCAGCGGAAGGCTCCGAAGTGGAGAAGCTTGGTGGACGGCCCGTCATGTGCTTCGAAGACGAGTTAGAAAAGAATAATGGCGAGGCACCGTTGGATAGGGGCAAGTCCTCGGGAACTCGAGGAGGAGCAAGCTTGGGGAGGTCAAGACTGCCTGGTGGAAGTCGCCGCGGCTTCTTCGCTGGTGCGTTAACAAAAGCGTTATCGAGATCGCCCTGGTCAACTGGTCGCTTTGTCGGACGCGGCTTCAATCTCGGGATCGCGAAGCCTTGGCTATCGGGCGGTTTCCAAGTCTGCGCCGGTCTACGAGAGGGAGGAGCGGCCAAAGCAAAAGATGCTGAAGGGAGGCCTTTGACAGAGGAGGCAACACCATCAACGCCCGATTGATCACAAACGGCAGCAGCAGCTGTCAGACCATATCGGCTGATGTCGAAACCACGCCCTGTGACCAGCTGGGCAGCAAGTCTGATAGCCTCGTCCGAGGGTTGGTAACAACTTCTGGTTGCACCCGTCGGTTGGTGATGTGGATATGGGTGCGGAGGTGTGGCTAGAATGCCAGTCAAAGGCCCAGGCGGTATCGTGGATAAGCTGGAGGTCGACAAGAAGGAACCAGACAGGTTGGTGTGTGGTGCAGGGGCGGGAGTCGAGGCAGAGGCGGAGGCGACAGGAGGCCGATCCGCCTGATTGTCGATAGTGAAAGCAGATTTACGCAGCGAGGCTTTTGGTTCCAGAGTCATGAAGGAAGAAGAAACCGAAGGCTGTCAAACCGACGATTGTCAGTCAACGGCCCCCGTCTTCGTACACCGGATAAACTGGCAAGGGTAGGAGGAAAACAGCTAGCATGAGTATGGTATTGGAGGAGAGTACCCGCAATGCAGCGGAAAAAGCAAGCAGGGAATGTCGGACAAGGCGTGGGTCGGCCAGTGGAGAAGGAGAAGAGATGCTGGGGAAGATCGAGATGCGGCCAAGGCCTGTGTAGAAGAGCCAGGGGTAGTATTCAGGCGGGGGGGGTTGTCTAGTGCAGGTCTCATACAGGACTTGGGATAGCTGATATCCAGGCCATCCCCAGGGGAGCGAGGGCGAAGGCGGGATGTAGTTTAGAGCTGTTCGGGAAGGACGAGTCGTCTCGGATGATGGATGATGGACTTGGCAACTTTCGCGGGAGCCAGCGCAGATGCTGTGCAGCTCCACGGGCGCTCGAGTCGCTCTGCGACGAACGCAAAGGCGGTAACAAGGCACCGCGAGTGAACGGGCTTGCGAATATGGATGGCCTCGGATGGGCAGCGACAAGGGATCGTCACCTAATCCTGGTTAGCTAGTGTCCGTAGCGACGCGCCGGTGGAAAGAAGGCGTTTGGGTCCGAACGTGGCCCCCGTCTTCCCGCGCGCCCACCGGTCCGCCCAAGCTGGCGGAAACAACCTGTGCGGTTAGGTTGATGGGAACGACTCGGACGAGGAGATAGATCCGTGGACCTACTACCAGAAGACCGAGGCAAAGGATTGTATATTACGAACCACGGACAGAATGGCTTGGGCTGGTGGGGGTGGGGGAGTGGACGGTATGCGACTGCCGCGTAGAGAGCGCGCGAGCAAGCAAGCAACCGAATCGGGAGTAGGAAGAGCGTGAAGATAGACTGACAGGACCAGATTGGGGCTAGATTGCAGAGTAGTTGAGGGCGATGACACGGCACGAGACGAGACGAGACTGCCGAGGAGGTGCTCAGTTGATTGCACACTGGGCAGGGCGGACTGGCAGAACGGACTGGCGGGCTGGACGGACTACTGGAGAGCTTGACAGTCGAGAAACAGACGCGCATTGATGAGCCGAGGGCTGGTCTGGCTGGCCCGGCTCTGGATGAGACGAGGTTCGGTAACGGTACGGGGTGAATACGATCCAGCAGGGGTCTGAGATGGTCTCCCGCAGTCTAGATCCCCAGGTGGTTGCTTGAGCCTGTGTGTGGTCGTCGTGGGCTTGCACTGGTTGTGTGGAGGGGTGGGTGAGCGGAGTGGAGCAGGCTGGACTGGACTGGTCGATTCTCGAAGGATTTATTATTATTGTGTGTGTGGTGAACACAGCGCGGCGCCCCATGGAAGACGACAGTGTGCGGTGAAGACTACTGTCATTTATGATTCTGTTGGTGGCCCGAAAGGAGAAAGGAGAATAAAAGCATGTCTCAGAGCCAAGGATGCTAGTTGGTAGGCAGTGCGTGTAGCAAGTGCGTACTGGATACTCGAGCCAGAGCCAAGTCGAGGTACGATCTAAGGATGGCCGGGAGGCAGGATGGGATGGCGCAGGAGTGGTCGCCCTGGGCGATCGTGATCGAACCTTGTCGTCCTCAGACCTAGGGCCAAGCCCTTCAGAGCCACGCTGCCTACCTGGTGGGCTCCGTACTTCAACAAGTAGCACCAATTGCCCAGCAATGAGTTGCGTGCGCATGAGCGGGAGTAAGAGCTCTGGGCGTGTGTGGGAGAGTGAGAAAGAGTGGATCTCCAAACCCACAGTGATCTGCCCGTTCCCCGTCCTCCGTACCTGCCTCGTACCGGAGGACTTTCAACGTCGTAGTGGACAGTGCCTGCCCGTTGTCCGATCGTCCCTTCCCAAGTGTTTGGGTCCATGGGACCTGGAGACTTATTATATCATTAGCGTCTGTGTATTCATCCCCATCATGCTGTCGAACATGTTGTCGGACGTCCCTTGGAAGTCGCACACAGGCCCGTCCACAAATCCGGGCTCCCTGGCCAGGTACCTAGGCAGGTAGACTTGGACTGCACGGTGCAGTGTACTTGTACTGATCAGATAAGCTGTGCAGCAACGGCCCACGGTAGTAGGTGCCGATCCTAGGTCTAGAACGGTCTATCCCATTCCGTTCTTACCAGGCTTGCCCAGCTGGGCTGGCGCAACGCACCAGAATTTGATAGTGCCAACGAGTGGGGCCCTTACCCTCCCAGCTCCTTCCTTCTCGGCCTTGGAGCTCCGGACTGCTGTCTGTTTGTTCATGTTCATCAAAGTGGTCGTTAATAAGCATGGGGGTAGTTTGACAGTGCCAGTGACTTGATGATGTTGGCCGCAGCCAGACTTCCATGCTCTTATTAGTCTACCTGAAGCACAATACAGTTGTACAAGCACTCCACCTGTCAATTCTGCTGCCGACCAATCGAGTCTGACGGGCTCCCGGTGACGGGCCGCCTGCATTCCTGCCGTTGGCGTCCAGGGCGGCAGGGCGGATTTGGTGCCCCGAGGTCTCATTGCCCCTGGGACTCCTCAGGCCGTCAAAAGGTGGACGACAGAATTCGATTGTTGGCTCAGAAATTCCCATGACGACTATATGTGTCTCGGGTCCGCTAGTGACCGATCATCAGCACTTCCAAGGGGGTCAGCCAATGTGGAAGATTGCGGAAGTCTCCGCAGGCATGCCGAATGCGCCTGAGAACGGACACATCCTTTGTTCTCCTCACCGGCGGGAGGGCGGTGGAGGGGCCGGAAGGGCAAACGCAGGCTGGGTCTTTACCTTCACACGCACGGCGAAGTCTGAGACACAACTGCGAAGGCGAGGTTGTGCTGCGAGCTGTTCCCATCATCTTACCGTAATGTGTGACGCATTTCTGGCAGAGCAGCATTCATCTTCAAGGACGAGGTGCTTCACAGACGACTTCATGCCGATACAGATCTGATGGCCCGCGACGCGGCCCTCGTCTTATTCACCAGCCGGGGCCGCTGATCGATCCGAGCGGGCAAGCTGGCAGGGTCCAACATGACCACTTCCAAGCAGCCATGAGTGGCCATGACTTCGCAAAGTTGAATCTCCTAGCTGGAATGGATGGCGTCGATAACATGTATCATCCATCATCTTGAAACCATTCCTTGATAGCCCTCTAATCGAGTCGTTGGGCCCTATGCCACCGCCCGCTTTGTTTGGCACTAACTTCAAAGTTCCACGTTGCTGGGCCTTGTTCCTCCTACCAGACTTTGCGTGTCGACGGGCCGCGAGTTGAACAAGTGTTGCTAATAATGAATGCAGGTGCTCTCACACGTGTGACAACAGTCTTCGTTGCACCGCTGGCCTCAACGCTCAAGTGCTTGCATGGCGATCTGCACGGGTTGCTTTCCGCTCGCCAACTCTCACGTTCAGTGTCCCAACTTTCCACTTCTCAAGCCTCCACAGCTGGCAGGGCAGGGGGGCGGCGTTCGAGCAGCGCGCAGCATGGCTGGATGTGCGAGAGACGATCTCTCATCCCAATGGCTGGTTGGTTCCCTCAGGGTCTCATCAGTCCCCAAAATGGGGCCTCCTCACTCACCCACTTCTCTCGAAGCGCCCGGGATTGGCTGATCACCAGCCAATCCCATGCGACAGCGCCCATCCGCCCGGCGGCTACACAGCTGGGTCCGCTTCTCTCATTGGGCCAGCTGCGCCAATCCCACCCGGTATCTGCGATTTTTGGCCCTGGGTCACACTCGCAGCTGCATGTGCATCGCTCACCACGGCGGCATTGGCTGGCTGACTGGGTTGGTGAGAGTCGAGCGCCTCTGCAATGGCCTGTCGTAGCACTGCGAATTACAAGGGTTAATCTGCTGGTGGATGGGTGAGCGCTTTTTATAGGGACGTCGCTTCCCCTCTCCTTCCCGTCCCAGATGTGAGTCCGAGTAAGTGATCGATTTCCAGTGGAGGAGTCTCTGTTGCGTCCAACCCCATCTCCTATTGTCGACGAGACTATCCGAAAAGGAGGGGTTGGCTCTATTTCTACGAACCCGATGTGAAGCGTCTTTGTTGCGATCGCTGCCAGTCGGCATAGAAACTCAGCAGAGCGCCAAAGCCGAACAAGGCTATCGTTGCAGCGATTTTAAAGAGAAGGGCCTGGACAGACGAAAGGGACGACATACCCGAGCGCCCCGTGAGCCCGGGAGATACACTTCGAAGACACATAATGGCAGGACGAATCGCGAGATGGAACCCGGAGCGGAACTGGAGCTATAAGCCCTTCAAGCGGGCATGGCGGAAGCGAGCCCCCATGTTCTGGATAATGCCACTCGAGCTGGCCGGCACCGTCGCCTTGCTGGTCCTCTTCGGCATCGCACAGCCGGACCTGTTCCGCACGCAGCTCTGGCGCATCGGTTACGTCTGGGGCTTCAACTCGAACCCGGCCATCATCCTCTACGCCAAAGCGAACCATGAGCCCGCTCCTAAACTGCCTCTCGTGTGGGCGGAAACGTAAGCATGATGCCCTACCACAACGAGCATCTGATGAAGACATAGAGAGCAGTCGATGGCTGACACGGTTCACTTTGTCCCAATTAGTCTTACGAACTTCAATGTTGCTATATCCGTACTATCACTCTTCGTCCTCGTCGCCAAGCTGATCGGCTTCATCATGCGCGTCTGGACACCCATTGTCGGCGTCTTCTTCAGCCTCGCCATGACCATCTTGTACACCGTCAGCGTTTACGGCCAGATGGGACCCGACTACTACGACCCGTTGCGCCCGAGCCCAATCGCGTGGTACATCCGCTACGGGTGCTGGCCCGCCGAGGGCTTCCAGAACGACGCGGTGCGGAGCTGCATGCTGGCCAAGGGCACCTTTGCGACCACCGTCATTCAGCTGTAGGTTTATCTCCATGTCAGACGTGGTTTTTTTTCCCTATCGCCCTCGACGATACTGATCTGTGTCTGTCCTCAACAGAACCGTATACCTCTTCTGCCTCGGCCTGGCGATCTACAACATGATCCCCACCAAGGCGGAGAAGGAAGAGATGCAACTGCAGAAGATGAAGGGCTCCGACGACGATTCCGAGAACAGTACCCCCGTCGATAAAGTCGTTTTCGAGATGCAGCCGCCGCCCAAGACACAAGACTACCAGAATTACCCGACATATCCGACCTACCAGAGCTACCAGCAAAGCCAAGGGCCCTTCACGCCGAGGACCCAAGCCTTCAACGCGCTGGACCGGCAACTTCCTCTGAGGGGCTACCAGCAGTGAACTCGTCCAGCGACGGTCGATCGAGGAGAGAATCGGATGCTACCCTCGCATCTAAAGCATCTCAAGCGTGTGGCAAAGGTCAGACTGGGAACAATTTTCTGCCATCGCCCATGAGAGTGGATGATGGAATTGGCCGATCGACTTACTGTGTACTATGATGGAGTGACTATAATTTCTACTTTGTGCGGGATGATCAACAGGATACCAGGAGGCGTTTTGGGGCGCAATATTTGCAGCCGAATTTTCAGTTTACAGGTGGCCATCCACCGAATACAAATATTGCCAATACCACCACATTATGTGCCCGTGTGTCAACACGCAATTTGTCACTGATGGATGTTCCGTTGCCACCAAGGACTGGTCTCGATCACTCGCGGGGACAGTCGAGGTCGTCACCTCTGATTTCTGAAAGCCCCGTGAAGACAAAAGCTTTTCAAGTAAAAGGAACTGTGTGCAAGGAGTCTTACAATGGTGTAGCGTATGGCGCGAGGACTGAGAGTCGCTGTGTTTTATGGTATTTGGCCGCTGGGGCGAATTACCCAACTGTCTGTCGTATCGGTCATTTTACAAATTTTGGATTTATAGTGCGCCGGTGGTATATCATATGTATAATACAGGCGTCCCCTTATGATGCACACATCTCTGAGGTTTGGCAATTCCTCTAGGTTGTTTGTCCATCTTTCGATCCCCGCCTCCCCTATGCCTGTAGTGGCTTGCCCATACCGCCGAAAGTAACCATCTTTGTGATCTGCAGGAAGAACGAATGTTAGCGACTACACATACACACACACGTTCAAGGCACAACAAAACAAGGAATCAAACTCACCAGGTACTCATCAACGCCGTACTTGGAGCCCTCCCTGCCGAAGCCGGACTCCTTCACACCACCAAACGGCGCCGCCGGGTCGGAGATCAGCCCGGTGTTGACACCGACCATGCCGACCTCGAGGGCCTCGGCGACCCTGTACACGCGCTGCAGGTCACTTGAGAAGAAGTACCCGGCCAGGCCCACGGGCGTGGCGTTGGCGAGCTTGACGACCTCCTCCTCGGTCTCGAAGCGGAACAGGCCCGCGACGGGGCCGAACGTCTCCTCGGACGCGATGGCCATGTCCTGCGTCAGGCCGGTGATTACGGTGGGCTGGAAGAAGTTGCCGCCGAGGTCGGGCAGCTTCGCGCCGCCGACGAGGACCTTGCCGCCCTTGGACGTCGCGTCGCGCACGTGCGAGTCGACCTTGTCGACGGCGCGGCCGTGGATGAGCGGGCCGTGGGTGTTGGACCCGTCGAAGCCGTTGCCGACCGAGAACTCGCGCACTTTCGCGGCGAAGGCGGCGGCGAAGGCGTCGTGGATGCCCGCCTGCACGAAGATGCGGTTGGCGCACACGCACGTCTGGCCCGAGGACCGGAACTTGGACGCCACGGCGCCCGCGACCGCGACGTCCAGGTCGGCGTCGTCGAAGACGATGAAGGGCGCGTTGCCGCCCAGCTCGAACGACAGCTTCTTGAGCGTGCCCGAGGCCTGCTTCATCAGCAGCTTGCCCACGCCCGTCGACCCCGTGAACGACACCTTGCGCACCGTCGGGTTGGTCGTCAGCTCCTCGCCCACCTCGGGCGTGTTCTGCAGCGTCGTCACAACGTTGAACACACCCTTGGGGATGCCCGCGCGGTGCGCCAGCTCCGCCAGGGCCAGGGATGTGAAGGGCGTTTCGCCTGGCGCCTTAGCCACGGTCGTGCAGCCGACCGCCAGGGCTGGACCGGCCTTCCTTGTGATCATGGCGGCCGGGAAGTTCCACGGCGTGATCAGGCCGCACACGCCGACCGGTTCCTTGATTGTAATGACCCTGTTACCCGGCACGGTGGCCGGTATCGTCTCGCCGTAGATCCGGGGCGCCTCCTCGCTGAACCACTCGAAGAAGTTGGCCGCGTACGCGACCTCGCCCTTGGCGTCGGCTATCGGCTTGCCGTTCTCCCATGTTATCAGGGCCGCCAGGTCCTCGGCGTTCTCGTTCACCAGATCGTACCACCTCCGGAGCAGCTTCGAGCGCTGGCGACCGGTCTGTGTGCGGAAGGAGGCGAAGGCGGCCTGGGCGGCTTCGACGGCCTTGGCTGTGTCTTTGGCGTCGAATTCCGGGCAGGTACCGATCAGCTCGCCGGTGGCTGGGTCGTGGACCTCGAAGGTCTTGCCGGAGGCGGCCTTGACCCACTCGCCGTTGACATAGCAGACGTTGGTCTTGAAGAGGGAGGGATCTTTGAGCTAGACGGATTGGTGTGAGGCTTAGCTACCGTGTATGGAGTCGGGACTTCGACTGCATTTTGAGGCAGGGCTTACCTTGGGCGCCATTGTTGAAGCTGGACGGAACGAGGACAGCGATAATGTGGGTAGGGTGCTCCTTTGGAAACGGGCGATCCTAGGGGCGAGGCGTGAGGCAGAGGAAGTCCAGGTCTTGGACAGGAGGGACATGGCTGGTGATGTGCTTTTGAATACCACGCGCCTGGGGGCAAAGTTCGGGGGTAGACTTGTTATAGGGGCGGGGGGCGATTAGCTATGGGAAACCGATTCACGACCGGGCCGGTGCGGTCATGTATTAGTCGGAAAATGACTCCCGGGCAAGGTGGTAGAGAGTGCCTGAGTACGCTCCGAAACACGGCTGCAGTGGAGTCCTAGATGGGGTGATTGGGGCTCAATTAGTCTACAATCTTGACAGACTCTCTGGAATTCAGATAATGGAAAAGATTAGATTGGTTGTGAGATACCGGACAGGGAAGACGGCGACGGTCCTAGCTCTTGGGATCACGGACTGTGTGTACGTATGGGGAACTGGCGATCCCTACAATGACGTCTCCATAAGTCTGCCGCCGCGGGGTATTGTGCCCTGCGACTCAACTTTGGATTCCTGCAACTTGCGGGATGAAGGTTATACTTTATTCTACGCATTTCGCCGTCAACACAGGTCTTATTTGGTCCCTGCCGTCTCTTGCCTCGTCTTCTTTCGTCTGTCTGAGATATGCTCGAATTGAACTTGGACCGGGACCTGGACCTGAACCTGAACCTGAACCTGAACCTGAACCTGAACCTGGAGCTTTGGCCATCAATCGGAGCTGATGCCCCCACTTCTCAAGCTTTGCGGGGCGAGTTCGCGTGCACCTTCCTAGAGGAGACAGTATGTGGTTTGCGTTCAGTCTTCAGTTATCTAATCTTGTCGGCTCGCCGACCTCTTTCCTTTACTGTTGGCATCGCCCATCTTCTGGCCGCAGAATACCGTTGTCATCATGGAGAGACATCTTCAGTGCCATCAGAACGTATTTGTGGCTGCTCAACACCACGTGTAACAGTTCGGGTGCCGCCATGAGACAGCACGATTCAGCGTGGCGCCTCGATTAGACGCATCTGCCCGGGTTACACCATGAATGATGAAGCGTAACCTGGGCTCTACAAACTCTCCTCATTGTTGGCCCAGATATGGGCTAATGACTTGCATCGCCAGTCAGAACACTCAAGCAAGTCTCTGTTTACGTGTAGTCGGGTAGCCGGCCAATTTCTTGATACCACTTTCCGGCCATGCCTGCCTGACAAACTCCACCCCTTCAGTACGAACTCTTGCACCCTCTGGGACGGCAATGCCGCCCACGGGTAACGAATCTCAGCCAGCATGCGAGACCCAAATGGAGAATACTATACGAGTCCTCGCCAAGGCCAAATATTGGCTCACGTGTTACCTTCGTGGTAGCCTTTGTTACGCAATGACTGGCGAGGCGCATCTCCTCGCCCTGCACCCTACTCCAACACATGCGCAGGGAAGCGATTCAAGGTTGAGACGAACGCCTACAGCACTCCCCTCACGTATGTCTGCGGGGAACACTCACCGGCTTGTCAATGGTTCCTGTCCCTGATGCTGTCTCCCGGGGAAATCTGCGCTTGTTCTCCGTTGGCAGCACCCGAGAGAACAGCCGAGTGATCACGGGCGACTTCCAAGCTACATCCCTGACTTGCGATGCCCTCACCACCTTGGACTTACCCCAACCAGCCAGGCCGCCGCAGTGACGTTACGTTGTGACTGGTCAATGTCTTCTGGCAAGTCCCGGGCCCAATTACACCACAATCGGGTATTTCGAGGGTCATTAGTCCGAGGATGCAGGTTGACATTCTAATCCCACTTTGCGGGCGGGCGGGCAGTGCCTCATTCAGATGTCCCAAGACGCCATTATATATTTTCTCATTTGCTCCTGCCTGTCAACGCTCAAGTCTTTCTTGATCGCAATATTCGCAAACCCTCTTGCGAAAACACTGAACGACATGGGCCCTCAGAGCTTCCTCCCCTTGGCCATGACGGCAACAGCTGTGGGAGCTGTGCAATATAGCCTTCAGGGTGCTTCCATCGGTGCCAGCCAGCCTTTCAGCGAGGCTTTCGTGAGCTACTCTATCGAGTTCTCGTCTTTCCCGGATTTCGCTGGTGAGGATGATCTACTTGACACGGCATAATTCACAGAGACTGGGGGGACTGACTGCACACAGGGAACGACTCAAATCCAAACACGTTCTCTGACAACCTCTTGAACAACCTTGGGCAGCTTCAAGGCACAAAACCACATGTCCGAGTTGGCGGCAACACCCAGGATATCTACCTTTACAACGCATCCCTGGCTTATGGGCTCAACGGCACCTTTGACTACTCCCGGTCGGCCGACTACCCCACTATTATATACATTGGACCATCCTATTTTGAGTCGTACAACCAGTGGCCCGGCGTCAAGTTCACGCACGGCTTTAACTTGGGCCAGGGTGGTAACAATTCAGCCGGTTGGCAGACGCTCGTCGATACTGTCCCTCTGGTGTGTAAGGCGCTAGGGCCCGAGAAGCTTGACGTCTGGGAGTATGGCAACGAGCCAGATCTATTTTCCACTGGGAAGCAGAACCTGATCCGCCCACCGGATTGGAATGAGACCACGTATGTGAGCCAGTGGCTCAACGGAACCCGTGAAATCCGGGCTCGTCTTCAGGACGCCTGTCCGGAGCTATTACAGAACGACCTGTACGGGTACATGGCTGCCTCGATCGCCGGGTTCAACAATACGCTGAAAGTTCCGATTGTATGGGACAACGGCATCAACCGAGACGGAACCATCACGCTGTTTTCCACCCACAAGTGAGTCTCTTGGCTGTACATATTAGAGTGAGGCTAAAGATTGTGTGGTTATAGTTACATCAGTGGTGCCGATTCACCCGGCGTCACCCTCCAAGGAACACTCATGAACCACTCGAGGACAGTTGCTTCTGTTGACCCGCACATTGACGAGTACAACAGAGCCACGAATAACACTGGCTCGCCACCTCTCATCTTCGGCGAGACGAATTCCCTCTTCCGACAGGGCAAGCCAGGCCTGTCGAACACTTTCGGTGCTGCCTTGTGGGGTATCGACTTCAACCTTTACAGTGCCTCAGTTGGTTTCAAGCGAGTTCACATGCACCAGGGGACCAACTATCGGTACGGCTTCTGGCAGCCCATACAGACTGCCAACGCCAGCATTGGTACCAAGGCGCCTTACTATGGCAGCATTGCTGTGGCCGCTTTCCTGGGGAACACTACTGAAACCCCTGTGAGCGTTGCGAATGTGCCCCTCTCCACGGACACAGAAGCCAGTTATGCCGCATATTCCTCAGACGGCGGCGAGCTGCTGCGAGCGATTGTCATCAACATGAATGCCTACAACACCACGATCAACGGCACTGGCCTTGGTGTCAGCCCCAACATCACCGACCGCATATCACGGAACTACACCTTCGATGTCTCGGGCGGGAAGCTGAGCACCGGAGATAGGGTCGCCGTCCAGAGGCTGTACGCGAACGGCAGTGACGCCATCACGGGTATCACGTGGGAGGGGTGGAGCTACAACTACGAGCTGGACAATGGGAAGCCGGTCAGGCTCGCCAATGTGACGATTGGCGAGTATGTGGTGGTGGATGAGAACGGGACGGTCGAGGTCAGTGTGCCCGACTCGAGCGCAGCCCTGCTGAGTCTCACAGGCAACGGCACGGTGCCTGGGTCTACCTAGGCACATTGTGGAAATCGTGGTGCGGCCGCGAGGGCGGATGATGACGGTCGATTGACCCGGTCGTGTCCTAGGGAAGTCAATGGGAATCGTTTTGAAAGCCCATATGAATGAAAGCTGTGCCTATCGTTCACGATGATTCCCCTGAGGTTTGGAAATGGACCTGACTTGCTCGCCTCGACGTACGGGCATCGTGACTCGGACGGGCCCATAATCGAAAGCTTACAGACATGCAAACTCACTTAAGCTTCCGGGGAGACGCAGGCAAGAGCAGCTCTCCCATGCCTCAAACTCCTCAATAGGCATATAATGACCTTGTGTCGGAATGTTGGTTGAGATTCAAGCCCGAAAAGCGACTCGGTCAAGCTGCGTCCGTAAGCCTCTGTCTGCACACCCTGGGTTTGACTGGGGCCCCTTCACACACCTGGCTTGCATGAGCACTCGAGGCCTGCAATGCCGGATTTTGATCGAAATAATCTTTCAATCACTTCCAGCTCCTCCTTATTCCTCAAGAAATTTTCCAGTGCGCAAAGAGTCACCATCTTGCCGTCCAGACACGGATCTATCTCGCAGCCGCCATGAGTCGCTTGTTTGCGCAGATGCGCACGCCGGCCCCGTTCCGGCGCCAGGCGCAAGTTTCAACGGCGGCGCGGCCGCTAAAAACCCCCCTTCCCGCCCTCACCCTCCGAGCCCTCCTCTCATGCAACGAGTTCCACACGGACAAGCCCAGACATCTTCTCAACACACACGCCGGGAGGAAAGCACCCACTCCTCCACTCACCATCTTCACACATCGCCACCACAGCAGCACCACCATGGGAAGCGTGGCCGCGCGCCCCAAAGACCCCGCCGGGTTTCAGATCCGCAAGGCCGCCGCGTCGGACAACGAGGCCCTGGCGGCCCTGGGCGCCGAGGTCTTCACGGCCACGTTCGCGCACTCGTGCACGAAAGAGCAGCTGCAGGCGTTCCTGGACGAGGCGTACACGCCGGAGGCGATCGCGAGGGACATCGCGGACAGCTCCAAGGACGTGCTCGTGGCCACGGAGGCCGACGGCGACGACTCATCAACGCCGGGCGGCGGCAGCGGCAAGCTCCTCGGCTTCATCTACCTGACGCGCGGCAGCTCCGAGCCCTGCGTGGAGCACCTCGAGCGGCCCGTCGAGCTGCAGCGGCTGTACATCTCGCTGGGCGCGCACGGCAAGGGCCTGGGCAAGGCGCTGTCGCTGGCGGCGGACGCGCTGGCGCGCGAGCAGGGGTTCAGGACCATGTGGCTCGGCGTGTGGGAGGAGAACCACAAGGCGCAGGCGTTCTACCGGAAGATGGGGTACGAGCGCATCGGGGAGCACGTGTTTGACGTTGGCGGGGACCTGCAGACGGACGAGATCTGGTGGAAGGCATTGTGATGAGGCGGCCGCCCTGCTGGGTGTTGACCCGGAGGCAGCGTGTCCTTTGATGCCGGTTGGAAGACTTGGGCGTGACACCCTCTAGGGTACCGTGTCTCATGTGGGGGAGGAGAGCCCGCCCGAGGCAGGCTCGTCGGTGCGATATGGACTACATGTCAGGATTCTTATTTCACGTTGGGTCGGGGATAGATCATAGGCGTTATTGGGAAGGAAAACAAGTACACCGTTGATGGCGATCCAGTTCCTATGTTTTTTTGGTTTCAGGGTAGTTTAGAGATAAAGTCGTTCGCACATAAAGTAAATTCCAGACAGATACACAACGCCGCCCCACTCTGCAGCTTGGTGGCGCAGGAAGTCCTAACCTGACGATGGAGTGTTCGAGCCACAGCTTTGTGATGGCCCACGCCCTTCCTCGTCCACGCCAATAATTTCCATCTGGCTGCCGAAGACGTTGGTAGCACTGCTGATGTGAGAACCAGGCTACAGCACGCGGTCAGTTCAGAGCTTCGCGCAAGGGAGGGTAGAAGGACCCGGCCGCCGCGATCTTTGGGCTATGCGGGCGATTTCACTCCTATCGTTCACGCAGGGACTCCTCCAGACAATATGTACTGGGTCCCGACGATGGAATTTGAGCACAAACATGAGGAGTCGAGCATGTATTGCAACTAGTCTGCCTACTGAAGCTCAGAACCACGCTTCATCTCTCAGGACAAGGTCTGATGCAGAAGATGCTACCGACTCGTCATCACAGGTGCGCGCTCTTTCCGCCTGGGTAATATTCCGGCAGCTTCGTAGCAATCCACTTGACCAGAGCCGCGCTCAGCTCCCGGGGCTTCTCGAGCGTGGCCCAGTGTCCGCACTCGAGGCTGACCTCGGTCAGGTCCTTGCAGTAGTCCCTCATGGGCTCAGACAGCCGCGACAGCGCCGTGTCGCAGACGGAGTCATACTTGGTCTCGACGAAGAGGACCGGGTACTCGAGGACCCCGCCGTTGGGTGCGCGCTTCATGTACTCGCCGTTGATGTCGTGGTTGAGGTAGTAGGCGTTGGGGCCCTCGAAGCCGTTGCGCTCAAACTCGGCCACCATCCGGTCGAAGGCGGGCTTGTCGTCCTTGAGGAGGCACGTCTCGAAGGGCGTGTCTGGGGCCGAGGGCAGGGGGCCGAACCAGCCGCCTGCCTTGCGCAGCGACGCCATGAACGAGGGCTGGCCGAACTTCTCGGGGCCTGAACCCCTGTAGAACGCCTTGACGGTGTTGGCGACGTTGGCCTCCAGCTGCTTGTGGCTGACCTCGGGCTGCTCGACGTGGAAGGCCTGGTAGTCCCCTATTTACATTGGATCAGCATTTACGTTCCGCAAATGCGAAAGAGAGACAAGGGCAGGCAGTTGGAGGCAGCTCTTGGTGATTCGAGGAAGTTGCACCGAAGTCCAACACGTACATTGGGCGAGTGGGTACTGGCCCTTCGGGTAAATGTCCCGGTTTGACAGCGAAACCAAGAAGTCGATGCCGCCCTCCAACACACGGTACGGCACAGAGATGCAGCTGACACCAACACACTTCTCAGGGTGCTGCGCCGCAAACGACCAGACGAGACCCGCACCCCAGTCGTGGCCGACCCACACGGCCTTGTCGCGCTGCAGGTGGGCAAGCAGGGCGAGCATGTCCGAGACGTGCTTCTCTAGGCGGTACTCGGTGGGGTCGCCCTTGGGCACGCTGGAGCGGCCATAGCCCCGCGTGTCCGGGGCGACGGCGTGAAAGCCCAGGGCACCCAAGGCGAGGGCCTGGTGCTTCCAGTGCTCGCCGTTAGAGGGCCAGCCGTGGACGAGGATGACCAGAGGCCCGTCGGATGGGCCGGCGGACTGTGCGTTTGAGGGTTAGTTATTTGAACATCAAGGATGACCTCCACAAGAAGAGGACTTGGGCACGATAGAGAAAAACAGCAAGGAAGACTCGGGCCATGGACGGAGACTGCTCTATGAGGAAAGGGCGATTTGGTGGTCTGAGGGGCTTACCCAGTAGAAGGTCTTCTGGTCGCCGCTGTGGCTGAAGGTGTTTTCTCTGAGTGTCTCTACCGCCATGGTGAAAAGGTGTAAGTCATCAAAATCAGAATCTCACCTCAGAGCAGAGCATCCATAGGGGTTTATATAAACATGTTAGACCCCATGCGGGTTAGGCGTTGGGTGGTGGTGGAGACCGGATCCCCGGGGCCATAGTTTGGGCTTACTCCGTTCGATCCCTCAGCTGCTGTGGGTGATGCCGAGGCGCCTGCGGCTTACACGGAGAGCTCGTCTCCACCGCGCGCGTGCCCTGCGAGCACAACCGGCCTGGATTTATAATCTGTGCTTTACTTGCCAATGTTCGAGATCCTTGAATAGACTTTGGTCACAGTATTGAGGAAGGTTGCATGCAGAAAAGCCACTTCAAACTGTACATTTGCAGCCAACAGACCAATGTTATTTCCAAGTTGATATGTGACCGTCTTGCTTTATCATGCCTGTCAAAACACTAGCCAACAGCTCTCAGTATTTTATGGGGATTTCGACTCATAGACATGATGATGTATGATCCCCAAAAAGATTTCCAGCATGCATTGAAAGTTTTCATCGCCACTGCTGCCTGTTGTGCGGGTTCCTGAGCTGCTCGCTTCGTCAAGGGCGCGCTGTCCCCTATCACAAGTCCTGCAGGAGGATTTTGCTTGGTATCTGGATTCGAGACCATGTAGGACCGTGCCTCAAAATTTGCCTATAGAGATTCCACATACTCTGAGGCCTGACCTATCAAATGGCTGATGCTTGGAAATATGTCGTAGCGGCTATCCACGGGACGTGGCTTTCTGACGTTGGACCTTCCCTCTTTGCAGACTTGTTTCTCGGACATATCGATCGCTTCTCGAGTTATGTCCTGGGGAACCCGTTGACTCAGCCCATGGGCATTTCCAAACTTCGTCTCTTAACTCCGTGTGTTCCAGAATGAGTGAGGCTCCATCAATTGATTGGACCGCCGCTTGAATTCCGACGAGCATCATGTGCTGGCAGCGGTATTCTGGCTGAGAAATCCGTTGTTGGGCCAGATCATATGAGCCGTCGTAAATGCGACTGGAGACTTCGGGTACCACAGCATGGCTAACCTTCGATATCGGTTGTGGAGTGGCGACAGCTGAGTTCCCAGGAGGCAGCCATGTGCTTGTTCCCATTGTCAGAAGACGGAGGATTAGGTGGGGGTTCCCGCCGGTTTGTCGTGATGTTCCAGGTATTTGGACAATGTCGCCGAGAATGATGAAAAATGCTGTATATTCCCATGCTGGAAGGCCTGCTCAAGCTGGTAAATTGATCTTAGCCAGTGCTTTCTGCCTGTCTAATTCAGCCTGAGCGTCGGAAACCTTCCACTTCGCCTCCGCCTCAGAGGACTTGCTCTTGCTCTCTCTCGACTTCCTCGCCTCGTCCATCTTCTTCTTCGAAGCCTGAACAGCGTTGTACGACTTGAGCTTCCGCTGGCGTTCCTGCTCGGCCTTCTCGCACGCCTCAGCCGTGCATAGCGGCCCCGTCGCCGCGCTGCTCGCGCAACATGTCCCTGGTACGCAAATGCTTGAGACCCTCCATTCTTTCCAGTCCTCACTATAGGATTCGACGATGTTTGGCGCCTTGCACCGGAACTGGAAGACGGCCATTGACCATGTTGCGTATGCGAGCGCCGCTGATAGGGCTGCTGTGAAGAATGAGGCCAGGATGAGCGACAGGAATAATATTCTAGGGAACATCGTTGCCGATTAGGATGGTCGATGAGCGAAAAAGCTCAGAAATTTGGTTCGTCTGCTGAAATTCGAACGAGACCGATCAATGATTGCCAGTCCGTGCCTAAGTGGTTCCCCAGATCGTCAAACTACCATCGTTTCGAACAAGTGAGATTCGTCCTCGGTGTTGGTATCTCTTGGCGGGGCCCGGTGAAAGGATAATATTCCAGTAATGATGGCGCCGATCGTAAACTTTAATTGTGCACAGAGGGGGAAACAATTTGCAGAAAGCGAGTTGAAGAAATCGATTTGAAAAATAAGGGGGCAGCGAACCGGGATGTAAGGGTTCGATTCAGACGCAATTAAGGCTTAGACGACGTCGTAAGTCTTGCTGTCAGCCATGCTAATTAAGGCATGAACCCACAAATTCTAGGGCCGGGCATTGGCTTCGTCGGATCATCCAAACAAAGCATACGTCACCCTCCACCTCGGCCCCAGCGACGGCGGCGACATCCGGCCTTGATCACTTATGAAGTCCTCGGAAATGCTCCAGCCCCTCTGCCATGAACAATCGATCCGGATTGCCATTTGAATCTTGCCAGCTGTTTGCCACAATGTGTGACAGGTTGCAACAGCAGGTCTTCACGGCTAAGCGGCAACGCGAAGGTAAGAAATCTAACACGATGTTGCACGGGTCTTGGATCACCCAGGTAAGGCCATACCCTACCTTGATAGGTTTCTTCAGGGAACCCTTGTACAACCTGCGTGGGACCACTTATCTGTCACGGCTTCTCGAAGATCCCTCCACGACAGCTTCTCTAGGACAACGCCTCTAGGACGACTTCTTTTGGACTATTTCTCTGAGATGACTTTCCAAGATAATTTCTCTGGTGTCCCCTAGGGAGATTCTTCCGCTTCTCTTGAGGCAGCAGTCGACGTGATTTGGCCTTGGGAAGTTCGCACTACCTTACTAAGGAAATTGCGCGACTTTGTAGGGTTTTCAACAGAGGAGCTTGGAAAACTGATACTAGGAACAAACCAGTCGACACCTCCTTGCTGCTGATCAATTACCACCTTTCTAATCACCCCAAGTCGCCGGCGGTCAGGACGAGGACGACAAAGATAGACTTGCGGTGAGCGGCCTAATGCTGAAGGATGGCTCGGTGGGCAGCACACGTCCTCGCGAGTCGTGGGCGAAATTGCATGGCGCGGCACTGGATGGGCTCATGGGCTGGTACCTAGAAGCCCAGAGAAAATTTCCGCGTGGAGCACATGGTCCGGCTCGTACGAGACTTGAGGCGATGGAATTAGGCGTGTACAGGCGAGACACCGAGCCAGGTTACCATCATCAGTCAGCCTTGAAGGCTCTGAACTGAGCAAGAATGGAGCAGAACAGATCCCCCAATAACGGGGTCCAGGGGATATGAGGTGGCTTCATAAGTCGTCTATTTGCGCAGAGTCGGGGACACAAAATACATGCGGAAACACAAAATGGTCTAGGTTATTATCAATAGAATAAATTCACTCTCAATTTCAATACAAATCTAACAGCACAGCTATATAAGACTGGACTGATACCCAGAAAGCTTAGAGAACTCCAAACTCTTGGTATCTCCACATTCTAGTTCAGTGACGTACGGCGCGGTAGAGCTACTTTCTAGTTAGTTTATTCATGCTGCTGTGTTACTGAGGTACTGACACTATAACTCTTAGAAAGCTACCTCTGCTTAAATTCCAAATGCCCACAGAGCATGCTATGCCAGCCAAATTCTCACGCCACATAGGATAGATCAACACATGGGACAAATATCATCAAGCTTCTAAAGAGCACAATGCATGCTGGAACTTTTCACACTGCTCCCACGTATCCAGAATATTAGTCACCAGAAAAGCCAAATAGATTTGTTATCTACCTGGGTAGTGCGCTTCTAATGTTTTCCGATCCAAAATCCTTTCTGCCTCTCCTCACTCAGCATTGTAATCGTTCCGAGGTTGCACTCTCTCTGTCAACAAGTACGCCAACATGGATGCAGGAGAGGAGATTTCTAATGCCGCTAGGTCGCGAAGTCAGCGGCTTGGCCTCGTCCACTCCTGCTCGTATCGCAGGCGAAGACTCTCCTGTCGTAGTGGTCCACCTCAACCCAGTTGTGTCCATTCTGTACGATCGCTGTCAGTTGTGATCCTCAAAAGCACTTCTGTCTGCATGTCTTGGATGAACCGGTTTGTTCATGAGGTCCTCCTGGTGGACTCTCACCACATAGCACCATTGGCCTCCACAAATATGTGCCCCCTGGGAGACTCTTCCCGCGATCCACTTCCCTAGTTTCAGGTCAGAAGTGATCTCGAATCTGACCCCAAGTCTCTGAGTGTTGAATAATTATACGATGTCTCCCGTCCCACGCCTCGACCCCTGTATTGACTGCAAAGGGCACCTCAGACATGATGTTTGTCAATGGAATGAATTGGTTCCAATGGTTCCCTGTGTTTCTGTAGATGTTTTCGCGAAATTGATCTTTCTGTTCCTGGACTGATTGTTGATCTTGGGAGTCTGTTTGCTCTAATATAGCCTCGTTGAGCGCAGGCTTTTTATACTCCAGTACAGTCGGCAGTGAATCGTCGTATTTTTGCAATTCACGAAGGCTGTCAGTCACTTGCTTGACTAAATTTCTACTGTGGTTATTGTATGCAACGTGACTAGCCATCGATCAGTCATAGGAGAGGCCTCGAAGACGTTGAATTTGAATGGAAGTCACCGCCACATGTGTATCATGAGCGCAACCTACTTCCCTGCCCAGCTTCGTCAGGCAAGTTAGACTCACTAGTTAGATACGTCTGCCTGTATCACCTTCCTGGAAAACTTAGAGGCGCTACAGGAAATTTGTAATCATATCACAACCCCCAGGTGACTGAAAAGCAGAAAGACATCCAACCAGTTCAGAATAATCAGCAATCTCGTTTTGTCATCCAGTACTCACTGGAAACACCTGCAAAATCCAGCAGGCGAAGACTGTGCCTATGTATGACATGCGACTTTCCTTCAGATATTCTAAACCATAACTATTTGTTGCCATACAAGAGGTTTTCTATCTTGCGGCGTGTGCGAAGTGGGTTCCCACAGAGGATTGGCTCTGGGTTACTTTGTGTTTTAATTACTCAGCACCGCCAGAAGGTATCAAGCAGATGGTACTTAGGAGGCTAAATGATTCTGCTCGTCATTTGTGCTCTACAAAAACCAAAGGCTTACCCCACGGGTGGTTTCTAAAGACGCTCTGGTGTTCAAATTCAAGCACTTGTTACATTCTAGGACTGCTTCTATTTCCTATCATACTCTTTCGGCATAAATAACACCAGAGAAACGATTTTGGTCTGATAATTCTCTAGAGTACCACGGAGCCCGGACTTTGTAGTGCTATCCCTAAAATCTGCAGCCATACACCCACTCTCTTCCACCAATCGAACCCCGAGACCTTCCTCCCCTTCTAACCACCCTGGCACTCAGCCTGACATCCCCTTTCTCCCAAAGTTCTGGCCCTCAGGCATGACTGCCTCGCTCACTGTTCCTGCCTGCGGACAATCACCAGGTTCACCACTTGCCTGGCAATAACGCTCGAGACCATCACCATTGAGGCCCTTCGAGCACGCGTCCATGTCCCTTGGCGGGTGTATTAGGGGAACTGGGTGTAGCTTTGTCAATGCCCATGCCGTCAGCTGCTGCCTCCTCGGCCCGCGCCTTGCGTTCAGCCTCGGGCTTTTTTTCAAGATTTTGTGGAGGCACACGCTGTCATCGACAGGTTCTTAGCAAAGGCAGAATTGTTGGCTGAGAGAGGTGGAACGGTATGACTTCCCCGCCCTTTGAACTGAACACCATTGGGGTATTCTTGTCGTTATCCCAGGGTCAGAGGGCACATCCAAGCTGTTGAAAGGCAGCCCTTCAAGCTTCTGGATGTGGAATCTGCCGTATATTAAAGAAACACGTGTATAGCGCCACCAAGTTCTGCCTGGACGGCACTCTGAAGGCTTGGGTCGACAGCTTACTATCCATTCCCACCTGAGCAGCATTCGCATACATAGAAAATGCTCATTGGCTACGGATTTTGGACGCCCAAGAATTATGCCGATGGGCTTTGAAGACAGACGTCGGGGAGACATTTCCACCACTCCATCTCCCAAGAATTTTATTTTTGAGCCTCGGAGTCTGCTTTTGCTTGCTCGCCCATTTGATTGTCGAAAACTATCTTTCCGTTAGACTATCCAAACTCTGGCGTGTTCTGTTCGAAAAGGGACGGGGAGTTGGGAAAAGTTATTAAAGGGACGGTTGGATTCCTGTTGGCAAGTCTGGAAGTCCAAAGAAGTTTACAGCCTGCGCAAATGGTCATTTCCATTCGGTAGGCTTGGGCTCGTCCTCCATTGAGCTCGACTCAACTAGCTAGAATCCAGGCGCGGACTATAACTTTATTCTTGCGTTTCTAGACTTTAATAGAGATTAAATGAATGTTTATGGGAAACAACAGCCAGCGCAAGGTATTGTGCAGTTCGTTGTGATACTGAGTCCTCTGATCGTGTGGTTCCGTGACACCATCGATGCGGAGATAGCATACTGAAAGACGTTTCAAGATTCGTCGTTCTGGCACAAAGGCTTCTGGTTTATCGACTATGTGACCTTTTATAACATTAAAGCAAAAAAATCATCAACCTAGGTGTATAAAGGCGAGAGGTTCTCTTCTGTGTTCTCCTCGTTTCTTGCCTCCGCCTTATCTCTCCAGCATCCCAATCAGTAAAACTGAGCTTTACAAACCGAACCTAGTGGTATTCAACTTTATTACCACTTCCTGGCAATCAAAAAGCTTTTGCAAACTCCCTGCATATAGTACTCGGTGAGACCTTCTCCTCAAAACCTCGTTCCCCATCACATACTGTTACTAGACACCACCATTGCGTGCCGTTGAAGAACCAAGAGGGAGTAACAGGATTTTATCACATAGAGACGCGCCTTCCTTGGGATACATATTCACAGATCAACCAAGACCTCTGAGGGTCTGATAACGGCAAAGCTATGTCAGACGGAAACGGCAGCCATGAGTACCGCCGTCGCAGGGGTGGTTCTCAGCGTATGAAGCGTTTTGTTCAAAAGGTGCCCTGGATGGAGATCTTCCGGTCATCCGTGGAGTTGACTCTTGGTATTCTCCAGTGCTTGGGGTGAAGGACGCCCACTACTTGCTGGAGCTTGTGAGCGGGCTCAAGGGTAGCCACTAGGATGGGTCTTGCAGTGGACTTGGATGTCTGGGCGATGGAGAACCAATTGGAATGTATATGGACTAAATAGTTTTCTTGACATTTGATTTTCTTCCAATGTGACAGTGCAAGGGTGTCACGATTCCGGATGTGAGGTATCCAACAGAGCAAATTGGCAAACTCCCTACGCTACTTGCAGTAAGCGGAAGAAGCTTCTTTTCATAAACATAGATCATGGAGACAGTAGGCCCAATTCGTGACAAAAGGAGGACATAACTCATTTCTTAATTGAAGTGGCGAGAATGGAGAGGGTTGAGGTT
The DNA here is from genome assembly GCA_039880775.1 of Diaporthe vaccinii. Lineage (NCBI taxonomy): Eukaryota > Fungi > Ascomycota > Sordariomycetes > Diaporthales > Diaporthaceae > Diaporthe > Diaporthe vaccinii. Next base: position 1,197,643 of record JBCEDN010000015.1, on the reverse strand, counting down.
GGTCTGTTGCAGGTAGGATAGGCGGTATTTACAGTCACACGATTGCGTCCAAGTTTGTATGCATGAATTAAAACCAAGAATTACTGTTACAGCTGAGGTTTGATTTTGTTCGATATTTCATCATTAGGTGATCTATATCTCATGGATAGCAAAATTTCGAAGATAGAGCTGCTCTACTGTCATGATTAAGCACCGTGGCTTCAAGCCAGCAACTCAAAACTAATTGAACAGAATCCAAATACATATCTCAGGAACTCGGGGCACACCATTCTGCGAAGGGAGCTGCTCCTGAATCCCACCAAGAAGCTACTTGCGCACATATACGCTTGTAGGAAGTTTACGAGAAAGAAGATCGTAGTCCCGACAGAGGCACAGTCTCTGTCCATACCACTGTCATGGTGACCACAAGCATCGTCACATCAACAAAGGTTTGAGCCTTGAGGAGAAAGAGAGTGCCGACCAAGATATGCCAAGCAAATAATGAGCAGCAGGTACGAAACCACTACCCCGGTTTGGGCCGGATGAAGGTGCCGAAGTTCATCCACACAGGTTGCTCGCTTATTTATCCATCCAACGATCACGGATCAAACGGCACTCCTGAGTGCCTCTAATGGTAACCCTCTTCTTGTCTTTGACATCTGTGGTATGCATGATCGATGGCCATGTGGGCTTTTGTGCATACGAATATTTAGTGAAGTGCTCATTTCAACTTCTGGTATCCCAAGGCCTTGAGCACTGCGAGACGATGACAACATTGAGCCCATGTGGGAAAGAGTGATGGGCCACAGGACCTCTACTCATGGAAACCTTTAGAATTCTGAACAGGTTGTTTGTGGCCAACGCGTTTTGTAGGCGACGCGTCAGAACGCGTGTTGATCCAGGTTCTCAGGGAAGGGATGGGGGGACACACTGCGTATCACCACCAACAGACAGATACGCTGGGGTTGCACATGGCAGTGCTGTGCAGATGGTGGTCAGCACAAGCTGCATAGGCGAGGGCGGCGCAGCATAAGAAGTGGCCGCCTGGCTGGCTGGCTGGATGACTTTTTATAACATTAAAGTTGAAAGCTTCACACATGCGGACAAACGGCATGACTACGAGGCGGAATGTCATAAAAGATATGTGTGCGTCTAGGCCAGAATTGGTACGGAATTATCTCATCGCCTATCTTAAACTAAAGAAAATCGGACCTCTCATCCTGATCCAGCTTTTTTTGCTTTATTATTACGGTGTTCAAACCCCGAGGTACATCGCTCGCAATCGACTTGCCTTCTACGTCAACGGCGGACAGCAAAACAGGGTACTGACGGCGGGGACGATTCGAAGAAGTACTCCATCCCATACAAGCTGATCCGTACTATGGACGGGGGAATGATGTCGATCGCATCGGTGAGGTATCACAATAAGGGGTTGTTTTTGTCCACGGTCTCGCAGAACGCGACCCGCTAGTTGTTGATGCTGCCATTGTCTAGTTCTGCCGTCTCCTCGGTCATCTGGTTGTGAACCTCCGACATGATGGGTGTGACTTTATGAGCGTACCGCGAGTAACAACCTTCTCGAGTCCGTCGTTTGGGAACCTGGCTGGAGTCATTTATGTGCGTAGAGAGTGCTGCTTGGCTTTGGACGATAGAGGGGAGACACAGATTCGGTACGGTGTCTAAAGCTCATTTTCTCGTTAGTGGTGTAGGATACGATAAGCTTGGGTGCGATGGGTCAACTCTGCAGAAAATCCTTCCCCTGGGTATCGCAGTCTCTGCAGGACAACCATCTGCGGGTGCCCTCATTTTGGACTGCCTCCTGCTTCCTGTGGGATAGTCTCCTGTGGGATAGTCTCCTGTGGGATAGTCTCCTATGGGATAGCCTCCTGTGATATAACCTCTGTACGATACCCTTGTGTCGGATGACCTATGTTGAATGTGTCCAGATGTCAGTGACACGGGTTCTGAGAAGTCGACCCAGCTCCCGACCTACCTTCTTCCAGTCCATGTGCTTGAATGAAAAGGATGCGAGGCAGCTCGCGCGTCCCCAGCAACGCCGAGTGGCTGCTAGGAGCGTGACAACCCGTGTCGCCGAAACCAACGGCGTCAACCTGGGCGTCGAGGTGGGCTTCAGGGTCCGCTTCGACTCGAAGACAAGCGGGGCGATGCGCCTCGTACGTGACGGACGGTCTACTCTCAAAGAGGCCGAGAACGACAGGTACCTGTCGAAATATTCATGTGTCATCGTCGACGAGGTCCATGAGAGGGGCATCGACACCGACCTTCTCATGGGCATCCTTAAGATGACCCTGAAGTCCCGCAAGGACTTGAAGGTGATCATCATGTCCGCAACCTTGGTGGCGAAGTTCGACGCCCATTTCCAGGGCGCGGGTGTTCTTTCTTTGGTGGTTCGAGCTTTCCCCGTTTCTCTTTCTTACATCAAGGAGGCAACTCCAGATTTTCTATCTTCCTGTCTGATGGTGGCCATCAACATCCACTAGAACGAGGACAAGGATACCGCTGAGAAAGGACGAATCCTAATCTTCCTCCCCGGCGAAGAGGACATCCACACAGTTTGCAGTGTTCTGAAGAGAGACTGTCACGACATGGACGTCTTTCCTCTGTGCTCTGGGCTTTCCGCCGCCCAGCAGAGAAGGGCCCTCGAGCCCAGCACGTCTCGGAAATGCGTCGTCGCGACCAACATCGCGGAGACGAGTCTGACGATACCAAACATAAGATATGTTGTCGACTCTAACTTACCGATCCTTCGAAATTCCTGACGATTCTTTAAGCGAGCATCATCGAGCAATCACAGCGAAGCGTCACCCACCACCCAGCCACCAATCTCTAGGCGCGAAGCGCCATCCAATTCCTGTGAAAGCGAGCGAAGCGATCGAAACAATCCCGTTTTCTGAGCGCGGGGCGCGATCACCCACAGCGGAGTGAAGCGAAGCATCACTCCCCACGGCCATTCTTCAAGCGAAGCGATCACAAACAGCAAAGCGTCACCCCTCGCGACCATGCTTTGAGCGAAACGATACACCTTGTAAGCGAGCATCAGCGAGTAATCATAGCGAAGCGTCAACCACCACCCTGCCACAAAGCGAAGCGATCTAACTTTTAAGTGGGCGCAGTGAGTGATCACATTACCGCCGTAACATTCTTCATGCCGGGTCTCTTCATGGTATCCCAAGTAAGCGAATCGAACCAATGCCATCTACGGTCTCCCAGCAGATGACATTCAACCCGCGCGCCGGTATGCATGCCCTCCAGGTGGGCCCGATTTCCAAGGCCCAAGCCGTGCAGAGGATGGGTCGCGCTGGCCGGACGGGCCCCGGGAAATGCGTCCGCATCTGCACCAAGGACGCATACGAGCAACACACCATCCAGTCGCCCGTGCCTGTGATGGCCCATTCGAGAATGGACGCAGTGTTGCTCAAGCTGCACGAGATGCGGTACGATGACGTGCTGCGCTTCCCCTTCGTGGACCCTCAGTCGGTCGAGGTTTTACTCCGCGCAAAAGAAGATCTGATGGACATGTAAGTAATAACACTCATCCCTTCATCAAAATTGTGGCTAAGCGATGTCTACAGGGGATCAATCGACCAGTTCGTCATCACCGAGGCCGGCAAGCTTGCCGCGAAGCTACCAGTCGATCCGATTTGGTACTGTGCTCTCTCTGTGGGCGTCAAGTACGGATGCGTGTCCGAGATCGTGTCGTTGGCGGCCATCTCAAGTATCCAGGGCGACATCCGTGTTCGGCTCAGATCAATGCTGGCAAGCATGGCTTCGGACATCGTGTGGTCCCATTTTGCCCACCCGCTGTCCGACCACATCACGCGGCTGAACGCGCTGCACGCGTTTATGCGGACCAAGGCAGAGGGACCAATGGACCTCGAGACATGGTGCTTCGAGAGGTCTGCCAGTTACGCGACCAGATCAAGACCGTCTGGACTCGAGGAGTGAGACATCGGATGACTTGGGTCGGTTCAGATGAAAGTTGCACCAGTGTGGTTCTCCTACAATTATCTTTGCAGGCTGCACGTAGGCCGATTCTAAACCCTTCATTGCCTTTTACTATTCACCTCGGCCGTTCTTGCGAAACTCTGCAAAGTTTCCAAACTTTCTTCCACTCTCGAGGGGACCAACTCTACACCAAACCTCACGAGAACCTCATCTCCCACGCACAGCAGGGGCCACTCTTGGTCAAGCGCCTTGGCACGAAGCAGACAAGTAAGTGGCTTACATTACTCCTAGCTACGCTCAGGTCTGACGAAGAACAGAATGGTGTTCGAAGACGACATCGACGACTACGAGGATAATGTCCAGTCCCACAGGGACTTGCTGTCGAGAGCCTCGCCAGCAACTCGGCGCCACGTCACGCCCTGCGGTTGGTCGAGGGGCGTAACGCCTTCGAAAGCCTCCTCGGCCTCCCTTTGGCGATGTACTGGCAGATGAGAGACATCCTCGAGAAGCCCATGAGGATACACTTCCAGGGCACCGCGCGCTACAAGACGCCCAACCGTCGCGAGATTGAGAAGCTGGATGAGACGTGTTTTGAGGATGACCAGTGGAAGACTGGCCAATACCACGGGCTAACTTCCCCGAAGGACGGACCTCGAAGCCGGGGTCGACAACGCCTGCGCCGTAATCGGTACCCTCATGAACGACATGGGAGCCGTGTCGCGCGAGAGGGCCAACAACATACCCGCTCAGAAGGAGATCACGCATCGGGTGATCAACCGGGGCGAGACAACTAAAGTCACCGAGAAAGCCCCTGAGAAGCAGGAGACCAGCCCTCACCGCGAGGCTGGCAGCAGGGTCCTCATCGGCACCGTCAAAGGCGCCGACAACAGCTTCACTTTTAGGTACTACGATGGAGCCCACCGACCCAGGCCCAACTCTTACAGGCCCAAGAACCTGGCTGCCGACTTGAGCTCGATCAAGGATGCTAAGCTCGCTGTCATGCGAGCTTACGAGAAGTACTGGGATCTCTTACATGCAAGTTGAAATATTGCCACCGCTCCAGCCTCTCCGACTCTACCACTGACTCGACCGCACCAGCATGGTGATTTCTTCGGATTGGCACCAACAGGCGACCGCTTCTTATCGGGAGTAAACTGTGGATGTATTTCTACGAAATTTCCAGGAGACATGACCTGAACTTGTTCGTCCAAAGACTGGTCAATGGCGGGCAGAAGTTCCCAGTGTAAAAATTAGTCTGCATGTGTAGCTTATGGAAACGGAAATGTGCATCTTCTTTTCCAGTTGGTAGTTGGATATGAAATAGTTTTGATACCATAGATTTTACGCAGCAGTAATTGCCACTACGTACTCAGGGATCAAGTCACATTTGCCTCAAGGAAATCTCAACCTGTGTAGACTACAGGTAGTCCAAATCAGAGCTCGTGTCTGGTGAAAACTGAGTCACACCATGTTTGACAATTTGGAACGACTACTATCCAAGGCTACTCCTTGGACAAAGGCTTAGGCTCAGGGACATGATCGAGAGTACCACCCACGGAAAGAAGCCAGACGGCGCCCGGGTTGTCGGGGAGCTTCGCGCCATATAAGAAACTGTTGGGGAACCCAATATCGAACGGAACTGCATCCTCGATCTCCTTGATATCATCGTCCGACAGCTTGATGTTCAGGGCCTCGATGTTCCCCTTGAGATGCTCGACGTTGCGGCCGCCCACGATGGGGAAGACGTAGGGCGCCTTGGCTCTGACATAGGCCTGGGCGATGCTCGTGACGAGGGAGCCCTTGCGCTTCGCAACAGCCTCCAGCGCCCTGCTGACCTTGATCTGGGCCTCGCTCGGCTGCTTCACCTTCGAGCGGCCCTCCTTCTGTGTCTCCTGCCGCTGCCCCTCCGTCTTGAACATTCCGCTACCCAAGGAACCCCATGGCGCCAGACTCATGCCCTCGGCACGGCACATGGGGATGATCTCGCGCTCGAAGTCGCGCGCGGCCGCGGACCACTCGCCCTGGTAGACGCAGAACTGGCGCAGGCCGTTGCAGCGGGCGTACTCGTTGGCCTTGGCAACGACCCAGGCGGGCGAGTCCGAGATGCCCAGGAACAGGACCTTGCGGGCGGCGACGAGGTGGTTGAGCGACTGCATCAGCTCCGGGATGGAGGCGGAGAAGTCCCACCAGTGCACGTAGAGCAGGTCGATGTAGTCCGTCTGCAGCTTCTTGAGGCTGGCCTCGACCGAGGTGTGCAGGCTCTTTGAGCCGTTGCCGTTGAAGTTGACAATGATCTCCTCGTCACCGCGGCCGGCGCGGAAGTTGGTCGTGTACTTCGTGGCGATGACCATCTGATCACGCACGCCTCGCTTCTTCATCCACTCGCCGATCCGCTTCTCCGACTCCTCGGCCTGGTAGTTGCCAGACGTGTCGATGAAGTTGCCGCCCTGCTCATAGAAAAAGTCCAGGATGCCCTCCGTTGTCTTCTCGTCGCAGGCGCCCACTATGACATGTTAGAATATGTATTCCCCATCAAGAATTGAGATTAGAACTTACCGTAGTGCGCCCAGGCATCTCCAAAGTTCGCACCACCAAGGCACAGGGGGCTCACCCGGACCGAAGCCGTAGGTGACAACAAGCGGTAGCGAGCCAAGGGGCTCTTTGCGGATGGGGCCAGCGGTAGGACTGACGAGGCCATGGCTCTGACTTTAGCCGGGATTCTGTATTGAGAGTTACCTGGGCGCAGAATATACGATGTCTGCTGACGTGAGTGTTATGATGAAACGGGGTGTGGACAGTCGAAACCGCGAGCGCTCCGCGTCGAGAAGTGTTGTAGTCTGGGAGCGTACATATATGATGCTGGCGAAAGTATCGCCCGGAATTTGACCGCCATCAGGGCTTAAATCCGAAGAAGACAACAACGAAGAAAGTGGCTATACAAGGCAACGCACGTGTTGGGCTCCGTCAGGGCCTAACTCCGAAGAAGGTAATATGAAAGAACGTGGGTATACATGGCAACGCGTCCTGTTCTCCGCCAAGTCCGACGTTATGTCCTAGACTACTAGTAAGCATGCAGTGAGAGCGGCACTATGCGGGGCAGCGGTACTGTATCGAATGGAGTCACGCCATGTTTGGCTGTAGCACTGGGCAAATGGCTCTGTTTGATTAGCCGTTTGTGTCCTCGAACACAAGCAGAGTGCTGGTAAACGGCCTACCAGCCCCCTGATCCTTCCAATTGAAGTTTCAGCGCCTGGATTGGTCCGTACGCAGTCTGCATGAGACGTCACAGATCTCAATCGTTCCTGTCGTGAGCCCGCTCACTTCGGTGTCGTCCCCCAGTATTGGTTGGAGAACGGATTATTCGCTAGCTAGACTATTGCGTTCGTTGTCTTAAAAATTCTTAGCGGAAGAAAGCTTGGGCTTAAGGCGTCACCTCTACGAGGTGCGTTTTCTCCGGGCTTCTCATGTGTCTGCGTGCGGGCATCAAGTCGAAAAAAAGAAGTTTCAAGAGGTTCTGAGAAACGCTAACAGAAACAAGCCGTTGGAGGAGTAGAACAGTCTTAGCAGCCAGGTGTTGGCAACGGTCCTTTTGGGTAAGCCTGCTCAGTTGAAGGAGCTGCAGGTCTGTGTGTCTTTTCACTTCTGGGGAACAAGCGACGGTCGAATCAAAGGCTAAGTGAGGATTTGCCATAGGTCTTATAATTGCAGTTTCTGTTAGAGCCTCAAGTCTAAAGTTTGCCAAAACAAGCCCTCTCCATCACCACTCTGGCCAGCAGGCCCCTCCGGATTGCGTCTATGAGCTTTTAGACTTGCTCTGCTTGAGGTAGAGGGAACGCGCCTGTTCGAGACGCTTCAGCGAAACCCAGTTGCCTGATCGCGGAAGCCGCTCGTCACCAAGAAGCCGGTCGACGTAGGACGACATGTCAGGATCCTCGAACAGCCACTCAGGATCAAAGCCCGTGACGTCCATTAAGTATGGGAGGCCCTGGTCGAGGAACCGGTCGTACATGATCAAGTCATGTCTAAAGCCCCTGGACACAGAGCTTGCCGGGCGAATCAGGCCCGGCTGGTTCTCCTCCAGTGTCCGATACACTGTCGGCGTACGACCTGTGGGGTCCCTCACGGCAGTGTCCCTCACGGCAATCTGGACGAACCCAGCTCTGAGAAGAGCCTTCGTGATCACCTCCTGGTACCGGCGAGTGCTTCTGGCTGATGAGGGGGCTGGCTCGGGTACGAAGTTGAGCTCTTTCCTCGACCAGCGCATGATACTCTCGAAAGTGGCCCGAGCGGCCCGCAGCTTGGTGTAGTTGAGGAAGTACCCACTGCACCATTCCTCGAGACGTTGGTCGGCCTCAGCCTCGGCCTGCCCGTCACATTTGCTGACCTGCTCCAAGAAAGCATGCCAGATTTCGAGCAGCGAGAAGTGGTCACCTTCATATGTATATGTTAGTTCACAGGCATAGGAAATGAAACTCGACAGGATTGCGGATGGCTTACGAAGAGTACTCGCCCAAGCCTCCCGCATGACGTCGACCTGGCTGGCCATATGACCAGGACGGATTATGACGCCGTCCTCGTCCAAAAGGCTCACGAGGGCCGCCATCTCCCACACGGGGCACACAGGACGAGACTCGTTGGCTCGAACTATGGCCATGGCGTGGTGTGGTTCGAGAGGAACAATTCTGGCCATCCGACCTGCCTGTGTGATCTGGCCGCGCTCGTCGAGACAGCCCAGGCTCTGAAGCGTGCTCCACGCTCGCAAAACCACCTCCATACCCGGCGCATCGATGAAGGGGAAGTCTCGCACGCTAGTAGGCCCAGCGGCGCGACCGAGGACGACCAAATCCAGCACCGTCCCCATCAAATCTCCGCGGAGAATCTGAGGAAGAGGCTTTTTGAGGAGGAGCCGGTCATGTGACTCCTCACTGTAGAGGCGCCAGCAAAAGCCGGGTCGCGTGCGGCCGCAGCGACCAGCGCGTTGCCTTGCCGCGGCCTGGGAGATTGGCTCAACCGCGAGCGTCCAGAGATTCAGGCGGGGATTGTAGGTCATCCCCTTCGTCAGGCCGGTGTCCTGTGAGTAGGGTTTAGTGTGTGTGTTCAAACCTAGGAGTCAAGATGACAGAGCGACCCCTGGTGTCATCTACCACCAGTGACATGTGCATGATCACCACAGGTGGGCTGAGAGATACAACTTACGATGACATGGACGACACCATCGATAGTGAGCGACGTTTCCGCAAAGTTGGTCGCCACAACTACCTTGATGCCGCCATTCAACGGAGCCAGTGCTCGTTGCTGCTCCACCTTGCCCATGCTGCCATGGAGGCCAAAGACAGAGAGGCCTGTCAGCTCGTCCCGGATGCTGTTTATGACACGCTTGATGTCGTCCTCCCCCGGGACGAACACCAAAATGTCCCCCATGGCACCAGTGTTTGAGTGAATTTCTTCACCCACCCTTTCAGTGACAATTGTTTTAATTGTTGCCACTATCGACACCACGAAATCCACACTGGTCCGCAGACCACTCCAGTTTCCATAGGAAATCTGGCAACCAAACGTCCGCCCCTCCGTGTTGAATGTCTTGCACTGGGGGAAGCATGTCCGGAATGTGTCGACGTCCAATGTTGCCGACATGATGATCAGCTTCAGATCACGTCGGCGCTGGAGGATCGGCTTGATCAGGCCCAGCAGCAGGTCGATGGTCTCACTTCGCTCGTGAGCCTCGTCGATGATGATGCAACTGTACTTGCTGAGATTTGGATCCGATCCCAACTCCTGTACAAGGCGCCCATCCCTAATTAATGTTAGACTTTGGCGAAGAGCATGAAGTTTACATGGGATAAGATACTCCAAAGCACGATGGACCGGGAATCCTGAAGGAGAACCAGGATACTTACGTGGTGTAAATCATTCTGGTCCGCGGACCAACCACCGTCTCGTTGCGAAACTGGTATCCCACTTCCTCTCCCAAAGTCACGTCGAGCTCATTTGCGACGCGCGTGGCCACCTCCCTTGCAGCCAGGCGGCGTGGCTGCGTGCACACAATTTCCATGCCGCCGTCCATGGGAAGGTTAGCGTACATGCTATCAATGAATTAATACCACAACAATGAGGCTTTGAAGGAAGACAGTGCTCTGTTTACACGGATTGCGGGATCTGGGTGGTCTTCCCACTGCCCGTTTCACCCACGTAAACGATCACCTGCTCCTTGATGTAGGTGTCGATGAATGCAGCCCGGGTCTTGGCCACAGGCAGGCCGCGACGGGTGGCGAGGAGCTTGAAATACTCCTCCGTGCGCTCACGAGGAACGCGGGTCCAGGGATTGTTGCCGTCGTCCTCGGCCAACATCGCGTCGGCCGCAGACGACCTGCGGGTTGCCAATTTGGCAAAGGCCTTGTTCTTGGCGGCGGCGGCGGCGGCGGCAGAATATATAAATACACCACGCCTTTTATTACTCCGACAGCTTATATTAAAGCATATTATTATATTAAGAATTAAGTTCCTTAATTCAAAATTCAAAATCAAAAAGAAGCGAGGCGAAAAATAAACCCTACGGGGGGCTCGAACCCCCAACCTTCAGATTTCATTCGTTGTAGAACTATTGAGCTGTTAGCAGTTGCCATCACCGCATGATTAGGTGGTTCTTACGTCTGACGCGCTACCATTGCGCCAGCAGGGCTGATGGCATCTGCTCACTACTCCTGTCCTATCAAGGCGCCCCGAGTCTTATTCATAAGAATCAACTAGAAGGTTCCATCTGTGTGATCAGACGTCCCTGAGACACCTTGATAGGTGCTTAATAGGTGCCTGGGAGGTGCAGGAATTCATGCTTATTAATAAAACAATGTCTGGGAGCATGAACATTCACAGAATGTGTGTTTGGTTCTGGCTTCTATGCTGCCTTTCTCTGATCCTTCCTTGCTAATGAATTCTATGCTCTGGTGATGCTAATGTAAGGGCAAATTTACATCTTACTCTTTGCCATAAAAATGCTGGCATATAAGCATCTAATAATTGATTAGTAGATACGTCTATATAGTCTAGGAAATTAAAAACCCACCTGAATGAAGAACTGGATAAGGAAATCGGCCTCCAGCTGACTGGGTAGAAGCTCATGACCGTGAAAGAAGAACTTAGTATTTTGCTCAGCCTCATCGGTGTCTAGTTCCTGGGACGGATCGCCGCTGGCACCATCTGAACCCTGGAAGGAGTTGTTGCTCTCGACGTCTGGTTCCTAGAGGGAGATTGAATTATTAGCAGGATGAACCAGCCCTAGATGACCGAATTACGGACAGAGGCCGGCCGACTTTACTCACCGCTTCTTCATCAGCCTGTACTGAGCCCTCAGGCTGGGGACTGTTGTGTCCCACCTTGATCTGTGCCCCGGCTTCTGAAAGAAACACAAATACCTTATCCGACAAGCTACCATCCTCCTCATCTGCTTTATCAAGGGCACCAAGCAAGCGCGGGAAGAGTGCTTTGTAGATCTCATGTTCTGGGTGGAGTTTCATCATGCAGAGGCCATTGTGGACACAAGTATGTGCTTGAGCGAAGTCTCTTGGGGGGTCAATGCCAGTATCCGGGGCCTTTCTCGTTCTCTCTGCGATATTCATGTCCTCGTCACGTTCGCGGCCCAGGTATGTATGGAAGTTGTCGAAGATATCGCCATCAGTTAGCTGCTGGCCAGACTGCGTCATCTTGATCTGCCAAAGGGTGTTACTAGTATGCCTTTGAGGATAGGCCCTTGGATGCAACTCACTCAAGATCCTGCCAGAGCAAGGAGAACACCAACACCGTCGGATTCGCAGAAGTTTTGACCATGGGTGGGCCAGAGATAGATGCAAGACGTGCAATCATGGAAGCAGCAATACCACATGCACCAGGAGATACCAGGCTGCAGCGCTCAGGCTAATACCTGAGACTCCGTGGCCATTGTTGGGAATGTTACAACAGCACACATCTGGGAAATCTCAAACACCAGCATAGACAAAGGCGACGAACTGGAAGATCAATTTTGGCTTGGACTAAACGAGACAACTCGCTAGGCCAGGCCATGCCTTGGACTCGGGGCAGGCGGCTCAAGTCCAGCATGACGAGAGAATGAAGGATCCAGAACTATGTCTCAAATACACCGGGATACATGACTATGCAAAAGAAGTACACTTGTGCACAGACTGTTGGAAGAAGAAACCACAGTCAGCACCCAGTCAATGACGCGCTTCGTAGGCCCAATTCAAATTAATGCCACCATAGGTAGCCAAAACTGCCACAACAAGCGCCAGATGGGTGATGCTCTGATGGAATCTGTGCCTGAATCTGGTGCTGATGATCTTGAACTTGATCCAAGGGAAGGTGGGGTTGTACATGAACTTGAAGGAAGGAAGGGCAAACTTCTCATCTATACGTCACCGTTCTTTGGCCTGCTTACAATTACTTCTCATCTCTATGACTTTTCTGTGTTTTCTGTTTTCTTACTTTTATTCTTACTCCGTGACCATTTCCCCCTACAAGTCCATTGACCTTAGATAGGTACTTAGAAGTCGACATGTTCTCCTCTTGCAACGCATTGGAAGATAGTTTGCAGACATAGGGGTCTTCAGATTTAGTAGAAAGTCAGTATGACCTCCTTTTGTGCCCATAAAATTACGGTATGGAAGCATCTTCCCAAGAAGCAACTACTGCTTTAGATGAGGCTAGACTGCTGTACAGTTAAGTCCTGTAGAGACAGCCATATATTGTTTGATGCTGAGTGTCGGCAAAGGCTACAGCCGTACAGCTTTCTACATCCAGGGGAAAGCCGGCATGTTAGCAGCCCTGGTCCCCACCACCACCCTAAGTTTGCATACTACACCTCGCCCTCTCCCATATCCAACACCAGGGACTGGCGGCCGGTGAGGATACGTTCCAGCACGAGCAGTAACTTCTGCGCGTCGACAAGTGCCCGGTGATGTCGCTTGTTCAGTGGAGACACCGGGAAGAGCAGGTGGAAAAGTGTGGCGAGATCCATCGGGCCACTATAACCCCCCATCCCGAGGTCCTCAGGAGGTCATTGCCACGAAGGTAGGTCTCCGGCACGCTAACCTCCCCAAACGTGCGCCTCAGGGCACGCCAGTCCCAGCCGCTTGTCGACCACTCGACCATGAGGCTATCTTCAAGCTTTAGAGCACCCATTTTTCTCTTGATAGCGTCCGGTGGCGTGCCTTTCGTCTTGTGCGAGCCATCTGGGGCGCCATAGATCCTGCACCTCACAAACCGCAGATATCGTCTTGTCGCCATGCTGAATGGTTATGGCCAGCTTTGTCGCACCGCTAGCGTCCACGACGGCCAGCTCGAGTACCAGGGGCTGCCTCAGCTGGTCCTCCCCAGTAACTGCGAGGATTGACTCCGTGTCAATGACGAATACGGCCTTCCCCCCTGCAGGGCCGGCTCTCAAGGCGCGTGTGACATCAGCCCAGGCCGGATGATTGCCCCAGGAAGCACGGATGGAATCCAAACCCAAAACCCACCGCTCCATATCTGTCGGTGATACGATCTTCCACAATCCCACCACGCGATGCTGCGGCCCGTCGCCGGCCCGCTGCCGCGCTGCCTTGAGCCTCCTCTCCAGCCTCACCCGGGCATGCTCCTCGCAGTCGATGCTGTCCGCGAGGGGGTTCCTGCAGTCGTTGACGGTACACAGGCGGCCGCCATCAGCATTATACTTGCAGCAGTTCTGCCACCGATGCAGGCGTCGCGCCCTGCGACGGCACCGGAAGCACAAGGGGGTCCAATGCACGAGTGATTCCGCGGTTTTGAGCACGATCCAGACAGATCCTAGGTCGAGTGAAGCTCCGTATGGGCACGGGATGTGACCGTGCGTGAACGAGTAGCCAGGGCACTCGTGACTGCGGAAAGTCTGGACCGATATATTTGCGCGCTCGAGCACATGCCGGTTCCACTTTTCTAGCTCCTGCGCCAGCTCCTTGCTAACACATTTATGCTTTGTGGGAAGAGCCTGCCAGTATGTCAGTGTCCACCCTTTGGTCGGTTACACCCGCCACGAAGCTCTCGGGGGCGGCAGACCTGGTCATCTGGCACGTCTCCAGGTGCAAATATCTGGCTTCTTATTATAATGAAACTAATAAAACGTAGTCTAGAATTTAGTTACCCATTCTCTAACTATGGGTACTTAGTATATATTAAATATCTACACTAAGGGTAAAGCTACTTATATACCATCTATATTGAGACATTGAGCCTGATACTTGAGAGTAAAGGGCACCGTCCTAAGCACTTCGTTGTCATCGGGTGCTTCACGATCCCCAAATATCTTGAGCGCCTGGACTACAAATGCATATGTACCCTCCGGGACTATTGTTCCGTCCGTCAGCATGCCGGTGAATGCATTGATGAAATACGCCCGTGGCGCATATTTCAAAGGGAAGATACCACACGTGCCCAGGGCCTGTGCCTTGTCTACTGCCGCCGTCATGTTGCTGCCAGGAGTGGCAGGCACAAGGTCACAACGCAACAGGGCCGTGCCGACATTGAGTTGAATGATGGTAGCCGGGTAGCCGATGACGGAGCCGGAATTGGTAACTGGTGTTGTGGCCGTAGGCCTGGGTACCACGAATGTCTCGTTGCCCACAGAGGGCGCCAGGCTGCCGTCGTCCCAGTGTGAGAGGTGAACGTAGTCGTCGTCAAGCACCTGAGCTGCGTGCAGGCTGCCAACGGCGCCAATGTAGGGAATCGACAGTGTCTCATTCGCGCCATTGAGCGTGACATAGCCGCTGTAGACGGCTAGACCGGCCCCGTCCACCGCGGGAGGCTCACACGATACGGTGATCTCGACCGAGCCACCAGCAGGGACAGTAACCTCCGACGCTGAAAAGCTTGATTTGGCGGTGCTGTTTGTTGTGAGGCTTGGAAAATAGGCCGGGTGTCGCTCCCTGGGTTGAAATTGAACATTGTTTCCGCCTCGACCGTCCTGAGACTGTACGTCACCGGTTCAGCGCCTTGGTTGTTAATAGTGAAGCTTCCACTGGGAGTGAAGTTGGCAGTATCGTTGAAAGAGATGCTCGAGACGCTGACCAACGTCGTCGCGTGTGCGGCCCGATGCGCCTGTGCCAAACCACCTCCCTGTTGCGTCGGCGGAGCGAGTACATCACTGGATATCACATTCCCATCATACCAGTCAACCGGCGCTGCTGTTGTCGTGACCAGGTTGTTCAGGGTCTGGGGGTCAAAGTCTTGTCGGGCCTGTCCGATGAGCGCAAAGATAGCAGCGACCAAGGGCGTGGACATGGACGTGCCGGATTGGATCGCATAGCCGCCGAGGGCAAGCGGCCAAGTGGACAGGATATACCCTCCGGGTGCGGAAAAGGTCGGCTTCAGGTCCATCTCCCACGTTGGACCCCATGATGAGAACAGGCTCATGGCTCCCCCGCTCTTGTTGTTCGGAGTCGATTCGACGACGTTGCCCGCTTGCGCTGGGGCTACAATATCAATAGTCACGACGTTATCCTGGTTGGGAGAGTCAAGCCACTCTGCTGCTTGTGCTGCGGTAACGGTTCCAGTTCCAACGATCCGAGGCTCCTCTTCTCCTACCCATGGTCCGCTTAGAGAGGTCCTACATGTGCAAGTTCAGCCAAGGAAGTCCGGGACCCAGCAGTTCCAACTTGGGCATTTTACTTACGCGTCCTCATAGTACGAATATGCCAGCATGTAACGTGCTCCCTTGGCAGCAATGTTTTGTGCCTTGATGTAGTCACTGCAATATCCCTGGCGGACGAGCGTGGCATATCCAGAAAGGTCGGGAGTACTGTCAGGAAGCGGGTTACAAGCGTCATCCTCAACACCTGTGTTGTTGCTCAAGGCGTACAATGGCAACGACACATTTCCAAAGGCTGGCGTACCGGCTTCCCATCCAAATGGCTCGGTAGGCGTGGATGCATTGCTGAAGTCCTGAGCGGCATACGACCCGCGAGCCAAGACGAGACCAAGCTCAGTCGAGTCGACCGGCCCTACCGATGTGACGCCTTTTCCGGTCGCCCCTGCTCCGGTCAGGAAGAGACCGCCCGAGCCACTGTTGCCGGCCGCCAGGACACAAGGCACGCCGGCCTCAACAATTCTTTGGGCGGCCACAGCAACGGGATCCTCGCTCCATCCGGACGTGCGGCTGATGCTCATCGAGATGATATCGCTACCTTCTTCGTACGCTCGGTTCAGCGCGGCCACCGCGATATCTGTGTCGCTGCTGCCCGTGCAGCCAAACACCTTGTACATGCCCAGCGTGACGTCCGGCGCTGCGACCGTGAACCCCATGTCGTTGACCTGCGCCGCGATAATGCCTGAAACGTGGGTGCCATGTCCGCTGCAAGAATCCATGGGATCCGCATCCGGTTGAGGCGTATCGGCAGCACCTGTGTAGTTATCGCCAACAAAGTCGTAGCCATACGAGACCAGACACCCTTCGCCAAAGCAGCCGCCGAGCGCCGGGTGCGTATAGTCGACGCCGACATCAATGACGCCGATCCGGATGCCCTTGCCAGTGTAACCCTCGGCACGCAGCTGGTCTACTTGGGTCATGACGTGGGGAATGTACTCGTCGGCCGCAGATGACTACTGACGTCGTTTCAACACGGGCGGCACGGCACTGCGGTTGTTGCCAGTCCAGAGAACCTCGTCGTCGGGTGGTGGTATTGACCGGATCGGCCACAGGTTTTTGACCCCTGGTATGTCCATGATGCGGCCATGTGCCAACTCATCGGGCACGTCTTTGAGATGGAATGAAGCGCCCCGGAACAGGGAGAAGGACATATTCATCCGCCCCGCGACGGACAGCTTCCGCGCGGCCAGGCCAGCATAGAAACCTTCCGCATCCTGTATCAGAGCCAGTCAGCATAGGGAGTCACTGCGCCTTGTCTCTGAGCCGCTCAGTCATTCCTGGCTTCTCCGGACGGGACTGGTAAACTTGCATGGTCGTCCGTAAACTCAATCATGTGGGCGCCCGGGATCACCGCGTCCTCGGTCTTGGGGGTCGGCTTGGCGGTGGATGCTCCGATGAGCAGCGCGCCCAAGGCACATCCGGCTAGGAGTGGTAGCATTTTGTCTGCCGGGTCTTCGCAGAGCCTGCGAGAATGACATCCATTTTCAACGGCTTTCCCTTATTTCTGCTATTGCTGCTTTATATTCTCGTCATGCGCGTGCAAAGTGCCCAAGTGGATATTTTTTCGGCAGTCCCACTCCACAGGGTCAATACGTGCTTCTCCGTCGATCGAGCTTCCCTATTCAGCATCGCCAAGAATGCTACCCTTCTGAACCCGGGTGCTGACCGACATATCAGGTGCTCGGCACCATTTGAGTAGACATTGCTTTCCATGTCCCTATCGTATGTTGATCCTCAGCGCCGAATAAAGATTTTGAAAAGTAATGCTGCAGGTGTACATTCGTGTCCCAGAACTATACAGCATGGCTGTTTTCAGAGAATTAGAGGATTCATTCTTACCAATACATATAAATATTTAAAGATAAAGGGGTTAAAGGAAGCGGCATAAAGGTATTACAGGCCTCTTAATACGGCCGATTCCGGTGCATTCTTCTCCAGGGGCTTACACGTTGGAAAACGTATTCGAAACTCGCTCGCGGCTCTGAATATTGTAATCCCAGCCTGGTGCCGTCGGCCAGTGGCAATTCTTGTGAAGCACTCCATTCCTAATATCAAGACATACAGAGAAACATTATTTGTGGGTCATTTTGAACCCATGGGCATTAGAGGGAGACTCTTCTGAAAATAAACAGTACCCATCCAAGGGCAGGCCCAAATACACACAGCTTTGTATAGATTTTGTGTAGCCACTTGTTTGCTTCAATGTCCGAGGATCAACTTTGGCTCCCTACCTCAGCACCCTTGTCATCAGCATCAGCAGTTTTGGAAACATATATAAGTGCTCAACATGCTTATTGCAATTAGGGGTGATCCTCCTTTTATCGTATAGTATAAAGGTTACTTTTCTCAACAGCGATGAGGAAGAACGTGCCCTAGTTATATGAGACTACGCAGAAGGTCTAAGTGCGATGGCTCATGATGAGGACAAGGATGAGGAGGGAGAAGAAGAGTCAGAGGCAAATCAGAACGAGAAATAACAGGGACAGTCACAGAGGAGGCAGCCACAAGTCAAAGCATTGGTCCAATGGGCGAGAAAGAGGAATGTCTGGCTTTTAGTGCAATGATCCACCAGCTGCTGATGAGCCATGAGAGTCTTTTCATCATGGGCGATTCAATGTGGGCTGGGCCGGCTGGCTGAACGTTTGGTGACGCAAGACTCGTGTTTATGCAGTAGTACTAGAGCAAAAAACATATACCTAGCTGATCGTCATCCATGGATGACACAGCCTAGTCACAACGGGAGGCATGCACCTATCTTCTGGAAAGACCCTTCCCAAGCCAGCCATTCAGCCCAATGTGTCGAAAGAGTTCATGTATTGAGTGGGACGCTTACCTCAGGTGTTTCCCCAGGAATTATAGTAATTTAGGAAATGTTGTGATGTCCACCTCGAGTTGTTTCTTCACACAATCGTTGTCTGGCTGCGAAAGTTCTTCTCGAGCCGACGGACACTGAAAGCTAGGATGATATCTAAACGAGACCCGCAGCAGGCCCAGAATTATTGATTGCATGCACTTTGGCTTGCGCTCCTCCTGCCATCGTGGAGATGACTGGCTCTATGACTTCAGATGATAATCAAAGCAGGTGGCTCTTGCCATTGAGGTTCTTGATATCACTTCATGGTAGACGAGTTTCTTCTCAACTATTCCCCCCAGCCCTGTCCACAATCATTCTACCGGCTTCAATCCTACACAAACTGCTGACCTGCCACCAGCGTGAGCCAAGATCCACTGGGCCAACTTCAAGCAGCTCTTGTGCCACCTTTCATTCAAGAGTCAGGGATCAACGACTACCAGGATAACGTCCCGGTTGCGCATGACCTCACTGCTGCCTCCCCGGCCATCAAGGCCACAGTGCGCTTCACGTTGAAGCTGATGAGGGACATGAGGCGTTTGAGACACAAGTCGACGTGTCGCCAGGTGGTAGAGGCCCTGAGGTACATACTGAAAAAGCTCCCGAAGATGGGTCTTCAGGGCACAACCAAGTACAAGACGGCTGGACGTCGAGGGTCGACAGACCGAGAACCTCTGCTCTGAGAATGGTGGCTGGAAGATCTGGAAGAACACCCGCTGTGACCAAAAAAGGGGTCTATCAGCTAAAGGGGATACTACAGGTTATCCCACAGCCTGAGGAGGTCATCCCATAGGAGGCTATCCCATAGGAGGCTGTCCTATATGAGGTTTCCACAGGAGAGTATCCCACAGAAGGTTACAGATATCCTACGCGTCATACCGCAGGAGATATTCGATGAAGATTCGTGAGGAATGGGTCAAGAAGAAATCAGCACTGTGTTCTACAGTGATGAAGTCTTCATTTCTCTGGCTAGGTTTCGACTGAACCAAGTTGAGGCTGAGCAGTTCTCAGGCGCTTTGGAGAAGATTGATTTGATCATGCCCAACCTGATAGTTAATTGAAGTGTCCGATTTCAGCATCGAATGAAACGATGTGGTATCACTGATTGGAATAGGTTCTTGTCTTATTGCGGCTCAACCTTTTTTTTTCCCCTCCCCCTTTTTGTTTTCTAGCAATAAGAAAAACTCCGTATCGATGCATCTGAGTCTGGCCGTTAAGACAGCAGTGCCTTCATGAGAAGATGGAGTGTAGGCAAGCACTCAACTCGTCCCGAGACACTGCATCTATTTCGCAGCATGACCCATAAGACAGCGAAGCAGCACCTGTATTTAAAACGCCGATTGTCAAGGCGCAGCACATGCCTTTGAGTTCCCCTGACATTAGCTGCAATCAAGACAGTTACACACACTCGACCGCTGAAGTTGGTACCAGGCATGCTGATCACAATGCATGCCTTGGCAGGTGAGACAAGGCGCCGGCGCGGCCAGATGGAGGGCGCGACAGATCAAAGAAAGTTCTCGAGGGCATGCAGGCAGCGGTCGCGTCTTCCAATGCAGAGATCCAAAACATGCGTTGACTGCGAAAGGAGTGTCACGACAGGTTTGCATGCAGGAAGCCTTCGTGCTTCCGGACACTGGCTCGTCGTCTTTCGGCAGAGAAATGGAGGCCCTCGTCAGTCGTCCGCAAGCCAGTGTCACAATTCTCCATGCCAAAGAGACTCGCCAGCGTCCGCCATTGTCGGTTGTGAGCCACGGATTTCGCCCCAGCGAAGCCACTAGGTCGTCCTGGAGACCGCTGGCCGCGTGCGTTGAAAGCGTCTGACGATGGAGCAAGGCACACAGAATACTGTGTGCATGTCCAGTATTGTGGGTTAAACTAAATTTTAAGCGCCATACTTTGTTTCTCGTGCCCGCCTGCCCAAGTCCGGTTCGTCTCCGGCACGCCAGGTGTCAGCCATGTCCGACCCTCAGATAAGACGTCGAGGCACAACTGGATCTTATCTCGATGGGACCAACCCATCTCCCCACACAACTGCCTAATAGGCAAACACCAAGCCATGCTCTTCAGGCAACGGGCTAGCGCTCGGGCCCGAGTGAACGGGGCGCCGGATTGGCACTCGTAAACGGCGATATAACCACGATCAGATCGCGAGGCAACCCGCGGCAGATCATTTTGCGGTCCGCAGCTCGAGAGGCCCAACTGACCGGCCGGCTGTCCGTCAATTAACAATTGCAACCCGCCCAGATGCGTTGCGTTGCGGTGCCTATGCCACCATGCAGTGGGCTGAATACTCCATCCGGGGTCAGGGCAGCCTACCACACAGCCACGGCGCCCCCCGACGAGACCCGGCACCGCTCTTTCGACTAGCCCAGAACTGACACGGGCATCGCAAGCCCTGGCCCGGCCGGCGGCGAGTCGAGCGCCGACAGGCGTGCATGCACGTCATCGAGGAACCAGGGCAGCAAATGAGACGAGAAGGAGGGCTCCGTCCTGTGTGGTAGAGAATCTCTCGGTGGGAAGTCGTACCATGGGCTGGCAAAACTCTGTCAGATTATTAGCGGGGGGGTCTTGGTCTGCCAGGGGAGTGGACTTACACGCGCAGGATAAAAAGGCTCGGGGGTAGGTCAGGATGATGCCTGCGGCCGAGACTCCCACTCTTCCAGGTCCAAGACCCATCAAGAACCTCAATCAGGCAAGTGTTAGTCCGCGTAGACCAACCACAGTCGGCACGAACCAGGTGTATTAGATTATACACCGAGGCGGGAGAAGAAAGCACCACATCAGACGACTCGCCAATCTCTCAATGCCAATCAGTTAGGTAGATTCTCCAGGCCTACCGTTTGGCCCTAGACCGCCTCGGTCCAAGCTTTTGCTTCCTGGTCGTGAGCAGGGAAAAGGTGACGAACAGACGGTGAAGCAACGGTCAGGAGGCAGGAGCTTGCTGAGTCGTGGCCATCCGCCCATCAAGCCGTGAAGGGACGCTGCTGGCTCAGGCATCAATACTTCATACCAAACTCCGTGTCAGGTAGATGAGGCAGGCAGACCAAGGGACCCAGTGCATTGCGCTCAAGGATCAGGGGCCGAGGTCTCTACCCAGCTCCAATACCGATGACGATCCACGCACGATCGATCGCCAAATGGTCGACTAGCAGAGCAGATTGTATGGTGGGAGAGCAGCCACCACCTTAACACACATTGCAGAGCACACCTAGGTGTAGCCAGGACGGCTTCACATCTTACTTAGCAGCGAGAGATCAGGGAGATGTCAGGTGACGAGGCTCAACACACGAGAGTTTATATTAGCTATTAGTGAAATGAATGCTCTAGGCCGCCCAACGCATCAAGATCCTACGTGACCCGACGCAAGGGAGCGAGACCCAAGAAGCATGCACCGTTCCATCAATCAACACATCTCGAAACCAAACCTTTCCCATCTTTTGTTGTTTTCCAGACATCTCTTTTTTTGTGCGGGTTTTCTGGTTTATATCCACCTTCCATCATTTCATCCCCCCTTCCAAACGACTGTCTTTGGGTATACTTCGGGTATCAAAAACAAAAGACATTGAGTTGCGAACGCGGGAACTCGATATTGCGGACGGAGTCAAAACAAGGAAAGTCGGCCTCCCCCCAGTCGATAAGTTGCTCCGAGACAAATGGGAATTTCGTTTGGGTATCTCCGAATGCAAATCCGATCCCATACACCCAGGGAGTGGGTATCATAAGTGGTGTGATGCTCCCTTCATGCGACGCCTTTCGTGTCATCGACCTCGCTCTATAGTGTTGTTTCGTCGATTCGCATGGGGCAAGATGTCGTGATTGCCCCATGCCTGCTGAGATGACTCTTCAGCTTCCTTTAGGCGGAAGCTGTGACGACCGGGGTGCTGGAGACGGGAGCGTCCTTGGCAGGCTCGTTGGCCTCCTCGGGGACGGTCTCGGGCTTGGTCTCCTCGGCAGCCTTAACCTCCTCGGAAGGCTTCGCAGCCTCCTCGGCGGCACCCTCAGCGGGCTTGTCCTCGGCCTTGTCGGCGGGCTTCTCAGCGGCCTTGCCCTTGTTCTGTATATCGAGTCAGCGAGCAGGTTCATGTGTCAATGCGGGATGTGTTACAATGTTCACTAACCTTGATGGTAGCGCGGAACTTGGAGAAGGGGTTGGGGCTCTTGGCCTTCTCAGCGTCGGGAGAAGCGGCACCCTCCTCAACAGCAGCGGGGCTGGTGGGGCTGGACTCGGTCTTCTTGCCGAAGGCGAAGGGGAAAGACGACTTGCGCTTGTCGGCCTTGACGTCCTTCTTCTCGCCGTTGACGGCAGGGGCGACCTCAGTAGTCTCCGCAGGCACGTTGGCCGGGCTGGAAACCTCGGTGCTCAGGGGCTCGACAGTGTCCGGCTTTGGGATGACAGGGGCGTCCTATTCGCCATGCATGTCAGCTTCTATGACCTCGCAATGAGTGGAGTGCAGCGTGCAGGGCATATTTACCTCGGAGACGGGAGGAGTGTCCTTGGCCGGGGTGGCAGGGGCCTCCTCAGGCTTCTTCTTGCCGAACGACAGGCCACCGAAGAGGCTAAAGACATGTTAGTAATGCGATCCATATAACGATTGTTACAATTTTAATACACCACGTACCTGGTTCGCTTGGTAGGCGTGGGCTTCTCAGCAGTCTTGCCCTTGGACTCCTCAGTGGCAGCAGCAGGCTCGGTGGCGGCGGCGGTCTCAGGCTCCTTGGCAGCCTCGGTCGCAGTCTCCGTGGTCTCGGCGGCGGCGGCGGGGGTCTCGGTGGTAGCGGCGTCAGCAGGGACCTCAGCGACAGTGTCCTCCTTCTTGTCCTCGGCCTTCACGTCCTTGGCGGCGGAAGAGTCACCCTTCTTGTTACCGCCAAGGAGAGCACCGAAGATAGAGGCGCGCTTCCTGCTGGCGGAGCGCTTGCGCTCGTCCTTCTTGGTGTCAGCGCCCTCCTCCTTGGCCTCCTCCTTGGTCTCGGCCTCGGCGGTCTCAGTGGTGGCGGCGGCAGTCTCAGTGGTGGCGACGCCCTCGGCAGCGGGGGTCTCCTCAGCGGCCTTGGGGGCTTCGGTCTCGGCCTTCTTGTCCTCGGCCTTCTCCTCCTTCTTCTCCTCCTTCTTCACGGCGGGGGAGAAAGAAGCGAGGGTAGCCTTGTACTGCTCAGACTCGGTGACGGTCTTGGCAAGCTCCTTGGCCTCGGCGATCCTCAGCTTGATCTGGCTGACCCAGTTGTCGCGCTCGGCGGCGCTGCCAGCCTTGAAAGTGTGCTTGTGTCCCTTGGAGGACAGGACGAACTTGTTGGGGCCCTCGGCGGTGGGCTCGACAGCATCGTGCTTAATGACATATTAGCAGGCTAGACATGGGACATGTGGTAGGATGGTCAACTTACCAGTGCGATGGCGCTGGTGGGCGCAGCCTTGTCCTGGCCCTTCTCGTTGAAGAACAGCAGACCCTTGCCGGTCTCGCTGGCCCATGCGGCGAGGTGGTGGTCCTTCAGCAGCGCGGGCACCTTCTTGGGGTCAACGGCCTCGGAGCCGAACCAGAAGAACTTCTTGGAGTAGATGAAGTTCCTGGCGCATGGTTAGCAAGAGATCCAACAAGCTGTCTTGTCTGAGACGTCGGTGCTACATACTTGGGGAAGTTGCTGCCCTTGTGCTCGAGTTGTCCGTCCTCGACGGGCTCGGCCTCCTTCTTTGCCTCCTCAGCAGCTGGTGCAGCAGCGGTGGCATCGGCTTCAGCAGCAGGGGTCTCGGTGGCGGGCTCCTTTGTTGCCTCAGTGGCTGCAAGTGAATGGTCAGCAAGTCGCGTCCATATTCATCGTTGTGTTGAGGGCAGGGAGTTGTGTCGCATACCAGCAGGGGCAGTCTCCTCCTTAGCAGCCTCGACAGGTGCAGCGGCATCGGTGGCAGCAGTCTCAGTGGTGGTGGTCGCAGGAGTCTCCTCGGCGGGGACCGCGACGGGCTTCTGTTCCTCGGCCATTGTGATTGGGGGTTTGTGTTGGGGAAGGAAACTGGGTATCTCTAAAAACCAAAAACTAGAAAGTGGAAGACAAAAGAAGACGGAGTTGGTGAGGCAAGAATGTAGACACAGGGAGTCCCTGACTGAAGATGCCTTAAGCTTAAGGGTATTGATATTCCCTTTGTGGCTGATGGAGATTCCAAGACGGCGGAGAGAGGCAGTTGACGGGACGACAACAGTAGAAGTTTGCGGAACCAGGAGAGCGAAGGGATGGGAACTCGGGCTGGGTCGCACTTTATTTGATTTGGGAGGTCTTGGGAGGGAGGTCAGGGAAAGGGTGACTGGGCTCTTTGTATGGGTCAGCCAGGGTCGACATGGGTCAACATGGGTCACCGAAAATCAACGAATCTTTCTTCCCTGATGAGGGAGCATTGACCACAAGGCCCCTTCCCTGCGCGCGCCGCCTGGAAATCACAGGGGTCTCAGGGGGTGTGCGGCAGCAAAACGGTCGACAAGACGCGGGCCACCGTTGCCATGAGAAGAAGCTGGGCTGCCAATGTCAAGGGACGTACTTAGGTACGTACCTACTCTGCTATGCGTTGTGCACCGCGCACTGCAGGAGACATTCTGCTCCTCTGGCTCTACGCAGTACCACGGAACAATCAAGTGTAATTTCGCCCGGCCACCTTAAATTGAACCCTCCCAGACGCACAAGCTGTCCTCTGGCCCCCTCGGCCATCTAGATCCGGCATCACCCACAGATTGTTTATAAACGGACCATGTCCGGCTTGCTGACCTACAGCAACAATCTCTCATCCCCGTGGTGATGGTGGGGTCTACGGGAGTACCTAGCTCAGGAGGACGAAGACAAGGGAGGAGATACGGTGCGGTACGGTGCGGTACGGCGAAGCATGTGCCTGAAGTGAAGTATTGGCGCCGGCAGGGATAGGAGGTGCTTGGAGGTGCACCAGGCAGGGGTCCATCCATACCTCATTTCAACTTTCTGCAGCACCAGTACCCAGTACCATCGCGCACTCTGTGCTCGCTCGTTCGATTGTGACGCCTGAAGATGATTCCCAGAGCATACAGCTTCTGTTCTGGGCATCTGTGTGCAGAGGAAAGGAATCCCTTGCACGCACCGCACCGCCCTGCTTGCCTCGAAATGCACCAACATGATAATGCACCACGCTGTGTCATGCTGTCAGGATCGGAAACGACGTCATCTGGCTGCTATTCCTTCTGGCACTTCGAAATTTCTGACGAGATGAACTACAACACGCCTCCCAGGTCGACGAGAAAAACAACACACAGCCAAAGCGAGGATCACGATATGAAATGGAGACGGGACTGCAGAAAAAAAGATTGCCGGCACCAAAAACCACAAAGGTCTCCACCCTGGCACAGGGTTCCTCGCGGGATGCTGGCGGAAACGGATTCAACGTGCAGGCGTTTTGACACTGTGTCGGTCAGTGCCGGCACCCAAGTCCACCATCGAGTTCCTCCTTCTGCTGCTTCGACAACTCGCCGCTGGCTGCCCAGCATGCACGCCTCGCTGAAGCCTCAAGCGCCCTCGTGTTGCAATTCCGTTCCCAGACCACCACCCACGCCGTGACAGTTCCCACACGCAACAGTTGCTAGCTGCAGGACGACTCCAGGCGCCATGCCACTTCGAACCACGGGGCTCCAAGGCCTCGCCGAATGGCATCTCGTCTACCTCTGTCGATCTCGCCAACGGCTGATCGCCTCATCAGGACCCACGTCGAACCAGCGCACCCTTTCGAGTGGCCGGCTGCCCATCATGGGATGCGCTACACACAGAACGATCCCACCACACACATCAACAGGAGCACAGACAGGCAGGCAGGACTGGCACAGAGGGGCCCTGGGGGCCAGCCTCTGTCCTTGCGCTGAAATTACCACCCGGGGCCAGTGTATTGGCTATTGAATATCGTCGCATCTGTGCTGCTGACCGCAGCCAGACTCCAGGCCACACAGACGGGACAGACGGCCAGACATGCACCTTACATTGCTACCCAGAAGCCGCCCGCGTCAGGGGCAATTCTGTACCGAAATCACTGAGATACTCTCCTCTCCATCCTAATCTTGGCTTAAGGCCTGAAGCATCGGACGCCCGAGCCCATTCCATTTTCGCGACTGCACTCTGGGAAATCAGTCAAAATTTGGGTTGGGCGCCTCGTCGTCGCAAAGCAATCAATTAGGACTCCACTAAACCTGCAAGAGGTATGGCAGCGTGGCCCGGCACCCACTCCGCTGTGTTGCTCGAGCCAGCTAAGGGCTTCAAACGGAGACTTTCTCTTAGATTGCATTACGGACACGGACGCTACTGCTCCACTACAGATGGCATGTGCTTCTTGCATGTCTGTCCCGGCCACACCTTGCCCAGGGACAGGGTTCCTTGTCCGTCAGATTGGGAGGGTGCCCCTGAGCTCGATGCTGAACCGCTGAACCGTCCGCCATACTCGAGGCGGCTTCATTTTATATTCATGGTGGTGTCCCGCTCGACGTCCCTCGACAATGCGAAGCCGATGACAATCCGCTTCCTCTATGTGGTGCAGTGCCAGAGTAGGCAAAGCATTGCTAGACAAAGTGAGCCTGCTCACCTGGCCTGAGTTCGGGCCAGCAGGCAGGGCGGGCGCGAATAGTTAATTCGTCTCTGCCGACCCCTCCACCTCCTTCTATCGGACAAGGCCGCGCTCCTCGACAGCTCCAGGGCCATCGTTTCCGCCCCCGGGATCCATTGATCATCGACCAAAGCCCGCGAAGAGGATACGATCAGCTTAAGGGCCGAACATGCAACTCGGGATTCATCAACTATCCCCCTCACGATTGCCCTCGATGGGCTGTCCGCCACACTGCTTGCTCATGCGACCTTTCATTTGAGCGGCTGTGGTGGTGCCTCGAGTAAGCCTCGCAACGTCTACAATTTTGAACGAGATGGCTCGGCAAGACCTTACCTTCTTCTGCGCCACAGCAGTATCATTACACGCCATACGAAAGCACTTGCCATGCGATTACCTGCAGCCTGGTGGCTCTTTGTGCGTCGAAAGCAATCCTACCTGCGTCTCACACCCGAAGATGATGCGGCACTGCGCCCAGCTAGCCATAGCGACTGCGCGGCCACAGCCATGCGGAGCTGCATATGCATCCGATTCGATTCACAACGGAAATTGACTGGGCCTAATGCAAACCAATTCCGGCGGTTGAAAGAGAGCAATCCAGGCGCGGCTCGCATCCAGACTTGCGTTTCGAGCTAAGCGATTGATATCCACACAACTTGAGGATAGACCGCCAGCAACTTGGCGACCTGTACGTCCGTCCAGGCCGCTCGGCCGCATGTTGGAGACACTCCCGACAGCTGTTGTCACGGCGGCAGCATCCTCTTGTCTCCAGCCATCTTCCCAAGTTGAAGCCAACCCCGGACAGAGCCTGCACTCAGCCCAGTGCGCTCCCAAAAATAGCATCGGCATACCAGCACAACGGACGATCCCTGGGACAAACTGTCAATGTCTGCCGTTGCATAAACATCATTCAGCTCTCCAACATATGTGCTGCACACCGCTTTACATCAGATGACGGAACCTCATCGATATCATCATGCGCTCTCACACTTTTGCCCCCGATCGACCTCTGGGTCCTGCAGCACAATGGAAAACAAAGTGCTTTGTTCCAAGGAATTAACCAGCAGGTATACTCATCTCACATTGGACCAGGCCTCGAGGCCTTCGCGGCTGGACTTGCCCCAGTGCAATTGTCAGTTGACAACATTCTGAGACTGCCGCGCCTAGGGTCCAGCGTGATAATTGGACGGAGGCAAGCAGCCGTGTCCTCCCGTTGTATTTTGTGCATCGTACTGCAGCCAACCTTCCCAAACATGGCTCAATTAGCGGTGGTTGCCGCTCCAATGGTGCACAGCCTCACGTGAAGAGCGCCACCCATACTACAGCGAGAACTTTTCGGTTGACACGCTGACCAACGTTTAAATCTATCTTCCCAGGCCAGCCTACACGGTGACCACGAAAGGGGATCGTACGTCGTAGTAGCACGCCGTCTTCGTTTCATTTGTCACCACGGACGACGAGGCCTGTAGCCAATGCTCAATGGCACTGATCTGGACATCCATTAAGGGATGCCATTGCGGTCAGTACTGTTCTGAGGCATAAGAATTACGATCTTGTCTCCACTTAAGCCACCCCGAAACATGCCTTCCCCAGCTATAACACGACCTGCTTATAGTTCATGGTGTCCAGAGGTCCGTCCCCAGCTTGAGGCCGACCGAGATCACGCTTCGGATTATTAGATGCTGCAGCATTAAAGTGCCGTCTTGGCCCCGAAAGCTCACCCAGGTGAGCGGCGTCAGGGCCCTCCACCCAGGTATCCCGGCCACAATTGAGCACACATCAGCGCGAGGGGCGTCCTTCGCCGCTTGCATTATAGCTAATTAATTATAGTGTTTCCCTCTCTGCTTGCAAGTTTCACATTTCGCATGATCAAGTCGACTTGGAAATCCTCCGCAGTCACCGTGCCAGCGCTTTCGGTGTTCGAAATGCTGATCAGGCCATCGCCTCCGTTGCTCTCGTAGTCGTATGACCAAGGGAAACCAGGCGCTTGTTTGCTCCGTTTTTTCAATCTACGTGTACTGCCGCATCAAGGCTGTGTCCGTACTGTGTAAACCTTTTCTGGGCCCCTGTCGTCGTTTGAGTTTGGTGGGGTCGCGGGCCACGGAAGACCTCCAGGGGGCCGCCCTTGTCCAACTGCGGCCGCCCAATGGCGGCTATCTTGGCCAAATGGGAGTCGCGAAGGGCGGATCGTGCTTATCTGCTTGCGGCTTCGCATCTGATGGAAATCGATGCAACGCCGAGCACGCATGCAGGTATTGGCTGACAAGTGCCCACCGGTATTTGGCGAGACCCTCAACAGACCAGTTGTCTGTATGCAGGTCGAGCCCAGGAACTGTCACTGGTCCCCATACCCGAGGGTTTGCGGAGTGAGCAAGATTCCAGAAGCGCTCCCGGTATCAAGCAACATGCTTTTGAGGAGCAGCTTCTGATGCTCCTCAAAATGGGCGCGCGCCGAGTCACAATACGGTGGAGGAGCTGCCACGCAGCACCGGGCCACCTCAGAACTGCATGATGACATTGCGACTTGGAGTTTCTCCAGATGCTACCACGTCAACCGCCTGCTAATAACGGGACCACAAGCACACTTCCCATTGCTGCCGAGCGCCGCAGCCGTGTGTGTTGCTTGCCTCCCGGCTCAGCGCCTGTTCCTGCTTGGCCGTTTTGCCTCGAGAGCGATGGGACGGCACCTCGAAGCAGAACCCGGCTGTTGGTGTGCAAAAGTAACGTGAGCTGCAGGCCCTCGAAATTACAGCCGCAGATCAACAAGATCTAGACTGGTCTTGGTCCGAAATATCTCCTGCGCACCAGAGGTTGGCTGCTGGTGAAATGAAAGGGAGAGAAAAGACTGCAGACTTTGACCGCTATTTCTTTTTTGCTCCTTACAGATTCAGTGTATCTGCGCCTATCTTGGAACGAAAGGTTTGCAGCCTAAGCCCTGGGCAGCAGCAGCTGCGGCAAGTCATGGGAAGTGCCACGGAAGAGGGCTTGGTTATGCTCCTTGATTTGACGGCGGGACAAGGTCACAAGTCTAGCCAGCTGACCCCCTCCATGTTCATGCATGCAGCCCTTTCCCCACCATCCATCCCAATCATCGCTGGCCCTGCATGGCGAGGCCAGTGATCGCCGCCAACGACCGTTTCGTCCCGGCACGACGACGAGGTTCCCAAACTTTGGGGCCGATGACCCGATTGCGCAACGATGTAGATAAAGTACGAGTTTTGCCTCCCTCCGCGAAGGCCGTCTCTCCCGGCTGCTGTCAAGTGACCGCTCTCTCGCTGACAAAAAAGTTACGTCCATCGAGAGTGTAAAAGGCGTGTCACAAGCCCCGTCTTCCGACCTCGACACTTCTAGGCTGGCCAACTTACACACAGTACAGAGCTTGCTTCCTACATCCCGAGCTAATAGACAGCAGCTTGACTCGTCACTCGTCATCCCACATGGGAATGATGTCGCCCCGCAGCACCCGCTGTAACCAAGTGGTGTGCAGCCTGCCCCGTGGGCCACCAACCGGATCCGCCCAAGCTTCACGGTTTCGCAGATGGTGGGTTGGATGGCGAAGATAGTGTCCTACGCAGCTCAAGGCCTAGAAAGACGAGACTAGACTGACAGACTGCCTTGTGCAGCTCTTTGGAGAAGGTAGTGGTGGTGTTTCTGGTGATGGTGTGGTGGTGTCGTGTCCGGGCGCCGCTGTTAAGCGGTGGAACTCGCGGCAACCTTGTCGTCGTCGTCGCGACCCCTCAGGACCCCAAAGGCCCACGACGTTATCGGCCGCTTCGGTAGGCTTCGACAGGTGTACCCATGCACCGATCGAGGTCATCCGACGGTCTATTTCTTCCCGCAAGCGAACCAAGAGACCTCATCTATTTTCTTTGCTCCTTCTGCCCATCTCGGATGCCGTAGCGGCCATCGTCGAGTACTCTTTGCCAATGGTAAGCGGGAGTGTTATCTCGATACATGAGCATGAGAGCGGCCCGTTCAAAAGCGTCCCCGCCTCCGCCCACCGTTCCGTCCCTGCACTGACCGTTTCGAAACTCTCGAATCGGATCAGTGCGAGACATACAACAAGGCCGGCTTTGTTCCACCATTCCGCCTTCCCGCCAGGTCTTGGTCTTGTTGTTTTCCCAGATTTCGCTGTTGCGGGAAGTCCCGCCAAGACTCTCTGCTCGAGAAGAAACCGTTCTTTTTCCTTGATTTTCGGCCCCGGAACCGGACTAGAGAACCGCGGGGTGGGGCGAATCGGCGGTGGTGACAGGGCAGTTTCGCTCTTGGGGGGAAGTTATAGGCGGCCATGTGACAGCCTGCCAAGTCGAGAGCAACGGGCGCACCAACGCTCGTGCTAATAAATGATAGCGCTCTGTGGGGGGATTGTATCCGTAGGCCGCCGGGAACCTAGTGCCTCGGAGGCGTGGAATGGGTGTCTTGGTAAGACATGGGGGGTCTCAGTTGCTCGCTATTGCGTGCTCCGCGAGCGAGGTGTCGTCGATGATGATGCCTTTGTGGTCATCCACACTCGGCTTGTGCCACTGGGTTTCGCGGAAGAGCGCTTCCATCCGTTGCCGCTTTGGGTTTTCTGTCTGGCTCTTCTGGTCAGTTTGTTGGCCTTTCACAAGTCCTCAAAGATGTTTTCCTTGTGCTCCGGGTCCCGTTCGTTGTTCGTTCGTTGTTTGTTGTTGCTCCATATGGGAGGATTATGTGATATTCCGTGACCGCCCGGCCACCTGCGTGTCCTCTGCGCCTGACTCCGGCCTGTCGCCGGGTTCAGTCTTCCCGTTCCCCGGCCACACCTCCGCCGATGTTGCTGTGTCCCTGGACAAGCCAAGGTCGTTAGCAGTCGCTTCGTCATCTTGCTATACCTCGTGGACGACCATTCCAGCGAGCTCGTGCCCCGGTGACGGCTGGAGACTACCCGCCGTATTGTACCTGCCTGTCGCCCGCTCCGCCTCCAGGCCGCATTTCCTTGTAGTTAAAGTCCGTGTTTCCCCTACCAGCGGCCTTCAGTGCCAGGTTGGCCCATGGGCTCTGCCAGCACCCAGTCTGACCTCCGTAGAGCCTTCCCTAGGGTCCGCGTTGGGCGAGCCATCCCGCGGGTGGCCAGGCGTAATACCAAACGCCGCTGTTGATTCTGTTCCATCTGTCTGCGTTTTCAGGTCTGTTGCAAGGAGTTATTTCAGTAATCTGCACTTCGTTATCATTCCTGCCTTATTTCTGCCGCCCCTGGCTGAGGTTTGCCTGAGTGAGATCAATGCCGGGCCTAGATTGATGCACCTACCAGTCATGGCTATTCGGTACCTAGGTAGATTTACCACGAGACGGTAGGTAGACCATGAGAGGTTATCCCGGAAGAGGTTAATCACAGGAAATCATCCCATGGGAGGTAGGCAGGGGAGTCCTAGGGGCCATTGTCGTTGTCTTCACCTTGCAAACAACGAATCAGCTTGGATGACAGAAGGTAGTGCTCCTGTAGCTGCCTCGTGGGTACTGCTGAAAGCTTGTTCGGATGCTCTAGAACATGTTATGATATTGTCTGTTTGACGTGGCTCCAAGACTTGCAGTCATTTGTTGAGGTCTTGCTGTTTCGGATCCGGCATTCTTCCGTGGTGTTCTGGATCAAACTCGTGGCAAGCTGTCCATCATTCAAAGCTTTCACCAGGCCCCGGTTCCAGCGCAGGCATCCTCCTCCTACAAGCCCCTGAGCTGCACCTGGAGGAAAGCTTTTGAACAGTTGGGCACATAGCTGTCCAAGGGCCTTGTTGACGCCAATCCGCTGGTCTTTTTCAACTGGTCTGTCTGTACATTACTGTCCTGGAGCATATGAGAAACTCCTTCAAACAGGCATACTCCAGGCATGTGTCATAGCCATTCCACTAGAGATTGCATCTTAGCATGCCAAACAAGAGAGGGATGCAATGATTCATCAAAACATATTTCATTGCGGACCTGTGGTTCGGTTGTTAATGGGTACCAACAACTACGAGACCCTCGAAACAGACACTCACTCAAGTTTTGGTCATCTCACACTGATTCTTGCTGCACAACAGCTGTCTGGATAGCTGGAAGTGTCATCAATCATACTCTGTCCCATTTCCCAACGGCAGGCAAGACTCTGTTGGTCAAATAAACAGCCAACTACGAACATATCGTTGCTCTCAGCATTACCCGGGTCATCTACAAGCACGGCTAGTCTTTGGGCCGCCGTGAGAAGACTTGAGGGCATTCCATCTGAAGGTCTTCAGCAGCATCTGAACACCTCTGATCTTTCACCTTGTTTGTGGGAATTTGTACTTTGGTGAACTTCCAGGGACTCTACGCATGTGATTAAGGCGTGACATTCGTCTCCATCGAGATGATCAAGAGGCCGGCCTGATGATTCACAACTCTTTGAGAACCCACCACCCCATTTGTATCATTGCGTTTTCAGCAATCGGGGAGCCTTGTTTGTACAGTGATTGGTATTACAAATAAAATCCGGATGCTGTGGCACTCAGACTCCATGGGCTACAGTGATCGATCATTGATGAAGTGTATGTCTTGCTTTCACCATGAGATTGGCAAATATCTTGGAACATCTTTCAAGTGATATCTTGAAGCGGAAATACTCATCTAAACCCATACAGTCTACAGTGTCTGGAGACTGATTCCGGAAGGCTGCTACTGTCGTTTGTATTGTTGGGATCCGTTAACCATGACTGGCCGCAAGTAATTTCCAGCAAACAATCTTCATCCATGGACTTTGGACAAAGTACTTACAATTACCCCAACAATAAGAACAATTAAACTCTTCCTAGCTGGCCGTATCTCTGCTGCCAGGAGACAACGGCCTCCTGGACTACTTGAGCCCGACCACCACTCCCAAACTTGACCACCTTTCCTTCTCCAAACCAATCTTTCGTTGAATCAACACAACTTTGATACCTACTCGGAACATCCTTGATTACCATTGCTGCGGATTCTTTCAAAACCACTACACTTGATCACCTGCCCAGTGCTGGCTATCCGCCATTCGTTTCACCCTCTTGTCAACTCCCCCCTCCAGGGCTGTCTCCCTTGTCCAACCCCTTTCAGCATCACCGGTGGTCCTCTTGGCTTCTTCTGGCAAGTATCATTGTTTTGTATTGTACTTCAAAGCATACAAAGGTATGTACGCTGCTTCTTCGTGAACCCCTTTCGTTTCATCGCCCGCAGCACAAGGCATCGCGCATTCCCTCCCCTCCATGAACGCACTCCGTCTTCCATCAAGGTTCCTTCCACCTGTACCTCCTCCTTCAGCCGTGTTTGCACTCGCGGAAATTCGGGATACAGTCGCCGCCAACAGTCAGGTTCCTGAGAAGCAGCGGGTCGACTTTGCCTGCTGATCCGAAGGCTCCCCATCGTTCACGTCGTCACTTCTACAGCACACCCAGAGATTGCCTCACCACGGCAAGTTCTACATATTTTACCCTTTGCGATCCCTGTCCTTGTCGTTTGTGCTCTTTTCGTGCCTTTGATTCCTTCTGCACGGCCCTCAACATCAATTCGGACTCCGTTGTTCATCAAACCACATCCCAGGACACAAACACATCGAACATTCCTTCCCCTGAGTACTTGAGCAGTTGAGGGACACCATTGTACTGGTAAAAAGAACCCAATCTTCCAAAGCACTTGCCTCAAATATGTTCAATCAGAGCAGTTCCGAAAGGAAGCAAAAAGGGGAGGAGATTGCCTTTGTTCTTTACTTTCTCCTTCCACGAAGACTCAAGAACCCCTTGCCCATTACGCTTTCAGAACAGCTCAGACACATCACAAGTCCTACCCATTAGCCGAATGAGTATTCCGGCACCAGCTGTAGCATCTGGGCATATGGGTTTCATTCCGTATGGCTTGACTTCTGTCTGCTGGTACATTAGACTGCTCCTGAGGTCAGGCTAGTTTCTATCAGACGAGCAGCGGCGGCATTCTTTGGCTTGTTGGGCCTCTTACTCCCGATAGCCCCTTGCTTTTTTCAAACGGCCCTTCTGAGGGTGTCTCTATTTCTACAGCACTCCTACACTTGCCCTTTTTACCTTTGTTTCCCTCATACGGTCTTCTCTTCTGACATCGGCACAGCAACCATGAATGGAACTCGCCCCAACCGCCGTCTCCATCAGTACCGGGGTGGCCAGGCAAACAGGAAGCTCACCGAGGCCGAACTGACTGAGCTCTTATCCCCGGACTACTCCGTTTCGACCAACGGATACCGAGACATGACTCGAATCCTCCCTTTCAAAGAAACCGGTGTCCCTTACACCGAGAACTACGTCCAGAACAAGAAGGAGTTTGATGATCTTCGGAAGGCCCGGTTCGAGAAGAAGGTGCCTGTGTGGCCGCGCAACAAGGACGGCAACCGTGTGAAGTGGGCGGACTTCCAGGTGGAGGAGTGCCCTTCCGGCGATGCGAAGGATGCCGCTGAGGCGGAGAAATTGAACATGTTTTACCCTCATCAGAACTACGCTGGAGGACTGTTCTGTTCGGTAAGTGCCTAGCTTCATCGTCTGGCTGTTTCGACAATCTACGCTCTTCGAAAGATCCGGCGAACATATTGCAGCATACGCAGAGACAGTGGCTCACCTTGTTGTAATCTATAGGCTCCGTTTTCCAAGGGCGAGAAGAGCTTCCGCTCCGAGTCCGCTGTCTCGGATCCCAACAAGGATTTGCCGGTTTCCCGGGCTCTGGCCGTTGGCGAGGTCCGCTTCAAGATCATGCAGTACCTGTCTTACTATGACATCGGCGCTCTCCAAGGCACCTGCACCTTGGTGGCGAACCAGATTATGGGTACTCCTGTAAGCCATCACAATCAGGACCACGCGGTGTCATGCTAACATGGCTTAGGCACTCTGGGATATGTCTAATGGCAGATGCAACTACAGCGAGTTCACTGAGGACGAGTTCGAGCTTCTGAAGAAGGCAGGCGATGCTGGGGCGGATGAGAAACAAGGCAACCACCCGGTCAGTATATGCTTTACAATTCCGTCCGAAATCATATTGCGTCCCATATGTCTCATGTATATACACGCAATAGCACTAACAACGGTGTAGTTCATCATGATCAGCCCGACGCACATGGAATATAGCAAGAACATGTACCTTCGACTCTCTGCCTGGAACGTGGCCCAAGTCCAAGGCGTGCTGTGCGTCGGCAGAAGCCTTCAGCTCAGGGGCCACACCATCAAGCGGGTGTGTTTCAACCGAGTGGGCTTCTTCGACGAGGGCGTTTTCGCCACCTACCTCGACATGATGCCCAACCTGGAGCGAGCCGACATCACGAGCTGCGACCAGATCCGCTACCACCACGTCCCTGCCCTGCTCGACATCGTACAAGCCCACAACGCACTATACGGCGGTAAACTGCTGTTCGATATCGCCCCTCGGTACAACATTGGAGCCTCGTGGGAGAACGGCGACGTAGGTCATGACCGGCAGGGTGCCTACGGTTTGACTTACAGCAATCCGGGCGTCAGAATCCCGACGGCTGTGTGCAAGCTCTTCATTTACGATATTGCACCGCGCCTGAAGAGTGAGTGATCCAAGCCGTGCGAGAACTTGCTCTCCACTCTACTAACCTTTGATATCTGTTCACAGGAACCGGCCAGATGCACATGATGCACCACAACGCTCTGTTCCGACGCTTCCTCGAGAAGCTCCCCCTTCACAGCAAGACGGTGCCTCGCATGGAGGCTGTTGCCGAGCACAAGGACTACCTCAAGCGACTTTTCGCGAAGGGAAAGATCAGCGAGCAGCAGAAAGCCAAGCTGCAGATCCGCTGCACCTTTGCCGAGCTGGTGACCATCTTCGGAAAGGAAGGCTGGATCCAGCTGTACGAGGACGGAGCAGTGTCGACCAGCCAGCAGGGACACCCGGCCAGCTACGGCGTCTGGGGCGACACGGCCGACTGCAACTCGTGCCGCACCAACGTGCCCCTGATGTACTGCAGCACCGGATACGTCTGCGACAGCTGCCAGATGATCGCCGCCGTGGAGCGCGAGGACTACCACCACAGGCAGCTGAAGATAGACGGCACCGAGTACTTTGGGTGCGGCCGCCCCGGGCAGCCCATGGTGCCCCTGGACCAGACCAACATCGACTTCAGCATCCTCCGCAACGAGGACGGAACCCCGCGCATCAAGCGGCTCGCCCAGTTCGAGCGGATCCTCGGGTACGAGATCCCCCAGCTCCGCCGGCTGTTCAACCACGCCCACCACATGGATCTCAACCGCAAGGCTGGGCTGTGTGTCCGCGACATGCTCGCCCAGAAGAAGCACCCGTACGACCGGGGCTCGAGAGCTAGCGACACCCAGATCGATGCCATGCGCATCGCCTACTACCGCAAGGCTCTCCCCCTCGAGGAGATCCAGAAGGTGCCCAAGGGCAGGGTCTACACTCTTGTCGGCCAGTTCTGAGCAGGCCATGATTCGGGGCAGCCTCAGAGTGAGGTGGTATGCAGAGCACCTCATGGCCATGTGGCGGAGGTGACACAGGGGTGTTTTCTTTTTTTGGACGGGTGTCCGGTAGAACAGGGCAACCTAGATACTTCATTACTTGATCAACGAAACCGCGAGAATGAACGCGCTGCATTTAACTCATTGGACTTTTACCCTGTGCTTCACTGTCTGTGCTTGCTGTTCTTGTCACTAGATGGATGCTGTGCCGGCTCAACGCCCATTGCCGTTGTCCACCAGCTTGATAGATATGGCCGCCCTCACATGAGATTGAATGTCGAGGACAATATTGCCTCGACGCCATGATTGTGTGCTAGAGCAAACTCCGGGCCCAGAGATCGTCAGTATCATCAAGGTTCTGTTCCTCTTGCTGTCAACCTTGCACTGCAATACAGACATGCTCCACGAAGGCGGGTGCACAATGGTCTACTTGTTCTTGTCAACATCAGTTGGCCCCTTCTGTATTTTAATGGGATGCTCATGTGCATGCTCATTCCAGTTTGCTGGACTTATTGATGCTCATGTTGAGACGGCATACGCATGACGTTGGGACGGCAAAATAGTACAGTATGGGCCAAGCTTTCGCAGAGCACCAAGCGAGAAGCTCGGACCACCAAGCTAGATGGATTTTGTGACTGGCGTGCATTTCTCCCGACAGCTTCATCGAACTGCAGCCCACTGACCTCAGCGGCCCCAGACTGGCCATCGCATTCAGGTCCGTCCCAATGCCTCGTCAAGCAGTGCGGGTCGTCCTCGGACGTAGCGCAAAGGTGCCCCCAACAACCAGACTACGCCGCTTCTCGACCACGCCCAAGCGCCGCGATGACGATGCGAGCAAACCGCCCACCCGCCTCGACCGCTCCGTGGCAGCAGCCTCGGCCATCGGCGCCATGAGCCGTCCCTCACAGCCCTCCGAGCGCCCTCAAGGCTCCTCGAATGCCTTCACAAGGCAGCCCGTTGGCTCCCGAAACGCCGCGAACCTCCCGCACACGGCCACCCTCGGCTCGCGACTCGGCGCCAACGTCATCAGCGTGCGAAGCCTGCGCAAACGAGATGGCGGCGCGAAGCCCTTGGTTCGCAGAGTGGAATTTGGCAGAGATGAAGCCCAGAGCCCCCAGCGTCCTCGGTCGGGGCCAGGAGGTGCCGGTGCCGTGGGCGGGCCCTTCGCACCTGACCCCAACCGCCCCCGGTTCGCGCGCCCTGGCAACCAGGGACGACAAGGTGGCCATCCGGCGTCTCGTCTTAGGGCGACCCTGCGCGGCGGCGGCAGGCGGCCACCTCCTAAGCGCGCGGGCGGTATGAAGAAGCGCCGCAGCGACGACGACAAGAAGAAGGAGAGGGACGAGGCGGCCAACTCCGGGCTGAACTCCTTGGACGAGGAGGTCCAGGCATACGTGCGTGAGCAGCAGGTCGGCGGCCCGGAGAGGGCGTACAAGCCGTCTGTGACGCTCGAGTCGCTGGTCGGGTGGGGTCCTGCGGTGGCTACCAACACAGCGCTGGGCCAGGCCGACATGGCATTCCGGAGCGTCAAGGTCTTGGGGGGCGGGAGGGGAGCTGGCGAAGAGGAGCAGTCGTTCAAGATCGACGACGTGAAGAAGTGGCTCGTGGCGAACAAGCCCATCTACTTCTCCAACGTTGAGCAGAAGAAAGCGGTCATTCAGACCCTGTCGCACGAGAAGAGGGACAAGCTGGTCCAGAAGTCCATGGACGCCATTGTCAGGGCCATCCAGAAGAAGAATGGCAACAACTGGGGAGCCTTCGTGGGGTCCTTCAAGGAATGGGCCGCCAAGCTGGCATCGAGCGAGAAGGGCAAGCAGCTGGGCGAGTCTCTCGTCAAGAGCAATGCGCGGCCCGAGGACTGGCTCAGGGCGGCGGCTGAGGCTAGCGCCACTGCCAAACTCGAGAACATGGCGAGGAAGTACAAGACGCAGAACACAAAGAACACCAGGGAGGCGATTCAAAAGTACGTCCTCAAGGGAGAGCACCCGGAGGTCAAGTACGCCGAGGACGTCTACGGCAAGCTGGCCACGTATCACGCCCAGGGTTCTACCTACACCATCGCGGACGGCGTCAAGTTCGACGAGCGGATCAAGAAGCTTATCAAGGCGCCCGCGGCTGGACAGGCCGCCCGACCAGCTTAGTCTACAGGATGAACAGTAGTGAATGACGAGGCATGAAGATGGTCACCCTTCCGGATTGTACAAATACAGTAGAATATACAGAACTTTTATCCCCCAGGTATCTTTCAATCGTAGTATAGACTGTTCATGCAGCTCATGACCCACCAGGATGCCGGACTACAGCCGTGTCTGCCTCTTGGCCATCTGCTGCACGATCTGCTTCTCGCTCCGGTCAACCTGCTCGATCTTCTTGTCCTGCATGGACTTGACCTTCTTTTCCAGCGCCTTGACATCGTCCTTGGTGACGTGCTTCTCCTTGAGCCACGCGGCGTGCCTATGCTTCCTCGCAGCCATGACGCCGCGGACGGCGTCCCTCCAGGCGGTGATCTCCGCCCTCAGGCGCCTGAGCTGCTCCTCCGGGTCCTCGGGCTCGATGCGCAGCAGCAGCTCCAGCTCGTTGTCCGGGTCCCGCTGCGGCTGCTGGTTGAAGTCGTCGCTGTTCTGCACGGCCGACATGATGGGCTTGACGTACTCGGCG
The DNA here is from genome assembly GCA_039880775.1 of Diaporthe vaccinii. Classification (NCBI taxonomy): domain Eukaryota; kingdom Fungi; phylum Ascomycota; class Sordariomycetes; order Diaporthales; family Diaporthaceae; genus Diaporthe; species Diaporthe vaccinii. The sequence goes on along the minus strand of JBCEDN010000015.1, from coordinate 1,157,501 downwards.
TCGCTGACCAGGATGGACACGCTGCGCCCGCCCCGGTGCACCACCTGCGCCAGCTCGCGCAGCGGCCACGATTGCGCCGACTCGCGGTCCGGCCGCACCCGCAGCTGGCCCAGCATCTCCGGGTTGAAGCGCCCGCCCACCTTGAACTCCTGCAGCCGCTTCTCGAACCGCTCGTCCACGCGCGCGTACTCGGCGTCGACGTCGCCCAGGTCGAAGGCCGCCTCGCGGTCGAAGTCGCTGTGCGCCTGTTGTGCCGCCTTGTCCTTTGCGCGGCCCCTCGACGGCGCCGCGGCCACATCCTCATCCTCCTCTTCCTCGGCCGCTGCTTCTACCCGCTCTGCCGATCGCTTGTTAGCTCTCCTTTCCTTGCTCTTCTTGCCGTCTAGCACGGCGGTCTGGGAGAAGCATCTTGGGAGGGCGTGCGCGCGCGAGAGGACCGTGGGGCGAGGAAGGGTTTGTAGTGGCGCTCGTGGGTGGGCAGGGGAGCTTGGGGCTACGGCGAGAGCTCTGCTTGCGAAGGTGCGCCTGTGGGTGTAGTTTGTTAGCTCGGAGCTGCCAATTGACCTGACATTGGCATCTCACCTCGTAGACAAGACGGCGCCATCGTGTGTGCACCGCCGCAGTGCGGTTTGAGCTCTGTTAAGCCCTCTCATGGTCGCTGTATTTATTTGCACTGAAAGGTGTTGTTGATCTGCAATCAGAGCTCAAGTCCTCTCCGCGTCGGCCCCGCGCGGGCCACTCCCAACCCTGCCGAGCATGATCCCCGGCTTTCACCGTACGAGCACGACAAGAATTTGGCCATGTCGACAAGAAACCAAGACATTTGTCGTGAAAATTGCGCTGCAAGGGCTCGATTTCATATACATCCTGGGCAGGCGACCTCACGAGAAAGTTGTGAACTAATCCTTCCGGCGGCCCCCTTCAAGATTGCGGATATGGGCCTGGCTTTGCTCGCTCTCACTCGACCGCGACAGGCACCCCGGTTCCACATTATCACTGGTGCTTCAATGTGTGCAGTAGACAATCGTCGATCTCGTATCATGTTAAGCGCTGGCTCCAGTACATCAATCTATTGCTCGCTCGCCATGCGTCAACGTAAGGAGCGTCTCAAGGAGGACATGCAAAGAAAGGCTGTTCGATGCGCCGCCCCGGTCCCCTTTCTCGCCCCCTTCTAACTGAAATATTTACACCAACCCTTCTATACGCCTCACCGAGATGTCCAGCCTCGAGGTCATGGCTTCTCGTCTCTTACTACGGCCCATCGACCACCACCCACTCTTTGGTAGCTTGGTTGCCACCACTTGACGATATCCCATGGTAATTATCAACCTCTGCATCAGCCGCATCCTCGTCGTACCGCGGATACTTATGGATCGTCCTGACGGCATGAAGCAGCTCCTTGCTCAGCACAGGAGGCACCCTCCCGTCGCCCGTCAGCGTGCCCAGGCCAGCAAGCCTGTACAGGTACCCAAGCCACTTGAAAGAGTCCTCGCCCAGCCGGCCGGGCTCGCTCTCGATATCGTGGAACTTCTTCCCCGTGGCCTTGACCCACTCGGTCCTCTCCTCCTCCCACCTCCGCTGCTCGCGCGCGGGCGGCAGCGGGATGGCGTTGCGCCCGCTGAAGAGGCGCGCCAGCGCCACCGCCTGGTACTCGAAGCTGCGGAACGTGAGGCCCTTCTCGATGCCCACGACCGCGAGCGTCGGGAGGTCGTGGAAGAAGGTGTGCCAGTACGTGTTGACCAGCTTGCCGACCTCGTAGTCGTAGATCGACCGCCCGTTGGCCCTCTCGTTCCAGAACGGGAACGACGGCCGGTACCCCGTCGCGTATATGATCTTGTCCACGTCGTCGGCGCCCAGGGTCGTGCCGTCCTCGAACTCGATCGTCCCGTCGGGGTGGTACTTTGTGATGATGGGCTTCCACTTGACGCCGGGCTGTGGCTTGTCGCCCTCAAACGGGCTCTTGTGCCGGCGGGAGCTGTAGACAGGCAGTTGCGCGGTCTTTGTCAGCTCGTTGAAGATGTCCGAGCCTGATGCCGAGTTGCCGATCGTCAGGACCTTCTGGCCCGAGTACACCGTTGGTGAGCGATAGTACTTGGAGTGGACCACGCGGTCTGGGTATTTCTTGATGTACTCCTCCAGCCCTTCCACGTGCGGGATCTGTTTCGTGTCAGCTCGTGCGCAAAGGAATACAGCTGGAAGTACTGGATTGCAACGCACAAATGGTACTGAGTAGTGTCCGTTTGCGATGACAAGGGCATCGAATTCCTCTGTCCACCACACGTCCACTCGTCGCAGCGCATCGTGCTTTCGCAGCGTCAGCTTCCACCTTTCGAGGCCTAGTTCTGAACTCGGTGGTGGGATTCGGGAGACATCCTCGACAGTGGTTCTGAGGACCAAGTTTTCGTCCAGCTCGTGGGTTGCAACGTAATTCTCCAAATACTGCCGAGGCACATGATGTGGTGGGAACGGTCCGTATGCGAATCGTGCATCAGAGAAGCACATCGCTATATCGGGCACATTTGTTCTGTCTCGCACATAAGCCTGTGGGTATGGGTAGTCGGAGCTTTGGTGTACTTTGGTACTTACGTCAAGGAATTATATACTGGCGTCTTGGAATACCGCTCCTGCTCAACAGGTGCCGTCACCCTAGGGAGTTGATCCGGAATCTGGACAGGAGGGTCGATCTGCGGAGGCAGTTTTCCCGGATTTATGGGAAGCTCTGGCCCTGGAAACGCATCGAATATCCTATTTGATGTCAGCTCTAGTGCACTGGCGAGAGTTGATGGTGATGAAGTTGATGAGACTCACCATGTTCCACCTGCAGTTTCTCGCCGCTCAAAGATTCGAATCTGGTCAAAATAGTTTTCTGCCTTGAGCGCAGCTGCCGTGATAGTCCCTACATATTGCTCTCAGCCCCGTGTTTTGCCATTAACATAGCGAGGGCTTAAATCCAGAGCTTGGTACATACCAGAGGCGCCGGCGCCAACGATTGCGACCGACTTAATGGATTTCTCGGCTCCCATGATTTACACTCAGACTGATTCAGGACCTTGTGGTCTCCGAGTCGTGTTGTTGAGTGCAAGGTTGATCATCATCTTAACGGTTTAAAGCGTCTGCGGAGAATCGAGACATCCGCCGTGCCACACCCTCATGCGCTCGTCATTTAGCACGCAATATCGACATCTCGCTATCACGTGTTTCGGCGACAGCAATCGCAACTCACCAGAATGATTACAAATGCTGTTGCTCAAGCGGTCTATCACACAGATAAGATCTATGAAGGATTCAAAAATGTTTGATTCGGGTCCGGCATGACGAACGCACACTGGCTGTCGAGACGCCCGACGCCCAATTGCGCCGACGCATACCTACTACTCAAGAATGCCGGCACGCGAGTTCAAATAGAGTTTAACATATATATTTGCAATGCAGAGTATTAGTGAGGCAAAAGAATTCAAGTATAGCAAGAAGTCATGCCTCAGCCTTCCACCTTTCCAATATTTAGCCTCGAGGGGACAGCGAGTCTAAGATAATTATATGCTAGTCGTCCTATTATACCGGCATATGTTTGTACTACACTACTATTACGGCGTTGTGAATTCATCACGCACATGCAGTCATCACAAGGCTCCTCCCATAATTATACAATTTGTTAAAAGCTATGTAGAAAGAACAACAAGAATTAAATGGTTTCCTAATCCCCAAAACTTTTTTAGCGCTTATGCACACTTCACAGTTCCGGGGCATCTTAGTATCTGATTGAATAACCCATATCCTCTGCTCTTCGGATCATAGGCCGATAGTATAGCTTAGCTTTAAGCCACATTCGAAGCCCCGCACGAGATTTCCTGTCATCTTCCAAGGTCGTCAAGATTTACCAACCAAGCGCATGAGATATCACATTTTCTACTTCAGCTACACCCATGTCCACGCGGAAGATTTGTTCATCTGATCTTGGCGAGACCATTTCTCATCGTAGAGCGCAAACTAAACCGGCGTGGCCTAACGATGCCCATAAACGAGCTGGCAGACGATTTGTCGGTACAGGGCTTCCAATACCGACCATTGAGACCGGATAAACAGGAAATTCGTCTCATCCATCTGTTATCTCTCATAACAGATAGATCGAATTTAGTCTCCGATCATCAAACATTGGTATCCTGCCGGCTAGAGCATGCCAGCCTCGCAGACAGACCCTATTACACAGCATTATCCTACACTTGGGGAGACCCGAGCGCCACGCACGAAATCATACTCAATGGACAACATGTCCGGGTGACTGAGAATCTGGAGTACGTTTTGAGGCATTTCATTACCGAGTTACAGAGCCATGGAGGAGGCGGCCAGAATACCATGATCCTTTGGATCGACGCCTTGTGCATCGACCAGCATAACGAGGCAGAAAGAAACCAACAGGTTTCTCAGATGAACGAGATCTTCGAGACAGCAAGGGAGACCATACTCTGGATCGGCCCGGCCAGCGAGGACAGCAACCTTGCCTTCGAAACCCTGCGCAGACTAAGCCAGTCGGCGATCCCGGCCGATATTCACTCGTGGTCTGAAGTCTCGTTCGACAAGACCTCGTTGGACCCATTAGTGCAGGCTATCCAGAGAGTGCTCGACGAGATAATTCTTGTCCTCCGACTAGACAACGCAGCTAGATTGACGGCCATTACCTCTCTGTACCAGAGGCCTTGGTTCCGACGCGTTTGGGTCATCCAAGAGGCCGTGCTATCACAGAACGCCGTCGTCTGCTGCGGACGGGAGTGGGTACCATGGGACGTATTTTTTCGAAGCTTCTGGGTGTTGTGTGGCGTGCGAGACTACCTAAATCTCGCAGGTGCCGGCCAGCAGGACAGCTCGGCGCTCGCAGACGTGCTCACATTGGCCTTGGACCGTGTTACGCCCGTCGCCTTCACGACGCCCGACCTTTCCCTCCTCGAGCTCCTTTCTCTGTTGTCTCGGATGGCGCCGCAGGTACAGCTCCAGGCATCGGACAAAAGAGACTACATTTATGCGCTTCTGAGCTTGATTGACACCCACCAGAGTCCGCTGGTTATGGTTGACTATACAAAGGACTGGGCGAGCATTCGGACAGAAGTCGGGGAAGCATGTTTGACTTACTATGGACTCTGCATGCTGTCCTTTGCCGGCAACTGCTCTGGAAGTGAGGTTGCTGCTCCCATGCTGCCAAACTCACCACCGTCGTGGGCACCAGACTGGTCGTCGAAGGATTTACCGCAGCCGTTGTACACGACACCAATCTTTGTGGTTCGGGGCGGGAGGAGGCACTGTCCATACTCCGCAACCCAAATGTCTACCCAAACGCTAGCACAGTCATTCAGTGTCCGAGGAAGACTAGATCTGATAGGTTTATACGTCGACGAGATCGGACACCTGGGCCAGCCCTTCACCGAACATGGTGACACTACGGACGACGCAGCCCGCGTGGCTAGGCTCTCGACTTGGCTTCACGATCTTGACATGACTCTACTCCCCTGCGCCAACGGGGTCTACAGGACGGCGGAAGAAGTATATGATGCCCTCTGGAGGACTCCGGTCGCGGATCGCGCATACGTGCACAGCTGGGAAACGGCGCGGGCGACTGAGGAGACCCATCGAGCGTACCAGGCTGTGAGGGCGGGCGGTGATGTTGGTCAAGGTGTCAAGTACGCCAAAGTCGCCTTCAACAAGCTCTTGCAAAGGCGCCCGTTTCGTTCTCGGAGTGGATATATCGGAATCGGGCCGGTTGGGATGTACCGGGGTGACTCGATCTGGATCCTGCCCGGTGCAGACGTGCCTTTCGTCCTTCGACCTGCCAGGGACGGCGGTTTCATTGTTGTGGGAGAGGCATATGTTCATAAAATCATGGACGGGGAATTCTTCGAGATGACGAAAAGACACCAAACTGTCAGTTTGGTATGAACAGGCACCGGCTGGTACTGGGGCTCTGCCGTGCCTTTTGCCGTCGACTGATGAGCGGCTTGTTCCGGCAACGCTGAACTTGAAGTTGAAGCCACTTTGGATTTGCATTTAATCTGCTTGAATCAGACCGGGCCGGGTAGTTGACCTGACATTATGATTGAGCCTCTTGCCTTTATGTGTGCCATTTTCGGTGTCGGTAGCACTGCACTGCGCTTCCGTAGCGTCCGAAAAAGGTTGCTACTTCGGTTGGAAGAGCCGGCTGCGGTCAGAGAAGTTGGGCCAACATAAGAGGACTGACGGTCTATCCAAGGCAATATTCTAGATGGGAATCAATATTTACACTTACAAAAACAGAAAATACTCGTATATTGCCAGCACTAACACACACGCTAATTCACACCCCCAATTCACACGCTCAATTTATACACCTAATACCTAGCACCTATACACCTAATTTATATAAGTATTCAGTATATAGGTGTTAGGTGTATGGGTGTTAAGTGTATGAGTGTATAGGTGTATGGGTGTGTAGGTGTCGGGTGTGTTACTGTGTATGAGTGTGTAAATACCTAGGCTTGGGTGATATGCTTTAATTGACTGTAGCTGTAGCGCGACTGATATATGAGTGTACTTTCCGTTTTTACAGGTGCGAATATCCGTTCTCTTCTAGACTGACCGATATTGCATACTAAGACCAAATGGTCTCAGTTACAGTAGGTATGATTGCGCAATACACTCGTATCTGTCATGAACTACGCTCATGGGTTTTGTGAGCATTGACATGGAATAGATCACTTTTAATGGAGGACAATTGAGAGTCTTATGGTTTGGAGGACCCAGTCAAGGATCCAGATAACATGCTGTATTTCAATTCATACGCTAGGTTTGTAATACAATCGCTGATAGTAATATTTTACAGTGAAGAATCCACAACAACAGGCACCAGATATAGTGCGTGCCTTTTACAATTACATCGAACCCAAAGCCACCGCTTATGAGCCGAAGGTGAACTCGGGGATCTCGAAGGTGCCGATCTCCCAGGTCTTGCCACCGTCGCTGGTGGTCATGGAGCCAGTGACGCCCTCACCAATGCCCAGGGTCTTGTCGTAGCTGGCATCGGCAACGTCGCGGATGATCTTGGCGTCGGTCCACTTGTGGGCGGGTACGGTGCCGCAGTTCTCCTCGGCGCACTCGACGGCAGAGCCCCAGCCCTGAGCCTTGCCGCTGCTGGTGGAGAGGGTCGACACGACCTGGCCGTTGATGCTAACTTCCTGGGTGTAGTTGCCGCTGGCGTCGTCGAACTTGTCTGCAAGGATAAAATGCTTAGTACGATGTGTCTACATGCCTTGGATTCAATGTTATGTGTGCTTACAGTGCATGGTAAAGTATCGAGGTGAAGTATGAGCAGACCAGAGGCATCTCTGGCTTTATGTCCTCTAGGGCTTTGTTCACGCCAAGCGCAGTTCGATGGAGTGGTGAAGACGTCCGGTACAGCTTAAAAGGCACTCATTGCCTTTGTGTCGGCATATCGGGAGTTGTGTCGGTAGTGGATCGTTTAGAGTAACGACGGAGATGGACTATGATCGGGTCGGTCCTTTTACAACGCGGAAGTTTTAGCCATGCTTGTTGTGGTAATATGCTGTCAGTCCAGACGATAACGCCATAGTTCTGGATCATTTCGGAACTATACTCGGCAGCCACAATAACCAGAATGTCGATTACTGTGTGTGGCTCATACTACGCGATTTCGTGTTTCAAGCTAAGCACCTGCAGGCAAGGAAACGCCAACTCGGGCGGCGAGGTAACCCACCAGCCAAAAATGATTTGGTCTAGTACCTGGCCCTGCCCTACATATTTGAACTACATGTTAACGTGTCTATGAATGAAGCCCGGTTTATCTAATTCATGTCCTTACTCAACCGACATTAATTACACTTCGCCTTGAAAAACAAGGTGCCGAGCAAAGTATGTGTCGTCATTCTACTCATGTCGATGAATAGCGAGGTCGAACTCCGGTAGTCGCCGGCCCCTCAAGCACGCAATCTCTCGCCATCTATCCACTTCCAAGCAGTTTGGCAACACTAGGCCGGGCGGAACTCAAGGTATGCTAGGCCATTCACAAGCTGCAAAACCAATCCCAATAATCTGATTCGGTGATTTCCGTCTTCCCCCAACGATATTATCGTGCGATTGCGGCCTGCCATCGGCCAGTCGCCGGCGTCACGTGAACCCCTCCCAGCACATGAAATCTCGGGAACTACTCCGCTCCTGACTTTAAGGCAGTCCGAAACTCCAAAGTTACTTTGACATATTGACATATGCTCAAAATCTTGTTCCTCATACCGCCGACAAACAAACAAAATGACAGAGTCTACCGCGAACAACTCTTCGCGACCATGGATAATGAACGCATTCGTCATGAGTGCACCGGGTCACCTGGCGCCTGGTAAGCTGAACGTCGAACCTTAACATACGGCATGATACTGACACATTCAAGGTCTTTGGCGACATCCGGACCAGGGTGAGCTCACTGTGGACCACTGGGTGAGGCTGGCAAAATTGCTGGAGGAGGCAAAGTTTCATGGCGTATTTTTCGCAGACGTCCTGGGAATATACGACGTCTACAAGGGGCCATCAAACAACGCGCCGGCGTTGCAGAGTGCTGCGCAGATCCCAATCGGCGATCCCAGGTACATACCCACGACCGTCTGCCTCGTTCGCGAAATACCTGCTAAACTTCTTGCAGTCTTCTCATCTCAGCTATGGCACACGCGACACAATCACTCTCATTCGGCGTGACTGCATCGACGACATACGAGAATCCGTACGCACTAGCGAGGAAGTTTGCTACTCTGGACCACATCAGTCAGGGCCGCGTGGGATGGAACATTATGACTTCTTACCTGGACAGCGCAGCTAAGAGCTACGGTTTGGAAGAGCAAGTCCCCCACGACGAACGTTATGCAAGAGCGGATGAGTTCATGCAGGTCGTTTACAAGCTCCTCGAGGGCTCATGGCAGGAAGGAGCCGTGGTGAAGGACAAGAAGACTGGCGTATACGTCAACCCGGAAGCAGTCAAGCGAATAGATCACAAGGGGTATGACCAACTCTGTCTTGATGACCGCTGGACAAATATTGACAGTCCCATAGGAAGTTTTACCAATGCGCTGGTCCGAGTCTGCTAGATCCATCTCCACAACGTACACCGTTTCTGCTGCAAGCTGGAGCATCAGCGTAAGTGGCCCAAATCTTCGGTACAGGGACACTGCTGACCAATGTACAGGTCTGGACACAAGTTTGCTGCGACTCACAGCGAGGCAATGTTCCTCCCGGGCTTGATCCCAGAGAAGACACGCAAAATTGTGACGATACCAAGTGAGATTACTACGGATGGGACTCCCATAGTTGTATGCAGCAGCTAATCTGTTTTTTTAGAGCGTTGCTCATTCAGCAAGGACGAAAACCCGACAGCGTCCGTTTCCTCACCGGCATATTCATCGTGGTGGACGAGACAGACGAGAAAGCCCAGGCCAAATTCGAAGATCTGCTCCAGTATGCAGATCTGGAGGGGACCGCGGCGCTCTTTGGCGGGTGGTCAGGAACGGACCTGGCAAACTTCTCCGACGACGACGACTTCGCGTTCACGGGCCCGGGCGCGATACAGTCCATGGTCAAGGCCTGGACGACTACTGTCCCCGGCACGGAAGGGCTCAAATGGACGAAGCCCAGGGTCCTGGAGCAGCTTGCGATATCGGGGGCCCACGCAAAGGCAGTTGGGAGTCCCAAGACGGTTGCCGATATCTTGCAGCGCTGGGTCACCGAGGCCGGCATTGACGGCTTCAACTTGAGCTACGCGACTACGCCAGGCACGTTTGAGGACATGATCAAGTACCTCTGGCCAGAGCTCAGAGCGCGAGGTGTGCTCCAGGAGGATTACCCTGTTCCTGGAGGAAGCATGCGCGAGACGTTCTTGGCCGACGGTCAAGGCCCGCGTCAGGGCGGATCATCCTGCGGCTGCATTTACATGGAAGCAATGATAGTTAGGGCTTTACCACTGGCACAAGCCAATACATTATGCCAATTATTATGCCAATTTTATGCCTATTCCTTATATCAAGGGTTGACTTGGTGCTAAGTGCAATAGGAAGAGAACATATCATGCATATATATTGCTGATGTTGGTCTGAGTCTAAGAGTATAATAAGATATAAGTCTTAATCTTTTTTATTAAAGGATAATCTATTATTTTCTTAATATTTAGATAAATAAAATTGTAGTAATTAGCATAATTATATATATATATATATATGTTTAAAATTTAACATTATAAAAAACATGTTTAGCTTATTAAATAAGTTAAAAATGTTTGCTGTAATAATATTCTCCCCGTGATTTAAACTTAAGCCTTTTTATAAGGCAGCCAAGTTGTCTGCTTTATTCTATAAATCAGAAGCCAGAGTAATAAGCTATCTCAGTACTTTGCGTGAAAATCTGTAAATCAAAAGCATTAAGCACTGCGCCACTCGGATAACAGAGGTCTTCCAGAGGTCTGAGTGGCGCAGTGGTTACCGCGTCTGCTTTACAGCTTTCTCCTACAACAGTTTTTCCTCTGTTGATAAAGATACGCGTAGAACGCAGAAGATCACAGGTTCGATCCCTGTCTTGGACATTTTTTACCTTCCTATCAAGTGGGGATTATTTTTGCTCCAATCTTCAACTTGCTAGTCACTTTGTAAAATGCTGAGACTATTATTGATAGGGATTAATTCTAAGGGGCTGGTGGTTGATAGATCTGAATTAGTTGTAACTTGAATGCTGATATGCATGTTGTCATTCTGATACGGCAGAACCCTAATTCTGCAATATTGCAGCTTAAGCAGATTTAGCTCTAATGATACAAGAGGTCTAGAGACAAGACCATGAAGCTTATTTTCCTCACGCTACCCATGGATTGGAACTTCTTTCTAAAGAAGAGACTTGACCCGGAAGCCAAAGTGGTGAAGGTCACTTGGTTACACGCTTTAGCCGGCGTCTTCATACACTCATGCTAATGGAGTACACTATTGCCAGCGCCCAGGCAGGCGCTAAACCCAGGTGGAACTCACACCAGGAAATGTACTCTCTTGATGAAAATCACAGTGGAATCTCATTGCCCGCTAATCTTGGATCACTAACAACGCATCAACCGTTTTCTCACCACTTGAGCATAACTTTTCCGGAACACCGCAGCCAACACACAGCCTCCAGACCCTATCACGCACCACTCAGCCCTAGATCTTCTCATTCGGCCCGGCAATCAACATCTTGATAGCCTGGCCCTCCTTCGCCTTCTCAAACGCCTCCAGTGCCTTCTCGAACGGCACCGTCTGGGAGATCAGCTTCTTGGCGTCGATCTTGCCGCTCGCCACCAGCTCCACGGCAAGTTTGTAGTCCCCGCTGCCGTAGCGGAAGCAGCCGTGGGCGGTGGCCTCCTTGACGGCGAACGCCATGATGGGGAAGGTGATGTCGGCCTTGCCCATGCCACCCTGGACGTAGTGGCCTCCGTTCTTGAGCACATGCACAGACGCCTGGATGCTGGGCTCGGCGCCGGTGGCGTCGATGACGACGTCGGCGCCCTCGGGGAGCCCGCACTCCCGCTTGATGTTGTCGGCGTTCTCCTCGGCCGACACGCGCTGCGACAGGTACGTGTGCGTGGCGGCGAAGCCCTTGGCGAACTCGAGCTTGGACGGCACGATGTCGACGCTCACCACCGTCGAGGCGCCGAAGGCCCTGGCCACGGCGGCGCAGAGCAGGCCCACGGGCCCCGCGCCCATGACCACCACCGACTGGCCCGGGTACAGCTGCGCCATGCGGGCGATGTGCACGCCGACGGCGAGGGGCTCGATCAGCGCGCCCTCCTGGAGGGACATGTTGTCGGGCAGCTTGTAGCAGAAGTCCTCGGGGGCGGCCCAGAAGCCGGTCAGGGTGCCGTGGACGGGCGGCGTGGCGGCGAACTGCATCTTGGGGCAGAGGTTGTACCTGCCCGCCAGGCAGCTGGGGCAGCGGCGGCACGGGTAGCCCGGCTCGACGGCGACGCGGTCGCCGACCTTGAGGGTGGTGACGGCGTCGCCGACCTGGGCGATGACGCCGGCGGACTCGTGGCCCAGGACCATGGGCTCGGTCAGGGCGAACTTGCCGATGCCGCCATGTTGCCAGTAGTGCACGTCTGAGCCGCAGATTCCGGTGTATGCGATGGCGACGAGGACGTCGTTGGGGGAGGTGAGCTTGGGGACGGGCCGGTCCTCGAACGAGACATCCTTCACCTTGTTGAGGACGAATGACTTGTTCTGAGGCGAGGGGTAAGCCGGGTCGTTCGTCCGCTGAGAGACAGAGACGCGTTACAGAATCTACTTACAGATTTTCCCTCCATTTTGAAATGAGTATGCTGAGAAAGATGATTTTTCAAAGATGCAGTTCGCGAAAGGAATCGAGGTCAAGACAAGTCGGGAAAAGATGCGTAGAGTTGACAGTTGGCCGTGAAGTAATGGTGACGGAGTTCAGGCTGAGACGAAGTTTAGGTTGTGAAGAAGACAGGAATCATTAAAACAATCCACTCGACGGATCAAAAATGGGCACACGGCTGGTGTATCAAGGCTAGCAGAATATTCGGGAAATGAGACAAAGGCGACGGACACGACCTCAAGACTCGCGCGGCTGTAAAGTAATGCTGGAATCTTTCGAGGATCGTGACCCCTCACCTCCCCAGCCAAAAGTGACGAGAGAGCTTTTGGAGGTTCATCCCACCTTGCGCGGGGCAGTTCCCCACCGGCTGGCAGCGCTGCAACGGCCAACAGCGCAGCGGTCAAGGGGGGCGCTTAGAACCCTCGCTAGAAGTAGCCCAGAGCCGCGGCCGTCGAAACTGCTTCAGCCGACCGTGGGAAATTTACCCTGACATTTACCCGCACCAATCGTGTGCAGGCCGCCCCGGGGACCCCCCAAGCAGCGCCAGGCCACCAACGGTCGAGTGTTGTCCGCCAGGTGGACAAGGCCCCGACGTCACCCGATGGCATTTCGTTATCAGCGCATGAAAACCCGAGGCGGGTAATGTGTTGGCTCATCACGGCTACGAGGACCTTTTTTTTCGGCCGAGTTGACGGACAGATGGGCCAACTCTGCCTCTTTCTCTTCGATTGCCTTGAAAGAGGCATCCCTGTGGGCATGGCTTTCGCGTGCAGGAGCGCGACGAGATTTTGTCTGGGCGGCTCGGCGCCATTGGCCTGGTGTCAACATTTCCAGTCGAGTGCAACGAGCAGTCAGCCCAAATCGCGCCTCTCACAACGGCCCTGAACGGACAGCATGTCTCTGTGCTGTGAAGTTGGATGCTGGATGCTGTGCAGCGACTGCAGCGACTTGGGCGGATTTGGCCAAAGGCATGCACCATGATGGCCGGTGGATGGCCAATATTGAGCCCGTCCGCCAGCATCACCATGTCCACCGTCATGCCTAGTCGCGAAATAAAGGTAGTAAGAAGAAGCTGGCGGTGAATACTAATGCCCAAGATTTTGAGAAACTCTAGCCACAAAATATTACAATGTAGTAACAGTACGCCGACGTGGCTTGGGCAATCTCAGGGTCAGACAAACCCTTTGCTTCCAAGCCCCCAAAAATATAAATGAATTCGACGACTCTAGGAATGGTCGAATATACGACCATCTCAGTGCCCTTGGCTATCAACAATATCGCGAACACGAGCAAAGTCAAGCCCCTTGAGGGTCTCCTCCCACAGTCTTTTTGCCGCCTCTTTCCCCTCTGGTTTGTAGCAGACGGCAGCAAACTGCCTGATGCCCCAGCTCATGAGGAAGCAGCGTGGGACTCCTTACCCTTGAAGACGGCGGCGTCGACATAGGTCGAAGCCCCCGCGACGTGGTCGCGCCCGGCCAGCGCGCCCATCAGCCTAGAGACCACGGCCCTCGCGCCCGACTGCTCGCGGCCGAACTTGGTGCCTTTGACGAAGCGCGGGTTGGCTAGGTTGACGATCACGTCTGTGACAGGCACGCGTTCGACTGGCTCCCGGACGAAGAGGTGTCCCGGCAGCTTGGAGGCGCTGTACTGTTCTGTGGGGTCGAACTGCGAGGCGTCATCGAAGGACACCAGGCGGGGGTATTTGTCCTTGTTGGGTAATTGAGCAGCCAGGGCAAGCGAGGCGTTGCTGATCACAAGGCGCCCAGGCGTGGTCCGGCCTGCGGTAATTTGTCTCAGGACAGGGAGCATGAGGCGGGCCAAGAGTATTGTCGACAGGTAGTTGACCTGGATCATTTCTTCGTGCCCCGCCGAGGGGTTGTGTCGAATTTGAGCTTCACGACGCCGGCCTTGAGGATGACGATATAGAGTCTGGTAATCTCTTCCTTGGCGCGTCGGGGAAAAGACTGGATGGAGTCTTAGGAGCTCATGTTGAGCAGCCAGACCGTGATGCCAGCTGTGGTATAGTCTCTGCGTGGCACTTCGGACTGCTCGGTAGTCACGTGCCTGGATTTCTAGTAGATGAGACTGTTCACCTTCTTCTCCCCAACAAGTATGGAAAAGTATGCCATTGAAACTGCAGGCTGAGACAGCCATCAACAAACAGTCTTTTTTTTCCGGGGGGGGGGGGACGACCACCAGTCCCTAACAGTTTGACAGTGTACGCTGGAAAGTCCTGTCGAACTCGTAATGGCGAGCATACCTAATTCAACTGGGCCGCTTTCTTTTATCAGTTTCGTGGGAAATTTACACTGCGACTCCATGAAGCGTACCCTGATACGAAGCCTTGAAAGGCAAGAACGTGGGAAAGGTTCTCCCTGCAAAAGGTTTCTTAGAATCTACGCGATGGCGTGGAAATGCCAGAGTTGTAACTGTTGAAGAAGGATATTTGATAAAGATAATCACACGTATTTCATAATTTGATACCAGCTCAGTATTCTATGTTTAGTACTAATTTGCTTCTAATTCCTACCACCTAATTAATATGAGTTTAGCCGGATAGCCACGTCAATTAAGTAGAGGGACACCCGGTCAGTAATTGACTTCTGTAGGCGCCAAACACCTCTCGCCACCTTACGACATAATCGCAGGAAGCTCTTGCAGCCACAACAGGAAGAAAAGAGAAAATCACAAGTAGGGCAAAATTAAACATATCGTTCCGTTGAGAGTCAACCGCTTCAAGTTAGCGGACTTCTTTCTGCTGGTCCGTGAGACCTCAGACAGGGTGCTTTTGTAGCGGCTGCTCCAAGCTTCATTGACCCTCGAGAACTGGATCGTCGGAATCGAACACTCAAGATCCATGATACGTGCTGGATAAAGATCGGCCCCAGCATCGATAGCCAACACCAACAAATCCGTAATCTGGTTGGTCGTGGGGTGCTTTCGGTTGAATTGCAGCGCCAAATCGAGCAGAGAATCCCAGACCTCCAGTGCTGCAGAAGATTTCACAGAGGCACCAGCATTAATGAAAGCTTTCATGATTTCAAATCTCATATCATGATTGTCTGGGTACCGTTTCGTACTGCCCAGCGCGTTGAAAACGTCAAGCCATAGGGGGTAGCCATCGCTGGACTGAACATTGGGATCTGCGCCTCTGTCCAACAGCATTATGATTGTGGACACATCTCCCGGTAGGATGCAGGCTGCCCGAGATGTAAATTCCAGCTCGTATGGTGTTTCTTTGGCTTGACTCTGTCGTGGAATTGCGATACAGAGAGCAAGCAGAACGAAGGCCCACACGCTTGAGTAGCCTGCCAACGTCTGATTTATATCAGCACCTTTGTTCATCACAGCCGCTGTAGATTCTTGTATATCAATTCCGTACTCAGGATGATGCAAGTGAAGATAGGCGATGCACACGAGAACAAGGGAGGCACCGCATGCGGTGTACTGCGGGTGCTTCGAGTCGGCAAAGTACTTGGTCAGCCCACATCGGAGAACCAAAACATGAAAAGGATTTGGATTGGGTCCTGGATCGTGGGCCATCTCTCGCGGCACACCTGGCACCCCGGTCACCAGTTCGTCTAGCCAGGGCAGAACGCCGCCTTCTATCCTCTTGATATGGTCAAGAGTAGAGGCGAGTTCATCCAGCACGTGATATTCGACAGGATTCGCGTTCTCTGCTGGGTATGCATATGAGAGAGCGTCCACGACCATATCTTGAATGCCTTCACTAGCGGCCCTAGTCCCAGGACGGGAGTGCGTCTTCACCACCTTGATTCCGGCTAAGTAAGCCTGCAAGATTGATGAGCGGGGGTCGAAGTTTTTGCCCTCTCTTTCAAGAATTCAATAACCTGTCGAGTTTAGAGGAAGTCCCGCGCTGACCGGTGAAAGAATTTCACCCGTGGCTTGAGACATTCTTCTCCGTACAGCGGATCTTTGCTGATGACAACTTCTAATAGACCTTTACATTGCGCTTCCAGCCGTCTTGGTACTTTCTCGATCCTTCTTTCAAGTGGTTCCCCACTAAATCTCTGCCTTGGAAGACGCAGGGCATAGTTTTCGTCCTCTGCTTCGTCATCCAAGAACGTGTAAAGTAGAGTAGGCAGTGGCTCGGACCCTTGTAAGGCAACCTGGAAGACCCTCGCCGTATGAGGAAGGTAAAGAGGGTCAATAGAATCCATCATCCGAGAAAAGTACCTCTCGATGCCAGGAGGGGAATCGCGGACCCTTTTTTGCAACACTTCAACTGAGTCCCCATTGGTAAGTCCCTCGCGAAGCTTCCCCACGACGAGATAGATCCAAAGGAAGACACCTTCGGCTTTCTCAAGAATTTCTTTAAGAATTTGTTGTCTGGAAGCGGCTATGAGCTCGGCCCAGAGTTGATGCTCCCCTAGTTTATCTCGCACATACGCAATGTGATCGTTGTGGGTTAGGTCCTGCACCGAAATCTTCTGCGTATGAGTGTGTCCAAAGGCATCGGCGAAAACGTTCCATGATCGGTTAGAGACACAGACTTGATTCTCTCTGAGAGAACCAGTTCTTCAAGTGTTCTGACCATGTCTAGATGATCACCCTTGTACTCATCAAGCCCATCGATGAAAAATCAAAACACTGTGTCCTCACAATATGCTTTGAGATGAGATATTTTGTCCCTCAGAGAGCGTCTAGACCATATTTGATCAAGGTCTCTTTCGGACACGTTGATGTTTGCGGCCTCCTCCCAGAGACTGGGACACAAAGCCTCCACCATCTGCGGCCGCGCCCTGAGTATTTCGTATAGCAGTGAGCGGAATAGACCCTCTTGGGACATCTGCATCGCGGTGCCAGAGATCCAGAAGAAGTGAGACGCGGTAACGCACGTCCGTGTTCCAGCCCAGATCGCTAGAGCTTCCTTGGTTCTAGAGTTATCCACAATGAACTTCATGAGCGTCGACTTCCCGGATCCTGGTTTCCCGGACAACCCAAATATCCCGGTACCACTTTCGAGCCAACTCAGGAGTTGATCATGCGGGGATCCAAATACCCACTGGAATGTCCGTATATGTGCATCTTCAATGTCGTCATGACGAAGCTTTCTGGCCTGGTAATTGAGGGATCTGATAACTTCTTGTTCCCTTCGGATCTTATCGCCACTCTGAAATAGTTGTGTGAGCATGGTGCTGATTTGCGCAAGTCGTTCTAAATCCCACGATGGGGCTCTCGCTGTCTGCTTGATACCTAGGTAGTGTTGCAAAGAGAAAAGATGCCGTCCAGCCTTTCCTGTTGATTTATTCGCCACGATTCACAATTTCTCTTCAGAACACGGATTTCGTCCAAAATAGCACTCTGTCGGTCGCTAGGAAAGGTCAGCAACAGGAGCGATCAAACATGTTGGGAAAACGCTGCAAGTGAATCAGAGCGGTGATTGCCTTGTTAAGAATATGATATGATCAGAGAGATCTCGCCTGTGGCTTTGCAGCTTCTTGTTGAGTTCTTCCACCTTGTCCTTGCCCCGGTATTGAACAAAAGCTTTGCGGATACTTTTAAATTTCCTTGCATGATCCCCTCCAGACGATGATGCTTTGAGTCTGTTCAAGACCGTGGTGATTTCACCCGCCGTTTCTAGGCAGGAGTCGGCAAGTGTCTGTAGGCCCTCGTGATCCGTGGCGTTGACTGTCGACTTGATGGCCTCGGTCAGTTCCTTTGACCTCTCACAAGCATCCTGGATCTCCTCGAAGTCTTCTGTAAGCCCATGTGATGACCGGTAGATCTCGTGAGCTTCGCTAGTAATTTGGCAGCCAAAATCGATGAACGATATGACAGCGGAAGCTAAACTGATTGCAGATAATGGATCCATCGTTACTTGACTGAGGTGAGAGAACTTCGAGAGCCTGTGAGGAACCGTTCAAACGTCAGCACGAAAATTCGGGAGGGTTCAGGCTAAATACGGGCACTCACCATGAGTGCATGTGGGAGCACAGCCTCTCAAAAGGTTGTTCAGCTGTTGCAAAGTTGCATGCATGGCACGCATGCATGAAGTCCTGTGGCGGTTCAGTGATGCTGCCTACTCGCTAAACTCCATGTGCTGATACGAACAAGCTGAGCCACCCAACTGTTGAAAAAGCTAGCATTGCGGCAGTGCTTGTAATACCACAGTTGCACGAGCTGCACTGTAACATCCAGGTAGTTCTGCAGAGTTCAACGTTTTGGCAAACTATAAGTTAATTCAAGTTAATTGGGCGCTATCTTTCTCAGCGAAAAGGAGGGCATTCAAAGGGCCCTGGGGCGGTGCAAAAGCAGGCACCTGGGCACCCAGAGAGTGTGATGAGGGCTTAGTCTACCGCTCATGGAAGCAGGCTGCATTGCCCCCACGCACCCACAACCACACTCTCAACTGCTGGTAATATAGCTTTAGCTGTTGCAATGGCACTACTCTGAGAAATTAGAGGTAAAGAAGACTGTACCTAGTTATATAAGAGCCGTACACACACATAATCAGGCCAAGCCAAATCAATTCAGTATCTCAGTCTGCGTCAGTCTTGGTCTCTATTCTAGAGGCGTGTCTATGTTTCTATGAGTCTATATTCTATGTTCACACAACACTTTGCCCTCCGCCAATGCCTTCTCGCTCAAGGATCAGGGGCTGCCATCCTCCGACTCCGATCCTCCATTACCATTCTCCTTGTGAACGACCCTGCCCTTGACGTCAGTACGGAACCGCTCCTCCTCCCGCGCCAACTCCTCCTTGAGCGTCTCGTTCGCCTTCCAGATCGGTTTGATCTCGAATAGGCGCTCCATCCTCTCCAGTGGAATACCACTAGTCTCGGGGATGAGGAAGAAGGCATAGAAGAATGCGAAGAAGGACAGCGTCGCGAAGAAGAAGTACACGCCGTAGCCCATCGCGGCGAACATCTGTTCGGTGAACCGCGACACGAGAAAGTTGAACAGCCAGTTGCTGGCCGTTGTGCAGGCCTGGGCTATGGAGCGGAAGTTGGGGTCGAAGAATTCCTGGCCATGCCGTGTTAGTCTGGTTGCCCAGATGCACTGATCATGGGAAGGGAGAGTACAACTTACCGAGTTGATCACCCATGGCGTGCCGTTCCAGGTGGGAGTGTAGACGGCAGTCCAGAGGTAGAAAAAGACAACCGCCGCGATGCCGCCGCCGGTGAGGTGGTCGCTGGGGTTCTCCGTGGGCTTCGCGACGCAGATGTAAGAGCCTATGACCCACATGCAGATGGAGCCGGTGACGGCACCAATGAGCAGGAGTTTCCTCCTCCCGAGCTGATCGACCAGGAACAGCAGCCATACAAATGTCATGATGGCCTTGACGACACCAAAGATGCCCGTCATCAGGTTCACCGTGTTGGACTCGATGCCAAGGCTCTACAGCAGGGGTTAGTATGCAGCCCAATCGAAACAAAAGAAGGCCCGACAGGAGAGAGAGAAGTTTCCATAAGACTTACCAAGAAGATCGTGGGCGAGTAATAGTTGATAGCATTGATCCCGCTTCCATTCTGCCAGAAGAATAGCATGCACCCCAGGAACAGACGCCACTGCATGCTGCGATCTTTGCCAATCGCCTTGAACGGCTGGAACAGGCCAGTGCCGACGACCATCTTCTGCGACTCGACGGCGTTGTCGATGCCCGCGACCTCCTCTATGATGTACATCTCCCCGGCGTCGAGCTGGCGGATCCAGCAGAGGTTCTCCATGGCCTGCTTCGGGCGGTTGTGGAAGAACAGCCACCTAGGTGACTCACGGATCCACAGGGAGCCGACGAACAGGAGGCCCGAAGGAATCAACTGGATAGCGAATGGAATGATCCATTGCGAGCGGCTCGGCTTCATGTGCGCTTCAACGCCATACTGATATTCGACGACGATTGCAGGAGTCAGCCATCTGCAAATCCTGCAGGGGAAATCCAAGGGACATGACTCACGTTGATCCAAAAGCCAAGCAGGCCACCGATCTGCCAGCCAAGCTCGTACAGGCCGACGAGCCGGCCTCGGATGGCTGGCGGCGCCAGTTCCGATAGGTAGATCGGAATGATGTTCGAGGCGACACCAGTGCCCAGCCCGGACAAGACGCGGCCCGCGTACAGGATGCCCAGCCCGCGGGACGAGTTGGCGCCGCACTGCAGGCCCGCTCCTAGCGCAAACGTGGCGGATGCGATGGCCAGGCAGTATTTGCGCCCAATCCAGTGGCTGAGGACGTAGGTCAGGAGGGCGCCGAAGAAGGCGCCGGCGATGAACAGCGACACGATGTCCTCGCTGATGAGGCTTCTCTCTGAAGCGCTCATGGCATCCAGGCCGAACTCCGCCTTAAAGGACGAGAGGGTCACCGTCGTGCCGATGAAGGCACTCGTGTAGCCGATCATGTTGGAGCCGCATGATGCGATGACGGCGAGCAGGTAGACCCGCCAGTTGTAGACCGAAGGGGGCGTGGGCCGGTCCTCGACGAGCGTGAGCAGACCCATGGCTGTTTCTCTGGAGGATGAAATTAAGAAGAACAGGAACAGCTGAAGGGTAGGGTGTGCTCGAGGTGACTATGGTGGTCGAGGGAGACGACGACCTTTTTTTGAGGATGGCAGATATCAACGAGCCAGGCCGGGAACGGCATGTGGGTGGGAAAAAAAACCTTGTGGATGTTCATGTGTCCCCTACACGACTCCTAGACGGTTGAGTGAGTGGGCCTGGCTACTAAATCGCGCGGGTCTCGAGTGCTACCTCTCAACCTGCCCCGTCCCCAAAATTTACGTCGCCCTCGCCGTAACCCACCATCTTCTCTCTGGGGAAGTATGGGGGTTGAGTACGAGGCTGAGAGCATTTCCAGGATAACATGCTAATCCCCGAGGTCTCTCCGCGCCTTTTACATGCGTGGGGGAGAATGGGGCGGAACCCCCCATCCGGGGTAGTGTTTTCCCCCCAGTGTGGAGTAAACGTTCATCCGGGGAAGACGAATGGGCGCCAGTATATATGTAACAAAACCATCCCACTTTTTTGGCTGTTCGGATTTGTGTGCGTCGATGCATCTTGTCTGGAGGACGGCGTTTACTTCGCTCTTGTCGGCGGTGGCCTGTCACCCTGCATTGAGCCTTGAGGCGATGATGTCACATGGACTCGCGGCTCGCCGGCAAAATCTGTTTCCAATGCAGAAGACTGTGCCGGAGCAACGCTGTCTTCCTTGCCACACAGATAATGCGTACAGGTATGGACTGCACAATGACGAGGTGAGGGACCGTGGCACGGCTTTTCCGGATTCATGCGAACTGGCCGCCGAAGCAAGAAACAGGCAGGCTGGCAAGGTGCTACTTGGGATGTCTAAAATTGCTAATAGTCTGCTGCCCCATAAATCCCCTGTGTGAAGCTTGTGAGATAGGTTAAGTCGGATGGAGTAACGGTCTATTTGGTATGAATTGGGTGCCCTGAGCGATCATACTCCAGGACACATATCCCTAGGCTTCATCGGAGAGTTCCGCGGAAAGCAACTCAAGCGTGGGGAGCATTTCAAAAGCCATGCGGAATAATGACATAATTCCCGATCAGCGTTCTGATTCACCAACAGACGCACTTGCATCCGGGGTCCCCAGGGGGCATGGAAATGCGTCACAGACGCACGGGTGAACCCTTAGCCAGGCATCTTGTGGCGGAGCACGGAAGTTGGCCGAGATCGGCCTGGAGCTAAATATAAGAAGCATCAACTTGACATTTAGTACCTGGAGAGCTGATGAAGCCTTCTCCTGAATTTTGAGGCTTTCTGGGGGATGAAGGGTTCCCCAGAAATACCGCGGTACCCCCCCCCCCAGGCCTTTTACGCCTTTATTCCCTGTAGATTCAGATGCAGAGCAGATCCCAAAGCTTAATTAGAAAGCGCGAGGCACGTATACATTTTGGATTATCGGAGAAAAAGTCTAGATCTTGTAATTTTAGCCTCGGAATGAGGGCTCGTTCCAACTTGATCAGTAGGGCCATCACAACAAGCCACTCGTTGCGTCCTGAGGCTTGATGATTTGCCACTGAGACACGACGTCGACAGCATCGTATTCAGCCAGTGACTCAAGTCTGTGGGTAATTCTTATCAGAATTTAGTGACAGAACACAGAGAAATGACTGTGCATCAAATTATCGTTCTCCGCGTCCACACTCGAAGTCAACTCGTCGAGTATAACAATACCTCCCAACGGTGGTTGTTCGGTCCCCTGTCCGAATTCGTGCTCAATGTCTTCTGCCTGGCCCATATCTTAGCGACAACAACGGCCAGGCTTAACAATTGCCTCTGGTCATGGATAAAGAAATATTTAAATATGGGCAGATGGGAGTCACCGGCGGCACTGACGACGTGTCCTAAACCCACTTTGGCGAGTGCTGCTTGACACTCGTCCGTCAGCTGATTCTCTGGGTCTGAAAACGACTTGTGTGTGTTTTTTCCCCCTGCGAGGAACATCATGTCCTGGAATCCCACGATGATCCTATCCTACACCGTGTGCCGATTAATACATCGAAGCTGACGACCGTCTACTGTAATACCATTAGAAGTCTCCGGCGGCGGATCAAGAATACAAAGCAGCATGAGCAGTAGAGTGGACTTTCCGCTGCCAGGAGTCGATCATTTGATACCCATTTTCCCCCCTGCTAGTACTGCAGTGCATCACAGCAAATACACGCTTTCCGGTCCTGCCTATATCAGCGACCTTCGCTCCAGCCCAATTCTGAGATTGGCATCGCGTAGAAAAATCTTTCCGGCCTCTATATCGGTCGCTTGGCTGTATAAATCTGTGATGCCAGCAATGTGGGAGCTGCCGGCACAAGGCCAGCACGAGACGATGACACCAGCTGCATCGACAGGAAAGTGACGGCCACAGCCACAATCCAAATTATCGGATTCAGAGCCAGTGGAGTTAAGTTTCATAGGGGAAAGCAAAGTAGTTTATTCAGAAGCAGAAGGTATTAGATTGTCATTGGTATCAAAGACATAACTAGTTCTGATGAATGTGAATGTAATCTCATCTATCTTACAAAATTCATCATTGCGATGGTAAAAGCTTGCCTCTGAGCCCGTCAATGATTGTCCGAAGCTCTGCGTTGAATGCTTCAACCCTGTTTACCTTTTCTCAATATGACGCCATCCTACGACGCTCGTAGCCGATTTCATTTGCCTTGGTCTTGATGCCGGGCCGTTGATGGGACAGCTGCGGTCGCAGATGGTATTTGCAGTTCCGTATCCCGCTCTTTAGCCCTTTCATGTGCATTTTTCCATTGCCTGAACTTTTTATTGTCCTTGAGCTGAGGCATATCTTTGGCGAATCTGCACTGGGGCGATAGCGACTGGAATGGCCACAATACAAGCCGTTTTGCTAGCCATTTCAGCTCTTCGAAAGCGCGGTCAAGATAAACCAAGATTGGCGGACTAAAGACTTCTCCCATCTCTTCCAAGCGAATACCTTTTGTCTCTCGGACAAAGCTAACGTGGCTAGCGGTCAGCGTCTACACGTGAAAGACGGAGCGTTTTGTCGTACTCACACCAAAACCATGAATCAACCCACGACACACCACCCTCCATACCACGAGAATGCTCCTGGCTTTCCGAAATCCCTATTAAACACAGGCCAAGTAACTGCGAGCAAGAAGTTGAAGATCCACGTCACGCTCGTCGCAAGCCCCATTCCCAAGTCACGATGATGCAGAGGGAAGCACTCTGAGGCGTAGACCTGCATCATCATCATAGACTTTGTTAGGCTCTGTTGGGTTGAATTTTGGTTTGAAGATCTTTCTGGAACCCTTAAAAATGGGACAGGACCTTCACCCAATGAATAAACGGCACAAAATAAGTACATAGCTGCAACCATGCCCTCTGTGCTTGATAGGGCTGCCATTAGGAATTGGAAGAGGGCAAGAAAGGGGAAGGAGGCCAAAAGAAGATGTCTGCATCCAACCCAGTCCATAAGTGATACGGCGACAAGTGCGACTGCGAAATTGATGACTCCAAAACCGAGTGAATACTGACGTCTGTAAGTTCTCTTGATTCTCCAAGCTCAAAAAAGTGAACTTTACTTGCCTTGGATGGTAATGAGCTGGCAAGGTCCTTCTTTGCGAATGTATCTTGTATCAGAGTTGTAGAATAGTATGCCAGGACATTGATCCCACAGAGCTGTTGCAAGAGCATGACCGTAACACTTGCTAACATGGCATATCGTGTCCGCGGATGGGTCCACAGCTCAGAGATAGCCTTGAACCCTTGGGATGTCCTGTGCATCCTTTCGTTTTTGAGGCTGTGGTAGATTATGATCAATTCTCGTGTTGCCTGAAGTTCTTGGAAAGATTTGAATGATTCGTGAAAGATGCTATATTGTCGCTGGGGATACCACAGGTGCATGCTGGATGTTGGGGCACCATTCGAACTGGAGGGCCCGTTCGTGACCATCGTCCATCTTCTTTTTGCTTTCGCGGACGTCAGGTCATGAGTTCTTGCACAAAACGGGGGAAGAGAAGAGCCTTCGGATACACACCTCTACCGTATTACTGTCCTTGGTCTCATAGACTGCGATGACCGAAAGATTGCGCTGGCCAAAGGCGGGCCCAAAGTCTTTGTTTAGCTCCGGCAAATACTGCGAGTCGAGTCCCAAGTTCCGAGAAAACATTTCATTCTTGCGTCCGTCCGTCATGGAGAGTAGGGCACGGTTTTCAAGGCCCAAGTTGGGAACACCAAACATAACGAGACCCACGCAAGATATGTACACATCTCTCTCTGCACGATCCTTGCTTGCATACGCGTTTTTGAGGGCCTGAGACTTATCAGCGCAACACTACCTAGGGAGGCACGAAGCTTATTCAACACTCAATAGTACAGCTACCTACCTGCTTAATGAGGAGACCTCCCAGACTATGGCCTATCAGGATTAGAGGCTTCGATCGCCGTGCCTGTACACCATGGTGACATGTCATTCATCTGAGCACAATCCGATTTTCTCCACAGTGGGATCGACAGTTGGGGACGAAACGATTTACCTCGAACTCTTTCCGCCTTGCTGTTGCAAGTGATTCCAATAGGTTTGCTCCGTAGTCGTGTAGGCTTGCATCATTGTCGCTACGTGCCACAGTGGAAGGATAGCCATACGTGAACACACGAGCCGCACAGCCTCTGTCGGCAAGGTCTCGCCCAAGCCAGTCGCGAAGCCACACATGACGACTATTCTCCGGCTTCCAAGACCAAATTGGCTTGCCATTCCAGCCGGTCACAGCAATTATACTTGGTAGAGTTAGCACGGGTACGAATGCTGGGGGCTTTGCATGACACATGGGCAAGGCACGCACTCGATATCCCAGCGCTCTGGCCGGTGCAAAGGGGTCAAGTCGAAGAAATGATCGTCCACCGCAACATCGAGGGTGCCACCGTCAGACGTGAGGTTGGTGGTGCAGTTCACTTGATCCTTCTTCTGGCAAATCTTGTCAAGGAAGGAAGCATTCCTGGCGAAGCAAACTGTTGCAACGTGCGATGCTCCAATCGTTGACGGGGCCCATGACATTCCGATAATGCTGTCGTCCTCTTTTCCTCCCACAGCTCGTCTAAAAGCGGCTTCGTTGATTCTGTTGGGAATGTGGCGGAAACGCAGAGTCAAATGAACGGGCGGAGATCTCTCTGAGATGTTGGCCTCTTTCCTCGTACTGGCTGATACACTGGAGCGCCGCCAAGTGAGGAGCAAGAAGACACACAGGATGAGCACGCAATGGAAGAGAACGGTCTGAACGAACGCGCCAAGAGACATTTCACCGCTCATGGTGAGACTGTTGGTTGTGGCAGATTTCTGTCACATGGTCAATACTCAGAGATGGCGTTGGTGCTGTTGGCAATGGGAGCCTGATGCGCGGGCAGGCTGGGGCTTACCCGCGTGCACGTAATAGCTACCCCGGTGATGACAAGGATTGAAAACCAGCGGGTATTATATAATGATGCAGGTTGTTGAACCCTCAGTGTGTGTATACAAGAAGCCTATTGGGTAATAGGAGAGAGCGTCACAAAAGGCTTGCCAGCTGCACCAGAGAGACGACCTCTGGACATCACAGGGGAAAAAAAAACAATATCGATAGGTGGACAGTAACAAATCTCTGTAGTACGCAATATGAGGTAAACATTGTACATAGTACTCGCCCGGCCTATCCTCGGTTTCCCGTCTGCGATCCGGGATTCAAGTCCTGCTAAGCCCGACAGAGGAATCTCAGAGGCCCCAAGGAGATACAGCAAAGGAACTTCACAACAGAGCACTAACTTATGTCAGAAGTCCTGACGACAAGGCCAAGAGTAAAAGAGCAAACGATGAGGTGATTATCGCCAGGAATTGAGTCCGACGAGAGGTGAAGGCAGACCATGTGGGCTCATCAGGCAAGAATGGATCCTAATACCATTCATCTCACAAGCACTTGTTGCTTCAAGAGGGGGGAATCTTATCATTTGGGGTCTTTGAATAGAAAAATTCTTTGTGAAACCATGGAATATTACTTCTTCAAATTCTGATCAGTATTGGGGATCCGACTTAAGATGCTCGCAATTCGAAGAAACATCTGGTCGCTTCCAGTCGGCGATGACTATCATGATGATCTCGTTGCTTCTTCTTCGCGGAGACGCCTCATCCTCCCTAGATTCTCAAGAGCCTTTTGTCTCCGCTCTACCCTGGTTTTCTCATCCGGGCCTCGATAAATAGACTCCACCGTGTTCTGATAAAGATCTCGGAACTCGCAGAACTTATTCGCTTCGGCTGCCCTCCACGGTGCTCCATAGTTACTCTCCTTAATCCACTCCTTTAAAGGCGGATACGGTGACTTATCGAATACCACACGCAGTCCAACCCATATTTCTGGATTATCTTATGGAGAACTGGATAGATTGCCTTCCCAGTGTAACCAGTCAGGGATAGTAAATCTGCCCTTGGGCCATTTTGTAAATCTTTGATCGAAAAGCAGCATCGATAAGATTCGCCTCGTTAACATGTTCCGGGCCGCTTTGTGAGAGTTATATCAACATCAAGATTGACTTGGAAATCAGTTTTCATGTCGATTTTCCCATCCAGAATTGTGGAAGAATCCCCCAAAGGTTTCCAAGCAATCTCGGCTGCAATCAAAACAGCGTGCTCAACGCCGCACACCAACTTAAGGCTGGTCAGTCAAAGCTAATCAATGAGGCGGCACGGTGGATCAAATTACCCTTCCTGTGAAATCCTCCTTAAATTGGACGTGACATCCGAGGAAAATGGGCCATGACCAGTCTGTGCAGAAGACAGATCTCACTGTTGTCGTTGTAGCCATGTGGAAAATTTCTAGTCTTTCGTTTTTGGCACTGAAGTAGAGACGGGGCCGGCACGATGTGGGAGGTTGTGAGAAAATGATGGACCGGAGGGGATACAGATATATATGGAGCACCAACACTACAGCTGGGAGCCAATCAAAGACGATCCAGTGATACGTGTGTGAGGTATGAAAGAATTATTTAATTACTCGCTATCACCAACAGTCGATAGATGACCGGGGCTTTTTGTTGGCAGCTGCAAGGCTGGCATCGACCCAGAGGCCAAGTAGTGAGACAAAATTATTGCAGGTTGAGAATTTTCAGACCCGTGAATCCATAGAAGCCTTTTTCTGCTTAAAAGATTTGCACAAATCAAGAAGGAATTCATTATGCGCTGAATCCGGAGTATGACTTGGAGGGCAGCAGTAGGAGCCAGATCATCATCAAACAGTTCCATCTCATGAGTCGAGTGCCTCAAATTATCAAGCCATGAGGTCCTGTCGAAACTTTATGAGTATAGCAGAGCACCCTCGGAAATAATTACTAGCAAGGCTGGATGGGCTGCCAACGTCTTTTGAGCATTTCTACTCATAATACAAGCTATTCCGTTTCTCTGATCAAAGACTTCACTGAGGGGAAGCGGCGAAATTAGGGTTAGCCGTATTGATACCATCTCCTGATGGCTATTTGTGTGCATCGAGTAACATGACAGCCACAAAAAATATGTTTGTCCTTAGACCAGCGAGGAGGGCTTCTTCCTTACCTGCGAGAAGTGTACGCTCTTCCATGTACCTGGATATAGGTCCTTATACACAGGGTAACTAATATTGACTCGGTTTCAGAGCTAACTTAAAGAACCCATCAGTCAGATTAAGATTTGCTTGTTACTTCACAAATCAAGGCAAAAAACATCGCTGAAAGCGTTAGGTCTAGTCTCTACGACAGTTCATTGAGTAGTGGAAAGTGGATGAAGTATAGCCTGTTTTCCGTTTCTCGTCCCGAGCCCGCTCCCTCCCCGGGGGGCCGGGTTTCACCGAGAGACACGAAAGAAAAATGAGGCGACTATCCCCGAGATTGAGCCTACAATGGCTGAGCTTGTAATCCTCGACAACTGACCTGGTGACGCCCTGGGCTAAATTCATGGCACTACCTCTTCGCAAATCCCTGAAACGTCAGCCCAGGGGATGCGTTGCAGCAGCAAACCTAGCTCGCTGAGACAATCTTGATTGTCAAAATGCCTTAAACCCACTTCTTTCTGAATCACCAAGAGAAGCGGAAGCCATTTCAGAAAAAAGCAAAAAAGAATCAGGCGATGATCGCCGGGAATTGAGCCCGACGTGGGGGTCGAACCCACAACCTTGAGATCTGTTGTCAGAATCGTGAGGTTCTTTCTAAGAGTCTCACGCTCTACCGATTGAGCTAGCCGGGCGTCTGTTAGACGCCAGTTGTTGGAAAACCGGCAGCCGGCGGGTATTGTGTCGGTGGAACAACGCGGTGACTCGCTCGGATGCAGTGGCAGCCGCCTGCGACGCCGTCCGCGGTCGAGACGGCAGGGGATTGCCACCCATCGTTATTCTCTGCGCACAATTGCCTGCTGTGTTATGTTGTGCCTGGTGGGATCGCGCATCATGGAAGGCATTGGTCGGACGGGGGCGAGGGGCAGAGGGCGGCAGCCGGCAAAGGGGCGGAGTAACGAGAACGGTAGAGTCGGTTGCTGAGGCAGCGTGCAGGGAGCACATGGGCATCCTGTGTGCCGAAAGGGACTGAGCCGATGGGGTTTTGTTTCGCGACGTAAGCTGTCAATGGTCCAGCATGGCGAGTTCAATGGCTGTGTCTGTTGGTGCTGGCGGTTGCCAGATAATCGCGCGCGGGGCCAGGCGTGAACGGGCAAGCGTGACGGTTCTCACGTCAATGGGGGTCGAGAGCGGTGTCATCCTGCTCGTCGACAGCTTGGAAAGATGATCTGCCCATCATGAGGCGTGAAATCGAAAGAGAAAGCTCGTTGCTGGGATGAACTGTCGTGAAGCCGCTCAGGGAGTGCAGCTGTCGATTCGATGACGTTGGAGGACGGGAACAGAGTGTCTCCTTGGGGCGAAGGTAAGTAGGTAGCAGCGAGCTCTGAGGGGTAGGAGCCCCTGCCACTTCCGTTTTGGGCAGGCACGTTCACACTGATTGGCCTAGAGCTTCGCTGGACACTCCCCGTGCCCACCCGGGCATTGGTACGCTTGGGTGCATGCATGGGCACGACATGCAATAGCATTTACTGCAGTTACGGTCGGCGAAAGTGGGAAAATGGACGTGTTCGCTTCCTCAATAGACGCGCCAATACTGATACGAGCCTCGGTGAGCAGAATTTTCTGACTGTTGCAGCTTTCGATTTTCGTTATGACTATTGACGCGGTGAGCACGACTAGCCTGGGGTCTGCTCCTCCTGCTTCACGCAGCCACTGCACGATGCCCTCTCCTCATCCATTCCTCTTTCGTCGCTGCACCGATCCTCCACGAACTGTCCCACAGACCCGCAGCGATGAGTTTCCGCGCATCGTTGGACCATGCAATCTAGCGTGGTCCAGTCTTTCTCGTGCTTCTTGTTCATGGCAAACCAGCGATTATGCCGCCGGAAGAGTTGGAAGAGGAGCGGGAGTCTCAGCAGGGCATGTCGTTGGCGTCACGGTGACAATGCCCCAGCCAGTCCGGCACTGCGTGCAAACCGTCGCGGTGGGGCAGACAGTCACCGTGGTGGGCTGCACGGCCATGCTCGTACAACCGCATCCTAATGTCACAGCCGCTAACAACACAGGAAACTCTGTCAGCCTGCAATCCTCCATGGGGGGCAAGCCAAGACGCCTTTTCGCCCGAGGATCAGAAGGCGGGTGATACGTACCGTCAGAAAAGCACAGCCCGGTAGGTGTGCACGTCGTGGGACAGCCTGTTGTCGCTGTGATCGTTGCTGTTGGCCGGAATGTGCAGTCTGGAGTTGGGATTTCAATTGTTGTGGTGGGAAACTGTCGAGCTGCAATCTCGATGGGATTTGCAGCCACCAGTGTGCTGTTCTTGTCAATCTTGCATTCACGGTTCCGCGAACAATGTCTCGGGACACCCGCGACTCACCAAGACAGCAGAGCGACGACGGCCGTGAAAGACTTCATGTTGGCGAGCGGCAAATCTAACGTATAGAACGTGGTAACAAGTATCGAGAAGTCGGATATCTGTAGTATGAATGAAGGCAGATAGGGCTGAGGACTTGGACTTCTCGGATGTGTCGTTCGTCTGGGACTGACACATACGTATTTATATGCGTGGCCGGCTAAACTGCTCAAAGGAGCTGCAAGCAACTCCGACATGAAGCACAAAGATCGCCCTGGTTCGGATATCGGGTCTCACGAGGGAGCCCTGCCAAGACAGGACTCCTCTAGAAAATGTATATATCTGCATGCATCGCATCGGACCACTGTGGGTAAGCTTGACCGTAGTCGACCCAGATCTCTGGCCCACAGCATCTTTATTCGGAAGACGGCTGCATACCCTGGGCAATACGGGCCTTGGCCCTGCTTGGCCATTAGCAGAATTCTGTCGGAATCAAAACCAATAACGAGATATTTTCTCCGGAATGAACAGTGACTCTTCGTCACCTGACAGTCAGCCCATGGAATTTCCATTGGTAGATTCCCTGAAAGGAAGCGGCTATTCAGCTGCTGCAGGAAACCAGTGACGTTGGAGGTCTCGGCTGGGAATTGTCTCGTCAGATCTTTGTACACCGGTAGGCCGCTTCTCCTCGGGCTTGCGAGCCAAGGGAGGAAGATGGGGTGAACGTGATGTCTCTGGTTTGAGACACTCGTCCAGCTGCTGTCACTTGTGACGATGCGGTTGTAAGCATTTTATGTCACCTGTTTCTAGTGTAATAAGTATGGTTCAATCGGCAATGGAAACGACCTCGGGACTCTCTGAGAGCCCTTGGGGCATTGCGAGGCTTCAAACGCATTGCCTGGAACTTCAAAGATTCTGAGAAACCATACTACGCCTTCCTCTCTATCTGGCCTGTAGGGAGAAAGAACATGTCAGGCGCGATATAGAGTCCACTGGAAGGCACAAAGCCAGGACTATCATATAGCGATACTCACCTTTCTGTACTTCTCATCCATAATCATGAACTGATGTAGTTATGTGTACCGTACATACGTATGACAGCCTATGGTTTCCCTTGTAAATTGTTCATTTAAAATCTGTTCCGGACACCGATACCGCCACCGTTTGCTGGGACTCAACAAGTGGTTGGAGGGTCTGTCACGGCTTTTTCTTTGTCGCTCGTGATCACAGATGGCAAGACATCTTCATGAGTGATTCACAAGGCCTGGCCCAGGGACTGAACTTTGCAATACCAGATCATCGAGTTGATCGAGCCCCTGAATGCATGCTGGGTCGCAGCCAGGCCAGTCAGGCAGTCACTCATGCTTCCTCATCACCGACTAGGTCGAGTCCGCTGGAACGAACCAAAAGGTTTTGGAAAAGTATAAAATCCAACCCAATCAACCCTTGTTGTAATTCCAGCCTGGTCTACTTGAACCAACTTCCGCATAAGTAAGACTTCGACAGAAACGGACTTCTATCAAGATATCGAGCAGCCAAAATAAAATACCACAGCATCATGCCGCCGAAACCCCGGCCCTGGACTCCCAGGCCCCGGCCGTAAGTCTTCATCCTCATTATCTTGTCATCTCGATTTTAGCTGCCCTTCTATTCATACTAACTTGTTAAAGGCCGCCGCCGGACCCAGCCCCATGTCCATATCCGGGCTGAGGGCAGTTATAAGGGGAAGGAATGAAGTGGAAGTTATCTGGCGACTTACACGTGAAACCGAGGTAGCCAATAAAGTATAGATCTTCTAATTTGCTTCTCTAGCCGAAGTCATTTTATGCATGCTACATGATCCTTGATACGTCTAGATAGTGAAATACTTGAAGCAGGTAGTGTTTCTGCTGCAGATTCTGGATAATGTGTGCTTGCAGCAATTTCCCAGAAACGGCACGAAAAGGGTGCCTGCAGTTTGAAGGCATATGAAAAGAGTTGTTATAATTATGAATACAGAGATTCACACCTGCAGAATTGGAGGGTACACCGGTACATCAGCACCTCACCCAGCACTCAGCACCCAAAACCCATACCCAACAACACTTACACCTAACACTACACTCATACCCACACTATACCCAATAATCATACGCCCAACTTACATATCTACTTTTCATGCCCTTTTATTTAATCTGGGTGTATAAATATTGGGTGTGGGTGAGCAAATCAGGCCTGGGTGAGATATATAAGTTGACGTATCGGTGTGCCTTCCGTTCTTACAAGTGTGAATCTCCGATTTCATAATTATGTGCAGTCACTCAGGTGATTCCACCGTTTTAAACATATCCTTGTAGTGATTCAAAACGCTTCGCAGTCTATGCCGTACTTTAAGTTGTTGTGGTGATGGATAAGCCGATAGTGGTGCATCACATCGACTGAGTATCGTCCTATATACGAAGCAAAAGAAACGAAGACCGTGCTGGCAAGAAATTCAATCTCCACTCGGGAAGCGAGCAATTTTCGAAGGGCATAATAGTATCAGATCCTTTGTTATCTTCATGTGTGATCACCGCAATTATACCTAATTTCGAAGGGGCATATAAAGACCCACGCGAGCACCTCAAAACGGGAGTACATATGGCGTAGAATATGTGAATATCATCCTGTGGCACATGGTCCTACAGAAGCCAGGCATACACATAAGATGAAGCCTAGCCTAAGCATATCAGCACTGTCCTTGCAGGCTCCGGTTAGCCCGGCAACCTTTTCTAAGTTGGAGGGCTCGACCTCTAGTTTGTTTGTCGTCGCAGACATGGTTCATGTCGTTATACTGTTGTTTCGAACCTTGCTAACAACGCACGGTAGAACAAGTAACAAGTTTTATGTGGAATGCAGCAAGTGATATCGAGATTCTTGTGAACCCAGGTTGGAGAGCACGAGCGGGTGTTGATCACGACCTTTAGTCGACTACCCGCCTTGGCTACGTGCTACCAAATTCCAGATATTTTTGATTCAGGCCAAACATCATTTTCATTCAGTTCGCATCACCGGAGTCCGCCGGAACGCTTCTTGGTCTCAGGAATGGTGACGTCGAGTCTGAGTTCAACACTTGCCGTCGTCATCAGCACCACACTGTCTTTATATGACTAAATTTGTTCTAATCACTACTCCCGTCTGAGACCGAGCCTCCGGCCGTGGCGGTCTTCATTCTTTTGCCCTCTATGGCGTAGTGATGTCCTTTGGTGCACCTAGGAGCCGTGCCCACCTGGTCACAGCAGTTCCAGGTGAAGCCTTCGGGGAACTCTTCCCGCATCTCCTCGGTGTCTATTAGTCCGTGGCAATCCTCATCGTGGTCGGCCCAGAAGTCCTCGTCGTCGCCGCCTACCTCTATCTCCCCTGGATGGTGTTGGTCAGCATGAGGTTGGGCCAGTCGTCCCGCCTCCCGAGGCTTGAAGAACACTTGCCGTGGTGGTAGGTGCAAGCCTTGGAATCGTTGGCTTCCTCGCTGAAAGACTCTCCACAGCGGACGCATATGAAAAACTGGCCCGACGCCTTCCTCTTCTCACCAGTCTTCGAAGTGTCTGCCTGGGCGTCTCTGAGCTTTTTGATGTGGCCCACGGCTCGCAGCATGACGGATGTGTCCTTGCATAGCGCCAAGACGACGGCACGAAGCTCGTCTCCAGAGGCCGATTCCACGATATCCATGGCTTTGTAGAGATCACGACGGTCAGATAAGTTCACAAGGCGGCAAAGAGAGTGTGTCGGCATCGGCGACGCGTCTGGACGCGTCGAGCACCATTTGACGTCAGGGTCGACGTGGGGCAGGCTGGGGGTTGAGCTTGCTTGCCCGGGCGCGTGTGGAGTCCTTTCGCTGATCTCATCGGTTCCACAGCGCCCGGGGGCTTGCAGACCAGCAAGCGGCCAGGGAAGTGGGAGATACAGGAAACAACAACGCGGAGCGTGGATTTTTTTTTTAAAAAAAAATAAGAAAATAAAAAACCTCAGGATGATAACCTCATTGCCCAACGTCACACATGTTGACATGCAGGTATCGGGTCAAGCCACCACGCAAGCACGCGGCACCCAGCAACTTTGCTCGGTGCACATCTGATACTCAGGAATCTTGCTCTGCCAGCTCTGGATTCGGTGGCCACAGACCGACACGCAGCTTCACTTGTTTCGTGCTTGCGGTGAAGCATCGTGGCGGAGTCCCTGGCGTGGATCGGCTCTATCATGACTTCAGTAGGGCACGACCGGAACAGAAGCAGAGCAGGGCGAGTCTAGAAATCACCCACGCGAGATCTGCCTAGTTCGTGTTTTACACCTGAGAGGTTTTAGCGGCATCCGAGCATGGGCCATTCAATGCGTGAGGTTTTGGGCGTCGGAGGCGTTTCGGTCTGAACTCCGAGCACTCGGGGGCCCTCGAATAAGCAAAGAGGGATGGCATTCAATATCATCTACAGTATAACAAAACCGTCAAGGAGAGCCGCCGTGTGGAAGACATTGGACACCATGGCTCGTGACCTATTGGGTTATAAGTGCGATGCTGCAGACCTGCATCATACTTGTGCCTGCCTGCGTTGTAGGACGGAGTACACTGATGGGTTAGTAAGAATGTGCTATGCACCTTTTCAGCCCAGGAGAAACCTTATCTGTCGCCAAGAGTCGTCTTGAATATGGGACGAATCTCTACTACACAGAAAGCAGACGCTGTGAAACAGCAAGCGCCCCATCGCTACATGGGGGCCACTGGCCCGGCACGAGTACCAGAACACGCTGGCAGATTCGCTGCCCCGACCTGGTACTCGGACCCAGGTGCCGGTTTACAAAGTTCGACTCCTTGGTGCTGATCAGGAACCCCAGCAGTGGGCACCAGACATCCATCGCGCCAGGAGGCGATCAGGATGGGCGATGCATTAGCGGCGGCAACGCTTGAAACGTAACCACTGCCAGTCGCATTCATCCAATCCATCTAGTCGGCGCGATTCGTGGACACGAGTGTTTGTCGAAATGATCTTCGAAGCCAGAACACCGGGGGAAATCGCAAGCTTTCCTCTTTCGGTCTGCCCTCGCCCTGGGTTGGGCTAAGCCGCAGCGGGATGGTCTCTCGTATCCAGCCCTGGCAGGGTGGCCGCGGGCGCTGGCGATTGGCGTGGCTCACTGTCGTTGACGTCTGCAGGTCCAGTAGCTCGAGTTGAGCGCTGGAACTTCCAGTCTCGACCGAGCTAGTTTGGCGTCGATTAGGTGCCGAGGTGCACAGAGGCCAGGCCGAGGACCTTTCTTTCGGCCGTTGCCAGACATTTTCCGCCAAATCGGGACCACTCCGTCCCTGCCCAACCCCAAAGGGTTCGCAGGATGCACACATATCGCGAGGCGTTATAGCAATCTGACCATTTCATGTTTACGGAACATACCTAGGCGGGAGCAGGGTGCTCCTTGCTCGCAAGCCATCTCAAGGACGGAATGCAACACATGAGCGCCCAGTAATTCGGAAAACGGCACGTTTCTTGCTGAGTCTGATGTTTGAAGCTTCTTTCATCATGGGCGCTCTTCCAACTGTATATATGGGGGAAGGCCATGCGAGTATAGGTAGAAGTGCTTGCGATGGCTCCCATCCCATTTCTGTCACCCAGCCTCGTCGTCATTCAACTTCTCCTCTCCCCTACTTGTTAAGCCGCCTCTCCCCATAACCAACCACCCCACGACCACGTCTCTCGGTCCACGGTTCCAGGCGAACCAGCACAGACACCCCCGATGATCAAGCCATTACTGCTGTCCGGCCTCGCCGCCGCGGCCGCGGCCCAGACCACGAACACGAGCTCGCAGGCATGCGTCACGGGCAACGCGGTGCACCTGATCGTGGCGCGGGCCTCCCTCGAGCCGCCCGGATTCGGCGTCCTGGCCAACATCTCGACGCGCGTGATGCAGCAGCTGCCCGGGTCCAACGCCGAGGCCGTCGTCTACCCGGCCACGCTGGACGGCTACCAGAACTCGGAGGGCCAGGGCGTCGCCGCCATGACGCAGCTGGTCAACAGCTACGCCCAGGCGTGCCCCAGCAGCAGGATGGTCCTCATGGGGTACTCGCAGGGCGCGCAGGTCGCCGCGGACACGGTGTGCGGCTCGACCATCAGCGGGTTCGCCCAGACGCAGGCTGTCTCGAAGGCTGTTACCGACAAGGTTGCCGCGATCATGTTGATGGGCGACCCGACGCACGCTGTGGGCCAGCCCTTTGATCAGGGGACTTCGACGAAGAATGGGGTGAGTTGTCCGACTTCCAGGAGTTACAGATCCGCCAAGCGCCATACTGCAGGTCGACTGATGACTGACCGTGGTGATGTACAGGTCTTCCCTCGCGTCGATAATGCCGGCTGTGCCGCCGTGACGAACAAGATGGTCTCGTTCTGCAACGCCAACGACACCTTTTGCGACTCTGGCCAGAACCTCACGGTGCATCTCTCCTACGTCCAGGACAACGGTACCTCGGCGGTCAACTTCATCACCGAGAAAGTCAAGGCCGGGTCCGGCAGCAGCAACAGCTCGGGCTCCACCTCCGGGTCCGGGTCCGGGTCGGGAACCGTCACGACTAATGCCGCTTCGCGAGCGAAGGCAGCTCCCAGGGGCTTTGCGCTGTTGGCCGGAGCCGCGAGGATTCTGGCCAACTAGGTGTCATGGAACGACGGAGGTGTGGTCCACGATGATGGAACAGCGTTATCCAGGCAGCTGAGCCCTCTCCAGGTGGAGCTCACTGCTGATGACCGAGGTCCCGTAATAAGATGGCCGAGCTTGGTGACTGCGTGGAAGTGCACCATGCTCTACATGTCCATATGGCTGTTTTGGTTGCCACTGCGTCTGGATACATAGATCGGCACATCTCTGGCTTCTTTTACTGTACATAAGCACCTACATATTCCACATTCCAAGCATGATTTAGAGTTTCACGTTATACGAGATACGCTACACACCAAGTACAAATACACATATCCACGATCAAGTCACATAATTATGGTAGTTGGGACCCGACAATATCCATAACAGACAAAGGCCACGGCACATCGCAGCCGCTTGACCACGGTCTCTGTGTTCACTGCAGCAGTCACGAGGTCTCGGAAATAAATCGCGAGTCGTGACCCGGCTCTATGGAAAAGCTGCGGAGCCCTGTGGCCTGGAAGTCCCTTCGATGCCATCCGTTGAATGCCAACCTGGATGTGACGTACCTCGGGCACAGATATGCCCAGGTGTGCCACCGGCCCGAGAGCTGGGACCCAGCGTCATTCCATTATGATCCGCGAGCTCGGGATGAACACTCAAGGATGGTCCAAGAAGGAGAGAAAGCCACATGACCGCACGCTTTGCGTCTGCCCATCAAGGAGCGGCTGCGGAGTCACCGCGACGGCGCGGGTCAGAGTAGCTGGGTTCGGTCAAGTTCTGTAGAATCCCCCTCTGCCAAGTCGCGGCCGTTGTGACTCTAGCACTGGAATTTGTGGGGAGAGACAGGGAAGCCCAGGTCTTTGCGGGGTTGGAGGTGGGTTCGACTTGGGGAAGAACCATCACGGTGGAGCCAGCTGCGGGTCAAGCTTGTCGGGCAGTCGGGGTAGATGGCTTAGACAGGGCAAGCAAAATTAAAGAAATCAAAATCCGTCGGGAGAAATATGATTTGGACCAGTCAGGTCGTTTTCCGGTTGATTTCTGACGGATATGTGGGAGAGTATAATAAGTTGACCACGACCTCCTTCGTGTCTATCGCCGAACGCGTTGTTGTTTTTCAGTGGCCATACAGCCGACAATATCACCATGTTGCGCGTAACCAGTGCTGTAGCATGGCTTCTGCTGGCTGCTACATGCACCAGTGGCGCTGACACTGTGCAAGACTTCACCAAGCACGTGAATCTCTTCATCGGCACAGAGGGCCCAATTCCTGGTCTTGCTTGGAACGCCGGCAATGTCTTTCCCGGAGCGTCTTTGCCCTTCGGCGCCGCCAAGGTGGGCATCGACACTACCAGGTAAGCTACTCCTCTCCTATGTTAGTGGTAAATATGCTTACCAACGTCCCAAAAGGTTCAACTACTCCTTCTCAGCCAATGCAGGCTATACGCCTGACGGCAACGTCACTGGAATTTCACTCCTGCATGTTAGTGGAACCGGAGGAGCGCCCACGTATGGCTTGATCCCGCAGATGCCGCTCACGACGCTCGAGAACGTA
This sequence comes from Diaporthe vaccinii, assembly GCA_039880775.1. Classification (NCBI taxonomy): domain Eukaryota; kingdom Fungi; phylum Ascomycota; class Sordariomycetes; order Diaporthales; family Diaporthaceae; genus Diaporthe; species Diaporthe vaccinii. The sequence continues at coordinate 1,118,611 of JBCEDN010000015.1, read as the reverse complement.
AATCTGTTGGACAATCTCACGTATATGCAACCGCGCGTGGTGAAGGATGAGGCTCGAGTCGGATACTACAAGACGCAGTTGCAGAGTGGAGTGACGGCTGAAATTAGTGCCAGCATGCACGCTGGCATTATGAAGTACCAGTTCCCTGAAGACGGCGACGGAAAGTACGTCTTGGTGGACATAAGCCACTTGCTGCCAGGCGTGGGCAAGAAGGAGCAGCAGTACAGCAATGGGTACCTCGAGCGCAGTGGAGACGGGGCCTGGTATTCTGGCTACACTGTCTTCAGAGAAGGATGGGCCTGGGGTGAGCTTTTCACGACGACCAAAATGGGTGTTTGTGGCATACTGACATTGAAATAGGCGGAGACTTCAGGGTGTATTTCTGCGGCCATTTTGACACCACCCCGTCAAAATCTCAATTGTTCTGGGGCAAGAACACCGACCCTTTTTGGCCAAATACAACAGATGTCAAACCCAACTTTACAAATGACACATTTCTGAAAGCTGGGGCGGAGAATTACCAGTACGGAAATCGCATCGGAGGACTTTTTGAATTTCCCGCAGACGCCTCTACCGTCACATCCAAAGTAGGAGTCTCGTGGATATCTGCAGACAAGGCTTGCAGTTTCCTCGACGAGATCCCTGAGTGGGATCTCAACTCGACGGCGCAGTCCGCTCGAGACAACTGGAATTCCGAAGTTCTCTCGAAGATCAACGTGACCACCACCAACGACACTCAGCTGCAGATGTTCTACACGGCTTTATACCACTCTCACCTCTTGCCCTCAGACCGGACTGGCGAGAATCCCAACTGGGACTCCGAGGAGCCGTACTATGACGATTTCTACACGCTCTGGGACACATTCCGAACTCTCCACCCCTTGATCACTCTCATCCTTCCCGATCGCCAGACAGATATGGTCAGAGCTCTGATCGATATTTGGCGCCACGAGAGATTCTTGCCCGATGGCCGCAGTCGAAACTACAACGGCAGAGTGCAGGGCGGCTCGAACGCTGACAACGTGCTCGCTGACGCATATGTGAAAGGCCTGAAGCAGGGTATCGACTGGGCGGACGGCTACAAGGCCATGAAGACTAACGCAGAGGTCCAGCCTCCCAACAATCTGGACTGGGAGGATCTCACTGGAAGCACCAAGGAGGGCCGAGGGGCCTTGTCGGATTGGATCAAATATGGTTATGTCACGCCTGACAAGGGGAGATGTCTGAGCAAGACAGTGGAATACGCATATAATGATTTCTCTGTCTTTCAAGTCGCCCAGGGAGAAGCCCCTACGGAGGCAGCCAGATACCTGAACCGGTCAGCGTAAGTATTCCGGTCCCCAATGTACCCAGATGGATTCTACCTCACGAATGCTGACACCATCATGACAGCGGCTGGCAGAAGACGTGGTCGCACAACACCACAGCGCTCAACTTCACCGGATTCTTGGCGCCGACATACGGAAACGGCACGATCCAGCCGTACAGTCCCCTGACATGCGGACAATGCAGCTGGAGCGCGATCACATACGAAGGTGTCCCCTGGGAGTACAGCCTAGGCTTCCACTTCGACATGGAGACCCTGGTGTCGTTCATGGGCGGCGCGGAGAGCAGCGAGGCACGCCTGGACACCATGTTCATCAAGGGCCTCTCCGAGTCAGAGCAGAGCAACAACGACGCGGGCACCACCATCTTCAACCCGGGCAACGAGCCGAGCTTCATGACCCCCTTTCTGTACAACTACCTGCCGCAGAGGCAGCACAAGTCCGTGCAGAGGTCGCGCGAGGTCGTGGACGAGTACTACACGGACGGCCCGTCGGGGATCCCCGGGAACGATGATGCGGGCTCCATGAGCTCGTGGCTCATCTGGAACATGGTTGGGCTGTACCCTGTTGCTGCTCAGCCTCTTTACCTGATCCTGGCGCCGTGGTTCGAGGATATCAGCATCACGTTGGGTGACTCGGGGGGCGTGGTTCGTGTCTTGGCTGAGGGGCTGGAGGATGGCCCCTACGTCCAGGAGCTCAAGGTCAATGGACAGCTGTGGACCAAGAGCTGGATCAGCCATGATGAGCTCACTGGGAACGGGACAGGGAGTGTGTTGGAATTCCAGCTTGGGCCGGAACAGACTAGATGGGATACTGGAGACGTGCCACCCAGTCCGGGGCACTTGTTGCTATGATTTTGGCCCACTTGAGACCGTGGATTCCGGAACCTCGAGCCATAATCTGCAAACGACTTTTATGAAATGGCCCACTGTTATAATAAGCACTGTGTGATATTTCTGCTGTGCGATACCCTGCCACGGCATGAAGTGCTGGGATATTTTCACCAACGACATGAACAACAACCGCGATTGCGCTGTGCAAGCAACCGGGAATGATAACCACACGTATTGCGAAGACTGTTGCCTTCAAGCTGCCTTGGCTCGATGGAGATAAAGAGGACCAGCAGAAGCAACCACAGAAGCTCCACTGATATACCGTGGAAGTTGTTGCCTCTCCAAGGCTCGAAATTGGAATATCGCTCGATTTCGAGGACAGTGTACTTTAACTCAAGCCTGTCGACCTCTACAACTTAAATCATTTCTTCCCTTGAAATCCAAGGACATACCGCTTTCTGGTCACTGTAGGAAAGGATAAGTCTCATCAGCTGCATGCAAACTCGGTAAATTGGATTCGACTACATCGCACCCCTGTCTGATTCTTCTAAGTGAATACTACAATTTCGAGCCAGGTCCAAGGTCAACATATTAACTACGGGTGAATCTAATCTAGAGCAAACGAAAGTGAAGATCAGGGACGCAACACAGGCCGCATTCACTTGGGAGGCCACTTTCCGTACGCCGGACACCCCGCTGGTCCAGAATTCACTTGACACCTACGGAAGTGTGGAATACAAAAGCCTTCTTCCCAGAAGCCAGTTACCTTTTTCCTTCTTTCCTTTCTTCCATACCCATCAGGAAGAAGCGTTTTGCAAAGCATACTGCAGCTTCAGTCTTCTCTCTGCACCACTCTCCGACCAAAGCAAAGGCGCTGTGGTAATCAATCATCCAAGTCTAAAGTCTTATTCCCATCTTTGATACGTCCCCTGCCTCATCACCTAATTTATATCGATTCCCTGACCTCTACGACTCCTCGTCAATATGAGTCAACCCATGATCGCCTCCTTGGGAGACCTGCGAGTCATCGCGCATGCTCTTTGCGAGGACGACAACATCAAGAAGACAATGATCGACTATCTGCGAGCCTTGCGAAACTCTACGACCGGCAAAGATAGTGGCGAGGCGACCGATCACGTCGCCCTCATTGAGCAGGCGACCGCTCGGGATCTGTACACCATACAGCTCCACCACTGCAAGAATGAAGAAATCAAGAAGCGAGTCGAGAACTACCTCCAGGTTCTGCTCTACACCAAGCCCACTGAAGCGACTCCCGAGATAGCCGACTCCCCCAACCCCATCAAGACCGCGACGTCGGAGGAGCTACACAACGTCATGCTTGCTCTCTGTGAGGAAGATGACGCTAAGAAGCGGGTCGCCAGCCACCTGCGAGTCTTGCGACGGTCCAAGGCTGGTGGAGCTGCCACTGCGGGAGCCGATGCGGTTGCGCTCATCAACTCGGCGACCGAGATGGAGTTACGCGCCATTGGCATCGCCATGAGCGACGCAGACGAGGAAATGAAGAAGCGCCTTTTGGAGTCCTTGCACGTTCTCTCAATCTTCGGCGAGCTCCACCGCAACGAGACCAAGAGAGTCACCTTCCAGTGTCTGAGGTGCAAGGATTACGTCCACGAGAAAGACAACAAGGCCCAGTCCTGCACCTACCACACTGGTAAGTTTTCTTGCCTCCTTACTGGGAAGGAAGGTTCGCGGAGAGTTACTAATTCTTTGACATGACGAGTCGAGCAAGGAATGATTCCAGGAATGGATCTCCCTAGAGCGGTTGATCGATGGTCCTGCTGCTTTCGGCACCCAATCAACCGTGGATGCAAGACTCAGAAGCATCAGCGCCAGTAGGGCATACGGAAGCATCCCTTCATTCTTGGCCTCGAGCCCAGAGATGGCTGACGACAGATCGGAGACACGCATGAATTAGAAGGGTCCCAGTGAAATGCTGGCTCCTTCCGAGAGGTGTTAGGTGATGGGCTGGTTCTGATGAGGGCGGAATTGTTAAAGAACAGTCTACATGTTGAATGTGGACTGGAATATGGACGAGGTTCTTGTCATTGAACATCAACTATTTCATAGGAAATCATGAGCAAGCAAGCACTGCCATGCCACTCGACTCTCCTGTACTGTTGAAGCCCCACTTAGTATCTGGAACAGCCACCGTATTTCGGGTGAAAGCTATGTTCAAGTACAGAAATATCAACCAGAGATTCGGAAAGTCAATTGCTGATGCAGACTCGGCAGTCACGCCACTCATGTCCATGCCACCAAGCCGTTCCCGCCATCACCGTCCATCACGTCTGAAGTCAGGATGCTGACAGGCCATCGTTAGAGCAGCAGAGGTATTCTAACCACTGCAAAGCCATATCAGGTTACAGTGAATTTATAGCGACGGTGATCTTAAAAGTTGAGACTGCTGTTGTAGCACTTGATCACCCTCAAGCAGCTTCTTGAACCGTCCAGGAAGCGACCGAGTAGATACCTAAGTGATGTTTAGGACTTCAGCTGGTGGGCGCTGGTTCCGTCATGATAAGCTGCTGTGCATCCCTTAGCCGACACATGGGAGTGTTTACACTTACCAGTACCGGTGGGTGACTTTCGAGAGTGTAACTTTTGTGCCAATTCCTGTGTAGGTAGGTACAGTTTGGTTGCTGATTGAGTTTCGTTGAATGCGTCTGCGTTGGCCGACTGGCCATTCACTCGAATTGAGGCTGGTCTGATTTCTTTGGATTTGTGCACCTTTTTGGCGTTTTCACTTCCACTTTCAACTCACCTTTGCGCACGACCGGTTCCTATCATTTCTAGCCAACCCAACTTTTATGTCTCTCTGCCTTTCGCATTGAAGGTGCTACTTTTCCTCAATGCCGCTGAGCCCAGTCCTCATCAATCGTGGATGAAGTCATAGCCACATCACAAGCTTTCTTTTCCGCCCCTCGTTGGTATCGGGCTAGACAACTTAAGTTGTCACAACAAGTTGTGAATCGGACTTGTCTCGTGCAAGCGCCTGAAACGACTTGCCGCTACTGCAAGACGTTTTCGATTCTGTATTCATCGGCTTTTGCCAGCTGGCCTTTACCTGACCACCAAGGTTCGTTGCCTTCCCAAGGTCGGTCCACCATCTGGAGTCTGCTAACTTTCTTGACCTGCCAGTCTTTTTTTCTGCGGGTTTTGTTGCAGGAACTAGTCGTTGCAGCCAGAAAACTCTCCTTTCGCACTGTTTATTTGCATCACGTTTCTCGCTATGCTGTTCTGATTCCCCCAACTCGCGATCGCAAACGGTTCACGACCCCACCGTAAAGCTCTGTCGATTGTGCCTGTCGCTCGTCATTACTGCTATCGTCTCATGGCAGTCAATCGCCTGATTATTCGTGTTTGGCCCAACCGAACAATAATCGTCGACCCCCCAATCATGGACACAATTGACACCACCGAGCAGGCACTGCTCGAGAGACTCGAATCACGGAGACAACAGCTCAACGAGGCTGAAGAGGGCCTCAGGGAGGCTGAAGCCGGTCTCGAACTGTATCGAAGAGACCGGGAGATCGAGCGCCAGGTCGCCTTGGATCATGAGCTAGCTCTTACCCTACAGGAGACGGAGAACCAAGAGCAGCGTCTACGAAACGACGACGACGACGACGACGACGACGACGACGACGACGACGAGGACAGCCTCAGTGAGCCCGATGATGAAATCACTGGCCAGCGGACTTGCGTCACCTGTCTTGATGACTTGAGGGACCACGATGCGCATCGCGGCCCCTGTGGCCACGACTGGTGCCAAACCTGCATCGTCAACCGCTTCGAGATGGCCGCCAAGGGCACCCACCTGTTCCCAGCACAGTGCTGTGACGAGCCCATCCTGCCCGATCATCACGAACTCATTGCCCCGGAGACCTGGGCTCGGTATTTTGAGAAGAAGACGCAGGTCGAGACGCCGAACCCCACATTTTGCTTTAAGCGCGACTGCAGCAAGTTCATCCCGCTTCAGGACATCAACGAAGGCCAAGCCAGGTGCATCTGCGGTCAGATCACCTGTACCGGATGCAAGGCTGAGTGGCACACCGGCGAGTGCGTCATGGACCCGGAGACGGAGCAAGTTCTAAGGTTGGCTCGGGAGCAACAATGGCAGAGGTGCTTTCACTGCAGGGAAATGGTTGTGAGGCAAGATGGCTGCAACGAAATAGGTACGTCCAACATGCTCCCCCGGATCAAATGTGTTTGTTTTGAAGCCTCTGCTGATGGTTTTCTCCAAGAATGCAAAAACTGCCACTCCAAGTTCTGCTATGCGTGTGGCAAGGAATGGAAGACGTGTCCCTGCCCTCAGTTTGGGCGCGCCGAGCCTGCTGATCAGCCGCCTGCCGATCAGCCGCCTGCCTCGCCGCTGCGTGTCTTCGCAACACCTACCCGTACGCGGGCAGAGTCGCTCAGAGCACTTACCCGACTTGCCGCTACTGCTCAGGAGGTTCTCGAGACTGTCGATCCTGTCGAGGTCGATAACACTGACGTCCCCGTCGAAGAGACGCTTTCCCTGCGTCGATGGGTTCCCAGGCATCTTCGGCCTCGTGAGCCTGTGGAGTCTGTGGAGTCTGTCGAGCCTGTCGGGCCTAAGGGGCTCACTGGACGCGCGAGTCCAACCAATTCAGGCTGCGAAGCGCACAGTTGGCGACGTATCAGAGGTGGTGGGACCTGTCAGAGCTGCAACACTGTCATGCCAAACTTCCTGTTCCAGTGCAGCGCTTGTCATCATACCTCTTGCCTACGATGCAGGTAAGATGCGACTAGGGCCAGGTAGCTCGCAGGAGTCTTTACTCTCCCCAGTGTGGGATCTTTTAGATGTCTACGGACTTCCTGGAACGGTGGAAATGGGGTACAATATTCTTGATGAGATAGGAGAGGGGAGATGGAAGCAGCGGCAAGGTTTTTCTAAATTGTGTTCGGAGGTCTCCCTGCACTTGCATTTACCTACCTAGGCAGGGAGGTAGAAAACAGGCACAACTTCTCATAGAGTTGAAGATACTTGAGGTCTCTATGACAAGAAGAATTTGGTAACATATCTGGTCTCAGGCAATCAATTCTGTACTCCATGTTTGCTTTGTCCCAATGTCCCCATCGGAACAGTGTTGACTACGACTCTTCTTCTTGCACAGCAGTCATAACAGCAGGCTGCCCTGTTCTCCTGCCCCTTTTCTTTAGCTTCGCCCAGGGAGTTTCACCTCGCCTGGGCCAAGTTCACTGTGCCTATAAACTCGAATTGAATCGTTCGAGCTTAACGGGGTGCTGGGAATTGGAACGGTGCTTGTTGTGGTTTGGCGAATCCTGGACTTGGAAGGAGGGACGGACCCACATTTCGCTGCCTCCTTCACTTTCAGCCACCACCTACCCACCAACAACTTGACAAGTGCAGTCAGTACAGACAAAGACGCCCAATCTTGGTGGCAAAGTCCACCACTGCCATCATTTTCCCCCTTGACCTGACACCTCAGAAGATCATCAACTCATTCCATCATGGACATCTGTCTAGACCACCTCGACATAGAGACGCGCAGCCTCGCCATCAAGATACTGAGGCAGGACATCAGAGAGGCTATGGAAAACATGAAGGGGAAGCAAGGTCAGTTCGATTACGATTCTAAGGTCGCGCTTGACGCCTACCTTGCCGATCTCGAGGCGCAGACTGCCCTCGCCTCGGATAGAGCAATGGCACAGAGTATGGTCCAGGCCGTGCATCACGACGAGAGCATCATTGCCAGCGTAGTAGCTCAGGAGGAGCAAGCCGCGAGCGACCGACGGGCAGCTTTGCAGCTCCACCGGCAAGGCCACATTCCCAGACACCCCGAACCCTCGAAACCCGACGACAATGAGATCATTGACGACGAGCTCCGGATGAAACTCGAGGCTCGCTACAACATGCGTCCTCGAGATGACAACGACGACGGCCATGATTATCCACGAAAACTCGCCAAAATTCGACCGTGCCTGATCTGCGGCGACAAAACACATTTCGATGACCTTGTACGACTCCCTTGTTCCCATGAGTACTGTCGAGAATGCCTCAACGATCTTTTCGCAAGGAGCCTTACCGACGAAACTCTGTACCCTCCGCGGTGTTGCAAGCAGATTATTCCCGAGACAGAGACCCAGATTCGGATTTTTCTCGGTGGCGAGCTTCTGGGAAAGTTTCTGGCCAGGAAGCTTGAGATGGAAACCCCGAACAGGACATACTGTCACCGACGTGACTGCACCAGCTTCATCCCTCCTCAGGGTATCCAGGCCGATAGCGGAACTTGCCCCAAGTGCCAGAGCAAGACCTGTTGCATTTGCAAGGAAGCGGCTCACCAAGGTTCTGACTGCCCTCAGGACGAGTCTGTCCAGACTTTGTTGGAGCTGGGCGCTCGAGAAGGTTGGAAGCAGTGCTTTCGGTGTGGAAGAATGATCGAGCTCGGGTACGGATGTAACCATATCAGTGAGTCGAGCTGCCCACGATCTTACGTCTCAAGCCACCAGATATTAATCACTCTATTACAGCCTGTCGGTGCGGCGCTGATTTCTGCTACGTATGCGGCGCGCCCTGGAAGGAGGTGGGAGAGCCAGGAAAGTGTGGGTGCGCCCTGTTTGACGAGGATGAGCTTGCCCGGCAGGCCGCACAGGCAGCCGCCGAAGAGCCAGAGTTCCACCAGCAGCCTCCGGCCAGACAGCAGCAGATCGTTCAGCAGCAGAGGAACCATATTGTGCAGAATTACGTGTGCCAGCACCTTCAGTGGTGGTTCAGGCGAGGCCACTACAAATGCGGCCAGTGTGGCGAGCGCATGAACCGATTCATTCATGAGTGCCGGCAGTGCCAGTTCCGTGCCTGCAACCAATGCAAGCGCAATCGACTGTAAGCACAAGCTGTTGCTCAGCTTTTGCGATCGAGGACAAGCACAGCGCGAGGAGGAGACCTTCTGTCTTGGGGTCAGCACCGCGGTTCTTGATCGCGGGAGGAGAAGATCATGGAAATGCCGTCTAGATATTCATAGGCTTGAGCGGTCATCATCAGGGACGGACATGGTGTTGGCGACGAGGATTCCGATTGGTCTTCCATTAGCACCGACCACACTGACGGCTCATTTGAATCGCGAAAGGAACCAAGCCGCCGCCATCGATTCTGCCGACACTTGTTTTCCTGCCGCACTACTATACTCATTGTTGACCTTCTATGCTGATGAAGCAGCCGAGCCCGACATACAGGGACTAGTTATTTGCATGAGGATGGAGGATGTTTGGGTCTGATCATAGCAGAAACGCGCTATTTCTAGACCAATAGGCCAATAATACATGTACAACATTTCGCATGTCCCGGTTGCAGCTGACATCTGCGAAAACGTGGTGGTTCGTTTTGTTTCGTGTCACCTACTCATTCCATACAATTATACTCTACACCTCACGCTGACCACAACCGTAAAGTTACATTCACTCAGCTAGGAGTCACTTCCCTGGCCATACAAAGCGAGCATGTCGCCCGCCGCAAACACCTGGCTAATAAACTCATCCGCCTCGCATATGACCCTCACGCTCTGCTCTACACTGGGGGAGCTGGGACCCCCGGACACCTGCTGCCAGCTCGTCAACAGCCTCCTCAGGTGTTCCCCAGCCGTGAGCAGGTCGGGGCCGATGACACCGCGCAGGGACGGCACCCTCGAGGCGGCGAGGAGGACGAGCATCGCACCGGCCATTCTGCAGATGTCAGTTAGCAAAGTCCCATAACGTTATAGCAAGAAGGAGAGGACCCACGACAATGAGCAGATCCAAGTGTCCACCAATACCGTGTGAGCAAACCCCCGTAGGTTAAGAATATGCAGCAGGCAGGCCTCCAAGCACGCGCGGCACCCACTGAGCACGTCAGAGCTCGGCTTGTGGACGCTCAGCCCGTCGCCGCCGGATCCGCTGCCGCTGAGCATCCACATGAGATAGGGCCGGTAGATGACGCTCCGGCAGGTGAGGTATCGCTGGCGGAGGAAGCCACCCGCCTCGGTCTGGGTGGGGCGGGTGTCGAGGGTGAAGCTAAAGGCGGAGGGGAGGACGTCGCGCCACTCGTCGAGCTGGTGGTTGAGCTCGGCGACGACGTAGGGGAACCGCGCGGCGTCGAGGCTTGCGCCGGAGCCGCGAGCGTAGAGGAGCTGGTGGACGCGGTTGAGGAGCCGGCGCATGGAGATGCACGCCAGGAAGTAGAGCGAGGACTGCTCCTCGACGGCGGGGCGGCGGTGGGTGGAGTACGCCCCCGGGAGGGGGATGGACGACTCGATGCGCGCGATGCCGGACTGCGGGAGGGCCGACAGCTCGGCGAGGTAGTCGCTCTCGAGGACGTAACACGCCCAGAAGATGCGGCGGATGCGCTCGGCATCCTCGGCCGTGTCGCCCGTGGGCGGGTACGATAGTAACAACAGGCATTTTGCCGAGGCGGCGTTGATGTACTCCCACGCCTGCAGCGGCCGCCGCAGAGAGGCGAAGTACATGGCCGCGAAGAAGAGGCACTGTGTCGCGGTGGATCCGACGTCCATGTGGACGACGTGCAGCCGGCGCAGCGCGTGGTCGAAGTACAGGTCGGCCATCTCGCGGCGCTGCGCGCGCTGCTTCAGGTCCTCGTCCGAGAGCGCCGGGGCGCCGGGGCCGGACGAGGCCAGCCCGGCTATGGCCTGGCTCGCGCAGCCCAGGGCCATGGTCAGGAAGGCCAGGCAGCCCTCGACGCTCTGCTCCTCGGCCACGCCGGCGTTGAAGCATTTGACGGTCAGGCGCACCTTCTCCAGCTGGTGGCGCGACATGGTGGGGTACCAGAAGTTGACGCCGTGCTGGAAGGCATCCAGAATCCCGTCCATCTCGTCGTCGTTTACAAAGGGGTACATGATGGCCGAGGGGCGCATCTTGATGGGCGGGCGCGACTGCTCCAGCTCGAAGATGGAGAGGTAGTCGTTGCGCAGCGAGGGGAAGACGTCGAAGTGCGGCCACTGCAGGACGGACTCGGTGGTCGAGGTATGCATGGAGTCGAGCACGGCATTGTCGAAGCCGTTCTGGCCATTTGGCTGCTGGCCGCTCTGGCTGTGATGGCTCTGCTGGCTTTGATGGCTGTGTTTGAAGTCCGGAGGAGGCTGGTGTGCGGTCTCACTTATTGGTGTCCGGGGCGGACAAGCTGCGCGGTAGGCGTGGGCCTCGGTGATGGGTGAGTCATCGAACAAGGGGCTGCCAGACTGAGGACCTGCAGGTTGTGAAAAGAAAGACGGCCGCCGTTCGGATAGGGGTGAGGCGATCTGCCATCATGTCAGGGGCACTAGTCGTGAGCATGAGAGAGGCTGGCTGATGGATGGTACTGACGACACTGGCGTTCAGGTCATGCAGGAACTTCTCTACACGAAGGACTCCCTCCAGGATGAGATCGCTCTTTCCTCGTCTGCCAAGCTGGTCAGCATGGTGCTAAGCGTGGCAACAATCCAAGCAAGAGTCATGGAGCTCACGAGTTGGCTTCGGATCCATAGGTGCAGTCCTGCTCCGAGACGGAACAGGATGTGCACGGGTTGTTACCGTCGCATCTGCAGTCGAACACGATCAGTACCTTGCCTTGAAAGAAACTCCACACCGGCCGCGTCTGGACACGTCGCGTCGTGCAGCGGAGAGCCGAACCTTATTTTGCGAGCCCGACAGATGTCGCACTGTCAAAGGGGTCAGCCGTTGATGAGTCTATGCAAGGCTGAAAGGCATGGGAACATCGAGGCAAGGGCTCACGGCATGGGATGTCCTCAGTCTCTTCCTGGCAGGCTGTTCGGACCGTTCAGATGACGGCGCAAAGTCCTTGTCATCATCCATCGACACGGCCAGGAGTGAGCGGTGCGAAGTAGGTACGGCGTTGGAGCAGAACAGACGGGGATCACGCGACGTCGTGTTGCTTTGGGCCAGGTATCGATCGATTGTGTGGTTCTACCTGTGCCTGCTTGCTACAGGGTTCGAATCTCGGCCTCGGTAGTGCTCAGCAGCCTCGGATCGATCCGAGGCGGACCGGTAGGCATAGGCAGGGCGAGACGCAGACGCATAGCAGGTCAAAACGTCATGTGGGTGCAGGCAAAGAAGATGCGCGATGCAGCTGGGTTACGGGACCTGGACCTGGGCCGGGATCTGCAGAAAAAAACGAGACACAGAGAGAGGGAGACGTTGCAGTGGAGATAAGGAAAGGATAAAACGGCGTGGGATGAACACCCCCAAGAGGAAAACCTGGTCGATCCCCTGGGTCTGGCCTGCTGCCACTTTTTCTTTTAAGCAAAAAGAGAAGCTCAATTGGAACACGGCCTTGGGATTCCAGAAAACGCGGGGAAATTGCGGGGGTGGGTGGCATGAGGCGTGTCAGGGCAAGCAAATCCAGAAAGGGGCAGAGTCCAGGGGAAAAAGGAGAGGTGTGCATGTGATTGCAGGTAATGCTGGGACGGAGATATGTTCTTTTCGTCATGCCAACCCAATCCACCGCCTGCTTCTGTCTTCTTGAACCCATGCATCAGATGAGTCTGCTGACTGCCGGAACCATGAGTTGCCCCCAGGTCAATGACTAGGTTTGCCTGGTCGCTCCAAGATCCAAGCTCTGTGATCGGTCCTTTCAAGGACGGCCGGTTTTTCGAAATCCATGCGCGCCAATGGTTTGGTTCCTTCGATACGACCTGGAAATCTTCCGAGCTGCCACTTCCGGAATAGAGACCTCCACCAGCACCATGATCCCGTCGCTTTGCTGCTTCACTGCCAGATCTCCGGGAGCTTTCAGATAATCTTGGTGTGTTGTTCATTTGCAGCAGTTTCTGCTTGAGCATGCATGCAAGTTTTTAGACTATTTTGACATTTTAGCATTTGAACATTCTTGAAACACCTTCCGTTCGATAACGAATTCCCGGTACACACCACCCAAAACCAAGATGGAAGTTGAATCCATGGTATCATGCCCATTCCCTTAACCAGACCGCCCCGGAACCAAACACCGTCTCGGCACCCCGGCGATTCATCCTATCGCCCCATGCACGACCTCTGATGCTGTTGAAATGCCACGACTCCGATTTTCATCCCCGGCCCCCAGTTAAGACGCCACACAGCCCCGTTCTGACAAAAGCCCCGTCTCCCGCGCCCCCCCCCAATCAACTAGAGTCTGAGTGCTTAAGGCTCGCCCCAGATCTCGTCGGCAATCTGCCTCACCAGCGCCAGCTTCTTCTTCTCGTCCTCCAGGCTCAGCGGGTAGCCTGACTCGTGGGTGCTGAAGCCGCACTGCGGGCTGACGGCGATCTGCTTGAGGGCCTCCTCCTTGGTCTGGCCCGTGCCCTCGGCGACGTACTCGGCGGCCTTGTATATGCGCTTCTTCATCTCCTCCTTGTCCTCGAGGTCGCGCAGCTTGGTGCTGATGACGCCCACCACGACGTTGCGGTCCTTGGGCAGGTACTTGAGGGGCTCGAAGCCGCCCGCCCGCTCCGTGTCGTACTCGAGGTAGAAGGTGTTGACCTTGAGGTCGCGGAACAGCTTGGACGCGATGATGTCGTACGCGCCCTCGGCGAAGTGCCGCCCGCCGATGAAGTTGCCGCGGCACAGGTGCACGCCCGTGTGCATGTCGGCGGGGACCTTGGAGATGCTGTCGTTGTAGAGCTTGATGTACGCGTCGAGCAGGTCGTCCACCTCGCCGATGTTGTCCTTGTCCTCGGCCCAGCCCTGACGGAACTTTTGGGAGCAGAAGTCTGCCGCGCTTGTCAATTTGGTTCTATCTTGCAGCCAGTGTCATGCAGAGAGGCCGGGACTTATTTCGCTCCGAGACACAACTCGGAGGGACCAGCAAACTCACATGCCAGACCAGGGTCGTCAAACTGCACGTTCCTCAACCCGGCCTTGTACAGAAGGTCCAGCTCGGCCTGGTACACCTTCGCGACGTCCGCGAAGTACTCGGCATCGTTCGCGTACACGCCCTCCTTCCAGGCCTTGCCCTGCTTGTAGCGCATGTGGAACCAGGCGGGCGTGATCATGGTCAGCTTGATGTCGCCCCACCTCTCCTTGGGCAGCGCAGCCTGGACCAGCTGCAGCTCGTGCAGGTTGCTCTTGCTCTTGGCTGCGCTGTGGCTCAGCTTGGAGCCGGCGATGACGCTGTCGCCGGGCATGACCTTGCGCTCCTTCTCGATGAGCGAGACGACGTCCGGGTGGTAGAGGCGGAACATGCTGGCGTCGGCCTCCTGCAGGGCCACGGTGCCCTCGAACTCGTCCCACATCAGGCCCCAGAACCGCGTGCGGTTGTACTCGCCCGACGTCACCGCGCGGAAGCCCAGGTCCGTCTGGATCTTGGCCACCTCCGCCACCGACTGCTTCTCCAGCCCCGGCAGGCCGGCCTCCTCGGGCGTCTTGCCCTGGCGGATGGCCTCGCGGGCGTCCAGGAGGGGCTGGGGCCGGAGGAGCGAGCCCATGTGCTCGGCGCGGAAGGGAGGGGCCATATTGGGTGGTGGGGTGAGTTAAGGTGAGTTGAGGTGAGCTTTGCGGGGTGACGGGACGGAGTGAGGAGCAATGTTTCACAGGGCAGAGGTAGGTTGGGGACTTAATCTACTCGTGAGGATAGAGTTGGGTCAAGACGTCAGCTCTGCAACGCTCAATGTCTGGGGCCGACCTAGCAGATTTCTTTCGGCGCCCGTCCGCCCAACCCACTCTCACCAGCGGTGGTCAATAATGATGCCGAGGACGATCGCTAGTGCGGGGAACAGTGGGCATTCTGGCATTGAGGAGGGACCCCGAGCCAGTGCGGTCACATCCCTGCGCCACCGAACCGCTTTCTTGCTGGCCGCCGTTGGAGAAACTGGGGAAACTCTGTCGGGGCCGACTTGCTGACCTGCTTCTTGCTAACCCGTCCAATTGACAGCTAGTAAATATACATGTAGAGTAAGCTCGGATCTCAAGAAAAGTTCGCAGATTCGCTCGCCGATGGACCTAAGTAAGGCGCAGGAGGACCAGTAGGACAGACCCAATTTTGCCCCGGTGCCCACATCGGATTTAGTGTCTAATCCCGTGCTTATCTGTGGAGTGCACTCCATTGTTACCGGAAAGTATTGGTCCTAGACTTGAAGATCTCCAGCTCAAATTCGTGCGATGAGTTTTGAAAAACATGTCATTGGCTAGTTGTAGCATCTGCCAGGACAATTCTGTTACTGAGGACCCATATGTCTAGAAGGGAAATAAGTAGGTAACCATATCTATTATCATGCACCGGGAATCTATCATCGAGAATCCAGCCCGTCGCAACGAGGGCTCTGTTTCTCGAAAGGAGAATCTGTGTCCAGTGCAGAAAATGAGGCCGAAAAGCACGTTTCACGAGGAAATGGCCAATAGATTCGCGCTCCGGAGCAAACACCACTCTAACCTGGTGTCGCCGGGGTCGGCAAGGCTCTTGGTCACTGCTCTTGTCCACAACTGTCTCTCCAAGCAGAAATTTCCACGTTAATTTCGGTGTCGATTCCTTGACTTGAGACTATCAGATTGCCGCCTGCCAGACTGGTAAATCATCCATCCATCCTGCCTCTACTCCTCTATGTCATCGTAAGCCCAGTGTGCAACCTCGTACTTGGGCTCCAGGCTCAGCGAGATGGCATCTGACGGAAAAGTCGTTTTGTTCCACAGCGTACACTGCATGTCTGTTTTCTGTGAAATATTACTCGGGACTCTGACCTGTCCATACCTTTCAAAAAAAAAAAATTGTAGTACTGACCCGTCGCTGAGTAACCGCGACCCACTAAAAGCATGTCCTTAGATTTGTAGTTGTTCAGCCCACGCCAATTCTTCTGTCCTGGTGGAAAGGAAAGGTTCGTGCACACACCTCGGTAAGTCTTTGTGACACATCTCGACATAGTAGAACATCTGAATGAGCGGTACGAGCGAGCTGCAGACCGAGGGCTGCTGCTGAAAGGTGTTAGTGCTCTGCGGTGGAATTTTACACACATACTATCAAATTCCAAGGTGAACAGGAAGGATGCAAGCAATTTCAATATGCAGTCGGGCAGAACTTCGAACCCGGCCCTTTTGTTAGTTCAGCTCCAGGCAGAGTGTTTACGCTGAGTATGACTCAGTTCGGAAAGAGGTGGGCACGATACGCCTTTGATTTTCGTGCTGACGCAGCTTGATTGCATCCGCGCAGCTCGCTCAACTCGTGCGGAGTCTAGAACTGACTCAAGTGTGAGAAACCGCTTGCGGTTCCTGCTAAAGAGTTACCTTGTTGGTCTCGGGAGCTAACGTGCTTTTGGAGTTGGATGTTTGTTCGTCCGGGGAACTGACTACCCCTGGGGATGTTGCCCCACAAACCCCGTGGGGAAATCTTGGAGATGAACACATGAGATGAAATACAGGGAAGTCTGGTAAATGTTTTCCCCAGTCGCCATCACGTTCATAGCGAAAGCACCAATTCGTGCCAATGTCGGACCGACTCTCATATTGTTTGTTGCCGAGGCCCCTTTCCTTCCAAAAACAAAGATGTTGCCTCCGGCGTGCCTATAAATACGAAGCCAGAGAGCGTGCTTTGGGGGGAGGCCATGTCTTGCTGCTCCCCTGGCTTTTTCATTGTTTGTGTTCAATTTTGACACACAAGATTGCCCTCACACCATGACGTTCAGCTGGAGACATGTGGCTGCCATGCTGGTGGTTCACCTGGCCACTTTCGCTCAAAGTGTCACGGCCCAGAGTGATGCCCCTCTCACCGTTCAGACGACGGGCGGCGAAGTGACCGGCTTCATCAACGCAACCGCACCGCTTGTCCGTCAGTTCCTCGGCCTCCCATATGCTGAGCCTCCTGTGGGATCTCTGCGTTTCTTGCCTCCTATCCCCCCGACTAGAGAGCCCGGTCCGATCAACGCCACTACTTACGCTCCGGCATGTAAACAACAACGCAGCAGCAGCACGAGCCTATACACTGAAGTCCTTACCCAGTTCCTGATCAACGGGCCTGACTCTGAGGACTGCCTCTACGTCAACGTATATGCGCCTCTTAACCCAGTGGACGAAAGCCTCCCGGTCTTCATTTACATACCCGGCGGCGGCTTCACATCAGGCGGCTCGAACTCGCTCTACAAGATCCCGGACCAATGGATCCAACGAACACAGTCACACATCGTCGTGATAATGCAGTACCGCGTGAACGCATTCGGCTTTCCCAACGGCG
This sequence comes from Diaporthe vaccinii, assembly GCA_039880775.1. Taxonomy (NCBI): domain Eukaryota; kingdom Fungi; phylum Ascomycota; class Sordariomycetes; order Diaporthales; family Diaporthaceae; genus Diaporthe; species Diaporthe vaccinii. The sequence continues at coordinate 1,101,272 of JBCEDN010000015.1, read as the reverse complement.
AGGCAGCCCACGAGAACGTCGGGCTGCTGGACCAGCGCCTGGCCGTCGAGTGGACACGAGACAACATCGAGGCTTTCGGGGGCGACAAAGACCGCATGGTCCTCTGGGGTCAGTCTGCCGGGGGCATGTCATCATCCGTGTACGGCTACGGGTACCCGGATGACCCTATTGTGGCCGCTACGATCTCGGATTCAGGGGCCGCCTCGCCGTCGAACCTCGGCCGTCAGCCTGGGAATTATACAACTTTCAGCACCCTTGCCAGCCTGGTAGGCTGTGATGGTCTGACCGGAAATGCCTCTGCGGAGCTTGAGTGTGTGCAAGGTGTGGATGCGAATACGCTGCAGGACTTTGTGTCCAACACGTCGAGCCTCAGCTTTGGGCCGGTCCTGGATAATGTCACCTATTTCTCCAACACGACGGATCGCATAGCGCAGGGCTTGTTGGCCAAGATCGTAAGTGCTGCCAGAGATCAGATTCTACGTTGCCAGAAGTTGACCTGTGGACTCTGTAGCCGGCTATTCTCGGACACAATGCCAACGAGGGTGCGTCATCTGGCGTCTTCAACGAGACATCAGGGCCTTCGCAGGCGACAAAAGACGCCTTTCAAGCGACGATCGGCTGCCCCGTCGTCCTGGAAGCGAGGTAAGTCACTATGGAATTTCTGGACAGACCCTGGCTTTTCTTTCACTAACAGCAGCGTCCCTACTCCTAGCAATCGAGCGAGGGCTGGATATCCAACATATCGTTACTTCTACGAGGGGAACTTCACCAACATCTCACCACTGCCATGGGTCGGTGCTGCACACAGCTGTAAGTGATTTATCTACATCATCAGTCCTCTAGCCCACAGTACAAGGACACGGTCTAATCTGAACGAAAATTTGCCAGCTGAGCTCCCACTGCTCTTCGGGACGCATTTCGAGTACCGTGGAAACTCGACCGAGTTCGAATGGGAGACAAGCTACGGAATGGAGGCGCTCTGGCTCTCATTTGCCTCCAATTCCTCGGCAGATCCCACAGACGGGATCTCGGTAACGTGGCCCAAGTACAGTGAGGACACAACCTCTCTGGCTGTATTTGCTGCGAACGACACCTGGGTCCAATTCTCGGCTGGCGACTTTGGTGCGGGAGTACAGTGCACCTGAGCACTTCATGAACGGACGCGTTCGATCGCGATCCCTAACATGTACAGTGGTAATCGGATACAATATTTCACTTCGCAATTACAGCTCAGTCGTGAAGGTGGAATATCAATTGATAAAATTCTCACGCAAACTGACTTAAACATACTACCGTGGAGGCTAGAAAGGGCTCCAAAGGAACGAAGAAGCTAGAAGCGGTTGGACCCCCTCAACTACCCCCATCTGCTGTCTCTGTCCCGTCAAGTCCAGTTGTCTTTTCCTGTCAAAATCTGCAGCCACCCGATCAAGATACTCGTAGCAATTAGCGTCGGCTACAGCCTCTGGCCGTGGCTTCACGCAGTCCTCGCCAGTCTTCGCATCCAGTGTGATGAAGAGGTTCCTGACCAGTAACCCTGCCGCAAACCCCAGCTTCTCATTCTCAAGCTCCGCGTCGAAGAGCGCATTGTTGGCCATGGCCAGGGTGCATCTCCTCATCATAGTCAGGAACGACCGTCCCCCGCCGTCTGTCCGGTGGATGTCGGCACCAAATTCGAGCAGGATTCTGAGGGCTTCCGGCTTGGCGGGTCTCAGCTTCTCGACGAGGGTGAGGAAGTGCAACAGTGGCGGCCTGGTGCAGTGGTCACCAGAGTTGGGATCCGCTCCCTTCTCTAGCAAGATCCTCAGGGAGTCTGGCCAGGCGAGGGCATAGTGGATATAACTCAGAGACCGTGGGTCTTGCGGCATCGGTGGGAGCTGCATGTGCTGCAGGATAAGCTCGAGGGGGCTTGGCAGCCTATTGCTGGCATCCGCCTGGCAAGACTCATGTGTGTCTTCATGAAGATCCAAGGAGTCTATGGCTCTCATGAAGGGAGTCCGATAACGGCTGTCTCCCAAGGCCAGATGCTTCACGTAACGTCCAGCAGGGGACTTGCGGACATGATTATCCCAGTCCTGATCCGATGGTGCCGAGTGGGGATCAGCGCCATGGAGAAGCAGGTACTTGATCATGGGCCGGCACCCAATGTCCACGGCGTAGGAGAGAGGCGTCTCCCACTTGGAGTCGAAACTGTTCACCTCTGCGCCTCTGTCTAGAAACAGCTGAGCGATAGCGACGTTTGAATGATACTTGCAAGCTTTAGGAAGGAGCCAAGAAGCGTCTCTTGGGTTAGCCGAGTCGATTCCTAGCCTGTCAAGCAAGTGTTTGATCACTTCCGTTGCAACCCCATCGGCATCTTCGTACTGTTCGAAGGCCATCTCGAGCATCTCGGGTGCCGTGATTTGATCTTTGAAGAGATCGAGATGGAAGTTTAGCTGCTTGAGGTCTTTTCGGTCGAAACCGTTGCGGATGTCATCGTATAATTGTTCGTCTGGTATCTTGAGGGCTGCTCCATGGCCGATCAGAAGGCGACACTCGTTGAAGAGGCGGGAGGCGTATGAATGAGCAACCACGCGATCCAGGTATCCAACCCCAAAGTTCGCGACCGAGCCATGCTGAATAATGAAGTCGATAACGGAAGCATCACCTGTGGTTCGCGAAATTTGCAGCGCACGATCGAATGCGCAGTACCCACGGTCGGTATATATATCAAGTCGAGCTCCATAACGCAGCAGCAAATCGACCTTGCTCGCCACCGTGGGACGGAAAACGTCAACATCAAGAACCATGTAGATGGGAGTCCTGCCGTGAATATCCTTGGCATTCACATCGAACCCCACGTCGAGGAATACCTGCACCGTGCGCGCGAGTGATGCGTCGTCGGCCAAAACAAGCTGGAGGGGTCTCATCGCACGCCATCCATCACTTCTTGCCCCAAGCTGGGCAAGCCGCCGGATGAAGTTCTCTCTGTGTTCTTCCCAGGTGGCACGTTCTTGCCCATCTGCAAGCGTAGGCGACGAATTACGCCAAGCAAAACGCCAATATGGTTGTGTGGTCATGAGTTTAAGTTCGTACCATATTTCTGAAATATCGAGGGGCAGACCTTTGTCAAGAAGCACGACGGCGGCCTCAAAGAAGCCCACCTCGCAGGCCAAACATAACGGCGTTCGGCCAAAACGGTTGAGTTCTCGGGTGTGCTGAGACGCTCCTAGATCTAACAGCATTTTCACGGCTGGTAGACTCCCGGGTCGTAAGCAGGCATAATGCAAAGCGACGCCGCCTGTGCTGTCAGGCTCATCCACGTCAAACAACCCGCTGCCAACAAGGAATTCAATAGCCGCAGTGTTGTTACAGAGAGCAGCCGTTTGAAGTATATCTGGTTGCCTGGAGAATTCATCTCTTGGGGATCGAATAGCAGCGCCGCGAGATATGAGAAGCTTTGCCGTGGATAGGTTGTTGCTGCAGACTGCTATGTGGAGCGGTGTCCACGTGAGCCCGGCCTCCGAATGCCTGCTTCCAATGTCATGACAATGGCAAAGGTTCTGCGCCAATGACTCCAGTCTGGCGCCGTGCCTCAAGAGCCACAGCACTGTGGCATCTTGCCCAAATCTAGCGGCAACATGAAGTGGCAGGAAGCCGACTGCGTGTGTAGCACGATGCCATGGATGTCGGGCAAGGCGCTGGCAGACGACGGGAAGCCGTGAGCCACTGCTGTCGTTGAGCTCAGCCCCGCAAGATCGCATGCGTTCGAGTGTGTTGATATGGCCATGCTCAGAAGCCCAGTACAAGGCGCTGTTGCCCTCTTCCTGCACGCTGTATCGGTGAAGGACCACAGTCGCCAGGTCATTCAGGCGCCGGTTCGCCCGGGCGAGGCACGCCTTGCCTGGCACGTCACACGCTTCAGCAATCAAGATGATGATCTCGTCTGGAAGATCGGAAATGGAAGCCATGATAATGAGACCTCAGTCAGGCGTGTTATGATGGACGTACGCTGTGAAGGGAGTCTCTTCGACACGAGCCGCAGAAGAGGTGGAGTTGCTTGCCAGGCGGGTAGTGTACCCGGGGACTTGCCCTAACCCCGTCGCCTGCTGCCAAGACATCAAGGAGCATCCTAACACGCTCCGTCTAAGTCACCTTGGTGTATGCAGGTGCGTGGATCTGCCTACGGAAAGAGGTCGGCGATTGCAGGGCAGAATTCATCATCATCACCCATCTTACCTACATCCGACAGTTTGCTGTTGTATGCAGCTCATAGCCATCAACCACCTGTGCCTGTTGGACTCTTTCGTGACAACAATCTAGCATTAACGAATATTTGAGATATGCTGTACTTATGCGCTGCAGATGGATAGCTGGTCACAAGTTAAGACACAGTAGTCCTTCAGTAGATTGATATTGAGCTAGCCAGAGAACTTACTTTGAAGAGATTTCCGGGAAGAAGTGCATCCGATGCGTGCAACTTTGATGTCATGGCCGTCCCGCACGACTTGAACTTCATCCATGGGCAGTTAGACAGTTGGACACTCCAATCTATATTTCTACCGTGCTCATAACCCTTCTGAAAGCCACTGTGACCTATACTTATGCACGCTTTAGGATGACGTGCAGAATGTCTGACGTGACTCTACCATGGAAATCTCACAAGACTTCTTGCGATACAAGCTGTGATAAGAGCGAGATTTCCAGATGAACTTTGTCCGGCAATGAATTCATGCCCATCCAGGGTTAACATTAGTGTATGCCTGAAAATAAACACTGTTGATTGGGTCAGACATATCAGGCGCGAGACGCTCATATGGAGAGTAAAGGGCCTGGTTGATTCGGCTGCAAACAGTCTCAGCGATTTAGTCTTTAATCACCGACTCGTCACGTCCAAGCCACGATGAACCTGTTATTCCTGTCCGGTCAGCTGTCCGTCTGTCAGTTACAGCCTTTCCTCAAAATTATCATAAAGACAAAACTCTGCCGCATTCAAATGCTGTGAAAAACATTTGAGTACGCCCAGAGCCAGCATGGACACGGAGAAGCCAATGCGGCGATACTGTTTCACCTCCTAATCTTCTTTTTAGCTCTTGCAAGAACGGATCGAGGTCCGTGGCCAAAGCTGTGGAGTAGGAGGGTATGACAGTGTCGTCTGCCCACTCTGGAATCATTCCCACTGGGACTCGAGCATCCGTGTGGCATTTATTGGAACAATTGACCTCTGGCCACACTGGCGGTTGGCAATAGAGTGACCAATAATGGCTGACGTCTTGGACTTTTTCCATCGCTTCAATCTGTAAAACAACGCTCTCACTACCTAGATATATAGTCAAACATGATGAGAAGGCAGTTGTTATGGCACTGAATAAGTTTTAGAGAGTTTGTTAGTGATATCTGAAGCTGAAATCAGACGACGTTTCTTGAACAGCGTGTAAATATTTTGAGGAACCGTACTATGGACATCTGCGTCGTGGACATCTCTGCTAAACTCGTATACAAGGTTAATAGACATGGTACGACGGCCGCACTAGTTGGAAATTAAGCTTCGAAGCGATAGATATATTGTCTTCTATTTCTGGAATGAAGCTTTCGGACATCAGATGAGCAGGGGCGATGCTTCACCTACTTGCACTAAGTAACAGCACGAGTCATTCGGCTTGTCAAAATCGGCGGTCCAGCTTGCAAACTATATTTTCTAGATGACTGCTTTGAACTGCTTCATCGTATGATCTATGCAGTTGGGAGAATCTGAACATGTACAGGCAGTAGAAGAGAAGACTAGACAGCCGGGTAACCATGGCCTCGATTAATTGCACCTTTATTTCATGCGGGTATATTCCGCTAGCCCGCGACGAGGTTAAGATTATATATCTGGGCGGGGATATTCTTCGAGTCTGTCATCCAGCTGTCGCCTCTTGGCATCCAATCTTCAATGTAGGACGGGCTGATTGGATGCCGTTCTATAAGTGCTGTGAATCGGGGCCGCATTAGCCTCGTGATGCTTCAAGCATTACTTGCTCAATGCGAAACTGTAATGCATGTACTAAACTGGCCTTCACGGGCTCTAAGTCTCCACTATAGTGCTCATGTTGTGTGTGGCGGAGGTCAGACTCAAACCAATCAGCACGGGTCAGCTTCCCGACGATATGCTTCCCGCTACGACTCGCAACATGTCGTTGTCACCACAGGATGTACAAGAGTAATATGCTGCGGCCCTCGGACAATATGCATCTGGCCGAGACGGCAGGAGATTCAAATACAGGGCTGCCGTATGCTGCGGTACTCATCAATTTACTACACGACCTGCGGCTTGTGTATTCCACATTACTTTTCAAGATGAAGCTCGCTGCACTTTTGATAGTCTCGATTGTGTCTGCTGGGGCTAGTGCCGGATACATCGTCTCGGATCTAACGCGCCGCGTCAAGTCGCAGTCCGGGGCGACCTTGAGGCGAACCCAGCGCCTGGCGAGGCGGCAGTCGGCTTCGGTCGAGACGTTCCTGCCGCAGGATGACCATAGCCAGTACCTGATCAACTTCACCGTCGGGACGCCGCCACAGTCGGTGGCCGCCATCCTCGACACGGGCTCGACAGACGTCTTCATTCCATCCACCACTCATCAGAAATGTCAGGCCGGCGAGTGTGTGGCTGGGGCTTTCGATGCTGCCACTTCCACGAGTCTCAACGTACTCATAAAGGATGGGTTCAAAACACAGTTCGTTGATCCTGCGGATACGGATAGCGGGGACTGGATCGATGAGACTATCACTATCGGAGGATCTAAGCCTGTCACGAAGGCCATCATGGCAGTGTCGAACTCAGGGTGAGTCATACTTGGGCAACTATGCCGTAGTCACTGATCCCTATAGAGCATATGATGGCTCTTGAACATCCCATTCATAATTGCCGGGCTGACTGGTACATATCATGTGCCCAGATTCGATGCGATCGGCGTCTTCGGCCTCGGCTACGCCCAAAATGAAGCTGTTCCGAATCCAAATGGCAACGGAACCTACCCAACCGTGTTGGACACCTTGGTATCACAAGGACTTATTGCCCGACCAGCCTACTCACTACACCTCGATTCGGTAGACCAGGCCGGCGGAAGTATCTGCTTCGGTTGCATCGACGAGTCCAAGTTCAACGGTCCGCTGACGGCGCTCCCTATACAACCAGGCACCTCGGCTAGGGTCCCCGAGTTCTACGTCACGCTGTCATCCATCGTCCTCACCGACGCCGCGGGAAAAGAAACGGCCTTGACACCCGACGGCTTCGCGCAGAGCGCGCTGCTTGACTCCGGGACGTCCACGACCGGCCTGCCGAACAGCATCTTCGAGCCCATTGCCAAGGGCCTCGGTGCCGTGGGCGTTGACGTGAGTGACAACCAGGACGGCAGCCAGATCATCTACACTGTACCCTGCGAGCTCAAGGCCACCAACGCGACGCTGACATACATGTTTGGCGGCACCGACGCGAGCGCCTCCAGGGTCGTCGTGCCGCTTAGCCAGGTCATTGGAAACACGGGCCAGGATTTCAACACTTCCGAATTCGCGAGCCCAGAGGGCGGATGTGACATGGGGTTCGAAGGTCCCATAGCCGGCGTCGCGATACTGGGCGACACGTTCATGCGCAGCGCGTACATGGTGTTCGACCTCGCCAACAATGTTGTCGCAATGGCCCAAGCGAAGGTAGGCGGCGTGGGCGACAACGAAACACATCCGAGTGGCGCCTGCATCAAGGAGGTCCCAGCAGGCACGGGACTGCCGGGCGTCAATGTCACCGCCTCGGCCCCTGGCACGCAGATACCGGCTGAGCTTGCTGATGTGAAACCCAACGTGACGGCCGCTACTAAGGGGCCGGATGGTAAGATACAGCCAGGGAAGCCTACGTTTAACCTACTTTGTTAAAACACTACTATTCTATGGCGCTGGTCGTCGTGTACAGGAGGAGGCTTGGACTTGGTGTCGTTCGACAGTACACTTAGTATACTTACTATCCATTTCCAATACAAACAACTTTACGATCCCTCTCCCGGGCGTAGTATGTTGTTGACGACAAAACTGGGAACCGAGATGATAATAGGATCAATCAAGCCCCGCGTTCACCACTACACCTTCGACAGCCTGATATAGCACTGCGTAGGCTCCCGAGCGAACTTCTGCACGGCATTATACGAACTCAGCTCCGCAGGACACTGCCTCAGCTCAAAATGCCACACCACAAGGGCAATCTGGATCCTCAACGCCTGCATTGCAAGCCTCTTACCAAAACAACCTCGAGGCCCAGCCCCAAATGGCAATGATGGACCAGCCATGGGGTCAAAAGTCGTGCCCTCCGCGGTTGTCTTGAGCCACCGCTCCGGCCGGAAGGCACCGATATCACCGTCTTCCCAGGCCCCTGTGAGTGCTTTGGCATTAGAGGCAATCTCCCTCCGCGCGCCGGGATTGCGCAGCCCGTCGTCAACCGGCATGTTTGGGGTGAGATACCCGGCTCCGTTGGCCATGAGGAACACGTTGGTGTCGCGCGGAATATGCCGGCCCAGGACTTCGGTGTCGCACATTGCCCGCCGCACCACGAACGCGATCGAGTTGGCGTGCCGCAGGGTCTCCTCGACCACGGCGTCAAGATACGGGACGTGGGCACCTGCCAGCTCCGTGTAGGTAGGGGCCCGCTCTTCACTGGCGGCGGTGGGGAGAGCAGCCCGCAGGTCGGATCGCAGGCGCTCTTGTGCTTCCTGGTTGTCGGAGAGCATCTTGACGGACCACGCCATGGTCGTTGCCGTCGTGTCGTGGCCCGCCATCATGAAGCCTATAAACTCGTCATTGATCGCACGGCTGTGGTACTCTGGCCTGCGGCCCTCCTTGGACGCCGTCTCTCGCTCGCGGAGGAGGACAGAGTGTAGAGCGCTGCGTGGCTGGGAGGTGGTGCTAGGGTTCTTTTCGTCGCCCATAGTTTCGATGAGAGGGATGCACTCGTCGACCTTCCGGCGAACGTACTCCTCCTTGATGGCGATCGCCCTCCTCATGTAAGGAAACTTGCGCATCACCCACGACGTGAGAGCCGGCAAGGGTGACAGCTGGTTCTCCGTCAGTGACATGGAGAGGGTAATGATGGCCGCCGAGATGGGCGGCACGGTGTCCCCGTCCTCAGGGAAGGGCACCGGCTCGTCGCCGCTCTTGGTGGATTCGATCCCCGCCGTCCACTTCTGAGCCTCGCGGAGGCGCTGCACAGTAATGTTCTCTGCCTCAGCCAGGCCAAACGCCGCCGCGAGGATGGCGTCCAGCGCGAGGTACGTCAGGTCGTGGTGGGCAGAGAACGGCCTGCCGGCAGCCTTGTCGCACTTGACCTCCCACACGCGGATCATCTCCTCCGTGGCCCTGTACATCTCGGGCGCGCTGACCTCGCGGATGAAAGTCGGGGCCATGAGATGGTTGACCAGTGCGCGGTTCCTCCGGAACTGGTCGTCGGTGCTGAGGAAGTGGGAGTGCTGCTTGGGGATGAGCCCACCGACAATCTCGCCGAAGAAAGGCGCCCGGTCGAACTCGCGGTTGCGGCGGAGCAGGATGTCCTGGCTCTCGAAGGGGTCCGTAATCACGACCCAGGGAAGCGAGAAGGGCTTGATGAACACCTGCACGATGGGGCTGTTGTGGCGGTCTGTTAGGGAGGTGAGCCAGCACTGCAGAGTGTTAGCACAGTGATAATATTGGAATTCTGATGGCTTGAAATCAAGTCCACCAAGACACGCACAAATATTCGCTTCGTGCGCCTGACGTATCTCATCATCTCGGGCACATCACCAAAGAGCTTTCTTGCCGCATCGCGGTCGTATGGAATGCCGGGCAGGGGCTTTGGTAGAGCTGCACGGTGGCCAATGTAAAGCACGGCGAGGACGATCGTCCATGCAAAGGTACTGTATAGAGACATGATGGCTGCCATGATGTCTGTGGAAGTGACTGTTGAGTGGTCAGGTAATGGTCTATAGGTAAGAAGCGATCAAGCTGAATAGGCGAGCAGGTTGATAATAAAGTGGTCGACCATGCAGGTCACGCTGCGGAGGAGATGCGAGGCACTTTCGGCAGCATGCGAGGGTAACGTAGTGCTGACAGAGTCACATTTTCATCGGCGAATTGGGGAGGCACGCCTATCATACATCATGTTCTATCATTCATGATCTACGATGTGTCCATCTCCAACCAATAAGAGACTAAGGCCATACGTGGTCATTGCCCAGACACCCCAAAAGACGCACCTACAACCCAACACTCTCCAGCACAAAACTAAAGCTGATCTCCTCAGCCTTCACCAGCAGATCCTCCCTCACGCCAGGTCCACAAGCTGCCGTGCCTACTCCGGCGACCTGGTAGTCCAACCTCAGCAGCGTGGCGTCCTCCTCGACCAGGTCAGGCGGGTGCCGCGCGCTCTGGATCGTCTCGGCAGAGTGGTTGCTCGCCACCCAGCTGAAGCCACCCTCGAAGCCCTGCGCGACAGCTCTGACACCAGCGTCGTGATTGTCCGTGAGGGTCACGTACCGCGCCTCCATGCGGTTCGCATTCTCCTGCGGGACCTCGTACGGCGTCTGCAGGTCCTTGACCGAGTCGACGGTCCAGACCCCGGTGCGCTGCGAGTCCTTCTTGTCCGGGTAGCTCTCGCCGGGGCCGAGGCCGAACCACTTGACCTTGTCGAGCTTCTTGCTCAGCCTCAGGTTCAACCCCACCCGGGGTACATGCGTGGGCTTCGCGCCTGTGGGCTTGGCGCTCTTGACGTCAATTTGCAGGGTGCCGGTGTTCGTGATTGTGTACTCGATGTGGCACTCATATCCCCATGCCAGGATTGCCGGTGTGATGAATATGTGAGACTTCAAGACGGCCTTGTTAGGATCGGAAGTGTCGACAGTGAACGAACGGCCCTGGCTTTCCAGCACATCCACGCCGAAGCGCTGCCAGTAGGGTAGCTCGCCAGGAACGTCGTTGTCAGTGGCAGGGCGCCAGAAGGATGGCTCGATAGCGATACCGGTGGTGGGGTCGGCCTCGAGGATAGACACGCCGTTGACGGCCCAGGAAGTCGGAGCTCCGCGAGCGCGGTCGAATGTGAAGTTATAATTGGGGCCGGAGACGTTGACCTTTGCACCCGCCGAGGTAACTTTGACCGGAGACGACATCTTGTTCAGAGCCAGAGACGTCGTTGAGGAAGCCGCCTTGGATACCTGCCACTGCTTCCACGCAATTTCGTGGCCGGCGGCTGCCCAAGATGTCTCGTCACGAAGGGTCAGCGACACAGTCACATACACCTCCTTGCTGCTCTTGTACTTGGACAACGGCCCGCTCAGATCAATCTCGCCCTTCTTGCCAGCTTTGATGTCAGGAATGTCAAGCTTGCCGGATGCAAGGAGCTTGGACCTAAAAAGGTTTATTAGCGAACAAATCTTGACTGGGCGGCGGGCAAGACCACTTACTCCTCCCCGAACTCCTCCACCTTGTAGGATGCTGCGAGGTGCTTGAGGTCGATGAAGTCGTAGTAGTTCTCCAGAGTAAGCTTCTGGCCGTTGACGGAAAGCCCCACTGGCTGGATGACCTTCTTGTACTCGGTCAAACCTGGAGTAGGCTCATGGGTGCTGAAACACAACCCATCCATGACGAACGTCCCATCATTAGGAACATCGCCGAAGTCGCCTCCATACGCATAGTATCCACCCTTGCCGGTGCCGTCACCGTCCTCTTTCCAGAGGCCGTGGTTTGCCCACTCCCAGATGAAACCACCTTGGAGGCGAGGGTGTGTCCGGAAAAGCTCCTCATAATCTTCCAGCCAGCCGGGACCGTTGCCCATGGCGTGTCCATACTCGCAAAGGACCACGGGCTTTTCAAACTTGCCATCCTTGACGCCTTCGGTCTGGGACAGCTTGAGCAGCCGCTCGATGGGTGGATACATGTAGCTGTACATGTCGGCAGACTCCGCATGCACATCACCTTCGTAGTGGATCAGCCGTCCTGGGTCGACCTTCTTGCCGTAATCGTACATGGCCTTGTGGTTTTGGCCGTAGAATGCCTCGTTGCCCAGGCTCCACACAATGACAGATGCGTGGTTCTTGTCACGCTGGACAAGATCCCGCATACGGTCTACGTATGCCTCCTTCCAGGCCGCGTTGTCGGTGGTGAACTTTGCGGCTTGGGGGAAGGTGAACTTCTTACGCTCCTCGTAGTCCTGGTGCTCAGGGATGTCCTGAGGCCTGGCGACCGCGTCATAGAAACCGTGGCATTCGAGGTCAGCCTCGTCCATGACCCAGAGACCAAGCTCATCGCACATATCCAGGATCTTAGGATGGGAGGGGTAGTGAGAGCAGCGAAGAGCATTGACGTTGTGCGTCTTCATGAGAAGCAAGTCACGCTTGATGAAGTCAAGCGGAACAGCCCGGCCAAAGTGGGGGTGATGCTCGTGCCGGTTGACACCCCTCAGGCGGATTGGAGTGCCGTTGACGGTCATAAGCCCGTTCATGAGCTCGACCTTGCGGAAGCCAACTCTCTGCGTGACAGTGTATGGTTTCGAAGAGGAGCTGCTGAGAGCGAGCTCGACGTTGTAGAGGTATGGCGACTCGGCAGTCCACTTCTCCGGCTTGTTCACAGGTATGGAGAGATCGACTTTGGATGTACCTGACCCCACAGAAACTTCTTTCGTCTCGATGACCTTGCCGCCCTCCTTATCCAGCTCTGAGAGTGTGAGCTTCAGAGTTGCCTTCTCTTTACTAAGCACATCCACTGAAGCCTCCAATGTGGCATTCTCATAGTTGGAGTCGAGGTCAGTTCGCAAGAACCAGTCGTCGATTCTGGTTTCGGTGGGGAAAGCAAGCAGATGGACGTCTCGGAAGATACCTGTGGCGGAGTTCAGCATGAGGTACGCATGACACGCCGGGGATGGGCATAGTTACCAGAAAGCCACCATTGGTCCTGGTCCTCGATGTATGTGCCATCTGACCACTGGTAGACGCGCACAAACAATTCGTTTGGCCCGTCCCTGGTGACATAGTCGGACACATCGAACTCGTGCGGATTCCTCGACCCCTGCGCATAGCCTACCAGCACACCGTTCACAAAGACATGGTACGCGCTGTCTACTCCGTCGAAGCGCAGTCGCAGCTGTGCTCCTGAGTCCCAGGTGTTTGGAACGTGGAATGCCCTCCTGTAAGTGCCGGTAGGGTTGTCGCTGGGTACGTAAGGAGGGCAGACGGGGATTGGGAACTGAACATTGGTGTACCAGGGCTTGCCGTGTCCCTGGAGCTGCCAGTGACCAGGCACGTTCAGCTTCCCCCAGGCTGTGGTCTCGCCGGCCTCTGGCTCGGGGGCCTCGAGCGGGTTGGGGGCGTAGTGGAAGTCCCAGCTGCCATTGAGCAGCAGAGAGGTCTCCGGGATGAAGTAGGAGCGGGCGGGGAGACAGTTGCGCCTGAAGACGGCCTCGTTGATGTAGTCGGGCCTGTCCTCGTGCTCCTGAAGAGGAATGCCGCGAGGAGCCATCCTGAAGTTCTGTCCCATTGAGGTCTCTTCACGAGTTGGGAAAGCTGGGGAAGAGGTGGGAGTGTGGGTGGGGTGGGGAGGGGAGGGGAGGGGAGAGCGAGCAGTGTGAGCTTTATCTAGAGCTCTACCGGCAATGACACGAGCTTTGGCTAGAGCTGCAGTGACCACAAGAATGAGACCTTCGAGACGACGATGCGTGCAGTGACCACGATAATAATGTGACTGTCAACAGTGGGCGGGGCGGACAGCTCCCGAGACGATCTCGCTCCTGCTTGGATGAGTAGGCCGAAATATGTTACTCTGCAGGGACGATGATGCTAGAAGTCCACAATTCTGCATGGGGCACGTCTGCGATTGAAACCCGCACATGCATGGATTGCCTGTTTCCGAAGAACGAGTCGGTAGTGATGAGAATGTTTTTGTTCTGGTCGGGAGCGGGCAATCCTCGGTTGAATAGGCCAAGCCAAGTGAACAAAATTGGGACTGTTTTTATTTTCTCTGCCAGGACCTGACGAGCAATGAAGCGCTTTCGCACATGTCGTGCCTGTCCATGGCGGGGTCAAGCTCACCCCAATTGACTCTCCCTTCTTACCCCGCATTCTCCGCAACCGAACCAGCACTCACATGTTGACTGTTGCTCAACGGCGACAATCTTTGAGCACTGCAGTACAGTGTTATCGCTGTAGACCGGTCTATACGCGATCTTGGTTTCTCTCACGCGAGACAAGTTCCTGACAATGTGCAGATCGAGACTATCTGGTGCAATACAAGAATTACCTCGCAAGGAGTTTGATCCCGCGAGGAAGACAGTGCAATCCAGATTTTGGGCAGCTGATCTCGTAAAAGCATCCTGCAAGACAGGTAAAAAAGTCTAGATGGTGGCACTAGGGGAGAGGTATCTATGCGCTTCGTTTCTGAGTGAAGGTACATGTGGAGGTAGCTGCAGCGCAAGAACAGGAGGACCAGCCGGGGAAGACGGAGCCGAGCTTGGGGAAAAGGGTGGGTCGGTCAGGCAACCCCGTCCTCACCCCAGATCAGCCCAGGCCCTGCCCCGGCTTGTGCAAGCCACGAGATGGAAGGAGTGGGGCACGGCACATCCAGCAGTTCTTGCCCGACATACCGAGCTGCCTTTCCTTCTTTTGTACGGCGTGCATTTACCCGCACCTCTCTCGAGCCACACTGCCCGGATTGCTTGACTTCTCCCTTGCCTGGCTGCTTCAAGGCAAAACGAAGCCAATGGGCCGTCCGGAGCCGACGTCCAACATGCACGCCTCCTGCCACAAGCAAGGGTCCGTAGCGCACCAGGCTGGCCATCTCCGGCCATTGTCTACTAGGGCCATCGCATGTCGCTGCCCATGGGGTGCTGTCTACAGACAGCACCCACCAATGGCAGTAATGCGGGGGACCCAGGAACCAACCACACCCCCCTGATGCCCTCTGCTCACTCTGCATCTCCGACCACATGCCCATGGGCCCGACGCGTCGGACCAGTTCTTCGGTTCACCACCGTTCAAGCTCACGCCAGCATGGGTTGGCCGGATGGTTGGTTGCCTTGGTCGACTGTCGGTCCATGCCCGCTAGGCTTGTCTTGACGCCCTCTGTCTGGCCCCAATGTTGCCCTGCGTCTCGCTTATCCTGCCCTCGAAGTGCTGCACATATAAAGTTATGCCTCCTGCCTCCACCCACCCTCTCGCCCCTCAGCCTCTCGGATCACGCCAGATTGGGTGGACTGCAATTCTTCAACATATCTTCAACAGCCGCTGAGATACCCAGGCATTCATGGCGACCATGGACGAAAAGCCTACCGGCGTTCACAATGTCGATCACCACGACGACCCGGCCAACATCGACCATGTCGTTCACATAGCCCATGAAACAGACGGCAAGACTTCTCCCTGGACATGGCCAATGTTCCGGCTCTACCTTGTTCTCGCTGTTGCTTACCTCTGCGGGTACGTTCCCACTCTTCTTCTGCGAAAGAGAGGAGAGAGAAAGAGACAAAGATTCTCTTTTCTTGTCAAAAGGTGACATTGCTGACATGATCCTAGCTGCCTGAATGGCTACGATGGGTCGCTTATGGGTGGTCTGAACGGAATGAAAGCGTATCAGCGCTACTTCAACATGTTTGTACCCCCTTCAGTGCCAGACTCTGGCAAAGATGCTAATCATATCCGAAAAATAAAGGACGGAGGCAGGATCCGGAACCGGCCTCGTCTTTGCCATGTACAACATTGGTTCAGTCGCAGCCGTCTTCCTCACCGGCCCTACAAACGACTACCTCGGACGACGCGCCGGCATGTTCATCGGCTCGGCCATTGTTATTATCGGAACATGCGTGCAAGCCCCTTCCACCACCCAGCGCCAATTCCTCGGCGGTCGGTTCATTCTCGGCTTCGGTGTCAGCTTCTGCTGTGTCTCCGCGCCGACGTATGTCAGCGAGATGGCCCACCCCGCCTTCCGTGGTACCCTGACCGGACTCTACAACTGCACTTGGTATATCGGTAGTATCATTGCTTCGTGGGTCGTGTATGGGTGTGCCTATATCCCCGACCACACTCGGGCGTGGCGGATTCCCATCTGGTGCCAAATGATTACTTCTGGGCTTGTCGTGATCTTCGCCTTCACCTTGCCGGAGTCGCCTCGTTGGCTCATTGCCCGAGACAGGCATGAGGAGGCCGCCAGAGTCCTGACCAAATACCATGGCGAGGGTGACCCGGACCATCCTTACGTTCAGCTTCAGTTGAAGGAAATGGCGAATCAGATCTCCAGTGAAGCGTCGGACAAGAAGTGGTGGGACTACCACGAGCTTTGGGACACCCACTCAGCCCGCAGGCGTTTGATTTGTGTCCTCGGCATGGCTTGCTTCGGTCAACTCAGTGGTAATTCCCTATCAAGCTACTATCTGCCTACTATGCTCGTCAACGCTGGCATCACCCAGGAGCACACAGTCCTAGCCCTGAACGGTATCAACCCCGTGCTCTGCTTCTTCGGCGCTTGTCTCGGCGCCCGTATGACCGACGTCGTGGGACGACGGCCTCTGCTGCTATACTCCATCGTCTTCTCGTCGCTCTGCTTCGCCATCATCACGGGCACTTCAAAGCTGTCTATCGATCAGCCAGACAACCACTCTGCAGGAAACGCCACCGTCGCTTTCATCTTCATCTTCGGCATTGTCTTCTCTTTCGGTTGGACACCCTTGCAGAGCATGTACATCGCCGAGACGCTACCCACAGCCACCCGCGCCAAGGGTACGGCCGTTGGCAACTTTGCCTCTGCCGTTTCTAGCGTCATCATCCAGTACAGCTCCGGCCCGGCGTTCGAGAAGATTGGCTACTATTTCTACATCGTCTTCGTCTTCTGGGATTTGTTCGAGGGCGCCTTCATGTACTTCTTCTTCCCCGAGACCAAGGGTCGCACTCTTGAGGAGCTGGAGGAGGTCTTCTCCGCGCCGAACCCCGTCAAGAAGTCTCTGGAGAAGAGGAGCGCGCAGACGGTGCTGAACACAATGAATGTGCAGGCTGATGCTAAGGAGATTGAGGTTTAATGAGTTGCGGCCATGCGTGTATGGTAGGTGCTTAGCACCATAATGAGACTCGCAGATGCTGAGAACCCGACGTTCGCGTGCTGCCTCTGCTATGTGATCGACAACCATATGTCACCAACAAAATCGTGCTTTGCAAAAATCGTGTTCAGTGACGATGTGGAAATCACAGAGGACTGCGTTTGTGGGCACAAGAGTAGATACCCGACTGCGACTGCGCACAAGGGTTGGCAGCGCAAGGCTGTCTCCGGGCTAGACCCTGAGACTTGATCCGAAGATGTACAGCCATCGGATCTTGGCATCAGTGTTGTTCCAAATCCGACGCCCCAACGACAACGCCGGAGTCGCGCTCCGAGCCGCTCTTACCTCCACCCGCCCGTGTGGATTTCATTTGATCCGCATATTGTTCCTTCGTCGGCTTTGCGACCGACCACGTCTTGCGCTCACTTGTTCTCGCGCAAAGCTGAAATGCAGCCTCATTGATCAGCACCCCAGGACGTGGCGATGCGCCCCCATCGGTCATCCTGCTGAACCGCATTTACTGGAGATAAGAGATGGCTAATGCGCGCTGGATGAGGCCGGTGCGTGTTAGCGCTGGTGGCACGGGTATGATATAAACGTGCCTCTCGTGCTCTCTTCGAGCTGGACTTATCTTGCTGGAGACTTGCCATCACTTACATTCCCACGAATAATCTGTTACACGCACCATACACATTTCGACATATTCAGCACTCCACACAGAGTCCATTACCACCAACAGCAAGCGCTATGTCTCTATCCGGGAAGGTCATCATCGTCACCGGCGGCTCCAAGGGCATCGGGAGGGCCATATCCCAACGGCTGGCCCAGGACGGCGCCTCGGTTGTCGTCAACTTCTCCAGGGATGCCTCGGCCGCGGACGAGGTTGTCCAGGCCATTGGGCAGGACAGGGCGCTCGCGGTGCAGGCGGACGTCGGCTCCGTCGCGGGGGTGGAGAAGCTCGTCGCCGCGACGGTGGAGAGGTTCGGCAGGGTCGACGTGGTCATCCCCAACGCGGGAATCATGCCCATGAGGACGACTGGGAACACGACGGAGGAGGATTTCGACCGGGCTTTTGCACTGAATGTCAAAGGGCCGTACTTCCTTGCGCAGGTTTGTCTTTCCCCGCCTCTGCTCAATCGATATCCGAGATGCTGATCCGTCCGTAGAAAGCAGCCGCACATATGACGCCCGGCGGGCGCGTGATCTTCGTCAGCACCGGCATCGTAAAGGCCAGCACTGTGGCGCCGCCCTACCTGCTGTACGGCGCGACCAAGGGCGCGGTTGAGCAGATGACTCGGATCATGGCCAAAGACCTGGCGGCAAAGGGCATCAGCGTCAACGCCGTCGCCCCCGGTCCGACGGGGACGGAGCTCTTCTTCGAGGGGAAGAGCGAGGCCATGCTGGAGGGCATCAAGAAGGCTAGTCCGTTTGGCAGGTTGGGCGAGCCTGAGGAAATTGCGAATGTGGTGGCGTTTCTCAGTGGCAAGAACAGCACGTGGGTTGCCGGGCAGATTGTGCATGTCAACGGAGCGGCTTTCGTTTGATGTGGGAGGATGTTTGTGATGAGATATAATAAACTTGGTTCCAGTATGCAGTGCTTGGGATGTACACTAATAATACAAGATGAGAATCAAAATTTGCTTCTCCAAACAGCTGAAACGCTCAGTCAATGCTTCCCTTCTCTCACAGTCGCTTATGTCTAATGCGCCGCTCCATCACACCCTTTACCATCACCGGCCTTGCCATCACCACCCTTCTTCCCATCAACAGCAGCCCCAGCAGCCGACAGCGCATCCCCGACCTTGCCCGCCCCAGCGGCAGACGTGATGGCCCCAGCAAGCTCAAGGGCACCGCCCGTCGCGCCCGCCGCCGCCTCCTTCTTGCCGTCCTTGTCTCCCTTGTCGCCGCGCTTGAGGGACCGCACGCGGTGAGGGTTCTGCTTCTTCTCCGCGTCGCTGCCGTCTACCGAGTCCCCGGCGCCCGAGAGCGCGTCACCGACCTTGTCTGCGCCGGCGTCCGAGGTGATGCCGCCTGCTAGGTCGAGGGCGCCGCCGACTATACTTGGGACTCCTTGTTCTGGTGGGTTCTTGAGGGAAGTTGAGGGTTTGCTGGGGGGGGGTACTGTGTCAGCTACGGGTTGTGTTGTGGATGCGATGGGTGCTGAGGTACTCACGTTGGTGCCGCTGAGACTGTGAGAGCGAGGGAGATGAGGAGGGCTGTGGTGCTTGTTGTGAATCTCATTTTGACTTGAACGGATTTGAAATTATTTGAAGTTGGTTGATGGGCTAAAAGGTTCAATCTATGTGGTTTGCTATAAAGCTGCCTTCGCTGACCTTCCCTCAGACCTGAGGAGGGCTGGACTTTATATCCCAAATGCGCCATCATCATGATAGAGTTGGGAGGAGCATCATAACCCTCAGCTATTTCCCAAGCATGTGCACGAGGTGGATCTCCTCCGTCATTTCCTGCACTTGCAGTGATCCAAGCCAAGCTTTCTGATTAAGGGCTCAACGGACATCCGCCATACTTCGGCCGTTGGCTTGGTATTCAGCTCGTGCACGTTCGGTGTTGCCTGGCGCAGAATCTTCCAGCCTCGTTGGCTGATGTCGGACCAGGTCGGTAGATTGTTTAGCTTCAATTATTTTGAGTGGCTTTGCTGACGGTTTAGGCATGACGTGAATTTTCTCGAATGCAGATTCCCATCTTGGCAATCTTTGGGCGGTGCAGATCAGCCTCATGACGTTTCATCCCAAGTGTTGTGCGCCCGTCTCAGGAGCCATCCTCTCCCACTCGGGTAGCCGCCCAGTGCGCCTTGCCATAGACAGTAATTTTGAACCTTTTGGACTTGTAGAAACTTTCACTATCGTATTGACCGTCATACCAAGACGGTGAAAAAGGGCTTCGCACTGAGCCGAGGCATTGCTCTGGACCAAGCCAGTCCGTCCACAACACGGAGGTGTCCAATTACTTAATTTGATAGACCGCCACTACGTAGCGACTGCTTCACCACCTTGGGCCTCAACATTTCTTTTGTGCGTTGTCCTAGGCGAACTCGATGACGATGCTCATCACCTAAATTAGGAATGATGTCAGCCGTATGAGATTTTGAAAACACATGCACCTTTCTAGCGGGTTCGATATCTATCTTTGAAAGCTCGCATTAAATTGCCTTTCTTACAGGTGAGTCTACATATCATTGCGGGAATAAACGCACAAAGTGCTTGGTTTGCTCAGGGACGTGGGCTTCCACGTCGTCTCACCAACTTCATTAGAAGAATACTTCTCTGAGATCATCATGGATGGCTCAGCCTTTGCAGAAAGGCTTTACGTCGCAAAAGAATGCGTCCTTCATCTATCGTGGAAAATTTTGAGGATTCTAGAGCAGACCGTATTTCACACATGCATTACACTCGTTTGTTCAGCTTGTAAATGGTTGGTTCAAACCAATGTGTTGTATATGTTACCCAAAATATGCCAGTCGCATCTTCAAAGTGTGAGCATCTCAAAAGAGGCTGCCCTGTCACCTTGAGGTGGAAAATAGTTACATGAAAAGTCCGAGAACACCGTCTTTCCCAATTTCGAGCCCTTCCGCGCCTTGATGATGATTTAGCGAGTCGCCGTCTCAATATTAAAGTGCCTGATCCGTGGAGCGGTCGAGGAAAAATGATGCTTGTCAGCCAAGAACCAGTAGCTTAGTTCTGGGACTCGCCACCCTGGGGGGATCCAGAAGGCCGGGCGCCCTCGCCACCGAAAGAGCCGGTAGGCTTGGGGCCCTGGCCGCCGAAGCCACCAGTGGGAGGAGGGCCGGAGGGCTTGGGGCCGCGGGTGAAGGTCTGGAAGCCGGATGGGGCGCCGTCCTGGAACTCCTGGCGCTTCGCGTAGTTGCTGGAGCCGAACTCGCCGAAGCTGCCGGAGGGAGACGCGCCAGAGCCGCCGAAGGAGCCGGTAGGCTGGGCGCCAGAGCCGCCCTGGCCGCCGAAGCCACCGGTGGGCTGGGAGCCGGACTCACTGCCTCCGAAGCCACCACCGAAGCCACCGGTGGGCTGAGAGCCAGACTCGCCACCACCGAAGCCACCACCGAAGCCACCGGTAGGCTGGGCGCCGCCGGACTCGCCACCGAAGCCGCCAGTGGGCTGGGCACCAGAATCGTCGCCGCCGCCGAAGCCACCGAAACCACCGGAAGGCGAGGCGCCGGAGTCACCGCCGCCAAAGCCTCCGGTAGGCTGGGCACCGGATGGCGCAGAGCCGCCGAAGCCACCACCAAAGCCACCGGTGGGTTGAGCATCGGAATCGCTGCCGGAGCCGAACTGGCGGCGCTGGATGGCAGCACCAGTACTGTAATGCAGCATGTTAGTAACCCTGCTGCTCGAGGGAAAGCTAAAGACACGGGTGCTTTCACTTACGGCTGAGGTCCGGAAGGAGCGCCAGACTCCTCGCCACCGAAACCGCCAGTGGGCTGAGGGCCCTCACCACCGCCGAATCCTGAATTTGTCGTTAGCATTGGAACATTGGTGCCGAAATATTCGTCAACAACTTACCACCAGTGGGCCTCTCACCACCGAAGCCGCCAGTGGGGCGGGCACCACCGCCGGAGTGGTGTCCGAAACCCTCTCCGCCGAATCCACCGGTTGGGAAGCCGCTGGGGAAGCCGCTGGGGACACCAGAGTGGTGTCCGCCGGCGCCGCCGAAGCCACCGCCGAAGCCACCGGTTCCGGAGGGGAAGGGGATGGCATCAGTTCCGGTGGGGACAGGGAAGTCGGTGCCGGTGGGGAACTGGGCCTGGTCCTGGGCGGCGACCATGGACAGGAGGATAGAGGCGACGAGGGGGGTGATCTTGACCATTTTGATTGATTTTTTTTTGATTTGATATCGAGATTTTCTTTTGTTGTCTGTTAAGTGCTGGAATTCGAGGACTCGCGTGATTTGCTGGTTTTAGACGTTGGAAGAAAGGCGTTGGAAGTTTCGACTTGCGAATGAATGTCTGGTCTGGACCGAGAAAGAGAAAGAACCTGAAGACTAGCTTCGAAATGACTGGAAGGACTTGAAGTTTGGGCTGAAGAGCGGAATGAGGAGTGAGAGCAAACACAACTGTCGACGTCGAGAGTGATGCTCTTATATCCTGTGTGACCCGGTGGATAATCAAGCAGCTGTCCCGTCCAGCCTCGTGCCGCTCCCGGAATTCTAGACCTTCGGGCGTTTGTTTCTTGCCTCTAATTTCCTCGAAACATCCCGCGAGGGATCATGTCATGTCGGGGGCGGGTCCTTGACTACCGCGATGGAGCCAGCGGGTATCCATAGGAGCTGCAGGAGGCAGGGAAAGTGACGTGAATAGACCCTGCGGAGATCCAGCCTGCTGGCATCATCTTTGCCAAGGGAATCTCACCCCTGATTTCGTTTGGCCTGCTTGCGACTTTTGAGCCCTGCATGTCGACAGTCCAAGGCAAAAGGGCAGAACAGTCACGGACGATAATTCTTCTCTCGGCTATCAGCCGCTTTCGAGGTCACTAGCCAGGTTCCGGTTGCATTGACCGCAACAGGCGTGTTCCCTCTAAGGGGCTCTGCTGGTCTTCCATGCAAGTCTTTCATTGGACATGGAAACTCAAAACTCGTGGGAATTGCCAGCAAAGAATTGAGCATCGTGGCTGACTGTGCCGACAAACCCAAGAGCAGGGATGCGCAAGTGCAAACATTGAAACATGCTTATCCGCATCTGGGCCGATGTGGTGACGAAGCCTCGCGTCCATCTTCATTTGTTTTGAAACGCGGTCGTTTGCTGGCGGGTCGCCCAACCTGGCTTTGACGAGTCGTCGCGAAGCTGGCGTCTGCGCTCCCGGGGGCCCGCAATTTATGCAATGAAGCTAACGCTTGTCTGATTCGCGCCCGGATCGGGGCGTGGCTCAAGCCTGGCCACACAATGATGGAATAGTGGGGAGGCGTACGTATGCCACCAGGGGCTCGATTGGTGGAAGCGCGCAAGCGACGGAGGTAGAAAGGAGACGACTGGGGATTTGCGTAAAAGAATTGAAGGGCAGAGATGAATTATTGTGAATCTGAGATTGAGAGCCCTGAAAAATAGGAGTCAAACTTGGACAGTCTACATGCTGCTGGGATGATGATGCACGCGAGGATGCTCTTGCCTGATTCTTGACTCCTGTCTCTGAGTTTCGGCCGTTCGGAGGCGGGGAGCCTTCAGGACGCCATTCCCCGAGATGCCTTGGCCGCGGCGTGCGAGCAATGGGGCTGGCAGGAAGGTGATGGACGGGGAACCCAGCTTGTTTCATGCTCCTATGTATGTCTGCCCACTGCTGACTGTCAGTCCTCGGATTTTGTTGCCATGGGACAAAATCGCCGAGTTACGCGAGTCGGAGCCGGGGATTTTCCTCGACCCAGAAGAAACCACATACCCGAGTGTGCCCACATGCCGGAAAGCAGTTCGTGTCTGCCAAGACGCCAAGCTCAATTACCATGAGGCTCTGTGGAGAGCATTCGTGGACACATTCTACTGCTTGCTGTCACTTACAAACCTGTCAGCCTGCTCGTCGTCAGCATCTCGAGACGACATGTGCAGCCATGGGATTTTGTGCCAGATACATAATTTGTGCAGATCCAAGACGCGGATAATTGTGCACGACAGTATGCATTCTTGTTCGCCGTCATAGGCTCAACAATGACTACAACAGGAATACTGAGTTGGTGTGAATTCGTAAATATCCACCAAGTTGGCAGTGGCAGGAGTCCAAATGTGACCAACAATGTCCGATGCATTTTCGCCTCAATTCATCGTTACGGGGAAAGTGACTTCTCATCGTTCCTCGGAACTGACTGCTTCTTCCTGGGTTCATCCCATCTCCGGTGCCATTTGCCACAGCGCAGGCCTCAGCCCTGTCATCGGTTCAATGATCAAGCCAGGGGCACACTCTGTGGCCTTGTTGTCGACAGCGAGATTCTCGTAACCTGAAAGTTGCCGTCTGAGGCGAGAAGAGGTGTGTCCCTCGTCTATCTGGGGCACCAGATCCACCATCACATGGTTCCCCTTGGCGCTACGGTCGAAGCCACAGCACATACCGACCCACATCCAGAGGATTAAGTACTGCCTTCCCTGTTCATTTGGGTGACGGTCACCGGCTGGGCCAGGATTCGAGAGTCGCCATCTAGCAGGAAAATGTTGACAGTAGTGTCGACATGCGCGGACGGAGAGAATGTTCAGATAGGTTACCTACTATGTAAGTACAGGTGCCGTTGGTAAGGCTTTGACGCCCTTTTGGCAGCATTGAATCGCTCCACACTTCCATCACGGCTTTCTCAGCGGTTACTTTTTCAAGTCCTCCGGCACATTCATGCAACTGAATACTGTACATGTCCTGACGACTTACGGTTCTATTTATCCACTTGCATTCGGCCCAAACGCGACCATGATCTCTATAGTCTGGCCTTGAGAGGTTTCCTCGAAATCCAAAAATTGTTGAAGAGATACAGTACTGCGCTCAAGCAAGCAATCGCCGCATGAGTAGCGAACCCCATCACGTAGCGCGGGCTGTCGCTGTCCGGCCACAAGTAGCTCGTGGCAATCTGTGCCGCATTCGCATAACCGACCATGATGGCCAGCGCGACCGCCCTGACCTCAGGCTGCACGGTCGCAAAGGCCGTGGTGGCGAACGACAGCACCAGCGGCACAGAACTATAAAGGCCGATGTTGAGGAGGCACATGAGGGCATACCGCGCGGCGAAAGGCCGCACGCCTGCTGTTAGGGCCGCGAACAGCGCAGCCCATGCCATGACGCCCGCGATAAAGTAAGCCCTGTACTGCGGCCAGCGGTCGCCCACAAAGGACATTGTGATGGCGACAGGAAGCACGACGACATACAAAGGCGCGGTCATGTACTGGGCTGTAACCGAGTCGTAGCCAAGCGCCTCAACTAGCGTGGGGTAGAAATTATTCAGGGTGAAGCTCGCATCCACCGTCATGAACGCGATATAGAAAAGCCAGAAGGCGGGCGTTGTGAGAGCACTCCACAGACTGCGTGCCAGGCCGAGCCCGCGGCGACTCCTCTCCGAGTCTCCGACGTCGAAGCCGTCCGCCTCGAGACGCTCGATGGCCAGCTTCTTCTCCGCGGGCGTGAACTTGAGGCACGTGGCAGGGTAGTCGATGAGGACGAACGGGGTGGCCAGGGCAACGGCGACGGTGACGACGCCCTCGACGATAAAGAGCCAACGCCAGCCAGGAATGCCATGCGCGCCGTCGAGCCCGCCGCTGATGGCGCCGGCCAGGATGCCTGCGAAGGCGCCGGACATGATAGACGCCGACCAGAACACCATGAATCGCCTGGCGGTCTCGCGCCGGGTGTACCACATGCTGAAGAGGTACAGCACTGCGGGCGAGAAGCCGGCCTCGAAGATGCCGAGCAGGAAGCGCAGCGCGTACAGGTGGCGGGCGTTTTGCGCAGCTGCCATGCAGGCCACCACGGTACCCCACAGGAGCATTATGGCGCTGACGTAGCGCGAAGGCCGCAGGCGCGGCAGGACAGTGTTGGACAGCGGCGAGAAGACGATGTAGCTGATCTGGAACATGTTGAGGGCCAGGCTGAAGTCCGTGTCGCTGAGCCCCAGGTCATCGCTCATGCCTGCTACCCTGGCGTTGCCGAGGTTGGCTCGGTCCATGTACTGTTGCGTCGCCGTGCTGTTGTTAGTCGAGGGCTCTTGATATTGCTGGGGGCTATGTAGTGTATAGGTCTTCGTACCGCGATTAGATACAAGAGCCACACTGCTGGGAGTAGATGCCAGTCGATCTTTTTTACAAGCCGCTCCTCCTCGGGTGTGCCGCATGTGAAGGACGATGGCCCCGTGTGCTGCACCGTTGATACGGCACCCTTCTCTGGGGTCTCGGCGACGGCACGATCTGGACTATTCATATCGAAGGCGCTGCAGTGCTTCAGAAGGCCATGTGTCAACTTCGGAGGCAATGAGATCAGTGCTAGATCACCCGTTGCAGTCTCTTGTTCGCGGGGTAGGATGAGAAGGAAAATTGGGAGTCCAATCGAGCCAAACAAGTCTGCGGAGAACAAGTTCATATACTGAGGGGCCCAGACTTTAACTTTTACTAATCAAACTCTCAAAGCATCCGCACACTTGGCACCAAGCATCTGAGTGAGTCCAAGAGTCAACAAGCTTTTCGTTGCCTCGCGATTTGTTCCGAGACAAAACTTCCAAACACAGTACTCCGTAAGTGTTCGGGGTTCGGTCATCCTCCCCATAACAGATCCACCTGTGAGATTGGCCAGGTCTTCTCAACTTCTCCCATACCTTGCCAGAACCTGGACATGTTCCTGGGTGTTAGCTCTTTGCACCATGAACCAAGCCGGGCACTTGAAATATCATACTTGAGGAGTGATTAGGCAGGAAAGAAAAGTGAGGAGGTCTTGTGCCACATATCAGTGATCACACTTCCACACATTCGATGCCACTAACAGACGTCCCGTATGCCTGAGAGCGGTCGCAGCGGTCAAATATCATTTCAATTTAAAATTTGTCAACAATAGAGTAGATGAATACTGGTTACAGTGTACTTCTATGCGAATGTTGTCGGAATACTTGCGATACTGTCATGTCCTCTATTCGTCTTCACTTTCTTTCTCCTCCAACCGCGGGGATTGGGGGGAGAGGGGGTGAGTGTTTCCGATATCTCAACGTACTACCTGGGTGCTCCCGATGCGATTATTTGATGGGGAACAGTTTTGTCCAGGAGAGTTTACTAAATTATCACACACCTGAAATGGCCTTAAAATATGGAAGGGGCTATGTAGACATAGGTACCAATGGAATCAAGCATTTATGTGGCACCGCGGATATAGTGGTCACTCGGCCGTCCTTCGACAGTCGACTCCGATGACTATCATCAGTCTATATCACGGGCCATTTGGCTGTATTTTCCTCCCTGTTTGGTAGCTGCAATACATAGTAATAGGGCCGCTTGTGCTACTGGCCCAACATGGTGGCGGTAACTAGACATCTGAAAGTAAATAGTGGTCTGTGGGCAGAGCAGAGAAGCGAACCACCATGATTACTCAGGTAGTATGACTGCTGCAGATCCTCCAAATGGTGTCGAATCAACAGGGCTGGCGGTAAGAAATTGTCAAATCGTTTGAGCAGGCACGCGCATTGGTGAGGCCAGGATATCCCGCCCCCGACCTCAGCGCGGTGTTCGTATACGCCTCTTGATTGCAGGCCTAATTGACCCGCTTGCGAATTTCGCCCCTTCTCAGCTACAATTGATGAAGTGGTTACAAATCCTGAAAATTTCCAAGAAAAGAAAAGGAGGTGTTTCAGCACCGAATGTACACTATGAGTGGGTTGCAGTTTGGTCGTTTGTGCCCGGCGAGCGGCTGCGGTGCGCTGCAATATTGGGGGCCACCACCCCAGTGGGGGTCACCGCATAGTGGCCCCCATGTTGTGTTTGAGGATTCTTCGAACTCCCACAATCCCCCGTCGTCTACTATGTTTTTCGATTTCCCAAAGTCTCGTCTTTGGCGATCGTACCATTCGACTTTGCTATTCTATGTCCTCACCCACTACCACCTATATATATAAGCACGTTTTGAACTAGTCTGACATAGCCCCGATACTGGGCATCCTCGAAATGACGACAAGCCCTACGCTGAGCCAGCCGCGTACAGTCCTCGGTCCCCTTACGACGACCTTCACACCGC
Organism: Diaporthe vaccinii; assembly: GCA_039880775.1. NCBI lineage: Eukaryota > Fungi > Ascomycota > Sordariomycetes > Diaporthales > Diaporthaceae > Diaporthe > Diaporthe vaccinii. The sequence continues at coordinate 1,073,528 of JBCEDN010000015.1, read as the reverse complement.
CGGTCTCATGCGGGTATGTGGCCATCCCAACAACGTCATGGGGTGGGTCGCTTGGATGTCAAGGGCAGTCCTGTAAATCTAAGTCCGTAAATGGCCTTGTAAGAGCAGTCGTCCATCCTATGTTCTCTCCCTCCCTTTTCTATGACATTGCCTTTTGTCTTGGTATTCACCCATCGGTTGCATCATTATACATGTAGATGCGACACAGTGCTGGCCCCCTACAACGGCGGCGGTTCCATACCCATCTGTTCCATTCGGTAGATGGGGTTTCTACTCACCTGGCCTTGTCTGCCCGTCTGGCTACACCAGCGCGTGTACGGCCACCGCCAGTGGAATCGCGGAATGGCCTGTTTTGTACGAGATGGTTGAAGGAGAGACAGCTGTGGGGTGCTGCCCATCGTAAGCATATTATACAAGACCAATTCATATCTTGCATGTATGCGACATACTCACCAGGAACTCGGCACTTTAATTTAGTGGCTTCACATGCTTCTTTAATGCGGAGGCAACCGGCGGAAGTTGCAGTCACACAATCACATCGACAGTAGTTACTGTCGCGACATGCAATGGCGAGGACATCATGTTGGAAGGTCCGGTGATAACATACCCGTATGTTAGTGCCGTAACAACTGCCGAGATTACTTCGACGAAAACCGTGGATCCATTGACTGTGTGGGCACCGATGATTCAGATCAACTGGCAATCAACGGATCTGGAGACGGCATCGACCTCTGAAACCGTCCATTCCACAGCATCCCAGAGCGCTACTGCGGACATCAATAGCTCACCTGCGAGGATTCCAACAGGCGCCATAGCCGGCATCGCCGTCGGATGGGTGATAGCATTGATATCCACCGGGGCAGTTTTTGCCTTTTTGATACGTTGGAGATGACAAAATGGGAAATCTCAAGGCCTGCAGAACGTCGAGGGTGCAGACCAGGCTACGAAACACGACCAGCAGCAGCAGCAAGGACAGCAACGCCAGCATCAGACTGGCACTTCGGAACTTGATGGCCGTACAAGACCGTCCGAGCTACCTGCAACACAAATTGTCGCTGAGATGTAGGCTATAATCACAGAGTTGGAACTGTTGCACGGTCTCTTGGTCGAAATATGTTGTGTGAATGGTGGTGTCGCAATAGAGGAAGGAACGATAGGCACCTGCTGCAGCACTTAGCCGAAGCCCTCCTTCAGAGGGCTTCCCCTCTAGATTCTAAGCAGAACAACAATACCAATATATATAATCGTTACCCCTATATATATATATATAATCCTACTGATATTAATTAATGGTCTTTTAAATTATAGATAATAAGGTAGAAGAGGTATATTAATAAGGATTTCCCTATTAATATATATCTTCCTTAATAATCGCATATTATATAATAACTTAATCGCTTCTAGGCCTCCTTATTTTAAACCCCTGAGTATAAGCTATAAAGATTGCTTAATATTTTAACTTTCCCTATAACCCTTATATATCTATTATCGCTTAAATTAATATATATTATTTATATATAAGTTTTATACTTAAAAATACTTAAAATCGATTTAAAAATACCTTAGATTTAACCTTAAATAACTATAAGCTACTTTTCCCTTAATTATTTAATTATTAATACCTATAATATTTATAATTATCATAAGGGGTTGGCTTATAGATGATATATTATTATAGTGAATCACAGATTATAGCAACTTCCCTATATACTAGCCAGCAAGCTAATAATTAATATTAATATTTATTATTAATCCTTCTTATAAAGCTTTTAACTTTCTTTAATAATATTAACTTTTTAAGCTTTATTATTACTTTATTAAATCTATTTATTTAAGCTATATATTTAAATATCTCCTTATATATAATAAATATTAATATATAATAATTATTATTATAATATTTCCTTTATTTAAAATATAGCTTTAATTAGATATATTAACAGAGATATTAATAATAAGGGTATAAACCTTATTAAAGGCTATAAGTTAAATATCTTATTAACTAATTACTTAATCTTTAATTTAGCTTATTATAAATATATTAAAGTAAAACTTTAGTTTATATTCCCACTATAAGATGCCTTAATTAAATATTTTATTATAAATCTTATAAATTATTTAATAAGCTATAATTAATAGAATTTATATAATAATGATTTATTTTATATATATTAAGAGGATTTTATAATATAGATAAAGGATATATTTATAAGATTATTATCTTTATATAAATAGATATTAAAGATTTTTCTATAAATTTAAAGAGTATATACTGGATATAATAACTAACCTATTGCCTTATAATTATATATCTTAATATAAGCTAAGGAAAGGCTATTATAAAATAATATTAAACTTTATTCTATTCCTTTAATACTTAAATCTTTAATAAATAAATATTATATATAGTTATTAATAGCAGTTTTATTAATTAAACCTTAGCTACCTTAATTACCTTAGCTATAATTATCTTAATTACCTTTAGCTAAACCCTTAAATCTATTAAAGAACTTATAAGATACAGCTAAATAACCATTATAATCCCTTCTAGTTCCTATATTATTATAGCTATAGCTATAACCTCCTCCTTTATAAGGAGCATAAGGAATTATATAATTTATAAAAATATTCCTTAGATTTATTATATTAGGATTATAAGATAAATAGAGATAAAATTTATTTTAAAGATATATATTATATCTAATATAATTATAGGTATAAGAATTAATACAATCTTTATATATACTAACTATTAGATATAATCTTTATAAGATATTCCCTTTATAATAGGTATTTAATAAAAGATTAAAATTAATGAAGTTTATATAATTCATTAAGACCTTTAAGTTTTTTTAAAAGTATTTAGGGAATCTATATAATTTATTAAATAATAAGATAAAGATATTTTTTAATATTTATTATTATATTAAAATTTAACTAAGTTAATTCTATATAGTATTTCCTTAAATATTAAAAGATTAAATAAAGATATATTACCTTTATTTTATAAGCTAAATTAATACCTTTATAATAACATACCTTAAGATTAAGATATACTTTAATATAAACTTAAATTATTAATATTATTATATTAACTAAATAATTACAACATTTATAAAGATAAGAATATAAAATCTAAATATAAACCTATATAAGGTATTATATATAATACTTAATAAACTTTAATTATATTAATATATATTAGGAACGGATTATATTAGAGAGGATAACCTCCGGATTATAGTTATTAAGGCCTATAAAAGAATACCAGAACTTAAAATGATTTTATTTAAACCTATATAGCTATATAAAGAGTTATTTTCAAACCTAAGATTTATAATGGAAACCTAACTTAGCTAAAATCATACCCTAACGATTTATATAATAAATAATACCTAAGATTAATATTATATTAATTAAAGGTATAATAGATAGTTTAAGAGCTGGAGGGGATAATTATCACGAGGCTTTTATTAAGGGAACTAAGGGTTTAAATATAATTATAAAAACTTTAATAATTATAAAGGATTTAAAAGATAGCTATAAAAGAAAAGATATTTTATTTATAAAAAGGAGGGATATTAGTCGATAAAATATACTACTAATAAATGATAAATAGCTAAGGTAAATTACCTTTTATAATATAAATATAAAGGTTATAAAGATAATAATTTTAAAAACTATTTATTTAACTTTAAAGGTTATAATATAGATAAGGAAGAATATAATGATTATAAGGATGAAGAGAATAATGATAAAAGTTGCAAAATTAAAGCTTAATTCTTTAAGATAAATATTAATTTCTTAACTAATGAATCTTTCTTATATAAATTAATTAAAATAGATATATTTAAAGATATAGCGGCTATATTAGCTAGTTAATTTATATTAAAAGATAAATATTTTAAGTTATACTTCTAGGGGATTCTCCTTAATATAGGAATATTAATAATTTTTATTATAGGATAAGAATAATTTCTTGCCTTATAATAGGAAGATTTAAAGTATTAAATGGATATAAAATCTATAATTATAATAAAGGTTAAATTTAGTAATAAGATAGTTATTAAATCTTTAGGAATAGTGGATATATAAACCCTAGTTGATTTAGTAATATTCTATATTATAGAGATATAAACCCCTTTCCTGCTTTCCCTAGTTGATATAGATCACCTTAATATCTATTATAATAACATTATAAATAAGCTAATTTCCTATGATGATATAACTATTATACCTATTTTAAGAAAATAAGGATATTTATAATTCTTTCTTAATAAGATAATTAATGTTATTTATTTTTTTTTTAAAGTAAAGTTAAAATGCCTTTATTATTATTTTAGATATCTAGTGATAGATTATTTATATTAAATACTTAAGAAAGTTAAATATATAGATATAGATAAATAAGCCTTAATAAAGATTGAAAAGATATATTATTAATACTAGATAAATAGATTAGTATTAAGATAGTTTAAATTTATTCTTTATAATAATTATAAGTTTAATTATAAAATCTTAGTTAATATAATATACCTAAATAAATACCTAGTCTTATATATTATGGATTAGGTAATAAGTTTTTAAGGGGCTAGATTTTTAAAATTAATAATAATAAGGTATATTTAATAGATATTATAGGCCTTATAGATTAATACCTATTAAGGATTATTAAATATCATTATCTATAATATAGATATAAACTTCGCTTTATTAGAATTTTATATTAAGATAAAGGTAATGGGAATCTTATATAAATAAATTCTAATTAAAATATATTAATTAATTAATAAAGTTAAGAGATATTATTACTTACTTAAATATACTTATAATATCTTATATATAAACCTTATAAATAATATAAATAATAAGGTAATTTTATAAATAGCTATAAAGGTTATAAATAATATAATTAAATTAAATAGATTAATACCTATATTTTTCATCTTTAATACCTATTTATAAATATCATATGATTTACCATTATCTTAGCTTACTTAGAAAAAAGCTAAGGTAGTAAATAAGGTTATAAAGATATTAAGAAAGATTATAACTAAGAGATAGGTTTAAAATACACTTAATATTAAAAATAGACCCATTAATAATATTACTTTCCTACTTTAATATAATATTTATATATAATAAAAGAAAGAAGGTTAAATGGGATTATATAAGATTATCTTAATTAATAGATATAATATAACCCTAGATATACTAAATAGGCCTATTATATTTAAATTAATAGTTATTTAACTATATTATAAAGATAAAGAAGAGGAGATATAATATTTATCTTTAATAAAGACTCTTATTAAGGGATAAATACCTAAGATTATATAACTATCATTATTAATAATTAAGGATTATATTATTATAATATATATATTAAAAAGGGAGGATAATAATTATACCTTAATTATAAAGCTAAAATAAGATAATATTATCATAATACCTAGATTATCCTTTAAGGAATTTAATAGGATAGAGATTAATAATTTAATTGCTAAGGGAATTTTTAAATTTAAGAAATAATCTTAAACGGTATATAGTAACTACCATTTATTTAAATCTTATATAATCTAGAAAGTAAAAGGTAAAATAATAAAGCTATATAAAAAGTCCTAGTTAATTATCTAAAGCTATAATAATAATAATAAAGAATCTATTCTAACTTAAAGCCTTATAATTTAATAAATAAGCTAATATATAATCATTATAATTACTCCATTATTAATATAATATTAAAATATATCTTTAAAACTTTAGGATATAATTTAAGTATACCCTTAATTAAAATTAAAGCTATAATGAATAATCCTTATAAAATTATTAAAGGAGTTAAAGAGTAAATATTTGGATAATATAATTATATAGGTTATAAAGCTATTATATGGAATCGTAAAAGCTAGAGTGCATTAGTTTAATATATATTAAAAATATTACCAGGAGAAGCTTAATATAAACTGCTTTATATATAATCTCTGCTTATTAATTATGAAGTTTATAAAACCTTTTGGAATAATAGATATATAAATAAATAATATTTTATTATTAGCTAAAAAGGAATTTTAAGATAAAAAAGATATAGTATTGAAAATGGTAAAATTATAAGGGAAATTAAAATCTAAATTAATATTTAGAAAGTTAATGGATTATAACGGCGCTTATATAATTATAGATATTAATAGATTAATCATAACCTATTAAAAAGGCTAAGAAGATAAGCTTATATTTATTAATATAATAGCTAAGGATAGATTATAATGATATTTAAAATAAAGAGCCTAAGGAGTATATATTACCTTTATCTATTAATTAAAGGTATTATATAATCTTTTAATAGCTATATAGGTATAAAGCTTAAAAGAGGATTATTATAAATATCTGAATAAATGATTATTATAGTAGATAGATAATGCCTTAAGGGGAATCAGATATATACCCTTAGACTTATAAATAGCTAAGCTTTTTATATTTATAGATAATTTCTTTATAAATAATTAAGATTTAATATCTTAACTTAGTTATATGGTTGTTTTAAGTAATAAAGGTTATATAAATAAAGATAAGGGATTTGTTATAATTAATAATATCTTTTATTAATCTTTAATAAAGTATAAATGAATTACTTAAAGTATATTAATAAGTGAGATTTATGATATAATAAATGGTATAGATATTAGAATTATATTAGGGATAATAATTAAGATAATTATAAGATGATTATTATTATTAAATATACCCTTGATTATTTATATGGATTTATATAGCTTATATAAATATTTTATAAAGCTTGGGATAATTAAAGAAAAGTATTTTATAATTAATATTATATTATTATAATAGTTATATAAAATAAGGGATATTATAAAGGTAAGATGGATTGATAAGAAAGATAACTTAATAAATACCTTAATAAAGGGAATGCTAAATTCTACCTTATAAAAATTAATTAATAAGAATAAACTTTATATATATATAAAAGGGTTTATAGAAAGGCTTAAGGGGAGGATTATTCCTTTTTAATAAGGAAGATATAAGCTGATAAAAACCTAAAAAACCTTAAACCTTGCTGCTGTTAGCTTTAAAACTTTCTTCCTCTTAATATATCATAAAGCTTAAACTTTAATAGCTTCTCCTAAGCCTATATTATAACTAATCCAACTAAAAATAAGCTTATTATTATCTCTTAAATATCATAATTATCATTATTATCTTTTTAACTTTTATTATCACTATTATTAATAATAGGAAAGGATTTCAACTTATGGTATTATTAAATATATTTTATTTATACCCCGCTTATTAATTTCTAATTAAGAAGATTAAATAATGATTCTTATATAGTTTTACCTTAAATTCTTTTATTTTTTATCTTAACTCTTTTAAATAAACTTTTTATATTAGAAAATCTTAACTTTATTTAATTATAAATAATAGGTATGATTTAATATAATGTCAGATTGAAGACCATATGGTGAATGACTGGTTCCCGGTGAATCCACCGTGAATTCACCGTTAGACTGTGAATTCACCGTGAGATGATGGTTCACCGTGAATTCACCGTGAATTCACGGATCACCACGGTGAATGCCTGAGGCATCCACCTTTTAGCCTGACAAAACCAGCCCCCGCAATGCAGGGACCTGACAGGACAAGACAAGCAATACAACAACATCAAGAACTACGATTTTACCTGTGAAATCACCATAATCAACCGTGACGCGGTGTAGAATCTGACAATTAAGAGTCTCATTGCCTCAAGCCAATCAATATGGCCGACGAAATCAACAAGAAGACCCAAAATGCGATGCTCACGAAGGCGGAAGAATGGAATGGTTGGAACCATGAGTTCCTTCTCCAAGCCGAAACCTACGGACTCGAAGACCACATAAACCACCGAGTAGACCTCCTTCCAAAGCCGCAGAAACCCGACTTACGACTGCGAAAATACACGAAAACCGTTGCAGCCGCAAGAGGCGCCATTTCCCAAACCATCGGCGGGTCCGACGACGATGCCGAAGAAGCCGAAATCATCCAAGAAAAACGACAAGGCCAGTGGCAGCTGTCCGACCTTACCGATGCCGGCCTCAAGCTCTACAATCTGGACCTGCAAGGGTATAAACAACTCGAGCCGGAATACAAAGAAGAACAGGCTGCAGTCCAGAAGCTTAAGAAATGGGTGATGCAAACTGTCAATCCGACCTACAAGTTAACGTGCTGCATCCCGGGAGAACCCCTCTGGGAATGGCATGAAAACCTACGGCAAAGATGCGGACAGTCGCGGTCAGATGACCTGCTAGAAACAAGAAATGCATACAAAAATGCTCTCAAACCACCACGGAATCTGAAGGATACCGTGCTCTGGGTGGATCGATGGGAAACCGCTATGGCAAGAGCCACCCAACAAGGGATTGCGGAGGCAAGACAACCCATTGCCTGGGTCTATGACCTATTACAAGCCCTACAAGGGACGCTGCCAACGTGGACAACTACGTTCAGGCAAACACAAGAGCAGAAAATTGCAAATGGGAGCCTCACATACCGTGGTATTGGAAACCTCCTCCGGAAGGAGTTGCAAGCTCTGGGTGCGCAGAACAAACCTGCAAGAACCGCAAGGGGAGCATGGGCAACTACCTACGATGGCTTGAAAGACCATGACAGTGAAGAGGACGCTCACACTGTTGAGGAAAGGAATCCCAATCGGCGAGGTGTGAACAAACCACATGGAACCCGTACAAGCCAGAAACGCAGTCAGTCTAGGGCAAAAGAACCCGCTGAGTTATGCGAGGCGTGCGCTAGGAACCATGCCCTTGCAAATTGCTACTACGTCTTCCCTGAGAAAGCTTTTGAAGGCTTCAGGAGGAACAAAACTACTGAAGAAAAGGTACGTAAGGCCCTTGAAGACGATGCTGATCTGCAAGCAAAGGTCCGAGCCATAAAAGGCCCGAGGTCAAAGTCCAAGTCAAAGACACCAAGACCTTCCAAGGAAGAACCTGTCGACGAGATCGAGGATTGACTCCCTGGGTACTGTGTGGCTAGTGTAGAGGCTAGGGGAGCTTTCGCCACAAGTACGGAAGAATACCCTCTGAAACACTCAGTCATACTGGACTCAGCGAGCACGATATCGATCACCAATGACCGTGAAAGGCTGTTCAACATACGGCCAGCCAGACACGATGATTACCTATGGGCAGGTGACCGACAACTCCCCATCAAGGCGTACGGCACAATGCCGGTCTGTACCGGAGGAACCGTCCTATGGATCGAAAACGTTGCCCTATGCCCAAAGCTCTTGACCACACTGGTGTCTCTGAGACAACTCCGGAGAAAGGGCATCTTTTGGGACAATGAAGCGGATCCAACTACGTTGAAGAGACGGGACAAAACAATCCTCTGCAAACTCACGGACATTCACGGACAATATGTCATCGAACACCCAATTCACGAACCAAAGGCTACATTCAGCGCCTGGAGGAAGAAACATACAACATTCACCAAAAGGAAACCACTGACAAGTGAAGCCCTTCTTTGGCACGGACGACTTGGCCACCCCGGACCCAGGGCATTAGAACACCTGGTGAACACGTCTCAGGGGGTGCGAATCCGTGGACCAACAACTGTCGAATGCGAAGCATGCGCCCTAGCCAAGATCACGAGGCAAATCCGTCGTTCACCGAGGGAGATCCTTGAACGAGAAGGCGAAAGAATAGCACTGGACTTTCACGACTATGAGCCGGGTATTCACGGCTACAATTCACAACTCCTGCTTACATGCAGAGTCTCAGGATACATATGGGACTACTACCTCACGAACCGAGACAGCGACACAATACTCAAGATACTCAAATCCTTTCTCGGAATGATGGAACTCCAACACGAAACAAAAGTCAAGATCATTGAGTGTGACGGCGAAATATTCAACCGAAGACGAGCCGTCAAAGACTACCTCGAGTCGAAACACATCCAAATCGAGCCCTCCGCACCCAATACACAAGCACAAAACGGTGGAGCGGAGCGCTCAGGGGGTGTAATAAAAGAGAAGATGCGGGCACTACGGACAAGTTCAAAGCTCCCGACTTCCCTATGGCCAGAAATTGGACGAACAACCGTCTATCTCAACAACCGAACGCCATCTTATGGATTGGACTGGCAGACACCATACTACCGATTCTTCTCTGCTATCGCTAAAAGGCAGGGAATTCCAAGGCCAGATCCAAGACCTGATCAGACTCACTTGAAAGTATTTGGCTGCAAAGCCTATGCAATGACCTCAGATGCTCAACTCAAGAAGAGGAGGCATCAACGCCTAGAACCACGGGCCTGGATTGGCTACCTCGTGGGATATCAATCGTCAAACATCTACCGGATATGGATTCCGTCCACTGGAAAGATAATCAACACACGAGACGTGATTTTCAATGAGCACCAAGTGTTTGACGGAAACTGGGAAGGTTTCACGGACGAACTCCTCACCACAGATATTGAACAACTGGCTGAGTGGACAAAAAGAAACATGCTCCCGGACAACAATGAAATACCGGACCCAGAGGGAGAAGACCTTCTTGAAACCGAAAGCCTAGAAGGACCTGATGAAGGAGGGATCCAGGAAGGAAATGTAGAGGAAGCAGAAAATGTGCGGCCCGAGGAGGACCGACAAAACGGCCCCTACACAGATGCCAAGTTCACACTGCTCCCTACACCACCTCGATCACCACCGTCGGCACTCCTGGCACATACCATACAAACACGGTCAGATGAAGAAGAAATCCCGTCAGCCGTTGAATCTCCGGTGAATTCACCGTGGCAAGCCGCGTTTATGGCCGGAACAAAGGCAGCGCCCATGGCAAAGTCAGATGGCAACATTCTCGACAAAGCCCAGATTGAGAGACGTCTACGTCAGGGGGTGAAGATGCCGAGAAGGCAACTCCCAGAGCCACCAAAATGGCACAAGGACTTGATAAACCACCCATTCGGCAGTCTGTTCAAGCAAGCTGAAGTTGACCATTTACAGAGTCATGCCGAAATGAGATCCTGGACCGAAATCCGCAAGAAAGATCCCCGTGCAGCAGGAAAGCAAATCCTGGACTGCATGTGGGTGTACATTTACAAATTCAACAAGCACGGCATCTTCGAGAAGTGCAAAGCACGGCTCGTTGTCAGAGGAGACCAGCAAGCGCGAGGACAAACACAAGAAACCTACGCCGCGACTCTGGCGGGACGGTCGTTTCGCACGTTGATTGCCATTGCCGCAAAGTTCAATCTCGAGCTGATTCAATACGACGTAGTGAATGCATTTGTTCACGCTCCAATCGATCAGGACATCTTCATGAGAATGCCTCGCGGTTACGAGAAGAAGGGTACCATCCTAATGCTCAACAAGGCACTGTATGGGCTACGGATTTCACCGTTACTATGGCAGAAGGACTTCACCAGAACACTTGCCGAGCTTGGATACCAACAAGTACCACATGAGCCCTGTTGTTACAAAAAGAACGGCATCCTGATCTTCTTCTACGTTGATGACATTGTTGTGGCGTATCGAAAGAACCGACAAAGACAAGTCGATGAACTCGCTCAACAACTCCAAGAGAAGTATAAAATCAGTGGAGGGGATCCAATTCAGTGGTTCCTGGGCATGGAAATCCACAGGGACCGTCCCAATCGCCGGATCTGGCTGGCCCAGACCGCATACATCGAGAAGATTGCCAAGATGGCTAACAAAAGAAATCTCTCTCACAAGGTCCCCATGACAACCGAAGAACTGAAGCCACGAACCGATGCCGCAAAACCTGCCGAAGTCAACTCCTACCAACGAAAGATTGGGTCTATACTATTTGCTGCAATATCCACCCGACCAGACATTGCGTTCGCCACATCAAGGCTCGCACGATTCCTCACAAATCCAAGCCAGAAACACCACGAAGCTGCGGACCGAGTGCTTCTCTATCTCGAAAATACCAAACATCTTGCTCTCTGCTTTACAGACACGGACGAATTCACGGCGGCAAGCGACTCTTCCTTTGCCGATAACACCGTTGATCGAAAGAGTTCTCAAGCATTCGCAATGAAGTTGTTTGGAGGTATGATTGGGTGGAGAGCCAACAAACAAGACACGGTCACAACATCAACAACGGAGGCGGAACTCCTCGCCTTGGCACAAGCAGCAAAAGAAACCTTGTTCGTGAGCAGACTTCTCACAGAACTATCGGTGGAATTGGATGAGAAGAAAATCAAGATCGAGTGCGACAACACGCAGACCATAAACCTGGTGAATTCCGAAATCACCCAGCTCAAGACAAAATTACGACATGTGGACATTCACAACCATTGGTTACGGCAAGAGGTTCAGAACGGCACCATCGGCGTGGAATATACCCCGTCAGCACAGATGATGGCAGACGGGTTGACCAAGGCATTACCAGCTGGAAAGTGGAATGGATTTCTCCAACAGTTGGGCCTAGAAGACATTAACAACCGGCGAAAAGACCGGAATCTGTCGGAAGATCCCATGAAGCACAGACAAGACGCGGTGGAAGAGGGCTAAAGTCCAGCCTACCACGATGTGCTAGTCTGAGGGGGTGTGTCAGATTGAAGACCATATGGTGAATGACTGGTTCCCGGTGAATCCACCGTGAATTCACCGTTAGACTGTGAATTCACCGTGAGATGATGGTTCACCGTGAATTCACCGTGAATTCACGGATCACCACGGTGAATGCCTGAGGCATCCACCTTTTAGCCTGACAAAACCAGCCCCCGCAATGCAGGGACCTGACAGGACAAGACAAGCAATACAACAACATCAAGAACTACGATTTTACCTGTGAAATCACCATAATCAACCGTGACGCGGTGTAGAATCTGACAAATAATCTTTAAAAAGAATGATAAAATTAATAAGTATATAAAGCTTGCTAACTATAAGAAACTTCTTAATATTAATAAAGATAATATAACTTTTAATATTAATAATATATATATAAAGTTTATTAATTATAAAGGTATAGAATTTTTTAATTATAAAAGCTATTATTATAATTAAGAAGTATTTATAAAGGTTATTACTATTATTAAAGATTATAAATATAATTAATATATATTTGCAAAGGTTATAAATAATACCCTTATAATTAATATCCCTTAAATAAGCTATAATATAAATAAAATAAAGCTGATTTCCATTATTATTACTAATCTTAAGAATATAACCTTTATATAAATAAGAATTATATCAATTAATCTTATAAAAGAGAAAGATATAACTATTATTTCTTTTATAATAAATAAGGATAATAAAGAGGATAATAAAGATAATAAAGATAATAATAAAGATAGTAAAGATAATAATAAAAATAATAAAGATAATTATAAGGATAATAATAATAAAGGTTACAAGGAAAAGATTAAAGATAAGAAGAAAGTATAAGCTTAAGCTAAGTTAGTAATTTAAGCTTTAAAGGGTATTATAAGATTATATATAAATAAACCTTATAAACTTAACTTTTATAAGGCAGCTTATTTAGCTTATAAGGCTGCTTAATTAAAAAGAAAAGCTAAGGTAGCTGCTAAGAAAAAGAATAAATCTTATAAGCCTCTCTTATAGAAGAAGAAACCTGATTCCTATGCATTAAGTTAAATGCAACGGCTTACCGCTAAGATAGAAGAGGATACTATTAAAGTAGCCGCTAAAGAAAATAAAGCTTATAAGCCTCTCTTATAAAAGAAGCTTAACCCTTATAAATTAATTTAGATAGTTAACTTAGTTATTAAGATAGCTATAAAGGTAAGAGCAGCTAATAATGCTTATAAAGAGGCTGAAATAAAGGTAGTGATAAATAATAATATTTATAATAATATAGATAAGGGTAAAGATTTTAAGATTATAAAAAGTAAAGATAAAGATAATGGAATATAATTTATAAATAATATTTAGAATTTTTTTAATATTAATGCTTTAAATAATGATAATATTAAGGTTAATAATAATTTAAAGAATAATAATAATATTTATATTATAAAAGATATTATTAATAATATTGATATTAAAGTTAATAATAACTTAGATAATAGCGATAATAATTATACTTTTAATAAAAATAAAGATCTTATTAATAAAGATAATTAAGCTTTAATTAAAAAGATATTTATAAAATTTATAAAAATTATACCTTTTATAATAAAGGGATTTAAAAAAGATAAATTAATAATAAAGGAGGGTTTTAAAGGTATATTTAATCTTAATATCTTTAAAATAAGGGCTAAAACTTAAATAAAAATGCTTTACCTTAATAAAGATATTAAGAATATTATATTTAAGATTATTAATAATATATATTATTAAGATAAATATTATTCCTTTATTATTTTAATTAAAAATCTAAAATAATATATTAAAGAGATTAAGATAATAATTATAAAGATAAAATATATTAAAGATAATAATAATTATTAAAGTAATTATTATTTAAGATATAGGATTATTATAATTATTATAATAATTAATTTAAATAGAATTTCTATCTTATATATCTTTTATTCTTATTAAGTGGGTAAAGAAAAGATCTTTAAGGAATGGATTAATATATTAATTTAGATTTAAAACCTATTCTATTAAATTAAAAATAAGTATATATAATTATTATATATTAAAAGCCTTATAACCCCTTATAAGAAACTAACTTAATATAAGTAAAAGTTAATTTAATAAAACTTTTAAGAGATATAAAAGGCTAAATATATAAAGAAAAAGGTTAGGGCTAAGGAATTTAATAAAGAGTATTAATAGCTAAATAGATAAAACTTAGATTATTATAAAGATTATAAGGTAATAGAAAACCTTAATACCTCCCTTATAATTAAGAATAAGATAAGCCTTATAAAGCTTTAATTAAGAAATACCCTTATTAAGGCTTTAAGATTAATCATTATAAAGAAGAAGCTTTTTAATTTTAATAATAATAATAATAATAATATAATAAAGGTTTAAATAATATTAGGATATAAATATCATTATAATCTAGATATTAATAAAAATAATAAGATATAAAGATATAAATATTATTTAAATAATAAGATATAAAGATATAAATATCATTTAATTTAGATATTAATAAAAATAATGGGATATAAAGATATAAATATTATTTAAATAATAAGATATAAAGATATAAATATTATTTAATTTAGATATTAATTAGGAATTATTAAAAAGGGTTGATAATATTTATATAAAGATGAATATTTTAAAGGCTTTTTATATTTATTATATTATTATTTATTTTTAGAAGATTATAAGTGTTGCAATAGAGGAAGGAATGATAGATATCTATTGCAGCACTTAGCTAAAGCCCTCCTTTAGAGGGCTTCCCCTCTAGATTCTAAGTAGAATAATAATACCAATATATATGATCGTTACCCCTATATATATATATACAGTCCTACCAACAGGTGGGGACATTTCACGCTTTGCATATTAGATCCTGGTAAAATGAATCATGACACCATGTGGTCGTGGTGGCAGTCACTATTTTCTCAACACTGAAGAATGTAATATCATCATACATGAACAACCTCGAATAAAGTCATCACGAGACTACTGGCTAATGCATTTCTCGGTCCTGGGAGCCAGTTAGTTGTGTATTGCTTTCGAGGTCTCTATTGCCACTCACTTATGTATGACCTTCAAAAGCACTGCCATGCCTCGGTACGGAGGAGTAGAGACTTAACACAGCCTCGTGGTCATCACCTTCCACAAAATGTCTGCAGTGTCCAAATCTTGTCTCCTTGACCCACGGGCTGTCTCAGTTAAGCTTCCCGGCGACTCTGAATCCCGTGCGCCGCCGCCTCTCGATAGTTTCTTTCTTCCACTGAAACGCAGCATCAACAAGTGCCAGCCTATAGTAGCCGGGCTCCCATCGCTCATCCTTTCCCCATGACAGCTCCTCGAGGATTTCTGAGAGGTCGAAATGCTCATAGGGCTCCCCATCGACTTGAATCAATATTTCCCCGACCCGTTCAAATAACACTCGGCTCATGTTGAACGTGACATCCGAAAGCGCTCGCATAAGGATTTCCAAGTGACTATCACAGAATCTCGCAAGAGTGAGGGCTGCCCCTTTTCTGCTCTGGTAGCGCAGGGTCTAGATTCCGCGCAGAAAGTACTCGTGAGAATCCCCGTGGGTTGGAGTTGAGAGGCAATATGTTCTCTTCCGTCGACGAGAGAAAGTCAAGAACAAGCCGTCTGACAGTGACCCCGGGGAAGTCATTCCTGCGCTGGTCTCCGTGGCTTTCCGGGCCGTCGATTTGGCTTCTTCGCGGGAAAGGTCCGATGATTCCTTCGAGAAAGCCCGTCAGGAGATTATAGAAGCCCCACACACCGACAGGCGGCCCTCCGCAGCCTCCTTGCCAAAGGTAGTCTCTGAAGAAAGCCGGGTCTAGAGTCTCTGGAGCATTGAATGATCGAAATTGGGCGTGCACTGTGTCGACACTACTCAAGAAAAGAGAAGCGGACAGCCAAGTCGTCCACAAAACGACATGCTTGATGGACATCACGTCTGCCTTCCACGAGGAGTGATCTGCTTCTTTATCCAGAATTTTCTTCGTTTCGGCATGAATCTGTCGGCTCACCAGCAAAAGTTGAAGCGCCGTGTCCCTGCACGTGCCTGGCCTGTAGAACACAGGCAAGGAATAAGAACCGTTCCATCCGCGCGTCTCCTTCAAGAGGATATATTTCCCTGCTGTAATTGTTGAACCGCCGTTGACGGTGTCGGTGTCCTCTTCAAGTGCCACCTTCCTCAGTTCCCGTGTCAGGTTGATGGCATCGTTAGGCGGCTTCGTAGTGTCGGGCAGGAGCGCCATCTCCAAAATGGGTTCCCTGATCTCGATGGGAAATTCCATAAAGCCATGATTGTCGAATGTCGTGAGCAAGGTTTTTTTGGGCTCGTTTCTTAAGTATCGCAATGACACAATCTTAGGGGCTTGGATGTAGCAGCAACAAAAAGGTCTGCGAGCGGTTGCAAGTTAACGTGTTGTTTCTGTGAATCATATAATGCTCCGAGCCCTGAACGGCGAATGCTTTGAATATGGGGCAGGGAGTGAGTCAGTACTTTGTCCGATGAGCAAAATTATTCAAAATTGTGGCCACCTCAGAGACTAAGGGCAGGCGTGTGTATTTATTTGGCCGACTCACCATTGATGCTAGCAACCTGATAGGAGGTCCAGAAATGACCGACGCCACGACCCGTTTCCTGGCACGTGTAACGAATCATAGAAAATTGTGGGCAGCATGAGGCAAGCAGCGATAATGCTTATTTTAGTTTGTGACGTGGGTGCTATGGCATACGGTGGACAAATGCAGGCAGGCAGCCGTGCAACTAACGCCATAGCTATAGTTAATCAGAATGCATAACCCAGACCCAATCTACATTACTCACACCTAACACATACTCACAACTAACACTTACACGCCCAACTAAAATTAAGCGTGTCAATTGGGGTTATGGGTGTTAGGTGTGGGTGTGGGTATTCGGTGTAGGTGTTGGGTGTGGTGTTGAGTGTGTGAATCTTAGGTATGCGGTCTAGAGGTGGTGATGTACCGGTGCACCCTCCGTTTTTGCAGGTGCAAATCTTCGTGTTCTAAATAGAAGAGAACAAAAAGACTGTTAAGCAGTGGTGTTCTTACAGTGAGATGCAACAGACTACACGGGATTTTGGCCTCCTTTAAGCATAATGAATTTCGGGGAAGACTTTGCTCACTGCGACTGTGATGCTGTGGGGTAAGTGTATTGCAGGATCTGGGGAACCCAAATTTCTTCGGTAAGACCCATCAGCAAAACAAGCCACAAAGCAAGAAAATACAAGCCGGGCAGCATTGGACAGACCTCGAGTAATCGCGTCGCGCCGAGACCCCTCATCCGAAATCTGTGATCTAAGAGCAATAGACGTTATGTGCCTTCGAAAAGTCTTCAAACGTAAGCACGATGTACATGCACAGTCCTGATGAAATTCTACTACCAGTCGAAATCCATGACGACATCCCTGTCCGTCGATTTCAAGTTCCTAACCGAATTCACGTCTGCCAATGGCTCAATGTCAATTTCAACCAACACCGTCGCATCACACGGTGTATCCGCAATGCAGCCCCGAATGAAACCAACGAGATGTCGCTTCAAAGCATCAAATTGATCCTCCCTGCCGCGGCAGACCAAGTGTTCAGCCCGCGCGTTCGGAGCGGTCACCCGAAAATGCAAGTGCTGGAATTGGGACCATTCCAGGCGTATTGGAAGCTCCTCCTCCAGTCTGGAGAGCGTCTTGCCCCGGAAGCTCCCCTCTGGCTTCCAGGAAAAGCTTTGATGCTCGGGGTAACGACAGACCACGCGATACATGAACTCAACCCGGACTTGCCCTACCGGCGGCGCCTGAGGCGCATCCTTGTTCTCAGCTGGCCTGTCATCAACCACCTCCCTGCTTTCAGTCGGGACTGAGGAGGAGATTGGAGGAATTGGAGATGACTGCCTTGTGGCAGGCTTCACCTCAATTGAGGGTTGAGGAGCTGCCTCAGTCCACGTCACCTCTGTCGAAGGCCCCGCATGGCTGGTACTGTTGCCTGGTTCGGTTGCGCCAAATCCAGATTCCGTGTTCAGCTGGCGTATGAAACCATTTACAGATACGTCTTCATCTGTCACCTCGCTAACAGTGGCCCTGAAACGATTTGGTGGTCTTTGAGTCCAAGGTGGGAAGATGTCAGAAGTGATTACACCGTTTGTTCCAGCTGGAGCAATGTTTTCGGTAGCCTCTGGGCTAGGGTTGCGCTCCGGAGACTGGAGTGCTACCGAAACTTCCTCTTCTGTCGCACGACCGGTCATGTTGCGCAGCTTGCGCTTACGGGGTGAGACTCTACTTGTCTTTGGACCAGCAGGCTGTTTTCCAGCTCTTTTTGACGACATGCGACGAGTAGAGGTTATCTTGTCACCTCTCGGCTGCTTGGTAACTGGTTCCATGTTGGCAACGGGGGCGACTTGGCGACCATCGCTTCCAACACCTGTTGACATGACTGCAAATGTGGGCTGATCCTGTCAGAATGTCAGAGAGATCTTGTATGCCCTAGAACAGTTAAGCTGAAGCTGAAGTGGACTTACCTTCGGAGGCAGGATGCGCGGGTCTGGGCTGTCAGGAACACGGTATAGGTCTTTGCTGATCTCCCGTTCATTTGTAGGATGTGATTCAGTCTCGTGCAGATCTGGATGCATGAAACCAGTGTGGGAACCAGTGGGTGAGTCAGTGAGGTTGATGACTGTTGATGATCTGCGAGGCCTGTGAGACACGAAAATCATGGTGGAAGAATAAAGACGTGAACCATACCTTGGAGTGCCTGGCGTCCCGCAACCATCACGGCTGGCGGGCGTATCACCGACGACATCTGTATCTATCCCGAGGTCGTGACTGGGGCTTCTTCTCCTTTGCGCCTCGAATTCGTCCGCCTTGTCCTTATTTCTCTTGTATTTGACGTTTCGATATTGTTGGATGTTTAATCGCCAGAAAAGCTGCCGCATAATTCTCCTGATTCTGGACGAGAATTAGCTTGTGAACGTACGTAATCGGTGAGCGAATGTTCTTACCGTGCACCATCAGTTGAATACTTGTATTTGTTGGCACGACTCTGGGAAATGTCGTCGGGCCAGAATACTCTTCCATTTCCATGCAGTTCGAGATATGACCGAACCATCTCGCCTAGAGCAGTTTGATGTTCTCTAGACTTCCAGTCATGGATGGAGATACCGTCCCATCCTTGACTGCTGATGAATGTCTTTCGGAAAACCCGAACGCTATCATAGAATGCTTGACATCTCGATAGCTGAGGGTCACCGTAATCAAGTTCTTTTCGTAGTATAGTGATAGGAGGGATCGATGTTGGATTGATTAGAGATGCCATGATGAACAGACACCTCTTAGAGGAATGCAGTCTCAAACGAGAAGACAAGGAGGAGACGGGAGGAGGAGCGCGGGAAAGAAGAAGAAACGAGCAGACCAGGAGAGAAGACACAGGAATAGAGCAAGGTTGGGAGACAGGAAGAAGGTGTAAAGAGGAGAAAATGAGTCGAGAGGACGGGATGTATGAGAGGCGAGGAGGCAGGAAGACGACAACAGAAAAGCCAGGAGCGAGGGCGCGCTTGCCGCTTCGAAAATCTGGAAAATGGAGCACACCCTCCATGAGAAGAAATCTGCACCCCATTGGTCATGTGTGAATGGTCATATCAAACGACCAGGTGTATATGGACAGGGTTGAAAGCAAGTGATTGGCTGTGCAAATGCTGTTGGTTGTTCTGTTTTCTGATCTGGGATCGATGTCCAATTATTTTTAGGCAGCACACCCAGCCTTCGTCTGACCACCTCTGCAGGAGGGTTACTATGGCCATTTCTTACATCCAGATGAGACTGAAAAATTGACGGAAAACAGTTTCTTTTTGTTTTTAACCTGGAACATTCCAAATGTCTGTGAAGTAGAAAAAGTCGCAAAGGTGTGGGGCGGATTCTGTTTGAGTGGTTTTCGAGGACTATTTAAAGTGGCGGCGTCTCCCAGGCAAGCCTGACGCTTCCTTTGCTCCAAACACCTCCTCTTTCGCATGAATTATTCTCTTGAGAAAGAGAAACGACAAATCTTCTACTCAGGGTGACGCATCATGTCAAGTCTTATACCTCTTCGCACTGGACCCATTTCGCTGTTCCCTGTCTTAATCACACTACTAGGATCAATGGTCCTCTATGTGCTTGCCCTGGGTGCACTGATTGAAATTTCCCGACACTTTTACTCCTGGTTAAGGCCAATCGGTACGTGAACTAACACTGTCTCATTGCTGTGCACAAATCGACTTGGGTCTAGGGGCTAAGACTTTGCAGGAACACAGGTACGAGAGCTGTCCGAGACAGCGATCTCGCAAGGCCGAATGATGGAACCGTCTATATACCCAGCAGACGAAAAACAATTTTACAGAGAACCGGATGGTAGCTTCCACGAGTGGCGCAGAGACTCGTCGATAAAGTTAAATAAAGTTGGGCCCATGTCCTTCTCCATCACGTACACAAACTGATCGATTCTGCCAGTGCTCGACAGTGATAACACCGGCACGGATCGAAGTTGTTCGCAAATCGTAGGTGAATGAATAACTCGGGTTGTGCATATACGATGTTTAGGGTCTGGATCTTACCAAAGCTTGATCGATATAAGAGAGTCTCAAGTCAGGTGCTGCAGGTGCATATTTTGGTCAGCGAGATGGAGGCTGTAGACTATGATTGGTGTAAAAGTTTTGCATTTCTTTGTTTCCAACACATCTTCCACGTAGACAGAACGAATGGATGGAGCTGAAATCCTTGGTCTGACAGAATTTTCCAAGGTTGCAAACTGCTGCATCCATTTTGTCCCAGCCAGCTATAAACGTAGGTGGCGCCATTGCCTATCCTATGGTCCTATGAAGTCTGTTACTGGTGCACTGTAGGCTCGTGGATCTACTTCGTGAGGTATGATTTTCTGGTCCCGCAAAATTCATGTGGTAGTACGTCAGATCACCGGATCCACCGTTGGGCGCGTGTTAATGCAAACAACCACGATGAGCATCGATCTTACAGCCAAACAGTGTTCCCGCCACATGTCCTAAAGCTGAAACACATGTTCAGTGAAAATCTCTTCGATATCTGGAACCTTTACCAGCCACTGACAAATCATTTTTTTTTTGGCATCCAGCCAGAAACCCCTACCAAGACAGGACTCGGTCTAAGAACCAGGGCACCAGTGCCAAGAATCAACCTTGGAGCGGTCGCCTAACTGTGCCACCCAACAACACCTGGGCATATGGTCCAAAAACCTGCTTTGCCATCCCAGAATGACTGCTCTCAGACGCGTGAGCCCCTGCACCGCCTCTCATGCGTCGGAAATGAACATTGCGGCTTACGGAATGATACGAAGATAGCTCAGAAAGTGCATCTCCTTACACGGTCTGATAGTGATTCCCATCATCCAGCTCGCTCCTTACCGTTGTAGTTTTGGCAACCCGGTCACATATGGCGTTTCCCCCAGTGCCCCTTCTGTTCAATGACATGGCGAAGGTCGACTAAGACAGAATCTTGCCCCACCATCTACTCAGAACCCCACTGGTGCCATCGGACCGGGATTGTTGGCCACCAACAGTGCTTACTGCATGAACTTGGGTGGTCCGCTGGCCCTGGTACGTCGAATCACGTAACTATTGGCCCTCGATTGACACTGGACACTCTGATAATTAATACCACAGACAGTTCGACTTCCTTCCTCTTTGGAGCTGCGGCGCTGTGGTGTTCCCATTGCTGTAGGGATTGCAAAGCATAATTTCCACATGAACATTCTCTTGCCTCATTGCGGTCCTTTTCGTACATACTCTGGTCGAATAGCAGTGTTTAATTATGAGAACGGATGTTGCACCCACATCACTCACGCCACAGCTATAGCTAATCAGAGCATCACCCAGGCCTACTCACATACCCGCCCAACACCCACCCACCCAAGACCCACACATTCAACACCTACACACCTAACACCCACACACACCATTTTTATAAATATTCTGTTAGTTCAAATTATAATTATGTTTCAATATAAAATCTAAGAAATTTCGATAATATTTATACTAGGTAGGTGTAAGCTTGGAGCTGGGTAGGCTTACGCTGGCTGCCTCGGAACCTTGCAGATAATTAGTTGTGAGGTACGTTAAGTTGTTTTCCCTTCCTGGTCTCTATTCGAATCTTCAACTTTTTCGTAATGCTGTAAGCCTAAATGGCATTCTTGATTATTGGTCTCGGGATTTGGCAGGATTTCACACCAATTTGAAATGTCTTGGTACATGAATAGACCTCAATATCCTGGAAAAGAAACGACAAGAACTAGCGGACGCTTGAGCTTCCTTGCCCCCTCCCCTCATAGATTGTCTACTGTATGTTCTCTTTCTCTCTCTGTCCCATTGCGCCCCGACAGTCCATGCGTCGCTGCTACGGCCGCCGCATAATCCTTCGGCGTGGAGGAAGAGCGCCTTTGTCTGAGTGGCTGCCTGGCCCCCACGAGGAATGCATTTTGTGAAACCGGTAGGTTTTTCCTTTGGATCGGCATATGATGCCGCTCGTGCTGTACAAAGTGGTGTCAGACTGGAGTGAGATGATGGATCATGCCTCCTTAGCTCTCACCCAAGGGTTAGAGCGCCGAAGCGCCAGCAGAACTTTGAGCCGAGGTTTGATGGTCCTTCCAAGCTATGTGGACAACAGCTCGTGATTTAAATGCGAAGTAGGACTCAGCCTCCAAGTTGTGGCTGTAATGTATCCAGTGTCACATGAGAAGGGCCCAGCCGCTTCTCGGAGCCACAACGTTTGAGGGAATCAGAGAGGCTGGAGCCTAGTGAGCAGAAACTTGCAGAAGTTTCATCCAGCACTAGGTAAGATCATGAATTCATGTCTCATAGTTTTGTGATCAAGGCATACTGGTTTTGGAGTTACACCGTGTCACTAAGCCACCACAAATTCGTGGAGCCTGAGTCAAAAAGTGCTACTCTGCATTCAAATGGTCTCACAAGATATGGAAAGGCTCTACGTGTGTAAAAAATGTTAAATTAGGATGCACCCATGGCATCCCTTCAGATCAAGGCTCTTGCGTTCACCATTATCTTAATTGCACAGTTCACATTCTGCCCTGATGACTATATCTGGCTCACCAGGTGTTCTTTTCCTGGATAGTGCCCATATCTGTACTTAATGTGGACAGATAGCAGCTAAACTTCTTTGGTGTCTTCGGAATCGAGCCATCTGGTCATTTGTGACTTATTCAAGTCAAATCTCCTGTCATTTTTCTTTAGCTAGTCAGCTTCACTGTTTCCCGTCTTTGTTTTGGCCACCAGCTCAGCAAAATTGCTATTATGGATCCATCGCAAACCCCGTCTAGCCCGCCTCCCGACGGTGTTAAGTCGAATTTCGTGAATCCATATTCCACCGGTTATATACCACTGATTGGGATTTATGTTCTCATTCCTCTCATGCAGGTTTTCTTGGCCCTTTGAATTGGCACTCGCGTGAGATTGGCTCGTGCTCTTGGGCCGGATGATAGTATGTATTTTCCGCTGATTTCTTTCCTTAATTCACATAGTATTTAATCCAACCGTCTCGGTTTAACAATATGGCTTTAGTCACTTGTATCCTTGCCGCCGTAAGTGTCCGAAGGTGCAGCTCATCCCCAATGGTTGTCACAAACGCCCGTCGGATATTTTAACAAGACAGATTCATACAGGCTTGTACTATAGTAATTTCCGGCCTCATTATGCCATGTATGCATGGAATCTTGAACTGGTATTAAATCATGATTTGAACGGAATCTGAATACTGATCAGTCATAGATCTTGGGAAACCAATAGGGAGACACCAGTGAGATGTTCCAATATCAGTCCTTACGGACAAGTTCCTTCGGAAGGGTCTAATCTGCCTCCTGATCTCCAACTTGGAAATGGTGTTTACCAAGATCTCGCTACTGATTTTCTACCTGCGAATTTTTGAGCCTTTCATGTGGGCTCGGACTGCTATCTGGACCAGCCTCATAACGATTTTGATCTTCTATACTACATGCGATGCTGTGATACTGGGGGCTTGTTTCTCACCCTCTGGCCAAATTCGGATGGACACGACAATAGCAGGAGAGGGTTTCCAAGCGGATGTCAAAACCGCCTTGGTCGCTGCTTGGTTTGGCACAATTATCGACTTTTACATCCTTGCCATCCCAGTTGTACTCATATCCGGCTTGATGCTCAACAGGCAACGCAAGATTTGTGTGTTAGCTATATTCATGACTGGATTATTGTGAGTCCAAACTTTGCTTTAGTCTTCCCTGCCCTGACATGTATTCCTAACAAACGTCGTTTGCAGTGCATGTGCTGCATCTGCTGCGAACTTGGCCCAGCGGTACAAATTGAATTACACTGACATAACTTATAATGATAACTTGTTTTACCTATACGTGTAAGTGGATATCTCCTATTGCCGTTTTCCTGGTTATTTCAAATGCAATTCCCAATACTGTGCTGTATTTAGCATTTTAAGGGTTATTGAGGTAAACGTTGCGATCATCTGCAGCTGTATGCCTATTATCACAGCTCCACTTAAAATTATGGTTTCGAGACAGGTAGCACTGTCTTGGAAATTCTTGAAGAAAGAAACTCGGGCTCTTCTGCCAGCCAAGGGTGCCACAAAAGATAAACCTGATAGCCTCAGTCACAATATCCCCAGAGCGAAGATTTCGGGCTTGCGAAATTTCATACAAAGGTTTCAACGGAATACCTCACGGGAAGCCTCAGTCGTGGTGAACATGTCCGATATCCCAACGTTGGGCTCTTTCAATGAAGAATATCATCATCAGGTTAAGGAGATTCACAATACCAGTTCTGCCAAACTTCCCGGGCTGGTTGCTCCTGGTAGCCACCGGCAAGACGTCTATGCACGAGTTTGAGGAATTTACAAGGGGCGAGGAGCAGAGGCGAGGTAGAGGTCTTCATACACAACTATTTTAATCTTGCAAGAATTCCGTATGCTTTCAC
The DNA here is from genome assembly GCA_039880775.1 of Diaporthe vaccinii. Taxonomy (NCBI): domain Eukaryota; kingdom Fungi; phylum Ascomycota; class Sordariomycetes; order Diaporthales; family Diaporthaceae; genus Diaporthe; species Diaporthe vaccinii. The sequence goes on along the minus strand of JBCEDN010000015.1, from coordinate 1,047,933 downwards.
TACATGTGCTATAACCAGAGCAATGAGTCTAGTTGTACGGGCGAGCCAGCACCCATCTCAACTTTTGAAGAGGTCCGTTTTCCTCAGTTCCATTTCACCTTTTTCTTTGTTGTCACCACCTCTCCCAACAGCCCTATCGCAATAGACTCAAGCGTACATCCTAAGAACATCGACGGATCAAAGTCCAGCATAAACGCTTCCACCATCTCTGTCAAATCTAAAAGATCCATCTCTCCAGGAGATGTTCCAGGTAGTGTGCGTATGTACAGCTATGATGGTAAATGGCTCCGGCCTGGTATGTTAGTGCTCAATGTTTTCCAGGACCTTCTATAGCCTATAATGAAGACCATTCTTCAAGTCCAGCCTGGCCAAGCCTGGCTCTTATGTTGGGCTGGCCATCAAATAATGGAATTCGTAGCCCGTAGGCTTTATGAGGTTGTCAAAGGGCAAGAACAAAACAGCTTGCATTGATGCATCCGCAAGCTTGACAATTGTTTGTTATCTGCACGTGTGGGTTCCGTCCCGGGACTCTGGGGGCGCGCTCTAGGCCTCAGTTGCCCCGACTGCAAAAGAAAGCCGCCGACTAAGCTACCACTGCCTCTATGTCTATCTACAAATGAAGCTGAATCCGGGGACTATGATATGTCAACCGACTCACCAAGGGAGGATCTTACCTTGCGGGATGACGTGCATCCGCATCGCGCCGCGAGAGCCGTTCTCGAGCCGTTCTCCGGAAGATTACTGAGCATGGCGCTCTAGCTGCCGATGTTTCCGACCCCCAACGGGTCCCCGTTGCCAAGCTAAGAATGTGGCTTACTGCCGGGATCCAATCTTGGTTGTTTCCTGCGTTCGGTCCATCTCGCGCCGGCAGGGACCAGGGCACGTGGATAAATCACAATTCGTTCCACTCAGGTTCTACTGCATCCCGAGCGGACAGACGGAGCAGGGAAAAACAACGCCATGGCCCTATACGGCAGTGCGGTCGAACGGCTCACGGGCATCATTGACGTTGTGATCAAGCCCAACGGCGAAGATCCGGGCGGCGCTTTGACGAATCGTCAGGCTAGCGGCGCGCCTTAATGCACGCGATCTCGTCCGAACCCCGCAAATCACACCTGCAGCGTCGACACGAGCTTGGGCAATAGGGTTGCAGTTCCCGCGTCAGCCATATTTCAAGGTTCAACGTCGCGTCGGAGACAGAATTGGTCGATACCCCCGACTCCCTCGTGCGCGATGGGCTTTGACTTTCGGCAGCGGTGATTGTAGCTCCTCGAGCCCCTGTGGGGTCCCGATTTGTAAACTAACTGGCCCGTCCTGCCCGCGTGTCCGCGTGTCCGCGTGTCACCGCTTTGGATGTGATGATGAGGGGGATGTGCATTAGTTTCTAGAAGATCAAATATACTTATATATGACCTGTCTTGGGCCTTGATCTGCTCGGGGTGACATGGTCTGGATAGGGAGACGTTCATCTCGACATCGTCTTCTACCCAGCCAAGAAGCCGCCATGTTCGCGACGTATGCAGTCTGCCTGCTAGCAGGCTTGTCGGCCGCAGTTGGTAGTATACTCCCCCATATTCGCCAGGAGAATACGTCTTCGCCCACGGTGTCCCTGGACTATGCTACCTATAAAGGCGTCAGACTCCCAGCAGGAGTGGATCAGTATCTCGGCTTGCGCTATGCGGCAGCACCACTGGGTGATCTCAGATTCCGTGGCCCTAAAGACCCTGAACCAGTGTCAGGCGTTCAGGATGCATCGAGCGTGAGTGCATCCTTCGGGCTATACACAGTCAGGTTCCTGTGTCCCAGCTGACAAGGACCATCATTCAGTTTGGCCCTATCTGTGTAGGGTCCAACCAAAATGCGTCAAGCACTCAGGGAGAAGACTGTCTGTTCGTGAATGTGTTCACACCTTCAGGCGCCACGCCAGACTCAAAGCTCCCAGTTTGGCTGTATATCCAGGGTGGTGGATACTCGGCCAATGCGCAAGCCAACTATAATGGCACTGATGTGGTCCAGAATTCGGATCAGCACAACGGCACCGAGATGGTGCGTCAGTCGGACTATAACCTCGTCTTTGTCAACTTCAACTATCGTGTCGGAGCATTGGGTTTCTTGGCCAGTGAGGAAGTACAAGAAGATGGTGACCTGAACGCGGGATTGCTAGACCAGAGGAAGCTGCTTCACTGGGTACAGGACAATATTGCCAAGGTAAAAGCCCAAGTTGAGCATGCGAGTGTCCCATATCCGCTGACAGTGTGACAATAGTTCGGCGGCGATCCATCGCACGTTGTCATTCACGGTTCTTCCGCTGGCGGTGGCTCAATAGCACACCACTTGACCGCGTACGATGGCGAAGACAAAGGTCTTTTCGTCGGAGCTGCACCCCAATCTCCCTTCTGGCCAACCCAGCGAAACCTCAGCGAGCTGGAGTTCCAATATGACCGCTTTGTTGCCGACACGGGCTGTTCCAACGCCACCAATGCCCTGTCATGTCTTCGCTCCGTGGACCTGGCCACTATCCAGAAGGCGAACGTCGTTCAGCAGTTCCCCCAAGGCAGTGGTGTCCCGCTGCCCCTTTGGTACTGGCTACCGGTTACCACTGGTCCCGGGACGCTGGTCCCTGATAACCTATACGACTCTTTCGAAGCAGGCAAATTCATCAAGGTGCCCATCCTGATCGGCGACGACACAGACGAGGGAACTGTTTTCGCATACAACGCCTCCACTCAGGACGACGTGTCACGGTTCTTCAAAAATAACTACCCGCTCCTCGACCAAGCCCAACTGGACCAGATCAACGAGGCATATCCGAAGACCGACCCCTTGCCGAAACACGCGGCTTACTTCCCCTCCGCAGCAGCAGCATACGGCGACGCCACGTTCACGTGCCCGGGAAACACCATGGCCGAAATGATGTCGTCTTTCTACGAGCCGGGAAAAGTGTGGAACTATCGGTACAACGTCATAGACCCCGGGAATCTGGCTGCAGGATTAGGGGTGACTCACACCTTTGAGACGGCCGCGGTATTCGGGCCGGGCTTCGCGGGCAACGTGGCAGACAGCTACTACACGACGAACGCCGAGATAGTGCCTGTGGTGATGAACTACTATATCAGTTTCGTGAGGGCCCTGGACCCGAATATCTATAGGTATCCGGGGACGCCGGTGTGGGAGACGTGGGGGGACTTCGGGGCCGGCAGGGGATTCAGGTTGAAATTCGAGACAAATGATACGGTTATGGAGGAGGTACCGCAGCAGCTGGCCGACCGTTGTGCCTTGTGGAAGGATCTGAGCAATGCGATGGAGGTATAATGGTGTATATGTCCCTGAATCAGTCATACAATAATAGCAACAAGACACTATTGGATGCAACCCATTGATGATTCAGCATCCCGCAACCGGTTCCATGTCGTCCTTTGTTTAAGGTTCCGATCCGTGACTGCAGGTCCCTGGCAGGAGGGTGGAGTTTTTCGGACGATTACGCCGCTGGCAGGTGCTGCAAAGGAGGCCCAGTCAACCGAATTACGAAGAAATGCACCCCTGAGTCAAGTGGGCTCTGAATGAGACCACTTGCTCCTGCCACCAAGACCGACGACCCTGAACAGCTGTTGCGGCATTTGTGGGGCCACCGGCCAACTCACCGGCGCCTGTTGCACAGGTGGACCCTGAGTCAAATGAGTTTACATCCAAGTTTACGGCTGCTGGCATCCAAATATGTAACCGTAAACTTGAATGTTGGCTTTTGTCTCGCCTGGGGTCCCACAAGCGAGTGTTATGCAGGATTCCGCTGCCCGTTCGTGTCGGGCAGTAGTGCATGTGACCATGTGCATATCAAGAAGGTCATCCTCCCACTAGTTTGCACGCGTGATTGCCGAGCCGGAAAGATTGAGACCTTTTGCCCTTGTGCCTACGACAAACCACCATTATGCCCCATCAAATCGGTCAGCTGCCCGTCGATATTCAATCTCGCATTTTCCACAAGCTTGAAAAGGCGTCCAAGCCCAAGAACGGCGGTACAAATCACTCTATCAAGGAGGTGCATGTGGCAGCGCCATACGTGGATCGACGAAAATGCGTGACCGAGAAATTCAATAACAAAGAAGCCTTGCTTCACACTCTACAACAACATGGAACACATCCCACCAAGGATTCAAATTTCAGTGTCCGTCTCAAAGATCTAGACAACCAAGACAGCAGCATCGGGCCCGGCAAGCCTGGTGTCTCGACGGCAGCTGAAGAGATGCTCAGTGGCACGCACACGCCGAAGATGGGGAAGATCAACCTGGAGTACGACGTCGAGCTGGGGACATCAGGTGGGACCGCCGCCGAGCCGGACGTCAAGGCGTTCGAGCAGTCGCGAGACGAGGAGACGCTTCTACAGCTCGAGAACGACCAGACATGGAGGCGCCTGCTGGCCGACACCTGGAGCGCGCTGGCCGCGAACCACACCGCCACTCACCTCTCGATGAAGTCATTGGTACCAGTGTGGTCGTCGGCCTTCTACTCCACCGAGTTCCACCGGTTCCTGGCGCGGCTTGAGGGGCTCGACATCCACGTCGCGGGGATGAGGAACGGCCACCGCGCCATCAACACGGTGCCGGCGTACAACGACTCGCTGCAGGCGCTGCTCAAGGTGTACTTCCTGCACGCGAGCTCCGTCCGGCGGCTCTCGCTGCACGCGTCGCAGCAGGCGCCGCTGGGCGCGAGGGGCCACTACCACATCCCGCTGTCCCTCAAGGCGACGCAGCTGCCGGCGCTCGAGCACCTGTCGCTCAAGAACTGTTTCGCGGGCTTCGAGCTCGCGCACTTCATCAACAGCCACGCGGGGACGCTCAGGACCCTCGAGCTGCGCAACTGCTACGCCTTCCGCGGCACGTACGACGGGCCCGACTCGGGCAGCGGGATGCAGTGGGCGCGCTTCTTTGCCCTCATCAACAGGCCCGGCATGGCACTGCGCAGCCTGGTGATATCGGATGACCACATCCCCCTGGCCATCGACGACCCGCGGCTGGAGAAGTACGACCCCGACACGGCGAATGAGCCCAGCGACGTGAAGAATGTGCGGCGTGCGCAGCGGAGGGACCCGAGGAAGAGGTTGTTCCTGTACGCGTACCTGAGGGACTACTCGGGCGAGCTGTGGATGAACAAGGACGCCATCGTCGGGGCGTTCGAGACTGGTGACGACCAGTTGGCGTATGATGAGCTGATGGCGAGGATGGACGGGAATGCGGCGAGCCAGGACGTGGAGGTGGAGGACTGCATCATCCCCAAAGGGTGTATCCCAAATGATCAACCCGTGGGGTTGTTTGAACTGGCTGCATGATGGAGCATCATGGCGAATAGAGCGAGGAGGAACTTTTGCATCTTATGTACGATACCATCTGTCTCTTTTTTCCTTTTCGTTTCAGCGATCGAGCATTCTCTTGTACACCAGATTTTAATTGTACACGTCGAGGAAGAGAATACAACATTATCCCCAACAGCTCGGCTCGACTGTTCATCGCCGACTCTTCGCCCAGTTCTCCCCCGAGTTTTTGGGGCACCAAGCCACCGAGTGGAGCCATGTCGACGATGTCACGGTACCCCAAGCTTGCCCTGGAGCTTCCCCAAACTGGCATTATATCCGGCCGCGACGGGGGATCTCCACACTCAATTAGCGTCTTCACTGGTGCATCGTGACTCCATCAACCTCATTCTGGAATCTGGACTGCAAACTTGATAACGGCGGATCCCAGCTGGTGAGCCCTGAAGTCCTCGGCTAGGCTATCAGCTCCTCACAATCAATTGAGACGTTACTTGGATTACTGCTGATTAGATGCCATGCCGGGCCAATGTCTCTGGTCGGAGATGATGTCGACTTGGAAGAAGACAGTCCCGGCATCTATCGCCTAGCGCTGCCGGTCTCGACCCCAACCTGCCAACCTGCCCCTTGGGCTTGCCCCAACGCGTTGAAGCGCCGTTGCACTTATCATCGAAGCCAAGGGGGGCCCATCATCACCGCCCCATGCCTAGCCATGGATATTGCGGGGAAAGCGCGTGTCGTGACCAAGGCCTCGGATGCAGGTCGTCTGCCCATGCGAGGGAAAACGATTGTAATATAAAGAGCGGCGGCGGGATCGCCAAGGCGTCGATTGACAATGGAGGTTTACTCTATCTCTCTCTATCTCTCTCCACACCGGGACCAAGAAGGGGACTGATCCGTCAAGATGCTGTGGTTTCGCGCGATCCTTGGTGGAGCCCTCGCCGTGGGCGGCGCGTCTGCCTTCACCGGCAACACGACGGCTTACATCGACGACCTGTTCGACCAGTCCATGAGCTTCCTCGACCAGATCTATGATCCTAACGCCGGCTACCTGTGGTGGTTCTACTACCCTCTCGCCGCGGGAAAGCACGAGACTCGGTCGACGGTGTGGTATGCCGCGGGGCTGTTGCGCCGGAATGAGGGAGACGATGTGGACAATGCCGTGAAGATCATCACGAACGTCATTGGTGACCAGCAGAAGAACGTCAGCGCCCAATGGTACGGAAATCAACTGAAGAGCCCACTGGCGACGAATTATGGTGCTGGGAGAAGAACGCCATTGTGCCAATCTGCTAACTGGTATGGGTCTTCAGGTTCGGTGACTATACCAAATATCCCGAGGAACCGACTGTCGGCTCGGCTTGGTATCCGGAGAACGTATGCCAATTCCAATTCTAGTCCGTCCTACGTCTTGCGAAAGATCGTCGCTGACATGTAGATACACACAGATCTACAACTCCTGGGACCCCAACTGGCGAGGCTTCATCGGCACCACGCTGATCGTGATCTACGAGGAGTACGGGCACCTGCTCCCCTCGCCGGTCAAGACGCTCATAGTCGAGAGCATGCGCAACAACACCATCGGCGACAGCTACCGCGTCGGCGGCGTGGACGGCGACAACCTGTACCCGGCCTACTCGAACCCGGCGCTGATGCGCGCGGTGGCCTCGGGCTGGACGGGCCGCAAGCTCAACGACAGTAACATGACGGCGGCGGGCGAGGCCTACGCGCAGGAGGTGCTGGACCTCTTCGACCGCAACGGCACGCTGTCCGAATTCAACTCGGCCACGTACGCCGGCGTCAGCCTCTTCGCCTTGACGCTGTGGGCAAAGTACATCCCCGACGACGGCTCGTCCGTCATGGGCTCCAACGGCGCCCGCATGGTCGCCGACGTCTGGACCAGCATCGGCGAGCTGTACAACGCCAACCTGCGCAACGTGGCCGGGCCGTGGGACCGCACCTACGGCTGGGACATGAACCTCTACATCGGCATCCTCAACGCCTACATCTGGTCCCTCGTCGGCGCCGACCGCGCCCCGGGCATCAACACCGTCAGCAAGGGCGGGCGCACCCCGGCGTGGGCGACCACGCACGCCGACGACTTCGAGATCGCGCCGCTGCTCGCGGCGATCCTGCCCTACCACCACACGCTGATCCCGGACGCAGTGGTGGAGAAGCTGGCCGCGTTCCCCGGGGAACACACGTACGCGGCTTCGGCGCTCTCGCCGCCGTGGGACAACGCCCCGCGCAACATCAGCAGCTGGCTCGCCGAGGACATCACCATCGGCGCCGAGAGCTTCGACCAGACCGTCGTTGGCGGCGCGTCCATCAACCAGGAGCAGTGGGCGCCCGCCGTCGCGCAGTGGCTGCGGGCCGACGGGACCGTCGGGTGGTTCTCGTACTGGGCGACCGAGTCCGCGATGCAGGTCGATGTGAAGCCGTACCGGCTCGAGCTGACGTACCCCAGGGGCAACGAGAGCAGCGTCTTCACGTTCATCGTTGGTGCGAACCCGCTGGGCCAGAAGAGGGATGTGTTGGATTGGGCTGATGTCATGGGGCTGAACGTCAACGTCAGCGGGACGGTGGACCTGAGCCACGAGGTTGCATTCTGCGGTCTTAACGGCGGCTCGTGCGACCCTACCCACGGATTCGAGTTCTGGAATTTCACCTATGTGATGCCGGCTGGAAGCACGGAGACGCCAAACATCGTTTTGGAGATCGAGCTTGCATAAGGGCGGCGGAATTGTATCAGGGTTAAACCGTGGATATAAACCTATACAGAACGCTGTGCAAAAATCAAACTGTACATACTCCAGTCAAGAGAGCACCACTACTAGTTCTCCAAGGTTCCAACCGTCTTCAGCTGACCCTTGGCCTGACGGCTCGCAACTTCCATCGGGGTGTACTTCAGTGGACGATATTCTGGGTTCCACATCTGCTCACGGATCCACTCCTTGAGATCCTCATCGTTATCAGGGATGCCCTTCTCTGTGGCCAGGCCGTCTTTCACCGCCGCACGAATGACCTTGCTCGCGACATTGACGCTGACATCCCGCACAATGTCCACACCAGGCAGCAAGGGCGCCGTGCTGTCCTTCAGCGCGGGTGACATTTCCGCGACGGCCTCGACGGCTGCCACCAGCATCTTGTCGGTGACGAGCTTCGATCTCGAGAGGACGGAACCGAGCCCTATCCCGGGGAAGACGACGCTGTTGTTGCATTCTGCCACCTTGATCGTAACCTCCTTGCCGTCCTTGCCCCACGGGCCCTTGACGGGTTCAAATGGGGACCCAGTAGCAACCAGGGCGCGACCCTCGGTCCACTTTAGGATGTCCTTTGGTACGGCCTCGTGAAGACGAGTTGGGTTTGAAAGCGGCATGATAATCGGACGGTCGACGTGGGACGCCATCTCCTTAACGACATCCTCGGTGAAGGACCCCGGCTTTGTCGAAGTGCCAATGAGAACATTGGGCTTGACTTCCTTGATCACCGCCAGCAGATCAGTCGACTTGCCGTCCCACTCTTCTTTAGATCTAGCGAAGAATTTCTGCGCGCCATTAAGAGGGGTTTCGGTTGTGAGCAGGCCGGGCTTATCGATGAGCCTGTGTGGTGTCAGAGGAAGGTGTGCAAAACGTTTTAGCACAAGAGCAGGAGCAAGACATACCAGAGCTGCTTTGCAGCATCCTCTTTGCTAATCTTGCTTTCTGCGACAATGGCATCTCGGATTTGATCAGCAATACCACACCCAGCGGACCCAGAACCGAATATGACCACCCGCATGTCGCTCAGCTTCTGCTGGGAAACATGGAGGCCGGACATGATCGCAGCTAAAGTTACACAGCCCGTCCCCTGAACATCATCATTGAAGCAGGGCACCTTGGGGCTGTACAAGTCAAGAAGGCGTCGTGCTGCAGATTCGAAGTTAGAAACGAACAGCACTAGGATGCGAAGGTAGACGAAACTCACCATTGTCGAGTCCAAAGTCCTCGAAGTGGATATATGCCCGTGGGTAAAGCTTGCGAGCTGACTGAACGAACGAGTCGACAAACTTGTCATACCGCTCGCCCCGGATGCGTTTCGACCGAAGGCCAAGGTACAGATCGTCTTTGAGAAGCTCTTCGTTGTCCGTACCACAGTCTAGTACCACCGGGAGCGTCCTGTTGGGGTGGATGCCAGCACACAGCGTGGTGAGTACAAGCTTGGCTACAGAGATGAGAATGCCACCACAGCCCTGATCGCCGATGCCCAAGATCTCCTCGCCATCTAATCGCAGTTCAGTAATGGCCATTAGTGGAGCGGGGCAAGGGCGAGAATAGACACACCAGTGACGACAATGTAGTCGATATCTTCAGGTCGGCCCCACTGTGCCAGGTCATTGTGGACACGGTCGGCGTCGTTGATGTTCAGGAAGCAGCCCTCAGGACGCCGGAATAGACGGGAATAATTTTGGATGGCATCGCCCTCCGTTGGGGTGTAGATGATGCTGAACATTTCCTCCAGATGGTCATACAGAAGCTGTCACATGTCAGACAGGGGTCAACAACGAGACACAGTCTGTGACGGGCATGGGCTTTACCTTGTAGAACAAGATCTCATTCTGCTCCTTCAAGGAGGTCATGAAAGTATTCTTGGCCAAGTCGTTAGGGCGCGTGGAGTATTGCTCGTATGCACGGTGAGCTTGCTGCTCCAGGGTCTGGACGCTCTGGGGAAGGAGACCGGTCAGATTGAAGGTCTGGCGCTCCTCCTTGGGGTGTGCAGATCCTTTGTTGAAGAAAGGGTGATTCAGCAAGGTGGTGCCGGTGAGAGCACACTCGAGGGGGCCACTGGTGCTGAGAGGCAGATGGCCATACTTGGAGGTCTTCTCTTGAGGAGCCATCTCGTGGGATTCTGAAGAGCGTTGAATTCTGCTGGAACCTGATCAGGGGATGGGAATGTCTGGCAATCTAAATCTGTACGAAAAGGCTATGTGCTGAGCGTTACTAGGAGGGATTGTAGGGGAGATATAGGAAGCAATGAAGCGAGCTAGATTGCCAAGAAATCGAGGAGTGTTTAAGAAGATGCAGGCCAGATCCACTCGATATGATGTCCCGTTGACATGCGCATGTGTCAAACAGAGGGGCAGACTTGTCTTGTCACCTTGTCTGGGAGCTTGGAAACGGCTGGAACAGGCCATGACGTAACCGCGGGGCCGTAATCCGACCGCTTGTCGCTCAGAGTAAAACCGGGAAGCTTTCTCTAGCTGATGTAGAAGCAACAGACTTGCACTTAGGCTTCATCTCCAATCGACTAGACCATGTGGGCTTACTGTGCGCCCATCGAGTTACGGAAGCAGACGCATCAACAGATGCTACACCCTTATCAGCCCTATCGTGCTAGCTGCGCTTGGCTGCGTCCAATTCGCGACGTGATCGGTTGCCATTTCACGGCAGCACACTCGGCCGGTCCTCCGGCTCACCAGTCAAGCCCCACTGAGAATGAGGCACTGCAGGCAGGTTACGCTACGCTAGTGGAACTTGGGACTGGGACATGTAGGAGCTCTAGGAGCCTCGCCCGGGTGGAAGAAGATGGCCACAGACGAGGACTATGATGGTCCAGGAAGAAGTTTTTCTTGCAGTTGTTCCGGTCATGGTCACCCGAGAGGACGACCATGCCCGGGTCCGATATGCCGGCTCCCTCTATGGCCCCAATGCAAAACGCGTCGGGACCTAGAGGCCACCTCGGAGGGCGACTCGTCGAGGAGATTGGTGCGAGTAGACGGCTCGAACAGGCTGCTGGCTGGTTTGAATTAGACTGTAAGAGAAAGGCGACCTGCCTTGAATGATTCTACTAAGTGATTATCATGCACTTCATTGCGGTTTGCCGTTGTGGCTTGCCTCTGTGACATTCTACCTGCTGTTGGGAGAAGAAAGCAGATGCGCGTGCAGAAAATTGAGAGTTGAGATTTGCTTGAGAGCTTGGGCCGGCCCCACCACAAGTGTTTGCCACCTGGTCTCAACAGCAGCCAGCTGTCTCACAGCTGCCCGTCGCGCCCTGGTTCAACCTGCTACCTCAGACGCATTCATCGGGACCTGGCCGGCTGACCATCTTGTCTTGACCAGCTTTTCGAAGCTTCTCCGTCTCATCCAGCAACCAGTCGTCGGCTATGACCTTGAAACTGAACGACCCATCCAGTGCCCTGAACGCAAGTCCCTTCCGCTTGAGAAACGGGTATCCATTTCTTGTCTCAAATGACACACAACTGGCTCCTTGTGCCTTCTTCATCAGCTCGTCGAGGTCCTTTGCAAATGCCGATAGCCTCACCCGAGTTGCAAACTTCGGGACATGCTCCAGTTGCTCAAGAATCCCGTCCCACTCATTATCATGGTCGTCGGTAGTCTTCCATGTCTTGAAGTCGTGGCATACGGCATAGACGTAATAACGGTGGCGAGGACAGCCTGCGATATTTGCGCCACAGATCACACCAGCTAGACCAACATCAGAGTCTGTTTGGTCAAGGAAGTCGTCTATGATTCCCTGATGTCTGACAGTCGTCCAACTGATAGAGGCCTCAGTCTTCTCGTAGTCATGGTCCCGGATGCTAACGCCGTATGTTGGGCGGCGACGAACGCCGTTCTCTGCCTCGTCATCCATAATCACACCTGGTAGCTGTGATTGAAGATCCTCCGAGTCTTCATCGACGTAATAGAATGTTATCGGCATGCCGTCGAGAAGCTCCGTGATCTGAAACTCGGTATCGCCATAAGCCTTCCACAGTTGAGAGATGTTCTGGGCTCGCGCGAATTTGGTCGCAGGAAGGAAGCTTGGAGAATGGCCGAGATTGACGCCTCCGTCTCGTGGATCTATGGAAACATCAGTGTTCTTGTAATCCAAGACAAGGCATTCGTAACAGGTCTCAATGTACTCACAGAATGTTCTCCACGTCCTGATTCCGAATCGTTCCTTGAGGTCGAGGCGAGATAGAGTTTTCTCAATGTTCTCATAATCAACCGCCTTGACCCGACATCTGGTTCGCTTCTTGACAAATTCCTTGGAACGCGTGATCTCTGGGAATGAGTCATCCACGGCGAAAACCATTCCTTGCGAGATGTGGCCTTCGTGTTTGACGGTCTGTACCGTCCAGCCTTGCTGCCCATGCAGCTCGACAAGACACTGCGAGAAGCGGTAAGACTCGTAACGCTTGTCATCTAAAGGGAGGAAACAGTCGATTGGAAAATATAAGACCAGCTGGTTCGCGGCAAACTGGCCCTTTTCTATGACGACAGGCCAGCCGTCGACCATGACGACCTCGTGAGTCTGGCTGGATTCGAGGGGTTTGATACGTGAGACGCGTCGCACTGATACGAGCTTGCGGTAGGGTGGATCTTGTTGCATCGTTGGGATATCCATCGTGATGTAATGTAGTTGTTGCTCAGAAGATTGGGGAAATTGTGAGCCTTCATTCCAGACAGGTCAGCTTGACAAACGGGTGGTCAGTGCGATGTTGACGAGGAGACCGCTGCAGGGTGTCAAGTAGAAGAATGCTTACTGCTAGTTTGAGCTGTGCCCTTAGTGTGGACAAGGTACCTACCTAGGTAGGTACCAGGAAATCTCAGGTAGGGCTTCCTTGTTTGACTGTGGCTGGCCTGTCAAAACCAGTGGAAGGCCAATCAGTAATTTTGGCGTCAAGTGTCGCGATCGACGAGCAGAAGTTGATAGGCTGTATTCTGCCTGCAGTCCTTAGACAGTAGGTCAGACTTCGACCCTCCAGCTGATTGATACTAGGGAACAATATTGAATGCTTGTTTTGATACGATCTCGGAACGTGGCGCTAGGTCGCCATATAAGCTACCGAAGGGCAAACAGACACCCGATCCAGGAGCGAACGAGAGCATCTGAAATTGACAATCTTCGCAATGATTCAACAGTACTTTGCCACCAACAATTCCATGAAGTTAACATTTGCCGGCCACCTTTTGCGAAATTCTTCAGCACTCAGCACCACTTCCCTGAAAGGCCCGACTTCCAGTCGAGACTGTCTCTCACGTTCGCTCGCCTCGTTTTCATCCTCCGTGAGCGGTATCATCTGATCCTGGAACATCCAACATATCTCCTCAATGTCTCTGCGAGAGTCCGGGTCGCCAGGGATCAGCTCGGGTCCCCAGATACCTGCCCGCGACCTCAGCTTGAAAGGCGGCTCCACCGTCTCGAACCACTCCTGCAGCTCCTTAGCCACCTTCTCGGAGTACTCGTCTTTGCCCATCCCGGGAGGTAAAGCGAGCGGCTCGTCGTCGTCCCACCGCTGACCAACCGGTGGCTCCTCCCGTATCCACGCCCGCCCCAGGATGACGGAGATGAGCTCGAGATTAGGGAGGACGTTGGGTGTCCCCAGGCGCGACAGCAGCCTGGCGAACCGCGGCCACTTTGCGTTGCAGAGACACCGCGACTCCAGCGCCAGGTGTCGTATCTCCATGAAGGGCCCCGTCTCTGCGGGGTCGTGGATGCTGTTGTACAGCTGATCAACGGTCTTGGAGGAGAGGTAGGCTGCGTCGATCTCTGGGTTGAACTGCCGGCAGGGGACCTGGATGCGCTCTCCGCGCTTGGTTCTCGCCCAAGTGAACGACATGTTGCGCTTAACGTGGTCCCTTGTCTCCCTGCACAGGTGCAGAAGGGTGGGGAGCGGCAGGATGACCCTCCAGCAAGGTTCTTCGGGCCCGTAGGCATCACCGTACTGAAGGTCCTGCTCGTGGAAGAAGTAGATCCCGGGCGAGACGGTAGCCAGTGCGAAGTCCCAGATCTGCTCACGGAGCTCCGGAGGTAGTGGATCAAACGGTCGGCGTTGGTACTCGACATCAGACGCCGCCTTTTCGGGTGTTGCTGATCTGGACTCAGAGCTGTTGTTGGTGGCGGGAGCCTCTCCAATGGCCGCTTCGGCTTTTTTGCCACCACCAGCATCGAGCGTGAGCTCACTCATCTTGTCCGTTAGTGCTGCAATACGGGTCATTGTAAGCGTAGCCATCTGTTGTGACGTTTCCGTATCTTGAAGGTCTGCAGAAGAGTCGGTACTCATGGTGGCAAGGAGTCGATGAGTGGGTGTGGGGGATATATAAGATTCCGTTTGAGCTGCTTCGGTAGAATGAATGTCGTCGGCGACTACGTCTTGGCAACGTCGGGGCCGTCGGGCGCGATTGGCTAGAACAAAGTTCTACACCGCAGTGGTACCCGCTCGGGGCAACTTGTCGTTTCAGTTTGTTTGGATGACTGCAACATGAGCAACGAGCTACCTAGGCGGTCAGGCTAACTCTGATCAGGCCACACGTTACACATGGGCATGTGTTTCTGCTCAAGGCATATTTCTACAGCAGTGTCAATCGCCTCTCATCCATTTCCGCTGTTTTGGTCAACGGCTTGTGCAGTTCAGATGAACCTCTCGTCAGAGTTCCAACAACAGCGGAACAGCTGGCAGTTGCCTCAGAGGTCTTGGCTCGGCAGATAAATCTGTAGCCGGTAGATGGGTGGTAGCCTTATAAGCTTGAGTTGCGAACTCTAATGTGACTTGACAGCGTGGCTCAGGTTAGTTGTAGCAACTGCCGCTGAACCCTAGCGTTAGCATCGAGGTTTGAAGACGGCAAGCCACAAGCAAGATAACGCAGATCAGTTCCATCCACATGTTAATTACCGAGTTTCCCATCGAAACTGTACAGGGATCGTCCTGTCTGAGCATTGGAGTCTGTTCTGAGGACATAGTCTTACATGTGCCAGGCACGTGCCAGAGAGGAGGATTAGGCGATAGTGACTGCGGGATCCTACTGTGTGTTGTGAAGACAGTCGCCAACTTTATCCCGCAGCCACCTCGTTTGGATCTTGCACAGCAAAATGGGTCAACTTTCATGCTACAAATTGCATTGAATTTGCCCCAGACAGCTGATACTGCACTGAAGAATATTTAAAGAGTATATTTTGTACACGTGACGGCTGATCTGGATTAAGAGAAGAGAACGGAGATTCGCACCCGCCAGAATGCATGGTACATCCATACATCCTGAAGGCACTCACGCCACAGCTACAGCCCATTAGAGCGTATCGCCCAAGCCTATTTGCCAACACCCACGCACCTAACACATAACTTATATAAGTATTAGGGATATGGATACTAAGTATATTGGTACTGGGTGTGTGGGTGTTTGGTGTGATACTATGTGTGGTGTGTAAAATAGGGCTGGTGATATGGACGGGTGTACCCTCCGTTCTTACGGGGTGCGAATATCTGTTCTGAGAAACCGAGAACACCAAAGACATTCGGCTAGGCTGTCAAAAAAAATTAGTTCTAGTCTTTGTATGCTGTGTAATAGAATGTTTCGCCTCAGGAGGCAGTATCGGTCACTCACAAGTAAGGCAATGATGTATTTTTGTCTCTTCCTTGCAATGTCTTGATATTAATGCGACAGCTGCTTGGGATCCGGCATTTGGTCTTTGATACAATCATACAAGTAAATGCACGTGATACGAAGGCGTTTACTCAAGACTACATAGGCCTTTCGCTTGTAAAGCCTGCCAGGACATCTAGCACGTAACAATACATATCTCATTCACACACACGCGTAATGGAAGTCTTTTTGGTCTTCGAATTTGAGTGACAACTGCGTATAGTGGTTCTGGTACTACCTGGAGCTGACGCCGAATTGTTTCGTGCAGAATATGTCTTACTGTGACAAACTCGTCTTCGACGTTTTGTTTCCTTTGGCTCTGAAGACACACTCTCCACGTAAAGCTGTTCGGCTACATGGACTGCCTGACGTGGCAATCTCCGCAACACTGGACACGGCTGCGTCTCAGGTGTTACAAGGCTTCACTGTTTTCAAATTGCCCCAATCTTTGTTGATAACCACAGGCCGCATCTCTATAGTCCAGTTCAGGCTTCGCCTGCCACCTTTAATTCCCAGCCTTGCCTTACCGACACGCCATAAGTCACTGTCTTGTGCTACTAGATCAAGATATTTCATCCACACTTCCCTTCATCTCGACTTACCAATCTCTCAGATCTCTCTTGCCTGTGTCAATCTTCCCGGTCATAGACTCAGCTCAGCCTTTTTCTACACACGCTTATTGGACCTGGTCCTCGTGACGAGGTGGGACTGGTCTCCCAATCTTTATCTTCGCTCCTCTGGCTCTCACCACCCATGAATCATCAGGTTCAGACTACCATAAGCAAGATCTCGGCCATTTGCCAGCGCCATGGACGATTTTCGGGATATGTGCCAGATGGTGACCACGCTCCTCGGCCCACGAGTACAGGAGCACCTCGAGAAAGCCGACCGTCTCAAGGGCCAAAGGCCAGGTGAATCAACGAAGCGGACACGACAGCAATTGGTGGAGGACTTTGCCAAGCCGGTAAGCCTGAACGCTTGAGTTCCTTTGCTGCCTGACTCTTCCCATCATCTGGAACAGTCTTGACACTGCTCACATTCATTATCGACCCTTCTACGTTCAATAGCTCCCCAGTTAGCCTTTTCTTCGCCAATATGGAGCACGGGACTAACATATTTTGGTTTTGACAGACTCAAGCGGCCGATTCGCATGAGCGACTGGTAACCCCAACAGGACAAGAAATGAGGATGACATACCATGGCGAAGCATATCCGCCATGCATCGTGGCTCTGTCGAGCCTGAAGACTATCTCCTTGCGTGATCTCAAACTCGAAACTCACCACCGGGGCCGTGTCCTCATCGTGAAGACGTTCTGCGAACCTAAACGCCTGGCTTCGATCATGAACGCCGTTGAAGATCAGAATGGCGATGTCGATCGTGTTGCTCTTTACAACGTCCCCATCAACAAGTCGATGGGCAGACTTCTACCGAACAACGCGATCGTGGCCGTGAAAGAGCCTTACTATACCTCTACAATAGACGGCGGAGTGCTCATCAGAATCGATCATCCTTCGGACTTGATTCAGCTTAGTTCAGACAGCTGTTTGATACCTCCCAGCATGAAGCCCGCTTCGAAGACAAGTCTGAGCCCTACCGAGCTGAAACAAATGGGCAACGAGGCTTTCAAGCGGAATGACTGGGAGATAGCTGTGGATTGCTACTCCGAAGCTCTGGGCGTGAGCCAGGACAACGACGATATCCGTCGCACTTTGCATAGCAATCGCTCGCAGGCTCGTATAAATCTTGGGCACTATGAACTAGCCGTCCAGGATGCTCTCGTAGCCATAGAAGAGGGAGATCATGTTTCCGACGAGAGCAAGACGCTGAACCTGAAGTCACTTGGACGTGCGGGCCGAGCTGCATACGACTTAGGTAACTTCTTGGCGGCCAAGCAGTACTTTTCCCGAGGAGTCGAACTGTCTTCCGAGCACAAAAGTCTGTTGTTTCAGCTTCAGCGAACACAGAAACGCCTGACAGAACAAAACACCGGCGATTTCGACTTCATAGCCATGTCAAATTCGGTGACGGAAGACAATACAATCTTGGATCATGCCTCATTCCTCGGAAACACTAAAGTTGGCTCTGCAGGGGGTCACGGACGCGGACTGTTTGCCACAACGAATCTGGTTCCAGGAGATGTCATTCTGGTCGAGAAGGCGTTCTACGCTACATTTGAGAGAGATCTTCCTAAGGAGAAGTCCGTAATCGTCGACGTGGAAAAGGGCCGAATCAGCCTGGAAAAGCAAGCCGAGCGCATTCACGGTACGATTGACAAGATACTTCACAACCCCAAGCAAGCAAGCCGCTACCTAGATTTGTATCATGGTGACAAATTCCAGAACAAGGTTGTCAGGTTCGTGGACGGAATGGCCACTGTCGACACATTCCGTGTGGAGGCCATAGACAGGCTGAACGGCTTTGACTTCCCCGGCATCAAGTCAACCAAAGACGGGTCAGGAGAAAAGACCATAGCTTCGGGAATATGGCTGCACGCGTCTCTTGTCAACCACTCCTGTGTTGCAAACGCTGACCGCAGCTTCATTGGCGACATGATGGTCGTCCGTGCTACCAGAGGCATCAAAGCTGGAGAGGAGATCAGTTTGAGCTACCTGATTCTCAATCACTCCTATATGGAGCTTCAACAGCGCCTTTATTTCTACGGAATCGATTGTGACTGTCCGCTGTGCGATGTCGAGAAGTTCATGCCACCACAGGTGCTCAGCAAACGTGCCAAACTCGTCGGTGAGGTCAATCAATTCCTCTCCACAAATGGCACTGGAGCTCCGTCAACATTCCCTGCCGCTACAATCAAGAGCGCGGAGACGCTCATGACACAGTTGGAGGAGACATACCCCGAGGCGCGGTATCGGCATCTTCCACGCCTGGCCTGTGTCCGTCTCGCCCGTTGGCTGTGCTTAGTTGGTGGTCCACCAGAGCAGCGCCTCGAGAGGGCGCTGCGAGGACTCCGGAGCTATGGATACTTTGTCGAAATGAAGGCAAAGGGTATCACGATCGATCGCTCATCTGCGGTTGTCGTGTCTGAGAGCCTGGCCTTTCCCACCATTGCAGCCTCTGCGTGCATGGCATCTGGGAAGACCGAGGCTGCTCGGCAGTTTCGGGAACTCAGAAAGGAGATGTACATCATTCTCTACGCCTGTGAAATTGGACTTGACGACAAGTAAAGCCACAAGAATGGCTGAGCTAAATCCTCCTGGGCTGCACGCCTCCGGTCAAAACTGTCTACTCAGGACAAGTTGATTCAAGGCGAGATGGTCAATCGATCCGCGCAGGAGCATTTGAACTGCCATGAACCGGGGTCATTTGGATGGGGAAACGCTACATGCTCAATGATAACTCGACGCGTGTTGTGGCTCTTTTCTTTAATACTTCATGACTTTCGCCCATCCGTTGTGTCTCGGATGCAAGGTCGTCTGATTAGGTAGTCCTCTGGATCGTGGTTCACGGAGTCTGTCTCTTTGGCGAGCCCTGCGTCGCAGTCATCCATACGACGGCCCCCCACGGGTCTTCTAACAGGAAAGCAATGAAGTCAGCGTGGGCCTGAGGAGTGGCCTTTGTCGGCTGACATGACATGACAAAGAGACCTAAATCAGCCAGTTCAGGAGCCTCGAACCATTGGTTTTTGAAGGTGACTTGAGAATCTCTACCTGGGTCCATATCTACTTCAGACTGCTATGGCGGCATTCTTTGCCTTGTATTTGTGTAGATATTGCGCCAGAGTGAGCAAAACATCCGCCAGCAACAATGATGGGCGAGCATTTAAATTCAGTTGCACGCAATCTCAAATTGATGAGTTGCGATGTCGAATTTAGATTTAAAATTTATAGATTTCTATTTCCCCCGATCTTTGTCCCGCAGCTCTCCGTTCTTGTCAGAGTATGATTGCATAGGGTCCACATCCAGGCCATCAAGTCGAGGGATCTGGAGCTTTGACGACAGTGGCGCACTCCTTAGGAGCAGGCGGCGGATTACCAGCAATCTTTTCCACTCCACAAGGAGATGTGAGATCAATCACGGGCTGCGCCGGGCTCAAGAGATCAACCTTGCTGCCGACTGCCGTGGGACACTTCGCCGTGCCTGTGGTGGCATCGAAAGTACAGACCTCGTCAACCCCACGCTGGCATTGAGGGTCGTTGATGTTCCGTAGTTCGTAATTCTGGGCCACCCAGTTGCTACCCTCACCTACGCACTTGTTCACCTGATTGGGGCTGAGTGCCATGAAAGACAGTTTGCCCGTGTCTGAAGTGATGATGTCTGCACACTGCGACATTTCGACGATTTCGTAATCGACTTCAAGGGCGCCGTCGCTGGCGGGGTTCAAGAAGGCGGGTGATGCGGTTGCGGACGTACCATAGGCAAGATACTGGTACGTGTCGAAAGAGATATCGTGGGCTCCTCCAGAGACGTCCAGGTGGAGGACAGTGCGGGACCGAGAACCAAAAGTGAGCTTGATGCACATCCCTGAGCAGTCTGGCCAGTCTGGCCAGTAGGCCATGCGATTGACGTCGACCTTGCATCCGTGGACACCAATAGTCGAGCTGTATGAATCGTGGGGTGTAACTCTGACTGATCCCGAGGGTGACAAAGCAGCTGCGTGGGCCGCAAAGGCGGTAATGACAGGAAGTAGCCAAAACATTCCAACGGCAGAATGCGTTTGTGGAAAAAACAAAATAAGGAATGGATGCTGTCTTCGTGAGACTTGCGGTGGGATAAGCCCAAGGGTAAGGAATGTCAAGAAAGTTGATGGTGCAGGAGAGTGAAGCCCCGAGAAATTCTGTATGGATATACATTTCTTTATATTCAAAGACCGGCACACTCCGAGATTGGGGGCGAATCCCAGGGACTGTTCATTGTCCTAGATGGGGCGGCAGTGGCTTTGGCCAGGCTGACTGTTGTTACTATTCCGGCCCGGTTTGAGATCCTGCGACCCGGTTGGCAAAGGTAGTATTCTCTAGTCTAGCCTGTAACCCGGCCGGTCTACACATAAGCCAACCATTCAAGCATTAGTCGTAGCCAATCCATTTCCTCAGGATTCGGCAGGTGACAAAAGCAAGGCCCGGCCCAGCACCACGTCCTCGGCCACAACTGACGATCTCAACGTGATCGGAATTGGCTAGGCCCAATTACAGCAGTTGACGGTTTATTTCACTGGTTCAGAGCTTTTCATGACAATAAATCGTATGAATAATCGATCTCAAAAAGTGAAGTATCGGGTCAAGGCCTACCAAGTTGGCCTCAAACCCAAACAACAAAGAGAAACAGATGCCCACGCCATCAGACCTGATTACCACCTGTCAAACCCCCATTCTCCGTCCATCTCAGCCAGTGTACGTGCAAGTGACAGTAGACGAGGAAGCAGAGCAGGAGGTCAAGATCTCACTGTCCTGCTCAATATCAAGGATAGTCGCTCCAGATGGTCCGACAGTGGTGCCGCTCTTAACAGCCGAGGCACCGGTGAAAGTGACCGTGCCGAAATCCGCGAAAGGCACGAGCTCGCAGTCCCCGGAAGAGGAACATTCAGAGAAGTCCTCTACAATCCATTCTGCGTTGTACTCGCACAGAGAGCCGTCTGACACACCGCTAAAAGTGTGTGTCACAGTGGTGCCCGTGGTCAGGTTCTCGATGACAGCACTGCCGCCGGTCTTAGAAGTGGCCGTTACTGTCATTTGGATTGAGTCACCGGCGGAAATGGTGATACCGGAGAAGGTGTCTAGGAACAGAGTCAGAATGGTTGCGAGCGTTATGTTTGTGCAGTCCCTTGCGTTCACTTACATGCGTAATCCGGATACCACTCATACCAAGCATCGTAAGACACGCTTGTGCCATCAACGTACCAGTCGATTCCAGTCTGAAGGATAGCAGTCTGGCAAGTATCACCGTCGATACCGACCCACTACAGTGATTTCTATGTCAGCAAATGTATCCACCACAGGGGTGCAGTTTGACTTACGGCAGAGCCAGAAGACTCGGTGCTGCTGCTTGAGCTCCCGGTGAGCGTGGGGACAGTGACAGTCGCAGTCACCTCGGTGTAGCCCGTGCCGATCAGGACGGCGCCAGCCCAGTTAGTAGAGTACTCTACATTGCTCTGGTTGGTTATGCCCTCGATGAGATTATCAGAGGCGATCTTGGGCTGGGAAGAACGAGAAGCCCCAGTCTGAGAAGAGCGCCGAGCAAGCTGGCGTGCCTCACGGCTCTCGCGACGCTTTTCAGTCAGTCGGGCCCCAAGCGCTGCCTCAGCGCACAGGAAGGCTGTAATGACGGAGGTGAACTTCATTGTGCTGGTCAGGACGAAGACTGAGTGAGAGTCAGGAAAGAATGAGGTGATGACGTGGGTTGATCAAGCGAGAGAAGAGTTGTCAGGCGGCTGCTAGTAGGCAAGAGGTTGGACAGAGAACAGATGGGATCATGCACCATTTTATACCCAAAGGTCTCGTTCATGAGGCCTATGTAGTTGTATCATAACTCTCTAGGAGCTCGCGGAGGGTCGGGTCCAGTAAACAACATGTTAAGTCTGGCCAGACAAGCCTGAGCAACTGAACGTCCAATGGCAAATCGACATGGAGCTTGATTCGAATAAGTCTGCCCACAAACCGCATCGAAAGGACGCGAGGGGCAGGGATGAAATGGACTTTGGCCCCGCGAATTTCGATAAAGGTTCCATGCGGACACCTGCAGATTGAACCACCTTCCAACTTGGACAAAGATCTCCGTGTAAGCAGGTATTCTTCCTCTGTGACTTGAGCCTACAGCTGGGCTTATCATTCGCCGGGTGTCATCGCGTGGGTATCAGGTGAACGCTCGGGTTGCTACATGCATTCAAGCTTGAGCTGGGGCAGGGGTTGGAGACCGGCCAGGCTTAGAGGAGGTGTCGACCGGGCCCGAGCCCGGGTGTCGGACGCGGTTGATTCGATGGCAAAGGAGACGTACTCTGCGGGTCCCATATGGTCACGGACTGGAATGTTGCAGCTCTGGCGAGCCAGTGAGAGACCCTCAAGTTGATCGAACGTTGATATGATTTTGGCACACTGTGTGTCCTTAACGAGCTTGCCCAAATAACCAGAATTCGTCAGCCTGTTACAGGATGTCCATATACACAAGAAATAACGAGAATATGGAGATGCTTGCTAATTGAAATTCTTTGTACAATAGGCGCAGTACATGCAAGTGGAATAATTATCATCCAAAAGAATGGCATGTTGCTGTCACTGTTGTTTCCCGAGATAAGGCTTGGCACAGCAACCCCGGCGCAGGACGCGTGGCCTGCGCACTTAGGTCGTATTTTCGATCTCCTCCCGGCATTTGTCGACTGATAATTATTCCTGTTCAGTCCTGCTATCAAGATAAGCAGCATGTCATTCTCTCGACGGACAGCGAAAGTCCTGGTCTGTGTTGCGCCGTCCACGGGCCCCGAATGTTCCATCTGGACTTGCAGTTCTGTAAAGGAGGGGAGGTGGCAACTGATATCCCATCCTTGCAGGTTTGCCAACAGGAATCCAGCTTCGCTGCTAAGTTGATTTACACGCCATTCCCCCGGATTCTGTCACTCTGCAATGGAACACACCAACTGCACAGGTTGGTCTACCTATCTGGATACCGGTGTGAGTCGCCTTTGTATCATTACGTTGTCTGACTCGTAAAATCAGACACTTGTGCTCAAACGAAGGTTAACGCCAATCCTGAAGCTGATGCGCGTCTCTAATTTCTCAAGCAGAACAGATCGAAGAGAGGTTTGGGTGAAGTTCGGGTTGAGTCGCGGGGCGCTGGAAGCAATCGCATATATCTTTCAAATCGCTTTGTCTACCGTGATGAAAGAATATGAGACTGCCCGAGTTGCCTGACCGTCCCCCGTAGTAATAGAAGTGGCTACGAGCTTGGAAATGCAACTTCTAGCGGTTATCGGGATGTGGGTGACAAGGAGGCTTGACCGAGATACCGGTCCTGACTAGGCGCCACAACCGGCTGCATAAACTGTGAGCCTGATATGATAGGACCAAGAACGGAGGGGTACCCACAACAGTTGACATGTCTGATCTGTACACAGGACGAGCACCGTTCCAAGACGCTAGATCGGCAGACTTGAGGCAGGGCGGTTGTCACCAGTACGACGGTCTCCAGAAGCCAAGCCCTATAACGTCATGTCTCCTCTCCTGGAAGCGAATGTCGTTCTCCGACAAGCTACTTGATCAGGTCCTCGAAGCGAGGTGCGAGTTGAGAGAATCCGCCATCAGAAGAGGCTCATGAAGTCCTGAATTGAAACAATGTGGAATCAGATCTATCCATGACACGCCCGTGTACCACGTCTCGTTGCCTTGGCTTCTGATCCGGTCTATAGACAGCTCGATCCTGAATCCTTGTCATAATCAGTACTACGAGAATCCACTCTATTACTTGGCAAGATCGGTTGCCGTCTGGGCAAAGCTTGCTGAAAGCTTGAGCAGCTGGCCGAGCACGGGTGTGTGGGACACATCTCCTACTAAGAGCCGGAGGCATAGATTTCTTGCGAACCTCGCCTGCTAAAGGATAACTGCACAGCTTCGCAGTCATGTGTTGGTACAGAGCATTCTAATGGGAATTTGAGCTTGTTGATTTGCCCGTTTGTGGAAGATTGCAGAGATTCGCACCCTCTAAAACGGAGGGTACACCCGTACATTACTCATACTATAGCTGCAACAAACCCAATTCACACACCCAATTTGCATACCCACCCGCCCAACACCCACACACCTAACACCTCCACACCTAATACCTATATATCTAATTCACATATTTAATTTATACACCCAATTTATATATCTAATAAGTATTTATAATTAGCTTTAGGCATTGACATTAGCTTTAGGTGTGTTAATTAGATTTATAGATATTGGATATGTGAATTAGGTGTGTGAATTGGGTTTGTAGGTGTTGGTTTAGTACTGGTGATGTATGGGTGTACTCTCTGTTTTACAGGGTGCGAATCTCCGTATTCTTGTGGAAGCTGTCAGCTTTCTTCCGAGCCAAGCTTCCTTTATATATTTGTGGCTTGGGGAGGGGGGGCATTTCGAGCCGCTTTCTCTTCACACGGCACAGCGGATCTGCGAATGTGGCTTGGTGGCTTGCTAAAGTCGGTCGTTCACCACTAGTCCAATACTGATTGATTGGCTTATGTTTCGTGTATGGGGCCATGGCATATGCAGTTGTCTGACCATGTGTTTAAACTTATTCAGCTCTTGTGTAGCCAACCTGGGGTCCTTCAGCTACTCGGTTGACGTGATCCTTTTCATGGAGAGTGAAAATATTTCAACTGTGTCTACTATTCTCACGCTTGAACTCGGCACTATTCCATCTCTTATATACTATGGCGCTGTAGCCGAGCAATTGAGATTCTCTGTCCCGGGCATTCATACGCCTATTTGACAACAAAGACATGACAACGATACCCGCGACCCCAACGCTGCCGGCAAGCTGGCAACCAACCGTTGCCGGCTGTCTCAGCACGGGTGACTTCTGGCAGTGAGATAATGGCTCTTCAGAAGACATGCGGGTGGTTCTCGGAGGTCCATCGCAGACGACAAACTGCCTCCCAACGTCATGGCCGTCCGACGTTGTATATAGCGGATCGGAGTGCCCGTTGTACTACACCCCTGCGTGTCAAGGGAAAGGCTCCCTCAGCGCAGTCACTTGTTGCCCATCGTATGTTCTGCTCTCCAGGATGACCTACTCTGCGCGTTTGAAAAGTCACTGACAGACTATGTTTCATGGCATCGCAGCAGTTACGGATTCGAATGTGTGAACTCGATCCCTGCGGAATATCACGGCTCTCAGTTTCGATGCATGTCTGCATGGGCGACCTCGGGAGCCGTCCTCGTGACCCATACCAACTTCGTCGCCAACACCTTGGCTGTGGAGACTATAGCTGCTCGGGCAAGTCGTCCACTGTTCGCTCTTGCAGTTACATACGTCGCGTCGGTATGTTCGAGGGGGATTAATGGCCTCTGTGGTGCCCTTGCGGAGGCTGATGATTCCCACGGCAGACTTCTGAACCATCAGCAACCCCTAGCAAAGGGTCGAATGACCTCACTACCACTTCTCCTCCAACAGAAACCACCTCTCAGTCTTCCAGTCCCACTTCACAATCGGCCTCTGAACAAAGCTCTTCAAACACTGGAATCGGTACAGGTGCTTCTGCTGGCATCGGCGTCGGGGCCGCTGCAGGCGTGGTCCTTCTGGCTGTCGTGGCTTGGTGGTTGTATCATAGGAGAACGTCTCGGAAACAGGTTTCCAGGCTAAGCACTGATCATTCTCCATACGCTCCCGAAATAGACGTACAAGAAGCACCTAACAACGGACACGAAAGCCCCAAGGCTGTGCCACCAACTCGCTCAGAGCTGTCCAGCAGTTTCCCGGTAGCCCAGGAACTGCCGGCTTCTCCACAATAGAGTACTAAGTGGGTGGTCTCGTTTTTAATCTGTATACATATGCTTCTTAAGCAGTATGCATCCGTAGAGTACTAAGAACTACGGTCAACACTAAAGCCCAATATTGACCCTTCGAAGTGAAATATATTCCGTTTTCGTCTTGTCGAAGATATCAACCTCAGTCCACCATTCTTTGTCGACAACATAGAGGGTGACGACGAATAGGGACCAGTTGTCTAGCCCAGAGCTCTGACGACCAAGTGAGGGATCCCGCATCTCTGGGGCAATGAAGCCCGTTGCGCCACGGTTCGGCGAATGCGCACTGTCCAAGCTAAGATCCTTGAACAGACCAAAGTCTGACAGATACAACTTGTAGCCCCACCCCCCCCCTTTCCGCATCTTCGAATAATGTGTTCTGAGGTTTTATGTCTCCGTTTATGACATTTTCTTGAGCCACGTGCACGAGAGCCGGGATCAGTTGTTGAAGCAAAGAGTCTGCTATCACCATCTCGCGCTCAGGTTCCGAATTCGGGTAGTCCACCCCTAATGGTCGCCGTCTGACCTGGGTCTTTCTAGCAGGTCCATGAGGTTCCCCGTCTTGCGTAGCATGAAGATGTGTATAGCGGAATAGCCAGCAGCAGGCTGGATACAAGCTGTATGCGGACATATAGGTAAGATGTGAGGCTGTAACAATTACTTCCCGGTCTCTCGATCCAGCGTTATAAACATGGTTATGACCTACATGTTCCAAACATAGGTGTGACTGGCACTCAGCTTGGGCTGAGGTAATTGTCTTGAGGTTAGCCTCTATGAATTTGACCACGTAATCTTGTTGCGTTGTTAAACAGACTTTTTCATAGTGCCCTTCGTCGAGAAGCACCTCCTTCTTTTCCATCTCCATAGCTTATATGCGAGGAGAAGGACTCTGACTGGCGAAATCAGGCAGAAGGATACAAAGAACAGGGTTAGGGGGGGCCTTCTACCCTTGATTATCCATGATTATCCAGGTAGGAGGGAGAGGGGTGCGGCAAGCTTCCAAGTTGGGGAAGGGAGAAGGCGCAGCAAGAGACCAGGGTCAGATTATCGCAGTTCCGTTTAGGACTTACTCGGACTTCCAATCAGCTTCAGCGCGACTTCCGTTTTCTTCCTGCGGATCTGACCGATTCGACGCTACACACTTCAGCTGCATCGTGCGCGTGACGAAAAGTGCAGAATCATGATTAGTTCGGTGTGACCCATCTCCGCGAGGAGCCTTGTTTTAGAATCCGGAGCTTCGCAGGTTTTTTATCCATCTCTATCACGGGGCACGTAGAGTCTCTGCCATCAACACAGCTCAAACAAACAAAACTCTGCACGACGATTAGCTACCTCACGTACACTGGCCATGAGGCTCCTGAACTGCCGCACCAGAACCCTTGAGGTTTTCGCGGATGCCGTTCCATGCTATGCCATCCTCTCGCACACTTGGGAGGAAGACGAAGTCTGTTTCTGCGATTTCAATGACCCCAACATCGATCACACCTCCATGCAAGGGTGGTATAAGATCGATAAATCATGTGAACAGGCCTTGTTGGATGGTCTCGAGTACGTCTGGATCGATACAGTCTGTATTGACAAGAGCTCTTCAGCTGAGCTCTCGGAGGCAATCAACTCTATGTTCGGGTGGTACTGCAACTCAACCTTGTGCTACGCCTACCTCAGTGACTTGCCAGCTGTCAAGCTGAGGGAAAGCCGTTGGTTCACTCGGGGCTGGACGCTCCAGGAGATGATTGCCCCGAAGGAAATCAAATTCTACGACAAGCATTGGAGGTCCTGTGGCACCAAGTCAGGGCTCATTTGCCAGCTCAATGAGATCACAGGAGTCGACAACATGATTCTCTTGGGAGGGAATCTGCGGCTGATTAGCGTCGCCAGGATAATCTCGTGGGCTGCCAAGCGGAAAACCACGAGAGTGGAAGACATGGCATATTGCCTCCTTGGGCTGTTCGATATTTCAATGCCAATGCTGTACGGAGAGGGGATCAAAGCATTCCGTCGCCTCCAGGAGAACATCGTGAAGGAGTACGACGATCACTCTCTGTTCGCTTGGAGGGCTACCAGTGCGGGCGACCACGCAGGTTTGTTCGCAGAATCACCGGCGGATTTTGCCTCCTCTGCGAACATAGTCCCGTGCCTGGGTCGGTTATCGGAGCCAGCTGTCGTGACAAGCCGTGGTGTGCGAATCTCGGCCTTCTTGACGAAGGGCCAGGACGCATCTCTGGACGAGTCGGCGGTCCTTGGGGTCCTCAACTGCCGTTCCATAGACTTCGACATGGAGAGCACCAAGAGGATCGCAACTGCCTTGAGAGTGTGCTACGATACCGATGGCTCTGGTGCCAAGAGTGGCTACGTTCGAGTTCGACCAGCGGACTTATTTTCAGCATATTCAAAAAGACAGGAGCGGAAGAGCTTGTACATTTTGAAGAACAACCACTTCGGCGACCTGGCCGGGTCCCGCATCTATTTCGTCCGGAAATTGCCTCTGTGGTCTAGGGAAAAGCCATTCGAGTTCGCCCACGCCTATCCTCAGGAGCAGTGGGATGAAGAGAACAGCCTGTTCCGTGTGCAGACCCTAGAGTGCGGTCTCGCTCAGTTCGCGCTGATATTTCGTCAGGCCTTCCCTAGTCCGGATGGGGAAGCTCCCGGTTGTTTTGTTGTCTTTCTCGGGGTTTCAGGCATGCTGAAAGCGGTAGATGTTGGCAGCAGCTCATCAGTTTTACGAACTTTTGTCGACTTGAAGTGCTATGTCGAGTTCCGTCACTGCAGCGAAATAGCCCAGAATGATCTGGGCCGGTCGTGGGAAGACAAGTCGTCGACTTATAATGCCTCCGCCCAAGGGGCAGGCGTGGCATTGAAATGCTATGCCTCGAGGGTGGTAGTGTCTGGTCAAGAAGTGTATTGTGTTGATCTACACGTGAAGCATATGGATGAGTACGAGCCCCATTGCTGATAGAAAACAGGCCACTGTCAATAATGGAGCTTCAGGCTCAGAAGCCGCCTGTCCCGGTACCAAGCACTTAGAACGCGCTCCACATGCTGCTGTGGGGTTTATTTGGCAGTAAGTCTCGCTACTGATAACGATCCTTCATAATAAAGTTTGTCGAGATTGGCAGCAGCAGTCTCATTGTCCACCTTGAGCCGTAGGAAGTGCTGGTTGGTCCTGCTCTCGTCCCAAACCCACCGGTTTGTCCCATTGGGCTCAATGAAGTTGTACCCGTAATCGTTCCCGAGTTCAAACATGTTACTGAGGCCGTGAATGGTGTAAAGTACGGCCAATGGGTCCCAGGATGACCGTCCGGCAAAGTACGTATAATAGATATAGGCCATCCTGACGGGATCACTCTTGGGACCGTTCTTCATGAGCAGCCCACCAGTCACGACGTCCACGCCCACCTCGTAGCCGAGAAAGACGACGGAGCCATCCTCAGGCCACGAATGGATGACATGGCGCGTCAGGGACGCGTTGAAGCCGCGGAAATTCCATTCGTAGCCCGAGGGATACCCACCGCCCATGACCACCAGCTCCGAGACCTTCTGCTCGACGAGCTCCAGCCCGCTGAGCGGAGAGTAAGAGTCGCCTGTTGAGTTGAGTAGACCCGACAGGTTGTTGAGAAACCCGATGGAAGCGATGGTCACGCTGGCATTTTCAGCTTCGGCCAGCACCTTCCGGTACAGCAATACAGGGTCCCATGCGTTGTCGGCGAGACCCCAAGGGATGCTTCCGTTCGGCCAGTTGTAGGCGATCTTGCTTGCGTACTCGCCACGCGCGTAATACCGGTTGTCGAAAAATGGAACGTCGGTGAATGGGCGTGCGAGACCGATTGGAACGTCACCAAGACCGTAGTGCGCCAAAATCGTGGAGGTGGCGACGGCTGAATAACTGGAGGGATAATTTACATTGACGGCGAGAAGCTCCACGTCTGGTGACGTGGCAGCTAGTAGTAAGGCACTAGTATCGCTGTCACGGAATCTATGTCAGCCTGGTAATTACTCGGCCGTATTGAAATATTAATTTCAAGGTATCAGACATAAGAGGCCTTACTCAACGTCGCTGAAAAGATCCGTGTCGATAATGAGACGTTTCCGAGCAGCGAAGACGCATGTGGCGCTGACAAGCAGGCCCAGACTGTATCTGAAGAGCATATTCACTGGCTGTTGTTAGACCGCCCTCTCTTGATCTTGGGATAGACGTACAAGGCCAACGTCGCAAGAGTTGTATTAGTAGCACATGCCCAGCCGGTAGGGGGTGGATAACGCGCTTCAGCCTTCAGAAGAGCCTCATAAGTGTTTTTTTGTTTTGTCAGACTGTCCCGAACAACGAGCGTTGCGGGTTTGCAAATTTTGCAGAAAGAATCCTTAAGTAGAAGAAAGAATTGGGCTCGAGAACCGAGAATGATATCAAACGGCAGTCTCTGTTGGTCATCAGATCACTACTCCGTATTCACATTACTATTGTACCACCCATTTCCCCGCGCTGCCCCCGCTCCCCCAAGTCTGCATTTATGGGACCAACTGCCCATTTTCTTCCCCTCATCGAATGCCATCACGTTCACCGTAACGTCCTTGCCCATACCGAGGTCGATGTTGCGGCAGTGTGCAGAAGCTGCCCCGCTGATACTTCAGTAAGAAATTCCGATGGCTGTTGAACAGGGATGGCTTTCAAAGGTGCTACTATGCTCTCTTCCTAATGTGTCCTAGTTCTAAAATCTTATGGGGTCTGCTGCTTTCATTTGTGCCTTGCAAAGCATCCTAGGTTTAGGTATGCTTTGGGCAACTGAAATAAGTAAGACCGCCAAGAACAGTCATGTGGTAAAAGGTGATATGATGAAGATCAACTTAGAATCACGTACAAGCTCTTCTCGTTGCCTGAACTTACTTGTTGATGTGGAAGTCTTGCATGATTAGCACCAAAGCGCCCCTTGATATACCACAGCTAGTCCTACTTGCCACGATCGTTTAAATGTAGAGGTAAATTACTCTTGTAAATTATTGATTTAAGTATAACTCATAATTAGTTAAACTCATATAGTTTAAAATTACACAAGGGATATTTGCACCCGCCAAAACGGATGGTACACCCGTATACCACTCACACCACAGCTGCAGACCATTAGAGCATGTTGCCCAGGCCTGTTTGCACAACCATTCAACACCCACCCACCCATTACCCATACAAATAACACCTAATTTACATAAGTATTGAATATATACATGTCGGTTGTATAGGTATTAGGTGTATATGTATCGTGTGTATAGGTGTTAGGTATGTGGCTGTTGGGTATCGAGGTATTAGGTATACGGGTGTTGGGTGTGTTACTGTATGTGGGTGTGTAAATGGTAGTATGAGTGATGTATGGGTATACCCTCCGTCTTGAAGATTGCGAATATCCGTTGTCTAAAGTTATATGTGATTACACACGCTGTCCTGGCCTTGGTCTGCCATTCCATGTAGTCCACTCAGCGCAGCCACCAATTTTAACTCCTAGTCGAGCGAACGATAGCAACCGAAAGACAAGCAGCGGCGTTGCTTTACCACACGTTGCCCTTATTCTGGCGTCCTCTCTCCTGCTCGATCTTCTTAACATTGATGTCACGCCAGATGAAGACGCAAACCGCCAGGAGCGGGATGAAACAGCCGCCGGCGATGACCATCTTTCTCTGGACGTCGCTATACGCCTCGATGATGGCATTTTTAATGGGGCTGCCCATCGGGTAACTGAGCTGCGTGGTCAGACTGCCGTAAATACTGGACGTCAGGTTCTTGCTGCCCTCAGGTAGGAACTCCTCTAGCTTTTGCGGCAGTACGTTGGTCCAGATCGCGCCTGAGATGGCGAAGCCGATGACAGCACCAATCGAGCCAAACAAACCGTATATGGCGTACACGACGGCGATCTCTTGATGCGACACGGTAGAGAAGATAGCGATGTGGGAGGTCATAGCAAGAATGCCCCCGGCAGCACCGTTGAAGATCTGGCACATAACATAGACAAGTAGCCGACGTAGGCTCCAGCTACTCGGAAGTGCGTGAGAAGTCCAGTCCCGAGAGCAATCAATGGCCTACCGCAGAGCATCGCGATGTTTGAATCGTCCGAATTGGGCGATAGCCACATCCACGAACGGAGAGAGGAAAGATGACATGAGCGAATAAGAATTGAGAATATAGCCTGAATGGGAGATGCTGAGGT
Organism: Diaporthe vaccinii; assembly: GCA_039880775.1. NCBI lineage: Eukaryota > Fungi > Ascomycota > Sordariomycetes > Diaporthales > Diaporthaceae > Diaporthe > Diaporthe vaccinii. The sequence continues at coordinate 1,015,588 of JBCEDN010000015.1, read as the reverse complement.
TGTGGACAACTTGCAAGTAAGAAGAGTAGTATGTATCCCAGACACGTCGCCTTCATGATCATCCCGAGGATGATTAGCAACAGCATGATGGCGAAACCCTGGGCTCGGCCCCAGATATCGATGACTTTGGCGATGGTGAGCTTGGAAACGCCGCCCACGATAGTGGAGACGACGCTGGTGGTAGAGAGAAGGCCGTGGCTGTTGAAGGCGGACGTCACGTAGGGCACCAGCTCGGACTGGACAGCCTGTAGTAGCATATCGACAAAAGTGACGAGGTAGATCCTGGATTTGAAGCCATTAGCTTGTGGCCTTTCATGTTCTTGGGTTTCCTGTGGAAATACATGGCAAAGATGACCCAGAGCATCTTTCTGGACCACACAGATGCGGTAGCTTCTATCTTCTTGACACCTGCCTGCTTGCCCTCATCGCCGGAATCCGGTTTCTCCTCGGAGGGATCGCGAATATCCCCCGTTGAGCAGACCTTCTCAACATCGTGTTCTAGCTCAGGTCGAGTTTGAGCGACGTGCTCAGGCACCGTTTGAACCGTCATATTGCCGTTGGGTGTGTATGACGTTTGACGGAATTCACACACGTAAACAGAGCAAACCCGTGCCTCCAAGAAGAACGACAACGGAAGTAGAGAAAGGGGCTGCAGGAGCATTTTTGAATTCTCTCGGATTTCGGCCTGACGAGACAATATCTATATACCTGCGTATCTGCGGTCCTACACACATCACTGCACGAGTCTGCAAGCTAAGCCATTCGGCCCGCTTGGTACCTTTCTTACTGCGGAGTCGACTGATGTCGCTCGAGCGCCGGTTTTAGACGCCGCGTCACTTCGCAACGATTCCAGGCCTTGGCTCATGGGGGAGAAAAAAAAACTTCTTTCCACGAGACCAACATCCAAATCCTTCATCACGGGTAAAGACAGGCAGCAGTATAAGGCATGGCGTCGTTACTATGGAAAGAGACACTTTCTCACCAAACTCACCCAGGTAGGAAAAGAAAAGCCCGCAGGCCGAGTCCACCGTGGGGACTCACCACGAGAGATTATCAGACCATCAGATAAGACAACGGGTGGAGTTCTGAATGGACCGGTATCCCGGCCATTACGTACCGAGATGGGGGGCCCGGCGCAGTGGAGACATTCCGAGTTAATCTTGACTTCGTTTGGTATTCTCGGCCGGGTTTTCGACGCGCAAAGGCCAATGGAAACGAACACTCGGTTCCATTACTTCCTCGCCTACCTCGCCAAGCTTCATGGTTTCCAATCCTTCTGGAAGGCCTGGAATCAGGATATTAGTCTATGTCGGGGATGTTCCTATTATGAGTTTTTGTTCAACGCTGGAATCGATCGTCTCGTGACATCCCGGCTGCGGGCAAGGAGGCACTGGAACGTTGCCTACCCACGCCAGAGGGTCCATCCTGCCTCTCCTGTTCTGTGGGAGGAGCCGCTTTCATGGATGCGTGTCAGGTCTACACAAGGCGAAAGGTGATCACATGGAATTCTATCCAGTGACAGAAGAGGATCCGGCCTCCTGGCACCGGAACGGTTACTGAGGGTCAGGAACGAAGGGCTCAGGCAGTTTCGTTAGCAATCCTCGAACAATTGCGTTTGTACCCATTCGTCCAATAGCGAAACTTGAGGCAGGTGTGGACAGGGTCAGACTCATGGCCCTGTGAACAGCAGCTCCAGTGCACAAGTTGACATGGACCTCTTGAGGTAAGTTTCTCGGAGCTTTCCGCCTCGCCCATGCGACAGAACGGTATCTAATCGGAAAAGATCCGGGAGACACAGAATCAACCTGTTCCTCAAGTACACCTACTTCCGATTTTGATCCGACTTATGAGTGAAGTAATTCCTGATGAAGCAGTGGCAGTGACGCCTAGCAGCCCACCAACTTCCCTTCGGACCGAGGGCCAAACGTAAAGAGGCCCAGGCAGGCACCTTCTTCAGAAATATACAGCTTATACGATGTTTCCTGTCTCAACAGACACATTGTGGTACGTTTACTTTGTTCTCTTTATGAAATCAGAGATTCGCACCTACAAAAACGGAGGATACACCGATATAAACTAACACCATAGCTAGAGCCAATAAAGCATATCACCCATGCCCAACGCTCACTCACACCCAATCCCTATATACCTAAGTAAAATTAGACACGTCAATTAGATATATAAGTTGAGAGTATGGGTATTCGGTATAAATGTATATATAGGTGGGTGTATTAGGTTTAGGTACCTAGGTATTGGGTATGGGTGTTGGGTCTAGCTTTTGGGTGTGGGTGTTGGATGAGGTGGTCCTGTATCGATGCACCCTCCGGTTTTGCAGGTGCGAATCTCCGTAATCTTCTTTATGGCTCGCGGGCGCGCTTGTACGTAGAACTGCAACTTGCCCACTCCCCGTTTCCAGTGATTTGACTTGACTGTAGAGGCAATATATTATAACATGTCTGTAAGGGTCTTTATATATAAGCAAAGCGATTAGAGATATAAATGTCGACCAGTCCTTCGCTTCTCTGTCTCTCTTAGGGAGGAGGAAGGGGAACTGCTGGTCACGACGGCTCCGAAGCGAATGGCATAGTAGTCGAGGGTCGAAAGATAGCATATGACAGATGGCAGGCGGCTCACAAAAAAACGCTAATTGAACAGGAGTGAGGGCTCCAGGATCCCCAGGCACAGCTTCCAGTGCAATGATGAGTACGCCATCAGGCAAACCACTGCCCATACCCGACGATCTCAGCTCCGCAGAGCATCATGTGAGCCCCCTGCTGGACTTTGCCTGGAAAAGAGACCCTTTCAAGACTCAAATTCTCTGCAGTGGGCCTTATATGCAGCCAAAGCCATTGCATATTAAATTCTCTAGATTCGGATGTGTATACCTAGGTAAGGTACGTTGATATGGAAGGACAAGTATTCCTCCATAAGACTTATCCAACCGGTGTATCAGTTTCCTTTACTGATATTTCGCTGTCTCGCTGAAGCGCAAACTCGTCGTGTGGTGATGGATAACGGGCAATGTCTTCAAGGGCTTTGCTCTTCCACCTCCTCGGAAGGCATGTATTCCATGAGTGACCGGCGGGGTTATCCGTGCTTGGCGACTTATAATCCATGGCGGCCAACGTTGGGCTGGGAGGAACGCGGTGTCCTGAACCTTTCCGCATATCCTTTTGGACTTCTGGCAGGGCTCCCGGTAGCATAGCAACGAAAGCCAGCACGAGCATAATCACGCTGAACACGAATAGATACGCCACCAGTGCCTGATATCCATCGCCCGTGCGAGCTACAATCGCTCTGATCACGATGGCGCCGAGCTTCCCCGAAGCAGCTGAAATTCCGTAGAAAGACCCGCGGAACACAGTCGGAAATACTTCAGCCGTGATGATAAAAGTGAGTGTGTTTGGCCCAACGTTGAACATAAACTGAGCTAGCGCAAAGAAGACCATGCTGAGGTAATGTGTTGGCCTGGCATATGTTCTAACAACGCTAGCTCCAGTAGCGATGAAGAGAAGTGAGAGCGCCACAGACGTGTAAATCAGCAATTTTCTGCGATTCGCATAGTGGACCATGGGTATAGCTACCAGACTCCCAGCCAGTGATGCAATCGAAGACAGCAGTAGTGTTCGCACCGCGTTGTCGTTTAATGCCCTCTGTATAGTAGCATTGGGCAATGCCGGATCAGCGTTCCAAATCGGTAGAGTTGCGTTCCAAACGGCCAAGGTGCCGTTTGCAAAAGGCCCAGTTGTGTCGAACACTTTGGTCTCAAGCCACAGTACATTCAATGTGCCTGGGCTGTCCAAGCTGGTTCCATAAAAGCACACGTCCAACAGGAACCATATGCTCGAGATTCCTAAAAGAGGTTTCCAACCGCCGTCTTTCAAATATCGCTTTGCGGCTTTGAACCATGGCGTTGGCTCGTCGTCGTCCTTACGATAGCTCCGTTGTGCCTCCAGGGAGAAAGAGGTTTCCGGTCGTTGATTGGCACTGAGATCCCCGCCAGCCTGTTTTACTGCAATGGCTGCCTTTCGGAGGTCTTTCAGAATCCCTGAATAGTACCTCGGTGATTCTGGCATAGTGAGACGAAGGCCAACAGCGATGAGTGCAACAACGCCGCCCATGCCAATAACAGTTCGCCAGACAATATCGATAACAACTTTCGCTTTTATCTCGGCTGCCCCAATATTCGGCTCATCCATATGCAGGTCATATTGCCGCATAACGCTCCGCAATGAGCCCAGCCCGATGCCAATAGCTAAGAAGCGGCCGACACTTTGCATCAGGAAGATTGAGGCCATCACAACAGCCCTAGTATCAGTGGACGCAAATTCAGCGGCTATGACGGCAGAGACCGGGTACTGGTAAGATAAAATTAGCCTATTTATCTCGATATGCTCTGTAGTGTTAGGTCTCAGATAGCTCACTTCTGCCCCGATCCCGAACCCCAATAAACAGCGAAAAAAGATAATCGACGCGTAGATGCTCATGGAGGACTCAGTCTTCCCATCTACGCCGAGGCTCATGAATCCTTGAGACGATAAGACTAATCCAACTGTTGCGAATATGAGGATAATAAGCTCCCAACCGTAGAGTCTCTTCCGCCCACCCCGGTCCGCGAAGTGCCCAAAGACAACCATGCCAACCAGGGTAAAGATCAGGGTCGTCAAGTCGAGAACTTCTCCAATATCATGCCGGGATTCGTTGCTCGGCGGATAGACGTAGAGAAGAGCCGGCTTCACAAAATTTGTGGCAAACAGACTGTATGAAGTTGCGAGGAAGCCAATAGCAACAGCGCAGAAGACGGGCCAGTTAAAACCGATAGAATCGAGAATGCGGAGAATGGCAATTTCCCGCTGGTGCCGGTCCTGCGCAACAGTAAGCGGAGTGAACATACATAGTGGGTGGGTGATTGGAATTACTGCCCATCCCTCTAGGCATCCTTACGGTAATATTGTCTATGTCTGGATGGATATTAATCGGCCGCATAGGATCTGGCAGCCGTAGCCCTGAGAGCCGCCAATGTCCGTCGGCTCTGTTATCGGGGTGCATTCTGTTGGCAGTGCAGTGCATTGTAACCAAGGCCTTGGAGACGGGGATCGGTGATGAGTTTGTTTCCGGCACGGTTTAGATGCGGGAGAAGCTTGTAAAAATGAACCGCGACCACTCTCCCCACCTTGGGTAAATCCTTTGCTTAATCCTGTGTAGCTTGAGATCCGACTTGACTGTCAGTTCCGCGGAAGCAGGGTGAGGTAATAATTGCCTCATCAGGACGTAGATATGCCGATCTGTTCCGGAATGTGCCTTTGCCCATGATTCTTGCACCCCGTTTACCTGTTCTCGTTTACACTCGACCAACGTTAATTCTGTTAGTTCGACATGATTATCCACCTGCCCTCACTATCAGGCTGGATTAGATCACATGCCTGCTTTATCCTCTGAAATGCCCTCTCTTCCTCGGATAGTTATGGAGAAGAAGTAGCAGGACTTCTGCTTCCACAGAGTTTGAGTGCAAGTCGATTTTCTCTACTTCTCCACGTGTATCCACTTTATGTCGAACTAACAATGTTGTGAACGCCTTGTGCATGCCGCGGTTGGTGCTAGTGCAAGTTGGGAAGTTCGGCAATAGCACGGGAGAGCTCTATAACGACGAGGTGGGCTGAAAACGGGCCGGGATGAGATCCACCGAGCTCGATTGATCACTGTCGGGCCCTAATAAGAGCCAGTGCTACCTGTTCCACAAGTTCCCGTATGTTCGAGCCTCTCCATTGGCCCTGTGAAGCTCGGCAACAAGCCATCGAATGTAGCTAAGGTCACCAACATTCATGCTAAAGCAGGCGAATTTTCACCTGTTCTGATATGTCATGTGAGACTCGGCTGACTTCCGGAATTCTAGAAGCCCTATAATCTCCGGCACCATTCACTGTATTGCGCTTCTGCAGAAGGGTTGCGCAGTGGGGGTGGTAAAAATTCATTGACAATTTGGAAATCTATTACGTTTCACAAAATCCTTCGACAACCAGGATAGCTTAGATGTTGCCCCTGGGTCTTCGACACAGTGGGTTGAATCCACTTTGCAAATGGTGAATGCCCGAAGCCTCAGCAGCTATATCTTGAACAACACGGAGATTGGCACCTACAAAGAAGGATGGTACACCGGAACATCAACTCATGCCATAGCTGCAGCCGACCAGAGCACATCACCCAGGCCAAATTCACACACCCACCCAACACCCATACACCCAATACCCATACACCCATACGCCCGACATCTACAGTCCCAATACCTATACACTCAATACCCATAAACCTAATTTATACATCCAATTTTAAACAAGGCATATGGATTAGGTATGTAAGTGTTGGGTGTGTATTTTCATGTGGTTTAGTGCTGGCGATGTACCGGTGTGCCCTCCGTTTTCGCACGTGCGAATCTCCGTCTTCATCTTGAAAGATGCGATCTATGACTGAAATCGCGTTGCGTTTGGCGCATTCGTCCTTGCGTACATATGTACTTGGTATGTGTCCAAACCGTTGGGTGTCCGATTGCTTGAGATTAAATTCGGATATGTCATATTGATGCTAAAAGTCTCTTACGTCTCTTGAAAAAAATTCGATTTAGTTTGTAACGAATTTCTTAATTTCCAGTCAGAATGATCCATTGAGTGAGGTTGAAAAACGTAGTATGCGAGCCTGAGCAACAGCATGGTGACCTCATTGAAAACAAAGACAAAGTGGTGAGGAAAGCAACCTACTTGGAGTAACACACGAGAAGAATTGTTATTTTGTGACAGTATCATCTGTTTTTTGAGTTTGCAACCACTCATGGAAATTGGGACCAGCATTGAGGGACCGGAAATCTCTTGCTCTGCCGAGTCAAGGAGGAGAGTACCGTACACGTGAGGTCGACTGGGTGGCAAGAGGATGGTGCGATGGTGTTTTGGGGACGTCAGGTACTACTCGCATTGTACGGTTCGTTGACATGCGTCAGCAGAATGCCTGGGCCAAGCTGTGGCTGTCGCCACTTCAACAAGATATATGATGGCTTGTCTTCCCGGTGCTCTGCAGGGGACCAATTTCTTGAAATTTGGTACATTTGCCTGCTGGCCATTACAGATTGGTGCTTTGCACCTCCAGGGACACCACGTCCCTGGAGTGGACGTCCAGGTGGCATTCTGGATTTGCACCAATCGGGCTTCGTGTGGAGGTGCCGGCTGACGGAGTGGCTGACCACCTTGGCGCTCCTCCGGTCAGCCGGAGCCCTCCGGCAGCGAACGACTAGTCAGCAATATTGGACGGGACCAAAATTCGTCCATGTCAGTTTTTTTTGGATTTTATGTGAGTTCTGCGAGATACCGAATAGCAGGATGGCCACATCCTCTGACGCCATAAAGATGATGCTCCGCACTTTGCAGGGTAAGATCATCCACGGATACCACTTCCCGTCTTGTCAGGCACATTGTGTTTCTCGATCCACAAGTACCTTTTTTTCCAATTTCCGTGTTTTCTGTGGCTAGGAAAGTCGAGCCATCGCCGATCCCAAACATGGATGCTCAGTTGCTGTCCGTGCTGCAGTTGACGGCGTGGAGCAGCGTCCTCGGCAAGATCCTTGACTGGCTCTGTTCGTTTCTTCCAGGCTTCGACAATGATGAGATGTACCCGCTGCATGCCTTCGACGACACCAGGGAGAATAGAAAGATACTCTCATGGACTCTTCGCTTTGACAGTGTACTTGATGCCGATCTCCTCCATCTCTCTCTCGTCAAACTCATCGACCGGCCAGGATGGAGGAAGATGGGCGGCCGGTTGACGAAGAGAGGGGGAAGAAAACTGGAGATCAAAGTACCGGAAAACTTCACCTACAACCGGCCGGCTGTGAGTTTTTCAAGCGAAGAATTCGATCTTGATATGGAGGAGGAACCTCGCGTCTGGAAACTTCCGAGAAGCGACAGCACGGGCAGACCTTCGTTACACGATGGGCCTCCAGCCTTCCGATATCTCACCAAAGGTCCCGACCTGCCAACCGATTTCTCAGACTTTGTCGACGCAGATGAGCCAATGATGTCCATGCATGTGGCTTCTTTCAATGACGGCACACTCGTCACTCTCACCTGGCCTGGCGTTGCTACGGACATGATGGGTATGCATGGGTTCATCCAGGCCTGGTGCGAAGTCCTCGGGAACCGTGAGGATAATGTTCCGGAGATGATGGGAGCGCACAAGGACCCAATGAGATCCCTTGGACGACTGAAACTCAGGGAAAAGTACGTCTTTGCCGGTGCTCATCTGCAGGGTCTTCAACTCCTGCAAAGCATTTACTACTCTCTTATGGACAAGTGGACACATGGTGAGATGGAGTCAAAAACGCTTTGTCTACCTGCCTCATCTATGGCAAAGCTGAAGCGGGAGGCCGGCGTATCTTCGAGCAGCGAGAAGTCTCTCATCAGCGACGCCGACATCCTGACGTCCTGGCTGGCAAGGCAAGCCTGCTCAATTCTTCCGATTTCCTCCGACCGGCCAGTTACAGTGTTGATCCCTTTCGAAGCCCGGTCGAAACTGCCCATGGTGTTCCCACAGCAATCGAATAGGGAACAAGAAAGCTGGGGCGAGATGTGTCGACCAAGCCCTGTGTACCTGGGCAACGCGACATTCACAGCGCACCTGCACATCCCCGGATCTGCTCTCCTCAGCGCGCCTATTGGAGAGGTCGCCTACGCGACACGGGCTGCGATCCTACGGCAGACAACCGAGTCACAAATCAAAGCTGCCTCCCGAGAGATTCGCCATCGTCAGGAGGAAGTCGGCGGCTTTCTGGGCCAGATGAGGCTGCCACTCAAGTATACCACACCGGACAGCATGATGGTGACGGTATCGAACTGGAGCAAGATGAACGTCTTTGACACGTTCGACTTCTCACCTGCAGTCATCAACAAGAACATTGGTGTTGCGACAAGAAGTATGACCAGCCTCAAGGCTGGCAAGCCCACGTATAACCATGTGGATGTGCTGAGGCCATCAATGGGCGATAGGAATAAGTTCCACATATCTGGGAAGGATCACCACGGGAATACATGGATCACTGGTAGAATGGCAGCTGCCGGGTGGGAGGCGCTCAGAGAAGAGTTGGCTTGGCTATAGACGACCCGCTGTAGTTGTTGGGGCGGATGTGCGGCAATGCTAAAGGAATGGCGCATAGACGGGCGCCTATAGGCAAGTCGTTGCATAATGGGTGGATCAAACACAGGGCCAGATTTTCCTTGAGGCAATAGCTTTGGCGTCATGGAGGACTTACTTACTATTGTATTTACATCCGCAGTTATTCGGATTGGTTCCCATTGTTCAATATCAATACCTCAAATCTAAGACGTGTCTTACCTGCCGATTGGTACCAACACGCAATGGCCCTTGCTCAACTCCCAACACATCGAGTTGATCAGTGTTCTGAATGCAATAAAAGTGCTGAATTTTCATGAATGACCTGAGCAGTCCTTGAGAGACTTCGAGTTGCCCAGTAGGGAACATAGTTTCGATAACCCACGTCTAGCAGAGCGATATATAGTCCAATGAATTGATGCGTTGAATATTTATATCAAGATATTATAGCCAGGAGTTGTAGATTCAGTGATGTAGAAATTGTGCAAGGGTTCGCCAACTTCAATGCCGTGCCGTCGTGGAAAGCTCTCATCCCATCCTATGTTTGAGCTTTTTGGGCAACTGCATAGACCTAATGAGTCCCAGAGCTGCAACGCAGCACTCTCTGGACTGTTCTTGTCGTCCTTTGCAATTCACATTGTTCTGCCAGAAGAAGCTGAATTTGATACCAAGGACTCCTTAAAGCTGACAAAATTGCCACCCACAGTGCTTACGCCTTAGTTCGGGAACCTCTTGGCACATACTTTGAGTGCTGTCAGGCCCGGTGTCAGCTTTTGGTCACCTCTTTTGCCTCGTGCTTTGAGTGTTGACCAATAAATTCCGCTTCATTTCGCATGGAGCCTGGACAGAGTTTCAATAGGATCTGAGAGCCGGAAAAGCAGCCAAGATGTCACAGACGTTCAGCACAGACGATGTTGCGACGCACAACACGCCTGATTCACTGTGGGTCATAATTAACCAGGCTGTATACGATGTGACAAAGTTTCAGAAAAATCACCCAGGTCAGTCTCAATAATTCCCCATCAGTTAATCAGCTAGTAACAATGACTGGCCGTAGGGGGGAAGAAGATCCTTCAGAAATTCGGGGGCAAGGATGTGTCGAAGCAATTTCAAAAGTTTCATACAGAGGCCGAGAGCATCTTGCTCGAGTACAAGGACGATTTGCAGCTTGGCAGCCTTGAGGTTGAGGCAAAAGCTGAGTTGACGCCAGTCGTGGAGCCGGTTCCGGAGGTGGCACAGCCTGTGGAGGTTATCGCTTGACGGACATATCGACACAGAAAGGCAAGGTCAGACGCCGAATCAAGAATAGCGGTGTTTCTCTACGAGTTGAGCCTCCTGAATTGTTTGCTACAATACGACATAGTGCCAGTGGAGAATGGGCGTAGGGCGTAAGGGGGGGGGGAAAGGAGGGTCAGGGCTAACCGAGATCTGGTCCGCTTATTAGATGCTAGTCTAGACTGGTTGGTCCCTTAAAAAAATGGAAATTGGATCGCCTTATATGGTGGATCACAGGGTCCATGTGGAATCGAAATTTGCGTACAATAGGAGAGTGGCAGCTACCAACCCGCGAACATTTCGAGAGGCAGCTGCTGGTGGAGAAGGGAGATCTTCCCCTGGCAAAATCGATTTTGTTCGAATTTTTTATGAAGCAGACTGAAAGACGATTTCAGCACACGGTCTGCAAAAGAATGCTCGCATTAGGATCTGCAAGCACGGTCGTACGATCGCGTTCTGTCCCCTGAAACTTTAAATATATTGGAAATTGTTGAGGGTACAACCTCATTACAATAGTGCAACCTTTTGCAGGTGGAGCAGCGGAAGCTTTCCGGATCCAATCGCGGGGTGCATATGCATCTTGGAGCTTACTCCGGGCGATAAGAGCTACGATAAGCAACCCCCTGTTGTTTGCGAGGTAGGAGTGGTAGGGAAGTGGTGTGTTTCAACCTCGACGAGTCAACAATCCCCCCTTCAATTGCTACCGGACAACGATAACAGCCACACCAACCACCACAGTCCAGTCCAGTGCCAACACATCCATTCACTCTTTCACATACCCGTTGTAAAATGGCTGACACGACAAACGTGGACGCCTCCAAGGTGGAGGATACCAAGGCGGACGCCACTCCGGCTGCCGAGGACAAGAAGGTCGACGCCGCACCGGCATCTGAGACCGCCCAGGCCGACCAGGCCGCGCCTGTCGCGCCGGCTGAAACTGAGCCATCTTCAAACGCCACAACCACCGAGGAGAAAGCCACTACTGCCGATCAGCCTAAGGAGGAGGCTGCAGGCAGTACCGAAGCTGCCGCTCCCGCTCCGGCTGCTACCGAGGCCAAGGCAGACGAAGCTAAGCCTGCCGAGGAGAAGGAGGAGGCAGCTAAGGGCGAAGGGGAGGCCGAGACCAAGCCGGCCGCTGAGGAGGCTGCCGCGGCCAAGGAGAAGGACTCCGCTGCCGCGACCAAAGAAGTGACCCCCAAGAAGACTCCATTCGAGGAGTTTGACGCTAAAGTGGCCGACATCCTGAAGGAGGTCGACCACGATGAGATGTGGGGTGTGAAGCTTGTCACTCCGGCCTCGTCTCACGTCCCCACCCAGATTGTCATCCAGAAGTTCCTCAACGCCAACGATGGCGACCTGGCCAAGTCAGTCGACCAGTTCAAGGGCGCGCTCAAGTTCCGCAAGGAGAAGAAGCCCCTTGAGCTGATCAAGAAGACTTTCAGCGCCAGCAAATTTGGGGAGCTTGGTGCCGTCACCGTGTACACTGCCAAGGACAGCAGTGTGCCCGAGGTGTTCACCTGGAACCTGTACGGAAATGTGAAGGGCAAGATAGAAGAGGCGTTCACGCCGCTCGACGAGTACGTTGACCTGAGGACTGCATAGTCTTATTCTGAGCCAGCACTGACTGACACTTCTGCGCAGGTTCATGGAGTACCGAATCGCCCTGCAGGAGCTCGGCATCCAGCAGCTCAAGCTCTCAGAGGCCACTGAGCCTATCACAGCTGAGAAGGATCCCTACAAGATCATGCAGGTCCATGACTACAAGAACATCTCTTTCCTGCGCCAGCCTCCCGCCGTCAAGGCTGCCAGCTCGGAAGTGATCAAGAAGTTTTCTCTTGCTTACCCTGAGCTTCTGAAGGCAAGACACTACTTTCCACCCCATCCAATTCCGCCTGTACTGCATTCCGGATGGACCTTGCTAACGATCATGATTGAACAGGAGAAGTTCTTCGTCAATGTGCCTGCAGTGATGGGCTGGATGTATGCCCTGATCAAGGTGTTCATCGCCCCGAAGACAGCCAAGAAATTCCATCCCATGGCCAACGGTGGCAACCTGGCCGCCGAGTTTAAGACTAGTGGGCTGGACGAGAAGCAGTTGCCGAAGGAGTACGGCGGTGAGGGTGGATCTGGTGACGGGAAGATGAAGGACGTGCCTGGCCTGGTTAGCGAGCTGAAGTTTGAGTAGAGAAGAAGCATGGCAGCGTCTTGGCCCCCAAATACCTCCGGGTGCTTATCTAATTAATTCCCGACATTTCATCAATCAGTTTTAATATCGACCAAGGCAGCCGGCGTACACAGTGTTCTACATCGAGAGTTTTCCTCTTACATCAATTATTCCAACCTTACCTCTCCAAAGGCACCCGACCTCCTATCAGCTTGCCGACTCTGGCGCATTCGGGAATTTCTAGACGTGTCATTATAAATCACTATGTTGAAGGATTGCTCAAAATAGATTTGACATTACATATTAATCTCGGAATCTATACTGCCGCCCAATCCCCACTCCCACATGAAGCGCCTTGACTCCTGTTTTTGTGCGAAACATTACTAACAAACAAAACCCCCACCCTTCAAACAACCTGAGAGCAGTCCGTCAACTCGTTCAGGTTGTTAACCCCCAGGAGACTCATCCTGAAATATGCAGGTGCATAGGCCTGTGGGAGTCAAGTCAGCAAAGTGCCTTTGGCAATTTTAAGTGATTGGGAAAGAAACCACTCACCGCCTCCCAAGCGCCCTGATCCTTCGCAAACGTCTGCCACGTCCCGGACGTCTCAGAGTCATTGGACAGGCTGATGTCGCTCTGGAACTTGAACACCCCGTCGGGGGTGTCGGGGCTCGCCGTCTCGCCGTAGTAGGTGTTATCCCACACGCTGTCGGTCGTGTCCTGGCTCTTGCCCGCCTGCGCGGGGTCGACAAAGTTCTGCTGGCTGACGGTGTGCGCGCCGATGAGGGCGACCAGGTCGGCGGCCGTGAAGGTCTTGGCCTCGAACAGCGCGATGTTGGTCTGCGCGTCGGCAAAGGGGCTGGGGATGAGGCCCGCGGGGGGCAGCGCGTTGTTGTCGACGCGCCCGACGTAGGCCTTGATGCGCGGCCCCCCGGGGCACGCCGCCGTCGCGGCGATGGCGTTCATCTGGATCAGGTCCGCCATGGTGATGTTGTACTGCTTGTACTGGTCGAACCAGGTCTGGGTTTGTTTCGCGATGTCCTGAAGCCCGCGGTTCTCTATCCGGGCCAGCTCGTCCGCGTTGAGGACCACGCTCCCGTCGGCGCCGCCGCTTGAGAGCGAGGACTGCCAGGCAGCCGCGTCGTGGAAGCCGAGCCGGATGGCGCCCCGGGCTGCCGCGGTGCACCCGTCGCCGTCCGTGAAACTGCCCTTGATGTCGGACACGATGTGGCTCCACTTGCAGCAGGTGTCTGCTGCGCACTCGGGCGAGTCGATATCGCCGGGTGGTGTGTAGTTGTCGCCGTCTGCGAGGGCGTCCAGGACGCCTGTGAGGATAGAAGAGATCTCGGCGCCCACGGCACTGAGGGTGCTTGATGCCTCGTTCAGGAGGTCTCCCAGGAGGGATGTCGACCGCGTTGCGAGGACAGGTGTGTTGCGAAGATCTGCGAAGAGTTCTCTGTTGGCATGATAGGGGCTGGCGCTGACCATGGAGGCAGCCAGGATGATAGGTAGGAGAGAGTGCATTGTGATCGAGATGGGAACGGTCTCACTCAGTGAGACAAGTGCTATTAATGTGTTGGGCTCCAGGTGAGGTAGGGGAAAGTGAGAGTATGTTCTGACCGGTGGCAGATAGATGATGAACGAAAGCAGGCACAATGAACGACGACGATGCTGGGTATGAGACACAAGACGAGTCCCAACGCCGAGGAACATCGACGACGACGAGGAATATTATATCCATTTCACGACAGCCCTCAGGGCAGCCCTCAGCACAGCCATGCTCTCATCCGATAATCAGGCAACATTGTTCTCTCATGGCCGAGACGGGAGCCAGACCGCCACGAACCCCCTGGGAGCTTTGTGCATGTGAGCCATGTCGGGCTGTCAAAAGGGCCAATGAATCATCCGAAAAATTAAAACATCAGACTAAAGATCACAATCTTTTCGAAGGCGCCGAGACTAGAACCTAATATGGTATCTCACCTGAGAGTCTTGTCGTGGCATCACACCGGCGCCGGTGTGCGCCCCGGTGATCCCTTCGCTGGCTGTTCCTTTGCATTAAGATATCGATAGTCGCAGCTTGCTACTGTAGAGTTGACAGCTTGGCGCGGTGTTGTTGCGGCACAGCTGAGCAAAACCACAAACTCTATTGGCCGGCCCGAATAACAGGGTTTATGCATCTGATGCAAGCTCGGTCGAGATCATCCCATACCCTGGCCCGTTGCTGGGGTTGAGGATAGCATGGTAGGAGGCCAGCGCGGGCGGCGACATGCGTTTCTTGTTCCCAAATTCTGCGCGAAGGCAGACATCGCAGTACTAGCTGCTGCAGGGCCCGGCAACACGGTCGCTCGACAGACCTAGCGGCTGCTTCGGACGTCCGCTGGCGTGGCCGACCGTGCCAATGAGACGGGCGCCTGTCAGCCGCAGCGTGCCCACGTTACCGACTAGGCTCCCTCAAGTTTGCCGGCGTCGGTGGGCAAGCGGCACTGGAGCGGTGGGCGGGCTGAGGTTGTGCGTGAAAGTCGAAACATCATACAAAATGTGCGTTTGCTCTGGCGGCAGGCGCAGAGGCGTGATCTGCACATGGTGGAACAAGCCATGTTTACCCCCCCCCCACCTTTGACCTTTGTTTCCGGGCTGCTGTGAATCCGGGGGACTGGTGCGGGTGCTGATTGTGGCTGAGCCCCCTCCCGCGACTGAGGCTCGAGTGTTTGGGACCGTGAGCATTTGGCACGTACGGTAGTAATCCGATGTGTCAGGAAAGCTTACGCCTGCCCTTTCAGTGCTTACTCAGACCGTGCCTGGACAATTATAGTTTAGTAAGCCCATGCCCACGGCCCGGCAACTCAGGTCCTTCAGGGCTCAGGGGTCATGGGGCTGTCAATCATGCCGAGTTTAATTCTGAGGTGGTGAAGCTGACAAGATGCTCCATAGGCCTCGATACGATGTTGCATCTCTGCGTTTTGACCTCGACTGTTTTCTTCGCCCTGCAGCCTGCAAGGTACTTTATGCGTTGGCCGTGCTGATCTGCCAGGGGTGTCTTCCTCTGGGAAGAATTGCGTTGTGACTCTGTCCTTGCCATGTTGTTGTGAAATCAATGTCTTCGTATTCTCACATGCCATCGTGAAGTAAGACGACGCTTCTTTGATTTCAGGAGCGGCAGGCGTGCTGTTGCGGTACGCGACTATGTTAAATGCCACGCGGTCCCTGCCAAGCGATCGGATCATGTTGTCATCGTAGTATCTCCGACCGGCAGTCAGGTAGCACAGCATCTGTGGCTAGAAAATGCGATTTGGGGTTGGACAAAGGTTCGTCTCGTCTTCCTGATCGAGAACTGTGCATGGATCCTGTCACTCCCGGTGCACGCCAAGTAGAAACTGCATGCAGTAGGCATGCCTACAAATACACATGTAGCGCCGGAGGATGCCATTCTGTAGCACGTGGGAGACTACCACGACGTATGCCCGCCGTCGATAATCAGGTTGCTCGCCGTCATGAAACTGCTCGCAGTACTCATCAAGAACAACGCCGCGCCCCTGAACTCGTTTGTATCCGCAAGACGGCCCATCATGTGCTCGCGCTCCCATGTCTCCTTCAACCCGGGTACCTCCTCAAAGTTCTTGCGCACCATGGGCGTCAAGATATGTCCGGGCGATATGCAATTGATTCGGATACCTCCAGTTCCGTCTTTTTGAGTCGGGCTCCATTCCATAGCCAGTGATCTGGCGAGCTGGATTACCGCGGCCTTAGAGCTGTTGTACACCGGAGATACGAGGCCTTTGTTCGCCACGAGATCGGACATGCTTGCTATCAGGCAGATACTGCCTTTGCATTTGTACTTGAGCATTTGGCGTGCTGCCGAACTTGCCGTCATCAAAACTCCGGTGTAGCTGCTGGATGCCAGCGGCAGCAATGACACCATCTAGTCGCTGGTTCTCCTCGGCGATTGCCGTGATCGTCTCATCAAGATGTGCTGTGTCTGTGATATCTTGTTGCTTGTAGTGCAATGAGCCTCCCCATTCAGTCACGAGGCGGGACTGAGCTTCATCCCATGCCTCGTCTGGTCTAGGGGCACGATCGAGGCAGTAGACTGGCATAGTTAGCGGTGGCGCTGCACTTTATATCTGACAAATGTTGTACTTGTTTATGATGGCTCACCTTTTCCACCGGCGTCGGCCAATGCCTCAGCCATCGACAGGCCTAGCCCCTGAGCGCCACCTGTGGCTATGAAAACACGGCCGGTGAGGTCATAGTCCGCAAATTGTTTTCGGCCAACGCCAGTTCCGCCAGAGTCATGTGTGTTGGTGATTTCGTGGTGAAGTGCTTCCTTGTGAACAGAATCGCTTATTCTAACTCGCTCTTGAGCTGAGGGCGTGGAGTGGAACAACTGAGCAGACGAGAGCCGTGCATCAAAGCCGTGGTGCATCCCAAGTAAAGCAGGAAATGCATCATGGCACCCTCTTGCGCCACTTGCGATGGCGAAGCGATTGAATGCGACGTAGGATTGTGATATTAGCCGTTGGCATGAGACTGACATTGCGAGGTTCCGACAACTGCGCAGACATGGGCAAGAAGCAGTGATGGGAGATATTAATTTGAAGAAGGATATTCCATGTGAAAGCCAACAACAGGCTCGCAGATCATAAAATAGTTACAGCTTATAACCATTTTCCTGGACCATGCACTCGGGGGCGGCGGTCAAATGTGCGGAGGTCATGGCTGTGTCAAGGGAATACCGCCCCTGCACTCAAGTGCAGAGTCTTGGTGTTTCTGTCAGATCGACGGAATGAGAGCGTGATTGAACTACGGTGTATGGGCCCACCGGGCTGCCGGTTGCCCTGGTCAAACACTGTCATACTGCGGTTCTGTTGCTCAAATCTGAACAAACAACGCCATAGAAAGAAGAGAACATGTATGTGACTTGGGCTTGGGGATGCAAACTGAGTGTGAGTGCATTGGATGTATGTGTGTTGGGTGTGGGCGTGTTGGGTGAGTGTACTAGGCGTGTAATTTATCTTTGTACCTCCCGTTTCTTTCTGTGCGAATCTTCGATCTCAGAAAGAATCTCTGCCCTTGATTTGCAAATTGCCGTTGAGTCATTCTCATGAAACTGATTTGGGTTGTCCGTCCTTGTGTATCGAAATACCTAGGTATACAAAGTGCACAGGAAATTGAGCTTGGCCAGACCGTTTGCAGCGTTTGGCTTATCCGGGATAACTGTGCTTACACTGATGACCCTTTCGTATGAGGCAGTTCACCATCGTAATTGCATAGTCTAATGCTGGGATGCGATCATGTGCTGTCATCGAACACAGCCTGACCGGAGCGCCAGAGATGGAAATTCCCTTCGCCGCTCAAGGATTAGCGAGCTGGGTACAGGAGATAACAAGTGGCTAAAGTCTGCGATCGATACCATGGGTTGATTCCGTGGCGACCTAGGCAGCGTTTCACGCAGGATGACAAGAAGCCTCACTGCCGGGAACCTAGGAAGCCACTGAGCGTATATGCAAGTAGGTGTTCTCAAAGCTGGCAGTCAAGATAAGAATGGGCCTTGGCGAGAGAAATCCTTACCGCTTGGGGCAGAGTCCAAAGCTGTTGTGGGGCCGCGGGTCTAAGCTCGTCGGAGCAAATGCCCCGCCACCGCTGTGAAGCTACAGGGCGGTGAAGGGTTACACGACCGAGTGAAGTCGGCAGAATCGTGCACCGTCGCCCTTCCTTGGCCGCCTTACTCACTCTCTTGGGGATCTGCAGCGCGTAGAGGCAGGCCTGCGCCAGATCTGGCGCGAGCTTCCAATCGTCGGATACCATCACCCAACCCTGCAAACCAACAGCTGACGGACAAGACCAACTCTTCTCCTCAAGCGCTGAAATCAACCACTACGAGACTTGTGCACCGCGAATAGCAGGAGAAGGGCCTTACGATGGCCCCTTCTCGTCCACATCCTCAATCCGACTGCGACTCGACTGGCCTCTAGAGGAGGCAGCGCGACGAACGCCCGGACCAGGAGACGACTAGGGCTGAACCAGAGAGTTGGACACTTGGATATGAGTGGATAGGCAGCGTCGTCATGTACAACAAGGACAAGATTATGCGGAAACTCCTTGGCAAGGCCGCCGTCGAGTCGTCGCCGTCCTCATCGCTCCCAGACAACAACTCGAACCTCGGCGTGACCTCTGCCCCCTTCACACCTACGACCATACTAAGACCGAGCGTATCGCAAGATGCTGCATACAATGCCGGCGTGCCGATTGACTGCATTGATCGGTCCCCCGACGGCCAAAGCGCCATCCTTGCGGGGAGGCACATCCTCAAGACCGTCACACTCAATGGAAACACAGTCCAAGATGGCATCGACATACGCGCTGCCATTCTGGCCCAGCCTTTCATGAAAAACTCGGTAAACTCGAGCTCCGACCAACTCTCCATCAAGGATGTCAAATGGCTCCGTGGTCGAGGCGACGCCACGATCTTTACCGCATGCGCCAGTGGCAAGATCTTCCAGTACGACCTGACGCGCCTGGGCGGAGGGGCTGACGGGTCGCCGATGGAGGTTATACAAATGAGGGAGGATTCGCGACAGATCAACACCCTGGACATCAACCCGCGGTCCTCTTATCTTCTCGCTGGGAGCCAGGACGGTATTGTGCGCTGCTTCGACATCATGAATCCTGTCCGGACCCATACCGGACACCTCAGCTTCAGGGCAGTGCAAGCGTTCAAATGCAATGCCGGTGGGGTTCAGTGTATACAATGGTCACCACACGCGGATGGGGCTTGGTCTTTTGCCTGCGGCACAGAGCAGGGCGTTGTTCTGAAATGGGACATCCGAAAGGCAACAGCCCCCGTGCTGAGGATAAACGCACACGACAAGGCTTGTTCGACTCTTGCCTGGCACCCAGACGGTGACCATATCGTTAGCGGTGGTTGGGACAACAAGTGCCATGTTTGGGATGCATCCACAAAGGCAGACAAGAGGCAGAGGCCCAAGTGGAGTATCAGCACTCCAGCACCTGTGTCCGATGTGTCCTGGCGACCTGGGACATGGTCCGCTACGGCCCAGGGCAAGAGGGCCGCACAACTAGCAGTCGCATACGACGGGGGAAGCCATGGTCGAAATGGAATCAATGCGTGCCACGTATGGGATCTTGCCAGACCTACATTGCCGTTCAAGGAGGTCTCAAAATTTGACACCTCGCCCGGCGCGCTCCTCTGGCATGACCAGGACCTACTTTGGACGGCTGGCCAAGATGGTTTGTTCAACCAGTTTGACATTGCTTACGCCCGGAAGGTCGTGGACCGCACGACAATGTCCGTGTTGTCCTTTTCGTCACGCGGGGACGTTGTCAGCTTTCTAGACGAGCGGCCTCAGGTGCGGCGACCCCACAGGCCCGTGGTGTCCGCCGAGATGCTACCGAGCCGCGCTTCCTACACCTCCAGTCCAACCGTCCCAATGCTCAGTATCAGTCGCAGCGACTCAGAAGATGAAGTCGCTGGAAACTTCTTGGGAGCACGACGGGCCAGGCCCAAGCAGAGGCGAACTCCCACTGCCAGCCGGTCCGCTCAGTCTCTCAGCACCACACCACCCGGAGGACCGGATGCACCAGTGATGGCTCTTGAACAGTCCATCAAGGCTTCCGGGCTTTTCAAACCTCAGCAAGCTATGACTATAGGACGGGTCCCATCTGCGGCAAACGTCAATATGTACGGGTATCTCTCCACTCACTACCTCGAGACACTCCACGAGCTTCTGCCTTATAAACGGGGGGCAGAATCTCTGGATCTCCGGATTCAAGCTATCCTGGAACACTACGCCGTGGCTGCAGAGACCGTCGGTCAGTTCCGCCTGTCTCAAGTCTGGAAAGTACTGGCATTCGCTATGAGACTGCTGCTGGAGAGAAGGGCACAGCACCACCTCGACCGACGCACCGGAGAGCTCGAGAGATCAAATAAAGCGACGGCAAAATTGCTGTCGAAATCGCCTGCCAATTTGGAGGGTGACGAGATACCCAAGCTTGGTCAGGTCCAACTGGCCCAGTCTGGTCTGGCTGAGCCGGAGGCGGCCTTCGGAGGTGGCCTAAAGCCTCCTGCGAGCGTTGAGCGAGCAAGCCATCTTCGCTCATTACTATCAGAGGAGTTTGAGAGCACGTCCCAGACAACTACACCGCTCGCCCGGCCTGTAGATGGCGGTAATGAAGGCGGGATGGAATCAATCGACCATATTCGCGAGCTTGAGGATCACCACTTCGAGTATGGGAAGAAGCTCACTCCCGTGCAGGAAGGTGGAAGCTTCACACTCCCTCCGCCGGTCAAACGACCCTCACAACGACAGCGGCTTGATTCCGAGCCCCTCTCTACATTCAGTCATGACAGCGACGCCTACGCAAGCACCGAGGGCTACGATTTCTACGACACAGACGCTATCAGTCAAGCGATCGATGTGCCTGGCGCGAAGAGCAATCCGGACCAGGGCCCCGCCTTGGGTACTCCCAGCAGTGCGAGGAGAGTCGTAACGAGGCACGACTCGGATGAGTCGTTTGGGCAAATGTTTTCGATCTCGAGCAGCAGCAGGCAAACAACAGGCCTAACTGGATCATCTTCTGGTTCCGTCCAGCGACGAACTCAAAGGATTACAGGTGTGGGGCCGTCGAACCCACAGCTTGCTCGCAGCGCTAGCACTGGCGAATATGAAAGCAGAATCAGGGGTTCCAAACTGGAACCCAGCATCCCTCCGAAGCTTCAGCACCGTGGAGCCTCTGATCCGGCCGGACTCGATGACAGTACAGTGACCCAGTCCACGGATGAAGACCCTATGATCACCCAAACGACCATGGACAGCATCGAGTCAGGGAGAGGCGTTTCACACCCGAGGCCTGATAGCTTCCCTCAGTACACCTCTCAGACTGTGTCTCTTGGTGTGAGTCCGTTGGATTCGTTCGAGTCCAGCCACGACCCCGAGCAGCCTCAAGAAACCGACTACCTGCCATGGTCAGATGATCCACGGTATCCACATCCTATCGCTTGGGAAGACGATGGACCCCACCGTCCCGGTCCCCTCGATCCGTACAAGCTCGTTTCCCGAGCAGTCAGCTTTGAGGCCACAAAGTCGGCACTCAACGCATCAGCCATGGTCCTTCTTCTGAGACCGCTGGTCTACGACGTGGACGATGTCATTGACAGTTTCCAAGCCGCCTCAATCATTAAACAGCAACACTCCCGCCTCATGGGAATGAAGCTATTTCCACAGGCGGCTCTTCTTAGGAACCTTTGTATGAAGGGTTGGCCTGGTGGGCCACTCCAGCAATGGGGCGAGGACTACCCATCGGTGTTCAGATCTGCACAGTCGAACAACAAGGCCGCGTTCCTGTGTCAAACCTGCCGCAAACCAAGAGAAATTGATCGGCGCAACATGGAGACTCAATCGGCTAATCAAATCTGGCGTTGTGAGCGGTGTAATACAGTCATGGCCCCGTGTGCCGTATGCCATCATCGCGAGGTACCAGAGGTTTCCAGCGCAGCGACCGAGATCTCCCCCGAGCTGCTACGCACAGTAGCGGATGGTCTAGACGACGAAGCTCTCCTGTCAACATGGTGGTACTGTAACGGTTGCGGGCATGGCGGACACGCGTCCTGCCTCGCGGGATGGCATTCCGAGGTCGACGATGATGAGGCCTCTTCTTTTGATGATGGCCCCGAAGGGCTTTACTCGGATGGATGCTGTCCCTTCGACGGGTGCGGACACGCCTGCCTTCCCGGAAAGTATCGCGCCGAGAACAACATGGCCAGGACAGAGGAAGTTTCACGTGCTGTGAGAGAAGTCAATCGGAATACGTCACACGCGAGCGGGACCGCATCGCCGCGATTTGGCGCAGGACGTTACAGCACGGGAGCACTAGATGACCTTGCCCAGCGAGCGGCGGGCCGGCGTCGAACTGGTGAGAGTAGTCTTGAGGGCAGTGTCCACGGTGACCTCAACGATATCCCGCAGAGCAAGGCGGTGGAATCTGTCAGAGAGAACCTGGCCAGTGGGCATGCCAGCCCCATGGGCGGCCTGGGCAGGCCTGCGAGCGCAGTTCACCTCGGTCCCAGCAGTGAGAGACCGAATACCTCAACGACGAGCATACTGAGTTCTAGTCCTGGCAGAGGTGGCGGTATCAGTGGCGACAGGGAGCGCAGGAAGAGTGTCAAATTTGCAGGCAGCGCCACGGTCGTCTCAGCAGATGATGGGACGCCAAGGAGACAGTAGAATTGTCGACTGATGCCATCAAGATCAGTGCTCAAGCATGAATCGCTGCAGAGATACTGTGTCCGCAAGCACCGCGAGCCAGATAGGTCTGGCTGGGCGAGGTGGATCGTGGGCAGTGGACAGGCAGAGGTCAACAGACGGAGAAAGGACAAGGATCTGCTGAGACGGGCAGATAAGAGAAAGCGGGAGAACGAGCTTTACTCTTATGGCACCATCTCGGGCCCTTTCCGCCCTCGTCATGAAAGGGGCGGCTACTGGCAAGAGGTTGTCAGCTGGAAAGGCTGGGATGAGTGGGAACAAAGTCTGCGGGCTGTCGACCCCTCGGAGGAAGAATGATGCTCATACCCGGATGCAATCAACAGTGATTTGGAGGGTAATATGGACACCAAGGTGCTGGAAGATGCGGCAATGAGGGCGTAAAGCGATAATCCCTTCAAGGTCTGACATGATACCCATTTACATGAACAATTGAAAGCCCTTCGCTTTCCATACTTGTCTAGTCCTCGCTTGTATTTGGCCGTGCTGTACATTTCCACTTTCACTGACTCATCCAAGAGACTTCAATAAGCTGCTGCGCGTGTACAAGTTGTACATCAGCTTCCGGTTCACCTTGCCGAAAATGTCTACACTGTTGTCAGCCTGCCATGCACAGCTCATTCACTCGAGGATGGTACTTACACATCGGGATGCAAAGGGCAATTAGGACAAGCGAGACGATGCCGAAGACTCTGAACACCTCGCCGCCACCAGCCTCGCCAGCCCAGGTGTTGATGAATGTCGAGAATGCATAGAACAGGAAGTTCTTCAGCATCATCTGCAGCACGAATACTTCCGTCGACTGCCTTGGGAATGAGTCTCTGAGTAGCAGAACATCTTCATTAGAACCTCTCCAGTAAACAAGGCCAGAACAACGACCTGACTCACAAAATATATAACCCAGCAGAAGTCGAAGGGACAGAGATCCCAAAGCAAGCACAGCCGTGACAAAAGGCACCCAGAAAATATCCGTCCGGGCGCGGGTTCTCGACGACCCACATGAAGAGGAACCAGCCCAGGCCGCAGAACAGCGCGCCGAGCATGTTGACGGGGATGCGGAACTCGGCCTCGTAGACGCCGCCGTTGGCGCGCGCGAGCGTCCGGGCGGACCAGTCGCAGAGGGGGCCCACAAAGACGGCGAGCACGCCGCCGGCGAAGGCGCCGGCCCAGAAGTAGCCGTTTTGCGCGACGTTGAGGTTGTAGGGCGGGACGGACCAGATCTGCGAGAGGATGTAGGCCGAGACCACGAAGAAGGCGACGAGCACGGCGCTCACCATCAGGATCCAGAAGACGGCCGGGTTGATGAGGTGGACGAATGTCTCCGAGAGGAGGTGCGGGATGGACTTTGTCGTGTAGCTTGTTCGCTCCCAGGGCGCGAGGGTCTGCGCGTAAGACCGCCTTGGGATTTTCTGGGCTGGGCTCGGGGGGTGGACCGTCTCGGCCTGGTGGTCCCAGCTCTTCTCCTTCTCGGTCCCGTTGGGGCTGGTTTGGGCCTGCGTGGTTTCTCCCGGTTGCGTTGCTGCTCGGATAAATTGTGTTTCTGGTAGGAGGAAGATGGTTGCCAGAAGCCCGATGATGTCGAAAGGGAGCTCTGCTACGAACAGGTTCTTGTAACCGTGGTTCTCAAAGAGTACCCCACTGATAATGGAGACCATCGACGCCATACAAGCCAGCGAACAGACAATCAGCGCCGTGCGCCACCCGCGCTCGTGCAGGTAGAACATGTCTCCGACCGCGGCCAGGGACAGGCTCTCCCAGGCTGTCACTCCTAGGCCCTGGACCAACCGGCCGGCGAGGAGGGTGTGGTAGTTGTTCTGCTGGGAGCCGACGATGCAGACGAGGGTTCCCAGCGAGCCTGTTGCAGCGGCGAAGAGGAACTGTGGGCGTTTGCCATACTTTTGGGCGAGAACTGAGACCAGGGGTCTTTACAACAGATGCCGGTCCATTTTCAGCAAACGTGTTCATCTGGATGAGGAACGTGCCTTTGTACTCACCCTAAAGCGGCGACGAGCAGGAGCTGGTAGCCCGAGAGCTCAGCGACCTCTGTCAAGGTGACGCCTAGTATCGGCGCGAGTGCGAAGGTGGCTGGGGCTATGATGGGTCCGGGCAGAATAGCGAAGACGATCGCATTGACGAAAATCACATAGAACGCCGCCTCTTTCTGCCATCGTGGCCAGAGCTGTGTTGTGTGTCAGCATGCAGGCTATGCGGGCCATGTCTCCAGGGAGGGCCTCACCAAGGGATCGTTTAAATCGGTCTTGGATGGTTGAGGAACGAGGATTGTTTCCACGCCCTACCACTCGTTAGTTGGCTCTGTTCTTACGAGGAGGAAGTGTGGCTAACGCGTACCCTATACGTGATGCGTTCCAAGTGAGCGTCATCAACTTCGGCTTCTACACCAACGCGGCTGCCGCCGATGAGCATCTCCGTGCCCGGTATCTGCCCGCCATCCTTCAGTTCCGCGTTGATGATTCCGAAAGGCATGTTCGACTGAGGCGGGCGACGGGCTACTGTTCCCAGTGAGGATCAGTTGAGAACAGCTGTACAGAGACGGCCGGAGACGTGGGCCGCCTCCAGGACTTAGAGCACACATCTATAGTACCGGATCAATTATGGGACCGCGGCCTAGAGACTCAATGCTACATCGTGAGCGGCTGCTATCACACGACTGCCGCTCCCCGCACCAGGGCTGTTCGGAGACGTCAATCTACCTCACTGTATGTGTCTTGGCCCATCTTACTCCACCTTCTAGACCCTTGTTCCCCCATGGGGAATCGTTCGTCCATCCGCTTGGTAGCGAATGAGAGCAATATAGCCGGCTTATTACTGGTGGTGGCTGGAAGGGACCCTTGCTTCGGCAGTCAAATTATTACGGTGCTTGAAAGTCTGGACATGGCTGGTGTTCTGGGCCTGCCTCTGCATGCACTACGCGACAGTGTGATATTCACCAGAATTTTACTTTCCCTTGTTTATTTAGGGAATTTCTGCTTCCACCTTGATGCGTTTTGTGCTCTCGGTGACTGAAGTCAAATCCCCTGAACCATCATATTTCCTTTTCGAGACCGCTATGCTCACACGCGATGCAACCCAACTCCTTCCGGGGAGCGTTATTACTGAAAATGCTGGATTCATCGTTGCAGACCGAACATCATGGGTTCATAGACAGACCATGTAGCATACAGTTGTATCTTGCCTCAGAGTAGTTCGTAATTCTCTATCTCTCATGATAATCACTCGCAGTCTCTGTGTGGCATGCGGCAAGGCGGATGCGCTTCACAGACCGCACGATGGGGCAATACCCCCAAGTCTGAGTGCCTGCAGAGACCACCCGTGGGAGGAAGGGGAGGAAATAATTTGGACTGGATCGAGATGACATCTGAAAATTTTCATGACCGAGTAACTTCCATACCCTGTAAGGGCTTCCATCGATTCGTTCAATATGTGTCCGCGGCTGGTCACAATATTCATCTATATGAATACTGCCCTGAGACTCACCAATGGTTCAGAGGGCACTTGATGAGTGTATGAACGTGGTCAAAATGCCTCATACAAGGAGTGGTCCACCGCAGTCACGTATCAGGTTAGATCAAATAGTCTGCCGGAAGACTGCGCCACTTGCCAATATTTAGATGTCTCCAAGCCTGTTCCTCTGATCATGAGTGGAGTGGGCGGTTGGCATTACGTGAGGACAAGACACAAGTTTGCTGTTATGTAGCACCCTCAGGTGGCTTTCAATTCCCCTGATAGGCTGTCTTCAGGGCCATTGATTTGACTTCAGGTGTGAAACACCCTCTTAGACAACGTAGATTGAGACTTTTGTGCAGTAGCGCGAATTGAGCTTAGTATTGCCCAATTCTAGTAGAATGGAAAACCTGGCCAGTGTGTGTGGCTTCTGGTGGGCATACACATTAAAAATTGCAGCTCAGCTACTCAGCCACTCAGCCGGTCGGGTATCACAGTTACTAAGCAACATCAGCCCGATTCCAAAGTTGATGTCAGAACTCTTCTGTGGCTGGCTGGCTATCAGTCTGGACAGGTAAAAGCTGACCACCATATGCAGACAGACCAGTAGAGAGTCGAGCTGGATCTCAGCTGCCCAGGACACGAGTCTCGCGCTGTGAAGTGCTAGAAGAATTGCACACCGCTGTGAAATATATAAAGCACTACCTTTCTATCCTGAGAACAACTCACTTTGGAACACCACTGCCACCTTCATTCAAGCTGTTTGGATAACAATATCACAACATGGCCGCACCCGATGCTGCAGCCTACAATTCCATGGTGGTAGAGTCACTAGTCAATGGTGTCTGGTACCATGTGATCAGCCAAGTCTTTACATTCCCCAAGTACATCATTGCTCCCGAGTACAGGACGGGGGGTGGAACACTTCGTGGGGATTTGTTTGTCATCCGGGTTAACGCAGACCCCAGCAAGAATAAAGCAGTCTTTGCCTTCGAAGGCAAAAGAGAAGGCACGGTCTCAGAGTTTCAGGATGCTAGAACTCAGCTGTGGGGTTATCTGAAAGACATCACACAACATGGGACACGATGTAAGTGGTAATGATGATCTTGTACTGTTGATTAACAAACACTGATGATGAGAGTAGCCTACTCGTTTGGCATCGTGGCAGCAGGAACAAAATACGCCGTTGAACAGAATAATGGCACAAACCTGAATCGACGTGTAAAGCCAATTAAGTTGATGATAGAGGAGGGACTGTCGGATAACCCAGAGTATGGGATCATTTCCACTCCGGGTGAATACAACAAGGTCTTGGAGATTCTAACGACCGTTGAGAGCTGGATTGATAAGAATGTCTTTTAACCTAGTCATAATGATTGCTCAAACAAAGTGGTACCAACAACATATACTGTTGTCACTTTGTCTAATTCCATTGCATTTGTGCTCAATCTTCGGCCATGACCACAGAATACAAACAAGTAGGGAACACATGATGTTGAGTCAGTAAATTGGGCCGGCTGATATTGATATGACATCTTCTGCAAGCGCATGCAAAATACCTAGGTAAACAGCTTCTGATACAATCTTTCTGACACTCGCTGTCATGTATTTAATAATTCTCTTCATTCTGCTTCATCCTCTGGTCATAATTGAGCTGAGAAGAGAGGGGATGAGTGGTTGAGATCTGACGGCAAAGAGAACAAGACGCATCAGCAATGCCTTGAACTCTAGCAAGTCCTGCTGGCCTCCATTTCTGCGTAGTGCCTTTGCAGCAGAAACATTTCAGATCTGAATGACGTCACTGTCGCCTTCGTGGAATCCATTCAAAATGAGATAAATGAGTATACACACAGTACACCGCTGGAACGACATTGATTGTATTCACCATCGTGACGGGTTCATTCACTTGACTCTCCAGTAACATCCCACTCCGACAAGCACTTATCGCCTTGATGTCTGGCTATTTGGCCTCTTCCATCTTTTTTTTAAGGTAGTTGCAATACAGCCAGCCGTTGACTGCCTGGTTGCCCTGCTCAACATACAGTCTCAAATCCAACAATACCACCTGGTGTTGCTTTGAAATACTTCATGCACATCCAAAGACGACTGGTCAGGCCAAGATGAGCGAGTCCATCATCACTAGCCCCGGCATGGAGCTACATCCTGAGGGCGATAATAACAAGAGTGCCCTACTCGAGCAACACGTCGAAGGTGACGCGATCGCGCCGACTGCCCCAGCCGCGACCACGTCAATGACAATCCAACCTGCGAAACACCACCTACCTCTTGAGCTTTCGGCTGGGGACCAGCAAACGGCGTGGCCTGGGAATGCCGACGATTCCATGAAGCGAGCCCGGCTTGACCTGGTCGACCGTGAAACTGCAAGCAATCGACATGCTTCATCTCCCTCGATCATCATGTCCTCGCGTCACCAGTCGAGCTTGTATCCACCCAGCCAAACCAATAAGTCTAGAAATACCAGCACTTACCCCAGACTTGCAGAGAACAGATTGATGATAGCACCGCCACACGTTCCTCATCCGTTGCAGCTACCGCGGTTTCACCAGTCGTGGACCCCAAGCCCTCCGGCAGGTCAGACCGGAAATCACTTCGGTTACCATGCCACACCCGTTCCCAACGCCAAGTACCGCGATTATAATGGGGAGCCTGATCTGCTCCGAGATTGTACTCACCTAGATCCGCGATTGGAGTACGGTGCGGCTGTTATTGGGAGCATTCCAACCTCCCCGGCTGAATCATTGCCCTCATGCCAAACCTGGCAGCAGAATACATCTGCTGCGATTCCCGACACCCAGCGTCATCAGTCACAGCCAGCAACACCACAGGGCATTTTCCGCAGCTCATTCCAAGAACAAAGCACACTTTCGGTTGCCAACACCGAAGTTGTCACGCAGGTCCCTCCTCAGGCGGACACCATCGAGAAACAGACACGCCATTTCACATCAACCACAGGAAACACAAGTCTGTCGCTGACATTATCGAAACCTGCACAGGCTAAGGATCTCGACAGCTTTCCCTGGAACGAGCGACATCTTATCGCAACTTATGCCAGGACCGAGCAAGGCAAGAAAGATGTCGACTTCATGCAGTGGCATACCGGAATTCGGCGGCCCTTTTGGGCCCATATCATGAGCTCATTCGGAAAAGGCGTCTCCAGCTCCATCTATGACCGTGTTCTCGACAAACTTTGCGCCAGCCACCCATGCCGCAGAGACCCATGGACAAGTCATGATCTCTACAGGGACTTACTGGGCAAGCGCAGAATGACGAGTCTGTTGGCCTTGCAAGATTGGATGTACGGTACAGGCACCACGACTGATGCGACATGGCGAGATACGCTGAGCATGAAGACTAGCTACTGCTACAGAAAGGTGCCTTGGGTGCAGAGAGAAAAGATCATCGCCCTGTCTGTGATCCTCGCCTGTGCAGATGCATCGTCGAAAGAGATGAGATTAAAACAAACAACCACGCAGACGAAGCAAAACATTCACTCGAAGTTTGGGATTCTGGAGAAGTGCAGGCTCACCTACCTGCTTTCTGACCAAGATCACGTCGTCGCAAGCGAATATTGGGACGGCTTTGCCGAAGAGCTCGAGAAAGACCCAGAGCAGGAGCATCTCTACGACAAAGTCGTGCGGGCGAAGCAATCTACAACCCCTGGAAACAGCATGTCTTGGTCGAGCTTTCCAATTCACGGCCAAGAGGCTCAAGAACAGGGAGATCAGAGCCACATTGGCAGCCCCAGACAATCTCGCCGCAGCGGCCGAGCGGGGCCTGGTGGGATCGGCGACTTCCAAAATTTGGCAGAGATGGAGGAGAACATCCCCCAGTATTCAGGCAATCATGAGCCATATAGCCTGGCCCAGCAATATCTTTTCCCCGCAGAAAACACCACCCAAGAGACAGAGCACGCCCCGACCATGATCACTCAGGAGACATCGCTCCAGGACAGGGTGCGACAACTTGAGGGCGAGAACGCAGAATTGCACAGATACATCGAATGGATGCATCAGCAGTTCCCTGAGCACTTTTTCCCACCGCCACAGGCGTCATCCCAGCATCAGCCGTAGGTGGAAAGCAGGAGGATGCGGCCGCCGG
The DNA here is from genome assembly GCA_039880775.1 of Diaporthe vaccinii. Classification (NCBI taxonomy): domain Eukaryota; kingdom Fungi; phylum Ascomycota; class Sordariomycetes; order Diaporthales; family Diaporthaceae; genus Diaporthe; species Diaporthe vaccinii. The sequence continues at coordinate 985,138 of JBCEDN010000015.1, read as the reverse complement.
AGCCATGACGGGCCAGAGTCTCGGCGGTCAGGATGTTCCACGGGTTGTGCCCGTGTAGAGAAGAAACTCTCAACTCCGCTTGTAATAATGGATTCGAGGTAAAATATGGGGCTATGAGTTGGTCATGGTACCTTTGATAGTTGATTGAGTGGTCCAGGGCCGTCTGTATCACCGCAGACGCCGGAACGTGTCACTCAAGGTACAACGGAGGCGGACCAAGACCTCAGGATACCTACGATCAATGTACCTCAGCCTTTCCTGTGGCGGACTCTTAATCCCTTTGAATATTGGCATAGTGACATCGTTGTAGTCTCTAGTAGAAGCCCTCGAAGGTATCGATCTTCCCCTTTCCCACTTCTTTCACAGCCTCGGCGATGATGTCTTCCCCTCCAACAACATCAAAGGCAAGTCCGATGGTATCGTCGTTCTTGATGGACTCAACAACAACCTTCGCCACATCTTGCCTCTTCACCATCCTGCCCAAGTGCACCTTCCCGGCACTGACAAAGCCATCGCCAGGGTCGTTGCTGAGCCCTCCTGGCCTCACCATGGTGTATTTGAGGCCCCGCTTCTCATTTCCTGTCCTCAGATCCTTGTCGGCCTCGAACTTGGCCTTCATAAAGTTGCCAATGGCCTTCCAGACCCCATCACTCTGCTTCTTATCATCATCGTTGTACCAGTCCGGCACAGGCTTGTTCTCGCGGTCACGCAGATCAAGCGCACTGATGCTCACGAGCCTCTTTCCCGTATCTCCAGCCTGCGACGCAATGCCCAGCGCGTCCATGACCTTGACGGCCGCCTGGTGGTCGACGGCATCGATGCGGTCCGGGGGCGAGCCGTAGCCGGCCCCGGCGGCCCAGACGACGACGTCCGGTTTCACGCGGCTCAGCGTGCCCAGCAGCTCGGGGACGGTCGCCTTCTCGACGTCCTGGACGATGGGCTGCGTGCCGAGCTTCTGGAGCTCGCCCGACTGGTCTGGGTTGCGGATTAGGCTGTAGACGGAGTAGGCTGGCTCCTTCTCCGCGATTAGGATCTTGGTGATCTCGAGGGCCACTTTTCCGTGGCCACCCACGATGAGTACAGTAGGCATAGTCAAGTTTTCAATTAGGCTGGAAGAGGGGTTGTTGTTGTTTGGGTGCAGCTCATATTGTTTGATGAGTACCGGATGAGCGCGGAGCCAACGAGTATCTGTGTCTCATGTGGAGCTTGAGGGGTGATGTCACTGACTCCACCATGTAGTCACATAACCGTCCTGGAATCCAAAAACGCGTGCAAAACCACACAAAGTCTATTCAGATACCATAAATAGTAGTTCGCAGGAAATGCTCCGTGTCCTGTCAAAAAGTCTGTCATTTTGTTATATAGTAAGCACTTGACTGGTGATCTATGCTGAGGGACCGAAATCAGCGGGGATAGTGCTGCACATACTGTAACTCGAAACCGCCAAGTGCATTGTGCCAGAATGGTGTCAGTCCACGATTTGCTGAGCTCGGTGTAAACATGGCGTTCGTCTTTCGACGCGGGAAAACTTCGGGTCTGAGTAGAGTGAGTTCTGGGACCCACAAGCTTAATCTCACCTCGTTCTACAATGGAATTGACAGCACCAGCCCCGATGGCCAAATCGTGTAGATGGATTTCTTGTTGGCTGCAACGAAGTGTTCCATGCGCGGTGGGCTGCTTCAGACCAGAATGTGTGCTAATTTGCTGCTGAAAGACCAGGTATCCACGATATCGGTAGGGATTTGCTGAATTTAGTCATAATTAGGCATCCAAGAGACCGACATCCATGGAATCATTCTGCCTGCCAAGCTGATTCGAAGTTACGTATGTACTGCAGCTGTACCGATTCAATTCCCGAGATATTCTTTTTTCGGGGGAAGAAATTAGATGCAAGTTACTTGCTCAGAGATAGGTAATTTCGTAAAAGGATTTTCCACTTTCTAGCCTTCACATATGAACAGAACCCCTACGAGCTCCCAAACCATTGGCCCCGATCTCGGTAAACAAAGGGAGGGTGGCTTCGCCTGCGGGTGCCTATCCGGGGAAGCTCTCATTCGTTAGCCGTATGCAGGCTGCGGCGGGTCATCTGGTCGTTTACTGCACGCGCTAATAGCCCTGAACTCTTCGTGGCGCAGACTGTATCTTGTCGTCTTCAACCGACCAACTCGGCATCTGCCAGATTTTGGTTCATCTAAATCGAATCGACGGTCGCCCCTGAGTAGCCGCCAGAGCCATGGACTCGGCTAAACAAGCCCAACCCGAGCTGTACAAGAGGTTGGCATCAAAACGGAGGTGGATCCGACTCTTACGAGTCCTGCCAGAAAAACCAGAAGACCAGACAATACGCTGCCAGCTGCGCGAGACTTCCTTGCTGGATGCCGCAGGACGTTACAAAGCACTTTCATATGTCTGGGGGAACGATGTGACAGGTGAAAACAATGCGGTATACTGCAATGGTGTCATTGTTCATGTCACCATGAACTTGTACTCGGCTTTGCACAACCTGAGGGATTCGACGAGCGTTGTGACCATGTGGGTCGATTCATTATGTATCGATCAGAGCAACGAGAAAGAGCGTACGCAACAGGTCAGAATGATGCGGGAGATCTATTCCAACAGCAAGGAGGTAATCATCTGGCTCGGGACGGGTGGGCTTGAGGCGATGAAGACTGACCGGGTGGACATACGGTTTTGCGGCGACGAGAGAGACGTTCCTAAGATCGAGTCACACCTGGGGAAGCTATGGAAGGAAGAGCTGGTGTTGCCGGAAGATGGACATGACATTTTCGGTGCTTTTTGCGTAATCTCAATGCTGGCTCAGGGACTCCTCGCGTCTCGGTTCTGGTATCTCAAGAACTTGAACTACGCCGCACCAATAATCCGGGGCCTTCTTGCTCTACTGGATGAACCTTGGGTATGTATCCTTGCCATACATGGATTTGATAAATCTACTGATGCCACGTAATTTGCAGTGGAGCAGAATATGGGTTGTCCAGGAAACCGTTGTGTCCACCAACGCCGTTGTTTACTACAAAAACATCTCGATGCCATGGGATGCGTTTTCGAAAGCTTCCTTATGCTACCTGACAGGGAGGGCTACGGAGCAGTTGGGAGCTGTGCCTTCCCAGACATATGGGCCTCCATTGGCCAGGTTCCATCGACTGGTGAACGAAATTAACACCACCAAGAGAGGCTGGAATGCTTTCGAGCCCTCTGCACTGCTTCCACTGTTGAGAAAATTCCGAAACCGAGACGCAAGTGATAAGCGAGATAAGGTGTTTGCCCTGATTGGTTTGGTGAACTTTTGGGGTCAGGACCAGCCGTTAACCCCCGACTACGGACTCCGGCTTAGCAAGGTATACTGGAAGACGACAAAGCACCTAATACGGAGCTCCAACACACTCGCAGTTCTTTCTGGTACAACTGCGAGTAGAAAGCAAATCAGTGCCGGTTTTCCAACGTGGGTGACAGATTGGAGCTATCGCCCTTCTTCTGATGAGGCAGATCGGCTAAACAGCCAGCACTTGTACAAAGCGGCTGGACAAGCCATGGATGGAGTCAATATCCATGGGCAAACACTTCTTGAAACCAAGGGATTCTGTGTTGACCAGATCTCGATGGTACAAAACAGCAACACTACAGCCGAGGATCTCCAGGCAAGAGTTGCGAAGTGGAAGTTGTGTCTGCCATGGCCTGACGACGCACCTTATACACATGGGGGCTCAGTCAAAACTGCATTTTGGAGGATGATCTGCGGCGATGTTATGTACGTTCCAGAGGCGATGATCGAACGGGAGAGGTTCAGAAAAGCGATTGCTCCAGATGTCAAAGCCTATGAAGACTAGTGCAAAGTCGACAAATCCGCAAATCGCCGAACCTCGATAATCGGGGGCACCTGGCAAGGGATCGTCAGCCCCGAGGAACAAGTTGCACACAAGCGGCGCAATGACTACAAGCTGGCCGTCGAGTGCGCTGCGAACGGGCGATCCTTCTTCATCACGCAAAAAGGACGTCTGGGTATTGGCCCACCAAGTCTCAGACCAGACGATGCCGTTTACATACTGCACGGCAGCAGAGTTCCCATGATCCTGCGCAATTCAGGCACATCGAGGTCCTGTCAAGACAAGGTTGTGGAGAAGCTGGTGCTCTCCACCGATGAGGCACAGGCGAAGATCAGCGCCGGGGACCAAAATAAAGCGAACATGGCAGCAGGCCGAGAAACATCAAGATTTTCAGTATGCAACGAGAAGCATGAAGATTGTTACAAGGTGATTGGGGACGCCTACGTTCATGGAATTATGGACGGAAACATTATTTGGGTGGATGATTCACACACAAGACTGAAGAAGACTGAATCTGTGTACATTGTGTGATGCTGAAAGTTGTGGATGTATCATGACGAAGGGACGTTGATGCAAAGAATGCTATGGAAGTATCAAAAGCCTACGAAAATATGATTCAAACTTCATTATCTTCGTGCGGATTAAATTTGGTACCATGAAAATTTGTGAGAAGCAATGGGAACGAAGGACGACCATTTAATGCTCAGAAGATGTCTCAGCTCGATGATTTGAGCAGTCTGGTTGTGTCTTATCCCTCAAAACCCCATCCTAATCATAGCAGTGGACCGCTGCTACCAGGTGCCCTTTCAGTGCCTCTTCATCGATGACGTCCTACCTAGGTACGTATCTAGGTAGGCACTTAGACGAAATCAGACGGTACCAAATTGTCCCATTTCACAAGTGCTTGCCTCCTCCAGCCTCAAAACCCCAACGCATCGGTCTGTATGGTGGTACCATTCTTATCTCCTTCACTCTGCCAGATCTCAACTTGCAGAACTCGGCCGTCAAGGCAAACACTGACCATTCTCCTTGGCCTCATAGAATTTGAGGTGCAGTTTCTAGGGCAAATCCAGTCTCCGAGCTATCTCCCCTTGTCTGTCCTTCGGCCCATCCTTTACCCACTACTTGCGCGCCCACACTGACTCTGCAGCCTGAGCTTAGGAGCTTCTACTCCTTTTTCCTTCGCCGAGGTGATTCCAAACCAATCAAACAAAGAACTGAGACCAAGCATCTTGTCCTTCGATTTGTTGGGGACAGCACACCCTTTCCCAGCTCGACTTCCTTCGCGCGGACTTTGGTTGTCACGTTGCTTCAGTACCTTGACCTGTGTAACACAGGAGCAAAAGCACACCAGGGTAAGTTTTTGACCATCTATCCAGGTACAGCTCATCCCTTCTTTGGCAAGTGGCCTCGTACCACTATTGGCAGATAGAAGGACCTAACGAGTCCGAGTTCAGTACCATTTGGTCCAACTACACTCACCGCCGTCTGAGGACATCAAAATGGCCAACGAGAACAGCAAACAAGGATTCGGGATGAGCAAACAACAAAGCCACACACCAGAGGGCACAGCCGTAAGTCGATTCTTGGCAGATGTCACTCGTCAACCGATCTGGGCAATGACAAGTACTTGCGATAAGTGATTCGCTGACAATTACTTCCCACAGAAGGTCATCGAGTTCCTCGATCTCCCGGCTGAGATCCGCAACATGATTTACTGGAATGTGCTGGTCAAGAAATACAACGGTTACTGCTTCCGCCAACCCTCGCTGACTCTCGTCAACAAGCAAATCCGTTCCGAGTCTCTCCCAATCCTCTACGGCAACGCGTTGTTCTCCATTTGCCTTAGACGCTATTCTCTCAACTTTAAACAGCTTCTATGGCGCTGGCCATTGCCACCAGCCATGTCAAACCTTGCCCACATCACGAGGCTGGACATTCGCTTTTCTCTCGGCATCAGAGGGCACTGGAGGGGTTCGGCTGTCCAAATACACATGAGAAAGACGGAGGCGGACGGCAGCCACTTGATGAACAAGGAACTGATGGGTAGACCCGGTCTAAGGTGGAAGCGTGGAGCAGGCATCAGGGCTTTCTACAACTACCTCATCCTCGACCCGTTAACGAGCGGTCAACACCAGTTGACATCCGAAGAAAACCTTTCTGTCAATAGTGGAAGGGATCGGGTGGTCAGAGGCTTGCTGTACTTCGCTGAGAAGTGCCCCGCTGCCGCAGAATGGGTCTGGATGGCTGCGAAGGTACACAATCGCAACATCTAAAAGTGATGACCATGTTCTGTCGCGGATCCACGACAACCTCGGATCACACTGAGGGCACAGGAAGGCCTGATTTCGATCCCGATTGGCGAGTTTGGTGGGGCCCCGTTGGACGCGAGAGCGTTGGTAGTTAGCATCATCTGTGATGGAGCATTGGGCATCCGTCAGAATTCACTTCTTCGCAAGAAAACACAGGCGCAGGACGGGAACATATGGACCTATGGAGGTGTTGGAGTGAGATACACGGTTATCACACAGAGTGACAAAAGTTCATAGCTGGATACGAGCGCGACAATTGAGAATGGATCTTCCTTTCTTTTGCGATATTGCGGCGACCTGAGAATCAGAATACTCACTATGAAGATCAGTGGTGGGCGAGTTGGACAGAGGCAGTTGCCCTTTAAGCCAGCATTGTCCGTTGCCTCGTTCTAACTTTCACAAGACAGTATGAAGACGCTCACGAGAACATGACATAGGTTAGCGTAGTGTCTGATTGTTAGAAGAGACAGTACTGCTTCACCCAAGCACAAGAGCTTCTGAAACTCCAATAGCCGAGAGCTTGACCGGTCTTGAACGTACACTTACGTCAGTCAGTCGCAGGATGGTAGCCGCTTGGAGTCCTTTGCAGCAACCCCACCCGGCAATCTGATAACAGCCGTGTTTTAGATGTTCACTACATGCATCTTCTGATAAGATTCACTTTACCCACCGGGTGACCCTTCGGACTAGCATTCACATCGTGCATTATAATTACGAGGCCACGAAGACGTGATACCTGAGTCAAGTCGTCCATTGAACACTGGTATCGATCCCCGGAACAGGAATCTGTGAAAGGTCCATCACATGGCGTCCCCAATCTTCGTAGTCGCCCTCTTCCTCCTCTGCATCCCAGCCACCTATCGCTACCTCGTGTATCCTATCGTCGCATCACCATTGCGCAAGATTCCACCAGCCCACTGGAGTGCGCCCATCTCCCCACTCTGGATCCTGTACACACGCCGCCGCCGCAACGAGAACGCCACCATCCATGCCCTCCACCAACGCCTCGGGCCCCTGGTACGCCTCGGCCCCAACGAGATCTCAGTGAACTGCGTAGACGGCGGGATACGCACCATCTACGGCGGCAGCTACGAAAAGGGCGACTGGTACGCCGTGTACAAGAACTATGGCATGAACAACATCTTCTCGTCGCTGCCGCACGGCCCGCACAGCGCGCGGAAGCGCATGCTGAGCAACGTGTACGCCAAGTCGACGATACAGTCGAGCGCGGCGTTCCACGAGATCACCGAGGTCCTCCTGTGCCACCGGATGCTTCCGAGGTTGTACGAGAGTTCGGGTAAGACCGTCGAGGCGTACGAGCTCTTCTCGGGTGTGGCGATGGACGCCATCACGGGCTATTGTTTTGGCCTGGGCCAGTCGAGCAATTTCATCGAGGACTCGGAGCATTGCAAGCGGTGGGTCGTGGACTACAAGGCGAGGCAGGCGTTCATATTCTGGCCGCAGGAATTACCCGGTCTCACGGCCTTCGCGAAGGCTTGGGGCGTTAGGCATTGGCTGGTGCCCAAATGGGTAGACGTCGCCAACGATAACATTGCGTCGTGGGTCTTGAGCCTCTGCGACAAGGCGGAGGAAGTACACGCGGACAGGGATAGTGTGGGCGCCAGGGACCGGGCGACGGTCTTCAACCAGCTGCGGGGCATGATCAAGAAGTCCAAGGAAGACGAGACCGACTCGCCACTCACGGCGGACGAGAGGCTGGAGATAGCCTCCGAGCTCCTGGACGAGGTCCTCGCCGGGTTCGACACCACGGGGATCACCATGACGTACCTGGCGTGGCAGCTATCCAAGCCGGAGAATAGGGAGATCCAGCAGGCCCTGTGGGAGGAGCTCCGGGAAAATCAAGCCATGTACTACCCGATCACAGACGACGTAAGCGCTGCCGACAGCCCCGACTTCAAGACTCTCGACAGCCTCCCCATGCTCCACGCCGTCGTGATGGAGTCGCTGCGCCTCCACGCCGCCATCCCGGGCTGCCAGCCACGGATCACACCCGAGGGAGCAGAAATCGGACCCCCGGGGTCAAGCGTCAAGGGCCTGCCCGCCGACGTGCGCGTCAACTCGTACGGGTACTCGCTGCACCTGGAGGAGGACGTGTTCCCCCAGCCATGGAGGTGGGATCCGCGCAGGTGGCTCGACGCGCAGGGCGAGATTGACGGCGGCGGGGAGAAGGCGAGGTGGTTCTGGGCCTTTGGGAGCGGTGGGCGGATGTGCATTGGCTCTAACCTGGCGATGATCGACATGAAGAGCATCGTCGCTGCCATCTGGGGCAACTTTGAGACGAATATCGTCGACGACGCTGGGATGATACCGAAGGGGGGATACACCTGCGAGCCTTTGGGGTCACCTGAGGGTAATTATCTTTTGCTGAACTTCCAGTCGTTGCAGAAGGGCAACATGTAGTGGGTTGCATTAATAGTAATTGACTTCCACGGTGAGTATGAAAGTGACGGCTCGAGCACTGGGGGCCAATTCTTTTGTGACGGTAGTGTGTGTCCTCCAAGCAGGCGCGTTTATGATGCAGAGCGCCCATTTGATAGGACAGCAAGCTGGGTGTATCTCACGAATTCTGGAATGCATGCCGATCACATTGGGGTATCTTAAACGCTATACAATATATTACGCCCGGGACAGTAGTCGCCAGGGAGTACTCTCCTCACTTCCCGACATGTTCCCTCATGCCCTTAGTCCGCAGCGTCAGCTTGCTAAAGTCCTCCTCGAACGGCACCCCGACGTCAGAGATCTCGGGTACTTTCGAGGCATCGTCATCCCTAGGAGCCTGACCTCGCACCCCCTTCATCTTCCTCTTCAACTCGTCTCCCGCCAACCGTCCACTGGTCGGCTGATCACTGTCGACACTGCCGCGGCGGCTGGACATGACACTGTCCGCGTCGTCCGCGAGGCTGACACCCCTGCTCCTCATGATGCCGGCGCGGAGACCCCTGACGCCGCCCTTCTTACGCTCCGGCAGCTCGTCGGTCCCCGCGCTGCAGACGTAGAGCAGGTACTTGAGGTTCGGCAGCGTGTGGCGGATGTCCATCACCTTGAGGCCCTGGGCGGCACACAGGGTCTCGATGTTCTTGTTCAGGATGAACCAGCCGTAGTCGAAGCGGAACTGCGCCGCCGAGCCGCCCCGGGGCAGGTACAGCGGGAAGTCGCGGATGGAATCCTGGAGGATGGATATGTCGTCCGTGATGTAGCTGCGGCTGCCGCAGTATGTGATTGGGTACGGCAGAGGAACGGCGAGGTAGAACTGCAAGTGGTGCGTCAACAGGGCGACGTGGCCCAGAGCCGCGGACAGGGCGTCCTCATCCGCGCCGCTCAACACTACACCGCCGTAGTCCTCCGCGTTTGGCAGGGATATGCCGCGGATCTGGAACTGCAGCGGTTTGCCGTCCGGCACGGGCTCAATCCTAAATATGGTGTTCAAGTCCTCGCATATGCGGCGCCGCTGTCCGCGGATATCATCCCTTACTTTGCTGGACCGCTCCTTGTCCGCAGAGAGCTTTTCCAGAGCGCTGTTCATGTCCTGGTCGGTCTTCTCCATAAGTGACCTCCCCTGAGCCATCTTTTCGCGACGACTGGCAATGGATGCCCGCAATTTCTCCACCTGCTCCGAGGAGTTCTTGACCGCCTTCTGCTCGGCAGTCACATACTTCTCAACCAATTTTAATCTGTCTCCAGCCTGGTCCAGTTCGGTTCGCTCATCGTGGGTCTCGGCGATCAGGTCATTGATCTGCTGCTTGAGCGTCTCCTGTGTGACTAGGGCATCTTGTATGGAGCGCTCGAGTGTCGACAGGCGCATAAGGGCATTATAGGAGGAAGTCGGTTGCGGTTGTCCCTGCCGCGGAGGGAAGGACTTTTGCGGTAGCTCGAGGGTATAGACGCCATCGGAGAGGTGGAACACCAGGCAATTGGGCGGGAAATGGGTTCCGATAGTGGTTCCAAGAAAGTTCAGTGTGCGCAAATCGACGAGCTCTTCGAGATGCAGCGACCACGTCCCATGCCGCTTCGCCCAGAACTTGACCGTGACCTGAGACAATCGTAAAGTCGGCGAACATGCAGCCTGGTCTAGCTCGAAAAACCGGAAATCGAAGTTCTGTAAGTCGCAACGTCAGCAATCGCCGCAACCCCTCCGAGCCATCGCATCCGAGCAGGCCCCTTGCGACAGCAGAAAATGGTCAGGGCGCATCCGTACCACGGATCGTTCGACAGTCTCGCTGATATACAGAGGATCCTCCTCGTCCTCGGCATGCAGGGTAAAGAAGGAGTCAGCCACCCGGCTGTCAATGGTGAGCTCGAGCCTCTTCTGCCTGGTGACGGGGCTCGCGCTGCCCAGGTTGGTGCTCCTCCTACGGGCGGTGGCCGGGCGCGGGCGCAGGCTCTCGGTCGAGGCGGAGTGGTGCAGCTGGGCGTGCTCACGGAGAGAGACGACCTTGTCCGACGAGTGCTTAACTGCCGAGTCGTCGGTCGTCTTACCCCGGGGCCGGTCGAAGCTCAGGTTGCGCAGGTAGATGCCCCGGAGGTGACGGATCCTGCGGTTCTGCGGCAGCAGGAGAGGCCGGGTCGTTTCTGCCATTGGCCGTTGTGGGACGGAGCTGCAGCTGGCAGCTTTAAGCAGCGAGGAACATCTATGCAGCGACGGGGAAGGGAGGTCACAGCATCACGGCCGCTGGCACCTGTTGTTGCTGCGGTGGGCCAAAAAGGGAGCTCCCAGGGCCCATGGTCTACGACGTAAGGCAGTGGAGAGCTTTCGAAGATTGGCGGGGGGAGCTCAGAGTTGACTAGCGCCTGGGGAGCTCTAGCGTCAAGGCTGTCACGTGTGCTGTGACAGCCCATTTAGGCCTGTGGCTCTGATGCTTTCAGGCGTGTCTCGCCCGCTTCCTTGGAGCTCTGCCTGTAGTGGCCTGAAGATCAATGAGATGAACCAAGTCACTGCGTGGCACACCTTGTTGGTTGGGGTTTCCATAACCTGGTATTGTATGTGTTTTTTTGTTGACGTATTTACATATTTACAAGATTGTTTGCATCGTTGCATGTCGATCTTGTCTTCTCTGTGCAGTCACAAATGACCTGCTGTTTGACAGGTGGTCCTAATGCCCTAATGCATGATGGGTGAGCCCATTCCTGCCCAACACTAACCTCGCCAATCTGCAAGGGCCTGGGGGGTTGGCCACCTCAACTCCTCATTGCCTCTGAGTGACGGATCAGAGGCCACTCGTTGTTCCACCCAAGAGGGCCGTAGCAACCAGTGATCAGTATGGCCAAACAAGACGATATGGCGAGGATGATTGCGAAAATCTCGAGTCCGATCTGCTAGGCGGGAATCTGGGAGGAGGCAGATCCGGCACAGTGGGTAGAGTTGGTAGGAGACATAGAGGATCACTAACGGGCAAGCTTCTGAGGTTATTCAACGAGGTTGATGGTGTGGTGAAGGAAAAGAGAAGTCCCAGAGTGGGCCCGACTGGTCCAATAGTCATTGGCCCGAGGGAGGTTTCTCAAATCCACAGGTCGACGGTGGTCTCAAAGCCATGGGCATCGAGACCTCTCTCAAACACCACATCCGAATGTCGAAGATGTGCTCAGTGGTTAATCTCGACCGTCAGATGCGTCGCGCACGTCAATACCGCTAGATCGTCTTCCGGACTTCCTGGCAATCTTGGCTGGTTCTGGCCTGCTCATGTAGCCGGACGAAACCAGCTCTGGCGAGTGACATCGTCGCTGGCGGCCTGGTGACCGAATCCCGCATCGCTTGCAACCTCGTGAGAAAGTTTGAAAATCTGCTGCAGAGCTTGGTTCGAGTCACCCAGGCTCGGTTGGCTGCGTCCTCTTCGCCATTCGTATCTTCTTCCGCACTCTCCCTTCGCGGCACTCACGCTGGCCTTTGCGTTGTATCCTCTCAGTCCTGAAGGCCGTTAGCAAGATGTTACGAGCCCACTGTCCTAAGGCGCCTTACTTGATGCGAGCTGCAATTCTGATCGCCTCCAGGTGCGGGTCGTCCTCCGCGTTGTCGCTGCCGTTGACTTCGAGCTCGACTCGGAAAGGCGAGCTTGTGTGCTTGCTCTTCGGGGAGGCGGCCTCCCCAGAGTCTTTCATGAGAACGTCTTCATGCTGGCGGTAGTTCTGTGCATGTGTCTCGAGTGGTGTCTGGCGGGTTGTGACGTGTCCGTCGATCGGCCAGTTGGAGGCGTGGTCATGCCCGCGCATCATGAATGCGATGCGCTCGTGTCGCTGCTGCTCGTGGCAAAACAGCTCGAGGGGGCCCTCGGGCTTTTTCAGGCTCGGCCTGGTGCTGGCCACCACGCCCGACAAGCCTCCCGACAACGCGACCGGGAGGTGGCTGGATCATCAGGTCAGCGTTGTGTAACGCGAGTTTTACGGGCTTGTGAGCTGATGGATGGATTCATGGTGTCGGGCTTACCGCCAATCCTGATTCTGGCCACTGTTGTCATCCAGCTCGACCTCGTGGCGGCCAGTACCTGGTCCGGCGCGGCTCCGCCCTGGATCAGTGCTCCGGTCACTCATCACTCGACAGCGTCTCCGTAATCTTGCAGGACGAGGTGTCGAGGAGAATGACTGGAGCAGAGCTTGGTGTTATGCAGTTCCACGAGCTGAGGCTGACAAGTCTCACGGCGCCTGCAGGTGGGTCATTCTCCGCACTATCACAGAGAGCTGAGGAGGAGTCCACAGGACCCGAGGCTCTGGTGCACAGTGCCGCTGTTGGGGCGGGGGTTGGTCGAAAAAAGGCGATCCTCGAGAGGCACAATCAGCTTACTGGTTTTCGTGGGTGCGGACCCGACAGTCTGGGTCGGGCTGCATGCAAGGCGCTGCAGGTAAGATCAATGGTTATGTGATCAGCCTGCGTCGCTCCCAGATTGGCTCGAGCGGTGGGCGGCGCAGCAGAGCTGAAAAAAGAAGCATAAGAAACGAGAAGAGAGAACGGGCAAAGAAAAGGGAGTCGAAACCCGACAGACGGGTTCGCCCAGACCAGAACGCCCACGCACCCCCATGCCGTGTTTCCGCGTTGGCGTCACCGTGGAGTTTCTCTTTGCCTGTCCACGCCCCACGCCATGTAACCCTGAGCTCCTGTGCCCGCCTTGGCCAATGAGTGCGCCACCGGCCTGCACCCACCTGCTTTTCCTTCGGGCCTGCCAGCCCTGTAATCCTGTAATGGGTCGATGGCTGCGTCCGTCTTGCATGCAAGACGGACGAGAGGGGGGACCGTGTAGGCGCTGCACCCGCGCGTTCGCCTGTTGCGGACGTCGCCCCGAGCAAAATGAACAAAGGAAGTGGTTCTAGATCCCGCCCGCGGCGCCAGATCAGCCTAACACGAGCAGCCGAGACGCGGGACGGTCCTGCGCCGTGACTGCGTGATCATCGCTCGTTTAATCCATCCTCGCCTGCTGGATGGGCAAGCTCGAGACAAGGTCCTGTGTTGCATTGTGGCGAATGCAAGTGCGGCCGTCTTTTGCGGGCTGGTCCATACAACGCCATGTTATTGGAATGATACCCCAACTGACCCCTTAATATGTTGCCCAGATACTTTTTTTTCAAAACTAGAGCTGCATCTCGTTCTTTTTAATAATATCTTAATCATTTTGCCCTTCAGTGATGGCACCAGCATGGATTCACTGTTCCTGGCGTAGCGCAGTGCCCAGCCGAGCCATTTCCGCCTCCTTGGATCTGAGGATAATAACATCAACAGTCGCTACTGATATTTCAAGATGGATGGCAATACGTCACATTCATACTCGCACGCTGAAACTCTCAATGATAATGTACATGCATATCCAGTGACCAATCCCCCAATCACGTGGCAGATATCTCTGCCTGGGTGAGCAGCCTCGAGACGGCCTCTATGTCCGCCGCCGTCGCGTTCCTCTGGTCGGCAGTGCCGTAGTACTCGGCCGTGGTGATGACCCTGACGCCCGGGTTGGGCGCGATCACGTCGGTCGGGCCGCGGTGCGCCCTGCCCAGCCCGCCGCCGGGCAGCGTGTCCAGCGCCGGGAAGTACGGCGCCTCGTTGTCCGTGAGCTGGATGTTCCTGCACGTGTCGAACTGCACCCTCGCAAAGTCCGCAAAGAAGTCGTCGTACTTGGCGTCCATGGCCTGCGCGAGCGACACGAGCGCCGTGCCGTCGCCGGGTTTCAGCTGCGCCCACGGGTCGCGGCACCGGTCCTGCTCGCACGACTTGGTCACCATCAGCAGCGCGTTGAGGCGGTTGGCCACCTGCCGCGCCGAGTCGGTCACGGTCGAGGTGGAGGTGTTGCGCGCCAGGTTGGTCAGCTCGTACGGGTCCGCCGTGACGTTGTACAGCTCCGTCTCGCCGTTGCACCAGACCGCGTACGCCCAGTTCTGCTCGTCGCCGATGGTGCGGATCGTCTTGTATGTGTTGTTGTAAAAGGGCGCGCCGAGCGAGGCCGCGCTGGGCGCCTCGATGCCCACCAGCCCCCAGTACTCGACGTTGATGCTCTCCTTGCCGTTGCCCTGGCCCGCGCCCGTCGCGTTGTACGAGGTCGGCTCGTGCCACTGCTCGAGGAGGGACCGGCCGTCGAAGAACTCGGGCCATTTGGACTCGTCCAGGCCGGCGATCTCGAGGAAAGTCGGCGCGAGGTCGAGGTGTAGCCCGGGGATAGTCGATGTCACGCCTTCAGGGACGTTGGGGCCGCGCACCACGAAGGGGATGTTGACGTCCTCGTTGTAGAACAGCGACTTGCCGCCGGGCACGCGGTGCTGGCCCAGGTGATAGCCATTATCGGACGTGTAGATGACTGTGACAGGGTTAGAGGTGAACAAGTAAACCGGGGGGTATCTCCGTAGTGTGAGACTCACTGTAGGTGTTGTTGATGACTCCCTTCTCCTCCAGCATCGTGATGACGTCCTCTACAATCTCGTCCACGCCCTGCAGGGCCTGAAGCCGTGACCGATACACAAAGTCCGCGAAGTTGACAGCGGAATCGTTCATGGGCGACAACCATTTGACCCATCCGGACTTGCCCTCTTGTTCTTCATCAGTAGGGTTGAAGTTGGGAGGATGTGGCGCTGTGACGTCTGTGAACTGGCCAAAATGTCTCTTCTGCGGGATGGGCCTGGCGAGACAAGGTCAGTTCATGGACACTTGTCAGTACTTTGAGAACACTGCATACCTGTGTGATGGTCCTTGCTGCTGAAAGGCGATGTGAGGCGTGAATGGCGTTATTCCCAGAAAGAATGGCTCGGATCGGTTGGTGAGGTAGTCCAAACGGTCAAGCCTGCAGTCCGTCAGAATTGATCACGAATAGGCTTTCTCTCAGGGGAATCGGTACTTACGCCTTGATCCGAGTGATGTCAGTCTGGTGGTAGCCAGGGTAGTATGTTGGGCGTTCGCCATTCTTAGAAAACACTGGCACGTTGTAGCTGTTCAACTTCTTTGTCAGCGTCTCTACCAAAGGGCAAGGAACAGCGCATTTTTCGAAAAAAAGATCACATGGCCATGGAAGTAGATTTCCTGGCTTGTGAAAAGGCTCAAAGCCGGTGAGAAACGTACTCGTCGATGTAAGGCTCGAGCTAAGACGCAGTGTCAGCAACGGGTAAAGTCTCATGCACAAAAATCCGCGCCATGCCTAGGTGGTCAACTCACCACACAGTCGGCGTGGTCCCATCCCTTCAATGTGACATTGTAATTAGAAATTCCATAACCGTTCATTATTTTGCCGACATCTATAATGGGATCATTGATTAGCCACTCCTCTGTGTGCGACCACTATCAAATCATTTGCACACTTACACTCCGTCCTGTAACCTGCTTCTTTGAGCCAGTGCGGCAGATAGTCCTTGTCCTGGCCCGACAGGACCCATTTGTTGTACGCGCCGCTACAAATTGGTCAGTATATTTTCTCAATCAAGACATTTAGCTAACGGCGCCACTCACCCAGGCTTTACAACGTTAGTTATGTTTGTGTTGTGAACTTGTTGGCCTCGGAGCAAGGACGACCGGCTCGGGCAGCAGAGAGCCTGAGTAGTGTAGTGATTGCTGAACTCGGTCCCCTTGGCGACCAGCTCCCTTTGCACAACGGGCATGTAGTCCAGGGACCCCAGCCGCTTGTCCTGGTCGTCTGTCATGATGAATACGATGTTGGGGCCCGAGCCAGTTTGCGCATGGCCACCGCGCGTCAGGAGGCCGGCCAACAAGCCTATGGCCAGGATTATGGATGCAGACATTATGATTATAAGGATCCAAGCCTTTTTCGATAAAGATTTGTGAGGAGTAGAAGGTTCTTTTGGAGGCCCAACGTCCCCTGACGAACCGTCTTGAGGATCGTGAGGAGTCGTTTGTGGCGCGGCCTCTTGTGGCGTGGGGTTTGTCGACCTGGCTGGATCTGTCGACGCTGTCGCTGTCTTGCTCCTCGTAAAGAAGCCGGGCAGTCCTGAGAACGTGCCATAGCCGTTCTTAAATGCTTTTCCCGTCCCCATCTTGGGCGCGCGGGCTTAGTCTCGCCGTATAGTGTGCCCAGGTGATCTCCTTCGATATTGCCCCGTCGGCCGTGCTCTGCATCCGAGAGCTTGGGTGTTGCGCGGCTTGACGTGAGGGTGTAGCACGCAATTCTGCAGATTCGTGACGATGTGAGTGTAAGGTCGAAAACATCGAATCGGCTTCACAACAAACAAGTGAGCTCAAGCCACCTCAGAGTGCCAATGTGGGTATTGATCTGTGGGCCGGGAGATAGTCAGGGGACCGGGAGATCGACATGAACCCCCGGCTCAGGGCCCACTACGCGGTCTATACTCAAGACGCTTCACTCCCTACGCAGTCTTTGCTCTGAAGCTGAATCTATAAACGCGCAGCCCTGTATCTGATCGATGATTTGACGCTCAAGCAGCCTGTACCTTGTCCCTCGTTTCCAAATTCTGGCTCACTGGTAGTTTAGTCGAGCCCAAATGGAGATCCCTTATCATACCCGAGCTCCTGAGCCACGCATGCAGCGTGGCGTCGATTCAGAGTGTATCGCGTATAGCGATCAGCCAGGGGCCACACTGCAATATCGAGCAGTAAGCACGCAAGTCCCTGGCAGGTTGACGTTCTGGCGCATCTAACATTATCTCACTGGTTTTGACCGAATATTTGTTATGCAATGCCCATGGTCACCCTGGGCACGTCATCAAGGTCAGCCCAGCTTTCGACGTAGCGATCGGCACGGCCCCCGCTGCTGTTGGCGGGGAAGGACATGGTTTCCAGCGAGTCAAAGTCGTGAAGAAACCGACATCCAGTGTTTCTCCGATAGTACGTCCGGGGTGGTGTGGGGGGCTGTTGGGAACCGGACAAGAAAAACCTGCTGGAGATTCCAGCGAGGACACGGGTGTCGGCCAATGTATCGCCGAGAAAGCAGGATGCTTGTGTGAGCCAGGCGTGCCAGGTAACTCAACATTCGCGGTGCATGAATCACATACGCAGGCTTTAATTTCCACGTTGCCCGTGTTGACTGCCATTCAGCCCCTTTGAGATCGTTTCTCACTTGTGTACAATCATTATTGTTTCTTTATCTGTCGCGAAACCTAGCACTTTCAACTCTCAAATTTCTGTTAATGTCCAACGCACGCATTGCACGCGCACCGCCCAGGTTGCTTTTGGAGTCACTGGAATTGAACCACTTGCGGGTGCGTCTATCAAGACCTGCTGAAGCGAAGGTCTCATGCAGCGGTACTAAAAGTTGTCAATTCATCGCTACGAGAAACTGAGCACGACAATTATCGTAGACGGCAGCCCCCAGCTACCCCGATTCACAAGTTCAGTAGGGTTCGCCATGCTGGACCTGTTCAATGACGGTGTCGATGAGGTTCTCGGCGATCATTGCACCTGGCCAGCTGAACCATGTCTTTGAAGTGCACACGCCGGTAATGATGTCCACAGCCTCGGAGAACGTTCCGTCAAACTGGGCCGAATCCACAATCTGGCTCCATGCTTTGTGCTCCCGTCTCTCGTCTCCGACCATCTGTGCAAACTTCCATTCCTGAAAGAAACCAAGAGTCCATGGACCAGGACTGTGGTCACTTCCGAGGCCGTGAAACGGCTCGGTGCCATTTCCCTTGTAGCCGGAGTTGAATCCTGCTTCAGCGGGAGCGGCGTTGAAGGCCCATATCATGGTGTTCGTCCACAGGATTCTCAGATCCGATTCATCTTCGTTGTGATCATAGCTCTTTAGAAATCCCCACTCCGGAGCGTACAACGTAGGCATGTCGTTGCCGTCGTGGTAGTGACGGTACCGCTGTGGATCCTCGAGCTTCTTGTCTGGATCAATTCCGTACGCAAGAATATCCCAATCGATTATTTGACCGTCGTAGCCAGTGAAAGCTTTACGGCTTCTGAAATTTCTCAGGATGCTCCTCCTGATCTCCACGACCAGACGTCTCAGATATCCGATGTACACTGTCGCTGATACTAGTGGTCTAAATTGCGAGCATGAAAGAAGCTCGACCAATTTGCACAGGGTATGCCAGAGCAGGATATTGCTGGACAGGTGGAACTTGTAGTCGCCCAGGTCATCATCGGCCGGGGTCTCGTCCGAGGCGAAGAGATTTGTGTTGACATCTCGCCGAGACAAGAGATCCCGGAGGATGTTCCTGAAAGAATCAGTGCGTAAAATGGACTCGATGACATCTTTGGCTTCGGGCTCGTGCCCATAGGCCTCGAAGTACTCGCAAAGTTCCAAGAATGGATAACACTGCGTATCCAGTTGAAACACGTCTCCGTCCTTGGGTCGACCGTTGACCAAATATGACCGTCGCCAAAAATGACGTGTCGTGCCATCGATCTCGATCTCCGTGACGGCCATCTTGAACAGCCAAGTAAGGTGACTAGTGAGCACATGGTGGATCTTCACATCATACTGCCTCGCAATCTCCCAGTTGTACGGCAGTAGATTCGCAAGGTTGCACAAATTGAGCCTTCTGAGGAGTCTCATTTGCCAGTAGTTGTCTCGAGGCCAGCCGAGATTCAACGCAAAGTGGTCTGCGACGCAGCAGGTGCCGTCGCCTTCAGGACCCGACATCGGCACGCAGCAGCAGCCGAGGATATAGTTGACGTTAGCCCAGAGGATCGTGCTCTCGATTGTCTCGGCAGAATCCCAGTCGACACCCAAGAGTTCATCCTTGTGGCGTTTGGCGATCTCTTCGGGATTGGGCATGCCATCTTGGTGGCAAAATAGAAAGTCAGGAGCAACCACCTCGTGTAGTTTAATCACCCCCGGGGAAAAGGCGGGTGGGTCTGCCGAAGAGATATCCTCCGGACGGAATGCAACTGCAAGCTTCAGTGTCTCCCGAGGGCCCAACCAAATCTGTTGGATCGCCCTCTCACCCGACCTGTGTGACGGGTTTTGCTGCTCGCCTCGCTGCGCATACAGCGACCCCTCCACTCCGATGTACTCATTGGTTATTTCGTTGCAGAATATGATGTGGGCCAACACTCGGCCACCGAGGCTTCGGTTCTCGACCGCGAGCACTCCATCACCATGGGGACCTGTGAAACACTCGAGGGAATTCGAAGGATCGGGCATTTCAACGGCTCCCCGATCGGTAAGCTGGCCATATCCAGCTCGAGACACGGCGAACGCCAAGTTCAGTGTGACCGGGATCATTCGAGCCGTATCGCTCATATTCGTGACTTTGCTCGCGTGTGTCACAGTCCCATCATCATGAACCTTCAAGGCAGTCCGTACGAAGAGTGTATCATCACCGATGAAGTACTCGAATTGGACTTGGCTCCCGACGCTGTCTCGAATGGGTCTGATTACCACCGGTCCCTTCGGCCCTCCGAAGTCGAGCCCGAGTCCGTTGCTTTGTCGCATGAGAAGCTCCTCAGGGATTTTGCGGAACTCCCGAACATAGTCTTGATTGAGACGTTGAGCGTGGTCAAACTGAGGCCACGGCGCCGCAACCATAATACCAAACTTGTTTGCTGCGGCCAAAGGAGAGCTGATCTGGTAGATCTGACCCAGAGGGTTGGCTGACACCGTGACGCCATTGGCTCCAATGTCGACAGTTTTGTGAGGCCACCGATCCGGGTAAATGGTGCGCTTCATGAGCTGATCGCTAGCTGGGGAAGACATTTTTGTGAATCGATGGGGGTGGGTTCATGTAAAGCTGCAGCGGTATGATTTCAGGGACAGGTTGCTCCGGAATTTCTTGATGAATGGGTTCTCGATGAATAGAGTGGCCGAGAATGGTAAGCTGAAGACTGGAAGGCAGTCCGAAATTTTGTATTTATATTATTTCTTGAGCCACGTGAGGCTGACATATCGACTAGTCACCGGCCTCGAGAATTACTCTTCTTTGTCTGGCACCAACGTCCTGGAGTGAATGAGGCACAACAACTTATGAATAGTCAGCACATGTTGGAATGAAACTGCGCAAGTCACGTAGCTTTTCCTTGAATTCATCAATATGCAACCTTCTTCTTCTTGGTGTGGTACTGGTTGCCTGCAGTGAATGGGAAACGACTACTCGTACCTCGACAATGCCAATTGTGACGGACAGAGGGAGGATCACAATTTTGGGTATACGTATGATTTGACCAAGACAATTGGTGTTCGTTGAAAGATAGGCTCCGGTTTCAATGGCATCCTCAGTACTGCCGTGTTCCGGGCACAGCCTTTCTCACATTGCGATTTCGGGAGTACATCAAAAGGCGAGTTCTGTTGGCTGTTGCAAGCTACGTCAATGGTGGCAGATATCTTGATATGTTGTTCAATTTTATTGAGTTCATAATATCCCTGTTCCCCTCTCAAATCCTAGTTATGATTAACAGCCATATTCGGCAACATGCTTCCAGTAGCGCCAATCCAAACAAGAGAAGAAACATGTGTGATTAAAATTTGCAATGATGTGCGACCAGCTGATAACCCAATTCAAATCAAATGCCATGTGGTAATAGAAACGATAACTCAATCCACCAATCTTTGCAGTCCACTCTCTAGACCGCAACAGCCTTTGAGCTTGGGGGCTCCTCCTCTTCCTCCATCATGGGCTGCAGGCTTGTCGGCGTCATGGGCGTCATAGGCCCGATCTGAGAAAGCGGTCGCCCCTTCGAGCTGTTCGAGATGTTCTCCCAAGTCACATTGAACCGAGGAACTGTGGGGCTGGAGGCGGAGGAGCTCTTGTGGTCCTCATCACTCCCGCCCGACGAGATGGACAGGTTGCGGAACCGCGCGAGGGCGGCGCCCATCGAGGCACCACCACTGACCGAGAGGCGGACCGACCCGGGGCGGGAGCTGCCGTCGCCCTTCTTGGAGAGCTGGTAGGCCGTGTTCATGACGAAGTTGTTGTAGTCCTCCTCGCTCTCGAAGAGGCTCGACGCCACGCTGGCCCTGCGCAGGTCGTTGGCGCTGCCGCCCGAGAGCCCCGAGAGGGTGGACATGCGCCGGAGCACCTCGTAGCCGCCCGGGTTGGCCGCGGCCCAGTTGAAGACGTCCTCGCACATGTCCTGGAGGTCGAACTCGGCCTTCCAGTCGAGCTCCGTCGAGGCCTTGTCGGGCGATGCGGTCACGGTGCCCAGGTCGCCGGGTCGGGCCGCGTCGACGGTGAAGGGGACGGAGGTGCCGGCTGCCGTGGAGAAAGCCTTGATGATTTCGAGCACGGAGTAGCCTCTGCCAGTTCCCAGGTTGTAAGCATGGTAGTTGGCTCCCGGTACGTGTGTCGGGAATGACGGGGACGTTGGGGACTGGCTGGGTGATCGGTCAACGGGGTTCTCCATGGTATCGGCGACAGCCTTTCGAAGAGCCGCGAGATGGCCCTTTGCAAGGTCAGACACGTGGATGTAGTCCCGGACTCCAGTCCCGTCGGCCGTATCGTAGTTGGAACCGAACACATGCACCCTGCTGCGGCGCCGTGAATAGGCCTGCATGATGACTGGGACGATGTTGTTAGGAGTTCCTTTGGGATCTTCGCCGATGAGACCACTTGGGTGAGCTCCTGTCGGGTTGAAGTACCGCAAAGAAGTGGCGTGGAAGTTGGGGTGAGCGACGCAGAAGTCGTTGATGATCTCCTCAGATATCCACTTTGATCGACCATAAGGGTTGGTGAGTAGTCCGCCACCGCTTCCTTTGCCGGCAACTTGAACGGTGTCTTCCGTAATTCCGGCCTCGTGCCCTTGGCCGTAAACAACAGCACTGGACGAGAACACAAAGGTGTTGATGTTGTTTTGCTCGATGGCTCTGAGAATCACCAGGAGACCGGTGATGTTGGTGTCGTAGTAGTCCAGAGGCTTAGAGATAGACTCGCCCACTGCCTTTAGAGCGGCAAAGTGAATGACAGAGACAATCTTTCCGTGAGTCTCGGCGTGGTGGGCCAGGGGAGTGATTTGCGACCGCTTCGTGGGGTCAATCTTGTACTCCAACATTGGGTATGCCTTCTTAGCCACCATTGCTGCAACGTCGATGGGAAGCAACTCCGGCTCGAGAGCGGCTTTGGCGTTCTGCCAGAACGAGAAGACTGCATTGACGCTGTGCGCGTCCCGGATATCCACTTTGTGGAAAAGAATGGGAGGGACGGGTCGAGAGGTGTCTCCGCACCTTTCAAACTCCTTTTGCACAATGTGGTGCACGCGGCAGAGAGACTCGAGGTGGCTGTTGCAGAGGTTGTCAATGACGACCACGGCAAAGCCGGCAGTGAGTAGCTCCAGGACCGTGTGCGACCCGATGTAGCCAGCGCCGCCAGTAACCAGGCATATCGGAAATGCAGCGGCTATTGTCTTGCACTTGTCGGCGTTGATGCGGAATGTCTGGTGGTGTACCGACTTTGGCAGGTTGGAACCGGACTTGTTGAGGCTCAGGGTGCTCATGTCGAGAATGTCTAAGTAAAATAAAACGATTGTAAAGCTTTTGCTATTTCTGGAGTTGTCAAAAGTAGAGTTAACGAATGAGAAGCTGTTGCTATTTGAGGATCTGTCAAACAACGGGAATGCGGGTTCCAAGGCGGGTGGCGCCGCCTTGATATACATCAAAGTCCGGCAGAGCCAGTCCCTAGTGACCCCCTATTTTCCTTCCATATTTCTTTGTTGTCTGCCGAGGACCGAGGGTTCGGTAGTGCCGCCATCCTGTAGCGCACCGATGGTCGCTTTGCGGATCGCCCGACGCTATAGTCTAAGTCGAATGGGAACTCGACTGATCCGGGAAACCGAGGCAGCCTGCACGGGCTTCGATTTTGGAGTGATTGGATGCTTAGCTTAGGGGCATGTCTCACCTCATTCAGGTAATCGGCCGCTTTTATACTGGCCCAATTCTTTTTGAGGCTCGCTCGGGACCATTGGAAGCGTCACATGCTCTAGATGCAAGTAAATTTGTAGTATCCCATATCCATAACTTCTCTCAAAGTCTGTATACTCGGAATTAGGAGCTCCGATGTAAGCCTACAGTCCGGGAAGATCCTACAGCTGGCTGTGTAGTAGCGCTTAGCTCGAGTGCTCATTCCAGCACGGAGGCACCAGATCTGAGACAGGAGACCTTGCAGAATGAGGACGTGTCGCAGTTGGTGTCACCCATAGACGACCACCGCTGCCAAATGAGGCTGAGGGGGTAAGCGTTTAGGAACGTCAGTAGGGGGCACACGAATTTGGTCACCAAGGATGATTAACCTCAGGGAAAAGTAACATTGAATGCAATGAGCTAGAAAGAGTGACGCCAAGTTCTAGGTCAAGCTTGCTTGAAATCCATGCTTTACCTTTACAGGTGCGTTTGGAATAACGTGACAAAATTTCTGGAGGGCCAAGATAGTTATATTTTCGCACCTGGGCAGCCAGAGCAGATTTTATTTCTGATTCAAGCAGAGGTGCCCGGCTACTACACCCTGCTGGTCACTGCATTTCAATAAATCACATCCTACAAGTGAATGTTGAGATGTCCTCCATTGTAGGAGAGCGTGTGGTAGAGAGCGAAGCCTGAAGATATACGAGTTCCACCGTCCAGATCTGTAGGACAAGAGTCAGATTATGTGGTGAAATTACTCTCAGTTCCAGTGCCTAACCACAAAAGTTGTGAGTTACATACAGTCTTGCAAATCAATCTGGTTTCGGCGCAAGCATGGAATTGTAAAGTGTAGATGATATGGCGTGAATGAATGAGTACCTAATAGGAGATTGGCAGTAGTATCTTGAAATAGCCGCGCTCTTCACTTGAGTCTTTTACACAATCCTGGTACCGACCACCTGAGTCAACTGTCTGCTAATTACATAATGAGCATCAGTTGAGTTCCCCGCGGCAGAGGCCGTCTTGCCAAGCCTTGATTACGTATAATGCGGATTTCGAGCTCCACGAGCTAGTAAACTTGCCTGGAGGTTGAGGACACTTCACATCTCTTGTGATCCTACAAACACCACAACACACAGAGCATCACAAGAGACGACACCCACGAAGTATGGCAACTCAAGGCTTACAGACTACAGTCAAGGCTGCAGGACTAAAAATCGAGGTTATCAACCAGGCCGAGGATTTCACGAGCGCATTTGAAAGCGCAGCCAAGTGCTTTGGCGATCAAATTCACGATGCAGTGTGGACAGCCATGAACCCCGGATGGCACACAGCGGAGGGGAAGGCAGCGGGAGCAGCTCGACTAGTAGATCGATGGAGGTCTGGGACTACGAACACGGATGGCAATCCGAACACTGTGTTCCTCAAGGCGACATTGCCGGACCCGCAACATCCTGACCGGCGCATACTGGTCGGCTTCGCTATCTGGGCACAACTCTCAATGGTGGAAGGATTCGGCGACAAGCCATCCACCGACCTCAGCAAGAGCGTCGACCTCGAGGCTCTTTATCCTGGCGATGCCGCAGAGCAGCGGTTCCTGAGCCAGGCAAATGGTTCTCTTCTCAAGCAGCGTGTGGAAACAGTCCAGTCAAAGAAAGGGGCGAGCCCTCCAGCTACGTTTGTCTTGGATCTATGCGTCGTTGACCCTGCATTTCAACGCAGAGGCATCGCGCTCAAGTTGGTGCAGTGGGGACTGGAAGAAGCCAAGAGACGGAATGGGCTGGAGGCTACAACGGAGGCGTCAGCCATGGGACGGCATGTCTACGCAAAGTTGGGATTCAAGCCCGTGGCAGATGTTGAGTATAAAGTGGATGAGGATGTCCTCAAGGGTCGCACCTTGCCGCCAAACCTGTTCATGCGCACCGGAGGAGGAGGCGCACAGACGGTTGTCATTTAGACACAATACAATGAGGTGTCCACAAATGGCGATCTTGCGGATCATAAAATGACCTCACCTAAACTTTAAAAGTGACTATCAATATGTGTTTCAATATATTCCCCGAGACCTTTTCCTGATCCGATACGGCAGTTGTATCTCAAGCCGACAACAACGTCTTCGAAGCTAGGCATCTACTACCACAACATCGCTCGCAAGGAAGCATCGACTCTAAGTTCCCCGGCCGAGGTCCGCATTGTCATTGACAGACTGTACCCCCACACTCCGTCAAATGGTCTAACGGCCGCGTTAACGATGCGCTGTCGAGTCATTCTCGCCGAGGACCGAGGTTCAAAGTCGCAGTCCAGACCGTTCGTTCACGGCGTCCAACGTCCGGCCTGGGGCTACCGCTCGGGATCCCGACTCCCGATAAATCGCACTGATCTGTGTACCATGACCAGCTCAAGAACAGTCCGGAGGCGATGGAAAGGCTGCCACGGCAGCCGAGCGCGGAACCTTGGGGTCCGACAGGTGCAGACGCGTCGACTACGCCGTCCCCATCGCTAATGACGATGTTGAGCTATAAACAATTCCCGGACGATGTAAGAGCATCGGAACATCGGCGGGGTTTCGTTCTCACCTACCAGTGCGGTCGGCCATCGCGGGAGGCCCGAAGCCTGGATCGGACTCGAAGGCCTAACGAGGCCAACCGCTACACCTCGGCCAATTCTTTGCCGGGAGTCCATTTCTATGACTGCCCCTGACGCCTGAAAACTACGTTAACCGTGGGCGAATTACGCTATAATAGCTCTCCTGTACTTGGTCCGAGGCTGCGTGGTCATGTCTGGCCATTCCATTTCTCCTGAGCAAGTGTTGCCACGTGCACATGAGTAATACGGGGAACCTGTACGAGGTCACGTCAGTCAATTATCAGGAATACGGAGATTCGTACAGACTAAATCGGGGGGGGGGGGGGTAACACATATACCTCACATCAGAGCCGATCACCCAAGGCCAATTCGCAGTACTGCGCACGCCCAATTTGCACACACAATTTACATACCTAATTAGCTTCAAGCATACAAGTTAGTCTTGGTACGTGAATTGGCTCTCAATATGCGAATCAGCCTTCGGAATGCGAATTAGACGTGCGAATTAGGCATGTGAGCTTGGTGTGCGAATTGGCCCTGGGTGTGCAAATTACTATGTCGTGCACCAGAGGTGTCATGTATCTGTGTACCCTCCCTTTTAGTTTGTACAAATCTCCGCGTTCATTAGCAACATAATTCAAGCTTGAAATGCAGTTGAATTGGTAATGGTATATTGAAGAGAGCAGATGCTCATCACTTTGCATTACTCAAGATACTAAGCAATCGCTGGACTTTCTCCCATGCATCATTGCAGTGGTACTAGTAGTATCTCATCTACACCAACTCAACACAGTCAATAGAAACTCCACCGCTCAAATACTTGGTCCCCGTGCTGCCCGTCACCACATTGATCGTCAGAACCTGCCAGTCACTAGTAGACGTCAGCCATGCCGTCGCCGGCACAGTGTACTCCAGGACAGCATTATTCCCCCGGTATGTTCCAACCGTGAGGGACCTCGTCGACGCCTGTGTCGTCGCGGCGGGGATCTTGCTAGTCCAGCTGTTGACGGTGATCTGAGGGCGGCCGCCAATGTGGGCCTCCGTGATCCCAATCCTGACCGTATGTGCCTGAGTGAGCTGCTCGGCGTTCAGGCGGAAGTATACCACGTGGCCGTTGTTGACGTCTTGCCAGATGTATGACGGGAAGCTCGAGACTGGCGTCGTGCCCACGATGAAGTTGCCAACGTCCCATGATGCGATGCGGCTGTCGGATGGGTGCATGTACGTCGGCTTCCATGGGGTCGTTTCGAAGTTCAGAAAGCCGGATGGTGTCCCGTCCCAGTCGCCGATGCGCCAGATGGCTGTCGTGTCGCTCGGGTCGACTAGAGTAATAGTGTTCAGGGCTGCTTTGCCCCCTGCAGTGATTGTCGCGCTTCCGGTGTAAACCTCCAGCTCATCCTTGTAGACCGTGAGGGTGTACGTCCCAGGAAGCGCCTTTGTGATCTGCCAAGCACCGCCAGACGCGGCCGCTGTAGCCCAATATTGGGCGTTGGCATTCGAGAGACCTACGGTATATGTACGGCCGCTCTTCATGTTGGACAAGCCCACGCCCGCCACTGCGCCGCGGCCTGACGCAGGAACCCAGCCGTCGATGCCGAGGGTGTCGAACCAACCCCAGTCGGCGTTCCTGGCAAACAGCGCGGTGTTGGGTTTTGATCCATCGGTGAAGGACAGCACTGAGGGGCCTTGCAAGCCGAATCGCTCCGGGTCGGTGTGCCCCATGTTGTACCAGTAGATATCGTAGAGGTCCTCGCCGCCGGAGTCGGCACGGCGCTGGAGGCTGCGGAAGAAGGGGCCGCCTGAGGCCTTCTCGTGGTTTGATCGGATCATGTAGACACCCACACCTGTCTTGGACACTCCGACGTAGTCAACTGGAAAGTGTTAGCTGGAAGCCAATCAAAGCTCTGATGCAGCTGCGATTCACATACAGTCCTTGACACGTCCGTATAGCCCTCCGTTATAGTGCTTGGACCATGTTGTGCCATCGCTGAGACCCGAGACATCCGACGCCTCAATGAAGGAAGAGCCGTCTGGGTAGAAGTCCGAGTCGCCGCTGCTAGATCCGTCGGGATTGTAGGAAAAGCTGCCGCCTTTCATGCGAACAATGTATCGGTGGACAGTGACGGAGGCATCGGCCTTGTTCGTGAAGATGTAAACGTTGTCGTTCTTGTATCTGACGAACAGATAGTGCTTGAGGGTTCCGTATGTGACTGAGACCTTGATGATGTAGGCAGGGCTGGAGAACTGCTGGATGGTGACCGTGCTGGCCCCGAGTCCAGACTCTACATGGGTGTTCTTCCCATCATAGCCGTTGTACTCGACACCCTGCAAACATAACGTCGATCAGATCGCGGTCGCTTTGTCGGATCGGGCCAGGCCTTCCAGGGTGGGCATAAATCAGTACTTACATTGTACTTCATAGAGGTGATGTCTCCATTTGTCTTGCTGACCTGGATTACAAGGCTTGCTCCAGAGTCGATAGTCCAGTAGGTTCCTTGATCCGTGTAGCCGAAGGCCGCGAGAGCGACCGAGGCAAAGAGTGACCAGCAAAGGGCGGAGAGAAGCATCTTGAGGCTCGCCTAATTGGGACACACTAGGCAGCGCTTTCTGACACCCTGTGAGCGGTGAGGATGATGCAGATCGACGAGGCCGTGATCCGATCTTTCCAGATACATGGTTTCGATTCAAAGGAACAGCGACTTATATCCCTTTCCGCGCGGCCGGGTCGCAGCACCGCTGAAGGACCCATCGCCAATTTCGCATCCCACTCCGTGAACTTCAAAAAGCGCGGTGACATTCCTTGGGTTGCAGCCCGAGAGCACGAGGAGCACGTGCATTGTGGTGTCAAGCTCGTATCCATCCAATAAACTCTCGAGACAGGAAGCTTAAAGGCTGAGCTACCGGGAAAGGGGGATGACGGAGCCCGGAGCATGATAGGTCGAGGGGCTGAAAAGGGCACTTGTCTCCGTTGATATTGGCGACAAAGCCTCGGCGCTGGGTCGACGGGCCATGGTAGCACCAACCAAAGATCTGAGGGCCTGTCGGCGGGGATGGCTGTTCGTGACAGCTTCGGCTGTGGAGTCGGGACAACCTTCGCGGAGCTCTGCCGAATTGGGACTGCCCAGTCCCCTGTGCGAATGTCGGTAGATTTATTTCCGGCTGCGACGGTGGATCTCGCAGAGGGTAACTCGTGCGATCAGGAAACGACATCATACCCCTGGCCCATTGGTGGAGATAATACCCATAATTCTTCCCTTCGAGAAGCCACAGGAGCACATGTTCATGACCACACTTGACCTTTCCAGGCGACTTCTTACCACAAGATCTTGGCTCAGACTCGGTTGACATCTGTCGTCTTCCCACATCACCCTGCAATCGAGTTCATCTCGAGTGACTTCATCAGCTACTCCAGAGGTCTCAAACAGCAACAGCTTTGTTAGTAGGCGTTGCCAAGATATTGGACCCCTGACATGGCCGCCATAGGCATTGAAGGCTGCAGGCCGAAGACTCCCTTAAGCTCGTGTGAATATGAATGATAAGACAAATGCAATGCATCCAAGCATGCTTTGTAGCATGCGTGGTAGCTGCGGTATCCCATGGTGATTCAATTCTAGGGCTTTTTCTTCTTCCTTGCCCCGTCCAACTGTTCTTTTTGAAGGCAATCCTAGGGTAGGTTATGACCATACTGCAGTGGTACTGACTCCCTTGATCAGCCGAATTGTCCAGCTACCGTGGGATCACAAAAAAATCAGCAGAACTCCTCACTAGGGACCACTTGGCAAGACACATTCTCGACTTAGAGATCCACAACTTCAGAATGTCAGTGTTCAATTTATTTTCCTACGTAACTCATTCTGTTGTGCGAGGATGCCTAGCAATTTGTCCGATTGGGTTCGGTTCGGAAACTCTCCGTATGTCTCAGCGACCTTTTCCGGCATTCCGCACGAATGGTTCCAAGGGCAAAAGCTCCTTTTCTGGGGTTATGCCCTCATAGAGCTGTTTCCACCTCCACTCAATTACCTCAGGTGTCTTCCAGGCATACTCTGGGTCCCTCAGCCACAAGCGGAGGAGATGGCGTCTGTTCCATGTCAGCAGGGCGTGTCACATTGTGGACCATTGGCCGTGGCTCGGTCAATGCACCTACCTCTGTTCCTCTCCATCAACGAAACCGTCTCTAGCGTGGAAGAGTGCGAGATTATTCACGTATTGGATGTCGCCCTTCTCGAAGTGGGTGTTGACACAGAACTTTTCTCCCAGGAAGTGCAGCGCATCAAGGGCTTCAGCCTGTGCTTCGCTGATCGGTGGTATCTCAGGGTTGCGAGGAAGCTGGCCGAAGCCCACGAAATAACGCCTCCCATACTGGAGAAGAACCCGCTCCGGTGTGGTCTCAGTGGAAGGTTGGTGGAACAGCAACGGTCGCTCCGCGAACTTCTTCTTGGCGTTCTTTTCAAATCTGGGCCATTTCACATCAGCATTGTGAACAAGCTCATGTAAAGCCTTGGCTCTGGATCCAAAGTGGCAATACTTACACCTCCATATCCCACGGCTGGCTTAGTGTGTGGATTAGGTCTGGGCGGTTGGCTGCGAGTTCGTTGTACACCCGCCAAGTCGAGGCCAGCTTGCTCGCACCCCCTTCAAGTGCGGTCTCGAGAGCAAACAGGCTCACGATGTCTCCTGAGTCCGTGTGAAACACTTGCTTGTCGGTCGTGTACGCCGGCGAGCCAATGCTGCCTTTCAGCTCGGGCAGATTACTGAGGTCCTTGATGTGAGTGAGAACAACGTCTGCCGGACTCCCGTCGAAGGGGCTGAACTGGTCCTGTCTGCCGCGCTGGGGAGCGATATGCGAGGACAGTCCAGCATAGGTGATCACATTTTCATCGCGGGTGTGCTCATCAACTCTTAATCCTCGGATGACGAAGAACCCATGACCGAAGTGCAACTCATGGGAAAGACGGCGTAGCTCCGAGTGCAGTTTTGGGAGAGGGAAAGTGTCCTTTGCAACATGCGAAATAGGAAGTCCAAGTGCTGGTGCAATAAATTAGCAAATTAAATAAGCGTCTCAAGCTGGTTCTCATTCGATGCATGCATGACTGACATTTGAAATGCTTGACAGCCTCATCGATCTCGGCCAACTGGTCCTCCCTGAGGACGTAAGTCCAGTCATATGTCTCTGCGAGAGTGTCGCCCTCCCACACCAAATCGCCCTTCAGCTGCTCGGGGAATCCTTCCGGTAGGGTACTAGGCAGGTTCTCGCTCTGCACCCTCCGTGCAGCCCGGGCCTGGTATTTGTCGTAGTCAGGAGCGTATGAAATGTCCGGCTGCCCTGGAGGTGCCACGGCTTTCGGCGTAGAGAACGCGGATGCGACCGGGTTCGCGACTGCAGCGGCCATGGCTGGAATTGCTTTTCCCCGACGAGAATTCTTGAGTGAACGATCCAAGTGCTGTCTTGAATCGTGTTTTCGTGATGTTTGCAGTTCATGAAAATGTGTCGTGTGGAATGGCTGCGTCATTGTGGATGGCGATCGCGCCATAGCAGATGACTTCTGCTCAACGTGAGGGGAACATCACTGAGCCGTGCCAAGCGCCGAGTCAATACAGTATCCGGCTATATGTGTGGAGAAGAAGACTGCTGATTGCTGCACAATCAGCTCTTAGTCCTGCGGTGCATCACATTGCCAGTGTCCCCAAAGACCTGTCGCCCAAAGGTTTAGAGTCCGGCAAAACTGCCACTTGCTGGTTGACACGGACATCTGCAATCCAAGTCGGAGGTCTTTCTAAGCCAACCCCGGATCGCTCGATTCGCTGCTTATGCAAAGTCAGCAACTACTGATACCAAGACTTCCAAGCTGTGATTTACTAACCGGGACCAGGACCTGGTGCCATGGTGGATGATTACTCTTCTATCACAGGAAAGCGCATCGGCCACGGGACGATCAATTCAGTTGGAATGGGGATGCGAGCCAGGCTGCAGCACTGTTCCTTCACGGCGTGTACTATCCCGTGCGACATGTCGTTGCCGGTGGCGGTTTGCTGGTATTGGCAGAGGATCAGCAGCTCGTCCGTCGCCATCGCGTCAATTTGATCGACTGGTATGATTATTAGGTGTTCTTTCTTTGTAAATGAAATCATTCGTGAAGTGGCAAGGCAGAATATTGCAAGTTAGGACCGGTATGAGCTTGGCCTGGACGGCACGGGATTGAGGTTGAGTTGGGTGGCCATGAGCAGGCCGACAAGAGCTGTGAAACGTCGCGGTGCAGAGTTCTGTTGTCGCACGGTCCATTAAGCCTCATTGTTGGTAAATAGCACAGCTGGACTTTCAGTTCTTTTGGTAGCCTGGATAGCTCTGGATGTTCAGCTGTTACAGCTCCGGGAAGTGCAGTTCAGCGGGGGGCTGGCCGTCCACTCACATCACAGAGATAAAGATATCATCGGGCTTTGCACGATACGTATGGCAGCATTAAGTGCGTATATCGAACTTCTATGTGCGTTCTCTTCGCTTCCTCAAAATTAATTCCGCACATGTGCAAAGGTCAAGCGCAACGTTCTGTTGTGGCCACCTTTGCCTTTGTCGCTTCCTCGAGCCACTATCTTGCGCAGGGGAGGCACTTCAAGCTGCCCTTCCCGTAATGTTCCTGACCGAAGAAGATTTTCGGAATCCTGACGCCTCTTTGGATCTTTGGACCTTCTCTCATCGCTCCTCAGCCTGTGCATACCTGACCCTGACCAGATCAAAGTGCTGCAGAGAACTTTCCCTAGCCGGCAATCTCAAAACAGGGACACAAAGCTGCTCGTACTGCACAGCCCACGTATCGCCTTGTCCACGCAACCCGGTCTTTTGAGAGCAGTGATTTCAGTGTCTGGGGCTCATTAAGAAGCCTGTCTGTGCCTGTTGCTCCTCGCAACGGCATCCCCTGAGAATTCTGATTGTACAGACAGGAATGATCTCTGGCAGCTTGATGCCAAGATTCTGTACCAGAGGATGATCCGTCTTAAGCTTTCCTGTGTAGTCCACGATTTCATGGCCGCCGCGTGAGTTTGGTTGTGACCCGTGTGCGGAAATGATATGGTCAGCGAGTCGGAGCACGTACTTTACTTCAGGAGAGACAAGTCGCGCCTCGTACGCCTGATCCTCTCCTACCCATGCCTCGTATGTTCTCATCCAATCTCGAGCACCTTCTCCCTTTCCCTCATCGATAGCCATCTTCAACCAAGCTCCGATGTCGCTGGTCATGATTAGCCTGCAACTAGTTGTCTCACGTTGGCAGCAGTGCTCCCACAGCTCGAGGTACTTGCTCAGAGTGGCGGTGTCGTTGAGATGAATGATCTGGCCAGATCCGACAGTGCCCAACATCTGCGGGGTCGTTCCCATGTCCCAAACTTTGTTTTTGAGCACAAAATCGATTTCTCCAATGCTGAGCAGAACTTTGTCGCGGCTCTCAAGATATTGCTGGTATGCGTGATGAGCAAGTCGTATGTTATAGCGAGACCAATTGCTACGGACCACCAGTTTCGTTGTGGGAGATCTGAGACAATTGATCAGGTCGCAACGGGCGGCCTGCCCGAAGCGTTCAAGGATCCGAGCATCTAGCGTGTCGACCATGATCGTGTCGAGCTTGGGACTGAACCACGTGCGTATGTAGATATCGGTTTCATCAGTGATCGGCCCGGCCACCCACCAGGCTCTCTTGAGCTTGTTGCTGTCCCATGCGGTGACCATTGAGCCAGACTCTTTCACAACGAGGAAAGCCTCACGGCACGCCAGAGATATGGTGGGATAAGGCACATAGGTCTCGGAGGACAGTCTCGCTGATGTGAAAACGCTTCGTGGCAGAGAAAATTCCCAGACCATTCTTCGCAGCTCCCAAGGAAGGAGCAAGAAACTGGGAAACGTGGGGTAAGAGATTGGCTGATTGACACGTTTGTTTGGCTCGGTCGGGACGAATTGTGTATCACGGCAGCCATTGTCGGGATCTGAAGAACAAGTGGTCAGGACTTGCGTAAACAGGTACCAAGCAGCACCATTGGGTCGACGGCTCCTGGATCTTTTGTGTAGGGTGACACCTACCACGATGATCAGGTGAGCCACTGCTGAAATGATTGTAATCGGCCATCTTGACTTGGCCAGGCATCATGCCTTCCAGTTTCAACGAAGCCACTTGATCCAACGGCAGGTGCTCAGCGCAGTGGAGGAGTTGCGCCGAGGGAGGAGAGGAGCACGCAAACCACAAGCCTTCCGATCGCTGTATGCACTATCGGCTGGAAGTGTGCCAAGGTGCTGCTTTTGTTTGTTTGTATGATGAAGGAGACCCAAGATTACCGCGGTTAACCAGTACCTAGGTAGCTCCCAAGTGATTCCCCCTAATCTTATCAGGTGCGGTACTTGGGCTAAGCCGTAGCTTCTGGCGCCTTCTAGTGAACAGCTAGCTTCCTAGGACTAAATTCAATGGGGTTTGAAAGACCAACGCTCGCAGTTCCGCATCTATGGGAATCAACATGATCCTAGCGCCAGTAATGGACGTCCCGCTGCATGCTCAGATTCACCCAGAGTGCGACGGAAAGAGTGGCTGGAGAGGGATCATGGTGTGGCTCAGGTTTGTGCTATCATTTCCGGAAACAAACTACAACTATGGATCCTGTTCAGCGTCCAGTTTCGACCCCAGATGTCTAGATGTACCTCCAAGCGACAAGAGAGCACAGCAGCTCGAGTCATCGTGCTTAAAATTGCCTTGACAACAGTAGATCAGTCTTTCAGCGTTGCCCAGCATGCGCAAGGTGTTTTGAAAGAGTCATTTTGATGTCCACATACAGGCACATCAGACTTCAAGAGCCGAATGAAATGAAAGTTCCGAGAGAACGTGTATGTATTCCATCGGCTTGTCGCTCTGCCCAACAGGTCCCTTGGTCCCCGATGCAGTCGCGGCAGCTTGGATGACGAACGGCCAGCTGGAGGTCAAGGAATCCTCTTTGGCTTTCTGATTCAATGCCACTTTTTTGAAAGGGACAAGGCAGCTTCAGAGAATTTTCACGTGCGATGGGACATGGTTGGATCATGTCACAAGCGGGCCGTATCTCCCTCCGCATGGGCTGCTGCAGTCTTGTACTTCCAAGGAGTAAAGAAGAAAAAAGACTTAAAAAAAGACCCCGACCACCGACCCACTTGATAGACCTAGATGTTAGTAGAACGCGCCACTCTAAGAGAACATGCTCCCAGGTATAGGCACTAATTGTCCTCACGGACAGACCTATATCAACCGAGTGGCTGTAGCAGTGCTGGGAATTGAACCCCGACCATGGCAATTTAACAGATAGAATTAAACCACTGGGCCACTTGCACTGCTGATTGCAGTTGGGATGGCTTGTTTATCAAGGCAAAGCAGCCTTGGGTGGGGACTGTGGCCAGGGTACTTGTTGTGGCCCTCCATGTGCCTTAGTGTGAGGAGTCCCCCCCTTCCCCCACCTGGAGGCAGTCCCAGGGGAGGAAACCTTATGAGAGGGCATCCTAGGGGAGGTTATCCCACAAGAGGCAGGAGGGTATCACATAGGAAGGCAACCCATAGGAGGGTATTCCACGGGAGTTTGTCCCACGGGAGGTTATCCCACAGAAAAGAGGAGGGTGTCCCAGAGGAGGGTATCCCACTAGAAGGTATCCCAGAGAGGGTATCCCACTGGAAGGTATCCCAGGGGAGGGTATCCCAGGGAGGGCATCCAAGAGCAAGTACCCCAGATAGGGCCTCCGTCCTCTCTGCCACACTTCAGGACGGTGACAAACAAAACAAGTCGTTTTCGAGCTTGTGCGCTAGAGCGTGCACTTGCCCCACGTCGCCAACGCGTCGCGATAGAGCTTCTGTCTCCAGCATTAACAACACCACCATCATCTCTCCCACTACCATTCGCAAACGCACCATTTCTCGATCACCAAGTCTCCAACATGGCGACACTTTCGAAGATGAGCAGGGCCAACAACATGCAGTTGTTCCACATGCTCCCCAAAAACGGCTTGTACTACGAGTTCTGGGTACGTTCTGACTGCATTCATACTCGCTGAGGACCGCTGGCACCTGCTGACGCGTGATCCCCTCCATAGGATGAAGAGGATGAGGAGGACAGCAACCGCACTCTTCGCCGCATCCTTCCCGCGATCATGTCCACCAAGATCATGATCCAGCTTCACAAGAAGTACAACAACCCTACCAAGAGTAACCTTGATCACGCCATCACGGCTCTCTTCGACAGCGCATCGGCCAACATCACCAAGCTAGCCAACGGCGGCAAAAACCCCTCCTACGAGTTCAACTTCTGGAGCACCCCCAAGGTTGGAACCATCTTCGAGAACGTCTCCGACAGAACCACCTATCGATTCGCGATCAAGATGCTCGAGGCCCGCAAGCGCTGGGTTGAGCGGCAGCCTATCGTAGAGAAACCCAACAATGGCGCCGCCAAGCACGAGTGCAAGGCCGCCAAAGCAATCGACCGCTTCAACAGCGCCGTCGACGTCGCAGCCGTGGCGAGCGCTGGAGTCACTGGCCTGATGAACGGCGTCTTTGCTGAAGCCGTTGACTTCACCATGAATTCGTGCATGATCGGCCAGTTCAACCAATTCTCCGACACCGAGGAGGAGGAGGAGGAGGAGGAGGAGGAGGAGGACCTCAGTGATGACGAGGGCCCGACGCAGTCCCGCGGCGCGAAGCGTGGCACTACTGACGGTGACCTCGAGGCCCCCGCCGCAAAACGCGTCAAACTTCACGGCGATGCCGAATTCGAGCCCGCGATAGTTTCAGGCACAGCCAAACTGGCCCTCGGTGGAGGTGCGCCTGGCACAGGTGATTTCGGCCCCTTTCTCGTCCAGCTGGCCAAGAAGGATGAGGCCCAACTCGACGAGGGGGACACGATGGAGATGGACGGCTACTAGGACTTTTGTGGCAGAAGATGTTGATACGGCATGGAATACTGTCCATTTGTACTAGGAGCGACACGGACCAGCACAGGAATTTCCTAGCTGTGAGAAACACCACTGGGAAAACAGGAACAGCTTCATGGTAGCCAGTTGCGGGCCGAATCAAGACCTGACGTCAACCGGGTTAGGGTTCGTGTAAGTCAGTGAGGCCCCACTACGGGACCCTGCTGACCGTACAAAAGCGCCGTCACACCACCAGTGTTGCATAAAAATTGCAGTTTTCAAAGTACCTAGGTCCTTTAAGTCCACCAAATGCTGAGCAAAATGTCCTGACTAAATCGTTGTAGTGGTTGCTAGTGGGTGTTTTAATTCTCTTAGTGCTATGTTATTGTAAGTATGGGCGCTGAAGCCTTCTAAGAAATTGAAAGCTTTAAACCACGAAAACTTTATTTGTACTTGAAAAAAGACCTCCGTGGTCTCAGGCACCTCCGAAGTCAGGAACCTTACGCTTCTGCACGCTTGAGTCCTCCCACAACCATCGTTACTCATCTTCTGGACTACGCGCACCGGCAAGATGGTGAGTGGCCTTCTTCTCACCCTTACCGTAATCTGCTCTCTGGGGATAGGCTGAGAAACAGCCTCGGTCTCCTTCCGCTTCATCCGGGCGAGCCCGGTAGCAAATACTCGTTATTAATGCTGACAACGGCTCTAGGCCTCCCCATCACCGAGCAAGCAGCCTGAAATGGACGGCAATAGTACGGAAAAAAATGTTGCTGCTATAATGAATCCTATCCACATCGACCGCAACGGTAATCTCCAGCTCATCGTCGGCCCAGACGCGGTGAAAATGCAAGTGGACGCCAATGCGCTCCGGCGCACTTCGAAGGTCTTCAACTGCATGCTGTTTGGCACCTTCAGGGATTCAAACCAGACAGCAGAGTGGACTGTCGAGCTCCCCGAGGACAACCCGAAGGCCCTTACAGTCATTTTCCATGCCGCACATGGCAACTTCGGAAGCATGCCACGGATATTGCAGGTCTCCGAGCTTTACGACGTCACGGTGATGGCGGACAAGTACGCCATGCTAGGCTCACTGCGACCGTGGGCGGCTGCTTGGATATCGGGCTTGAAGGACGGAGAGGGGCTATTTCGATTTGAAGACGAGAACGAGACGAGCCACCGAGACCTCCAAATGCTTCCTATTCTGTACTGCTTGGGCACGCCTCGGAATTTCGAACAGTTCCTTTCCAGATTGGTGGTCAAGTCAAGAGTCAACACAAATGGCGTTTTGTTGTTCTTTATCGACGATGAGGGACTTGTCCTAGGAGGCCAATGGTGGGATATTCGCCTACTTTCAGAGGCCATAATCGGTGAGCCACTTCTGATTTCAATCAAACTCAGGACTCAGGAGCATACATGCTGACAGAATGCCGCGGCAGACTTTGTAACCTTTACTAGATGCGATTTGATCGAACGCCTAATTGTCGAATTGGAGGATAACTTTAGGGCTTATACTTCTGGGGTAAACAGGTCGAGATCGGGGTGCCTTTGTCGTTCGACGGCCCTGGGTCTCATGATTCAGAGGCTTGTACAGCAGGGTCTTTGGCCTCTGCCCTATGCGGATGAAATTCGCTCATCCGTGTCTGACATTTCTGAAGTCGTACACGAGATCGGCGTGCTCATCAAACATGGAGTCATCGACCGTTGCGGGTGTGAGCTTCCACTGCCTCACGGCTTCGGGCGTTCATTGTTCGTCGAGCTGGAGGCGGATATCCGCCGCGCGTTCTCTGCACATTTCTTGAAACGGGCCGTGGCAGAGGCTTCTGGAAACTGAAGCACGGACGTCGTCTAAAGTTTAGTCGCAGTTTTCGAAGAGTGTTTAACAGATTTCCTTCGTTGGACAGTTTGGATAGTATGGCCTAGCAGCATTGACAGACATTACTCATGGATGCCGGTTGTCTGGTCCCAGTCTTTGAACTCAGGAGACGTTAGGATGATGATCAGTGGCGAGGACCAGAGTTCCCGTTTGTTGAAGAGGGTGAGGAAATTCCCAAGTCCCCATTCGTCACTCTAATATTACGCCTTGGTGGAAATTCGGGAAATGAGCATTCCAGAACTCAATTCTCGATCTCATTTGAGTATGGGTTGTTGGTGGACTCTCCCCGGAGCTTCTACATAGTTAAGAAGTATGACAAATGTATTCTCCTCATTGAACTCTGTGGCGATAAGACTGTTCTCGGATGCTGATGGTTTTTGCATATCGACTGCATCACTGCTGATCCGATACAGCAGTTTGTGGAGGCACGCGTAGTCTACGGGGCTTCGGCAAATGTTCCAAATTCCAGTTTTACTGCGTGGTAACAGTTAGCTACAATTGTAAATTATCTCAAGAATACAGAATGCCGTTCAAAGGTCTGTTTGTCGACAAGTAATCATTTCTGATGTGTAATTGTGTTCCTCCAGCTGAGACAAGAATGCCATGGTGAAACGTACTCCTGGAGGTGTTTCCTCGTGAGTGTCTCATTGGCAGTCCCATGACCATCAGCTACAGGAGCCTCAATGTCCATCCGGCCGTTCATCACGTTAGTCCTTTTCTCAATCCAAGTCCCAATCCGTATCTCCATCCGCATCTGCCTCTCCGTCCTCTTCCCCATGAGCATCCCCCTCTTTGATCCGCTTCGCCAGCTCAGCCAGCTCCCGAATGTGTCCTTCCGTCTGGGCGATCTTCCTCTCGAGGCTGTAGCCATAGTTGAACATCTGGATCTGCTTGAGGCGAAGGTCTTCGAGGGCGGCGGCGTCGGCCTCGATGGTGGCCATCATGCCCATGATGTTCTCGGGGCCGTCGTGGTGGAAGAACTTGGTGCTGAAGTTCCCGACCAGGTACTCGAGGGCAAGCGTGCAGCGGTCGGCAGCCTTGTAAATGTCCGACTCCATTCTTCTGGCGGCCGCGTCCGTTCGCTTGGATTCCACCTGCTGCTTCCTGATCTGTATGTCGGTAAACTGTCAGAGAGATTCAGGCCGAGCTTGGGAGACCAGCGAGGGCAGGTAGAGGTAGGCGACGTACCCTGTTCAGAATCTTCGTTATGTGATCGTGGACGTTGCTATAGGAATGCTCGAGCCGCCAAGCTTTGCCGTTCCAGATGCGAATGCGATGAGGAGGAGTGTACTCGCGCTTCAGTGCAGGCCGACTAGCTGTGGACTCCTCGGCAGCTTGAGTTGACTGGTCGGCCCTGTCGGGCTGAGCGTGCTCGTCGGGCTGGTCCGTCATGGGTTGATCCTGTGGGCTGTTGCTCCGTTCCTCAATTTTGTAAAGATTGTCAGCTTCGCCGACCTTGCCGTTTGCGGTCACCATGGCGTCGCCGTGTGTATCAGGGTAAGGAGCTGCAGAGACTGGAGTCGTGTTGGCTGTGGTTGATGACTGGTCGGCGTGGGCAGAAGACTGGTCTGCTTGCGCAGATGAATGATCCGCTTCAGCAGGTGGCGGGGACATTTGAACGAAGCTCTCCTGGGATGGCTCGCTCTTTGCGGCCTTGGACTGGCGGTGACGGTGACGCCGGAGCCCAATTGGCCTTCCGAAGTGGGATTGTGCCTGCCCCATTTTACCGTTTGCTGGCCTGTGCCTTCCTTGTTGGTTTGCTACACAAACTGATTTGGAACCTTGAGAAAGCGGGAGAAGAGCAAGAGATGGCAGAACAGCTTGCAGTAGGTGCCCTAGATGCTGTTTTGATCAGTCTTTCTATCTCTTTGCAGAACAAGGAAGTCTGGATTTAGCTAGGATGGTCCTCAAAAAAGCTTCCTGGATGGCAGATAAATAAGTTATGTAGTTGAGCCGTGGGCCGGGCTGAGGAGAGCAGATGGAATC
Organism: Diaporthe vaccinii; assembly: GCA_039880775.1. Lineage (NCBI taxonomy): Eukaryota > Fungi > Ascomycota > Sordariomycetes > Diaporthales > Diaporthaceae > Diaporthe > Diaporthe vaccinii. The sequence goes on along the minus strand of JBCEDN010000015.1, from coordinate 944,411 downwards.
TTCCGGTACATGTACTGTTTGTGCAGAGGCAGTGACTCCTACCTATGTCAACCAAATCTGACGTGCAGTGGACTTCAAACCAGACTTCAGGTAGTCTATGGCCGTGTACCATGGCATTCCTGGCATGTGGAGATACATGAAACCTCCAGAGACTTCAGAGTAAGCTTCTGTATGGGGCCATCTTCTGATAGCTGGGGATGGCTGGCGAGATTCTGTGCGGACCGAACGCTACCTTTGGCGAGATCACTTACCTTGCATGAAGTGGTCAAGTACCTAGGTAGCCTTGAAGAAGTATCGAAAGCTCAGAAGTCCCGATGGAGCCTTGTGTTCATTTTGTCTTCCAGGTTCATCTTGTCTCATTCTGTCACGTTCTCTTGCCTTTGATACAATCCAGCTCCACCTACCCTTTCCTGGACTCAAGCATCGGAGAGCACTGAAAGGCTTCTAATATTGACTCATTGCGCTATGGCTGCCTAAATTTGTAGTTTAAGTAGATTCGACCTTCATATGGCTTCAACACCCGATCCTCCGGCTCTTGGTAGGTGCTGAGAAGCATTTTGATGTCGTTTTCATCCTTCCCTTCTAGCCTGATTGGCTGTGCAGAATCTGAAAAGTTCAACATTACCACTGCCGTCTTCTGACCGTATCTCTTACGGTAGACAAATGTCTCGTCGGTCTCGGGCTCCAGCAGCTCAAACGAACCGTAAATGAGTACATCGCGGTGCTCCTTCCGAAGTGCCAGTGCCTTCTTGTAGAAGCTCAAAACGCTACTGTCGTCCTTTCTTTGTTTCTCAACGTTAATATACGGGTATGAGTCATGGGCACGCATCCAGGGCTTCGCATTCGTCGTGGTGAAGCCACCATGAGGCGATGAGTCCCATTGCATGGGCAGCCGAGCGTGATCGCGCGCCATGATCTGCAAGCCTTTCATGATGCGCTCCTTTCTCGTCGGATCTGCTCCTGATTCAGAGAGTTTCACAGCCTCCGCATAATGGCCCACGGCTTCTACGTCTTTGTACTCTTCGATCGGCCATTCTTTTGGTGCGTTGATCATCCCAATCTCCTGGCCTTGATAAAGGAAGAGTGTGCCAGTCTGGCCGATGAGACTCAAAGCCAGCATCTTCGCAGACTTCTCCCGCCACTGAGGGCTGTCGTTGCCAAAGCGGGAGACAGACCGGCCGTTGTCGTGATTCTCATTGAACACAGTAGTCCAGCCATCAGTATTCTCGACGAATGTCTGCCACTTCTCAACGATTTGCTTCATCTCCGAGACCCTCCACGGTTGGAAGTCGTATTTTCCATCGAAACCATTACCGTTACCAAGATGGGTGAAGTCAAACTGGAAGACCATGCTGAGTTCCTCGGCCGCGGTCGAGACGTACTCCAAAACGCCTTTCGGGTCTGGGGTGAGAGACAGTTCGCCGACTGTCACCAAAGGCCCATGATCAAATGTCTGATATCGATCTAGCACTTCGCGCTTCATCTCCTTGCAGAACTCGTGGATCCTGGGGCCATTACACCAGAATTCTGGCGCTGCTTGAACGTAATTGTTGGGGTCTGTAACAGGCGCATCCACAAAGGGAAGCACTTTGCTGTATTTGTTCACAGTATCGACTCTGAATCCGTCAATACCCTTGTCGAGCCAAAATTTCATGGCACTCCGATAAATAGCTTTACGGCACTCTTCGTTATCCCAATTGAGATCAGGCTGCTCCGGTGCATAGAGGTGCAGGTAATACTCCTGGGTGTGCTCGTCCCAAGTCCACGTACTGCCGGCAAAGTAGCTTCGATAATTCGTCGGGGGCAACCTGTTGCCATTTGGGTCGTACCGAGCCGGGCGCCAGAAGTACCAGTCTCTCTTTGGGTTGTCTTTTGATGATCTCGATTCCTTGAACCATGCATGCTCCACCGACGTGTGGTTGACCACAAGGTCCAGAATCAGCTTCATGTTGCGATCGTGGCAGCCTTTCACCAACTTCTCGACGTCTCCAATCGTGCCATAGGGAGCATAGACGGCCTCGTAATCAGATATGTCATATCCCATGTCGACCTGAGGACTCTCGAACATTGGTGACAGCCAGACAACATCGACACCGAGTTCCTCGAGATAGTCGAGCTTGGAGATCAGGCCGGGAATATCTCCCCAGCCATCCCCATTGGAGTCTTTAAAGCTGGCCGGGTAGACCTATAAGGACATGTCAGCGATTAACAGTGTACGCCGAGTTGAATGGTCGTACCTGATAGATACACGCATCTTTCCACCACACTCTCTCGTGCTCGGTGACACCAACATCATATGACATTTTTTACAGACCAGGGCAAATGTGCCTGCAAATTCATCAGGCACACCTCAACTGATGCTTGGAGGAGTTAAGAATACCGAAACCCAAGAGAGGAAGAGTAAGTGTTTCAACGTGTGAATTCCTTGGCAGTCCTTCTGTACTGCGTGGTTTGGCGTCTTTTCAGCTCTGACGGGAACGTACAATGTTTGGAGCGCCGACCACGGACCGTCAGTAGTTGGGGTCGGGTGGGGACGGCGCCCAACCCCCTCTTCATCTGCAGGGAAAGCGCTGAGCCCGGCATTCTCATTCTCGCTGCTGGCGGAGCATTCTGCTCTTGGCAAAACGGCGGTCGCAATAGGCCTGCTGTTCGTTCATGTGCTCCAACATGGTCTCGTCGGCCCGACAGGAAAGCCATAGACGCACAGCAATCAAGAAGGCGTCTTGATTAGAGACTTTTCCAGTCAGATGCGACGAGTCGTATGCAAAGAGTCGCGGTGACCAGGGCTCCGTCTTAGCGCTGATAGTTCATGCCGGTGGTGGTGTGCCACGCAGCGGAGGAGAGTCGTCTTCAGGGTCATCGCCGTTGAAAACTTCCCCATTAGGGATTCGCAGCAGACAGCGGTCGCCGTGTAATTCACCGAGCCGTTCCCTTGGGTTCGCTTACTGTCACATTGCACCGCATTTCGACTGGGGTGGTGCAGTGACCCCGGGGCGTCTAGTGCATTGCATCTCTTGTCATATATGAACTGCCAGTAGTAGTCCATAGACACACAGGAGGCTATCGGGACAAGAAGCTTCGTCGACTTTGAGGGTCACTTGATTCGGCTCTCCTCGAACATTGCATCCATCATGTCCAAAAATCACCATGACTCTAATGAACATGCAATGGACAGCATTGCCAGGGCTGATACCGATCAGCCCTCGGTCATGGGGACGGACAACATCATCAAGCCCAATGCCCAAGCCCAGCATGCCGCGTCTGAGGAGAAGACGATGTCTCTCCGCCAGGCTCTGAGGCTATATCCCAAGGCGATCGGATGGTCTGTTCTCCTCTCCTCGACTCTAATCATGGAAGGTTACGACCTAGCCCTCCTTGGCTCGCTCTATGCCTCACCTCAGTTCAACATGAAATTTGGGGCTTGGAATGATTTAACCGGAGAGTACGCCGTACCGGCACCATGGCAGTCCGCACTATCTAACGGTGCCCGGGCCGGCGAAGTTATTGGTCTCCTCATCAATGGTATCGCATCTGACCGGTTTGGCTACCGCAAGACAATGATTTCTTCGTTGGTTGCGATGATTGCATTCATCTTCGTTCTTTTCTTTGCTCCTAATATCCAAATTCTCGTTCTCGGGGAGGTGCTCTGCGGCATACCATGGGGTGTATTCCAAACCCTGAGTACAGCATACGCGTCCGAGGTCAGCCCGGTCATCTTGAGGCCATACCTAACCACTTTCGTCAACATGTGTTGGGTAATGGGGCAGTTCATTGCTGCCGGGGCCAACCGTGCTTCTGTAACTCGGGGTGACCAGTGGGCTTATAAGATTCCTTTTGCGATACAGTGGGTCTGGCCACCACTGATCCTTACTGGAGTCATCTTCGCGCCAGAAAGGTATGTTCACCAAGTCTCGCTCTTGAGCTCTATCTAAAATTTCCAAAGTCCGTGGTGGCACGTTCGCCAAGGTGACAACCAAGGAGCCAAGCGAGCGCTGCTGCGACTGACTTCAAAGAATAATCCGGACTTCGACCCGGACGAGACCATCGCCATGATCGAGCATACCAATGAGCTCGAGAAGTCTCTCAAGGTCGGAACAACGTATTGGGATTGCTTCAAGGGAATTGACCTTCGACGAACCGAGATTGTTTGCATTCTTTGGATCGGCCAAACACTGACCGGCCAAAACTTGATGTCAGTCCCAGCCACCCGGTGGCAATTGTTACTTGCCTGCATACTAATGTTCTTGTAGGGGCTACTTCTCATACTTCATGACACAAGCTGGGATGGACACGGTTCATTCGTTTGATCTAAGCCTTGCTCAAATGGCACTCGGCTTGATCGGAACAGCGGGATCATGGTGGCTGATGTCCAAAGTTGGTCGGAGGACTATCCACCTCTGCGGCGTCACCACGTTGTTCTCAATTCTGCTGATCATTGGCTGTATCTCTTTCGCAAGCACCAACGCCTCTCTTTGGGCCACCGGTGCCATGCTAATCACTTTCACCTTCTTCTACGACTTCACCGTCGGCCCAGTCACGTACTCGCTCATCTCCGAGCTCTCCTCCACCCGCCTGAAAGCTAAGACCATCGTCTTGGCCCGCTCGCTCTACAACATCAGCAACATCGTCGTCAATGTGTTGACGAACTATCAGCTGAGCAAGACGTCATGGAACTGGGGTGCGCGTACGGCGTTCTTCTGGGCAGGTACCTGCGGCTGTGTTATGGTTTGGGTGTACTACCGCCTGCCTGAGCCGCGAGGCAGGACTTACGGAGAGCTGGACCTGCTCTTTGAGCACCGCGTGTCAGCGCGGAAGTTTAAGAGCACCAAAGTTGATCCATATGGCCACAGAAGCTCAGTCGTAACAAAAACGAATACCGATGACAAGGAGTGACGCGAGGAAATAGCAGCATGAGTCAGAGAAGCGGGCGCAAAATCCAATCAAAAGATCATCGACAGAGCCAAGAATCAGTCCCGACAAAAATTAATATGCTATTAATTCACTATACTGAGGGCTGCTGGAAACGACTCACCTTCCCAATGTGACCTCGCAACCGGTGTCTTGTGCTATTGTTTGGAAGAGCATTGACTAAGCTCCGGTTGTAGGCGTAGAATGCACCCGAGGGGATACTACCTGACTTTCCATTGAAATACCGATCGGCTAGTTTGGCAAACGAAATTCGTCTACGTTCCCCAGCTGTCTCCTACATGGAACTACCTTCTTCCCTGTATCAATTGAGACTAGAGCTACGCAGAACCAGGCCTCCCTTCGCACCGCGCCTTCCTTTCCAACCCTGCGTAGTTTGATTCATGCGCACTTTGCCTGTCGTCGACAAGACCCACCCGTAGCTGCTCACGCGTGGTCATAGGCCTGACTGCCTGGAAGTCTTCCGCTCAGGAATCGCGGAGGTGAAGTATTTTCTAGACAAAGTGTAAGAGGTTTATAGATGTGGAAGCAAAACGGCAAATTATTGAAGAATAGTTGAGGCATTTTCATCACATCGGATGTGCCATGCATTCAAGGCGCAGTGTTAGATTCAGTTGCCTAGGAAATGATCTGTCCTAGATAAAATGACCAAAATACTGACAATTTATATGCCACTTTGAAGTTGACCAAAAGTGATCTTGAAATGAAAGTTATCACCTTCATCTCCCGCATCATTCTCATCGACCACTGGTAGAAATGTGAACCGGACAACTCCAATTCCCGCCGTTCTCATGTCCACATTCCTCTCAACAATTCTCTGCGCAATCTTGCCAAATTTTGTATGCTCGTAAAGTCTATCGAATTGTCTCCGTTCTTTAGACCCCCGCTGTTTTCTAGATACATGAAGCCTCCGGATAGATGACTTGTCCATTGCGCGGTACACGTGTGGCTTGATGTCCGTCAACGTCTTCTCTTCAACATCACAAAATAGCAGATTTCCGAGCGATCTAATGCTCCGTCCAAGGTGCAACCACCAAAAGCTCAAAATTATCTCGTTGGCGTGCGGCTTTTCGCGATTATCTCGCAGGTCGTTCACAGTGTATATTCGTCGTATGACCCTGCAAAATAGCACATTGTCAGCTAAATATACATTCAAGCGTTTCTCAGAGCCCGGTTTAGCCAAGGAAGCTCCCGAACTTGGCCCAGTATCAACCTTGCCTGAAAAGACTTTTGTCTAGCAGCATTGTGGTTAAGCTGGAACGCATGAAGTTGGAGATAAATTGGGCATTTCAGGATGACCGTTCATAGACTTCTTACAGCTCAGTATTATCCTCCCAGATACCAAATTGCGCGATGACATTGTCTCCAGTTGGCGTCCGTGGGCCTCGATAACTGACCTCGAAGAGACCCATGGGAACAGCCATTTGGGGATGCCTCCCATCATAAAGTTGTGAGACAACGTATTGGTATCCTTGCAGCGGTCGAACTGCCAACATGGATAATTCATGGTCGTTGTTTCTGGCCTTTTTCTTTTTAGGGGAGGGGCCAAAGCACATGTTGAAAATGAGCCAGGTATCTGCCGATATTGGTCGCAGTGTTTCGTTCTTTGTATAAAGCAATCTTCTCGACCCTACACGGGAAGCTCAGAACCAGGAGCATGGATATCAGCGATACTTGATAAAGTTCAAGGCTTTCAAAGTGGTCTGTCGATACTAGCTCTCGCAAGTGGTCTAGAATGTATTGAGACTGTCTAAAACTTTAATCCGCGCCCTGAAGGAGTTCGCATTTTTATATCCAAGAAAACCGAGGAGCTTATTCACGCTCATTGGATTGTCAGCCAAGTCTCATGTCTTGCCACTTGTTGAGCTCGGCTGGACAGACATGTCACTCGGGCGAATTGAGGAAGGCCTTGTGGCTTTACGGCGTGAGTACGAGATCTCCATGAATCACTCGGTCGTCAACCCAACTTCTGGCCTTCTTGGTCACAGGCAGCTGGTGAGTCTTCCAGTCCTGACAGAATAGCCTCGTCAGAGTGCTAATACCGATTTCAGTAAGGTGGATGCCGCCAAAGAGTTGAATTCCAAACTACACTCGCGTGGATTTCAGAATTCATGCCCATAAATCGTCAGTGACCCAAACACGGAAGAGGGCTTTCTGAGTATGCTTTTATGCCTGCGAAGTTTCTCCTGAGAGGCTACTGAGAGGAACTTCTTGAATGTATGGCCCCGCGATGAAGTTATGAGGCTGGTGCTTCTGGGCGCTTGATGGGGAGGCACAATGCAGTGGTTCAAATTATTGATGTATCTTCGAAAGATAGCGTCTATGAAACGGAAATCATCCACCCGCCTCTCCCGTCCAAAAACAAAGAAGAGAGAATAAATGAAAGAGAACCACTCATATCAACGAGTGGCATGGTTCCAATACCCATAGATTTGCTCGTATAGTATGTGCCGAGAGGGACTGGCTATGATCAAGACAACATTATTGAGCAACATTCACAACTACCTTCCACAGCTATGGGCGGCCTTGGGAGGCTATCATACAGTAGTTTATTCCACATGAGATTATTCTCTAGCAAGTTTTGTCGTTGAGAATAGTGTTTATAGCCAGGCGGCATCTTGCTTGCAGAATGCAGTCATTGCAAGTAATGCGGGGAAGAATTCAGGTACGTGCTCAACACTGAATTCGGCCCGCATCGGGGCTGATATTATTAGAAGCTCGTTGTATTGCCAAGGTGATTTGGTGAAACGGCTGTCACATGAGCCTTGGAATTGGCGCGCCTATACCACTTCTTGGCTGCCCGTGCTCTATGTGGGTCTAACGGAACAGTTAAATGACACATGATCACGAGAGCTTGGACAGCCGGTGTTGTTTTGTCCGCATTCCCCAATACGATTATACGCGCAAACAGGGCTTCAAGTATATAAAGACGTAAGAAAAGAAGCGGGGGAAGACATGTCAGACATTGGGGATACGTCGTAGGCGAGAATTGAGGAGAAGCCAGTGCACATTTCCAAAGCCCAAGATGCATCTGTTTCGGACCGCCTTCCTTTGCTTTGTCAGCCTCCTGTCGCTGCAAGCCACGGCCACGCCAACTCCGTCAATCCAGGAGCGCCAGACAACGACAATCTCTAATCAAGTCATCTTCTCGCCCCCGACCAATGCTGGGTGGGTGGATCCTCGCGTCTTGTACGCCCGGGCAGTCCATTTGAAATCCGGCGCTCTGCTCGCCACCTGGGAGAATTACTCTCCTGAGCCGCCGGCTGTCTACTTCCCCATTTATAGGTCAACGGACGGTGGTTCGACCTGGACAGAAATCGGTCGAGTGCAAGACACAGTCAACGGTTGGGGCCTACGATACCAGCCCTACTTGTACGAGCTGCCCAGTGCCATTGGACGTTTCCCTGCCGGCACGCTGCTCCTGGCTGGCAACAGCATTCCAACGGATCTAAGCAAGACCAAGATAGACGTGTATGCTAGTACCGATGGTGGTGTGAACTGGTCATTCGTCAGCAGTGTGGCAAGCGGAGGCGAGGCCCGGCCTAACAACGGCTTGACACCTGTCTGGGAACCTTTACTCTTGTGAGTCTTTCAACCTACTTGTGTACATGCACTTCTTGTCCCAAATTAATGGTTACTGACCATTTTGGCAGCGTCTACAACAATCAGTTGATCTGCTACTACGCCGATCAGCGCGACACAAGAAACGGGCAAAAGCTGTCGCATCAGACAACCACCGACCTGGTCTCCTGGAGCTCCCCGGCAGACGACGTGAGGGATGCAAGCAACTACGCAGCTAGGCCGGGAATGCCAGCCATCGTCAAACTCCCAGACAACAACTACATCTTTGCCTACGAGCTTTGCGGAAGTGATGGCTGCCGTGTCCATTACCGAATCACAAGCAACCCGCTCAACGTCGCGGCCGCGGCCGATGTCACGCTCAGGTCCACGGCCGGAACGATACCCGTGAGCTCGCCGTTCCTCGCCTGGTCCAGCGTCGGCGGAGCCAACGGAACCATCATTCTCAGCGGGGGAAGCCAGTCCCAGATCTTCACCAACCGCGCGTTGGGAGCTTCCAACGCGTGGGTCCAGTACAACACGCCGCAGCCCAACGCATACTCTCGCTCGCTAGCTGTCTTTCAGGACGATGCAAGCAAGCTTGCGATCATCGGCGGAGGCTGGCTGCCACCTAGCAGTACCAATCAGGTCAGCATCAGTGTTATTGACCTGCAAGCTACGATTGGGGCTTGAGTGTGATTGGGAACTTCGGAGCCACTACGGATGTTCGTGCAGGGCGACTGAATATAGACAGCCTAGCTACGATGTATAAGGACCGGCTTTGAAATAGTGAAGCTTCGAAGTAGCGTACAATGTATCGTCTATTGCATGCGCGACTAAAGAGCATAAATGCCAACATCATGGCCGACGTTCTTAAGTCAGTGAGTTCCTATCCTACGCAAGGGCAAAATACTAAATCGTAGTACCATATGAAATGCGGCGACTCATTGGCCGGCTTACGACAAGCGCTTCGGATATAAAGTCTAAAGTGGGAGGTAACAGACCAATTCCGTAGCAAAATGGGACTTCCAGGTTCGTGTAATTGTTAGTGCAGAGGCATCGTCGTCAGCAGCAATGGTATCGCGCAATGTTCCGCGCAGATTGACTGTCAGCGCGCGTCCTACATTCCTTAGTTCAGTCACCTGTCTCGGAGGATGCAGGTCAGCCACCAATGCTCGACCGTGGCACAGCCCAAGTCACTGAGCTGCGCTACTTTAGGGAGGCCTCTAGGTTAGCTTCAGCCGAGGCAGCCTTCAAGGCACCTCGAAAGTGCCCAAGTGGCTTTTTACACCAAGCTTGCATTATTTAACATCATTTTTTAACATCATTTTCGTGAGATCGACTTCGTCAGACGAAGCTTGAATTATCTGCAACCTTCTTCCCACGAGGACTTGGAATCTCTACCAAACCGGCGATTAAGCTTTCAGCATCTACCTATTCAAGCCAAGATGCAGATCCCGTACAACCAGTACGCCCAACCAGGCGACCAGCGCAGTCCATCGCCGTATGCGCCGTCCTCGCCTTACCAGCAGCAACGCCCTCCCTACGATGCCCACCAGCAGGCATCATATGGGTCCCCAGGCGGACCTCCGCCATCGTATAATCAGTATGCGCAACCAGGCAGCGCGCCGTATCCTCATCCGTCGCAACCGAGCTACGCTGGACACCAATCGCCCTCCTACAGCTACAAGCCGCCACCTTTCGCCAATGGATACAGCGCACCCGCCCAGCAGCAGTATGCATCTCCGCCGCCGAGTCACTCCCCTTACCAGCAAGAGCCACCATTCCACCCACCGGGCCCACCATCCCAGGGCGGATATGGCGCCGCGGCAAGCTACCTGATCTCGGACCAACCGGGACCTCGTCCAGAAGGCGAGGACCGCGGGGTCATGGGGGCTCTAGCCGGCGGCGCCGCCGGTGCGTATGCGGGCCACAAGGTGAACCACGGGTTCCTCGGTGCCCTGGGCGGCGCATTTGCTGGGCACAAGCTGCAGGACGCCATCCACGACCACAACAAGCAAAAGAAGGACGGGCACAAGCAGTCTCACTCGCCTCAGCCATCCCAGTACGCGCAACACTCGCCGGCGCCTCATCCTCCGAAGCAGCAATACGCGGGCAACTTCTCCGCCTCGTCGACGCAGATGAATCTCGACGGGGACTATGATCTCATCGCGTCGTGCAGACGGATGGACGGCAGCCAGAGGCTGACGTCCGTTAGCTTGAACAGCTGCCTGACGAATGACGATGGTCACTTCCGGTGGGCCAGGGGCGGAAACTTTGGTGCTTCGGCCAGGAACGTGCGTCTCGTTGACGGAGGGCGGATGCTGGAGGCTGAGCTCAGGAACTGTGGCGGTGCTTGGGTGTGGGACCGAATCGCGTTGGATGAGAGGATTGGGAACAGCAATGGGGACTTGGTGATGGTATGAGAGTAACTGAATACCCGAGTAGACTCATTGCAACAACGGCCGAATTCCGATGATGATACTTCGGATGGCATGAGGAGGCTGTAATGGCAGTGTGACTGATTTATCACCGAAATTGGTATTCGCAACACCCGAAGGCTCTACGGGTATCCGTGATCTTTCTTTAAACGGGGACAGATACAGTCGGTTGTATGTTGCCGGTATGACTATCAACAGGTTTCCATCTATAGCACAGTTGGGATTTCTGACACATGTCAAACCTGCGGCTCATAACGCTTGATATCCAGAAAAGCAAGATTATACCACACTTGCTCATTGAGTGTTGTATAAAGGGTGCCAAACCGAGATTGATATCCAACCAATTTGGGCAGATCCAGGCCTCGCCTCACAGTCATGTGTCACACGTGTCGGCACCATGAACGCACGCGTTGGGCCGGAGCGATCTCTCAGTACCAACATATCCAGGTACGCGTGGGCTTATCTATGCGAAGTAACTCCGCGCCAGTGTAACTCAAGGTTGTATTATCGCAATCTCATGTCAGCGGATAAGTGTAACCTTATCTCCGCTGGGGATCCTATCAAACCGGCATGCCAAGAACCATGCTTCTTCAAGCATGTCCACGCGATGCGACGATACCGTAGAGGGCAACAATTTTGGCCATTTTGTCGATCTCCACTGTGCTTTTCCCGCAGGCGGACTACGATATGGCTTCCCCAACACCCGAAGGTTGGACGCCATCAGAGACACTGTCCCGTCATTGGCGGCGTCGTGTACCACTTGACTTGCCAATGAACCTCTATGCAACCAATGAAAACCGCTAATACTACGCACTACGGGTGTATGAGTTCGTCCTAGTCGGGATGGGCCATGGCCACAATGCCGATACAGGATGGGACCGTCTTCAGCACGGCAAGGGTGGTGTGAGGGGAAAATGGATCGGAATGAACTTACCTTGATCTGAGACACACCTTAGTCCACAGCTTGATAGGCCAAGATAAGGCTTATCTTCCACATATGCCCTCTGCTCGCCAAATAAGAGACAACTGTTCGATGCCTATGGCACTGTTGGGTCGTGACCGGAGCTCTCCATTGCTACCGGCAAGCTCGGTACTGATCTCATCGGGAGTCCGCAGCCTCGAAGCAACCCCTTTCCAAGCCGTGACGATCAAGCCTTTGCCTAGGGACAGGCCGCTCAAGAATGCATTCCTTTGAGAATGACCGGTCGGAGAAGAAGCCGGCCGTGTTCCAGCCGTCGAGTGGCGACGAGGAGACGCAGCCGCCAGCAGAGCTCGGCACTGTTACGGAGCTGCACGACCTCACGGTCCTGGGCTATAAGCCAGAGCTTCGCCGCAACCGTTCCATGTTCACCTTGCTTTTCCAGTCGCTAGCTATTGCAGCAGTCAGTGTTACATACCGGTGCCCGCGTATCGTTAACAACTGCCGCTGACCGACATGACAGATACCATACGGCTTTGGCGGGCCCCTCATCTCTGCGATATATGGTGGAGGTAGGCTTTTCCGCTCAATAGAACATGCCAATTCCATGCTGACCTTTCAACAGGCCAGCTCCCCATGTTTCTTGGCTGGGTGGTCGTCCTTATTGTCGATGAGTGCGTGGCATTGTCCCTTGGCGAATTTGCGTCCAAATATCCGACCTCTGCCGGGCCGTACTACTGGTCTTTCCAACTCGCAAGCCCGAGTGTTCGAACGGTGCTGTCGTTCATTACCGGTATGTCCCTGCTTCTGACCACTTCACCCTTCTCAACATGAGATATGACATAGAAAGGATTTGAGTGCGCCTCTGGCAATAATTAGGGTGCTTGCTTTGCTGACCATTAGCGAGCCAGGCTGGACTTGGCTAATTGGGAACTGGACGATCACGCTGAGCGTGAATTTTGGCTTCGCCTCTCTGATCGCTGCGACGGTGGCGCTCTACCATCCGGACTGGACACCAGAGCCATGGCAGCTGTTGCTGATATTTTATGCGATATGCTTACTCACCTTCGTCATCGTCGCGTACGGGAATAGGCTACTTCCGATGGTTGATACCATCTGCGCCGCGTTCACTGCCATCAGCATCCTGGTCACCCTGATCTGCCTCTCGGCAAAGGCCTCAGCTGGGAGGCACTCAGCGAGAGACACCTTGGTGAGGCCGATAAGCCTAACTCTGAAGTGCTGCGTGAGGCTAATAAACTGGTAGGGGTATTATGATACGTCTCTATCCGGCTGGGGAGGTTTTTCGTTCTTCATCGGCATCCTCCCTGCAGCATACACGTGAGTTAATTTTATGCCACTTGGTACGACCTTGGCATCATCCTTACAAATGTGCAGATTCTCGGCTATCGGCATGATCACATCCATGGCGGAAGAATGCGGAGATCCGACCACGAAGCTACCAAAGGCCATATCCCTATGCGTTCCTGTGGGAGGAATCGCCGGTCTTTTCTTCATCATTCCCATCTGCGCGACCCTGCCGCCCCTGGAAGACATCCTTGCTGCGCCGGTGGGGCAGGCCCTTCCGTACATCTTTGGAGTTGTCATGGACTCACCCGGCGGCGGACTGGGCCTTACGTTCCTCGTCCTGGTCATCACCCTGTTCTGTTCAATCTCAATCACGGTGGCTGCATCGCGGTGCACTTGGGCATTCGCGCGCGACAAGGCTCTACCTTTGTCTCGGCTCTGGTCGAAAGTGGACGTCCGGCATGGAACGCCCATCTGGGCTCTGACATTGGTGAGTTACCTCGCATCTGCGGACGTGCAAGAGGAGTCAGGTAGTAATTATGTTGCTGAGGGGATTCGTACTGCACTGTTGCCTCCTTGTTGGAACAATCTGTGCTAACCCTGACAATCACTTACAGACCACAGTTGTACAGATGCTACTTGGACTGATCAACCTCGGGTCATCATCAGCTTTCCTGGCGTTCGTCTCAGTCGGCGTGATCTCCCTGGCAGTGTCGTATGGAATCCCTATCGCCATTTCACTCTTCCACGGCCGCAGAGACGTCAACGGCGCACGATGGACCATGGGAAGCACCGTCGGCTGGGTTGTCAACGTTATCGCCCTTCTGTGGATCATTTTTGAGATGATATTATTCTCAATGCCGACAGTGTTACCAGTAACTGAAGTCTCTATGAACTACGCCATTGTGGTTTTCTTCGGTTTCATGGCCATCAGCGCCACATGGTATGCCATTCATGCCCGGAAAGGTAAATCCACCGACTCAGACCCCAAGCGTTTCTTGATCTTCCTCGACTTTGCTGACACAACGTCATCTAGTCTACCAGGGACCTCCGGAGTCAGATGGGCTCATTATTACTTCTTGAAGGACTCTTCTTACAATGGAGAGTCATGGGCCCCTGTCCACCTTCGGGAAGCGCTCTCTATCACTGGACCGGTTCCGCTGTCATCACATGGCACCTTTTGTATGGCATCATGCATGTAACACCCTGAACCGCAGGTTAAACTTCGCCAGCGTTGTCAAGACCCGGCTTGCTCATCCTCCTCGTCGCCGTCCAAGTCATCCATGTGCTCTCGAGCCCATGGACTTCTCTCTCGCAACAGTCGGCCGTGTCGACTCCAAACAAAAGGGATCGGAACAAGTATGACGGCAAGGCCGGCAAGAAGGGTTCCTGCCCATTGGTAGCCCAACTTGGTGAAGAGGCTGTGTGCGAAAAGTGGAAATGCCGCGCCGAAAAGGTTTCGGATAAGGCCGATCCCAGCTAGCGCAGAGGCTGAATAGACCTTGTATGAGTCTTCCGTGTATGTGAATGTCCTGCTCTGTATCAGTGACTGCTGTATTGAAAAACAAAATGGGGATATCTCCAAAAACGCTATCTGCGTAGTGGGGCCTTACATCAAAATCAGGGTGTAAAAACTGAAGCCCCATAGCGTCGATGCCAGAACGGGGAGTATGGGATGAATGCTGGGGCTGCTGGTTAGAGCGAAGAGAAGTAGAGACACTGGGAACACTGTTTTGGCAACGTCAGCAAGCCGGCCCGAATATCATCTTATTGAAGCCGCGAGGGCATGTATAAACTCACACACGGCAGCGATTTTAGGTAGTGGCCCAACTCGCGCTTCTGGAACGTTCTTGCCACCAGACTCATCCACAAGTTTCTGGTAGTGTTTCTCCTGCCAAATATTTGCGATTGGGCCGAGGCTAATGCCCACAACCAGGCCAAGGAAGCACACGCCCACACCTATTGTGTCGAAGCCATGACCGTGACCGAAGACAAGGGCAAAGGCTGTGTTGAAGAGAAAGCTCAACCCGTAGAGATACCCATTGTAAACAGCAGCGCATACTATGATGAGCTCGGTGCCGAGGAACCTGAACGGCCTAGCAAGCGTGATGGCAAAGAGATCTTTGGCGCTCCTCTGCTTCATGTTTTCAGGAATGTCGATGTTGCCCCCGCCGCTGTTAAGCTTGCGTTCATGCTCGACCCGCCTAGCGAGAAGTATGCTGTGCCGGGTCTCACCGCAGTATATCAATGAGGCCGTCATGATAACCCAGAGGCTTCCACAGATCGCCAGCAGGGCCCAGAACACGTCGCGCCAGCCTCTGTGTTGAGCCACGAACGACATCATGAAGAACCCAGACGGGGACCCGCATGTAGCCGCCCATAGGTACAGAGACATGGCTGGGCCGGTGTCGTGAGGGTGATAGAGATCTGCAATAGTTCCGCCAAAGTTTGCTGTTTCTTATCAGTAAGGCGGAATCAAATGTAACTTTGTACTGATCTCGTATCTCACCGATGGTTACAGAAGCAAAATAACCCGACAGTAGTCTCACTGGCAGGAACACGGCAAGGTTAGGGGCCACTGCTGATGCAGCAAGTAGGCACAGGTAAACGAAGTAAGAGTAAATGTAAACTGGACGTCTTCCATAGTACTGGCATACTCGCGTGTTAGTTTCAAACTGGACGAAAGGGAGGCTCATTTCCAGCACAAACCTCAGAAAGAGGTGCCAATGTCATAGGCCCAAATGCCAGCCCCAGCACGTAGGCAGACAGTCCCAGTGTTCCCAGACCCGAGGGCAGCCCAAAATCCTCGGCAAACTTCTTGCTCGCAGGAGAGAAGCCGGACGCACCCCAGCTCACTGACAAGTCGATGAGCAAGATCGGTCCAATCATGAGCCATTTTTTCCATCGTGGCCAGTTTCTCGGGTCCTCGGGGTCCTCATTGGAGAAGTGCACGACGGTCGTCCCGTGTCCTTGGCTTTGGCTATGTTGACTGGTGCCATGGCTGCCGTAATTTTGGTGTTGGTTTGGTGATGCTAGCAGCGCCTGGTGCGCTGCAACTGGCCGGTCTGCCATGTTCCGTGATGTGACGAGGAGACGCTGAGGGATTGTTTGGCGGAATTGGGAGGCAAGCCAGCCAGAATCTCCCGGAAGGCCCAGGCAGATCGTATAGACCCAAGGAGGCCTGGTGTTTGCTTTGCGAGACACCCCTCACTCGTCCTTATCGTCAAGTGGAGCTGCCACGGTCACGCCTTCGACGACGTTTGAGATAAGCCGAGGATCCCAAAAGCTAGCTGTTGATCGGCTCGCTGGTCTGCTGATGGGAAAGTCGCCGCGACAGCTGTGTTGTATGCGCCGATCGAATTTCAGCCGAGATAAATAAGACATCGAAGTTGGAAAAGTTGAGCACAATGATGAAATGTGTTAGACTAATTCGCCGACGGTGATGCCCGAAGGGGTCAAGTGACTGTTGAAGTCAGCAGTTAGGCATGTCTAGCATCGGCACTATCCTACTGGCGCATGACGTCGGGGCTGTTAGACAGGGAAGCTTAACCCGGACCCTTGTCCCTCCCCTGCAAGCGAGGACAGTCATACATTGCTATCGTCCCTGGATTGGACCCGAGGACAGGAGACTTGACGAGAAGAGTGGGCATACTATGTCGAGGTGATAATGATTGACACACAAATCGAAACTTTGTCCCCTTTCATTTTGTGTGTTTCATTATCTTTTAAACAATTACACTAGGTCGTCTTGGAAGGGCGAGGATCTAGCCTGAAGTACTCGAGCAAAAGGAAACAGGACAGCAGACTAAGGAATGAGCATCCCAAACAAGGATGAAAGAAAGTAAATCCACATACAGCAGACGGATAGAAACCAAACGCGGGAGTCATCACAGACTCTGATCCATAGTCTCCAACCCACTTTCGCCCAGCTTAGACAACCGGAGGCTCGCCTTCAGGTTCGGTTGCGTGTTTAGGCACCTAAGTTAGAATCTGTGCGGCTTTGTTCTTTCTCCAGACCCTCCAGTCTGAGACCTGGTAAGGAATTGAACGTTTTTGAAGTCCCGGGCCAACTGTACATTGATCAGGTCAGTTAGCAATAATCAACCTTTGTATACCCCTGACAGAGAGGTAGACAACGGGCCAGGGCGTGTGAGTCTCGTATTTCAGACGTAGCGCCAAGGCACACAATCAGGTAAACTCACCGAGCTCATTCTGCTCCGTATCGAAGCAAACAGATGTGCCGTTCTTCCCCTTGCAGACGGGGTGGATCGTCTTGGTCTGCATGTCGCAGAAGTAGCCGTGCTCGGGGTTCACGAAGCTTGGCCCGGTTGACCCGGCGGATTCGCAGAGGGCGTGGGCGTTGTGAGAAGGGACGTCATCGATCACCAGTTTGTCGCGATACTTCTCCTCGAAGGCAAGCTTGGCCTCCGCAGCGGAGCGCTTTGGCTTGCTGCGTTTGCGGAGAGGTGCTGTCTCCGAGAGCTTCAATGAGGGGGGCCCTCCCGGCTGCTCTTCCCTGTCGTTGTAGATGATGTTCCTTGGATCGTAGTGCTGGTCTGGATGACAATATTGTTAAGCACATCCTGCACGGAATTATTTCAAAACGGCATGGGTGGAATTCGCTGAGGGTGTTACTTTATGGAGGAGACAGTAGTTCTGCCCCTCAGCTGTGCTCGCACAGAAATTGTGGAACCTCATTCGCGTAGAAACATATCAATTTACTCACAAATGTGAAAACTTGGAGTTTGACACATATCCTTAGCTTCCTGCCCGAAACGAGTGTCGTTGGCTACTGGCTTCAAATCCATCCAGTTGACTTGGAAGCCTGTGGCAGGCGTTCCTCCATCCAGGTCGATCCACAGGCAATTGGGCTACGATGTCCATGTTAGTAATGGATTAGTGTCGTTGCAAGAAAGAAGGTCTACTGACCCAATAGTCGGTCCCAGGGAGATTAACCTTGCTGACTGAATTCAAACGTTAGCCAATTTGATCGTCCGCGCAAATTCACAAGGCCGGAGAGGTTGCGTGTAGACTCACAATACCACGTGGCTATCGACGGATCACCGCCTGCGCACTCAGAGCCCCAATCACCAACCCAAGCGAAGTGATCTGATCTGCCTGGCCAGACTACGGTGGCGAAGGCGATACATGTCGCATCGTGATTGCCGCTGAACAAGGTGTAAACGGGTCGCCCTTTCGACGAGTCTGACCAGAAGATTGCCGAATCGCCTGGCGGAACATAACTATGTAGCGTTGCATATCAGCATCAGTCCGCGCTTCCACATGCAGCTCCTCCCGACTTATAGTTTTCGTGAAGCCAGCTAGAGTTTCCGTTGGCAGTAATGATGCATTTAGTCGAATATTTGGAAACTTACTTGCCAGGATCTGCAATCATTCCAATAAAATTCCCGTCACGATCGAACACTGCGGCATCCGGAGTCAACGATCATGAGACGCAGGAATGAGGGCAAAACAGCCAGCTTGTCTCAAGTTTTGCAGGTCAACGAAGAGCTGTCGATTTTTAGGCAGGAAATTTCTCGTCAAAGGAAAGAAAGTGGTTTCCCGAGGCTGCTTACATCGAGCGTCTGGTAGATCGCCGCCAGCATCGTTAGATTCCCCTGGACCAATACCAGTGTATATCTTGAAAAATGCATTACGCGCCTCGAATGGCGGATCAAACCCGGCCGTTCCGTCTGAGTAAGCAGTGCTATCGTGAGTGAGTGGACCAAGTAGACCTTTGAAGATCCCCAGGGTAGTTTCCATTGTGACGGTGTCTCTTTGGTGGAGCTCCGCTTCGGCAACAATTCACACGATAAAGAGCTGAGGGACAAGGAATTCAAGAGTTTCAAATTATCGGTGGGGAGCTGGGCCGCCTTTTCATGTCTTGGTCGACTGGGCGCTGATGTGTCAAAACCGGCTGGGGACTTCGAGCTCATAGAGCGTTCTCTTTACTGGATAGTTACAATTGGTTAGATCTGGAATTATACGATACTTCATGGCACCGTGTACAAGATCTAGTATGTACAGCTTGTCGACGAGTCAGTTGCAGTCCGACGGTACAATCTAAACCCAACTTGCAGGCCTTGGTAAGTTCTCTCGTTCGCTCATCACAGGCGGCCTGCGCCAAGCTCAGCTCGAACTCACATGATCCATGGTTTGCTACCTCCTCACTACTCAGGCAGTCAGTTTAAGATATGTCGTATCGATATTCCTCTAATGTCATCGTGAAATGGCTAGAGTGAACGGACTGCGACGCTAGTCACAACTGCGCAGCGAAGAGTGAGCCCCGCTCGTAGACGGGGCATTAAACCAACCGTTCTCTAATACGACAACGAAATGTGATAAGCACACCATGCGGGAAGTGATTAACTGATGGAGCTGATTATATCTCATCGCTGCATTGGTGGGACAATAGGGGCTTCTGCGTGGCGCCTGCTGCTTCCGTAGTCAAAGACCGATCCGATTAGTAGAGCTTGTTGTGGGCTTTGATGTACCCTTCGCCATGCTTATCCCTGGATCACTGCATCAAGGAGCCTCATCGCAGGTCACGATTGAGTTCGTCACTTCCGGCATCAGGTGGCAATGGAATCCCAGCAACGTAGTGTAACTTGAGCTTTGAACGGATCCGAGGCTCTATTAGAGACAGCTCGACAGAATTCGCTCCGGCCTAACTACCAATGAGATAAGCTCTGATAGGATAACTTCCTACGGGATAAAATCCTACAGGACAACCTCCTGCGAGGTATCCTCGATGTGCCGGAGGGTGCAGACTCTGCAGCCCATTTCGAATCCGGACTGTTTCATCGTGTTGGACCTCTAGGACGACAGCACTTCGACCAAATCTACCTCGGTAGTGACCAGCTACCATCTGGAGATAGATGCAGGCGGGTGACTCGCGCTTAAGACGTTGATGATACCTGGTGCAGAGGCATGGACGTAGGCGGAGCTAGGGTTGCTTGTCTAAATACAGACATCACATAAGGTGCTGATGACAGGTTATTCTACACGCTACCGACTAGTTTCATTCGCAAACATGGACTAGATAGGTAACTAGCTGGCAACGATCTTTTAAGTGTTTCTTAAGCATAGTTCCGTTTGTACTCCGTTGTACAGATCGTTTCTAAATCCATTTTAAGAAGCGACGTTAGTTTTTCCTGAGCACGAGAAGCGGTTTTGGAGCGAGTTAGTGTCCTAGGGTGAGGGTCTGTGTTAAAACGAGAGGCCGTTTGGAACGGAACCCCGATCGTCTCGAGGCCAATTGATACGAGTTCCGCCAGAGATGCGATCTAGTATCTTCAACAATCTTCATTGATTGTCCACAGATTTCGCAGTCAATGGCAGGTAATTTAACACATGTAACTTTATCGCAAGTTCATTCATATAGTCTCAGATCGCATCTTGCAATTACGTACAAATTTTAATGTTTCTCGCACTAATTCGATGTTATTATCACATTTATCTCATTCTTATGAATATGTATAGCGACTCCTGAAAGAACAAGAATAGAAAGAGGGACAGGGACAGGCCAATGATGGCAGTCTGACAGTAACAAGAAGAATGCCCTTGAACAACTATCAAAACTACCCTATTCTTCTCGTCAAGGAAAGAGTCTGTGTGCTGAGATCAATAGTCATTGGGCGCTGGTTTCCGAAATCCCTTCATATCTTCTCATTTGACTTGTCCCCTTGTATTAATGAAACATTGTTGCAGAGGCGACACAAGCCATTTCAAAAGGCCCGATCCTCTGGCGCGGAGGACCCGCCGTGGTGATCATAGCACCTCCGCTAGTATCCCTCTCTCAACCGCTTAAAGTCCTGTCTCTGTTCCGCACTTGGGCTCCTCGCTGCAATGTCTTCTAAATCCTCCTGCCCCCCGAGTCGACGGAGCTTGAAGCGCTGGTACAGGCCACCCTTGGCGTTGTGGCGGTTCTGAACTGCTACCACTGTGTAAAGCCCATCATACCTTATGCCACAGGCCGGCGAGTAATGCCGATGGCGTTCTCCCTTTGAGGCACTCCTCAAGACACGGACTGGCTGCCGGTTTCCGTAAGACTCCACCAGGGAGTCGTTGGTTGCCCTCCCAATGACCTCGTGAGGGTTTTCATTCTTGTCTGCAGCCTCACCGCTATAATAGAGCACGTCGCCTTCATCCAAGTCTTCGTCGTACTGTCCAGACACGACAATGGAGAACGCGCCGCCCTCGGGATCTCCGGAAATCCCACGCACGCCGCCTGAGTGTGCTCCCCTGAAACGAGCAACGACCATCTTGGGGAACCAGTCCCCAGGGATGAGACCATTATCGCCATAGATTCTGGCATTTCGCATCTCGTCCCTGTAGCGGTCGTCGATGACATAATGGGGCTTCTTCCCCTCCGTGACCAACCTCGCGCCATGCATGATCCCGTCGGCGCCCCAGATGGGATGGTCTGCGGGCGGTCCGCCTTCAGTCACGCTAGCTCTTCGCATCCTGTTGGACGTGCCCCAGCTCTCAGATTCAAATTTTTGATAAAGGAGTTCTGCGGCAGCCACCAGGTCCTCTGGAAACAGGCGCCTCTCCTGGAAAACCTTCTGCAGCCGTTCATCGATCTTAGAGTAACGCTTGATGTCCAACGTCATTTGTATATCGAATCTCAAATACGGGAAGAACTGCTTCCTGACGAAGGCTAGTTTCTGCTGGCCGTCGCGGCTTATTTGGCTACCACGCGAATTTTGATATTCTTTGATAAGTGTTTCGAGTGTCCAGCTTTGCTGCTTGATCCAGCGCAATTCTTTGCCAGGGGTAGGCTTCAGAACATCTTGAGGCATTCTTGTATCATCTGGATGCCTGACTGGTGCTACTGTGGCAGCAGCTCTTCGAGGCATGATGGTCCTTCGTATCTTAATTTAGGCTTGAAATCACAGGTCTTGGTCTGCCAGCGTTGTCGCAGCGGGGCTTGATACTGTAGGTGAAGTCACGGTTTCAGAGATGTCTCTCCTTCTAGATTGAGGCTTCACGTCAAGTTGCCCTGAACAGAGCGTCTTTTCAATGTACTTGTGTAATTCTTGGTCCAGTCATGGACATAAATCATCAGGTCTCAGCAGCTGCAGGAATGCAGCGTCAGCAACTGTAGGCGCTTGATTTGTGAGGTAATTAAACACGAACTTAGTGCCCGCCTGCGTTGGGTACTCAAGTGGCGCTGACTAGGATAGACTACCTAATCGAAAGTTGTAAATAAATTCAAGTGAGTAGCGTTGTGCTCTAGTACGGTTGTATAGGCAGAGCAGTGTAAGCATTGGATAGTGGCAAGTTGGGGTCGGTAAAATATAGTAAAGAGGAAAGCATAAGAGTTAAAACTAAAAACAAAATTAGAAAAAGTCGCCCTTTTTATAGTAAAAAGAGTTACTATTATATAATCAAGTATTTTAAGTAATACGTAATAGAAAGAGGATAAAAAGATAATTATGAGTCATATGATATTTGATTAGACTACACTTAAATCTAAACGACTAGCGTTACTCTGAAGGCTGCACAACCCTTGTTGGCAATCACCACATTGGCTCACAGCGTGCGGGGAAATCCAGACCGCTCTTGGCGCACCCGATCCAAGTCGTTCCCCTTTTGCCAAGTGACTGTGGCTAGCCAAGCGACAAGTCCTCATCGCTAGCTCGCACAATGCACTCGCAAGATGGACGCCACAGGAGTCTCACGACCATCTGCATCCGTTGAAGACAGGCAGGTCGGCCTTCACACGAATTACGCCAACCGTGAACGACTGCTGGATGCCGGCACAGGCGGCGCCCCCATTAGTGTCCCTAACATTCCGCTCCTGGCGATCAGGGGCTGGCTGTGTATTCGTTGTCTCGCCCATAAACCAGATCTGAAAGCTTGCAGCGCCTGCAAGAGGGTACGCTACTGTTCGGAACGATGCCAGAAGGTAGACTGGAGGTGCTTGCATAAGCAGCACTGCGAAGCATTCCGCCAGATCAACGATCTTGACGGAGACGGGACGTCTGCAAATGCTCGCCCTCAATCTTGGGGCCCATTGTGCGACTGGCTGGTGAGAAGCTTTCCGTAAAGAGAGGGTGAGAGATAGTTTCTACAAGTGACCGGCGAAACTGACCTCTGAATCATCTTCAGAATATGCATATGAATGTGCTAGCCGAAATCACTGACAAAACTGCGTCGTCAATATTTGGCTGCCAGCCATACTGCAATACGTGCTACTGCTCTGAGTATCAACTCAGAGTCCATCAGAAGGTGACGCTGGAGTCGTGCAAAAATTGTCATGTTTCCTTTAAATGCCAGGAATGTCAAGCGTGGAACCACTCCAACCAAACATGCGAGTTCTACCAGCTATTTTCGAGCGAGGAGTTTTTCGCTGACGACTTGTTCAATGAGACCGGAGATGCCACCAAAAAGTCACCAGTCCCAGTGCCATCGAAGACTTTCACAGAAATGACATCGCTGAACGGGTGGTTCGACTACTTCAAAAGGCTGCACGGTAGGCAAGAGATCGGAGCGTTTGTGGAACCAAATCACTTCAATTTCGCCCCCAGCCATGGCGCTTCGATGTCTGCCAGGAGCAGCAAAGGAATCGAGAAAATGTATTTGAACTACTGGGCTGGGCTAAGAGCGGCCACAGGTTCTGGAAGCATCAGCTTGACCATAGCCAACGCGCTGTACGTCGGGCTGCCTGACCTGCGTGCGAAAACGTCGCTCCTCATTCACATCATCGGGGCGGCATCCAGGGAATACGGGGCGATGATGATGTTTGAAGAGATACTGCACCTTTTCCCAAACTTGAAAACCATCAAAACAGTGCTCATCGGCCATCAGACCCCAAAGAACACCGGCAGAGATGGCAAAGGCGAAAGCCATGGCTTCGTGGAGCACGATTGCTGCCCGCAGTGCAGTGGGCAAGGACGCGAGCGTTTCGTCGCAATGTATCGGGGCTCGTACCACGACTTTGCGAAGATCAAACAATACGCCAAGCCGGACCTTGCGGTTCTCTTCCACAGTGGTCGGACGCAGTGTGAGGTCGAATCATGGGCGCCAACGATTCGGTTTCTTGTTGATCAGGATATTGTCACTGCTTGCACGACGTATACGAAGCGTGAGGCCGTGGAGGAAGTTGTTCAGCTGAAGAGAGATCTGGATGCCAAGATCATCCAGCGGTTTGAAGAAAACAAATGGAAGTCGCTCGTTCCATTGCTTGAAACAGGAGATGGCGCTGAACATAGTGCCTACTATGGGGATTACTACTGGTATATGTTTAGGGGCAAAACTTGAGTGAAGTCTGAACTGGAGTGATAGTACTCTGCCTTGATTACATTCGGAATGGTAAAGCTTGACTTGATGAAAGTGGTTCAATATGATATGTGATTTCAGAATCTGCTCAACCCTCAGACTTGTGCTCTTCAACAAAGACGCGAAGGAAACGGCCAGCAGTCAAGAATGTGACAGCCGTAAACTTGACGTCGTTTGTTCGTCTCATTTTTTGTGTTGGAACAAAGGCATACGGACTAAACAAAGAGTACAGAGCCTCACAATGGACAGTTGAACATGTGTTAGCTAGACAATGTAAAAACATTATATATGCATAGAGAATGCGCCCTATATTACTGTGTTCGTCTCCCAAAACCAAAGCACAAGGGGGCGTCCATCTATCTGTCGACGCATCCCAGGCACCATCTCAACGACAACTCCCATTCCCAGTCGACAGCCTCGAATTGATTACTAACCAACAGCAGGAACTTTCACATACATGCCAAGTTCAGGATGGTTCTGAGAGACAGATACCCACGCAGGCGCTCAATGTCTGAGAGCGATGCCCAGACTTATGAAGACCTCGAGGCTCGCCACCCCAAGACCTCAGAAATCTCAAAGGTAACCGCAATTATGCTTCTGATTGGTCTCGCCTGTCTTCCCATATCATTCGCGGTCCAGAGCTATCTGTCAGTCTCGACCATACTGCTGCTATTCATATTCTGTTTCTACGTCATACCTATCTACATGATGGCGGCGGCTCAACTTCTGGTGTTGGTGATTGGGGACGAAACGGGACACAAGCAGTTTCGTGCCTGCTCTGCCTAGAAATCAACGCCGAAACATCAGGGGCAAGATGATCAGATCAGAATGACAGACAAGCGTGATCGCTCAAATAGAATAATTATACCCATCATCTCTGATATCCACTCTGAACTTTGTGAAGCACGACCTGGTCCCAAATATCCAGGAGACAATGTGAGATCTACATGCGCAGTGAACTGATGATACACATATAGAACCAACAACAATGCAAATGCTTAATCAGAGTCTAGTCATGATGACTCGCGGAAGCCAAGAACATTGGCTGAGCATCCTGATATCGAGTTGGCGCATTGTATAGCCGGAGGAATGGATCTCTCCGGAGCGTGCTCCCGACGCTTCTGCACGGATTGATATCCCGCCCACCTGCATAACTCAACTCATCGCCGGTTGAAAACGGGCTAAAAATGAAACCAAGCCTTTCCCAAAGCTCACCGACCGGCTTCCCGGCATGGTGCTACTGCAGTCCTGCTGCGCTTGTCGTCGAGGCTGTTTGCGCGGTACAACTGCTCGATCGGGACAGGCGCCCGAGGCAACCGACGGGGCCCCGATGGGTTTTCTTGGGGGCAACATTCGAGAATGTAGACTAGATTCCGTGCAGCACTGTAGATCAGACGGTGACAGCGCCAGACCGCCATCCGGACGCCCCATAAATAGACGAACACGTTTGAAGGGAGATGCCTCGGTATCGCTCGCACACCTCGGCCAGTCTGGAGGGCGGTGCAGGGCGGGCGGAGGAGTTCTGCAAGATCGCCAAGCCCCGCCCGTGGCCACTCCGAATGGGGCCCGCCAGGCCGCACCAACAGATGACAGGCGGGTGGTGACGTTTTTATTCTCCGAGACGTCGCGCCCGCCCCAATATCACCGTTGCACTCGCCCGCTCGGCGCCTTCATGCACGCTCTGCGTGGCCAAGGGCCGATCACGACACTCAATTCGACGCAGGTCGAAACGTACCGCGGGTGCGCTGGGGCTAATCAGGGGAGGGCCCAAGAGCACCGGCCGCCCAGCCGTCCAGCCGGGGGCGCGGGATGGGATTCCATTTCGAGCATGGTCGGCCGGGCCTCGAGGCTCGTGGTGGGGCCCGTGAACATATGGGCCTGCAGGGCGAGCATCACCGTTCCAGCCCCGGCCGACTTGCCCTTTCGGTCCTGCGAAGCGTCCCATCAACCCGCACCAAGCCTCGGCTCTCAGCTTTGAGGATGCCGTTGGGAAGAGTTTGCATTACAAACAGTAGCGCTGTGTGGCGCGGGCGCTGGCGGGCACTAACTGTGCGGTACCACTGCGGCCTTTTGAGTCAGATTGTTGTTGGCCTGAGTAGGCAGATAGATAACTGTCGGCGTGTTTCCGTCATAAATCGAGCCCCAGTGTGCCCTGCCAAGTCTTGATGAATATCGTAGTCCCAATTTAGCACGTCTATTCCCCGCGCCAGTATCGAATCACTGCTCTACAAGACAAATATGGCAAAGGAAAGCGTCTCCGTCGTCTTCGCGAAGCGGCCAACAGGAGATATCGTGCCTGGGGAGACATTCCGCGTCGAATCGGGTCCGGCGCCAACGGAGGCAGATCTCAAGGATGGCGAGGTTCTCTTCGAGAATTATTACATTTCGCTAGACCCGTCAATGCGTGTTTGGCTCAGAGGTCAGTGTCCAAGGTTGGACATAAAGAAAGCCTCGCTGACCGGGTAGCAGAGACCGCTTCGTACCTACCTCCAGTGCAGATTGGTGAGGTGATGAGAGGCGTCGCCGCCGGCCGTATTCTGGCATCAAAGAACCCAGCCCTCAAGGCCGGTGACTGGGCAACGGGATTTTCTGGATGGAAGGAGGTGGCCGTGCTTGGCCCTCAACAAGTCTTCCCAGCACCATTGCTGCCCGGCGTGCAGAAGCCGGACCTTCTCGGAGCCCTGGGTATGACTGGATTGACCGCCTTGTTGGGATTGAACAAGATTGGACTGCCAAAGGAAGGGGAGCTCGTAGTTGTCTCGGGCGCGGCCGGGGCAACTGGATCTATCGTCGGGCAGATTTGCAAGCTAAAAGGCTGCCGTGTTGTGGGAATAGCGGGAACAGACGACAAGTGTGCCTGGCTGAAGGAGCTTGGTTTTGATGTTGCCCTGAACTATAAGTCCCTTGGATTCCGCGATCAGTTCCTCGAAGCGACAAAGGCGAGCATGTCAGGGACACGAAATCTCTTGAGTCCAAAATGCTGACCTGCGTGCAGGACAAAATTGACCTATACTGGGACAATGGTAAGTAGATATCCAAACTAACAGCAGATAAGTCACTAACAGCATGGCAGTCGGAGGCCAGATTCTTGACCTGGCTCTGGGCCAGGCGAAGCTTCGGGGTCGAATCGTGAAGTGTGGAAGTGAGTAAAAGATGCCATGAGATAGGTCCCCCATCAATATTCTGACTTGAAATTAGGTATCGGCGAGTACAACAGTGACAAGTCATCTGGAGATCTCATGAAGGTATGAGAAGTCTGAAATTACAGTTTGTTGGTTAGTCTTCGCAGCTGACACAGATCACAGAACCTTGGCCGGATTTCATCGATGCGACTACGGTAAGTGCGCCTTTCGCGCAACCCTGGCCACTGTCGGTCGACTGATTGTGAGAAACAGCATGGAGGGCTTCATTGTACTCGACTTCGCCGCAGACTTTGCGGAAGCAATGAAACAGTTGGCTGTATGGGTTTCGCAGGGGCAGATCAAATCCAAGAATACGGTGGTGAAGGGAGGCCTGCAGAAGGCAGACCAAGCGCTCGCCGACCTGTTCAAGGGCATCAACACAGGTGAGTGGATCTGAACTTCTCATCCCATTGAGTTGCAACAAGGACTGATCCCCTCTGAACGCAGGTAAACTGGTCGTTGAGGTCAAGGACCCGGATCAAACCTCGTAGGCACACTTTTGATTTGAAAAAGAGAACGCCTTGGTCTTGGGCCGTCCATGTACAACATTGAATGGATATGATTGCGAAGTGGCAGAACCTTCTGTCTCTACCAGACAATGGGTGGAGCGTTGATATATTTATGATGGAAGTTGAATGCGCAGAGACGTGACCTTCATCGGCTTGGGTTGACAGTTAAACACGCAAAGGATATCCAGTAGAGCTTTGCATGCCATCGTCTGTTATTTCTATAAACACGATATCGGTCATATTTCACCCGTCTTGACAGCCACGGAAGAGAAATCGTGCCGCGGAATAGGTATTGGAGCTCAAGATGCTGCAAGGTGCCTGGAGGTTGTACCCCAGTACCTCCGGATTACATAATCACCAGCGCATGAACGTCAATCTTCCAAGTCGCGTCGCGTCGAACGGATTCGCCCTACCAAACAGTGAGCGCATGTTTAACTACAGCCAGCCAATTCGCTGCCAGCTGCTTCCATCCCCCCAAAGGCCGCGATCCTGTACAGGGGTTCGCGTTCCCGTCCTTGTTTTCCATGCGCCAACAATGTCGCCCTGAGCTCTTACTCACCTGAACGGCCCTTGTCAAACTCTCCAAATTCCGACGTCCTTCGTTCGACCAACCGCTCGGCGAAAACCTGCGATCGAAGTACCTTGAGCCGCCCGACTACCCTCCGGCTCACCTGTGGCACATTAAAACGAGACATTCTGCATTCTTCAAAGCTCTACATACGAGATGGACAAAATGCTGAGATTCGGGCCGAGCACGCAGCTTCTGTCACGGTGTGGCAATGTATGGTTGACCACGGGTGTTACGCCCCTCAGGACTGTGAATTCGCTACAACAAAAGATACGGCAAGTCTCTACAACTCGGCCAAAGAAAGCCCAGGCCACCGCTCAGGCCACCAAAGAACAGGTCAAGGCGGTCAAAGACACAGTCAAGGAGGCAGTGGAGAAGAAACCAAAATCGACCGTTGCGGCTGCCGCGAAGCCAAAACAGGCGTCTACGAAGACTACTGCTACCAGTTCTTCGGACAAGGGCTCGATAGTGGCCAAGGCTGTCAAGCCGGCCCCAAAGGCCCGGGCCCCCAAGTCTGCCAGTACAGCGGCTGCTGGGGAGGAGACGAAGGCCGCCGCACCTGCAAAGAAGGCCCCAGCGACGAAGGCTAGCACAGCGACGACGACAACGCGAGCGCCGAAGGCCACCGCAGCAGCTTCAGCAGCCAAGGCTCCAGGTCAAGCGACATCATCGCACACGCCCACGCCGACGTCCACACCCAGGCCCTCCGCCAGCACCACGAAGCCCGCCGCGGCACCGAGCCCCCCACGGGCATCAAGCCCACCGGTTACCCCAAAGCCGGCAGCAAACAGCGCACCGACGCCAGCGAGCAAGAGCAGCCCGGCATCGGCTCCCTTGCCCTACGCTGCCCATGCGTCAAAACCCGCAAAGCCGTCGGCCGAGCCGAAGCGGGAGGTCGACCCGTCGAGCCCGGAGTACAAGCGGGCTGCCCGGAAGTGGGTATCGACGATGATCGCGCTCCCCATCCTGCTTGTCACTTCATACTTCCTGTTTGACAGACGTACGTAATGCGCTCCACAGACAGGTCACGTCGAGGTTCTTCGAACACACAAGGCTAACTCTGTTTGAAGTTGCTCTAGGTCAGCATCCAAGCCTGGAAGCGTTCCGTCCCAAACCTCAGCCCGCTGCTGTGGGATCGGATGACGCATAAGCTCATAATGCCCAAAACATACGAGAGACGAAATCCCATGAAATCCCCAACTCGTCTGCAGCGTCTCACTCGCATACCATGGTGCACCCTTCGCATCAGCGAGCAGCGTCCTGGGTGATATTCTTGTCCCCTTTGTCTCGCTGGAGACTTGTCATCGGAATGTGACCCATACATTGCCCCTGCCATGTCCCTGGTACCCTTGACCCTTGTAGTGGAGGCTCGTTCGAGCTACATAGAAACTGCTTCACTGATATAAGAACGAACCCTACCTGGTCGCATTCCACCAAATTTCGCTCGTGGTAAATCTTGGTGGTGTTCCATCACGTTCACAGAATTGACTGTCGCGCGCCGTCTTGTCGTAACTAAACCAGGTTCACGAGAACCATCAAATACACTCCTACGTAGCCTGACTGCACAGGTTGGGACGGTACCGTGGCCATCCCAACGCCGTCGTCTCAACAATATCCGCCTATAATTTCTTGGTATCAAATTTCATCAAGAAATCCTCAATGCTTGCGACATGGCCCAGGGTTGCAATGTGTCTCTTCGTCAGCATTTGATACTGCAAAGTGAGGATTTGCCTTTCCACGCCTATGCTGCCGCCATCGACGGCCCCTAGGCGGGACGACACGGCCGCGCCGAACGAGGCAAGCTTGTCCGACAAGACCACCATCAAATGCTTCAGCAGGGCGATCTGCATTGAGACGGCCGCCGTCTTGGGCGGGACAAAAGATCCCACGCGCATCTCGGGCCCGTCGAACTCGGGCTCCCGCCGGTCCGGGCTGGCCACCGTCACCTGGATGCAGGAGGTGACGAGCAGGAAGAAGCAGTCGACGAGGTCCAGCAGGCGGGCGTGACAGGACGCGAGCAGGTTCGCCAGAGGGAGGTCCACCCTCGGTGCTTCGTCCTGCCCGGACACCTGCTTCTCAAACTCATCGAGCGGTGTGGGCAACTCGAGGCTATGCGTGCAGTCCGGGATATCGCAGGCTGGGTTAGGCCCGGCTTGAGGTGGCAAGGCGATGGTGATGGCGCCGGGGTACAGATCGATGAGTCGCTGGGCGAGGACGAAGGTGCTCACCAGGGCGGCTTTGGTGGCTATCTTGTCTGTCAGGTTCTTGACGTGTTCCTCGTGTGAGTTCCTTTGCGCCAGGTGCAGTGTCGATTTCACGGGCATCTTTGCCCAGAGCCTGCCCAAGTCGAGGAGCAGCTCTGTCAGCTTGCTGGTGAGGAGGTATGCAGGATCGGCGGGCTCTTCGGTGGGCGAGTTAGAGAGGGCCGATGTGGACTGCCCATTTGAAGCCGTGCCGCCGTTTAATGTGTGATCCTCGGGTGGGAGAAATATGTTGAAGTCCATGGCCCCTGGTGAGCCCCAATTGAAGAGGCCATTGTCCTGCAGGTTCTCATCCACTGCCATGAGATCTCCCACAATGCCAAAGCTGCCACCGCTGCATAACGAGACGGTCCCTGGTGGACTGTAGGTACATTGTGTGTTAGTCTTGAGACATCGAGTGCAGATTGCGCTTCCAGGCTGCTTCGGACACCTCAGCTTCTGGGAGTGGCAGCGGTCACAGGCCAGCCTTGTCCGAGCAAGGCCTGGCATCCTGTTGGCTTCTGACTACCAGGAGAATGTCAACTCTCTTTCAGATGATCCGTCTCCGAGTGGCATGGCATGGTCATCAAATACACAGTTGGCTGTCGTTTTGTGGATGCAAACAACAGGTGATCCTTCATCCTGAGAGCACACAGCATGAACACTAGGTAAGCCGGGCCGTGATATAGACGTCTTATTACAAATCCAGACTGACTAGGGATGTCCAAGTGGGCAAACATGCTGCCCATCGCTGTGTATATATATTTTGGTAGATAATTCAGGTCATCTTTCACAGAATAATCTGCATTTTATGCGGTCAAACTTACCTGTCTCCATGTAGGTATCAAGATGGTCTTCTTTTCCCTGGATATCGACAGCTCGAGGAAGTTACAGGGGATTTCTGGGTGGAGGTGGGGTGGACCAGGAAGAGAAGCTCCCCTGTTCCTGCACCGCCCCGCCTTGCTAAGTTCAGCTTCCCTCACAAGACTCGGGATCCCTGTCCAGCACCCACAGGCAGCTGGATGCGACTGTAAGCTGCAGCCGGCCGTGCGACTCCAAGACAACCCCATTAAACCGTCGTCATAACAATAACCACGACAAAGACAGTGCAGGTCGAGAAGCGCATCAATCCTGCTGCCGCTGGCAAGCTGACCCCGGGCTTCCCTATCTTCATGACCTCTGACAGAACTTATCATGCTCGACTTCTTTCTGCATCCTGACGACCTCTAGCCTGGCAAGCTGGCCATGTCAATCGTTCCCTACCAGTCTCGCGGTCGCGAGATCGTCTTGTACGTCACCCATTGTCCTCCTAGCTCCCTACTCTTCCGCCCCTAGCTCCCGTGGTAGATGCTTATTCTGTAGCCTCTACTAATGACCAGCTATACAGGCGCCACCACAATGCTGTCGTTGTTCGCGACCCCTCCTCGCGCCGCCTCGAGCTTGACCGTGCCTTGACAGAGTGTCCGACATGCCACCAGCCGCTGAGACCATCCTCGCCCGAACGGAGCTTCGACTCCTCGTCCGAAAACGAATCCTATGTCAGTCCGGACTATTTTCGCATGCTGCGAGACCGCAACGACCTGTTTCAGTCCGATCCAACGCCATCGAGCCCCATTCGCAGGCTCGTCCACGCTTTTGATGACAATGACCGGAGCCTGCCGGAATATGTACAAGATGCCGAGTTTGTCGCGAGCTCTCCCGCCCCGCAGGAAGGGAGTCGCATCAAACGGGAGGCATTCCAGCCAAACTATTTCAAGACATTCTTCGTCGAAGAAAGAGAACTCGGTCGAGGCGGGAAGGGTGTCGTCCTCCTGGTGAGACATGAGATTGACGGCTGTCAATTGGGATATTTCGCATGCAAGCGTGTGCCCGTCGGCGATGACCACGGCTGGCTTGAGAAGGTCCTGATCGAGGTCGAGCTTCTCGCCAAGCTGTCGCATCCAAACCTGGTATCGTACCGACACGTTTGGCTGGAAGATGTCAAACTCAACCGGTTCGGTCCCAGCGTGGCATGTGCCTTCATCCTTCAGCAGTACTGTAACGGAGGAGATCTGCTTCATAAGGTAGTTGGCAACTTCCCGGAGGAGACTACCAAGGAGCAGCTCAAGGCGCAGATCCGGCGCCGGTCAAAGGGCCAAACGGAGAGGCCGACGGACATGTGGGCCGCACGCTCCCAACTCCTGCCCGAGGAGATCTACTCGTTCTTCAGAGATATCACTGCAGGTCTCGCATATCTGCACGCCACCAACTACATCCACCGTGACCTCAAGCCAAGCAACTGCCTGCTGCATGATGAGCGCGGAAGGATCACCTGCCTGATCAGCGACTTTGGTGAGGTTCAGCAAGAAAATGTCGTTCGTAAGTCGACGGGATCAACTGGCACCATATCCTATTGCGCACCCGAGGTCCTGAAGAAGGACGGCACGGGCAGATACGGCAACTTTACAACCAAGTCGGACATCTTCTCCTTGGGGATGATATTGTATTTCATGTGCTTTGGACGACTGCCATACCGATCAGCCAACACCATCCATGAAGAGCTCGAGGACGTTGATATGTTGCGGGCCGAAATAACAGACTGGAAAGGGTTCGAAGACGAACGGCGTGAGAGGCCGGAGCTGCCTGGCAAACTCTACACACTTCTGAAGCAGTTGCTCGCGCTGAACCCAATGGAACGCCCCAGCGCAGACGACGTTCTGAAAGCGCTGAAGAACGTCACAATTTTGGAGAGCATGTTACGTGGGGCCGGCGCGTCGATTGGAGTTCCGGGGCGGCGCATCCAGAATTTGGATTCGCCAATGCCACCAAGCACTCCTGTCCCAGGTTCGTTCAAGACCCAATCCCATGGCGCCGCGCCTGGCTAATGCCCCACAGATCCCAGAAAGCGTGCCACCGTACAGTCGTCATCGCAAGATGATCTTGAAGACGCTCAGAAAGAGGATGGCCCACCACCGCCTCAACTTCACCAGACCTTACAGAAACTCTCAAACCCGCCGCCAACAAGGCACCGTGCACCAACAATGTCCCCTTCACATAGCCAGGACGGTCATCCGCGCCCCCGGTCGCCCCGATACAGACACTCCAGTCCAACACGTGATCAAGACGCCATCACAACACCCCTACTGATGCCTCCGCCGACCACCTTTTACGGCGAAGTCAGAACAAGATACGAGGAGTTCATACGTACACTATCTGAGCCTACGTCACCTTTCTTCCGATTCGTGCTATTTGTGGTCAAGATGCTGGTCTTGGCCCGCGCTTGCTGGCCTGCCAGTTTCAAAATGGCCATGGGTGGCATTCTAATTACAGCAGCAGCTGTCGACCTCGCCTGGGTGTTGAGTCTCAGAAGATCGATCTTCTTCTTTGTGCTCCATCTTGCCCTTGTCCTGACATTTCAGAGAAGTGGCGATCTCTGCCTGGGTGGTCATGAATCGTGGGACTGGAATCCGGCTCTCCCACAGGATTGAGGGAACAACACATGCCATGTTGGCACAAGCCCACAACCTAACTAATAATCGCACCCCCCGAAGGCACGAACAGCCGGTATAGTATGCTGGTCCAATCCATTCGCAAGGTACCAAACACCAAAGTCGGGAGCTGTGCCGCGGGAAATGAAGAAGCAAAGCGCGTGTAACAGCGTGGGCGTCTAGCTGGTACCCGCATCATATGGAGTGGCAGGTTAGCAGGCCTTCTCGGCCCTTCAGAACGGTCCTTCGGTCGTGCTTGTGGCGGCGGTATCGTGAGACTCGGCGGCGTTTGAGGTCTGGATTCAGTCCCTCATTTCGGATGGGGCGACTTGTACCGAAGTCATGGCAGGCAGGTAGCAGGTAAGTTAGGCTCGCGCGTAGTTGCGAGGAGTTTTCGCTCCGGTTGGTACGGGCACGTTGAAAGGGAATGGTTGAGGTGGGGCCAAGAGTTCCTATCCGGTGTATCCGTCGTCATCGTTGCCCGGACGCGAGATCAATGCCCACCTTTTGGCAGGTGAGCACCCCACCGCATTTGCAGACACGCTTGCATCTGTGGATGGGATAGTCAACCACCGGGTCGTGGGACACCGAGGACGGCTCCACTGGGACCTGTCCGCGCTTCGCCGAGCTTTCCATTGGTCGCATGTTGCAAGTTGGATGCAAGTACAGACTTCGTAATGAACCCTGGCAGGACTGCGTGTCTGGATTAACCGCCCGGTGTGCCCCTCACTCCGAATCCTCTGTGGCCGCCGTGCGCCTCGCAATCTTAAGGTGATAATTTTAGGTGAAGGCCCGGGCCGTCTTTGGTGGGCTATCCCCCGTATATAATACACGATATTATGATGGAGGAGTCCACCTCACGCTATGGATTGCCATGTTCTCTGGCCTCATTCGATGATTGTGCTTCATTTACTGCCTTCATCCCGTCACGAAATTATCAGTCAGAGTCTAAGCCATAAATGACCTCGGTTCAACTACAATCCGCCAGACAGAAATTTCGTCATCCACACTCATAACCGTGGACACGAGAGACCAAAATAGACCTAGCGGCACGAGTCTGCCACGGTCCTGGTCACAATGTGCACACGAAGGAAGGTCATCATCCATCACCGTTGCGGTCACCGGATTATCAAGATCCTCGTGTCGGAGCCCTGCGGCGACGATAACTGCAGGACGGTCAAGGAGGAGGAGGTCGCCTCGAACCAGTACCCCTGTGTCATACACGTGTGTCCTCATTACGGGCGTTTCTGACCTGTATACGGGGTGAACGGTAGTTTTTTGTTTGTGAGTGTGGTGTGATTGTATGTCTCACAAGCAAATCTGACTTGTATCCCAGTGCTTAGTGGCTTCAAATTTGAGAACCTGTTAGTTCCTTGTTCTGTGATGTCTGGAGGAATTGTTCACAAAAAGTTACGAGAAATAATCCCACATGGGTGGGGCTGTTAGAAGTATGCAGTGATTTCCGGCCATGGTTGGGAAGATCACACAATTACCGCTATCAACTAATGCTCAACCGGCTTCCCTCGAAGGGTAATTCAATATATGTCAATGGAATATCCGATTCTCTTATTGCTGTTCATCCATGTCTGCTTATTTTATGATTCGTGTCATTTGGTGCGGCTTCAACGACAACTCCCCAGAGCAACCCCCTTCCCCTCCCCCAAAAAAAGAAAGGAAAAAGAAATTCCCCAGAGGAGTTATAGATCCGCCTTCGAAATGAATGGCCATCTTCGTGTACTAACCCCTAACAATATTGAGGTAAGCACACGCTCATATTCAGAATTATTGCATCCTGGCTGCCTCTTGAGTAGTCCAACCTTTAGAGGTATGCAGCGAAATCGGCGCAGAGATCTCACACTTCTCCTGCCAAGCAATACTTGTGGAGACGACATAAGTACTATTCAGACTCAACTTAGCTTCCAGCTTCGGTCTTATTTCACAGGATAGATATATTGTGGCGAATGTTCCGGGACCATTTTGTCCGATCGCGAGACGAAAGAGCCCTTGTTTAGAACGGGTGTTTCCCTACATATTATTCCTCCATTATCCACCGTTTACGCCAGCAACACAGGACCGAAGCCGTGCTTCCAGATCGGAATTCTTTCTCCGAACCTGGGCACTTTACGAAAGAGGTTCTCGGGAGCACGATGCATACCGGCATCGGGCCGAGTGGGCCAGATAAGGAGCCCGAGCTTGGCAACGGTAGGCCCAGGGCAAAGCCGACGAACATCACTCGCTCTCTACAGCTCGTTCACTATGAGCCTACGTTACAGTGTCTGAAGCCTAGGGCCTAAATTCACGCGAATCCGACTTATCTCGAACTAGTAGCTCATTGAATTACAGAATCGCACCAACTGAATCATGGCGCCCATCGCAATTGAAGAGCATAGTCCGGGCGGGGTAGAGCCCGAGTCCAAAGTCGAGGCCGCGGCCGATGAATCGCTCAGACGAGCGTTGACGGCAGCACAGAGTCGATTCGTGGAATCACACCCGAAGTCAAAGGAGCAACATGAAATTGCGGTTTCCTATCTGCCTGGCGGAAACACAAGGACTCTGCTCCACACTTCTCCCTTCCCGCTCACGATGAAGTGCGGCAAAGGTCCGTTTGTGTGGGATGAGGACGGGCACAAGTGAGACATGGTTGTTTGGCATCTTTCGGCTCTAGTATCTGACGAACTGCAGGTATCTCGATTTGGTCGGAGAGCTCAGCGCTGGCATTTATGGCCACTCCCATCGGATCATTCGCGAGGCTGTGCTCTCGACATTTGACAATGTCGGCCTGAATCTAGGATCCACGACAAGCCAGGAGCACAAATACGCAGCACTTATTTGCGAGCGGTTCAACCTGGAGCGGGTGCGGTTCGCCAACTCGGGCACCGAGGCCAACATGCACGCGTTCAACGCCGCGAGGGTCTTCACGGGCAAGAACAAGGTCGCCGTCTTCAGTGGGGCCTACCACGGCGCAGTGTTCAGCTTCGGGGATGGGAAGGTGGCGTCTAACGCTGTAAATAGAGAGGACTGGGTGATAGGCAAGTACAACAGCGTCGAATCTGCCAGGGCCGTCATCGAGGAAACACCAGGCCTTGCCGCTGTCGTTGTGGAAGCTATGCAGGGCGCTGGGGGAGGTATCAGTGGGACTGAAGGATTCCTATTTCAGATCCAGGTACTTCAATGAACGAAACCCAACTGTATATGATCTCGTACTGATACCAGCCAACAGGAGTCAGCCAAGAAGGTCGGGGCGGTCTTTATCCTCGACGAGGTGATGACCTCCCGCCTCGCCCCACACGGCCTCCAGGGGGTTCTCGGCCTCAAGCCTGACCTAGTCACGATGGGGAAATATCTCGGCGGTGGCTTCGCATTCGGCGTATTTGGTGGCCGGGAAGATATTATGGCCGTCTACGATCCTCGCTCGGCCGGTGCGGTGGCACATTCGGGGACTTTTAACAACAACACCATGACAATGCATGTCGGCCACGCAGGCCTGTCAAAGATTCTTACGCCCGAGGTCAACATCGCTTTCAACGCGAAAGGAGACACGTACCGTCAAAGGCTCCAAGAGGTCACCAAGGGTACGAAATGCTCCATCACAGGCCGCGGGGCGCTGTGGGTAGTCCACTTCTCGGATACCGGCCTACGGGATATCAGATCGGTGGAGGATGTCAGTGAACGGCACGACTTGCACGACTTGTTCTGGTTTGAGATGCTGGAGGATGGGTACTGGATCCATCGGCGGGGGTCTATCGCTCTGATCCTAGATACACCTGATGAGGAGCTAGCTCGCTTCGTGGAGTGCGTTGAGAAATTCTTGGAGAGACATAAGGCCATCCTGAAGCTGTAATTCTACCAATTGGCACATTTCGGGTGCCATGAGTGCACTCAGATTCGCCTTGCAGATCTCTGTAAGAGTGCCTAACTACACAGGGTATTAGGTAAATTTACAAACAGTCAGCGGATGAGTGACAAAGTGTCAAGTTCAGCCCAGCCTGATACCAGGTGCAGTATTTCCAATCATGTTATGTACCATAAAGACGGATAATTTTCGTCTTTGCTGTGTGGTCGTGTATCATACTCGTACAGTACAGCTTTCTACGTCCGCTACTCTACTTTGACACGGCTTAGCAGAGAGGCTGGTCATGCCGTGGTCCGCTGCATAGCTGACTTTCTATTCATCTGTCACGTCGCGCCATAATTAGTCTTGCACCACCCAAGACTATAGCTGTTAAGGTTTACAAGATTGATAGGGGTACGACCGTCGAGGATAAGTCGGGGACGGTGGTGCCCTTGGCGGTTGTTTAGAACGAACCAGACCATAGCTGCGGCACGCGGCCTTCGGGTCGTAGCAGCCAAAGCGAGTCCCGTATCTTGTGCGGTTCTTGTTGCGTGGTCATTTAAAGAGCCTAGCAGGCCTAGTAGCCTCAGTCACAAGGGATTCATAGCTCAACTGGGTGCTAAGTATGTTTGCAAGAATCTGTTTGTTTCCAGAACCCAGCAGGATAGAATGCTAGGCAGTCTGGCGTCACGCACCAAACAAAATGGGTCACCACTGCTGGCTTCTTATACACCAAAATTCAGACCAAACCAGGACTAACCATTCTTTTTCTAATCTCTTTTATTTAAGGCCCATGGTTTTAAAATTCACGCTCAACCTTGAAAGTCATTATTCCAACTTCCTGCCTCTGCTTGACATCCGCATCCTCAAGAAACCTATACCATTTCACTCCCAAAACCAATGGCGCCGATGTGCGATATCAACGAAATCGACAGCGACGATTTCTCAATTGATACCACCATGTTATTCTCGGGCGACGGGACCAGAACTCCCAGTTCCAGCGACTTCGCGAGGCCACCCATCGGCGAGTATGTCCCGTCAGTGCCTTGCCCGGGCAAAACATACAAAATCCATCTCAAAGGCACGGACAAGTTGATCACAATCACCGAGGGCGAGGTGGTGGTCCAGTCACCAGCCGAAGCCCAGCCCGGGGGAGGCTGGTACTGGGTCTGCGTGGAGAAGGGCAACTGGCTCGGCTTCCGCAACCACGTGTCCGGGTGCTTTCTGGGCCACGACGGCAAGTTGGGTCTCCACGCAAAAGCCACGCAGCACAAGGCGCACGAGTACTTCTGTGTCCGCCACCACCCCGATGGTGGGTATGCGCTCCTCGTCAAGTACCCGTGGGGCGAGGAGCTGAGGCAGATAGGCTGCACGCTTTGGGAGAGGAAGACGCTCGTCCAGAAGCAAAAGGATGGCGCCCAGTGGATGTTCGAGGAGATTTGAATATGAGATATTCTGTCCTCGTTGTGGTAAGCCTCGCCAGCCTTTTCGTGTTTTTGACAAACACTGACGAAAAAGCTGAAGACATGGAGCAAACGCGCTGCCTGAGCACACCCTGCTGCAGACCGCAACCCACGATCTACCCAGGCTTCTCTTGGTGTTCCTTGCATTTCTTTTCCCTTCTTTAACTCTGTCAAGAGGGGCGGCTTGTTTGCTGTTGCTCATCCTTCTGCCAATCTTGGGGTCTCATATCTGAATTGCGACAGTTCACTCATTTACCTCCCTTGACGGTGATGACAAGCCCAAGTGTAGTCCGCGAAGATATCAGCAACGTGGTTCTTGTTTCCCGTCGGTGCGTATTGACTGAAACTACTGACAAGGGGTCAAAACGGTGTGTTCATTTACTTTCTCTACAGCATCGGTAGATCACTATTTCAACCAGAACACAGTATATCCCAGACTTTGGGAGCCTACACCCTCATCATCGGCAAGCCCTTGCGCCGCCGCAGGCCCATGCCCCGCCTGACAACCGCAGCTCTCTTTCCCTTGGCACCCTCGACTGCCTCCACATCCCTCGTCTGCAGATCTCCCGTCTTCCCACCAGGCAGCACCGCCAGGCCCTGCGTGATACTCCCCGGTCCAAAGTCAGGCTCACCGCCAAGCGAGCCAAACACATCACCGATGTAGTTGGAAGGCTCGACGCCGTCCTTGAAGGTGCAGTTCCACTGGCCGAGAACGCCCTTGACGATCTCAACGCCGGCGTAGTAGATGTTCTCCACCGCGATCTCGAATCCGTTCTGGTCGTTGATCAGGAGGTGGTCGTAGGCGCTCACGCCGGGTGGTGGTCGGTCGAAGTCGGACCCCGTCCTCATGAGGATGATGCGGCTGAAGTCGACAAGGCCCTCGATGGCCATCCGGAGCAGGACCTCGAGGGTGGCGTTGTCCTCCTGCGCGGTCATGCAGTAGTGCCCGGAGCCGTTAGTCCAGAGCGTCGTGGTATTATCAAACGCCTCGGCCAACAGATCCCCGGAGTAGTACACATCGCTCGTGGCGCTGTCGCAGAGGACGACGCTCGGGGGCTGAGTGGCTGCCAGGTGGGCCTCGCCCCCGGCGGCATAGCGGTCCCGGTACTCGGCCGCGACGGGGTTATCGCTGAGGTTGGCCTTGGACGCGAGCTCGTACGCGACCTGGCGCAGGTCCTCGTTGACCTCGAACACCTCGGTGCCGTACCAGGTCTCGGGCAGGAGGCCGGGGCGCAGGGTGCCGTAGCCCACGTAGCCGGTCGTGAAGTTCTCGGGCATCTCGCGGGCGTCGAACTCGTACTGGAGG
Organism: Diaporthe vaccinii; assembly: GCA_039880775.1. Taxonomy (NCBI): domain Eukaryota; kingdom Fungi; phylum Ascomycota; class Sordariomycetes; order Diaporthales; family Diaporthaceae; genus Diaporthe; species Diaporthe vaccinii. Next base: position 903,409 of record JBCEDN010000015.1, on the reverse strand, counting down.
GCGACCTGGACCGCGTACCGGGAGAGGGCGACGCCGCCGAGGGTGGACCACTCGGGGCTCACGCCCGCGATACCGCCGACCATGAAGTAGGTCGAGGTGAGGTCGAACTTGTCGGACAGCACGACGGCGGTGATGGTCGCGGCCGCGTTGATCTCCGACTCGCCTGTGGTGACTTGGCATATCTGGAGATCCTCCGTGCAGTGGACGTGAGGGAACAGCATGGAGAGGCCGGGGGTGCTGATGTTAACGGCCAGGAGGTCGCCGAGGCCGCTGCTGGGAAGCTTCTCATACCAGATGTCCGCCTCAGGGGTGAACTGTATAGTTTAATTAGCAACAATTCGAAAGGGGTGAGAGGACAAGACTCGTGGGCGAGCATACCATGCTGATGATGAAGAATTTGGGCGCAATAGGTGCCTCGCGGGCGGCCAGGTTCGTCAGGGGACGCTTGACCGTAGCTGCGGCCACTTGGCTGACGGCGAGCAGCGCCGAGGCTGCTGTGGAGAGGAAGCGCATCTTGGAGACCGTTGAGCTCTTTGAGGAAGATGAAAGATGCTCAATGCGGGACTGAGGCGGCTCGACGACTACCTAGTAGCGAGGAGAGGCAGTGACGAGGGAGAGAATACGTAGAGGGGCGCCATCGAACTCTTATATACATGCAGGTGTGCAGGAACGAAGAATTCACTTTGCGGGCCCAATGAGTGAGTAAGTTTCCTATCAGTAGACCCAGACTCCACCCCGTTGCATCAAGCACAAGGGGAATTGAATGCGATAACGTGAGAAAGCTCGCATTAGTGAAATTCCTCATTAACATCCACTTGGTGTGCATGATGATGGAGGCCCACTCTTCAAGGGCCGGCACGCTGACCTGCATGCATCAAACTGCAAGGGGAGACATCGAAGGCCATGAGGACTCACTTTAAGCCACGAACCGCCCCGGCAAGCCGTGAGCGAGAACAGTGCCGAGCTGAGTCACCTCAGCAGTCCGGCGATCCGATGGAACTCCACCATCGCTCGCCGCCCTTATCAGTGAGCCCCAGCATCGGAAAGGCGAGAAAGGACAGACGAGGAGGTGGCATCGCCAGTCGGGCCGGTAACGTCGGGCCCTAAGATTTCGGAGTGAACTCGAGTGGAGAGATAAGGGAAGCATGGTAGTCCTGTTCTCACTGCTGAGCAACGAGAATTGCTATCTTGAGTCATGTCATCAAATCGCTGCATCGGGCCTCAAGAGCCTGCAGGTCTCTTTTGCCGATCTTTTTGTGGCGTCCCAGTAGTCAGATTTGGTGCCGGTGAGGTGACACGGCATCATGGTTGAGATGCTGTTCCAGCTTAAGGACAGATGTCATGGTTGCCAGGGGCGGCGCTGGCCGACAGCTGATGACGACGACTTCCCGGTACTGCGAGAACCCAAGCTGATGCGTTGATGCGCCTTTGTTGGCTGACCAGCGCCAATGGCGCGAGCGGTGTGAGAATCCATAGTGGTGGAAGCGTAGATAACGGACGATGCCGGCAAACTTTTCCCTCGGACTCCAGAAATCTTCGGCCGAGATCAAGCTTTGTGGAGCCGCCTTGGGGTTCTGCCGGGAGCAGTCGATAGCGCCTCGGCTTGGGTGACTTGGGCTGAAGGTGCTGCCGGACGATACCATCCACTTTGACTTGTCCGCTCGTAGTGGAGTTTCACAACATTTGATGTTCTGATGTGCGTGAGGATCGGAAGTAGATCATAAAACAGAACTGTTGTTCGATACTTCCAAGTTGTTGCTTCCTACTGGCAGAGATATTCCGGGTCCTGCAGGCAGGTCGGTGGGGTCTGCTGGGCCGGACAGCGCATGCAAGGTACGCGAGACCGTCTCCACACTGCAATTGCATGGGGGCCCGGGCGCCACCAGCGAATCGTGGTTCATCTCGTTTTCGTGATATTGACCTGCCAACCTCCGTCCGTCAAAGACTGAGTCGTCGAGTCGCACAGAAGTGAGGGGGGCTGGATCTCAGGCTGCCCTGGGGTTCCTGACGTGCGTCCAAGACATAATCTCCGCCAGACGATAGGCTCGCCTGATATTGACAGCTCCAGATTGCTTGTTCGTGCTGATCGACGCGCATCTGAGTCACCCCTTCCAAGTTCCAGATGTGGTATACCGGAGATGCATTTAATACATGTGCGTCGTTCAAGTCTCGAGCGAAGTTACCAAGGGCAAGGGAGGTAAGTGGATTGCAAGTGCAATCATGTCAACCTCTGGAGCTTATCTTGAGCTTGTGAGATGGGATGAAAGGCATTGGTTTGGGCCCACATGGCCGGAAACAGGGTGAGACCCAGCACAGCGCAGTCTTTGGAGACGTGGGAGGGTGCCATTCGGGAAGAGGGCCGTGGTGCAGCACACTTGAATTATCAAATCAGCGTCACGAAACTCCGATGTCATGCTTCATTTGCCGTGGAGCGTAGAACGATGCTGCATCGTCATTCTCGTCAACCCCGACTGGCAGCTATTGCCATCCGATACGGACACCTAAACAGCCGGCCCAGCACCAATGAACAGCTTGTACGACCTGAATGGACCCTTCCTGTTGTCTGAGCTATTGTACTGCCTCGATGGGCCCAGCTCCAGTTGGTTTGTGCAAAAGTACAGATACCCATTCAGAATCGCAGCACTGTCTGCATGCTGGATCAGTCCGTTCCTCACCAGCGTCTTGACGTAGTAATTATCCGCCGCGACGGGGCCCGACCCACCAGCAGGGACGCCGTTTAGCTCCTCAGTGACCCTTGACTGGTCCGTCTGCACGTAGTAAATCGCATTTTGCTCGCTAGCCAAGAGGAAGACTCGGCCCTGGTCGTCTGCTGTGAACCCAGCTTGCTCAGAGGCGAGCTGGCCTGGATCCTGAACCGCGGCAAGTACCTCGTCGTCCGTGGCGTCAAAGTTCTGTAAAATCTCCTGGGAAACATAGTAGAACCGCCGGGAGGATAAAACGCCCCAGTAGATCTGCCCGCCCTGGAGGGCTATTCCGTCTGAGGAGGTGGTGCAGAATGACTTTGTCGTCCCGTTCCAGCAATAGATCGGCTCGCCATTGTACGAGCCTACGTATCCCGGGTCTGCCATCACAACGGCCTGTCCTGCCAATCTCTTGACAACGCCGCCCGTGGCGAGATCAACGGCCAGGATTCCACCTTTCACTGACGCATCCGTGAGGAAGGCGAAGCCACCAGTTCCGGCAGTGTTGTTGACTCGCAAGTCGTTGAGGTTTGTCCCGCTCGACAGGATGTCATCCGGGAATAAATATGTCTTGACCAGTTCCTTTGTAGCTGAATCAAACTGCATGATCTTTGCGCCTCCTGTGACTGCAGGTGCGGTCTTCTTGTACGGAATGCCGCTATCGAGAACCCAGAACTGCCCATGAGCATCCAGTACCAGGTTCTGCACGTTGATGAAGCATTCCGACACATTCTGGCCCGGTTGGCAGTTTTGGATCTCAGCTGACGGCCACGGCTCCTCATCGGTGAAACTGGTCGCTATTGTCACCGCGTTGGTCGCGTTTTCAAAGTTGCGCGGGTAGGTCAGGTAGATGTTCTCTTCGAGGTCGACTGCCAGGCCTGTTGGCGCGTGCGTGCTCTCATGGACCGCCTCGAGGGCACCGCCGATGATTTTGAAGTCTTCAACGCAAACGCCATTGGTAGTGTTGGAACTCGACAAGGCTGGATCCGGGCAGGCAGTGGGAAATGTCGCTATGACATGACCCGCGAGAGAAAGTAAACCAACAAGCACGATTAAGTTTGGTGAAACCATGGTTGCCCAATGGATGTGGCGGAACCCTTACACGCTGTTGCGTCTCACTTTACCACGGACGATGCGCGGCTTGTGGTATAGTGCCTATGAGGACTTCGTTCAGATGATGATTTTATACACCAAGTCTGTTCGCAGTGATGTCTTGCATGAATGGCAAGAGCGAATTGAGTGGTGAGCTGGTGAGATCTTGTGCAGCTAGAAACAAGAATAATGCTGTGGCTTCCCAGATCGTGTGTTCGAGGAAGCAGGTCGGTCGCAGTTGCCCCGTTTCTCGGAGAAGTGACGGCTTTATTGCTCCACAAGGACCACCGCGCCATTGTGGTGTAACAATGCAATTTAGCCCATGCTGTTATGATGCCCATGATCCTTAGTAATCTCCCCGCACCTACACGTGCATGATGTCAAGCGTTTGTGCGCAGCGTCGCAGCCGGCATATCGCCAGGTAATTTCTTGGGTCTCCAGGTTTTCAACAGATGAATATGGAGGGTTCCCTAACATTGTGTTGGCGAACTGTAAGGCAAATCCTGATGGTAGCCAACGATGCATCGATGTGGGAAAGGAACCTTGAAGGCACTCCCGAGAGCTTGTAAGTTCCGATCGAGGAGACCAAACTCAAAAACCAAGCCCCAATCGAGCCGGACCTGTCTTTGTCCGAGATTGGGAAATTTATCGTTCTCCAATGGACATTTTTGCCGGTAGATATTCATATGTCTGCTAACAACTAGGAGACGTCCTGGTAGGTCCCTCTTGGGTCAACTAAGACCTCAGACTGTCGAAGTGCAAATTAGTGGCGTTGAAGAGATACCGTTGTGGTAGAAAGCCATCTGGTGTTCCTCAAAAAATTCTTTTGTCGAGTATAAATGAGATGATGTTGACGTGATCGCACCTTCCAAGGGTCTTTGCTCATTCGCAGAATAGACGCCTGCGATACAATCGGGCCAACTGCCAACTGTACCTACTCCTTGTCGATATACTGCATCACTTAACCGTATCCCCCTGAACTGTACCAATACCATTCAGCAAATATCGGGTAGAGACCATCAGACAGATCCGAGTGATTAAATATGTGGGGCCTAGAGTGATGTAGTTCTACAGTTTCAGCTAAGCTGATGTGCTACAAAGGAAAATCCTACTTTGCCTCAAAGGTTCAGCAGCTATTTTTGGTCTCTGAACCGCGGCTCGTACTAGGAAACTGTTCCTAAACGACGATCACACTATTTCTGGAATGCAGCTGCACTTGTAGCACTATCACTGTGCGACCTTTGGTGACGTGCATAGATTGCTGACGTAGGAATAGTACTCCAAGTTCTTGCAGAATCACCTTCGCTGAAGGTATTCCCACTGATAAACTCATACCATCAGTCAAGTCTCGGCGTGTAATCACCCAATATTCAAGACAACTCGCCTGAATTATTTTCTCAAAAAAACGACATAGTCAACCGCCATGTCTATCGGACCTTTAACGACCACATTCACCCCGCCGGCGGAATGCACAGGCACAGAATCTGGGATCATACGGGCCATTTCCGGCTCTTCATATTTCGTCACCGCTGGGGCCGCAGCATCTTCCTGCTTCCCGTCTGGAGTTGTCCCTGACTCCACCGATTTCTATTCACCGGGCGTTTGTCCGCACGGCTATACAGCGGCCTGTGTATCGACGCATTTACTAAGCAAGGAAAATGCCGTTGAGACGGCTGTTACGTGTTGTCCAAGGTAGATGTCCTCTCCCGCGACTGTTGAATTCAGCTTGTGCGCTCTCAAATTACATGTACAGCTGACGTAAAGCTCTCAGTCTATACACCTTCGGTTGCTTTCCGGGCAATGCTGGAACTGATTGGGGTCCTGCGGATCTGGTAAGTAGATTTAAATAGTAATTCTGCAGGATTTTCATGGGATGTATTCGGACTGAAGTCCTTATATCATGAGATTCCGAGCATGCTTTGCAACTCGCGTGCCCTGTCCGGTGAGAATACTACTGATCTTGAATACATAGTGCACAACAACAACAAGCGAAGTAGTCCTTGGACCAAATGCTGCAAATGCCTTGCCACGGTTGTCCCAGAGCTCGACGGATACTGCTGGTAGACTCACTCTTACGTCGCCCATCATCGATGCAATAGGGTTACAGATAAGATATCAATCCACGGACTCGGCCATTCTGGGGTCTGCTACCAGCATTATCTCTTCCACATCCACCACAACCTCTCAACCATCGTCTGACTCTGAGTTGAGTGGCGGGACCATCGCTGGCATTGTTATCGGCGTGATTGTAGCACTCGCGCTTATCATTGGGGCCTGCATTTACCTATTCGTGTCCAAGCGACGGAAAGCAAGCATCGCGCAGGATGGTCAGATACAGAACTTAGGCCAGGCTGGCCGGGAATTATCTACAAATCCCGACGCCGTGGCCAATCTGGCATCTCAACCATTCGCCAAGCCTGAACTGCCAGGTAGCACTCCAGCTAATACCGCCGTTGAAAAGCCTGAGCTGGTTGGCAGCCAAGTTTGTGATAATGACTTATTATCAACCTGGCAGCAGACATCGGCGGTTGCAAGAAATGTCGAACTACCTTGGTTGCGAGACCCTGCTGAACTTAACGGATAGACTTTAGTACTCCTTCTAAAAAGGGACATGCAGTGGGATGGGATCAATCACGTGGGTTCTTAGATCGTCCTACTTGGAATGTATGGGAATCTCGGTCATGTGCCGGGAACTAGAGTCACTAAGAATTCAATTGGCTGGATACATATTGGTCTGATTTGTTCTGGCTTATGATCGGCTTTAGTCGCTATGGGCTGATCTCGGCTCTGTTGTGGATTTGCTTGCCCCTGTGAACGACGAGTAATTGTCCCAATTCTAAGAGACAGATTGAGTCACCGGTAATCCGAGGCTGATTGCGTTCCATCATGTGCAGGTGGGTGACGCTCCGGAGTCTGGCCCTTGCAACATTCCAGGCCCGTCAGTCCTGCGCCAGTCCGTCGTCCATTTTGTCAACTGGTCCTACCTATTGCAGATTTCGGCGGCGCCAAGAAGCAGAGGACCAGTACACCGGACCGGGTCCAAATGCAGTTCAATCTAAGTTGCGCTCCAGGTCGTATTGGATTTATCCGGGCCGTCCAAAGACCCCGAAAGTCGAGCTCTGGTCTGCTCGACGGCCAAGCGCTTTTAAGCGCTTCTATGCTAGCCCGGCGTGCTTTAATATATCAAACAACCGCGATGCTACCCTGCCGGTCTGGACCCTCGGAGTCGAACCCAGAAAATGGGTAAGAACCATGACTATTAAAAGATTTAGCCTCTTAAACTCGCAGTAGTGCTGCACTTTAAACCTGATAGACAGAGCCGCCAGAGCGATGTTATATTGCACGATGGTGTCCCCGCACCACTGATTCGGAAACTAGTCATCACAAGACCAATATGCTCTATATTGGACCCTTCAGCTTACTACCCACGGACGGACTTCCATCTTTTCACTTTAGTTTTCGACGACCTAGATTCTCTTGGCGTCTCGATAGCCACTGGAGTCTGGTCTCCGGAAGCTGCCGTGATCTCAATTCATGCTAGGACCATGGTGTGGCCGTCGCGTTATCGTACGAGGAGCCACTAATGTCAGGCAGCGTTGCAATATTCACCGCTCTCGTGCTCGAAGTAGGGGTCCAGACACATGACTTTATCAATCTAGACCTACAGACCTCAGTCGCCCACGGGGAAGTGGGTATAAATGTGCCATACCCATCCGCCTGTCCACGATGGGGAATGATCTTCCTTCAGCGTAACTTTATTCCTCTATGACCCAATAATACTGCTGATCGGCGTCGCTCTACGAACAAATCTGACGACAACTATGAAGTTCCTCCCACTGCTGCTTGTCCCGGCCCTTGTGGCGGCCCAGGACATCACCATCGCCAATGTACAATACTCTGGCAATGGATGTCCCCAGGGAACTGTCTCAACGTCGATCTCCAGTGACAAGACCGTAAGTGTCTCCAGCCATTTGCAAAGCGTCCATGGTCCGAGACATAGCTGACTAATTCAGGTTGTGACACTCGGCTTCGACGGTTTCCAAACATATATTGGACCCGGAACCTCTATCAAGGACCGCACGAAGAATTGTGTAAGCTGGCTCCCTTCTCAGGCCAATGTATCCACCGATCATCAGGAGAAATGACAACAGCCACATTCTGAGTATATCTTGTACCATTGACATGTCACTAACAATGCAAACAGCAAATCCACCTGACGCTCAGCTACCCCGCCGGCTACTCCTTCGCAGTCATCGACAGCACCTACCACGGATACGCCCAGCTCGAGGCCGGCGTCACCGGCACCTTCTACAGCCAGTACTACTTCAGCTCGGACGCCTCCAAGACCTGCACCACGCAGTCCTCCATCGCCGGCGGTGGTGTCTGGGCGGATGGCCAGGTCTACACCAAAGAGGACGTAGTCCCCTCGCCCAACTACGTCAAGTCGAAATGCGGAACAACCGAGATCCTCAACGTCAACAATCGCGTCGCGCTTACCTCGACGATTTCCAATGCCTCTGGCCAGCTCACTGATGACGATGCCACCGTCGACGTGAGCCAACAGGTCCATATCAAATGGTTTACTTGCTGAAGGATTCTCACCTGGCTTTTCAAGTTTTGCTTTGGGACTCGTGCTGCAGCCACGGGGTCTTGGGGCCAGGATCTTGGAATGGAGACTTGTGGGGGGCTCAGTGGCCTGCGATGTTTCTTGGGTACACCTCATTCGGCACTGGATGTTGGTGTGCAAGCATTTTGTGTTCATACTTGACCTTCTTGACTATTCAATAAAACCATTGAAAGCTGCGAGTATATGTTTGATAAAACGATGTGCAGCATACAACGAGACCGAGAGCTCTGGTCTCAGTGAGTTACATCCCAGTCTGCGTGGGTCCGAGAGTCCCACTTTTCGCGAACATCTACTACATGTAAAAGCAACTTGCGCAAGACCGCTCGTTCTTAGTTCTGCTCATTAGTCTGCACTTCGGCTCATTGAAAAGTAGGATCTCACTGAGCCTTATATTCAGGTCAAATCTCAATTTCCCCGCTCAAACAAATCTGTTCTCATGGCCCGCCAGTGGACATTACTACCTCCGCCGCTGAGCATCACTCATGGCTCTGCCTCGTCTGACCTCTGCAGATGCGCAAGTCTCATGTAGATCAGGTTTATTGGGCCGGCGTATGGACTATCGTGCCTTTATTTGGTGGTCTACTAAGCCCAACTGTTGACATGACCAACGTCTTGAGGTCTTAGTCTTCAGAGTGTGCCCTGAAGCGTGTCCGTAAAGTACCTAGGTACTGGGTGCTGTTCTCGCCGCGTGAGAGGCCAGGCCCTGGCACCTTAAATTACCTTGCAATTCCGCGCAGCCGGTGGTACCTACACCTGTCTGGTTGGCCGGCATATACAGGCGATTTCCCCTCGGGTGGAGCCTTCCCATGGCTGACTTCAGGAGCGTCACATGTGGCTCCTGTAGATGACTCCAGAACCGTTCAGATACAGGGCTCTTAACTTCATTCCCGAACAAGGACAAATATGGAGGGGGTGGGACCGAGAAGAAATTCCTCTACGTTTCTTTTTGACTTCCAATAATTCTCGACCATTCCTTGACTCGACCACGTCCAAGCTATCTGGAATTCGAGCTTGCACAAACGCAGATCCGCCTCTCCTATGTTGCTTGAGCACTTTACAGACAGCCGTAAAATTCGATGGGTACCCAAATATTCGTGAGATCCAGGGGCTGGCCGAAATTCGGAGTCCTCTTATCGCTCTCGCATCTGTTGATTCAGCGGATTTCAAGTCGATGTCTTTTTGGATATAGCGATCTGCAATAGATGTCCGCCTCGGGACCTTCCGAGAATCTTGCCAGGGCTCCTTGCAATTCCGCGTGTACGTTGAATTCTTCCACCAGAGACGCGAGGCCATTGAGCAGTGACATGGCAAGGGATTAAAAGTTCTCTGGCCGGACAGGCCGGACCATTGGCATCCGTCTCTTGCTGGAGACGGCGGATGTGAAAGGTCAGATTGGCAGAAGCTTTGGGGGGAGGGGGCCGGCGATGAGAGGGCCTGACAGGCTCTACTGACTCGATCTTGCTTGATGCACTGTTTCTGATGAGATGATCTTTGCATCACGAGACAGCCAGAATTTTGCTGATCTGAAAAGCGTGCTGCCACACGCTCTCTGGAATGCCAACTCCCGGCCTAGGAAGCCTTCCCGAGTTTTACCGACAAGTTCTGCCATCGCCATCTCAAGAAAAGGCCCTCAGGATGAATGAGGATTAAAATGGGGATATTTCACAGCATAACACTACGCCGAGAAGATCATCGTGCAGATGTTAGTGTTATAGGGGAAGTATGCTCAAATGCTCCAAAAGTCGTTCAATACACATTAGCATCATAACAACCAATCCAATTTCCTAACTCTGGATGAGCTACGTGAACATAAGGAGCTCGAATGACAAGTAAATGGAAATTGAAGGTATTTCAGATCTTCAATCATGAAAGTACCACACCTTCTCGGCCGGTCGGCGTGCACCGGGCATGTGGTCAACGCAATGGCGTACGCAGGACGGAGGGTGCCAAGGCTCTTGGCGGTGCCACTGTTAGGGGCGACGGGGGCAGGATGGGCCTGCAATCAATGCGTGTCGATCGCTCGCGGAGAGGCTCCACTGATGTGCCCTCGCCAAAGCTTGGGTGGACTTTGGTTGCCGAGACTCTGCCTGTCTGCATGCACCGTAAACTATAATCTGGGAGTAGTGGACGACGAGGACGACTCGGTTCCCCATAGCAATAATCACACACAGCAGCTTGAGCAGATAATACTCATTCAGGGGATGCCGTCGATATCGACCTAGCCGATCAATAGTCCCAAGAACCCCAGTGTCACTGTGGGTCCGCTGTCGCCATCTGATCCCCACAAGCCGGTGGAGATATTTCCGATTAGAGAAAATTGCTGTCTCAAGTTTCAAGTGGAAGGCTGTGCCGATCAGCATGCCAGTTGCCAAAAGCGCGCCAATGCCCATAATGGAATAGTCACGGCACTGGTGGAATATCTCAGGCCATTCTTCCAGCCCTGCGAATCTCCGAAGATCACGTCCCCGCCAGCACACAAACAGATCTGGTCCTTGGGGCAGGGGGCCGCTGACGTGGACGCGTGGAATAAACAGACGTGAGCCCACTCAGGCTTGCCAAACATGCAGGCATCTTGACAAAGGAACGAGACGGAAACCTGTTGATTCCAAGGGGAGTTTGTGACTGTACCCAGTATTTCAATCTATATTCCATTGCTTGCTCCAGCAAGTTCATCTAGAACAGCCCCCCCTTTTCCATCATCTCGGTGAGCCGGCGTTGACGGTGAGCCCCTGAGGCACTTTGTAGTACGCCGCAGCAGCACAGGCAAATGTCAATGGGAAGTCATCACGATGGCCCTGCTGCCCGACAGCTGGCGCGGGGTGCAGTTGTGATAGGTCGCGCAGTGCATGATAGGCGAGATGTAGTTCCCGGCTGCAAAGCTCCAGTGTCACGCCTTGAAAGGCCTCGGTAGAGGAGTGCCCACTGTATACGTAACCATCCTGCCGTCCAAATTCTCCCGACGCCAAGGTGGTTTCCGTCCGATCAGGGGTTGAGAGCGGAGACCAAACACCAACACCACGGTTTTGTGGGGACATGCAGACCCATCCACACAATGTTTCCATGCAAGGCCCTCCTTCTGTTGTTTCAATCCATATTGGATTGATGGAGGGTTGACGGCGGAGACAGATCCCACAGGATCTTACTGTACTTATATGGCTTGCCCAGCTGCACTCTGGAAAGATTGTCTCTGATCATCATTCATCACGCCTCGCAGGTTTCCGAGTAACTTCTTCGTTGTTGCAGCCGTTCTTTTCCCGGGTCTCCCAAATACACTCTTTTCTCAAACTCACCCCAAACTATTACCAAGATGCACTCCGCACCCATCGTTGCCGCCGGCTTTGCGGCTCTGGCGCAGGCCGCCTCACCGACCGTCTCCGGAACCCCTGAGGGTTTCGCTGCCTCGGTCACCGGTGGTGGTGATGCCGCTGCGGTCACACCTACCTCGACTGACGAGCTGTGAGTGTTCTGAGGCTGTGCTCGATGTGTTGCAAACTGCATTGTGCTGATTATTACAACCAGTGTCTCTTACCTCACCGACTCCGAGGCTCGCGTCATCGTGCTGACCCAGACCTTCGACTTCACCGGAACCGAGGGCACGGCAACCGAGTCCGGATGTGCCCCCTGGGGAACTGGCTCCGCCTGCCAGCAGGCCATCAACAAGGACGACTGGTGCACCAACTACCAGCCCGACGCGCCTACCGTCTCGGTCACCTACGACAAGGCCGGTCTGAACCCCATCGAGGTCGCCTCGGACAAGACCATCCTCGGCTCTGGCACCTCCGGAGTCATCAAGGGCAAGGGTCTCCGCATGGCCAACGGCGTGCAGAACGTCATCATCCAGAACATCCGCATCACCGAGCTGAACCCTCAGTACGTCTGGGGAGGTGACGCCATCACCCTGGCCGGCACCGACCTGATCTGGATCGACCACGTCACCACCGACAAGATCGCCCGCCAGCACATTGTCCTGGGCGAGGACGCCTCGGGCCGTGTCAGCATCACCAACAGCAACATCGACGGCGAGAGCGAGTGGTCCGCCACCTGCGACGGATACCACTACTGGAACCTGTACTTCACCGGCTCCGACGACCAGATCACCTTCAAGAACAACTACATCCACCACTTCTCCGGCCGTGCCCCCAAGCTCGGAGGCAACACCGTCCTGCATGCCGTGAACAACTACGTGAGTCCACACCCCTTTCATCCCTCACACCCCCTTAGCCACCCAACACAAGTCTAACCTCTCCTTCCCCAGTGGCACGAGTCCAGCGGCCACGGCTTCGAGATCGGCGAGGGCGCCTACGTCCTGGCCGAGGGCAACGTCTTCAGCGACGTCTCCACCATCTACGAGGACGGCGACGCCACCACCGCCTACGTCGTCAACGACTCCTCCATGGAGTCCGCCTGCTCCAGCGCCCTCGGCCGCAGCTGCGTCTCCAACAGCTACGACAACTCGGGCACCTTCGCCATGACCGACAGCTCCGTCCTCGACAAGTTCAGCGGCGCCGACGGCATCGCCGAGGCCGCCGCCGTCTCCTCCGTCACCGGCCTGTCCAGCTCTGCTGGTTACGGTACCCTGTAAGGATGTCACAACTTCTCTTACAAGGGAGGTGTGATCTTTGGTGCTCGCGGGAACCATATGAGAGCCTCTCAGAGGCGGGGAGTTAAGCTTCGAAAGTACATAGCATTTTACCTCTGACATATAAATCATACGAGGACATAGCAAACTTGATTGCTTCAACTAAACTTGCCTTGATACTTTTCACACTGAATTTCTTGACGAAACGCGCTCTCCTAAATAAGCCAGGCATAATATGAACGGCCCAAATGACTGGATTTGGTACTTTGGCCCTAGTTCAACATGACAGTTGTGAAAGGAATTGTGGCACTACCGATGCACTCATGATTTGTTGAGAAGCTGGATCCTTTGTGTATACCGTTTTAAAATTTGTAATTGTGACACTATGTCCAGTTTACTCCACGTTTTCCGTCCAGGGTGGCGATTCAGTTCAATTGTCGGGAATGGAATTTCTCCCTTGGTCAATCGTCTTGCACTTCAAGTAGCCAAACCCCTAGTCCTGGAAGCAGGTCATTTCACTGAGTCATCGCTTGGTACCAGTCATTCCTGCTGATACGACAACTGAAGAATTTCAGGGTTGTGACATAACTTCCTGTAGAATAACTTCCTCCGAGTCTGAGGTCCGCCTTCTCGCCGAATTGGAGAACTCATAGCGTATGGAAATTTGCTGTTCCCCTTGTTCCTCCATAGTCTTATGCTCTGTCCGTGAAGCACTTCCTTGTGTGTCCGTCCACATACCCAGAAACAAGACCAAGAGTTGTTTCAATTCCTTGGCATCAGCGTGTTGACTGCTGCAGCGAGAGCATGAACTGACTCGGAGTTGGATGGGAATTCAATTGCTTTAGCCATCCATGGAAAGTCTATCTCAAAATGATCGCCAAAAGATCTACCGGAAGCTGGCGACCCCTGCTCTGAGGCCGCTCGGACCAGGTGGGCGTTGAACGACCTCAAATGTACGCATCAGCCTTGACACTTGCGTTCTCGCTCGCGTGACTTTCGACTCTCATTTGACACTCGTAATACCGTACAGTCCTGATAGCTCTATTTTCTCAATTGTCTCATCAGTTTGCAACTGAAAATCAAGGTCGACGCGTCAAAGCATCACGAGAGGCGCAGTGCCACTTGAACGCACATACATCACATCTCAGCCTCGCAAAACAAATACCATCCCTCGCCAATCCCTCAATTCCCAGCCCAAACACGGCATCACAAGCTTATGACCCAATTGCAACGTCTATCGCAGTCATCGAACAACACTCGGAGCACCCACGCGTCACATCCATCTAGACGCGCCCCATACGTCTCGGGCAGTGCTTCCCAGTGAACCCTGCACCATACTTTGTAAGCTAGTACGACTGTCCTCTCTGGAAATTAGGCATTGGAGGTTCTGATCACTTTCAGCACCCTTTGAATTTCACTTGACCCTGCACATCGACGGCCTTCACTCCATCAGCACGATGGAACCACGTCGAATGAAGTGAAAGACATGCCCCCGTGCAACCAGAAGACCGTTTGGCGGAGCCACGCATAAAAGAACACGAAATCATTGTAAAGTTCATTGTTCGCGAAGCACAACTTCGTCGCTTTCGACGATCCGACCTGGCAAAAGACACAATCAACTGCATCCTTCAACACAAAGCTTGCTCGAAGGCGTTATCCTGGCAAGTTTGGCGACGGAGCATGGGATTGAACGAAAAAGACATTTGCTGCCGCCGAGAAACGACGCAAAGTGGCCCAGAAGCGGCGCAGACGACGCGACAAGACTTTCGTGGCTATCGTCAAAGAGATTCGCAGGGCCCAGGAGGAGGCTTCACAAGGTACATATGCGCAAAAGATCGCGTGCTTTCGTCGCATCGAGCACGCCCGCAGAAAGAAGAAGGCAATGAAGTTCAAGCCTCAATCCAGTCCCGTCATGGACTCGACGCCCATCCCAAACCAGAGACGTGCTGCGTCTGCTTCATTGCCGAAACGCCCAACGGTATTGGAGATGCTTCAAACTGCAAGATCTGTGTCGCACTTGGAGACCACGACAGAGCGCATCGCTCACAGCAATGACAGCCTCCGGAATCGAAGTCATCCGAGAGCCCCTGGTGCGATTATGGGGCCGGCTTCTGATTTTGCAACCGCCTCGAGCTCACAGGCCAAACAAAACCTTTCGCCATCGCCATCATACCCATCGGGTTTTGTGATTCCTATCGAAAGCTTACCCGCCTGGGCGCACTGGTACGAACCACCTCTGTCAGCAGCTCAAGTTGACCACGTGAGGAATCGAATGAAACCACCAGAAGAATATCTAAGCATGGGCCCAAGTCAAAGCGACAAATTTGTGACTCGAGATCTCTCAGCAGCTTTGAGATCAATGTGTCAGACATTCAACCAATCCGTCAAGCTCATTGGGAGGCATGCAGGAGAGTTGAAACAAGAATTTCTGAGACCACGAAGCAAGACCGTGGCCAAGAACAAGAATGCTCCGACATCAGTAGAAGACAAGACGATTGATACTGTGTCGTCTATTGAATACAATAGGCTTACTAGATTCTTGACAGGTGATGCGGCTGGGTTGAATATCAAGAAGCAGGCCCCCTTTTCTCTGAGCCTTCGTCCTTCTCGAGCAAACGGTACTTACTCTGGCAACACATTTCTCTCAAATCGAACAGGAGATGGTGATCATGTCGCTCACGAGAGAAGAAAGGCATCCGGGTCCAGCTCTCGACAGATCCAACTCGGTCATCATGGAGAAATTGGTGGAGAAGGCTCACTGGACGCATTTCATATTCCAAAACGAGACTTGCCACGCCCATCAATCGATCTGCAGAGGTCTGAAGAGCCACCACATAAAGAGCATGCGAGCAAGAAACGAAAGAGGTACAGCGGGCCGGAGCTTCTTAAGAAGCAGCGATCTGGACGACCGCCTTCTTTTTCGAGACACACCACAGGCGCCGAGAAACATGATATCTCGAGCCAAAACAAGCCTGGAAATCTTTTTGATGAAACTCCAGATGGACACGACGATTCAGAGAGACAAGTGAGAAAGGAGAAGCTGATTGTGAACATCCCTGCTGCTACCGACATGGCAACCGATGTGCGGGCGTACACCCAGTGGCCAGGTATGTATAAATCTCGCTCACTTGTAAAACATGGTCTAATCAAATTTTCAAGATGGTTCAGGAGCATTAAAGAACGCCCGAGGCTGCCTCCTCCCTGCAAAGTACAGATTCTCGGGCCTTCCGGGGTTTGAGTGGATTTGCCCTGTGCGCACGTGCCGAAGATGTTTTCAGAGTCAAAACGGCCTCGGCTCTCACTTCGTTGTATGTGTCTGGGGCTGCTTAGGACTGGTGATCGTTGAGCATGTAGCTAATATTTCACCCCCAGGCCTCTCATCGTTCTTGCCTGTTGAACGACAACCGCGATGGTACATTCACGATCCTGGAGAAAGCCGACAGGCTCCAAAATGGGGACCGTCGTCCTGCTTTGGTAAAATCCAAGAACTCTTTGCCCAAGAATGCGCCGCCAATCATGGAACCTCGTCCTCCAGTGAGATGGGCTAGTGTCGAACAAGAGCATCTGTTTGCTGCAAGTCAGAAGAAGGCTCGATCGCGTCCTGCGCCAGACTGTAGTGAAGAGAACACGGTGGACGAGATGATGCTCCACTCAGGTTGCGTGGTTCTTTCCCTCGCAGGAATCTCAAGCTCTTCAGAGCGGATCACCTTCTCACGTACTCCTTCACCGCGGCATATCGAAGAATGGTGGCTCTCTCAGCCCGAAGCGCCCTCCAGTAAGGACTCGAGCCCACCTGTCAAAGCAGAGTCACACAATGACAGCACAAGTCCCCCGCCAGGACTTGACAAATACAAGCATGCAAAGGCGTCATATCCGCCTCGAGATGCGACAGAAGAGAACTGGCGAGTCGTCAAAGAGTACATCACTGGAATACAATTTTATCCGTCCAAGAGGGGACAGTTTGCAGCTCTCCTATCAACCCCTCGCATTCGGAACATCGCCACAAGGTCAGGGGTGAGGTTCATCGCTGATCAACCCAAAAAGATCCATTTACTCATTGTTCACATGACTGGCACAGAGCCTTCCGTGGCATGTGATTCCTGTGCCCAGGGCCGCGGGCCTTTCCAGAACTGTGTCGCGATCAGTCAGAAAGCAGCGGGCGAGATCACAAACGGATTTGTATGCTGTACGAACTGCGCGAGTAATTGGGGTCTGCAGCAACGCTGCAACCTGGAGCAGCTGTCGAGCCAGCAAGCTGTTGGTCAGGCTGACCCCCAGCCCAAGGCACGCAAGGAGAATCTGCCACCTGAACGGAGAGAGCAAGCTAGCCTGGGCATCTGCTCGCAAAGTTTCGAAACTGAGATTGACAGCCGCTTTAAGCGTACAGACCTTCCTCTACCGCGGGACGGCTCGCTCCAGTTCAATGCGGAGCCCTCTTGTATCCGTCTCTGTTTGCCGACGATGGGAAAGGTGTTGGTAGAGCTGGAGGGAAACTCGCCTTTCTTGATGGGCCCTCATGGAATGTTCACGCTGATGCCGGCGATGAGCGCCGAGGTATCAAATGCCTCGGAAGCGGATGCTGTTCTCATTGTATACACTGTGAAGAGTTGAGTATGTATCTGTCTCACCGTTGCGGATTCGGCTGGTGGTAACGGCATGCGAGGCTCGAGGCGATCCGGATGTTACCCGAAGGGGTGTCTGCCCGGCGGTTGTGGGGACGCTTGTCTGGAGTTGGACGGTTGGTTATTCCTTGATTGTATGTACTAGATAGATTACATCCTGATGAGGACGCTTTGTCACTCTCGAGAGAGGTGGGTTCCTCAGTTGCTAGACTACCGTCAATGTCATACTTTTCTGTCAAACATCAAATGATGACACTGATTGGCGACGACTGTGAGTATTATCTAATTGACCGTTTTGGACATGTTTCGCTCACCTCTGGTACCGTAGTAAGCCTTGAAAAACCGCCTGGTAAAGTTGCGCCGGCTTACATCTGAGTACTAACGTGGTGCTCAGCTGCGCTTGCTAGTGAACGCCACGCCAGGCCTCGCTGTGAATCACTAAGACTGCACTATGCTCTCGGCATGCATTGGGTGCATCCAGCCCTCTGTATAGTGAGGCTCCCTGGACAGATAAGCAAGCTCCATTCCTCCCAGCATTGCACCGTTTCCAGTTGGTAATCTTGCCTTCTCACTGCCAATTCAGCCCACACCTGGAACACATTAGACAACATGACAAGCAGTCTAGCGACCGCCTTCCAGTCCGAGAGGCTCATCTACACGGCAATCTCGGACACGGACGAGATCAAGACCTGGTTCCACGAAGGCTTCGAGAACGACCCCGTCGGGCGGGCTTACGCCGACTCGAGCCTCCTCCGGCCACAGACAAAGGCGCGCAGCGACGAAGTCCTCGCAGACATCCGCAAGGACCTCCTGGGCGTACTGATATGTCTGCCTCCAGCGAACCCCCAGAATCTCGCAGACTCGGGTCAGCCCCCATCGGCCGACGGCGCCACAGCGGCGCCCAAGCCCACGCCCATCGGCGTGCTGCACCTCGACGACGAGAGCGGCTCCATGTACCGCCACCACCACCGGCTCTGCGTCATGAGCGTCTCCATCAACTCCGAGTACCGTGACAAGGGCTACGGCTCCGAGACGATCAACTGGGCGCTTGGCTGGGCTTTCACGAGGGCCAACCTGCACGCTGTCAGCTTGGGGTGCCTCGAGTTCAACGAGCGGGGGAAGCACTTGTACGAGAAACTGGGATTTGTTCCTGAGGGGAGGTTCAGGAAATGTCACTGGCATGAGAGGAAGTGGTGGGATGTGTTGCTATACTCCATGCTGGAGGAGGAGTGGCTTGAGCTCAGGAACAAGGATAAAAGCGTGAGCCTCCGATGTCACATTATGAACGGTCTCACTGAGCAGCACGCGCGTAGCCAATGCAGCACCATAATTAGTCAATTTGATACTAACTCAACGTGAAATAGGCCTTCATGACAGCTTAGGTCCGGTGCGGGTTGGAGGCGGCCGCTCCCAACGTTTGCCGTAGCCGTACTCCGCTTAAGTCCGCCCACTAATACCGAGTGCTCAACCTATAAGCTCACGCTCAAACTGCCAAGTTCTAATTCTTCGTTTCCCGTGCTGAAGACAGAGTATAGTGATTTTGTTTCTCATTTGTTAACTGCAATTTAACTTTCATATTAACCCTCAAAATGGCCGCATCAACCATGCCAGTGATCAACGACGGCTTCAACTTCACCACCCCCGCCCGACCCCTGACATGGCTCATAACAGGCTGCTCCTCGGGCTTCGGCCTCGCCATCGCCCGGCACGTCCAGGCCAACGGCCACAAGGTGATCGCGACGTCCCGCAACCCATCCAAGATCCCCGAGCTGGTGCGCGAGATCGAGGTCAGAGGCGGTAGGTGGGTGCCTCTCGACCTAGACGACCCAAACAGCGCGAGCGTCATCACCGACCTGGAAGCCCAGGGCATCGAGATCGACGTGCTCGTCAACAACGCGGCCTTCGCCCTCCTCCACGCCGCCGAGTTCATCACAGAGGACGAGGTGCGCGCGCAGTTCGAGACGGTCTTCTTCGGGCCGTACAGGCTGACGAGGGCCGCCCTGCCGCACATGCGCAAGAGGCGGTTCGGGATCATCGTCAACATCAGCACCGGGGCGAGCTTGGAGGGCCGGGAGAGCATGGGGATTTATTCGGCGTCCAAGGCTGCTTTTGATGGTACGCGGAACCTCTATTCTTCAGAATCATAGGGGATAAACTGACATCGGTTGACAGGACTCACAAAGGTTCTGGCCAAAGAGGTCGCAGAATTCAACGTCCGGACGCTCACTGTATACCTGGGCGGCTTTGACACCCGTTTTCCTTCGTCCCTGAGGACTGGCAAAGAGCCCCTGTCTGATGATTATGACGGGTCAGCCGTTGGCAAAGCCTTGGAATTCATGCATGGAGGCAAGTATGTTGCCGACGGGGACCCGTCAAAAGGTGCAAAGGTCGTATACGATGTGGTTGTGGGCGAGGGGATCGGAGCTGGCAAGGGAGGGGAGCCGAATCTACCCCTGGGTCGGGATATGGAAGCTCGTGTTAAACTCGTCCGGGATCGCATGGACCATTGTTGGGAGGTGTTCGGCGATGCTGCTACCAGTGTATATGTTGAAGCAGAGAATTGAGCACCACCGGGAATTATGGTAGGAGGCGTTACTTATTATCAACATGTGGAATGCTGCAGCCGCAACATCAATGATTGTACTCAGCACAAGATAGCATATGTATTTCTGTCTGCCCCAAAATGTGCCTCCGATTGGCACAACGACCTCAAAACACCCCTAAGCCACACGGGAACTCCCTACCAATGTAGGTTTCGCAGCGTTCAACCACAAACAATTGACCCTTTAGTCATCCTCACCCCCCTCGCTGAGTAGACTCGGCATTTCGTCGCTAAACGTGTCGCTCAGCATGTCCTCGCCAAGCAGCTCTCCCATCGTCCAGTCGTCCAATAGCAGATAGCCGAAATCCTCCTTCGCTCTGAATATCATGCCATATCCTATGTTCCAGAGCTCCGATGCAGATTCAGAATAGGTCTCACCGTAGTAAAGCATAGAACCAACGAATGATTCCAATGCCTCCAGATGCTCATCCTTGGTGACGATCTTCGGCTCGTGACAATGAGAGCCGATAACGTCTTCGTGGACTCTTCCAACCCAGTCGTCCCAACATGACAATGTGAAGCTGGACCGAATATCATCATTGATGTACTCAAGGTCGGCCTCAGACATGAGTCTATCACTCACAAGGGCCACGTGATGTATTTCGGAGAACAGTAAAATGAATTCTGCGAATGCGTTGTAATCGTCGTAGTGGGTGGTGATTCCGTCGTTAAGCGCCCTGTCCACGCCGAATCCGAGCAGTCGAACTGTGCTGAAAATCTGGGAGATGAAGACCCGGCTCGCTTCTTCGAGATACTCCAGATCAAACTCATCCAAGCCGACGAAGCAAAAAAAACTTCCCGTGTCCTTCCATGGAAGGGTGATGGGAAGACAGAGATCAGAAGTGTCGCCTTGCTCGGTCTGGTTCAAGCGCAAACAGCCGTCGAACAAGCTCTCACCCTCGTAACGGGATTCTCTGTTGACCTTTCGAAGACAGCGAAGCTCGCGTGTCAAATCTTTGACTTCCTCCAACGGTTCGAGAAAAGCCTGTAGAACCTCGGTTTCCTCTTCGTCGTCACTCAGTTCAGAGTCTGAAATGGATGGGAATATCAGTCGGAAACGATAGACGAGCGTATCTGGAATATCGTCGTATGCCATTTGCCAAATCCGAATTCGAATTTCGGGAGGGAGGCCAGGGAAGCAGTGGAATTCTTTGGTAGGGTCTCCTACACTGGGATTGGAAGGCGGAATGGTGACGGCTGAAGACATGGTGTGTTCTGGCGATGAATTTCAAGGTGACTGGCAGTGCCATTCCGTGTTAGCTTTTGCTTCTCCTTCATTTTCAATGGTAGATCTGGGTGATTGGGCACCAATCGGCACGGCACCATCATTCAGATCATTACCAAAAACAACATGGCCCATGGGGAGGCGCCGCAGATTTCGTTTCCACTGACCTTGAGTGCGTGGTAGGACACCGGATTGGTGCCACTCAAGTGGGACACGGTGTGTTGGACGGTTGCGGTTTGGGAGGGGAGGTGGGGTTGTTGTTGGAGTTTACAATAGCATGGGAGGCTGGACCAGAAGGTTTCCGGTTCTGAAGGGCTTGGTGCCCAGGTGGATGTCGCGTTCAACCAGGCTGTCGTCGTCGGCGCTGTCGCTCTCACACTGTCTGTTGGCATGTAGGTGCAGAGGCCAACACGCTGGAATGCTAGTGACAGCTCGGCTCGAATTTGGCGTACGTAGAAGAGGTGCCGTGTCCTCTACCAGAACAAAAGAATGCGCCGTCTGGATTGATTTGCTGATCGTGGTATCGGACGATGGGAACCAGACCATAAATTGTTCTGCAGGAGGGGTTGGAAAAATGGGCGAGCTGGAGGTGCTGCCTTCCCTGGTAACAGTGCTTCCAGCGTCTCCGACAAGGCAAGAGCGCCCCCGTTTGGCTTACGTCATCCTACAGTGCTGTCGAGCTCCAAGCAAACGGTCGCCCGGTGCACTTTGTTTGCTCTTGCAATTTTCTCTTGTCTGCTGTCTGGTTGTTCACTCAGTTTTGAGCATTGATTCAACCCCTTCCACTGAGCGATGGTGACTTGCATGTTAAGCATTCCGACTTGCCCAGGCCATGTTGTCTTTCCCTTCCCACTTGATCTCTATATGAAATTGGGCCTCTTACACGAATGGCCTCCGTTGAAGGTTAACGGAGTGGCCATTGGACCATGTTAACAAGCCGTGCAATCAATCTCCCTTCACCTTCGAGGGAAGTCTCGCTAGATCCATTCATTCCGAATCGCCAGCCCAGAGTGGGGAAGATCACGCAGTAAATACCAGGCCGTCCCTCACGACCCTGAACTTGCTGTAGTTCACCTGAGTCCTATGTCCTGATTTTTGCATGTACAACTAATGGTGGGCACCCAGAAGCACTATGTGCGGTATATAATGCTGCCACTGCGATCGATACGTGTGGCCGGCACTCTGAGTGTTCTATTAGGAGTCTCCCTCCTTTCACTGCTCTTAGAGACACGACGACCAAGCCCAAAGATAAGTACCTAAGTATCGAACAGGAAAAAGATTTTATATTCATCTTGCCTTTCTTTCGGCTATCGATCCATCAGAATTCAGAGAACCTCCCAAACAAATACGCACTGTCTTCAATATTTCCTACACCCACGATCTGAACGGCAGCATCGTTTCCTCGCCTTCTACACCTCTAAACAGACACCAAGACAGCTTCTTCTCCGCTCGCATATCCAAAATCAATGCCAGGAGATGCCTAACCAGCCAGTGGCGACCGACAAGTAAAAGCATTAATCTGCGGCGTCTTGAAAGCAGCAATAAGCGCCATGATAGACGAGTAAGTCCCCATGCCGCTAACAACCAGCGAGCCCAGCGCATACAGCGTCAACAAGATATTCACCCACCAGTACTTGCCAAAATACCCCCTAACCCACCTCTTCATGCCCGAGTCGCGGCGCTGGACCTCCCCCGTGTGCGGGTCGAACGGCGGCTCGCCCTTCATGGCCTCCCGCTGGACGATATACCCGAGGCCGAGCAGCGCGGGGAAGGTGTAGGTGAACTGGACAAAGAACATGGCCGCGGTCAGGCCGACGAGCCCGAAGAAGAAGGGGATGGCGGCCGAGATGAGGAAGGCGATGGTCCAGTAGATGGGCACCACTGCCGCCCAGTAGTGCTTGCCCTTGCGTGTCGTCAGGGGCGGGAAGTTGAAGAATTCGATTAAGATGTTGTTATATATGACTTTGATGCCTATATTGCCGTATAAGACGGCAGCGATAAGGCCGCTGAGGACGCCCAGCATGTTGCAGGCCGTCTGCCAGCCATACGGAGAGAGGCCATAGTATGCGACCTGAGGGAGGGTGGTAAGCTATCAGTCTCACATGGTAGGGCATGGGGGAGCACCTACACTATTGGCATACTGGCCCTGGAAGTAATACACATAAGACCCGTAAATCATATACACAGCATATATGAAGAACTGTGAAGCCCACATAACCTTGAGGAAGTCCCGCGGCCGCTGCAGCTCAGCCATGAACTCAATGAACAGCTGCGCCCCGGCGTACGCGTAGACGCCCTGCATGAGACCGACCAGCCCGCCGATAAAGCCATTGTCGGATGGTGGGACCGTGCCGTAAGTCTTCACTGGCGGGTACGAGCCGTCGTCAAGCGGCGCGATTGACATGCCCCCGAGTGCAGCTCCGGCCCCACCAGCCTGGGCGGCGTCGTAGTTTGGCTCGCTGTGTGCGATCACACCCATTGAGATGAACATTACCATCAGGTTGATGAACACGGCCCAGTTTGCCAGCCATGTGAACTTATTCAGCGTTCTGATTTGTCCCATTGCGTACCCGGCGAGTGCCCAGATCAGACAACAGACGCTGTAGCACAAGCGGAACTTTGAGACCTGGGAGATGGACTGGCCGTTCTGGATGATGATGTTGCCAACGGAAAGTAGCAGTTGAAGGCCCTGGATGGTGTTCACCAGCCAGCGGAACCACCGTCCGTAGATTCGATATGCCAGATCACCGTAGTTCTTTGCCGGGAACTCGTAGCTGTCAATGTTGATGAACACCTTCCAGAGGAGGTATCCAGACCTGCATCAATACTTCGTCAGCAAGTGACCAATATCCTGAGGACATGATCCCATTCCGAAAATGTCACTCACACCCCGGCGCAGGCCCCGAAGATCGTGTACAGGCCAAAACCCTGGCCCCAGCCCATGGTCCCCAAAGCAAACCCGACGCCATATGGGCCGAGGATGTCCGTCGTGATCAGATAAAAGCAGGCAGCCGCCGTCGCCGTCCGCAGAGCACGGCTGGCGTTGGTCCACTCCTCTTCTGAGATGGTCGCACGGATCTTGGGGTCACTCAGGTTCAGCTCGTGGATGGCCTCGCTGCTGCTCGTCGCGGACCCCTTGAGCTCGCGGATGCCGCCGTTCTTGGAAGGCAGCAGGACGTCCACGAGACCCAACTTGGGCCTCGACGCGGCGCTTTCATCCTCTTCGGCTCGTGATAAGGCTGCGTAGTACATGTACTCCTCGAAGGTCACGTTTGGATCGTGGAGGAGGCGCTCCTGAGGCCGGAACGCAACAGCACGTGTGCGTAGCTCGCCCACCTCGGCGCTTCGCTTCTCCGGGCTGAGGGAACCATTGTTGCCATGGTCAGCCTTTTCGAGGACGCCGTCGCTCATCTTCGATGATAGCCGTGGAATGCAGTGGAGAAAGACTACCGTGGAGTGGAACGGAGGTAACGAGGCCAAAGCCACAGTTTGGGTAGGGACTGGCCAGATAACAATCCAGCGCGATGGTACGATGATACCTAGGTACGGACAAGGGGTGGTAGAATTGCCCCAAATAGATGACGGTGATACTCTGTTTCAACTGCCGCACCACCCGCAAGTCACCGGTGCATTCAGTCTGACGGGCTGGATTTCCAAGAAATTGTCGAGTGTCTGTCTATTCCCAATATGCATGTTGAGTACAACATGAACACAAGAACCCTCGACTGACTATTGGTACACATCGGACTATATGGCTGGGCGCTCCCACAATCCCGTGCGCCATCAAGGTTTGAACGAATGTTAGGATCGTTCAGAGCCCGGGTGGCTTATCTGCGGAGGACCCGGGCAGGTAGAGGTGAAGCCTGCCGGTTTCCAAATTGGACCAGTCGAACCCATGGAGCTTGTGTGTGGTCGGAAAAATCAAGGGTAAAACAGTAAGTTTGGGCAGCCACGGCAGCCATTGTTTCTGGCGGGGGGAGGGAGGCGCAGCTTGCAAGCGAAGCTTATCTTGGACAAGCTTTTGTCGTGACTCGTCTCCAGCAAGCCACACGCTGCTTTGGAAGCACGAATGCCTGCGCGTCATCCATATGAACATTGGGAATTGATAGATCAGATCCCATCTTCGCAAGTGTTCGGATCGCCCCAATGCAACCTCTGCAGCCGAAACGTTCTTGTGCTGCGAGCCCACGTAGCATCGTTCCCATGCAAACCACAGGGACGGACTCGCCAACATGCATGCATCCGTCGATCAAGTCGCGAAATTAGCGCCACCTCTTGAAGCAGAACTCGAGGAATGTTGTCATAGGCACTTGCAGGTGGTGGTTCACGTCCACACCAGTGTGGACTTTTGCGGTCCAGCGGCTGATACTCCTGGCCGGATAACCGAGACTTTGCAGCTGCTAGTTGTCCACCTTCCTAAATCGACCATGAATGCAGCAGATAGCGCCGGAATCAGTCGTCATTGAGTGATTTGAGATTAACCCGGCTGTTAATGAGCGTTATATCCTGAACTGATTGTCTTGTATAGGCCCCAGCAGAGCCATTTCCCAATCATTGCCATCGTTCAGCCACAGGGCCGGGTCTAACTGATCGAACATCTCGTTAGTCCACATGCTGTCGAATTGCCACGCATCCCCTGTGGACTCAGGCGGCAGTACGCCTTGCCCAGCGATTTCCATTTGCTTCTGAAAAGCAGCGAGGGCATTGTCCTCGCTGTACAGGGCTTGTCGCCCAATGGGGGCGGTCTGGGCTTGTTCTGTTGCGGTGCCGGAGTCCATCATCTGGACGTCTTTGCCTGCTCTAGTGTTCCTCGTCACAGTATCGGTGGTGCGCTCTGTGGGCACACCACCGATGGCCACAATTTCGGCCCATTTCTCCAATTTGGCGCGAGTGATCAAGACCTTTTTCGCACACAGGTACCAAACGTCGTTGTGCCAAGCACCGCCTGCTCCCTCCTCAGTAAGCTCTCGGTGTACCTGTTCGCAACGCTGTGCCAGGCTTGCCAAGATTCCGATGATATCAATGTTCAGCCCTGGTTGCTTCCGAAGCTTAGATCTAAGAGAGGCGACAACGCCGGGTACAGTCGGGTCAGTGACTTCGCGGAACTGAGAGGCTGATATCTGTGTTGGATCTGTGATGGGCGGCGGTAGCTTTGACAGACCAGAGCCTCGACCCGCGGTCGAAACGTTCGTCGACTGGTTTTCGGTAACGCTGCTTGTGTCGAATGGCTTCAGGGGAGCAAGCCCTGCCCCAAACACGGAGTTTTGTGAGGGCCGCACAGCCGAAGGGTCCCACACAATCTTCTGCGGAATCAAGATGTCTTGCACAGTGTCTCCTCGTCGGGCTTGTCCTGGACCCAGGAGCTTTGCCCACCGAGCCAGCATTGTGATCCCGTAGACTACTTCCAGCATCACAAAGACGGGCATGGAAGTATAAAAGTCTGTGGGCATTTCAAACCACTTCTCAAAGAAGCCCTTCAGTGCGTATTGGGCGCGATACAAGCCGTCGAGGGACGACGAGCCATTGAGAGCTACGGAGCTGAGTGACTCTTCGAGTTTCTTCAGACGGTCTGCATCGATAGGAGGCGGTTCGTTGAGGTGAAGCGTTACAAAGGCGAAATATACCTGAAGCAGTCCTGAGGGGACTCTCCGTCAGTTTCTCCTTCAGCTTGCCTGGAGAGATGGGGTCAACTTACTGTTGTCAACCAAGCTGGCAGGTAATGATGACTGCAGCCTATCAATCTCCCCGTGGAAGGCAACTTGGTAGGCTGCAGCAGGTGCCTTAAGGTAGACCGACACATCATCCTCCTCGTCTTCCTGAGACATCCAATTATGTATTCGCTCCGTCAAGCGTTGTACCTTGACCAGGTGGACGAGTAGGACATCTGATTCGTACTCAGACGCTTTATCTAGATCGTCAAGACACTGTCTTGTGTATTTTGAAAACCTCATAGGTAGTGCCTTCATTAAGCCAGTTCCCACTCTGAGGATTATCATGTCAGCTCCTCTGGGATTCAAATTGCCCGTGGACCAAACTTACGAAGAGCTGAGGAACCAAACACCTAGTATTGCCCGCCTATCTTCGTTCGTTGTTCGATTCGGCGCGGGCGGATTCAAGACCATGACGTTGGACCGCTCCTGGACCTCAGGTGACCTGTTCAAGCCGAGATCGGCCAGCAAGGCCTGAGCCAGATGCAGAAGGTTGTTCAGCTGAGCATGCATAAGACAGTGGTTCTGGTACCAGGCTAGCATCACCAGTATTCCCTGGAGCAGGTCCATTGACCGGTTTGACTCGACCATCATTTCATGCATCAGATGCTTCGTCAAGGCAAACATCTGTCCACGCATCGAGTTCACGTCTGATATCGAGGCAGCCATGCGGATGGCGGAAAACAAGAAGGGTCGCTCAGCCTTGAGGCGCTCAGGCGTTGCATCCGGCGGGATGCCAACAAATGGAAACACGGGGGAAAGTCTGTCTTGATAGATGGCCAGCAGCTCCTCGTCCGAACGTCTCTGAAGTGGAACATCTCCCGCTTGAGCTCGACAAATACAGCGAGGTGGAGCATGTCGGTTCCAGGACTGAGGTATGCGTATGACATTTGCAGTCGCGTTGGAGGAGATCGGAGAAGGCCCTTGTGATGAGCCTAATGCCATTCGAGATTAGCACAGGCAGAATGAACAGGACCAGTAGAGCACATGTACGCACCGGGCTCGTCCTCGAATTGTGACGACGAACTTTGTCTTGTCCTTGAGCCGTCCGTGGGAAACTCCCCTGATGCCCGAAGGAGGTCGACAAGTCCATTCAGCCGTTCTTCAAGTTGTGATGTCTTACTGGGGTAAATGTCAGGTTCGCCGAAACCATGGCAGCAAGCTTGGCATGCATAAGTGTGAACGGTAGACTCACGAAGCCTTGAGTGTTCGCTTCTTGCGGGGCTGGTGTACCTGGCCAGTACAATCCTTCCCCAGGCGCTTGCATCTGTCGGAATGTGAGTAAGCAGCACTCTCGGGCGCAGAGAAAGGAAAAGGGTCGAGACGTCAGTTGTGGATTCGACGTCGAAAGGAGGGTTGCAGTCACCTGTCACATGGAGTTTCTGGCTCATCATTGCTCCGGAGGCATTTGGCCTGCAGCAGACATTTGTTGATCAGTCGCTGTCAACCACATCGAGGCAGGATGCCCAGGAGGGCGGGTGCACCGGAAGTGGGTTCCCTTCTCACCTTGGCGGTCGCACACACTGCACAGGCGCTGCCCCATTTTCCCTGCTGGCTCTTGGAGCCGCGTGCGGAGGACAGAGCCGAGACGGGCTCAACGCTCCGGCGGTTCATCACGTCGGCATTTATCACTCGAGCTTGAGCATACGGGGCGGGATTGTCGTACGGGAATGTGGGTTTCGCTGCGAGAGCCTATGTGTCAGAAGAGGGTGGGCTTGAGGACAAAAGTCCGAAGGCTGACTGTCCGGTGTTTCCGTGGAACTCCGTTTCTCCTTTCCCCATCACTTTTAACTCGTTTCGGGAAAGCGCACTCCGTCCATTGTCTGAGATGAGGAGTGACATTGATTCTGACTAAGCCAGGCGCAACTGTGAGGCACGGGTATGGAGCTTCACTCCTGAGGCCTGGCCAGATATCTCCCCTCTGCCTTCTGCCAAGGTATCAAGGTATGGTCTCAAGTACCAGTAGGCACAGAGAAAAGCCGTTTCGACAAGTCTCATGCCAAATATGCCACAATACTCCACCCCTCAGCTTTTCTAAAACAATGTTCCGTCCCCTCATGTCTGCAACCCATGTGCATGAGCCCAAAAACAAACCAGAGCGAGTACTGGTCATATCATGATGAATTGCCCACCCTCAAACCAACGCCCTCCCTACTCCCAGTCCATGTCGAGAACCTGCTGGACCAGCTTCTGATCCTCATCTCCGGTCTCACCGCCCTCGCCATAGCCAGTACCGGTACCACCGTTGGTCATCCCCTGGTCCTGCATCTGCCTGCTCCGCCGAATGGCATGCTGCTCTGCCACGAACTGATCGATGTCCTTTTGGGGGTTCTCCGACATGTACCTCGTCGCCATTGCGTAAGCCTCGAGGAATCGCTCAGTGCTCATCAGCTCCTCGCTATCTCGCAGCTGGTCATTGAGGCGACGGCAGGCGTCGGACGCCACAACCTTGTGCAGCACAGACTGCTGGAACCTCGCCCTCGCCTCGGCCGTCCACTTCGTGACCGCCTGTGGTCCCTGGTCGACAATGTACTGTGGGGCAACGATGGCGTAGTCGTTCTGTAACGCTGGGGTATTGGGGCTGTCCACCTCGAAACGCTCGGGCATCTTTCCGTTCTCCGCATACCAATCGCGGCCCCGCTGCTCGTACAGGTAGGCTGTTGCTACCTCTGTGACCGGTCGCATGGTCTCCTCCGGGACACACCAGAGGCGCACGTCTACAGCACGGTGACCGTTGACGCCCTTGGTGATGTCCGTCCAGAGGTCGTTGATCTCCGCGAGTGTAGTCTTGTCGGCTCCAGGGAGCCACTCGTCGACGGCTTGGCGATCCGCCAGGCTGTAGTCGCCTGTCGTGTTTGCGAGACAGAAGTTTCTGCCGGTAGACATGATGTAGACTGCTTTCAGGTGTGGGTCGTTCGCTGCAGTGAAGCTGATCATGTTTAGGGCAATGTAGAGGGCCTCGAGCTTCGCATTGTCTTTAGTCTTCTTGACGCAGGTCACGGTGTTCCAAGGCGACACAGGGTGGAAGAACACAGCAGCTCCAGCTTGTCCGTCCTCGTCATCATAGACAACGCCTTCGATGGAAATGACAAGCGTATGAGGATCGACTTGTAAGTTTCCGGTGGGGAGCTCGACACCTCGGAGGTGCATCACGTTCTTGTCGGGATTGAAGGCCAGCAGAAGATTTGTAGGGATAGATTGATACTTAAGGCTGTTCTCTGGGTCGAAAATGCGGGAAGTGGGCTGGCCGTTTGCGCCAACTGCCGATGCGTAGCAGTCACGAGGCTCGACCAAATCGCTGCTGGCACCGTCTGTCTGGTACAGGAGCTGGACGTGTCTGGTGTTGCCCCACTTTATCGGCGAGCCATTCTCAGCGATCTTCAGCTTGGCAGGAGTGTATTGAGATGACGGCGTAGTGAGGATGGACGCTCCAGAGTCAAAGACGGACTCACAGCTTTCGCTGTTCTGTGACATCGGAGAAGTCATGGTAGGGGACTGAGGCTCAGCATGGAAGGCGTCGCACTCCATCGGGGTACCGTCCAACTGAGAGACGCTGTTGACGTTCTTTCTGTTCTTGCCGTAGCCCACGAGGAAGCTGTCGAGGGTGTCGATGTCGTGAAGGGCAGCGCATTCCAGCAGATTCTCCTTCAGCTCAGGCACGGTCAAAAACTCGTCATCAGCCATAGACTGAAGCTTCTTCTTGGGCCAATTGGCGAACATTTGGTGCCGCATCTCATCGGTGATACGGGGGTCGAACACCATGGCGAGCAGAGTGAGGATTTTGCTGCGTACGGTGGTTGATCAAACGGAAAATGATGAGTGTAGGCAACGGAGGGCTTGCAGTCAAAGTCGACAGGCAGTGTCTTAAAACGGGATTGCCAGAAAGTCGCTTGTCTTGAGCGTGGAATGAAAAGAGTAAGTTTGTGGTTGAAGTGGACAGGGCAAACGGAGATCAGTGACTGCACTTGGCCTGCTTGACGTTGAAGTGCTGCTTCGACAACAGACAGCTCGGTGTGTCGGGGGGCTTGTGTTGACGAGCGAAGGGTTAAAGGCAAATCGACGAAGTCAGGATTGACGGGCGAGGTGATAAAGTTCAGTCTCGTCAACTTGACAGTTCAGATTGCAAAATCAGAAGGGGCAGCGAGATTTCTTTGGACCCCAGGTTTTTAATGCCTTTGGGAAGTTCATCTCATATTTCCATTGTCAATATTCACAATGGGCATAAGCCATACCCTGGCCAATCAGAGGCCATGGTGAGAGCTATTTCTTCAACTTAAGTTTCCTGGCACAGCTCTGGTTTTCCAGATGCCCTCAGCTGGACTCCATTATGTCGCTACAAAACGCAAGCGAGTGACTTTCAGGGCGGAAATGAACACAGCTAACTTCACTTTCACACTGGTTTTTCTGGATAGCCCGTTTGTTATCTGTGATCTGCAAACGGACCTCCCCTGGATTTTGAAGCTCTGAAGTTCCACTGTGCTGCTCAGTGGCAGCTGTCAACTGGTGGTAGACATGGTTTGACAATTACCTATCGCATCTCAATTGAAAAGCAATGACTGGTAGTAATGATACTTTGCCCCCTGTCCCTCCCCCGTATGTATGTAGTTCCAGATGAAGGGCAGATTCTGGCACCCGCAAGTGAGAAAGCCCGACCAGCACAAAGCTCCAATCTGAGGGTGTTCAATAAGCCCGTTGCTATTGATAACAATCCACACTCGTAGGGCCGAATAGAGCTCGAGTAATACAATTCCCGCTATCCCTTGTTGGCCGGAGGTGACCCGTTGGGCATTCCAAGGGCCCCCTTGCCTGGATCTCATTTGCGTGCTCATCCTTCAACCCCATTCCACAGGACCGCGCTTGATTGACACGGGTACAAGCGTTCTCAAACACTGCAAAGTTCTGAGTATCCGGTGTCGCTTGCGCAAGGTACCGTGGAGGTTTGGCAATCGTTGAAAACCAGGGGAAGAGTCATGTCTGTGAATCCCTCCCTGTCTTGGATTCTTGAAGGCCGTACGCGTGGGCCCGTTCGTGTTACTCTCCAACATCTCTCAACCCATCGTCGATCCACTCCATGTCAGTGTCGGAACCCCTTGGCATCTGGCAATCAAAAGAAGCAAGACATCAACCACACAAAGTGAAACACCACCACGTTGTCTTGGATTCCAGCTAGCATTTTGCCTTCAACGGTGCGCCCCTGCATGTGCCGGCCCGCGATTAACGGGGCGCCACAGCCGTCCCGCTATATACGAGTCATCCCCAGATGTTTCCTCTGCTGCCCTATTCTTATCTACTTTGTACTTGATGCAGGATCTCGCACAAGTCACCGTCAGCAAAGTGATGCGTTCTGCTTCTCCCTCTCTGTGCTGGCTCCTCCTATCTAAACATGTTCGACAGACCAGGCCATGCTTCACACGAACGAGACGACTTCCCACCTTATATTTCGCGTGAAGACGTTGAGGAGCTGAAGGAGCTGGACGGCTCTCAGGAAGAGATACTTTTTCAAGATGGAAAGCCAGTTGCGCATTCTCTGGGCACCAGCAAGACAACGCGATGGGCTCTAGGCTGTCTCCTTGTCTGTATCCCAGGCTTCCTGAGAAGCAGGTTAGTGGTGGGGCTTGTCCAGCTGCTCGCCCCTAGTTTCTTGCGATCGGGTCCCAGCGAGCCCAAGAAGCTCCATCCGACAGCTTGGTTAGGTGAGCTCGATCTCCTGTGATGCGGTGCTGGAGGATGGACCGTATGCTGACACTATACCAGATGGCATGCGCGGTATCTCGGCTCTCTGCGTTGTGATATACCATTCGAGTCTCCTCTGGTTCACCTGGGAGCTCCACGCGCCTTATATACCTGGTTCATACGAGATCCTGAAGTTGCCAATCATCCGCCTCTTTATCTCCGGCCCTCCTCACGTCTCCGTCTTCTTCATCGTTTCGGGCTATGCAATCTCATACAAGACGTTGAAGCTGATCCACCAAGGGCGCTTCGCCGACGTTGGCTCGACGCTTGGCTCGTCTTTCTTTCGTCGCCACCCCAGGTTGTTCATGCCGGCAGCTGTCGTCACCTTCGTCTCAGCCCTGATGACCCAGATGGGCTGGTACGATCTCCAGGGGCTACCAGGAGTGGCCATCCCGACGCGGGAGCCACCGCACGCCGGAAGCCTCAGGGACCAGATGGTGCATTTTGCCTTCATCGAAGTCTGGAACACCGACCCGATCGGCCAAGAGCATGCCCGTGGCGGCATACCTCGGACCGTCGAGAACCCATACGATGCTAACCTGTGGACGTTGCCAATTGAATTCAACACGTCTATGGTCATCTTCATGTTCTTGGCAGCGTTCAGCCGGGTGAGGAATCGGGTCAGGATGGCAGTCGCATTCGCACTCATCATCTACTTCGAGTACTTTTGGAGCTACTGGGCATTATTTCTGTTCCTCTCGGGCATGCTCATCTGCGACCTGCACTTCGAGATCGACGACTACCGCTCTCAATCCGCCAAGAACATGATATCAGATGAGGACGCTGTCCTGCCTATATGGGCTCGGGTGCCGCAAGGGATTGTCTCCAGGGTATCAAGAAAAGTCACAGGCTCTCGCCTTCTCGGAAGGATCACCGGCATCTCGCTATTCACCCTTGCACTTTGGATGCTCAGCATACCTGAAGTCACATACATCGACACTCTTTACACCCACATGGGCGCGGTGGTCTTAGTGCTTGCTGTAGACAATTCAAGCCATCTGCATATCATATTCACCAATCGCATTTCGCAGTACCTGGGCAAGATTTCCTACTCATTATACCTGATACACGGACCTCTTCTGTGGACCTTGGGGTCAACCCTGGGCAGGAGGTGTGTGGCGTTCACCGGGGGAGAGACCAACGAGACATATGTGTTGGGCATTGCGATCGCGGCATTCTTGTGGTGGCCTGTCGCGATCTGGGTTGCAGACATCACGTACAGGGGCGTTGACATGAAATGTGTACAGCTGGCAAGGTGGGCGTATGAGAAGCTCTTGAGGAAGGAGGCCTGAAACCAAATCATCCGTACCGATGGGCAGTCATATAGAAAGCATAGAATAATCCTTTCCGTCATCTAGCACAGTATTTATTCGACACCCCGTGCACCATTTCTCAATGTGGACAGCACCCTCCAGTATTTCAGCACACCATGAGCTGGTTCCCCCACAACTCCCTTCTTTTCACCAATCTAACATTTCATTGCCCTCAGCAAACCGGCCCGTTAGATTTAATCACTCAAAGTAGTTATTACTGAGATTCCAAATGGAATACCATTCTATTAAGCCTTTTGCACGGCCAATATCACCACAAACGAATTTCCAATCATTTGGACTCTACGGTCTTCTCTGGACCACAATGAATGATCCCAGCCTGCCGAACAACCAAACATCCAGGGACAAGGGCGACTCCCCAGAGAGCAAAGTTGAGGCCCAATGGCACTGTAAGCTGTATAAAAGTCAGCTGTCTGGTCGTGGTCAGTCTCTGAAAAGGTTTACCTACCGGTGCTGAGGTTGAACTGATCCCGCTCGCAATACACTGGCCTGCAGCTTCTACCCCCCGCGCAACCGACATATACCGGACAAACTCTTTCGGATGTCTGACCATCAGGCCTATCAGTCAAAAGCCATAGTTATACGCAAGGCTGAAATTGATAGACCAGAAAATGCAGAGTGCCCATCCTCTTCCAAACCCATGATTGTCCCAATCCAAGGATGGCTTGTTTTGAGTGTAGCTGACTTGCACAACAGTGCCCCAAGCCCAACAGCCTCCTATCAAGGACATCATAAAGATGTAGCCGTACCGGGCACGTCGATTCGAGCTCAGACTCGTCCAGTCCAGGAATGCGCCAAAGACAAGAGTCGTGAATACTTGGGCGAGGGCGGACACTAAAGATGCCAATGCTCTGGATCGGACTGAGAAATATAACGATAGATACGAACTGCTGTATGGAAGTTGAAATGCAACGTAAAGGAAATAAGGGAATCTGGAGAATAAGATTTAATTGAGTTGGTGGATCATTGAATTGGGTTTGAATCTTGTCAACTCACATGAGAAGAACGTCTTTGCGGTAGAGTGCTTTCAAGAGTGATTTGAGCTCCTGGACGTCCGAAACTTGGTCGCCAATCTGAACCCGCGTTCCATTTCGGCGTCGTACCTTTTCCGGTGGAGAAAGAAAAGAGACCACCACTGGTCCCAGGCATTCTGCATCAACGTAAGTCTCATCTCCTGGTCTCCAAAATAGACGTCAAATACTCACGCAGGACCACAAACACAATATACTTTCTCCAATCCAATTTCCCAGTAGTCCTCCCAGCATAGTTGAAAGCAAGGTTGATGGCCCCTCCCAAGATTGAGCCACTGTTCCGGTATGCCAGCCAGTAAGACAGATACCGGCCTCGCTTCTCAGGCTCGGGATAGCTCAACATGATGGAACCTTCCGCGGCCCAGAATATTCCGGCGCTGAGCCCGCACGCTGCAGAGCCCAGGTAAATGAACCACACGGTCCCGTAGCGGTTATTGGCGTACAGGGCTGCCGCGTACAAAACGTAGCCAGTGGTCCCGAATATCAGTGCAGCCTTGAGGCCGAACCTATTCGCGACAATGCTCCCTGCCAGGCAGGCGAACGTCATGGTCGCGAAGAGTATGGCATTGCCGGCCCTAAAATTAGAAATCGTCAGCCCGGAACGCATCTCGTATGGAACAAAGGCGACTTGTTACATGACTAGGTATGGCGTCTGCTGGCCGCCGGCGCCGACTGATTGCATCGCATTCCATAACCCCGGTGCTGCAAAGGCAGCAAGACCAACGATAGCAGCATTGAAGAACACTCCTCGCCGCCAGCTGTATTTAGCGTCGCCGGCTTCCAGCTCACCGGTGTCTGGTGGCACCGTATCATGGACCAGGGTTTCCTGATCCTTGACTTCGGGCGTATTGGGAACGTTACACACAAGGTTCCTGCCCGCGTTGCACGCATCAAAATTGCACTGGAAGAGGAATCAGCATCGGTTTTGCAATCGATACACCCTAATTAAATCAAGCGGGTTGGATCTCCTCAGATACGAGGCCGCTGCCGGAAGTACCACAGCGAGAACACAAATGAGGGCATGGGTGATACCACGGTGTGATGGCGCAACATACACCCGCCCAATAGACAGTGGCCGCTCGGCAACAACAGTGGAGAAACGTTTATATTGCGACATCAA
The DNA here is from genome assembly GCA_039880775.1 of Diaporthe vaccinii. NCBI lineage: Eukaryota > Fungi > Ascomycota > Sordariomycetes > Diaporthales > Diaporthaceae > Diaporthe > Diaporthe vaccinii. Next base: position 867,037 of record JBCEDN010000015.1, on the reverse strand, counting down.
TTTCCCGTACCGTGGCAATGCCGTGGAAAGACAGGGTGGATCAAGCATGCCCTTTTTGTCGGAGATGAGAAGATAATGGGCTAATGCTCAAGCGTTTGCGCCTGCTAGCTGGTTGAGTTGAAAAAAGGAACAAAGTTCTTCAGTCGATACCCAGTCTCGAACCACAAAACCATATCAAATCAGAACATCTTGTACCGATAATTATGACTTCCGCGCAGAACTTTGAACCATTTACTTTTGCGGGACAGGAGGACGTAGAGACCTTCAGCCCCCTGCCAAGCGCCGAGTTCCCCCTTGCTCTGCGACCCGCGGATGGCTGGAATCCGTCACTGCAAGAGTCCGTGGAGGCCATCAGTCGACTTTCTAACTAGCTCGGGCGAGCTCAAGAGGCTTATTCAGAGACATGGCGGTGCACTTATTATCAAGGGACTGCCAATCATGACTCCAGATGATTACAGCAAAGTTGCCCACGCCTTCGGCTTCGTTGCCCATGAAGAGGTTGGGCGACCACCCAACAGGACAGTGCTAGCGAGGAACATAAAGACAGCCAATGAAGGGTGAGTTGACATATTTGGTATCGTGCAACACATTTCGGAAATACTGATTGTCCCGAAAGACCGCCAGATCTGCCTATCTGGCCTCACAATGAATATGGGTGGTCAACCATCCACCCGGACTGGATAAGCTTCTCCGCCCTGGTGGTTCCCGAACCAGATAGGATGGAAACTCGAACATCGTACATACCAAGCTAAAGTCGTTATCAAGGCGGCGAGACCCCGATAACATCGGGGCTGGGCCTGGGCAGAGCCCTGCAAGAGCAAGCACCCGAGTTCGTCGAGAAGCTCCGGAAGCTCGGCGTCAAGTACGTCTATCGGTACGGCGTCGGGACGATAAATTCGACCACTGGGGCCAGCTTTATTGATGCCTATGGGCAAGACGTAAAGCCTGGCGATGATGCGATCACAGTGCGCAGGAAGGTAGAGGGGCAGGTCAGGAGGCACAGCCACGACTTCGAGTGGCATGACGACGGGTCGTTGAGCGTCACCCACGTCGTTCCGAGTGCGCCAACCCTTCAGAGTGACGGGCGATTGAGGCTGGGGAAACTAACCTGACATCCTAGTCATAAGAAAGCACGAGGATTACGGCCTTACCACTTGGTTCGGTGCCCTCACCAGCGCCTGGGGCCGCAGTCGGCACCACGGGGCCACCCAGCCTCCCCACCGAGGCGACGACGGCTCATATCACCCTCCTCCCCTGTACGGGGACGGGAGCGTAATTGAGGGCAAGTATCTCGACCTGGCCCTTTCGATAGCAGAGGCGTCACAAGTATTGGTGAAGTGGGAACAAGGCGACGTGGTCTTGCTCGATGTGAGTCGCCATTCCGTGGCTGCCAGGAGCCTCGTGCTAATACGTTTCCTACAACTACGCAGTTTTACACTCCCGTAAGCCATGGAAAGGTAGTCGCACAGTCCTTGCAGCGCTTTGGGACGACGGTGACGATGTGAGGAGGATCTCGGACTACAATGATGATGAATCATGGCGCGTCGCGTCCGCGAAGTCCGGGATTTGAAGGATTATCAATCGCTTACGAGCGCACACTTGTGAGGGAAGAAAACTGGCATGATAGGAACAGAGATCCCTCCAAAGTGGATGAAGACGTCGTCGTCGATGAGTGGACTATGATAATCAGTTTGAGTACGGATAAATTGCACACCGATATGTCATACCCAATAAATTCAATGTCTCAGCTGCTGCTAAGATGTGGCAAATGGAAATCCAGAAGCCTTGCGTTCAATTACTTGGCAAGCAAGCTGGAGTGCAATCTCAAACACAGGCGACGAAGCCCTGTGAGTTAGCATCGAGAACTGTAGCATCAGGCTCAGGCTTCGTTGCATGGTGTCTCCAATCTGGCACTCTTATCAACTGGGATCGGTCCGTCATGTAACATGTAACGAAACGGAGGGACAACGGATCACACATGGCGCCTGAAGTGGCCCATTGAGGAATAGCTGAAGGCTAGCTAGCGTATCCATCGATGCTTCTGATTCTGATCCTGTGCTGATCGCGTTAGGGGGTCGCCCCATGTGAGAATGGCCCGAGGCTTGAGCTAGGTTACACGTACAGCACCGACACTGTCGCCAGCCACATTTGGAGTGTAGTTACCGGCTTTTTACGTCAAGATCCTGTAATGATCCACTCCTATACATGTTCGTTTCCACATGACAGATGCACCGTGGAGATGGGAGCACGCCGAGTCGTCACTAGTTGAGATCGCTTTGTTGGCGTCGGCGATTCAGCGGGTGCCCAATGGTATACAAAGTAATACACGATGCCCGGATATTGCTGGTTGCGAAGCTATATGCGCCGACAGGGGCTCCAAACCCTCTCTGAGCTGTGGCCTGGTCTGCCTTGGCAGCAACTATGCAGTCAGTTGTGTCTCTCCCGCCCCGATATTGTGCAGGCTCTGACGAAAAGGGGACGCCCAATATGCACGGCCTGCAGTATTACTTCCAAGGCAAGGTCTCAAGCCCGAATTCGTGACTGGCCACACATGGTTGAGTCCAACAAATGACCTGTGGCATCCCAACTGTGCATTCCTTCCAAATCCTGAGGCCACTCAGTCCTGGGCGCTCCATCAAAGCAACCTTGGAACCTCGCGATGGGCCGTAACTGGCTGGGGCCGGGTCCTCTTGATTGCACTCACGTCGCATCCAATGCACCTAGCCACTTACCCTGCAGATTACCTGCATTTAGGACCAAGCAGCTTTCTCTGTCTGCTCATCCTCGCCCCCGCCCCGTGTTGGAGCGTGTGGTTCACCCGTTCCCCAAAATCTTTCTCACTTGTGAAACAAACTTTTTGTGAGCTGAATCAGGGTCGGTCCTGTTGATTGGCCTGAAGGAATGATACATTCTCTTAGCTAAAAGCTAACTTGGGTATTTTTGGCCCCCTCCCTCTCTCCCCTTCTCTATTCTCTGGCCCCATTTCCACACTGCCTAATTGGTGTGACTCATCAGTCACAAAAATAACAGACGAATCCGCCCTCTTTCTGATTTCCGGACTAACGCAGTCTCGGTCAGAATGTCTCAAGTCGCATCCGTCCGCCTTGGATCTATTACATTTGTTTGCTGGGCCCTGCCTGCATGTGCACATTTCGCGCCTGCACATGTGGTTGTTTGGGCCCTCTTTTCCGCCCCCCCGATTCAAATGAAGAGGTAGCTGACCTCGTCCCATTCTGTGCCGTCCGTTGCTGGGTAGAATGCAGATCCTCGGATGGCTTGCATGAGGCTTCCATCTGCCTCCTCGACCCGCCCAGACTCCCGCTCCACGCAGGATAAGCAGTACCACGCCAGTCGCATAAGCACTTGTCCCTTCGTAGAAACCGACCCCTCGTAGCAGGTCAAGGCTCGCAGGCGCGTCTCCGCCGTGTCTATTTCGCCCAGGTGGTAAGCAAAAGCGGCTGCCTCGAGCTCGCCCGTGTCAGGACCGCTGTCGTAATCGTTGCAACTCGGTGGGGTGGGTGGCATTTCAGTCCCCGGGGAGGGCAAGTCCACATCGGGGCTGAGGCCGTCGGAACTTTCGGTCTTCGGGGCGGGGACATTCTCGTCTGACGAAGGTGGAGACTCTGTGGGATCTCTGTCTTCCTTGGTCCCGATAAAGCGTCGTGTGTATGTCTGTAGTCTCAAGTATTCCAAGGCGTTCTCAACCGCTGTAGGGTGATGCGACGAGGCCTTGGTATCCGGAAAAGCCTGAGAAATGGTCTGGTGGACGCCCTGGGCGAGTTGAGTGAATTCTGGACGATGCGAAAATGTTGACACAAAGTTGGCGAGGAACAGCCCCCGCATAACATGGTGCCTGTTCGGTGCAACAACGGGCTCAAGCATCGCTAGAAGTGAGTTGTCGCGCCTGAAACGCCTTAAAACTGGATCGGAGAGAGTATTTGTTCGCATCCACTCGCACCTCAAGGCCAGCTTGTGATGCGCGCGGGCGTAACATTCCCAGATCATTTCGACATGAGGATCCTCATAGTGGCAGGTATCAAATGGATCAAAATGCCCGGCGTCGCTGGGGCTAAAAGGCAATAAAGAGTCGGACAAATGCGTATGATATGTCTCGGGTCCAAAATTACTGAAGGCGTGATCGAGAGCGCTGCTGTCGACACGGAGGCCGTTTGAGTCGAGGCTGTCCAGCAGATCAAGCTCATCTTTGGGAGCAAGGGGCTCCGGGGAGGGAGTTCGGCATTCCACCCTTGACGGCTGATTGCAAGCGGGCGCTGCTGGCTCCGCTCGGCCCAGCTTCGGCGGTTTCTCTTCCGCGGCACTCTTGGGAACTCTGTTCTTGCTGCGGCGGATCGTCTTCTGCACACGGTCGAAGTCGAGCTTCTGGCCTGCCCGCACAAACGTCGACGTCTTTCCGATTGAGTCCCTGGACGCCTTCATCTGGATAAGCCTGGCTGCATCTCTGGTGGACAGATTCTTCCAAAGGCCCCATTGCTTGAAACGGTTCTTGTACTGCTTGGGCCTTGAAGCGCGCAGAAACAATTGAGTCAGTGAGTTGTCGCGGTTGAGGAAGTTGATGACCAGCTGACGGCGACGAGGGCCTTATGTGTGTGTGTGTATGTGTATGTGATGGATCGCGCGGTCAATGCAACTTACGAGGCATGAAAGCTGTAGAGCTTCTCGAGGATCTCGGAGACTTCAGACAGAGTCTTGTTCTCATCAATGTACAATTGTCGAATTGTCAGCCGCACGGCCTCCCACTCGTCGGCAGAAGGCTTATAGTAAGTCTCCTTCCTAGAAACAGAGTGCATGTGGGCAGACTGGGGTGCTCCCACCGGCGGCGAAGCCGTTGTGGTGGCCATGAGGATGCCGGATGACAATTAGTGTGGGGTGTTGGGATGATGTTGCTGTCGTATGAGAGGATGATGGATTCCAAAGTCGAAAGTGGAAGGTGAAAGAATGGGAAGCGAGCCGAGAAATTTGGGCAAGGGTGGGAAATGGGACTGCATGGCATAGGAGCCCCTCCGCCGAGGGCGCCACACAACCGGCGGCTGTCTCGAGCCAACCGTGCTTGCTCGCTGCCTCTGGCCTCGACTCCTGGCTGGGTGCTTAGTCCCGGGCTCAAATTAAGCCTACCCAGCTGCCCGTGTTACAATTCACTAAACCAAATGTCACACCTTCAGCTGCCTGTCTTGCATGTGCTGCTCAACCTTCTCGGCAGAAGAGCCTAGTTACTGTACATCCTCGCTGTTCTCAGGCAAAGCAGACTGCCTTTCGGCAACAGCCAAAACCTGAAGCTACTGTCACTCACTACTATGCCCACCGGCCATTATCGTACGACAGGTTCTATGGGACAAGGGTAATAAGCACTATTTGTTGTGGGAACTCCGACCAGAACGGCTACTCCTTAATCTGAATACGCAGCGGGGCCGCGGGGAGGATGGAGTCAGATCAGGAGCGGAATGGGACATGTCAAGGAACGATTGCCACTCTGACTGTCGAGCGGAAGGGCGGGCAAAAGTCATCTTTGATTGAAAGTGCGACATGCTGATGGAGTAACCTTAGTTAGGCGCACACACACGCTGGGTTTTAGATTTGACCAGATAAGCAAAGCCTCCGCAAAAGCCTCTGCAGAGCGGAGACCAATCTGGGCCGCGGGTTGCTTCGACTAGGACGGGACCGATTGCCTTGCTAAGCACACAAGAGCCGGAGATTCCTGCTGGTGCTACAGTACGATACGTGGGCCGTATTCAACCTTGTTTGCGCAACACGTGTTTCATCAACGACCGGCCATGGGGGGGAAACAGGGTGGCCATTGGACACCCCCTTTTAATACTCTCCAATGTGTCGCCGTCATGCGCTCCGGATCAAGGCTTTTCCCATTTGCCATGTTAAGTTTCACGACACATAACGTGATGCCGACTCATTAATCGCATCCAGCCCAACTAGTGTTGCTGATCGACTCAAGTCAGGCCACTCGGCAAAACCGGGTTGCACATAACTTAACGAGAACTCTTCTCAGTCGGACACGGCGAGGGCAGTCCTAGCTTATATACAACATACATACATAAGTGAGGAGTTCTGACACACAAATGTTCTGCACGAAAGTGTGTTCATCTTGTCGCATGTGGGAAAACCTTCAGAGTTGCCGCTACCTATGTATTGGCCAGGCAGATCATTGATGTGTCGCAGCCAAGTCGGCGTTTGGCACGGGCTACCCACGGCACTCGGCTCGTGATGGGGTGAATTGCCCGGGACATGCCCAGTTGACGCAATCGAAATCTGACCAACCGAATGTGCCACGTTACCAGAGCTCCCCCAAGCCTGACGATTTATCGATCACTAGTCCAGATCTAGATCCCAAGATTACACGCTAGGTTCGAAGGAAGATACTGCGGATATCCATCCAGACACACAAAGACCTTGGCAGGATGACCAGACTACGAATCCATCCTTGATCTAATTGTCGCGACTCCCCTGATAAGGTGCCCTGTTAACCGACGTATTCGCTTTCACAACTACGTATCGAATTCGGAAATACGATGACTGTAGAACCCCACCACCTTCCCCATGACCATGCTGTAGGGACCACAAACTTAGTCCTCATGGCACTTGTGAGACTTTCTACACATTGCTGTGCCGACTGCGAACATGTCAATTTCTCGCGGTTTGCTTGCTTGCCATCTAGGTACTTATCCAGGCAGGTGACACGTAGCGGCTAAGCGACACAAAATGCAACGTCTGTGGTGTGCGGGAGAATGTCTAAACTTGTGTATGCCTTGATAACAGTCAATTGATCCAAATTTTGCACGGGCCCGATCAAGGTTGGATACATATGTATGCTCAATGCTGCTTCCACCCAGATACTTGCAGCCACTTCCTCAGAAGAGAAAGGGCGCGTCGCAAAATACGAAATACGAAAAGAGATGGGTTGGAGCATGAGCGTTGCCTCCTTCAGTAAGCTGTGAGAACTTGAACGGACTACTACAGCCAGAGCAGGCTCATTTTCTGCGAGGGCAGGCATCAGTCGACTGGACCCCATCGATTCGAGACTGTGTATCTGGAAATACTGTCCGAATGCCATAAATGTATCATGAACAATCCAATCCGTATCTGGCATAGAATTCATCAGCACATCTAGGTACATTCCTGGTTCACAGGCAGGCCGCCCATTCCCTCTTCGAGTTGGTTGGATAGCAATCCTCTTGACAACATCAACGGCCACGTTATCGAATAGAGGACTCTACGATGCATTCCGGACAGGCATCAAGGGTCCTTCGTACAACACAAGAAGACTTACAAAATGGTCCCATCGAGGGCTTGTCATCGTGTGAGGACTCCCAGATTCATTTTCATTGTGATTGCGCCACGCCGGACCATGTCCTCTCACAACATCGCAATGAGCGGTTTTTCGGAACGGGTGGCAGCGAGACGACCAGTCCCCAGGCAGCCGCGGACTGACGCGGAGAGAGGAGCGAACATGGCCCCCGGCCAACCCCTAATACTCGGGCCACCGGGTCCATAACCTAACCCTTTCTTCCCAAAACTAGCCTTCCCATAGCTCCGGAGACCCCGAGGCCTCGGGGGAAGAACACACTTCAGGCGGGCAATCTGGCTGAGTATATTTTCGGCTGCGGACCGCGTTGCTCAACCTTACCCACAACCCGACCTTGGGATGAACAAACTTTAATAGTCAGAATGCAAAAGCATGAGGATTACGCGTGCATAAGCGAACAAGATCTTGGACAAGCGGCGGAGCTAGGAGCCCCCAGAGAAAGAGAAAGGGAGCGCCAACCTTGTGATGCATCATAAATTGAAATGTAATTACGAGACGACATGTCAGGTCCTGCCCAAATTCCACCCAGCGCAGGATTTCTCTGCAGTATAACTGCTCTCTAAGGAGCGATTAACTGGCCATCGTAGAATTGAAAGCTCCCGAGGACTTAAGCGGGATGCATACGAATACAACGCCTTACTGGCAAAGTTTTTATCAATCTGCTTTGGACCTTGGTAAGTATAGACAGACTTTTGCACGTAGACTAGAAAATAAGCGTTGTTGTCACGTGCCCTAAAAGTTTAGAATTGTTGAAGTCGACGATAACGGAAATATGCAGCACAATCTTTATTTTGCAATTTTATAGAACCTCGAGACCTGTTCTCGACGGCGGGGCTCAAGTGGACGACAACGCACGACAGACGCCCTTCCTCCTCATGTAGACACCACCACCCACACACGGAAGCCGCCGTCCGTTGGCCCCTTGCCACTTGAACTGGTAAGAAGATATACGTGAATTTGGCCGTTTCCCAGCCCTTTACGGGGAAGTCCCAGTCGAATGAACTCTTCTCATCGCGACTCCCAGTGCTTCCCAGCTACACCACCAGCTCAAAACAACGGAAACAAACGACGCGGTGGGCGGTCGCTGGCCGAGCTCCTTCGAAGGGGGAATGAATTCACAAGACCAGCAAAACCAGCCAGTCACACCGACCTAGTCCACAAACCCCACGTGCAGCCTCGTGCGAAGTCATCAAATAGGCGGATTAAATCAATAAGGCTACCAAGCTATGTCTGGTGCGGACTGTCGCCTCTGTGCCTAGCGACTGTTCTCTCCATTCCGCAGTCTCCCATAAATGTCACAATGCTGCAGCTCAACACCCTCCCTCCAAACGCCTCAGCGGAAAAGAGAGAAGACCCCATCCAACCGCATGTTCCGTGTCAACCAGCAGTCTCACGTGAGCGCTCAATCGTCGTCCGTGTACCGCGGCCCACTCGCCGCCGGGGTCTCCGCGCTGCCGTAAGCCACAGGCGTAGGCGCGCTGTAATACCCGCCGCTGGCCCCCGGAGTCGGCGCCCCGGCCGCGGGGGTCGGTGCAGAGTCGGCGCCCCATCCACCTGTCCAAGCCGCAGGGGTGGGAGCATTCAGCGCACCTGGCGTAGGCGCGTTGAACGCGCCAGGGGTGGGAGCGTTGAGTGCGGCGCCAGGAGTGGGGGCTCCCAGCCCGCCAGGAGTAGGGGCGTCATATGCGGATGGCGTAGGCCCCCAAGCATCGTTGCTGGCGCCTGGCGTCGGCGCTGAGATGCCATATGCTGGAGTCTTGGATCCGGCACCCCATGCGGAATCACCGCCACCACTGGCGTAAGCAGGTGTCTTGGAGCCGAGGGCGAAGCCATCGTGCGCTGGCGTCTTTGCGCCTGACGACCACGCCGGTGTGCGCGAGCCGGATCCGTAGGCTGTGCGGCTTCCATCGTAAGGGTTTACAGTGCGTGAGCCGTCGCCCCAGGCTGGCGTGCGTGAGCCAGCAGCTGGGCCTTGGCTCCACGCCGGCGTGCGTGCCGTGGCTGCGGGTAACTATTAGGAGAAGAAGGGTAAAAGGGTCGACGAGTAGACTTACCTCTTGATGAAGCACCCCATGCAGGGGTGCGCTCTGAACCTGAGGAGACCTGAGGAGTGCGACTGCCGAAGCCCAAGTCGAGGCCGCCACCACGGCCACCTCCATAACCACCTCTGCCGCCAAAGCCACCGCCTCTGCCGTTGATGTCGATGGTCCGCCCAGTGACCTTGTCCTTGAAGACGAGATCGACCTTGGGAACGGTGACGATTTTGCCCTTGGTGTGCAGCTCGACCCGAGCGTGGGTATCCGTTGTATCCTTGACAATCCCCAACAGGCCCTTCCAGCCTCCCTTCTTGATAGTGACAGTCTGTCCAATTGAGCGGTCACGCCCAAATGACTGCTTGGGAGGCGCTGCCATACCGCTGTTGCCAGTAGGATCACGCTTCGCGGCAGGATTCATCTGTGAGAGATCCGGGCCGCCTGCGATTCGTCCACCCTTTGCCGCAACGGTCATCAGGCTGCTGGACCTGGTGACGTATACACCAGCATTCTCGCTGGAGTCGTTGTTGTGCAGGAACACAAAGGATCGATGGATGTGGATGATCTTGCCCTGTCGCTGTTGACCACCATACTCCTTGACGACATCATCCAACCGGATCTCTGAGCCGTTGCGGTCAGCAGCGATGGTGTGTTTTCGCTTGGGGATCTTATTGGCGATCTGAGAGGGCATGACCTGTCTCGTGCTGCCATTCTGATCGAGAACAACAAGAGACTCCCGGTCCACCTTGACGATGCATCCAACTGTAGTCACATCGAGCTGCACCAGATCGAGCAAGGCATACTGCCCGAGAGACCCTTGTCCACTAATATCACTGGCCTCTCTCAGGTCCTTGCTGAAAACCGTAATCTCGGTGTTGTTCTGGTCGGTCAAAAAGGTGACGCGATCGTCGGAAATCTTCACAACCATACCGACCTCACCCTCATATCGACTGAGGCTGGTGACCTTGACGTGGTCACCGAGCTTGAATCGCTTGCGCAGCGAGGATGTAGGGACGTCAATGGTCTGGCCGTTCAGATCACCCTCAGTAGCCGTGATGGTAACGATGTCGCCGACGACATTTGTGGCTTTGCCAATAACACCCTTTTGTTCGCCCTTGAATACCTCGACGATGTCGCCGGGGAGGTAAGCCACATTTGCGCTGCTGTCTTTCAAGCTAACCGCAAGTGCCTTCAGGTCGAGATTCTCGGCGCCGTCTTTCTCGTCCGAACTGGCAAACTTGGTAACCTCTTCCAGGGTCGGGTTGACGTTTGTCGTGATGAGGTGTTGGATCTTGATGTGTTTTTGGAGGAAACCCTTCGAGTACTCTTCGTTCTTGAAGGTGAACGTGTTTGCCATTGTGCTCATGGTCAGGCCCGCGGGGTTGCGCTTCCGGGCCTCAACCTCACTGAAAAGCCTTTGAGGCGGCCGAGGTTTGGCGAAGAAGCCAGGCCGCTTCCTCTTTCCATCCTTGTCGAGGCCACTGGCCTTTTCTGCGGCAAGCCTGTCCTCGCGGTTACTGTAGTCGACTCGAGGGATGATCTTGAGGGCGGCATCAAGGCCGGTATCGGTGATATCCAAGACCTGAGCCAGGTCGCCCTCGTACAGCTTCGGCCTCTTGATGCGGACCCACGTGCCTGGCGTCAGTTTGGGAGGTGGTTGCACGCGCAGCAGGTCTGGCATGTCCTTGATCTCGATCAGGAACATCTTAGTGTGTGGGTACACGTTCATAACATCCGTGAGAGCCTTTTGGACATCAATGGAGCTGTGACCTTCGACGTAGATGTACCCCTTCATCACCGAGTTTGGCCCGCCTCGCTCGAAGGCCGAGGTGATGGCAAGCTCGTGGTCGGTGCCGATGCTCTCCTCGTATTTCTTCATGATGGACATGACCACCTCGGACTCCTTGCCTTCCTTGCACTTGACTCCCCAGATCGAGGGATCGTGCACGCTAGGCAGCAGCAACCGCTTGGGGACGACAGCAGAGTCGGTGAGCGCGCCCCGGCCAGAGTATGCGTTCTTCCTGCCATACTTTATCTTGTATTGCTCGGCCAGATCCTCGGCACCGACGTTATCTTCCATCTGCTTCCGTCGGTCGAGCTCTCGGTGGTATCTCTCGTCGTCGGCGTCTCCAACATCGAGCAGATCGTCAGGGTGCGATTGGTCAATAAAGTTTCCTATCTCTGCTTGCTCGTCCTCGTCCTCGATCTCGTCCTCGTCGTCGTCGACCTCGGCTTCCATGTCGAAGAGAGCTGCTCTCGCGTCCTTTCTCCTCCTGCGCTTGCGGCGGTGTTGCTTTGAGGTGGTTAGCAGGACAGTTCGGTCGGGGCCCACAAGACACAAAACCGTGGATCAACCGATCACAGCCCCGACGGTAAGACCGGGGGTCGGAGGTAGAGGCCAGGTTGTCAGGCTGTAGAAGGGGGCCAGGTCACGTACAGGCATGTCCTCCTCGTCCTCATCATCGTCTTCTTCATCCTCGTCTTCGTCCTCCTCATCATCGTCATCATCGCGAGGGGCCTTCCTGGCGCGGGCGTCGTCCTCGTGGTCCTCGCTTTCGTTGTCCTCGCGCTCGTTGACGGAGTGCGAGTCCCCGTTCGCTTCGCCATCGGCTTCGTTGTCGTCGCGACTCTGACTGCTTCGACGGGCGCCATTCCTGGACTCGACAGGCGATGTGGGCTGTTGCTCGTCGTCAGACAGGTCAGCAGGCGCTGGGTTGAAGTTGCCACCGTCCGAGTCGGAGTCGTCGTATCTGTGGGTTGGTGAGGCCATTTTGAAGATGAGTTGAGGTGGTGGGCGAGTCTGGTGATGTTAGCCCTGGAGGAGGCCAGACGGGCTGTGTGAAGGAAAGAAGGAAAGGCCAAGGGCGAAGGAAAGCTGGGTTTGGAAAGAAATAAAGGAAGGCTGATGGGGAGCCTCAAGATGGATGGCTGCAGTTGACGGGTTACAACAGCGAGCAGCTCTGGCCCACTAGCAGGCATTTGAATGTTCTTTCAGAGGCGGGCAGGGATACGGCCACTGCAGCGGCCAGTTGACGCTAGTGCTATGACTGGCCGGGGTGGCACGGCCCACGTACATCACTCGGGAGCTCAGGGTAAGCATTCCCTTCTGCCTTCTGGCAGTCAGTCCATTTTTACAAGCAGATACTCTGAGTGAAGCTCACGACACTCAAATATTAGGCTTGGAGGGACTCGGTCGATCAGAAGTGATGTGTAGGACAATTCCACTGACTGTCTTGTGGTGTTTTCCGAAATGAACCCTGCCAACGATACTCGATTGTCGCATTGTTTGCGGGCTCACATAGCTTTATCATCAGCAGGACAGACACATCCCAGCAGCCCCCACGCATTGGTGGTTGAAGTGAAGCTTGGGAGGTTTCTAATTGTGCAGAAAAGAAACGTGTCTAGCCCACCAAATATCATACATCAATGCTAGCGAGAAAACAAGGTGTACCTGGTGGCATATCATAAGCGGTCTCCAATACACAAGATTTAAGTGTTGTCTCCTTGTTGCAGGCAAACCAGTACCGGGTGGCCTTCCCTCCCACCAACTCACGAGCCACTCCATCCGGCCCCGCCATGTGACACCCATTAATTCATGATCGTTCGACCTCATAAATACATCAGAAACGCTGTGCTTTGCCATGCAAGACAGGACGTGTGGGGTGACGGCCCAAGGAAATATGCCCTCGGTAGTAGCAATAGATGAACGTGTCAGGTATCAACCAGCTGGTCACCCAGATTCTAATGTGGATGGGGAAGCGACAACTTTTGTGTTGCTCCTCTTTGTCTTGTCTTCCTCTTTCAGATTCATTGGAGATGATGCAGACCTCTGTTCGAAAGGAAGCCCCCTGCTGTCACCACATGCTCTATTCTCATGCACAACAACGGCCAAATCTTACATCCTGACACCCCAGATACCCCGACCTGCACTGACCCCGAGCCATTCGCCAGCCTCATCGCTTGGCACACGAGGCACCCAACCGAGATTGCCCACCTCGTAGTCACACTGCCAGCTCGCGGCTGGGCTGCGGATACTGTCCGTCTGGGGTGCACCGTTGGTCTGCTGCTGGCTCATCAAATCCCATAGGAGAACTTGACAGTCGTCGCCTCCGGATGCGAGCTGGCCCCGCCGCGTGGGCGACCAGTCTATACAGTTGACAGCGCCTCCATGTCCCCGCAGCTCAAGCAGTGCCTGGCCCGGTTGCCGCGTATCAAGGATGCGGATAACATTGGAGTCCTGCGCAAATGTCGCGAGCAGCTGGGTGTCGTGAGGGGAAGTAGCGATCCGCAGAAGAGGAGGCGGGTTCGACATTGTTTGTTGGGCAAGTGTAGGGCTCATTTTGCCGCCATTTGCGTCTACTGTGGACGTGTTAGGAACGGAGAAAAAAAGTTGCGAATCCAGTAGGACACATCACATACCTCTGTCCTCCTTGCCAGTAGGCTCGTAGATGATGGTGCTGTGCTCCAGGCTCCTCAGATCAAACATGCGCACACTACCGTCCTGGCCGCAGCTGACAAACACGTCAACGCTGTTTGCGCAAAACCGTACATCGTACACTTCTTTATCGTGCGCGATCAGTTGGGTCTTGGCCGTCAAGGACGGTATGTCCCAGATTGTACAGGTAGTGTCAATACTAGAGGTGATGATGAGACTGGGCGAGACCGTGTTCCAGTCAAGGGAGGTCAACGGAGCGGTGTGGTCGGGAGTTTTGGAGTTGGACAACAGGGCGAGCGGTGTAAGCTTCGTGGCAGCGACATCCCGGCTGCGGCCCGTGATCGAGTTGCCGGGGTTCGACGGAGTATCGGAGGGTAAGGACCATAGCCTCAGGTGGTCTCCTGACGTGGCGAGAAGGTCCGTTGACTGTTTCGTCGAGGATGGGGGCTCCCACAGGAGGCGGGTGACCGGGTAGGAATGTGTGGCCTCGGCGACCCTGGTGAAGTCCATTGTCCACTTCGAGCCGCCATGGGTGTTGTAGACATCAGAAGGAGTTGGAACGATTTGGGTATCAAGGATTTGAATCTGCCAAACACTCAATTAGCGGCAGGTCCACGGGGCGTAGGCAATACAAACTGACAAAATTATGACCGTCCTCGAGGTAGCTTCCGATGGCCACCTTGCCGGCGCCATTGCCCTGAGGCGCCCACTTGCACCAGTCGAACGCGTATGTCGCCCAGGGCGCCATGTAGTTGCTTGTCCCCGGCGGTGTGTTCTGCATGGAAAAGTCAACACCGCTGGGCAAGCCGTCAGACAAGGTCGAGTCGGCGCGTGGTCTGATGTCAGCCAGGCCAAGCGGGGTGTGCGACATGTTCCTCTGGGACCCCGGCGCATTGTAGCCTCGGTCGGTTGGGGACATGAATTGCGACGACGAGGCGACCGATCCTCCCGGTGTTGTTGGGGTGTAGGGCGAGTAGTTGGGGTTCGGTCCGTCATAGCCTCCTGTGGCAGGGCTTGATCGGGAGTAGCTGTGAGAGAGGTTCAGAGAAGGCTTGGAAGGGGTCTGATATTCTTGCTGCTGCTGCTGCGACGGCGGAGGCATGGAGCCCTGCATTGTGGGCAGAGTAGGAGCTGTGTTGGCGCTGACTCCTTGCGGCCGACCGATAGGACCGCCCGGCTGTAGCACGCTGGGAACGGCAGGCGTGCCCTGGTACGAGGGTGGGTTGCTTGGGGTTTGGTCCAGCTTGATCTGAGGGCCAGCGCTTGGTGTCGAGTATTCGCGTGGGGAGAGTTGGCCGTGTTGATATTGACTGGGACCTGGGCCTGACATGTGATGTTGCTCTTCGTATCCGCCTGTACGCCGATTAGAAGCAGCGTATTGCTGCTGCTGCTGCGGCTGCTGGCTCATGGTGGCCTTGCTGGTCAAAGCCGGGGCAGAGGCCGGGGCGGGAATCGAATCCGGAGTGGGATTCAGGTGAGGTATAGAAGAAGCAAAGTCGTCGTTGGACATTGGTATAGAAGGGAGACCGAACATTGATCGATGGGTGGGACTAGGACGCGATCCTGAGCCTGAAATGGATACCGGCGGAGGGCTCAGCGCCGGATCAAGATCGTCAGCGGGCACCAAGGCGCGAGAAAGCTGTGGAAGTGGTTTGCGAGTCGGGAGATGCTGCCCAAGGCGGGCATACGAGGCGGGAGGGTACGGTGATTCGGCCGGCGGCGCGTTGGAAGAGGAGTATGCGGCTGGGCCTGCGCTGTGGAGCGGGCGATGACGGGCAGCAGGAGGAGGAGGATAAGAACTTGTCGAGGCCGATGCTGCTGCAGACACGGCTCTTTGCTTTGAGCCGAAACCGATGCCAGCGCCAGTGCCAATGCCAGTGCCGGGAACACCAGCGGCAGAGGATTGGGAGGGTGGCGGCAGATGCGAAGAGGCGTCGGTGGTTGGCAGTGGTGGTTGTGGTTGAGGATGCAAGGCAGGATGGGTGCGAGTCGGAAGTTGTTGTGGATAATGCCCAATGGCGCCAGTGCTGCCACTGCCGCCGCTGCTGCTGCCAAATCCGAATGAGGGAGAGGTCGGGCTGCTGACAGTGGAACGCAGCTGCGGGCGCATGTGGTGCTGCTGCGCGTCCAGATCGGGACGGGCAGGGGCACGGGCGCCACCTGGGGCGGGCAGGGCCGCTGTAGCTGTAGAGGTAGACGCCTGCGGGGCAGCAATGACCCCCAGCGCCTGGCCAGCTTGGCCCAGCATTTCTGAGATGGCGCTGTTGCTCCGCGAATGTCGATGCGCATGGCCTGGCCCACCCCCGCGACTAGGCCCGCGATAGGACTCCCTAGCAGGAAACGACATGGTGGTGGCGGTGGTGGAGGCGGATCAGCGCACCCTGACACCTGCTGTGCATGGGCGTGTGCAGCAGGCGGCAGACGGCAGAGGGAGGTAGATACGCAGTGGGCAGAGGCAGTTATCTGTTGGACGTGTGAGAATGGAAAGATGAGACACATGGCCGTCGAATTCGGCCTGGTGGATGGGTGGATGGATATGTTCTATGTGCCTTACTGGGCTCCCAAGGCTCCCCAAGCTCTTGGGTGGGGTGGGCTGTTAAGTGAATACATATGTCACCCCCAACCAACCAAGGGCAGGTTTGTATCTCCCTAGGTACTCTACTATTGCTCTCACTCACCTCTCCATAGTACTCACATCGGCCTGCCCCCACCACAAACCGAGGTCGAGCTTGAGGGACTGACATCAACGTCACCTTTTCAGCCTTTTCGATGATACGGCCGTACAATAACTTACAATTCGCCTTGCATGTACGCGCCAAACAAGACGAAACACCATTATTGACACAGGAACAAATACCCACAGCCCCCTCCTGTACCCAGAAGCGTTGTGAATCACCTTATCGTTATCTGAGCTGGTCTGATCTCATCTGCCCCTCCCCCTCTGCGCCGTGTCCTGTCCCGAGAGTCAGCTCACAGGATGAGTCGGGACAACCTCCCATCACTCCTCCTTCTGCCATTCCCTCCTGAACCCGCCACTCGACTTGCCCTCAATGCTGCCTATAGGCCAACCCTGGAAGCTGCACTGTTCAAGCTCAGAAATGTCCCGACAGCCCAGAAGCTCATCGTCGCGGTGGCTTGCCCTGTGCTAAAAGGACCTGGTCTGCGATGGAAGACTCTCTCGTGGCCCCGTGCCCAGTCACTGCTCGCCGGCCTCTACTCCATCATCTCTGTTGTCTGTGCCGGGCTGGATATCCCTACATACTTGAGCGCTGGGCCTGGCTCCGTCGACGCTCGGGTCGTCCTCGTCGACCACAGCAGGACAAGACGCTATGGAGAGGATTTTAAAGCCGCCGTTGAGTCCAACAACACTGCTATCGTTGATCTGGCAACCTTCGCTTCCAGTTATTTCCCTTGGAACTTCATCTTCAACGCTGACAGCGAGGTTGCACACGAGATCTACAGCCTCTATCTGAAGCTGGCCGAGAAACAACAGACATTGCTCCATGACCAGCTCATCACCGTCCAGGCCGGCATGACACTCAACGTTCCGAGCCTGGACAGCCCGCCATCGCCGACACCCGGGACGATGCCCCACGCGACCGTCTGTCTCGGTGGCACGTTCGACCACCTGCATCCTGGCCACAAGTTGCTATTGACGGCAGGGGCGTATCTCCTGGACATTCCAGAGCGTGGCTCGTCCACCACTTGCAAGTATATCATTGGCATCACGGGTGATGCGCTCCTCAAGAACAAGAAAGATGCCGAGTTCCTCGAATCCTGGGATGACCGCGCGCGGAATGTCATCCATTTCCTTGCGTCTGTGCTGGAGTTGTCCTCGAGTGGCTGGGAGAAGGCTTCAGCACCGTACATAGCCGAGAAGGACGGCGATTTCACTGCAGAATTCAGAGACAAGACTGTCACGGTTCAGTGTGTCGCGATACAAGACCCCTTCGGTCCTACCATTACCCAAGAGGACATGGATGCCCTGGTCGTGTCAGCAGAGACAAGGTCAGGCGGCAAAGCAGTCAACGATAAGAGAGCTGAACGAGGTTGGAAGCCCCTTGAGATCTTCGAGGTCGACGTGCTTGAAGCCAAAGAGATCACCGACGAGGTTTCGGCAACGACTGAGAACTTCGCATCCAAGATCAGCAGCACGGCGATCAGGCAGGAGATAGCCAGGGCTCCGGCGCGTCGATGAGCAGAAGATGAGAAGCCATTTTTCATGTTCAGTAGAGGAATCGTGGTGAAATATACAGCAGATTCAAAGTAAGTACAGGTCGTGTGGATCATTGTCCCTATCATCAATTCATAATCGCCACCTGTCCGGATCAAACTTCGTCCACGTACCATTTTCGGAACCAAGGCAAAATACAACATTCGCAGCCAAAGACTCCTTCTGCTCCCTCATTTCACACAGCTAAGCTACTTTCAACACTCTGTGACACGTATCAAAATCAATTATCGTCATCGTCATCATCACCGGCCTTGCCACCTCCAGTGGTCGCTCCAGCACCACCTGCCCCTGCCGCAGGAGCTGCTCCTCCCGCGGGCTTCGCTGCACCAGCACCTGCAGCGGGAGCTGCTGATCCTGCGGGCTTCGCTGCGCCAGCACCAGTAGCAGGCGCTGCTCCTCCCGCAGGCTTCGCGCCCGCGGCCCCTGCCGCCGGAGTCGCCGCTGTGCCGCCCGCCGAGAGCGCCGCGATGCCGTCATCCAGCGCCTTGCTGATCATGTCGGTGCTCTGCGCGGCGATGGGCCTCGCCAGCGCGGGCACCTTGCTCAGCAGCGCGTCGCTCAGGCCGCCGCTGTCCTGCTTCTGCTGCTGCAGCGCCTGCAGGGCGACCGGGGTCACGCCGAGCATGTCGAGCACGGGCTTCTTGGCCGTGAGATCTCCGATGGTCGTCGTCACCTGCGTAGCCAGGTCGGTACCCGTCTGCTGCAGGCCAAGGGAGCCGAACAGGCCCAGGTCGTCGGCGGCCTGGATCTTGGTGGCGGCGCCCGAGAGAGCCTTCGAGGCTGCCTGCGACGAGGTCAGGATAGGCGCGGCGGTCTGCGGGTCGGTCGTGAGACCGTTGATAGCCGTGTCGAGATCCTTGAGGGATGTCATGACGGGCGCGAGGGCACCCTTGATGGCGTCGACCTGGCGGCGCTCAATCTCCACGGGCGCGGCCATCACAGATGTCGCCCCCGTGAGGGTAAGGATAGAAAGGAACTTCATGTTGCTTGTTTAGTTGGTTGAAATAATTACAAAGAGACAATAAGCTGGCGACCTGCGCAAATAGATCTGTGGGGTATCGTATCCGGAACACGAGAGAAGACTGATGCGGAGCCAGTTGTTGGGATTTCACAAACATCGTAAGCTTCATCGCGGCGGCCAGGGAAATCTTATACAAACCCAAGCATACTCTCACGCATGCGACCAAGACCCTACAAGCCGCCGCAGAGCAACAGCGTGGGTAGCAAGAGCCGCTTTTCTCCTCCTCCTTCCACATTAGGAAAACGATACGCGACTGCTCTGCCATCGCTGGCAGGTCTTGGCCGCGCATCTTCTGGGACAGGCTGGCCATGCAGGGGCATCGCATCGCACCGAATCTGGCGCACCTGGTGCCCTTTGTGGGTAGCAGCATGCGGCTGGGGCGGGTGTCATCTCAAGTCTGCGGGGTTGCTGTTGGTCGAGGGGGTTTCCATCCGAAGGCAAGCGGCCTTGAGACGCCCCAGGTTGGGAACTCTGCTGAGTGCCCTTTCCTCTCTTCTCCCCTCGCTATGCCATTCAGGGTTGCGATGCGATTGTGGAGGCGAGCCGCATCGCTCAACCGGATGCGGACTAGGCCGACCTGTCAAACCCCATTTAGGGTTTTCTGGAAAAAGAAGTTTTGTCGGGGCGAACTTTAATGGCGGGCGTGGTTTCGTCACGAGTTCGCCCTCTACTCCTTGGCTCCCTATAGGGCGGTGGTTGTAAGGCGTGAGGCTCAAGCTAGCCACCCGAGCGCGGGTGTGTGAGAATTGGGATGAAACGGCCGTTATTGGTCCCGCGCGTGCTCAATCGCCTGGCGTGCGGTCATTCCTCGCGCGAGACTACCTCCACTCTTGTTTGTCTTTCATCGAATTTCTGCTCCTCGGGTCTTGGTGTTACCCCTTTGATACGACTTCGTGTATATCTTTTCCCCCCTTGCCGGCAGCTGTGGCTCTTTCTTGATGCCCGGTGCCCAGGAACGCCGCCTCAACCCGAAGTTGAAGTGCCGGGACTGGTCTGTGAAACAACCCATCATCGGGAGGTTGGCCAAGGGAGTCGCCGGTGGCCGTTTGTTGTTTCGAAAAACATCTGACTCAGCCGTGGCCTGTCAATATCATCCTCGGTAAGGCCATTATCTCGTGAAGATGTGCTGAGCATCACCCATCGCATAGAAGCCGTCGCCCGTCCAATTTTGGCACCTTCTTGATCAAGCATCTCACTCTTAGTGTCTCATCTCTAACATTCGGGGCCACTCATCCTCAGACTACCACCCTTTTCCGGGAGACAGGAGCTACCCCAAGTCATTGGTCACTACCTATGCAACTGTCGCATCCTCAACGATTAATCTGGATGGTGGGCCGCATGTGCCGGTCGCCCTGCCTCGGCCTTGTTCATCATCAACTTCTTACATATGAGAATCATGCCTCACTATAAGGACACGGGGGCATTTTCATTTCGAAGCATTGCTGTCTCACCTGGGCCACTGCAGACGTCCGCACATCGTGGAGAATATGTTGAGAATCCAGCTCCGGAAGCAATTCGAAATCTGGGGCACAGTGGAATTGGAACTTGGATTTCTTATCAGGTTTACTCAGTCGGTAGATAGCACTGATCAACCAGCCGTCGGGTTACCATGGTTCTCAACACATGGGTGGCCGTGTGCTACTGTCCTTAGGATTCATAAAGCGCTACCATGACAGACCGCCGAGGGTAGCTCCACGCTAGATTCTTGTCATTGTCGTGGCGTGACAGGATCCCGAGTCTATAAATAGGCAGCTGCAAACAAAGACAGTGTCGCCGTAAAACTCACGAGCTGTGGCGCTGTGCGTCTCCTCAACAATTAGTCTTGACAAATGCTAGAAACATGACGGCATCGTTGCGACCAGCCCCTGCTGTCGGATAGACAAGAACACAAACAATCAACTCAGGAAACTATTCAAGGTTGGATCTAAGACTTTCGTGTAGGATAGACAGAAAGCTTCCCGTTGTTGACGCCATAAAATCAAAGCGTTATGCCTGGTTGAATACGGGATCGATTGAGCAGCTTTGCGTCTGCTACATGTCATACCTGCCGTCCCGCTGGTATTAGGAAGTTTGGGACCATCTTGACGGGCATGATAGGCTGTCCTCATGAGCAACATGATTGAAGAGGTGGGAATGTAGCACCTGGAGTTTGCCATCGATCAGAGAACGCCACATCCGGAGCTTGCTCACGAAGAGACGCCGTGTCCAAGTCTTTCGATGGCATGCGAAACATTGAATTGGATTGTAACTTTAGGAAGATTCGCAAGTTGGTTGTCGAGCAAACCAATTGGATACAATAACAGAACCCCGTCCTCGGAAGGGCATCACCTCAGGGTCGAAAGACCCCCAGCGACAGTGGCGCGGATGCTGTTCATTAGGAACATTGACCGTTTGCCCACCCAGCCAAGCCAGTATTACCATTCATCTGCTAAGCTCAAAACGGTGTAGGTCGAATGAGTGTACACTACCCCTGAGCCGAGCTGATCCAAACCCCGCTGATTCTCAGCACTAAGCGGTTTGAATAGGCAACGGGAATGAGGGAAGGCGTGCGTAGGCCGCGAGAAGACGACACTAGCCATTCCGGAATTTCTGTCAACTGGATTCCTACTGGTCAGGTCCCTGAATTGGCTCGTAAACCCCTTAGAACGAGCCACTTGGCGGTGAACACCTGCCATGCACGTAAGATGTATACGAGAGTCCTGGCGTCTAGAAATCAGCCATTGAATTAAATAAGGTCAGCACTTGGGGTTCGGTCTTCTATATAGTCAGAACTCTTACATAATTGAGCCGGGTAAGTGACACAGATAATCCAATAATAAAATGAATGAGTCCCTTTGTAGGCTCCCCAGGAAGAAATGTGACCTTCAAGGCACTGTTCGGATCCTCTTTCCCCTACCAAGACATCCAACCAAACTTCCTGAAAATGTGGCCCTCAGCTTCGCTACTCCCTCTTCTCGCGGCATCTGTCCTTGCGGCACCCACGCCTCAAGCAGACACCGCCGCCTGTCCCACATCTTCCTTCGCCCTCTTCTTCGGGCCATCGCTCTCCGACGGCCGGGAAGCATATGCCTGGAATGACCTGACAAACTGGATCCGTGCCATCACAAGCCTCGACATCGACACCCCCGAGCGCGCGACCTTCCAGGTCATCAGCAACCGCCTGTACCCCGTCGTCAACAGCACCATCTTCGCCACGGTTGAGACCGGAGGTGGAGTCATCGAGTTCTCCGCGGCCGACAGCGACACCCGCGCTGCTATTAACGCAGAGGTCATCCCCGGCACCGACGGCAAGTGTCGCCTCTCCCTGACGTCTGGTGCCAACAAATATGTCAGCATGCAGAATTACAAGGGCTGGATGCACCTCACCTCTGATCCCGAGTACTCCTCGCGGTGGTGGGGCGAGGGCCCATTTGAGATGGTGCCGTTCCCTGCTGCCGTTGCTGCCCGGCAGGAACAATAGGCTACCAATGCCCGAGCTGAGCTGGCCACGGGCTATGGTTTTCACAAGGACGACCTTTCATGAGGATGGTATGCAGTCTCACGAAATAGAACTTGAAATTAAGATTATATGGTTTAGTGAAGTTTGGAAGTTTGTCGTAGCAACCGCTGTTTCTGTTCCAGACATGGGGTGACAAAATTCAAGCACTGGAGCAATTCAAGATTCGGCACGGTTGAGAATTAGTGTATTACTCGGAGTCCCAAAGAGTATTTCCTTGGGACCACTTATATCCAACTGCCCGAATGACTCCACACAGTCGAAACCAACTCCCGCCTTCCTTACTCTCCGATTCCCAACAGGTGTATTAGAATTAAAACTTACCAGCCACGTATAAGCCGCGATATATAGTGTGAGCGCAGAAATCACAGACGCCTGCTCCCATAATAATTTTAGCACAGCTCAACTGATGCATAACTCACCTTCAATCTACTTCCTGCTGCTCTTCTTCGTCTTCTTGCCGTTCTTTCCATCCACACATTCAAGGCACACAAGGCCGAATCGCTCGGTGGCCTGCTCCTTCTCCTTGGGGCCGCACTGGAAGTCGGGACACACTCTGCCATATGCCTGGGCGATCGGGCACTGCTCGAGAGCCGCGTCGGTGGCGGGCTTGACGCAGCCGCATCCGCTGAAGTAGTTGGTCTCGAAGTAACACATCTTTGAATTAAGTGAGTACGTGGGCAGAGTTTTTTGAAGCAGAATGTGGCGTTGAAGATTCTTGACAGCGCAGCTGTTGTATTAAAAGAGCGTTTAGAGAAAAGCTGTTGCGTTGGAAAAAAGAAGAAGAAGATTACCGAGCAGAATAGAAAGAAAGAAGCAAGTACTGGTCCTGTTGTGAATGAGAAAACTCGCCTGCTGGACAAGAAACCTGGGATCGTGGTGGGAGGGCAGGTGTGGGATTTAAATAATGCGAGAGTTGGGGATGGACTGTGAGGCTACGGCATCAAGGTCCGGACCGTGATACTTTCATTTCGTACAGCAACGGCTGAGCCGGGCGGTCTTTGATGCTGTTGTGTATTGTATCTCGGCACCGGCCAGCTTCCCGCATGGTAGATAAATGAACATCAAAGCACAAAGACAGGGAGAGGAGATTTCGGCTATTTTCAAAATCCAGACAATCATTTGCCTACCTCTCTCATTCAGGCAGAGTTATTCAGAGGAATCGACAATTGTCTATTCTAGGTAACAATATCCGACATCCCATCTTTCACCTGCTGCCGTTCCAGTGGGTCGGCTGAGAAAGCTTGACTCTGTAGGACCATCGACACCCATAACCTCACACGAGTCCTAGTTCCCATGTTCTCACTACCGTGTTCATCCTAGTTGGTGTCTTTGTGCTGCTCGTTTGGATGCTCCAATTGAGGGATGTACTTTTTGTCCTGGGCTTCCATCCAAGCCACTCGCTGCGATGGCAGATCGAGACGGCTCACCTAGCTCCGTTCCCAAGGCGAGAGCTTCCAATATCCTCGTTATTCCCCCTTGATTCTTGAAAATACGTGCGATCCATCCGCGAACTGCCTCCAATGCATGGCCTACCAGGCCCATGCTCGCTTCTGAGCATATGAGCCTACTCCGTACGGCTCATCAATTTGCGATGGCGAGCCCGAAGTGTCGGCGTGGCTTCGGGAGACCTTCGCCATCTTTGCCAGTGGTTGATCGCCTCTCCCACCATCCTCGGCTCCCTCAGTGTCTTCATGACGTCGCTTCGATGGGTTGACTGTCCTGATAGCAAGGTCTGCCAAGACCTGAGGGGCTCTTGTGGCGTCCTCGATCGCCGTGCCATGCATTCCAATGATGAGATCGTCAACCGCACCTGCTTGGCCACTGCTTCCTTGTACGGTTCCTGCGTGATGCTGAGCCCCGTCTGGGATCCTTCGGAGTCTCGAGATCTCCTCCAAGATCTTGGGCCGGCTAATAAAGCCTCGCCAGGCGGGTTGTCCAGCACCAACTTGAGAACCAAATTGTGACCGGCGGAGACGTATTTGTGCTCTTGATTGAGGGCGTCCGCCTGAGTTGCAGGTGGGAGTCGTGGGTACCGATATGACTGTTCTTGGAGGCATTCTTTGCTGGAGCGGAACCATTCATTGCAGGCTTCTCAGGTCCAACCCTGATTGGGGCGACGATTTCATGATGCCGTGTGATTGCCCTGAGTTTCTTAGGACTGCCGCCATACTTCGAGATTCCCACTGCAAGGAACTTATCGACGGCTTGAGCCGCGAGGTTCAGAGGCTCCCGGTGTGACACTTCCCTGTTGGGCTGGTCAGACATCTCGATATCGCCAGCAGCGTCAGACACTGTGAGGCCCTCTTGGCCGAAGGCGATACGGGCCGCCACAAGCTTCATTGCCCAGTCCCAGAAAGCCAGGCTTCGAGCTGTTCTTGCCCGGAGTTGAATTCCAAGGTCTTGTGCGACTTTGGCCCAGAAGTCTTCCACGTCTGTACTTGAAAGATCGTCAGGGAGCTCAGTAGCCTTGTCGAAGACCTCGGCGCAGAACGTGTCCATCTCGTCGGGTTTGAGATGTTTGACATGGTTGTTGATGTGGTTCGAGTGAGCGTGACCCCTGACTCGAACGACAAACAGACCATCGTGGTTGCGAAACTGGTTCCAGTCATACTTGAAGCCAGCAGTGGGGAGATTCTTGTACATTGGCATCTGGAGCGCTGTCTTGAGATGGCTCTCGTGCTGTTCCGTCAGGCGGGCTTCCTCCTCCGCCATAGTCTCCCGCCAATGTTTCGTCAAGTCGACGTGGCGAAAGACACCGTAGTCGATGTCGACGTTGACTCTGTCTGCCATTCTTGGTACAGTGGTAGTGCTTGACTGAAGCCGGGAATTTGGTTGTAGACTCTCTACCCGTGAATGCGTGTCAAGTCTGCTTTGTTGCACATGGGCAGCGGGACCAAATTCGTGGATCTACCGACGCATGGTAATGGTCAACAAAATGGATTTCAACAAATACCATGTACATTCAAATCGACTGACGCAGGAAGGTACTCACAGGGACACCCAAGGTGTTTGCAGAAACGTTGTGGGGGTGAGAAAAGAATGCGGTACTAGGAAGGTGCGAGGCGCTCGGGATACAGATAAGTTTCGGTTGTAGCTGCAGGTCACTTTTGATTGGATCTTTGTATACACACCATTCACTTCTGTGTTGCAAACAGTGAGTTGACACTGCTGTTGGATTAAGATACATCTAATGAGTACTTATCTGGTAGATGCTAACTTTCCCCTAGACCATTCACCCACGCCGCATAGGGCAGACTTTGTCACCTCAAGATGCTCTGTTGTACTATAGTACTTTGGCGAGAGCACAGAATCATCACTACTTGAGCTAATTTTATACTTATTTCGCATGGCCTATTTTTTGGCTGGCTCGTATTCACCGACATTACTCTGCAAAGACACATGCATATCTGCGGCCTTGGAAAAGACCACTTGAGCACCGTGTGGAAGGCAGCCACGGTCTGCTACAAGTCGAAAAACAGGGCCAAGGGACGAAACCCAACCAGCGTTGCTGCTTTTCGTGTTGGTTGGAATAGATGCATAAGCTACGGCGAAGACGTGATGTGAAATATCAGAACGAACAACGCTAAGAACCGCCCTGCAGCTTCGGGGGTCAATCCTGCGCCTTTCCATTGGCATTTTCCTGCCTTTCTACCTCTCTTCTAGTCCTTAACTTTAATAATTGGTCAACACATTGATGTACAGGGGGCTGCCATGAATTATTTAGAAGAAAACGGAGATTCGCACCGGAAAAATCGGAGGGTGCACCGGTAGTCATGAGCCCCCATTGCACGTACCTAGTGTACGTACAACGTCTACTACTTAAATTAGTATGTATATCATTATATCAACTCCGCTGCTGTCATACCCAGCGGATAGCTGTGTTGCCAGCAGGAAATTGAAGCACGTTACGCCTACATTCCGAGTAGTCAACCTCCCTGGCACCACGGCCTAGTAAGGGAGACTCTAAAGCTCACGTGGGCATGCTGCGGCTTGACAACAAGTCTCTCGATCGAAATATATCCACTCCTGCGCCGTCACCTGGGCCAAGTTCGAGCACATTCCGCACAAATCAGATAGGACCGTCCTTTTAAGTGCCACATCGTTCTCCGAATCCACGAGGTACCAGATATCAAATACATCGAGGATTTGATTCTGTCACAGCAGATGTACCGTCCCCGGCTCGAGGGCCCCTCGGGACCACTTCGGGTATGCTTGGGCATATGTACACAAGCCCTCTGTATAAAAGCAGAGGGGTAATACTCAGCCTTGTATTGCGCTGGCCCCTATGTTCAATATATTGATCGTACCTGCATTCTCATTGCACTCTGACACATGGGGGCAGGTTAAAACGTGAAAGTGTGGATGCTCGGGTATCATTCGTTTTAGATTCTCCCGTTTTAGCAAACTGTTGTTGCTTATGTCAGACACCAGATACGATGCCTCTCCATAGTTCGCAGCATTAAACCTTATAGACAAGCCATATGCAACATCGGAACGCAAGTGTGATTGAATCCCTGTCCAAGTGGAGATCAAAGTTCAATATGACACGTTGATCAAGGTATATAGTAAATTGAATAACAGATCAAGCACATACGGCCATAGACACAGGAAAATACGGGATCCCGTCCGCTCTCCCATAGTCAAGCCTGTGATCGCTGGATTAGTAGTTGGGTCGGTGACGACCAGCGAATACCCGGTGCTGTATGTTTTTGCCTTTTTGTAATTTATTAACGTTTTTGCACTTTCAACTCTATTCTGGAGGATTGGAGCTGAAAAAATACTAGATGAGCTGGTGAATGGCTCTCTACTGATAAACTGCAGGCAGCTGTACCAAGACAGGGGTGCCAGGGTTAGTGGCCAGGATCCAAGCTGCCTGCAATGGCCGATCGGTGCCTGATGAAAAAACTTGGCACCAGTAACCAGCAACTACACGTCGCAGCTGCCGGCTGCCAGTATTGCAGCAACGGCTCCGCGGCACAGCGCACACCCAGCACCGACTGGTTCGAGACATTCCCCGGTACATGTTTTTCTAGTCTACAATCAATCACAGCTTAAATCCCCCAGGCACATTATACCGAAACACACCCTGTGGATCGTACTTGGCCGCCGTCTTCCGCAAGAAATCGACATTCGCCTCGCCATAGTTCTGGAACGGCGATTGGCCCTGACCCGCATAATTTGCATAGACAAACCTCTTCGCCTGCCCCTGCTTTTCTGCCTCGTCCTTCAATGCCGCAAATGCACTATTTGCGACCGCCTGTACCGCATCGCTGTCTGCTTCACCGGGCCAGAACGCGCTCAGCAGGAGAACAATGCTGTTTCCGTCTGCTGAGCTGGTGCCGAGCGCGTTCCGGCCGGCACCACGTTCGACGAAGACCGTGGGGAGGGGCTCGAATGCGAAGCTCCATATTGTCGACGATGGGACTGTACTGGACGAAGAGAGCGTCTGGTTGAGAATATCAAACATGGAACTCAGCAAGCCTGGAGCTGCGCCAAACGTGGTTGTCAAGAACAGGCCGTGCAGTGGCGGCAGGCCCGTCTCGTTTGCGAACGTGCCCAGACGTCGGATCGCCGTGCTGTCGGAGATATTCGGCACGGAGAAGAGCTCGTCATAGACGGGTGGGCGCAGGACGGGCTGCGTGTAAATTGGCGTCGAGGACAGAGACCATTTGCCTGCCGCGTACACCAAGCCTACCACGATGGAGGCGTGGACATCGTAGTCCGGTGCTGCGGCGATGTTGGTGAAGGCATCGAAGACGGCATCACGTTGTGATATGTCGTTACCCACGGTGCCACCGAGGATGCCGTCGTATTCGATCGTGGAAAAGTCGTAACGCGTCACGATGCCAAAGTTGTTCAGCCCGCCTTTGAGCGCGCGGAAGAGGTCGGTGTTGTCGGTGACATTGGCGTTGACAACTTGTCCATTTCCCAGCACCACCTCGACATTGGCGAGCGTGTCGCAGGTGAAGCCGACTTGAGGGGAGAAGTAGGAGATGCCACCGCCGACTGTCAGGCCGCCTACACCCACTGCGCCGTTGCGACCGCCAGCCACGGTCTGATCGAGGTCAAAATATACACAATGAAAAATTGAAATGCTTCCTTATAATCATACCTTGTTGCTCTGGTCAAGGAAGGCATACACATCTAGCCAGCTTGCCCCTGCGCCAACTCGCGCAACGTTGCCATCGCCCCGCAGCTCAACGCTCTTCATTCTGGTCAAGTCGATCGTGACGCCATCGTCAATATTGGCGAAGCCTGCACTGGGAGCATGACCACGTCCTTTGATTGCGAAGGAGCAGTTTCCGCTGACCAAAGAGGACACAGCATCACCGACTTGCACTGCCGTGGATGGCTGGACGATGCAGGACGGGCGGAGGGAGGATTCTTGAAGCGTCCAGTAAGATTGCTGCGTCGAATTGTACTGTGTTGAGTTGGGGTACAAGACATTGCCAAGTGCTGAGATTGCTGAAATTGCTTGACACTGTGATTGCGCATCAGAAAGGGTCCACCTGATCTCCTAGACGGGTCATACGTACGCAGTCGCTGGATGATGGTATCATCGTGATCCGTTTCGAGGCGCACAAGTGATGGATGGCTCACAGGATGACCATGGCCCCGCAAAATAGGTGCTCAAAATATCAAAGGCGGGGACAGTTTCCCATCTCACCTGGATCCATTGGACTATTGTGTTTAGGCTGACAAGCTTACCACAAGGATCTGCGTTTGCCACGACGCTAACGGGATACCCGGCCTGTTAACCCATTTGGTCCTTTGGTGCTCGTCATATTTACGCTGCGAACACAGCACCCCTGCATCGAAGAGATGAGGCAGGGCCTGTGGGTGATACCGAGTCCGCTTAACTACCAGGGAATCCTAATGGCTTTATATCAGATAACCGGCAAATTGGATAGTAAGCGCGTTGAAATGAGCCAAGTAAGTTAGGAGAGCATTTGTTTTCGACTAAGTATATCGAATCTAGCTAGTCATTAGATATAATCTACTCGATCAGCTGGACTACTTTGTCGCAACCCAATCCATTCCAAGACTTCAAGTCCCTCCTTGACCGTCCAAATCGCAACCAATGGACATCTCGATCGTACCACATGAAGACTTTCAGCATGTCAGGGGAGCCGGTCCAGGGGGCTGATAGTTGGTGGGGACGGGGTAGTAGATGTTGACGACCAGACCAGGGTCGTTGGCCTTGTACGCCCCAGGGAAAGACACCTTGGTGGGATTTGCCGTCCCGGATCCTCCAGAGATGTTGATCTGTGCGCACGACAGATACAGCTGTGCCCCGCCGACCGAGCTGGCCGAGTGGAGGGCAATGTGCTCGGCTCTGAGCAGGTATTCGCCGTTTGCGACACACTTGGGGATTGGGATGTTCACAGTGGATTTTCCTGTCAGGCAAGGTCAGATTAATTGAAGTGACATGCCAGAGAAGAGGTTCGGGGGGTACACTCACCTTGTGATGGCCATGTCAAGCCATTCGAGGCTACCGTGGGGTAGTCTTGGTAAATCTTGAACCTGGTAATTTGTCAGTTCCGTCTTTTATTTCATGAAAGTCACAACACATCCTGAAGCCGCGGTAGTTGATCCTAACCGCACCAGAAAGATACGGAATAGAACGTACCAGTTTGCTCCAGATCCATCGTACGTCGCAGCAGTCTGACCTGAGGGCACCTTGGCCAGCCATGCGGAGAATGGGCCAGGGTGAGAGACGCTCGCCTTGACGTTATAAGCCACAGAGGAGCCAGCTTGGACGTTGACGGTTGTGGCGCCCTCGTTGCCGGCAGCGAGTTGGTAGCAGGTCATTGCGGATGAGGATACATCCGTCACCGGGCCGTTGGATTGATAGTTTGAGGTCTTGCGGACGTTGGCCCAGTCGGTCTATATTGAGAACTTGTTAGTATCACTTGTGGCGATCACGCATGACTGTGGGCTGGAGGGAGAATCCGTATCTGGGTTGAGAAGAGTACAATAAGCTCTGAGCTTTCAGTGATAGTGACAATGTACTTTTCCAAGAAGCGTTTGAATCCGAAACTCGTTGGCAACACAAAGCAAGGAGTTGATCATGATCGTTAACTCACCCCGCCATTGATAGAAGGCAATGTGTAGTGCGCTTCGGACACAGCAACCACAAGGGCCGCAACAGACAGCAGGAACTTCATGCTGATGTGAATGACACTGGCAGTTGGCAACTATGTGTGACGTGAAATATTTTCCACCAAATTGGAATGTATAAAAGGCGTAGATCCAAAATCCAGGGCCGTTGGGGGGGGGGGGCAAGGGCTAGTGGACTGTCTTATATGGCGCCGCTTCTGAGATCTATCTTATCATGCTGCTCACTCCCACTCTGTGCTTTGAATCAATCTATTCCACATTGGCGCTCTGTGATAATGTTATTTCAAGAACTTGTCAGTGCTAAAATACGTGGGTGGATAAATGCCATCCCCTGGTGACCTCAGACCGGTTAAATCCGTGGGTGGCCCTGCGGCCAACAGCAACCCGCGTGTATATTAAAGCCAAATGACCATGGAGGGCATGCTGCCGCGGTTGGGCAAGGTTCACATCCCGATCCGGCTACAGGTTCCCGAATCGAGAGTCTAGATGGGGGCCAAGGTCGCTCGGCAAGACTGCCCGAGCATCGCGTGCCGAGAACGTGGCGCGAACGAGAGGGTGCTTCCCCTGTCCATCGAGGGTCCAGCCATGATCGCTGTCGACGGAAATGCAAGGGCCAGTGTGCTAACAGGAAGAAGCATGACGATCTGTCGCAAATAGGAAGCGTTCTCGACTGCTGCATTCATGCGCGTCTTGTGTCTACACTAGAAACCAGAAAGCATCTCCTTTATTTCCGAGCCACCAAATGAAGCCGTCATCGCCAGATGGCCCCATCATTGACAATGGCTGGGCTTGTAGATATCGAAGTATTCTTTTTTACTTCAAAGGAAAGCGAGATTGACAACACGACCCGAACCACCTTCCCCGTCCTGGGCGGCTGGCTTGTCCCGGATTTGTGGAACGGAGGGTCCCTTCCGCGAGCCATTTATTCAATGTCGTATTGTCATCGAGAATGTGCGAATTGTCTCACTAGGTCTTTCCAAGAATTCTTCTGAGGAGCCATTTGTCCTCTTGAGATATCTATGCCACATCAATCACAGTTTGAGTGCGAACAGGAGAACCAAGAGCGGCTCTGAAGGAAATAGACTGTCTTTTGCTCTGTATATAGAATCGGAGGCGGTGCTCAGTGCAACTTCTTACGTTTAAAATGTGCTAGCAGTCTCCCGTCATGAGCATTATTCCATCTCCTGTCAAAGATGTGCAGGTAGCCGCAGCAAACTTGCTGGTGCAATGGAGTTGCTGAGCTGGCCCGGGCCCGCAGTTGCAGTTACCGTCTTCGCGCCTCGCTTTGCTCCAGCCTCCGAAAGACAGAGGCCATATGATTGATTGCAAAGAGTTATCCTCAAAGCTACAGTATGTCGGGAAATATTGACTACCATCTCAGCTAAACACACCGGAAATCAACCCTAACATGAGACAAGTCCTTCATGCTTGCCGGATGGCCTTCTGGTCAGGGGGCGGGGGGCCTAGTAAACTATTCCGTATCCAGCTGTTTATAACCATTACGATCCCAAAACATCGAGGACGGGTAGTGCGGAAGCGCCTCAAACTCGCAGTGGCACCAGCCTCTGGACAGCATAACGGCTTCCTTCTTGGCCTGCTCTTCACTGCATTGCAACCCCGCCTTGTTCCCTTCCCAGGTGATGCCTTGGACCGTTGCGCTCCCGCCATCATCGTTGCTTGGTTTCGGAACAATGTGAAGTATGTAGCACTCCTCCTGTAACCAGTTTCGAATGATGTGGATGGAAATGTTGCCGTTTTCGTCCGGATCCTCGATCAGCAGATCCCACTTGTCGTCCATGCTTCGAGATCTGAACCCGACTTTGAGCTTTTCCACGTCTGCATCGCTGATTGGCAGACCCCAAGTTGCTGTGAGAGGCTTCTTCATGGGCTGTCTCAAGCCGCGCTCGTACGTGGTCGAAAACCACTTCCTCATCTCCTCCTCCTCCCTCTCCACATCGCTCTCCGTTTCCTCTTCCACATTGCTTTGCGCATCCTCTTCCGAATCGGCTTTGCTGTCCGACTTTGGAAGGCCCGTCGTAGGCCCCTCCTGTTCCGCGTTGCTGTGCGACGCCATCCTGTAATTTACGTCGCAGGATGTATTGGCGGTGACGAGTATTGAAACAACTGGTAATGTGAGTGAAAACTCGTACGCAACTGTCGTTGGACGGTCACAGAAGTTGGTGGTGAATCCGTTGATTGACTTTGGTGGAAGATTTTGGAGGTACTGAACGAAGAGGTTGTGTCGTTGGGCAAAGGAGAAAGAGACCGAGGTCTGGCCTCAGTTGGGCAAGGCGCTGAATAAACCAGAGAGCAAGTTTGAGTACCTAGGTATCTTGGGCAAAAATGATAGCACCTACCAGTATATCGTGCACCCATAAACTGGCAAGGAGGTGGAGCAATTCCAATCAAGGCCTGCAGTGACAATTGGGCTGAACGGGGCGTCATCCCATTGCACCTCCTCGCCAAGCCAAAACAGGCAGCAACAGGATCGCCCAGTCCACCAAAACCCTCCATATTTCCAGTATCCCTAATATTGATCCCTACTAGCTTCATCAGATGTGTTCTTCACTTCATCAAAGGCAATAGTCATCTTATTTGGTTAAGATTGCTAAGCTGGTGTTATTTCCCCGAAGAACTATGCAGGCACCTGGGCAGAGCCGCATGTAATATCTCAGCTGTTCGCTATCGGCTCAGCTTTGCTGAAGATGAGACGTCCAATCAGCGCACCCGCTGGCCATGACTCTACAAGTTGCCACTGCTTCTACGTCTTGCAATCGCACCCGGGGACTCTGGCCAAGCTCCGAAACGAGCACGACAAAGTGGTCTGAACTGATCTGGCCGACACGGCCGATGAAATTTGTAAGTAGTGAACCTAATCTGCTGAATCAGATTTCATGGACCACAGCAGTCATCAAGAAGGTCGTACACCTTTTACCGCCGGCCTCCACCTCGCGAGGCGGATTGCCTGAAGTAGAACTGCAGGACAACAAGGAAAAGAGATACCCATAGGCTGAAATCGAGCTTACTGGTGGGAAACGACTGTGCGGGAGGGTGTGTGTGTGCGTGAGTGGGTACACGTACTTGCAACATATCTCGCACAACCGTGAAGTGCAAATATATGCGGGAAGCAATGCTACGTTCTTCGCTCATCATTTGTCTGATTGTCATCCAATCATCCAGTATATTCCCTTTCATCACTTAGAGCGCTTCAATCGCTGCTAGACTTTATCTACTATCTCTTCCCACACATGAACCTTGCCAATATACAAGCGAGATGGAATTCCAAGCCAAGCTGTTGTTGCGCTGTCCATCAGCATTCCAATACCTTGATTCACGCCTTGTTCTGCTCCTCGTTCACCGTCTTGTCTTGCTCTTCCTCCTCCGCCTTCTGGCTTTCCAGGGCCAATTCCTCTGCTCGACGCTTGAGAATTGCTCTCAAGACCTGAGAGTGGGCAATTAATTAGTCAAGTTGACCACGTTGAACGGCTGCGGGGAAGGCCGAGGACAAAGACTCACCACATCCTCATCCACCTCGCCTACAATCTCTTTGGCCAACTTCATAAATGCATTGTCCACTTCCCAGAACCGGCCTTGGCGGGAATAAATATTCTGGCCATGTCTCTTTTGGTCCGCCATCAACAGAACCACACTTCTGGCAACAACCTCAGCGTCTTGCATCTGCCCGCCATAGCCAACATGGTCAAACGCATTCGAAGGGAGCATGCCGGTACGTGTCCAGGATGGCGAGATACAGTTGATCCGAATATTGCTGGGGTCATCGGTAAGAGCAGGCACCAGCCCGCGCACGAATCCCAGGGTGCCATGTTTTGCCGCGGTATATTCTGTGTTCCGGAAACGGAGGAAGGCCGAAGCACTGGCTGTGAGAACGATCGAGCCTTCCGCGGGTGACTGGTGCCTCATGTGGTATAGACCCAGGTAAGCAGTATTGATGGAGCCCTTAAGATTGATATCGTACGTAGCAGCCGAAGGTTCCTGAAGTTCTCCTGTTTCTGGGTCGAAGGTCTCCCCTAAATAGTCCGTTCGATAGCCTGGGATTCCGGCCGAGGCGAAAACGTGATCAACTTTGTTGTGCTGGGCGATGGCAGCATTGAAGAGAGATCGGAGAGAGCTCCAATCGCTGACATCAGTGGTTACATGCGTCAGGCGTGGTCCATGTTGGGCGAGCAAAGCTTTCGGGAGTGGATTTTGATCACCAACGACCACTGATGCCCCGAGCTCCAGCAGCAGAGATGTCGTTGAAAGACCTATGCCAGACGAACCCCCTGGTATTGCTGGTTAGTGGTCTGAGACAAATGCATTTGAATAAGGGCTAAAAATTCACCTGTTATAACAACAACCTTGCCAGAGAGGCCGATCAAGTCTTCCTTATTGATAGTGAAATCTTCCATTTTGAGTGTGTCCAACAAGGCTGAAAAAAGTTGCGAATTATGTCACCTGATGTTTCAGCAAGTGAATAAGCTTGTCTCAAGAAGTCAACTCAAGTGATGGCGGCGACGTCCTCTTTAACAAGTGAGGGAAGTGGATGATGGGTGGCAGCGGTGGTAAACAAAGACCTGAGGACCATTGTACACTGAGGCTGCTTATATAGACAGTCAGCCGCCTACCAGCTGCAACACACCTGTAATCACTGGTCTTAAAAAGCACCAATGGGGTCATTTTTAGTAGAGGTATAGATACAATCATAATAAGCATTTGATTAAATCAATCTTTTTTTATTTAAAATATTATAATTTATATTAAATTAAACTTAAATTATATTAATTTATTTATTTATATTAAAATACAACTTAAACTTTGATTATAAATATTTGAAGATTAAATAATCTTTTAATGATAAGCTTATAACTATTTATAGTTTATGTTTTAAAAAAGATAAATGTTTAATTGCAAGATTCTAGTCAATTCTCCTGTCTGTCTCTAGCTACTACCATCTTTGATCACATTTGCAAGGATGATAATCCTGTCACTTTTGCTTCCGCATTCTGTAATTCGTTGATATGGCAGCGCCGTAGAGGTTCAGAAGGATGCAGAGTGGCGGGTGAATGGGCTGATTAAATAGCCCCAGTGGCTGGCATTTGCGGGGTCTGCCCTTTATAGAGACAGCTGCCACTCATTCTGCTAAGAAAACTACTCCTGTTCATCCAATATAACGCCACAAAGTTGATCATCCCCCAGCTGTCTCCCACACTTCAACTATTTACACTTTACACTGTTCATCTGAGTCAAATGTAGAAGGCACATCCTGTGTGGCTGAATTTGATTCTCACCACCTGCCATTTCCCATGTAGTACTGAGGCTGGTTCTCCTGGCCGCCCACATAGTACTGAGGCTGGTTCTCCTGGCCGCCCACATAGTACTGAGGCTGGTTCTCTTGGCTTCCCACGTAGTACTGTGGCTGGTTCCCTTGACTGCCCATGCAGTACTGAGGGGGGTTCTCCTGGCTGCCCATGTAGTACTGAGCCTGGTTTTCTTGGCTGCCCTGATCAGGAAGAACCGTATAACTTCCATCGTCGCCCGGGGAA
Source organism: Diaporthe vaccinii (assembly GCA_039880775.1). Classification (NCBI taxonomy): domain Eukaryota; kingdom Fungi; phylum Ascomycota; class Sordariomycetes; order Diaporthales; family Diaporthaceae; genus Diaporthe; species Diaporthe vaccinii. Next base: position 830,818 of record JBCEDN010000015.1, on the reverse strand, counting down.
TGGTTAACGGTGGAGGTCATAGTAAAGGAGACGTCTCTCAGTATCTTCTTCTTCTCCTTTGATCCGAAAGTCACCAAATTGACATTTGGGGTCCCTTTTTCTTCCGGCTTCCTTCTTCCCGACCAGCACACGCGGAAGACGGGCACCATTGCTGGGAAGCAACCAGCGACAATCGACATGCAGCCTTCGACCTCGGTCCACATGTTTCCCAGTGAGCCACTCCATGTAGTGTCGTTGAAGTCAAGCTTCGTGAAGTACCACGTCCGAATGATCGAAATGGCTACAACGAAAGACCCGAAAAGGAAAACGAACGTCAGCTGGACCTTGCGTCGAAATGTGGTATTCAGGCGCCAGAGGTGTGGCATCGGCAGCAGGAGGATGATGAGGTCGAGAACGGAGTTCCATGAGCATATCCAGATCAGCATGTACTCGATGTTCGAGCATGCCAGTGTCTGGGCCAGTGGGTCCTCAAGCGTGGGAACTGTGACCGGGAGGCAGGTTGCCGTGATAATGCTCATATCTATGATGCAAGAAGCCGTCGATGCGACTCCAACAGCAACCAAGACCCATTTGAACCTCTGGTCGGGGAACAGCCGGCGATACTGAAACAGAATGGAGAGTTTAGAGAAGCAGATCGATGGGAAGTAGAGTGCGTCCGAAGCGATCAACACATTCAGAAAGGTGCCAATCTCATTCGGATGTTCCAGAATCATGACTATCACGTGTCGGCCAAAGCCCACGTACGTAAGGTACAGAAGAACGGCTGACGACACCGTTGCGAATATCTGGGAAAAAATAAAATTGTCAGATCTATCCCGCCGGCGTCGCCAGCGGCGACCGCGGGATGGGATGGAGGTGTCTTACAGCAGCGACGATGGACATGTGGTCGTCCCACCACAGACTTATCCCTTGGAGACGCCGGCCATAGATGCGAAGTCCCACGCAGACGTAAACAAGGAACAGCGGTATTCCGATACCCGCGTACATGTTTGGTCGCAATGTCTCCTCATAGAGAGGGACCTGCTCCTGGAGAGGCAGGGGCAGTTGCGCAATGATCTCGGACATGTTTGCCGCCATGGCGTAGACCTTTTATCGTCGAATCGGTACGGTCTGAATATCGTGATGCAGTTGCACCGAAAGGGTAACCACTGCTTGGGGGCCCTTTCTGTTGTCTTCCAAGAGGCACAACATTAAAGGGATGGCGGCTTGAAGGATTTCTGTGATGTGGGCATCAAGAAAGGGAATGGTGACGGGTATGTAAGCCAAATCATGCAAGGAGAAAAGATTCGGGGTGCATGGCTTACAGTTAAAGATACGTCACTGCTGAACACTTCAGCATCGCACACCTGTTGAGCCTGAGGGCCAACATTACAGGCCAACGTTACAGTATTTCATAGGGGGCTTCAGCTTCAGTATAAAAGTTACTCTTTTTATGATTGGATATAAATCCCTTTGAAAATAATTCTATACTATATTTTAAAATTAAGTAATAATTATATAATATTTATTTTAAAATAAACTAAAATATATTTTAAATATTAAAGTTTAAAAATAATATAAAATGTTTAATAATTTAATACAATAAAACTTCACTACTCGAAATCAATTTCAATTCATAAAATAGTAATTTAAATATAAACCTAAGATTTAAGTGAGTTTACTCTCTTTATTTCCAATGGAGGTTGAAAATTTGTCTGTCATGGGTCATGAGTCTTACCTGCTCTTCTTGACTGCCGGTCCCCCACCCCAGTTAGCCGCTGAAGGATCGAAGGATCTCGGGAGCCTCCAGACCCGGAAAACGGAGAAAGCATATGCATGGCCTCAAAATCACGCATGGCCCCCAAATGGAACCTTTCCAGCTATCATATGCAGTGTTACATGTTACCAGGTATAGAATCACCAACTGCATATGCGCCAAGCCCCAGGCAACTGTTGTTGATCAACCATGCGGGTCCCGAACGTGGCTGCACGGTCTAAGCAAGCGACCAAATCAGATGTACCTATACACCTAGGTACTTGTTACCTCTCAAAAATTCCAGGCCATGTAACTTCGCGCAGATTTCACGTGGGAGCGCGGAACGCGACAGAATGCGGCGAAGTTATCGCACAAGAGCGATGGGGCCATGACCCTCAGTGGGGAGAGCTGCCATTTCCCACTTCTCATCACGACATCGACCTCACATTCTCAGCATGTACGCCAAAAAGCTCTTAACGAGCTTCCATGAGGCTCAGAATCCAGGCGCGCCGGGTATGACACAGGCCCCGGCGTTCTACCGCAACCTCGAACTGGCCCTGGATGTCCGCCGTCGCGACCAAAACCTCATCATAGACAAACCCGACCTGGATGACGACCTGGCCGATTTCGCGTCAGCGGACGTGCTCTCCTTCAACTGGAGCGGGCGCATCCGAGAGGCCGTCCTGGCCGAGCTGGAGAGGAACCCGAACTTCGAGCTGGGGAGCCGCGGTACCCGGGTGGTGAATGGTGGCTCCAGCTACATGTACGAGTCCGAAGCCGAGATAGCCCGCATCACCGGCGCCGAGGCTGCGTACATTGTGCACTCGGGGTTCGTCGCCAACCTGGCTGTTCTTTCGTCGGTCCCACAGCCCGGCGATGCAATTGTCTTTGACGCACTGGCTCACGCGAGCATGCACGAGGGCCTGCTGCTGAGTCGGACGGCGCACCGCCTGTCATTTCCTCACAACGACCCGGACGGGCTGCGTGATGTACTCGTGTCACTGCGCGAGGCACACAAAGAGTTCCGTGAGGGAACCCGTTCGGTTTTGATATTGGTTGAGTCCGTGTACAGTATGGACGGAGACGTGTGTCCGCTCGTGGAGCTGTTGCATGTGGCAAATGAGGTATTCCCACTGGGGAACGCGCAGTTCCTGGTTGATGAGACTCATTGTATTGGACTCCTCGGGCCGCACGGCGGGGGTCTGGTCCGCATGCTTGGGCTCGAAAACAAAATTGCCATCCGTACACACACAGGCAGCAAGTCACTGGGGTCGAGTGGTGGTGTCGTTCTCGCCAGTAAGAGCATCCTTGCTGCCATGCTAAACGTTGCTCGTTGCTGTGTCTTCAGTTCGCCACCGTCATTCCTCACGGTCGCTGCTATTCGTGTTGGGTATCAGCTCCTGAACAGCGACGAGACTCCGGTCTTGCAGGAGCGGATTCAAGAGGCCGTCAAACATTTCTACAACACTCTCACGGAGAGTGAAATATATGATGACGCTGTTGACGCGGGAATACTCCATGTCCCGTCCGCGGATGACTGGGAGTCACTGCCTTTTGTCACACATATCGTGCCGCTTCGCACACGTCTACGCTACAATCACTACCTCTACTTACACCTTCTCCTTTTCGCAAAGGCCAACGCCATCCCGGTGGGGTTTCCAGTGGTTCCAAAAGGCACCGAACGTGTCAGACTGGTCTTTCATGCACACAATTCTATCGAAGAAGCGGCAAGAGTTGCTGGTGCGATTTGTGACTGGGCGAAGGAGATGCTCGAGATTGAGTCGGGGGAGAAGTCGGCCGCGGGCCTCCCAACAGCGGCCAGACAAGCACTTGCAATGTCTGGTGGGGATTAGATAGTCATTTGAGTCTTATATAGACAAGTCCACAAAATCCCACAGGATTTCTATTTCAACTAGCACCATCGAAACATCCACACGGTTTCTACATCTGGCTGCCCCACTTCCTGTTGTGTTTCTGGTGGCGCTCCTTTGTATCTTTTTTTCTCCCTCATCGTGTCAGAGTCTAGGGAGACGTCAAAAACATTCCCACTCTACAATGATAGACGCTCCCAGCTCATTTCCTCCAACCCCAAACACCACAAAACCAGCGTCACCACAGCCCGGACAACTTGAAGAGAACTCTCCTACAACCTCTCACATAGAGGCATCATGGCTTTTAGCAAATGTAAGAGAAGTTCCACGAACGTTCTGGTACCTCGAGTGACCTACACGGGTCATGCCAAAAGCCATTAATCGACCTGCCTAGGTACGTGCAAAAAAGTAACATCAACGGTACGTATTGAGTCTCCGTGTCTGGTAACTTTGTTATGTTGTGCCAGGCCCACTAAGCATGTAGCTTCGGTTGGTATGTTTTACTGCGGCACAGTCAGCCCTGCGTTGCATTCACCCGAGCCAGTCATTTGGTCTCAAGAACCAACTGGGCAAAACCAACTGATCACACGGAGCTGCAGGCACCACCTGCAGCTGTCGAGTGGTCCCTTGTCTGAATCCTTCGCAATCGCTCCGCGAATGAGGTCGCCCGGAGACTGATGCCCGTTAAGCTCCGCGCGTCTAGTGCTCAGCGTCGGTGTGCATTCGCAACTCTAAAGTTAGAGCTGAGTTGCACTACAACGTCGTGCCCAACCCACAACCCCGCGGGTTGAGAAGTTCATGCATTATCAGGCTCCCTACATTTGAATGGTGTGAGCATTCGGGCCGTACGATGACCGATGCACCAACGGATCTGCACAGCTGCAAAAATGTAGTGCGTCAGACCTGAAAACAGACGCAACCTATCATCCACTGTGACGTCAAAAAAGGCTGTTGGGACGATGTCTGTTGACATTGCAACTGTTGGTTCCAACGAGCCACCAAAAGAGGCTGGGAGCCTGGAGGTCACACGATAGTCCGCTGGGCCAAAGTCCAGGCCCGTTTTTCCTGCCTATGCCAGTGGGTCTCATGCAGCCGTCCTGCGGTTGGTGCAGCTTGGATGACTTAGCGCTATTTCCTGCCTCCGTCTTGCGTGTCATCCAATGCTGCAGGCGAAGAGCGGTTACACAGTACAGCTCAGCGGGCGATGGAAAGCCCAGTGACTTACCAGGGCAGGGACTGGACCTGTTGCACAACATTTAATCATACGAACTCAAGAAGAGAGCGGTCTGAGGGTCAGCTTTGTAAGGCTCAACTGAATGTGATAACTGACGCGGGCCGTGTTGCCTCGCAAACTAGCCCCCAAATCTATCTCAAGACCCCTGCTGCCCGCCTGAGCCGATGAGGGGTCCCGCGTTTGTAGAAGTCCAACAGAAGATCTTTGTTCTGGTTCTGTTGCTCATACTCCAAGCTCTCGCGGATCCCTGGGCCGCCTTGTTGGGCATGCGATGCACACAAGATCCTCACTGATCAGGAACCCCGATGAGAAATGACAGGGCCGCATACGTACACGTAAAGATATACACGTAGGTGCCCTAATCCGATACATTCAATCTCAACTGGCCGTCAGACGGCGCCCCACTCATCCACCCCCCCTAACCAGCTCAGCTACAGGGTGAGCGGGCTGAGCCTAAATCCCGTCTGACAATGCTTCTAAGTGCCGACCAGAAGCCTGCCTTGTGCTTCTGTAAACTCTTCTCGGCCTAGTCTTAGCCATATGCGATACTGTCCGTTCAGTGACCGTGGCTGTTCAGTGACAGTGCCTTTCAGGGTATTACTTCTGCCATCTTCACACCTTAGTACCGTCAGCGTCCTTACCGCCAGTTGACGTTCGGACATCAGCCCGACTGGGGTTTCAGCTTTTCAAAATTGTGTTGTCCTTCATGCCATCACGAGCCACGGCACTTGAATTATGCCTGCAGCCAGCGTCCAAACTCCCCTCGAGACGGCGGAAGATGTCAACCCAACCAAGGCACAGGACGAAAAGGGTGCCCTTGGATCGGATGGGGCTGATATGATGGGTGGAGTATCAGAGACTGCCAGTGAGGAACAGGTCCAACGCGTTGCTGCGGACACGAAACCCAAGCCAAAGAAGCCTCTTGCTTTCCACCTGTCCTTCGTCTGCCTCAGTCTCCTCGTCCTAATCGTTTCGTGGGACGCAATCGTCCTGTCTGTGGCGATCCCCATCATCGCGGAACAGCTTCACGGGACCACGCTGGAGTCTTTCTGGGCCAGCATCGCCTACATGCTAGGCGTAGCGGTCACACAGCCACTCTTTGTCAGCGTTTCCGATGTTTTGGGGCGGAAGGGCCCCCTATACTTCAGCATCGTTCTCTTCGGCGTCGGCTCCATCGTCTTCGCGGTCGCCGAGGACATGACAACACTTATCGCCGGTCGTGCAATCCAGGGTCTGGGGGGCGGTGGCCTCGATGTCCTTCAGGAGATGATTGTCGTCGACATGACAACCCTAAAGGAGCGTCCATTATACCTTGCCCTCATGGCTATACCGACGGCAACAGGGTCTATCGTCGGCCCCGTTGTCGGAGCCCTTCTTAGCGAGTACGTTTCATGGCGATGGATTGGATGGATCAACCTCCCCGTCCTTGGTGTGGCATCCGTACTCGCTTTTATGTTCCTGCGCTTGCGGCCTATTGGCTCCAGCTTTGCCTCTAAGATGCGGGCTTTGGACTGGGTGGGCATGTTCCTATTCACCGCAGCCACCGTCTCAGTCTCATTGCCGCTGAGCTGGGCCGACTCCCTATATTCCTGGGGATCATGGAGGACTATCTTCCCACTCATACTTGGTGTTGCCATCTTTGTCGGCTTTGGTTGGTACGAGGCACGTCCGGCACAGCCCATGATCCCCTACCGCCTCGTCAACAATCGAACGGCCGCCATGGCCTTGATAGCGGGCACGCTTCACGGCGCCGTCCTCTATGCTGTCCTCCTTTATTTCCCACTCTTTTTCCAGGTTGTCTTCTTGCAAACTCCTCTGAAGTCTGCCATCTCCATGCTGCCTGCTTGCTGTCTTAGCGTAGGTCTCAGCATCATCTCGCCCATCGCCGTTGAAGCTACGCGTCGATACCGACTACAACTCTGGATCGGTTGGATTCTTTTAACTCTCCTTCTGGGCCTGTGGTGTATCGTCGACCAAGGAACGTCACAAAGAGAATATGACGCTTTGCTTGCATTCTTAGGCTCTGGGATCGGTATTGTACGCACATTTTCTGTCATTATGTTATCCCCTGTGTATTTGTCATTGGGCACTAATCAGCTACTGTCTAGATATTTACCACCAACCTCATCCCAATGCAGGCCAGCATCAAGCATGTTGACGATGCAGGCCTTGCTGCCGGCCTCACTGTCATATTCCGCATCTTCGGTGGCCTCATCGGCCTAGCTGTTGGGTCATCCGCATTCAACAGCGTATTTAGCACCCGGATTGCTTCTCTGCGACCATTGCCGGCTGAAGTCAGCGTTTTGTCTGACCCGCGACAGGCAATTGGCTTTATACCTACCCTGCGATCACTGGATCTCCCGCCTGCCACAATGCATAACATCATTGATGCCTACAGGATCTCTTTCCGGGCAATCTGGATCGTTCTGGCTTGTCTTGCCGGTGTGGGTCTAGTATCTTCCCTGCTGCTCGAGGAGCTTGACCTTGAGAATGAGGAAATGGGAAAGCAGCGCTTTGAAGAATCCAAAACCAAGGCGGGTTCTGACTCGGCACCAGAAATGACTGCGTAATCTGATTTCACCGCGGTGAGCATATAGGGAAAGCAGCATTGCTGGTAATCCATGCTAGTAGCCTGGACTGTACATAACTACGTTGACAAAATCAGAGCAATTGAACTCGCTAGAGCTCCTGAAGTATGTTACTAACATGCACCTATTCACTGTTCGGCAAAGTAACAAGGAGGCCTGACATTGAATCGTCGGGGAACTGATTGCTGGGCAAGGTTTCGCGAGGATCCCGAATGAGATGAGGTAGGCAGACTTGAAAACCCGGTAAGCCGGAATTCGTTGGCCCAAATCTGGCACCGTGGATTCCTATCACTGGCACAAACTTGAGGGAGTGGAGAACATCTGATCCATTCTGTGCTGCACGTGGGCGGCTATGTCGGTAGACGTTACCGGTAAGGCTGGGATCGTGTTGGTCACACATGCATATTTTTCCAATTGCAGCAGCATGAGAACGGCTCGTAGTGCCACTGCACACAGGAACTGGCGGCAGCATCTTGTGGTGGGCAGCACCGTCCCGGCTTGGCTTTGCCGGAGTAGATCCGTGACTGGGATCATTTGTGAGGGTCCACTCTACGTATAATTAGCATCTCCTGGATAGCGGTGCAGATGTTACGCTGCCACTCGATCAACAAGTCACGGGTCAGTCTACGCTTCCTCCATCTGGTCTTGTCACATCGGGGGGCATGTTCGGTTGTTCTACCCTATGCAGCAGCCGGTGAGCCATGTGTTATTTCGCCTGCCTGCTGATAGCAGCTGCATCTGAGTTTCCCTATCTGCACACCATGTCACCATCCCAATGCAACAACTGAATCCTCTGATGATCACTTCCGGTTTCTATCATCTCACCTGCGTGAGCGTGACTAAAGCGCAGGCAACAGTCGCATTTTTATATTGGGTGTCCCAGTCTCAGCCAATCCGGCTTGCGGTCCACACTCAGTCCGAGAGACATCGGGTGAGGAAACGCGCGTTGGTTCTATGAGCCGCATAGTTGCTTAAGCGATATGCACTGCGCCACGCCTCTGCGGCTCGGCCGATGTTCACTACAACCAACCGTCTTTAGGTCAGATGCAACTCTCGGCACAGCGGCACGGTCGACTGTCTAACGTGATCATCTAATTGTACGTATTAATACAATGGTGAATTTTTCTCACTTTCATCCCATTCTTTATGATTAATGTTTATAATAAATACAAACTATGGCTTATAACTTTATAAGTTAAATAAATATTTATAGCATTTTATTTTATATTAATCTTAAATTTTTAAATTTTTAAGCTATGGTAAACTACATGTACATCTAAATATAAGCTAATAATTATTATATAACTAAAGACTTGGTACTTTTATGGTTAGTGTTGTTTGTGTGCTAGCCTTTATTAAGTAGACTGTACATTTAGCCGCTATAGAAGCGCAGCCCCAACGGTCTCCCGCCAGTGAAAGAACATCTTACGGTGGGGGCGGAGGCTGGGTTTTAAAAGCTTCATCGAAGCCAATACCTCGAAACCCAATGGAACTCTGCGCAGCTGATGATGGAATAAGGTTGCAACTGTGCCGGAAAGGGAAAGTGAGCACCGTTGCTTGGATTGAACCTATTAGCAGCAGCGTGCTTGTGAACACGGCAGGAGGCCCGCGAATATATCACATGACTGACTGATGAGCAGTGACTTCGCTGCTGTTGTTGCAGAGAGTGTTTGTTGGCCCATATGTCGTTGTATTCACACTGCCTTTGTATTTTATTCAGACTACACCAGCCGTCCATCCCCAACATCCAAAGTAGACCTTCAAAACTCGAGCCATGGCTTGCAGCATGGACGATTTATCAACAAATCCATCTCACATCACCAACGGGAAGCTTCAGAACGGTTCAAAATGCGATGCGGACTTCCCTGCAGTAGTCACCAATGGGTGCAGCCAAGAACCGCAGCGAAGCTACGTCGAGGTACTTTCCGCTGCGACCGACGGGGATGTCCCCACTCCTGGCAGGCTTAGTGATTAACCTCATTCTCAGGACGGCAAGACACCATGTAGACGCCAGGAGGACCGCCAGTTCAGCCCTGTCGCGGTCTGCGGCATGGCGTGCCGCCTCCCAGGAGGTATTTCGTCGCCGCCAGAGCTTTGGGATTTCCTCATGGCCAAACAAGACGCGCGGACGCGTGTGCCTCCAACACGCTTCAACATTGATGCTTATCACACGACTGTCAAGAAGCCCGGTATGACGGTGGCCGAGCATGGGTACTTCTTGGACGAGACCAACGATCTGGGAGCTCTTGATACTTCCTTTTTCTCCATGCCAAAGGTAGAAGTCGAGCGTCTGGATCCTCAGCAACGCCTATTGCTCGAAGTATCTCGCGAGGCACTGGAAGATGCCGGAGAAGTCAACTGGAGAGGCCGGGACATTGGTGCGTACGTGGGGAGCTTCGCACAGGACTGGTACGACCTGACGTTCAGCGAGCCCCAGCGATACGGGATGTACCAAGTCTCAGGGACGCATGACTTCATGCTTGCCAATCGACTCTCGTACGAATTAGACCTTCACGGGCCAAGCGTCACTGTCCGCACGGCGTGCTCAGCAGGTTTGACAGGGCTCAATGAGGCCTGTCTAGCCATTGCACGGGGTGATTGTGAGTCGGCACTTGTTTGCGGCTCTAATCTGGTCATGTCGCCGACGACCATCCTAGCCGAGTCAGAGCAGGGTGTTTTGAACGCAGAGGCGTCGTGCAATACATTTTCCGCCAGCGCGAACGGATATACGCGAGGAGAAGCTATTGTATCTGTCTTTATCAAACCCCTGAGCGTGGCTGAGCGAGATGGGAGTCCGATCCGGGCTGTTATCTCGGGCGCTGCTGTCAACTGCGATGGCAAGACACATGGAATCACACAGCCGAGTTCTGATGCGCAGGAGGCATTAATCAGACGCGCCTATGAGGTGGCTGGCCTGTCAACGTTCTCCCGCACAGGCTTTGTTGAGTGCCATGGGACTGGAACCAAAGTTGGCGATCCTATTGAGATGGAAGCTGTCGGGCGCGTTTTCGGTACGAGGCCAACGCCCACGTACATTGGCTCCGTGAAGGCCAATCTTGGTCACTCTGAAGGGGCTTCCGGCCTCACGTCACTACTCAAAGTGATACTTGCGTTGGAGAATAGAACGATCCCGCCTCAGATCAAAGCCTGGCCTCTCAATCCCGAGATTCCTTTCGCTCGTGATGGCCTAGTTGTCCCAAGCGAACCGACACCTTGGCCAAGGGGGTGCGACGAGCTTGCCAGCATCAACTCTTTCGGGGTCGGAGGAAGCAACGCGCATGTCATCGTGGAGTCAGCAGCAGCGTATAACGTCTCCCGCGAAGAAACTGCTCCTCGTCGCTCGACGGCAGACGAAAATGCCCCACAACTTCTACTGTTCTCCGCGAACAAGCCTGACTCCCTGAAAAGAATGACGGCTCAGTATCAGCAGTTTCTTGAACAGCCCGACATCTCGTTTCCGGACGTTGCATACACACTTGCCATGCGGAGAGAGCACTTGCCATTCCGCTCCTTTAGCGTGGCCAGCAGATCAAAGCCAGGAACTCCTGCTCTGCCTCGCTCAGGGAAGCCCGATCAAAACCCCTACCTCGTGATGATGTTCACGGGCCAGGGTGCGCAGTGGCCTCAGATGGGTCGCCAGCTCTTGCGCTCTAATCCATCCTTCCAACATGCGATTCGGGGCCTTGACAAACATCTTCAGGATATCACGGGCGCTGGCAGTCCAGGCTGGAAGATTGAAGCAGAGCTGCTCAAGCCTCCCCGAACGAGTCGCGTCAACGAGGCTGAATTCTCGCAGACGCTGTGTACTGCAATTCAGATCGCCTTGGTGGACACCTTTGCGGCGGTTGGCATAGAGCCAGCTGCTGTGGTCGGGCATTCCAGCGGGGAGATCGCCGCCGCCTATGCATCCGGGATGCTGACTGCTCGAGATGCGATCGCTATTGCTTTCCTCCGCGGGGCCGCCGCGACTTTGCAGACGAAGAAAGGCTCCATGGCTGCTGTTGGACTAGGCTGGGATGAGGTGACCAACTATCTCGTCCCCGGGGTCGTGCTGGCCTGTGACAACTCACCACGCAGCGTTACGATATCTGGCGACGCAGAGCCACTCCAGAAAGTAGTAGCTGCCATCACACACGCACAGCCTGATATTCCGGTGACAGTTCTGAAAGTGGACAAGGCTTATCACAGCCATCACATGGTTGAGTTTGGCGAACGTTATTTCCAGACTATGGTTGATTGCAATATCACGACCACAGCTCCATCCAAACTCTTCTTCTCCAGCGTCTTGGGCCATCTCTTCCAGCCAGGAAAGGATACAACTCAAGGTCTCGGGCCGAAATATTGGCGGCAAAACCTCGAATCCCCCGTCCTATTCCGCGAAGCGCTTCTGGACCTCCTCAAGCATCCTGCCTCCACCAACACCGTCTTCCTCGAGATCGGTCCACATTCGGCTCTTGCTGGGCCGCTGAGACAGACACTCACCGAGGCTGGCAGCCAAGCGCCTTATGTCACAGCTCTGACTCGACGGTCGAACAGTGTCGAGGACTTCTTGTCTGCTGTTGGCCAACTTTACACGCTTCATGTTGATATGGACCTGACTTCGCTTGTCCAGGGCGGATCATGCGTGGCGGATATGCCTCGATATCCGTGGGACCATTCGCACAGTTACTGGCACGAGACTCGCGTGACTAAAGAGCGCCGCCTACGACAGTATCCCTACCATGACCTCCTCGGGGCGAAGGTCGCTGAAAGTACAGACCTGGAACCCATCTGGCGCAACGTGTTCCATCTTGACAACGCTCCGTGGGTGCGCGACCACAAGGTCAACGGGACGATTGTTTTCCCGTTTGCTGGATATGTTGATATGGCTGCCGAGGCCATTAGACAAGTCACAGGATTCCAGGAAGGAGTCAGTCTGCGGCAGGTTTCCGTGAACGCGGCTTTGCTGGTCCCTGAGAGCAGCCCCCTTGAACTGGTTACGGCCCTCCGCCCACACCGTCTGACCGAGTCCACGGACAGCCAGTGGTGGGAGTTCACAATCTCTTCACACAATGGGCATACGTGGACGAAACATTGCACTGGACAGTGTGCATCCACAGACGACTCACTTCACGTCCGGCATGATAATCTGAGCTTCGATCTTCCCCGCAGAGTCGACGCAAAGAAGACTTACGAGGCATCGAGGCGCGGAGGACTGGACTACGGCCCAAACTTTCGAGTTTTCGAGCACGCGTTGACGTCCACATCAAGTCCGCATAGAGGTGCTGCCTTCGTCCAGAACAGATGGCGAAACGAGGATTCCGCGTATCGCCCACATCCGATAGTGCTGGATGCATTCTTCCAGCTCCTGACAATCACCGCTGTCGACGGACTTGCTCACGAAGGTCACAAATTTGTACCCACTAAAGTTGGGTCAATAATAATGACGCGCCCCTCCACAGACGCCTTTGCGGTTCTGACGGTTGCGGATGACGTGGAAAAAGGCATAGTTGGGAGTGGGAATGTCCTTGATGACGCGTCTCACACACCGATCATCACTTTATCAGATGTTCATCTCGACCATCTGAGTGCTGATGAGAAACAAAAAGAACAGGTGCAAATTACTGCTCGCTCTGAATGGGTACCGCATATCGATTTTCAGCCGGTTCATGCCCTCCTTGAGCCGGTAAATGAGCTCAGCACTGCCACCCTCGAGCCTGCTTTGGATGAGATTGTCGACATCGCGGCTGAATTATCGTTGCGCTCCTTGGGAGACGCGAGACCTCAGTCGTCCCATATGGAACACTACGGCAAATTACTCATGAACATGAGCTCCCAGGCCCTCAAAAGTCAAGACGAGTCAACTTTGAAACACCAGATGAGCTCCATAGCCCGATCAGTTGGGGAGCCCTCAGGAGTGCGCGTTGTCGAAGCTATCAGCAGTGTTTGTGAGAACACCAAAGCACTCATGCTGGGCGAATTGTCAACTTCTGATTTACCAGACTGGGACGACTCCCTGGCAACGATCCATGAGCTGCTGCGTGGGTTCGATTGTTCCAAGTTTCTGGCAACTCTAGCACACACCAAGCCTAATCTACGTGTCCTGGAGCTGGAAGCCTCAGGATCAGCAACGCCAGGCTATCTACGTCAACTGAGGCGTGATGACGGCCAGGCCCTTTATTCATGCTATATGGCCACCAGCTCATCTACCCAGACTGTCACCAAGCTACAGGACCAATTCAAAGGAACCACCAACTTTGAAGCAACACTGTTCAATACGAACCTCGACCCCTCCTCTCAGGGGCTTGCAGGCCGCCACTTCGATCTCATCATCGCGGACGAGATCCATCGTTCACCGATGGTGGAGCACAGTCTTGCAAACATCCGCAAGCTCCTGGCTCCAGACGGTCAGCTCCTTCTTCAGACACCTCGGCCAGGTTTGAAATGGCTACAGTATGTGTTTGGTACACAGGCCTGGTGGTGGTGTGGTGTGGACGACGGTCGCCCAAACGAGCCATTCGTCAGTGAAGAAAGATGGGCCTCGCTATTGAACACTGCCGGATTTCAGAGTGCACCTACTTTGACTTCCGACTCCTGCGGCCATCCTTCGTTCAGCAGCGTCATTATAGCAAGGGCTGAACAACTTTCAGCGCCAACGAAACAAGTGACTCTCATCTGTAGTGACAAACTTGACGGGCCGTCAGATTTTGCCTCGCAGTTGGAAGCTGGCGGATTCACCGTTTCATGCCGCTCCGTCACGGAGTCGTGTCCAGAGGCACAAGGCGACATCATTTTCCTTGAGCAAGCTGCCCCTTTGTTCAAAGGAATGGACGCATGTCTGTTCGAATGGATCAAGGCCCTGGCGGAAGAAGCGAGTCGCACCGGCGTCGGTCTTTTCTGGGTGACAAAGGAGTCCTCGGTGTGTTGCGCCCAGCCGGAATACGGGTCTGTCGTTGGACTCGCTCGTGCACTGAGGCAGGAGATGTCCGTGGACTTCGCCGTCTGTGAGGTGGACGACATGGCACAATCTGCAGGTCTGGTCTTGCAGGCTTTCACCAAGTTCCACGACCGGCAGCGAGAGGCGGATACCGAGATGGGACCAGACTTTGAGTATTCTATCCATGACAAGGTCACACGTGTGCATCGGATATTTCCTTTCCAAATGGATTCGGACGTCACGCACACGGGTCGGGATGAAGAAGCAGTACTCCAAATTGGGCGGCCTGGCCGGTTGGAAACGCTACACTGGTCCGCTATGCTTGCGCCATCACTTCAAGCAAAGGAAGTGGAGATCGAGGTTCATGCGACCGGACTCAATTTTCGAGTAAGTACCTCTGGAGTGTACCAAGAGTATGACCCCGAGACTGACGAATGTTAGGACGTACTCTTGGCGATGGGTCTTGTACAGGGCCCTCAATCGTCATTCGGCCTCGAGATAGCGGGCATCGTGCGCCGTATCGGAACCGATGTGACAAGTGTGCGCGTCGGAGACCGTGTTGTCGCAACTTGTCGTCACGGGTTTGCCACCGTCGACGTGGTCATTGAGGAAACATGCGAGAAGTTGCCAGATGAGCTGAACTTCCGGGACGCAGTTACCATGCCGGTTGCCTTCACCACCGCCATCTATTCCCTGACTGATATTGGGAATTTGGGCAAGGGACAGGTATGATGATTCTTCAGCCAACCATTCTGAGACGCCAACGTGCAGACATTGACAGAATGAACAGAGCATTCTCATTCATAGCGGCGCTGGAGGGGTCGGGCTGGCGGCTATCCAAGTGGCCAACATGCTTGGAGCTGAGATCTACACCACCGTGAGTAGCGAGGAAAAGGTGAAGTATCTCATGGAGACATTTGGAATTGCTCGAAATCGCATCTTCAACTCACGAAACGCATCTTTTGCCGATGACCTTCTAAGAGAGACCGGAGGCCGAGGAGCTGATCTGGTGCTCAATTCCCTGGGTGGAGAGCTGCTCCATACAACATGGCGCCGCTGCGTTGCCAAATGGGGTACCATGGTGGAGATCGGGAAGAGAGACTTGATCGAGGTCGGAAAGTTGGACATGGATGTGTTCCTTGCGAATCGAAGCTATCGATGTGTGGACATGTTCGAGATGGGGATCGAAAGGCCGGACATCACAAAGAGGTAAGTGTTCGCCACGGCCAAGGTGTTCTGGGCAACACACTGCCCGAGAATGTGCTTTCAACTCGATGCTGATTTCAGATCGTCTCTACAAAGGTCATTACGAGCTATGATGGAATATTACCGCCATGGGCTTATTAAGCCCATTCGTCTCGCCGAGGTGATCAAGGCCGCCGATGTCGTTGAGTCATTCCGATACATGCAACGGGGGCAACACATCGGCAAAGTCGTCATTGAAATCCGAGACGATGAAGGCTGTCTACAGATAGGTGATTTGAAGAGCATGCCCGTCAAAAAGGCCGTCAGCTTGAATGGTAACGGCTCCTACCTCATAGTTGGTGGACTCGGCGGCCTTGGAAAAGCTGTCTCAGTCTGGCTGGCCCAACATGGTGCTCGGCATCTGGCTTTTCTGTCTCGGAGCGCTGGACGTGGCGAGCATGACCAAGAATTTGCTCGGGAAATCGAGAGCATGGGATGTTCTGTGCAGTTTATACGGGGCAGCGTCCTCGACCTCGGTGACGTCGAGCAAGCTATCAGCAAGGCGAGGTCCCGGGGTCCATTGAAAGGCGTTATTCAAATGTCGATGGTCCTACGAGACCAGGCCTTCCGGTCAATGACATTTGAAGAATGGGATGCCGCTAGGAGGCCTAAGATACAAGGCACTTGGAACCTCCATCACGCCTCTGTCGCCAGCAAAGCCGACCTTGACTTCTTTCTTCTATTCAGCTCCGTCTCTGGCGTCCTCGGACAGCCCGGGCAGGCGAACTATGCCAGCGCAAACAGCTTCTTGGACGCCTTTGTCCAATACCGGAAGGGCATGGGCTTACCATGCACCGCTATTGACCTTGGCGCTGTCGAGGATGCCGGCTATCTCACTGAAAACCAAGACCTCTTGCGCAAAATGCAAGGGATGGGCTGGCGGCCTGTCCGGGAGGTGGAGCTACTGGAAGCAATGGATCTCGCTCTGAGTCCCTCGGCATCGACCACTTCAAAGCCTGATGGGATCATTGCCGACAAGAACCGCTTTCTCCTTGGCATTGCCCCTTCTATCCCTCTCAGCAGCCCCAACGCTAGCACACGCCTGAGGCGAGATATCCGTCTTGCTGTCTACCACAACGACCGAAAATCAGACACAGGGGGCAATTCCAAATCCGGTGGCAGCGCACTGGCAGGCTTTCTCGCGCGCGCAAGAGCGGACCCGAAGACGGTCTTGGGGCGAGATGCAGAGCAAGCCGCAAACTTGCTGGCCTTTGAGATTGGCGAGCGTCTGCTCGCGCTCCTTCTGCGCAGTGACGAAGAAGTCGTGATATCGAAGTCGCTGACAGAGCTGGGTTTGGACTCGCTCGTGGCGATTGAACTACGGGCGTGGTGGAAAGGCGCACTTGGATTTGATGTTACTGTGCTGGAGATCTTGGGAATGGGGACGCTGGAAGCACTTGGTCGGAAGGCTGTGGAGAGGCTGAGAGCATTGTATGAGTGATGAGACGGGTGACCTTCTAAGTATTCAGGTGCGCTATGCCCTGTAAAATACGGTTTCTCTGCGTTATTTATTCTACGTTTTTTATTGTTCGAGGTCTGAAGAAATAGAATCTATTGTGTATATTAATCCATTTTCACCTGAAATACAACCAGCAACGCGGCAGGGGGAAAACAGACACAAACACAGCTGAATTGGGATTTTTCACGGACGGGCCTGACACATGCCGCTGTCACTAAACTCCACATATGAAGATAAGAGACAAATATTTTGCACTGCCATCCACTGATCGGATGGATAGTGATGGTGATTGCTGTAGCAGATACTCAGGCAGCAAAATGAGGTCACGCTCAAGCTCAGGCGTCATTTTTGAAGTTTGAAAGGTCTCAAAACTATCAGACACATTTCAGCTGGACCTATGATCCAGTATGAAAAAGTTCCATACTTTTGCCTTAGGCGAGAATAATTTGATTGTGTTCAATTCAGAGAGACAAGGGAGAAACGTGACACACACTTCGTGTGCGACGCTGGATGTGGGTCTCTCAGGTCAGGGATGCGCTGGAACGCAGTGAACCTCAGGTGCTTCAGCAGCTCTCCGCAGACTTGCTTGACACTGTGCCATTGGCCCCGAAGACAAGATCGCTGTCCTTTCAACTAACCACCAATTCAGAAAATGACCGTCTCCAACAACGAACATGTCCAGCGACCAGCTCAGATCTTGTTCACCTGCCATCCCCTGACAGGCCACATCACCCCGGCGCTGCGCGTGGCCGCGGAGCTGCGGCGGCGCGGGTGGCCCGTCTCGTTCCTGGGCCCCACCACGCACCGGCACCGCATCTCAGCGTCGGGCGTCGACTTCATCCCCCTGCAGGGCGAGGCTGACATCGACGACCTGCTCTACTACTCCCCCGACAACCCGGACCCGCCGGTGCCTGCGTACCACTCGCTTCTGTGGTACGAGCGCGCCCTCGTCGACGTGGAGAAACACTGCCTCGAGCCCATCCCGGCGCAATGGCGATGCCTGAAAGAGGCACTGGCCAGCCTGCAGGGGCGCAACCCTAATCTTCCCGTCGTTGTCATATCAGAGGCCTTCTTCTATGGCATCTTGCCTCTATATTTTGGTGCGCCCCTACCGGATGGCATCGAGAAGCCCAGGACGCTATGTGTCTCCGTCACGCCGCCAGCGATCCGCAGCATCGACCTCCCTCCCTTCGGCTACCCCCTCCCATTCTCTCAGTCACCCGAGGGGAGGGCCCGCAACGCACAGATCTGGGAGATCTTCGGGGAGGAGACCTCATCCCTGAAGAAGCTCTTCGACTCAAAGCTGGCCGAGGCCGGAGCAACACGCTTCCCTCCCGGCCCGATCCTCCAAGGGGTAAACTACACAAGCCACGACTCAATCCTGCAGATCGGCGTCCCCAGCTTCGAGTACCCGCGGAGCGACTGGCCCCAGCAATTCCAGTTCCTGGGCTTCCTACCCCTGGCGGCTCCACCGCCCACCGGCTACCCGAACCTGCCCGGCTGGTGGGGCGAGCTGACCGGCACCGAGGAGAAGGTGGTCGTCGTGGCGCAGGGGACGGTCGAGACGGACCCGAACGACCTGATCATCCCCACCATCGAGGCACTGCGTGGGCGGGACGACGTCCTGGTGGTCGTCATTATGGGACGCAAGGGCGCGGCTTTGCCTGAAGACTTCGAGGTGCCTTGTAACGCGCTAGTCACTGACTATCTTCACTACGACGCGGTGCTGCCGCACGCTGATGTCTGGGTGCACAACGGCGGGTATGGGGCCATCACTCACGGTATCGCTCACGGCGTGCCGATGGTGGTGGCTGGTGAAGGCCAAGACAAGCCCGAGAACGTGAGGAGGGTCCGTTTCTCGGGCATTGGGGTAGGTCTTGGGACACCGAGACCTGGTGTCGTAAACTTGAGGGTCAGCTTAGACGCTGTGCTTGGTGACGAAAGATTCAAGACTAGAGTAGAGGTTCTTAGACAGGAGACGGAAGATTTAGACTGCTTCGGGCGCGTCGAGGATGCCATTCTGCAGAGCTGTTCTAGATAGCTTGTCATCAATGTGTATTGCTCTAATGGGGATCTATCAGACCGCTGTCGAATTACTATTCTGCAACTGCCCCATACGTACGCCGGGAGGAGGTACCCTGGTTGCAGGCATCGTCTTGTTCAACTGTCTCAGATTGTTGCGTGCCCATCTGCCCAGTGATATCCAGTACGGTGCGCTCCTCTCTGCCAATTCGAAAAGTTTTCTAAACCAGGCCCAACGCAGTACAAAACCAAAAATGAGCAGCAGCCCTGAAAGGAGCGCTACCACAACCCCAGCGACACTACCGGGGGCCGGTCCGTCTTCTATGCTAAAAATGGATGAAGTGGTGGAGATGAGGCCGAGAAACTGTGAAGGTGTTAGAGGAAAATCATATTGCAACGGCTAGTGAACAGACTGACCGAGGCAGATACTGTGAGAGCAGTGATAAGCACGGCGTTCTTCTGTTGCAGTGCTGCAATCTGATTATTGTTGAGTTGGAGGCCTTTCTCCAGCTATTGTCCGAACAGAGCAGGTCAGTACTCTTCGTTCCTGTGTCTCTGTTCTCCGAATCAGTGTGAAAGGCTCACGAACCTTTTGTGAGAGACCGTGCAGAAGGTCTCGCTGATGATCAAGGTTCTTCCGTAGCACCAGCAAATCTTCAATTTCTTTGTTGATCTCGGATATCAGCATAACAGGCGTTCGTTTTCTCCACGGGAGGTTCTCTAAATTGGTAAAGTAGGCCAGATCGACATCCATGAACCGCATCCATGCATCGACCGTCAGCGATATCTGATATGACATTTGATGTAGCAGTCGTATTGTCTTGTCGAAGAAAACCTGGGTATCCTTATTTAGCACATCATCTGCCAAGCCTTCGCGGTTGTCTGGCTCCGAGAGAAGGTCGTCATGAGTCTTTGGGCAAGAAATCGGTCAGCAGTCCGATGACAAACCAAAAACATACCGTCGCAGATGACTGCTTTCACAGAACCAGTACCTACATGCGGCTCGATCCTCTGCAAGATACGAAAGACTGTGTTGTGCCACTCTCGCTTGACTTGCTTCACCCTGGGTTCCAGAAGTCTCAGGAAATATTCTCGCGGCCTCCACACAGGAGGATCGGCATCGTATTTTCCAGTCAGAGGGTCGAGTCTAGGTCCGTACTGCACTTGATCGATATAGTGTTCCACGCTTTCTTCGTTTTCAGGGCCCTTGTAATAAGTATCGACAAATGCAAAAGCCGTCCAAGACCAGTGATCCACTCCCGTTACAAGTACGGAGATCTGTGCCTCGTATATGCAATCGGCCAAATCGGACGCCTCAGTACGAAAAGGTGCCAACTTCAGGAATTGCAAGTCACCTGTGCGTCTCAGTGGCTTGTTGTTAATCTTGAAGCGTTGGTCCTTGACAAGTTCTGGGCCCTTTTTGCACGCGTAGAACGGAAGATGGAATTCCAAAGCAAAGTTTTGAAATCCCGTCGTCTGGTCAAATGATTAGGCAATATCGTGTTTAGGTGTGTTGGTTGCGTGTGATGGACTCACGGAAACTTGTACGCCAACATGCGGCTTGAGCTCTATGTATCTATATATAAAGTCCCGGAGAAAAGGGGCCAGCATCGGCCCACCCTACGTTTTCCTTCGGCCCACCCACGCTTTTGCTTCCGCCCACCCACATACTTCAAAATAGCTGCGCTGCATACCAAAAAATAAGTACTGCGGGGTAAAACCTAAGAATTCTCCAATTTTACCCCCTATATATATACGCCCTCCGTAGTCTCTATAGCTCTCCATAGCTTCTGCAGCCTCTATAGCCTCTATAGCCTTTGCAGCCTCTGCAGCCTCTGCAGCCTCTGCAGCCTCTGCAGCCCTCTATAGCCCTTTAAGGCTATAAAGGCTGCGAAGGGCTATAAAGGGCTTAGAGGGCTTAGAGGGCTTAGAGGGCTTAAAGTGCTGCAGAGGCTATAGAGGCTGGCAGAGGCTGCAGAGGCTAGCAGAGGCTGCAGAGGCTGCAGAGGCTGCAGAGGCTGCAGAAGCTATAGCAGCTATAGAGGGTAGGGGCGTAAGGGTATGAATGGTAAATAGTGGAGCAATCTTGGCAAATACTTCTTTTTTGGTGTACAGCGCAGCCATTTTGAAGTATGTGGGTGGGCGGACAGAAAAGCGTAGGTGGGCCGAAGGAAAACGTAGGGTGGGCCGATGCTGGCCCGAGAAAAGCAGCTTGAAGTCTGGGCGCAGTAGTGATTATAGCGAGCATGCACCAGCTATCAACATCTGTAACATATCTGTGCCAATTTAGACCACTGAATAAAATCCGTATAGAGCGTCAATCCTACTGACATCAGACGCCGATCCGCGTCCGCTTCATGAGCATTCCTCTGGTTGTTGGATGTGGTGGTCGCAGCAGCACCTCGAGTGGACTGAGATTCCACATGGTATCTCTGCAAGGCCTAGTCAGTTTGAAGCCCTTCTACTAAGAATGATATAAGGGCTGCACAATGGCTAGCACATACCTTCTTGCGCAGCGATTTAAAGAGGTCGCTAGCAGTGAGGGCTCCATCGTGTAGGTTTCTGCGGCATGTCCCTTTGGCGTCTTTTCTCAGACCATCATCATTTCGTTCGTCCAGGAGCACCATTTGCCGTTGAATACGAGCGTCATTCCCAGCTGCTAATATTGATATGTCCGCTGGCAAACAAAATTGTCGGATGGGCATCGCTTGATACAAGAAAGGCCCGGCATCATCAAATATCTCGCCAAAAAATTGAGAAAGGATGTCATCTGTATCTCGGGGAATATCAACATCTGAGTCGGCTTGCGCCCAAAATGGAACATTTTGACCGTTGCGAGACGTTGTCTGAGGCGTGGCGAAGTCTGGATTCCACTCATAACCAAGGCGGGAGGCCACAGCGAGGTCTTGCTTCAGGGACTCCATCACAGGGCATCAACGACTTTCACCTCAGTTGGCAAAATTCTGTGCGAAGGCTACGACCTGACCTTGTGAGGTTCCATGTGGCAGTTACCGCACCGTGCGACGCCACAGCTGATGCAATGGGTAGCAGTATTTGCGTTCATTCCGCCTTGCCCACAGTAACACTTCTTCAGCTGATTAGCAGGATTTCAAGGACAGAGAAGGTTTGAACCCATGTCTACTCACGCAAGTCCAGATGTACACGACTATTGGTCTTCCCTGTTGTTTGGTCTCAGCCAAGCTTCGCAGATCGATTATGCTGTCAGTTCACTGACCATGTTGGTGCTGCCCGGACGGGCGCAGGTATGAAGATGACAGAAGTAGGAGGGGGCTATATCTAGGGCAGGTCGGCCTTGGGCAATCTCTGACTGAGCTCTGAAGGAGACTGATAAGGCTCTCGGGTAACACTCTTCTGTATGCGGTAGTTCGCTGCGCAGCCTGCATATGAAGCCCACAAATAGGATGGGATGTTGATGGCGATCAATATATCAAGGCTGGCGAGACAATGCATGTGCAGGGGAAGCGGCGCTTGGGCACGAGTTGCACGAGATGGCCCCTCATGCGGCAGCCATCGGGCGAGATTCGCCGCTTTCCGGCCTAGCCTGAGGCAGAAATGCTGACAGCTGCCTGGTCAGGTCGTACAGGGCCGCCACATTGTCGATCTGTGCCTTTCTATACCTTTCGATTTTCGCCTTTTTCACTGAAGACCGGCTTACATCTGCTCGAGTGTGACAGACAATATGGACCGCTTCAACGCCGAAGCCACGTCAACTATTTTGAGTAAATCAATTTTGAACCCGCCGTCCCGTCTCAGCGTTTCCTTGGCCACACGGGCAGTAACCCACTCTCTCACATCGCAGCAGGGAACTCAGTCTAAGGTACCACTGTACCAGAAAGAATCAAACCAATTTATTGAGTGGGCAACAATGGGAGTTATGTCTTCTATTAAACCCTATAGGAGCGAAATAGAGGCATTTTACGCTTCGAGAATTCTTTCCAGTGCATAACCATTTCAACCGTCAGGCCCTTTACCAACCGGTACGGCAGGCTTGATTTGTCTTTATCCCACCGCTTTATAAGAAATGCTACGAAATAGCATCCCACAAAAGACGGTATTTCACAAGATATGAGGTGTTCCGGAGAGTACCTTCCCGAGAAGGAGATTCCACGAGACACTATCTTTCATAAGGTAGGAAGCTGTCCAAAGAGGTTGTCCTATAAAGGATGCCCCAAGGTAGAACTGGTCGAGTCTCACGCTAGTCAACTACGAGGTCAGAGCTCATGTCGTCGTCGCCGTCACTTTGGGCCGCGGCCTCCTCGGGCGACATATTTGAATGTGTTGAAGCCAATTTCTTAGTCGGGGCCTCCATTCAAATTCCCATGGATTCGAAATCTCTGTGTGGCTATGCTCATGAAGACACCAAAGCAGCCGCACAATTCAAGGCTTGAAAGTACTATGCCATAAGTATTCAACAGAAGTAAATTTTTGGGGTTCCGGGTCAGAGCAAAATAATATGGTAAACTGTCTTGACTATCCCGAACACTCTGCTTGAAATCACCCTTACTGTCCCTTGTCTTTATGCGAAGGAGGCTTCGGAATTCCCAGAGGGCTCTGGGTGTGATACGAGGTGGCGCTCAAGCCACTGTTCCACTTCGAGCAGTGTTATTCAAGCCCGCTTTTAGCGGCCGGACGCCTGCAGACCGTGTTCCTCCTTCCCGATGCCTAGAATGGATAAGAGCTGAAAATCAAAATAGCTCATACCTTCCACGACACTTTCACCCCCGTGTTGCAGACGTTAAGAAGAGCCTGAGCAAGAGTTGCATCGCAAAATTGGTTGTTATTTTGTGACTCGGAGCGGGATAAATCGCATCCTCCCTGTCGTCTTCTCATTGCCGAACGTACGCGCGGGTGAAGGTTGGGCTTGTCAACTTCTCGAGTACTCACCCACTTCCTAGACCATCCGTTTGCCACCCACATATTTGTGCGCTATCAATGGCCAGGGATTGTCACCAATGTCGAAACATCGTATTCAAGCCTGGGTCTGACCAGCTGGGCTCGGACAGAGGTCTAGATGACTTCGAGGCGGTGATACACCAGGATGTCGCATCGTTAAAGGCGTGTGCTGAACAGCGAAGCTGTCAACTATGCGTCGTCCTATACGGCATGTCCGACCATCGGACACGATTTGGCCGGTCAGAGCGGCAGCCTTCCAGGCTGCACGGGGAATACCCCAAGATCTGTCTCTCTCTTTACTTCTCGAGATATGAAGAGGGGTGGGAAATTTTGGAGGATTAGAGACAGATCGAAGACACCCCGATGGATATTGTTTTCTCACATCCGCTGGGGACGGACGAGATCCGCATTCGAAACCCTCAGGTCATCGCTAGATCAACATGGCGTGCTAGTGAGGTTGCGAGGTCGAACCCAAATCCCAACGCAGACGATGTCGAGGCGTCTCCAGATCCAAAGTCTACCAATACATCCACGGGAAGTGCAGAGACACTCGCGCTCGCCAGACGCTGGATAAATAATTGCTGTAGTATGCACGAAACCTACGAAAAGCGTTCGTCTTCGACACCGCGAATCCCACGACGACTTCTTGATATTACCCGGGTCGTGGACAAAGCTAACGGAGTGGTACATCTGATTAACACGGCAGATCGCATATCTGATGTCTCTGAGATGTTACAATACGTCACACTCAGTCATCGATGGAACCCAACTTACAACTGCTTCACCCTCGCATCCAACATACACGAGCATGAAACACAAGGGATCGAGATGACTCGGCTGCCAAAGACATTCGCAGAGGCATGCGTCACTGTCAAGAAACTGGGCTTGAATTACCTATGGATCGATTCTTAATGCATAATTCAAGACTCAAACGCGGGCAAGGCATTAGAAATACCCAACATGGCCGACTATTATCAGAATGCAGAGCTCAATCTCTCGGCATCAACACAGTCCCTCGCGGGACTCTGGTCCGATCGCGATGGAGAAGCCACAAAACCCTTCAACATCAATGCCACACTCGATCTACCGCAAGGCAGGAAGCGAGTCCTACTTGATCTAGCACCAGTACTCAGGGAAGATAAGTCACATGTCGACTACCGGGGGTGGATACTTCAGGAGAGGATCTTCCCTCGGCGTACGCTCTTCTTCGACCCCTACTGGATCTCCTTCGAGTGCAGCCAGATGAGCGCCTCGAAATCGTGTCCCGACGGGATAGAACTGACCGCTTCGCTTGGCCCGGTCACTGTCGAGTCCGCCATGGGTACCAAGCTCGACAGGGACTGCACTCTGACCATTATAGGGGGGGTCATTCGAACGGCAGATGCTATGAGCCAGACTATTGGGCCGGGTGAGTGAGCCGGGCACCTGTAGGTCTCGAAATGAAATGTCTTTCTAACATGAAGCGCAATACGCAGCTGCCCGCCGACAAATGCTCACGCTGTGGTACCGAATCCTAAACAGATACTACATCCGGCAACTCACCTTCGAGTCCGACCGCCTCAACGCAATCTCAGGCCTAGCCGAGCGCCTGTCCCGCATCACAGGCGACGAGTACATCCGCGGGATGTGGAAGAGTAACCTCGTCGAGTGCCTGCAGTGGCGGGCCGTCTTCAAGAACCGAGGAAGGGATATAATCCGCCAGAAGTGCCACCGCGCCCCGACCTGGTCCTGGGCTAGCTGCGAGCTGCCCCCCGGGGCAGAGTTCTCCATGATCACCAACGACTATGAGACCAGGCCCAAGAACCTGACTGCCATCAGGATCCTGGATGTCATGTGGCAGTGCAAGCGCGCGAACCGGTTTGGGAGCCTGAGCAAGGCTAGTCTTACAATCATGGGGCGACCTCTCCGCGGGTTTGCTGACCCGGGCGAGAAGGCTCCGGTCTTTGAGGAGGCCTGGGTCACCATGGATGAGAACATTGAGGAGCTTCCAGCGCGGAAGCGAACCAGGGCGAAGGGGAGACCAGCGTGCCCGACCGAGCATTTTGTAGTGGTTCGTGGGAAGACAAAGTCAGGAGAGCGGACGGAGATGGTTTCTCAAGTGACTCCGGATACTTCGGATCAGAAAGTCGAGGGTTACGTTCACCTGCTGCCAGTGGCTGAGAGCCGGGCCGTTGAATGTGGACACAGCCTGTTTTGCCTGACTCTGAGGGAGACCAGCCCGGGAGTATTCGAACGCATAGGGTCGTCGCTGTCTTGGTCCTGTTACGTGATCAAGGTGCCAGAAAGGAAGATGAT
Source organism: Diaporthe vaccinii (assembly GCA_039880775.1). NCBI lineage: Eukaryota > Fungi > Ascomycota > Sordariomycetes > Diaporthales > Diaporthaceae > Diaporthe > Diaporthe vaccinii. The sequence continues at coordinate 804,539 of JBCEDN010000015.1, read as the reverse complement.
TCTAGTCTGAAATTAATGGTTATGGTATCGCATAGAAGATAGTGCACAGGTTCGACGCATCCAAAAAATCAAGCACATCTCTGTTTTTGTGCATCCCTGTTCCAGTCCTACAGACTCGCCTCCGCTGCAGCAAATGCCTCGTCGTAGATCACCAGTGCTTTTTCGACGTCCTCCTTAGAGATGTTAGCTGGTGGAACAACATGTACCCTGTTCTCGACAAAGAATGAGATTAAGCCCCTCTTCTGACTCTCGCTCTTGATCTTCGCGATCACGTCCGCGGTAACCGGCTTCTTGGTGATTGGATCTGAGACAAGGTCCAATGCCCAGAACACTCCCAGTCCTCGCACGTCCCCAATTATCCGATACTTCTCTGCGAGCTTGCGCAGACCAGGGCCCAGGACGTCCTTTCCGATGGCGGTCGCGTGCTCCAGGATCCGCTCGTCCTCCTGAGCCTGGATCGTGGCAACGATAGCCGCCATGGCGAGCGGGTGTCCCGAGTAGGTCAGACCTCCTAGATACACACGCTCGTCAAAGGCGTGCGATATGGTCTGGGAAATGATGACGCCTCCGGCGGGAACGTAGCCGCCGTTGACACCCTTTGCGAACGTGACCAGGTCAGGGGTGATGCCCTCCGGGTTCAATTCTTCGTTCTGCCACGCGAACCAGTCACCTGTGCGTCCGAAGCCCGCCATTACCTCGTCACAGATCATCACGATTCCGAACTCGTCGCACAGCTTCCGCACCCCAGCAAGCCACCCAGTCGGAGGTACTATGACGCCCGCCGTCCCAGAAATGGTCTCCAGGATGACGGCTGCGATAGAGGCTGGGCCCTCGCACTCGATAACCCTCCGGAGATGATGCAGCGCCCGCTCTGTCTCCTGCTCGGGCGACGTCGACCAGAACTCGGATCTGTAGGGGTACGGGCCGAAGAAGTGGGTGTGGCCGCGCGCGAATTGGTTCGGGACCCGGCGGAAGTCACCTGTCGCAACGATGGCTGATCCCGTGCTGCCGTGGTAGCTGCGGTAGGTGGACAGCACCGTGTCTCTGCCGGTCGTCAGCCTCGCCATGCGAATGGCATTCTCGTTGGCGTCAGCGCCGCCGTTGGTGAAGAAGACCTTGTGGAAGAACTTGTCGGCGGGGTGTAACCCATTGGCGTGCTTGAGGATCAGCTCGGCGGCCTTTCCGCGGGCGAGATTGGCATGTGCCGGTGCTACTGTGGCCAGTGTCTCTGCTTGCTGCTTGATAGCGGCAACGACCTTGGGGTGGCTGTGTCCGATATTGGTGTACACGAGCTGACAGGAGAAGTCAAGGTAGCGCTTCCCCGAGTAGTCCCAGACCTCGCTGCCCGATGCTCCTGCGATGGGCAGCGGGTTGAGTGCTGCCTGGGCACTCCATGAGTGGAAGACATTGGCACGATCAAGCTGGTAGGTGAGATCGCCGAGCTCCTCAGAAGTCGGCGTGACGCTGCCCATCTTTTCGATATACCTTGGTGATAAGTGGTTTACTGTTTGTCGCGGGCGTGAGTGAGCTTCTTGTTTGGTGCCGAGGACTGGTACGAGTCTAGATCAGCTCCGAGGACTTCAAGAAAAAGAAGCAAGCAGGACAGATATGACACACTGCTCCCGACATCGCATTGTCCCCGGCGGAATGTGGCACAGGGCGAGGCCTGGGTCTCCAAGATCGCCCGGGCTACAACCCGGGAAGGTGCCGGCACGGACTAGGACGCGAAGGAGATAAGATTCAAGACCCATGTCACTCCCGATCCGCCCTTGCCATTTCCCCATCAGATTGCACTAGCATACTTAGGTACTCCGGGTACTTATAGCAAGTGCGTGCTCGCCGGTTCCCCACAACAACCGATGTTACAACGTCTCTGGCGGTTGGGTAATATCAGACACCTCAATCCCACTCTCGATTCCATCTCTCTATACTCTGTCTGAAATCGACTTCAGACTGCCCGAGACGTGGTCAAATGTTGCTGTGACTCGAGACACTGAACCACTTCCCAAAGGCCCCCTGGCATTCTCCACTAACGTGATCCCGACTCGCTCTTGCGTGCTTGAATCACTCCTAATTTTGCAAGCGGACCCCGAGAATCGAACCACACATCCGACAGACATTGGACAAGACAAACTGAAAATGCTACTGTGGTGCCCATACAATACAGAATTACTGCTTCTCACTCCTTCTCGCCGACCAGCAAGTCATTCCGATTGCGAAGCTCGTCTTGGCACTGCTTCTGCTTGTCTTTATATTTCCGTCTGCCATTGAATGGAAGCTATTGATCGAGGGTACACACTATCATGGAGTCACCAATGCCCGGTCAAGGCTCTCTATCAGGATTTGTACATTTCATCGCCTGGTCCGCCTCTTCGGTGGAACGATTTCCTGTGCAGTCTGGCTAGTGGACCACCTTCATTGTCATTGTACTGCTTCCGATCCCGCTACTGCTCTTGGAAGAAATACTGCAGAAGGGCACATCAAGAAGTCTTTGCTTGGATGATTGTCCAACATCTTCGATTAAGGGGCAGTCAATTAATGAACTAATTACCACCCAGGAAGTTGAGAGGAAGTGCCACTTGATTGATTGCACTTCCTCGTGGCTAAATGGAATGAAGATGTCTTGACACTTGGCAAGGGAGATGGATGCTTATGCATTCTGGGCAAGGAAAAACAGCCCTTCTAGCCCAGAAGAAGATTGTCATGCAAAATATTTGGTATCGCTTTTGATATTTCTCTTAGGTATATCTCGTATAGTGTCAGAAGCCAAGACGTAACTAGCCGAGGTGGTGATATCCCCTGCCTGTGGATACATCTCGATATGTACTTTCATGAGGCAACACTTCAAGTGTTGATATGAATGGCTAGACGCCCTGCAATTATGTGAGGGCGTCAATTTCAGAGTATTTCGCAAACTATACAGAGTGCCGCGAAACTCCATAATTACCCTGGGCCAAACATTTCATCAGGTAGCTCTATCCAACATTTGAAGCTAACTTGAAGTGCATGGGCGTGCGGATTATTCTGGCGCATCTTCATACTTGATACAATGCATTTATTACAAGGACAACGGGCCGAGATTCAATCATCCGCTCACCCTTTATGACATTTGTGAGAATATCATAACCGAGTGGGCGAAGCAATGAAATGCAAACGTGTTCTGGGTCCATGCCGCGTCAGCAGATTCGGAGCCGATTCGGCCGACCCGTTGATCCAGGGGTTTCAATCCTTTGGACAAGCTAGAAACTGCATGACCTTCTAGGCTTTGTGCCACTGCACCACAACACGTCTCGCAAACGCGCTGCCAGGCGCACCGTCCATTGTCTTAGCACCGGCCATTGATCACACACCATCGCGATCAGGGAAGAGCCGCGACACAGACTCCCACGCACCTGACTCCTTTCCTTGGCATACGAGAACCTCGGGGGCCGCGATCTCACGGTATATATCCGCGTCAGCTTCCTGTCTGTGCATCTCGAGATGTCGGACAAGAAGAACGACGACTATGTCGTGCCAATGCCTGGCCAGAGCTATGAGCTGAAGCTTGCACCGAGCGCGGCATCGTCGCAGCGCCCTACGAGCCAGCATAGCGATGGGCCATCTCAACCACCGGCGTCCGGCTTGTCCAACAGTTCCAGCGCCTCCATCCTGGGATATTGTTTAGCTTCCATCTCGATGACCGTCGTTAACAAGTACATCGTGTCCGGGAGCGAGTGGAATCTGATGTTCTTGTACCTAGCAATTCAAGTATGTTGTCCAAGCCCAACCTATAAATGTCGTCCGGCGCTGATCCCCCCGGCAGTCAATAGTGTGCATCATCGCGGTTCTGGCGTGTCAGCAGTTGAGGCTGCTCACTTTGGAGCGCTTTGATATTGAGCAAGCGAAGAAATGTACGTCTCAATGGCTCTGGAAGGCGCAAGGATAACACCAGGAGTACTGACTCCCTACAGGGTTTCCCATTTCCGTTCTATTGGTCGCTCAAATTTATACCGGCGGAAAGGCCCTGCAGTTCCTCTCAGTCCCGGTTTTCACCATCTTCAAGAACCTGACCATTATTGTGATCGCCTACGGGGAGGTGCTCTTGTCTGGTGGCCGAGTCACACCTCTTGTGCTCTTCTCGTTCGGCCTCATGGTGTTCAGCTCTATGATCGCTGCCTGGGCAGACGTGAAGGCGGCCACGAGCCCGGATACCCACCCCTCGGAGGCCTCGGACGCCCTCAAGACCCTAAACGCAGGGTACGCATGGATGTTTGCCAATGTCTTCTGCTCGGCCGCGTACGTCCTCGGGAGAGGGCGGATGATCAAGAAGCTGAAGACCAAGGACTGGGACAGTAAGCAATCGCCCCGGCAGACCCCAACAACAACAACCATTTTGCTGACAATTCTGAAAAAAAAAGCCACCTTCTACAACAACCTGCTGAGCATCCCCGTCCTGGTCATCTGCTCCCTCCTCGTCGAGGACTGGTCCTCGGCGAACCTCGCGAGGAACTTCCCCGAGGAGACGCGCCGCAGCCTCGTCATCGGCATGGTGTACTCGGGCCTCGGCGCCGTCGGCATTTCGTACGCGAGCGCCTGGTGCCAGCGCGCGACGTCGTCGACCACCTACTCGATGGTCGGCGCGCTCAACAAGCTCCCGATCGCCATCAGCGGCTTTATCTTCTTCGACGCCCCCGTCACCCTCGGGGGCGTGTCCGCAATCTTCATCGGCTTCGTGAGCGGCATCGTCTACGCCTGGGCCAAGATCAGGGAGAAAGAAATGGCCAAGGTGTCTTTGCCGACGGCGAAGTAAGAGGTCTGGTGGAGATGAGATTGTGCATAAGCTTCGTGCGCCGTCTTTCGCGCGAATTAGACTAGAATGGAGGGTCGTCACTGGCAAGGTAAACGTATGCCAAATTAGATTCTGTAGCATTTCGAAAGAAAATTACAGCCTGTGAAGGCTGTTTCATACTAAAAATTTCTTTCGTGAACTCAGGAGTTGGAAAAAGTCTTGTCCTCCAACAGCATGTGTTATCATACAGATGTGTATGGTTGGTATATATTGTTCATTTGGTGTTGTGTATCATCTCAGAAAGTTCTCATAGTGTTCAAAGTTGACAATGCCCCCTGCCCGCTTCCCAAGGAAATTGCAAAATCATCTATGCATCTCTAACGGTGACAATAATTGTCCCAATTCCACGCGTAGACTGAATGCAACGCCCTCACAACACGGTCTCGAGTTACTCTGCCAGAAGCTTGACCATCTCCTCCCAAACGGCAACAATATCATCCCTCTCCTTGGACCAAACCGCGTTCCCCTCTTCCTGCAGACCTAGATCCCCGCCAATGAAGCACTTCCCAGAGAACTGCCGATCCGGAAACGACAGGTTAACAGTCTTCGCAGGCGCCCTCATCTTGAGCCCCTGGAGTACAACCGCCAACGCCTCGGCGGCCCTACCACCGCCATGCCCGCCATACGACACGACCATGCCGGGCTTGCGCGTCCACTCGTTGAACAGGAAGTCGATGGCGTTCTTGAGCGCCGCGGGGATCCCCCAGTTGTACTGGGGCGTGACGAAGACGAAGGCGTCTAGGGGCGCGATGCGGGCGGACCAGTCGCGCGTGTGCTGGTGGGCGTATCCCGACGGGTCGGTGATGGCCTGGGGGATGCCTGGCTCGTCGAAGAGGGGGAGGTTGAAGGCGGCTATTTCGATGGCTTCCAGGTTTATTGTGTGGCTGCTGCCTGGTCGGGCAGCGAGGTGGGACTCGATTGTCTTATGGACGAAGTCTGCGATCTGGGGCCCGACCCGGGGAGAGCGGGTGCTGCCACAGATGATGCCCACCTTGAAGGTCCTGTTGGCGACACTCATTTTGTTGTCTTGACTCGGCAACTATTATGCTCCTGGTGCAGGTAGAGAAACTTGGTTGTCGTCTCGCTTGAGCACGTTGCTGTTGGAATTGACTTGCGAGGGTTGTGATGTGCTAGAAGAGCCCAGCTTAAGAAAAGAACATTGAGTACACAGATGAGTCAAGAAGAATAGAGTACGTGGTTTTCAAAGAAGGAAGTCTTATGAGCTTTGAGACTGGTTCGAGATCCCGATAGTATTAATACTCGAGATCTAGACAGGCTAGCTCGTGGGCGTCCGGCGTTCAGCGGCGCGACACGCCCGGCGTTTATTAGGGACTCCGGCCCGGGAACCTGCCGTTGACAGAAAAAGGCCGCTCATGCGCTAGACTCACTTGAGCCACGACTCACCATTCCTGAGGGATCGACTCCAGGGACAAGCCTTAGGAAACTCATAGCAAGCTGAACATGTGGGATATGGGCGACTTGGGCTATGATGGAAGAGAAGTTAATCACAACGAAGAGACATTCCATACAATTGCTGCGAGTTGATGTCCTCCCTAATCCTGTCGATGACAAGCTGCAGCCAAGGTGGAGAGCGTTCCCAGGGAGACTCAGGAGCTGTCACCCTTGCAGGCGAGGGGCAGAAGGATTGATTCCCTGTCATGGAATGTTCCGTAGTCTGGTCGTCATTTTTGATGATTCGTTGAAACACCGCCTCACGCCCAGTGGAAGGGCGCACGTAAGCATGTGTATCCCAAACGACTTTCTGCTATTCTATCCTTGACTCAAATATTTAGGTCAGGGTCGATAGTATTCTCACGGGCCTTCTAGAGCGGGAAAGTGAAGAGACTGACCACTCAGATAGATGGAAACTCAATTACGGGGAGAAAAACGAGCTCGGGAAGCGGAGACTCTGTTCAGATGAATTGTATTCATTTCTCTTTAATAAACTTTGTGAGCAATTTGGAGCAGTCTTCTAAGAGCATGATGCCACTGGTGCAGGTTGGTGGCCACACAGGCTCGCTGCTCTTGGTCCAGCTCTTTCGAGCCTGCTGTCCCGCGGCAAGGAGAAGCAGCAGTTCGAAGCTCCCAGCTCCCAGTACCCAGCAGCTGGGGTGGCGTCCTGCTTGTTAGACTACATGTGCCCTGCAGATTCGTGATTTGTCATTGCGCCGTTGGCTGCAGCTCCAAATGCTCGAAACGGAGGCGACGGCCAATGCGGCAAGACGTCACGACTTCATCTGAATGATTGATGCAATTGTCCCGGCCATAACCATAAGTCTCGCAGGATTTCACTTTCGGTTCTGTATTGCCGTTCTTCTTACACAACAACCCCACTAAATATATAACCACAACAGACCGTCAAACTGTCTTCCCCCACAGAATCCGACCAACCTCGAACCCCTCCGCCACCAAATTCAGAACCCCGCCAAGGCCAGACCCTCCAGCCGCAGACCCTTATCGCCCTCATAGTCGCCTTCCTCGCCGTGACGGCAACAATGACATCCGCCATGCCCGGCTTCATCGCCCGGCTGACCCGGCCCTTCACCACGGCCACCTCGCTCGGCATCTCGGCCGAGAACGGCGCCGCGGCCGCCATCCCCGAGGGCGCGCAGAAGGCCACGGTAGCGGCGGGCTGCTTCTGGGGCGTCGAGCACATCTACCGCAAGCACTTCGAGGGCAAGGGGCTGTACGACGCGCGCGTGGGCTACATCGGCGGCGACACCAACAACCCGAGCTACCGGGCGGTGTGCTCGGGAAGCACAGGACGTGAGTAACCTCGCCATCTGGGTAAGGGGGCATGGGAGATTTCACGTGAGATGTATTGACGTGCGAGACATCCGCCAGACGCCGAGGCGACACAGATCACCTTCGACCCGTCGCGCGTGACCTACCGCGAGCTCCTCGAGTTCTTCTACCGCATCCACGACCCCACGACGCGCAACAGGCAGGGCAACGACGCCGGCACGCAGTACCGGAGCGGCATCTTCTTCCACGGGCCGGAGCAGGAGGCCGTCGCGAAGGAGGTCACGGCCGCCGCCGACGCGCAGTGGTTCGGCGGGCCCGGCAAGGTCACCACCCAGGTCGTCGCCGCGGGCCAGTGGTGGGACGCAGAGGACTACCACCAGCTGTACCTCGACAAGAACCCCTCCGGCTACCAGTGCCCCACCCACTATCTGCGGGACTTCCCACCGCTGAAGTAGTTGTGCTATTCGAGTCTGCTGGATGGGTACGATGATGGAACAAAATACAGTAAAATAAAATGTCTAGTCATGAACATATATGATCAACGTCACGTTCTCTTACAGTCCATGTGGAAGTTGAAGATCTGATTTTACTTGATTGATATGGTGCGGTGCACACTGAATACCTAATGCTATGGATTGGTGCTCTACAGCACCACTAAGGGGAGAGGGGAGAGTAATTAAATCCCACGTAGCAGAAAACCTTTTGAAGTCCCAGTACAGCTCCATGGCAATATGCGTTGCCGAGACGTGCTTGCCTCAATTGCTAACGCTTTACTTCCTCCTGTTCTGCTGCATCATCAGGATCTGAACCATCCGGATGAAGATGTTCAGGAAGTCCAGCTCCAGCGAGATGCTCTCGTTGACCGGGTCCCGCTTGATCACGCCCCGCTCGGCAAGTCGTGCGTGGTGGAGCACCTTCTGCACATCGTAGAGCGTGAAGCCACCAAACACAGCCAGTCCTCCGTACAGCCAGATGTTCTCGGTAAAAGCCAGGGTTCGGACGGCGGTCGCGGGGATGATCAGTGGCGCGAGGCCAGAGGCCATGACAATACCGGCGCCGGCAAGGAGGGGCCCGCCGATGTAAAGGTACTTCTCCTGCTTGGCTGTCGCGCCGACGAAGGAGATGGAGCCCATCATGGCCACGGTGTACAGGCCTGCGCGGGCGAGGAGGGCGCCGGGGGCGAAGGCGATGAGGGGGGCGATGAAGGCGGCTTGAGTGGCGTTGAAGGCGGTCCAGAGTGCGTACTTGGGGATGTAGCTGTTCACAATATTGTCAGAGCCTATGCGGCCATTGTCGGATATCCAGGACTTAAGAGGCGCAACTTACTTGTCAGGCTCGATGGCCCTAGTTCCAATCATGGTGCCGAAGCTCAGCGCCAGGCCACCGATCGCAACAACCCAGGGGTTCGTCACCATCAACCTGTAGACGAACCCGCTCTGCACCATCTGCCGCGCCGTGAGCCCGATAATGCCGATACCCAGACCAGTGTGCATGAAGGTGTTGTTGAGGTACGACCGCTCAAAGGCAGGCATGCCGCCGTCCTCGCGGGTATCCCGGTTGAAGACAGCGTTGATGGCGACGAGGGTGCCGCCGAAGATGGCACCGCCGACGAGCAGTTTCCGCATGGCCGAGGCATTGTCTGCTGGGGCCGCTTGGCTCTGGTAGCCGCGCTTGCTGCCGGCGGCGACGAGGCGGGCCGTGAGGGAGGTATTTGGTGCGGACCGCGCGAGTGACGAGGTCAGCAGAGTGTTCTTGCTCGTGAAGAAGGCATTTTGTTGTCGGCTGGAGCGGTGAAATGCGCGCGTGGCGATGGCGGAGCTGGAAGAGGTCTTTGCCACCGTTTGTGAGAGCTGAGGGAGGCGGGCTGCCAGGCGGGCTGGGCCCTGCCGTATTGTTATCGTGAACGACATTGGCGCTGTGGTCTGTGAGTGAGACAGAAATTACGAGGGGAAAGGAAAAGGTGACAAGAATCTTGTATCACAGATGGTTGAAGATGAGGAGGGAACGAAGTTTGACGATGTTTGGTAATGACGTTCGCCAAATGGAAGCTTCGGCGGAGAACCACCGCAAAGTCCGGGTGGCCCAAGCTTCCAACCGCAATATGTACGTAAGCGGGGATGCTAGAACCGCATCGAATTGAGGGTTGACGGCTACCTGCATCAAGCAAGCTCCTGGGCAACGTGCCTTTCCCTATTCAACGCTGTCAAGATTCAATTCCTTCGTGGCTGAGCTTGGCAAACCCGATGCAAGCCACTCTATCATCGTTGCGATCGACCGTGGCAAGTGGTACTGGACAACGCCGGTGCGTGCCCTTGATTGACGGCGCTCGACTTGCGACGATCCTGCTGCACGCCAAGACGCCCCATCTGGTCAGCAAAGCAACCTCTCCACGATGTCTATTCCTCACGTCAACATTTTTTCGTGATTTTGGGACGTACACGGCTGTGAGTAGATCTTGATCCTGGGGAGCTCCGTGCCAAATATGGAAATTTCAAGCAAGGGGCCCCAGCGTCATCGGCTTTGCTACGTCAACTTATCCTCCAAAACATCACCGAAGCGGGCGTACTGCCATTTTGCGCGACCGGACCCTCAGCTCGTTGCTACTCCGGTATCAGCCAGTGGCCCATCTGCCGCGGGCTGGAGTGCCTCCGCCTACAATGCCAAGCATTCATGCGACCAAACACTGCACAGTTTTAACCTGCTTCGGGAGCTCCTCACGATCGGGACCACTCAGATACTCCATGTCGAAAGCTTGTGTTAGCTGCATCATTGGATGACACCTGATGCTCCGAGGCTGGCTTGTGAGCCGGACGTGACGCTGGTGGTTTTGGATGCAACTGCAAGTCCTCGCCGGCACGCTAGGTAACCGCCCAGCCTGGCACATGGGAAATTAGCAGTCTTTCTAGGTGCTGTGCTCCCCCATCGTTGCTTATTATCCTGTTGTTCTTATCTCTACTTCGTCAGGTCGAGTTGACAGGACTACCATAACAGACGTCCACTCTGTTGGCCCTTCTCATTGTGGTCTCTTAACGGTCTCCTTTCTCCCGTACTTCACTACCATAGCCCGCCTGTCTACTGCTGCTTATCAACCTGCTCATAGGCCGCGATTATTCTACTTACAGGCTGATCGTGTTGTGCCTCGAAAACCTCCGGCGATATGAAGATTTACTCATTTCAGCTTATCATCTGGGCTATGTTCGCCGCAGCCATGGCCGCGCCGATCCGCGAGCAAATCCCCATCGGCGACGAGGAGCTGACGAGAGCCATCGAACAAGGCGACGACCCAGACCTGGCCGAGTTCGCCTTCCGCCTTCGAACTTCAACGGGTGGGCCTAAGATTCAGAATGCGAGACCATCTCTTGGATCAAGCAATGTCGAATCAAAAGGCCCCGAGAGAGTGCTCGGGCAGGGAGGTGGATCTTGCTTCTGCTCTGGTGGCTCGGTGTGCTGTCGGCAGGGTGGAGGTGCCATTGACTGTGGCTTTGGGCTTTGTGGCATCTGAGACCGAGATCATCGCATGAACAACAGGACGACTCACGAAACGATTCACAAGTTGGAATAAACCAGCCGTTGCTTACGAAACGCGGCTCTGCGGCGGAGGGCCTTACGGCAGGAATGGTAAAGACGGATCCTCATATTCCCGCCGACCGTCCAGCAACCTTGGCTTTGAAGATATCGCGTCTGTTCCACGAGGGACAGCGGACTACGATCATTCACCCAGAGACCAGCCCTTTCGCGCTCAACGCTCGACCGTGGATGAAGACAGACTTCACAAGGTTGTCAACGGGGTTCCGTTACTGGTTGAGCCCGCCCCGACGAAACCTTTTGCATAACGACGATGACATCGCTGCGGAACCACCTGCCCTTAACGACCGGAACACGGATGGTTTCTGCGGGGCGGAGAAGGGCTGGCCTAGCGGCAGGCAAGGAGAGCGAGACCGGGGCAGTGGTGCTCCGGAAGTGAAGCGCGTCATAGCTAGAGGCACCTGGCCTCACGTGAGGTCTTGGCTGCTACTTTGTGCTGTGTTGCAACGGTGGCTTTGAGTCAAGGCATTTTGGGGCAGAGGGGACCAGCATCTGGGGAGAGTGCGGGGCGCAATCTGGAGCTCGGGACGTCTGTGAGAGGCTTGAATAGCTCGCGTATGCTAGAGGGAAGCCTCCGGTTCTATTTCAACCAGATGCGAATGTCATCCAAAGAAGAGAGACATCTCGTTCCAGACTTGCAACCCGGTGTGGAAGGGGATGGTGACGGAAACGATGCAACTTAGGAGCGGCCGGGGAAGAGAGAGGACTCATCTGTGACGAGGAACAGCTTGGGTGATGTCAAAGCATGTGATGTCCGCCCAAGGTGGAGGACCAGCCACGTAGGCAGCGAACAGGTAGCCTATTCGAGTCATGAAATCTCTCAGTAGCCCGGCAACACGCCTTGAGCTTGGTGATCATGGAGGAAATGCAGCAGGTGTTCTCTGAGAGTGTAGAGCGGCAGCGTCACCGAAATTCCGAGAGCCGGGCTGGGCCCAATCGGCTCTGCTTGCCCGGCATACCCACATGGTTTTTAGGTTCTGCAGCCCTCGTGCTTGGGGCAAGGGGTTGCAGGAGATTCATGGGTGTAGCTGTTGGCTGGGTTGGCTTGAGACCTAGTGGAAGTCATTGCCCTTGCCACCATGAACCCATCTCTGTGCGTCGATTGTCCCTGGCCACCATGCAACAAATCTAGACGACCTGCTGTTGCCACCGGCTGTCACCGTGCCTGAGCGTTGAGCGTTCTTGTGTCTGTTTGATCACCTCGACAGAAAGATGGTGGACATAATCCAGTTTGTTACTGGTCGGAGAGGTTGGAGAAAGCCGCATACGAGCATTCAGGGCAGAACCCTCCGTCGTTGATGAGCCGGCGGGCAGGAAGATAGGCAGGAGGAAAGAGCCGAGAAAGAAAGAACAGACCGACAGTGACAACACGGCCCCCGAAGCACGGACCAGGCGCTAGAAGTGTTCTAGAAAACGGCCCGCCAGCGCGGCCCCTGCCTGCCCTGGTGCGTCCAGGACGAGGGATGGGGTCCCTGGCATGGGAGCACCAAACTCTCCTCAACGTGCAGCAAAATGCGCCCGAGACATTGATTCAGCCAGCCAGCCAGCCAGCCATCAAGCAAGCGTTGGAGACACAGGACGAAGCAGCAAGTCGTATCCGAAGACCGCACTTCTGCTGCCTCTGCTTTCATAAAGCGTGCCCTGAATGGAAATAGCCAATCCAGCCTGTCTGGATTGGACGGACTGTAGCAATCGGTGGGGACCTTGGTCGAAGCACCCGGACTGGCCCGCAACCGTGGTCCCGACTCCCGTTTGGCACTCAGACGCTTCTGCTGGTGTGTGCGATGCCCGTACTGACAAAACAAATTCCCAGGCGCGATTGCTATACTAGATGCATAACACAACACAATCCATTTTCAAGAGCCTTCGCTCCGGGACTACAGTCTTACAACATATTTGACTTCCATTGCCAGCCAGCCAGGAAGGAGCCTGAGATGAAGATCGCAGCCAGCAGAGCTCAAAGGAAAAAAAGGCTCAGGGTCTTGCAGGCTCATGGCCACAGCGCACCCGGGGGCCAGGGACCAGCTTGCTCACCGACATTTGAGACCCTTCGCTTTCCCTAAAACGCACATTGGCAAAAGAGGGGTCCAATGAAGCTCAACTCGACAGGGCAGGCAGGCGTCGGGGTGCCCTTCCGTACCTTTTTTTTTTTTTTTTTGGTCCTCTCGCCTTCTCGTCGATGGGAGGGAGTCTGTGATGGCCTCGCGTCGGCACTCAAGTTAGTCAGATGTGGCGATTGATCTACCGAGTCTACATACGGCAGCTCTTATGCACGTCTGCTTATTATTTCCCGAGGCCCTTATCTGGGTACGACCGTGACAGGAGATACTCCAGATAGACTGCGTGCTGTGCTGTACGAGGGAGGCACAGGTGGCCGGGATCCCACGCACATCAGCCCAATCGAAGCTCAACCTGCCCTAGTGGGCTTAGCCACAGCCGGCACTTGCAGCTCTGCTTCTTCTGTGCTTCCACGTCTCTTCTCGCCGGGCCTTGCATCCTTCCAGGCCTTCTAGCACGCCTTCTAGAAGCCCACCGGCCTGGGTTCCTTGGGGTTCCTTGGGGTCCCTTGGGGGTCAATCAGCCCATTGGGCCACCAACAGGGCCGCCTGTGCTGCCTGGGTAGCTCGCTAAGCTTTGCTTTTGGCTCCCAGTGCAACCCGCCCTGCTCGGTCATCATGCGCTCCGAGCTTCTGGGGGGCCCGGCCCTGCAGTCCCAAGGGTCGAGCCCAGACAACCGTCCAACGACATTGCTGGCATCCAAGCAGGAGACCCAGCCGTTGTTGGAGACGTCGCGCCGGGCCACCCAGATGTCAGGGCGCGCATGTTCACTTGTTGCGTGCGGCCGTGAGTGGGAGGGAGTTGGAGTGGGAGAGCAAGTGGGAGAGAGCGACAAGGACTTACCCACAAGCACAGACCTGATCCCACTCGCCCACACACACCAGTTCATGGGAGAGAGGGTGGTGTAGTCGATGGGAAAGACCGACACACACACATACACAAACATGCACACAGACAGACTACCGTAGACCGTACAATCTGGATAGGTAGTCAAGGTTCACCGGTGGGGTATCATCCAGCAAGGAGGGTTTTGTTTTTCCCTCGCAGACCTTCTCTCGCGTCTGCTCTGCTCTAACCTGCTCTGCTCTGCTCTGCTCGTCTGTACCCCGAACTATTCTCGCGTCTGCTTCCCTCCCGCCAGTCCCCTCCCCCATCGCCCCTCCTACCTGTCTGGCCTGGCCTTCAGTTTTGAACCGAAGACCGACTCTGAAACATAGGGAAGACTCCTCGGCAGACTCTGGGCGATACCTCCTCTCCGATCCCTGGAGTGGTCTCAACTGGTACCTGAGGTGATCTGGTCTGGTCTGATCTGGATTGAACCGAGCTACAGTCTTGCGCCTGTTGCTTGTCATCCATCTGGGGCCCAGCACCGTGGAGACCGTTACCGCTATTACAACCCACCGCCAACACCCTCCCCGGTCCTCGAAAACACCAGACCACTTCTTCCCAGGACCTGGTGGCAAAAAGACTCCTATTCCCTCGATCTCAGATCCTCAACTGCAACCGCCACTCTACATCCCTGGCGTGCCTCAATCGACATCCCATCCAAGGAAGGCAGCACTTGATCGCCTCACGCGCAGCTGTGCAACCCCTGCCACCAACCTCTACCTCTCCCTCCCCCACCGCTCCCGTCAAGTCGCGCTTCGACTGCAACAGGCCGTGTAGCTGGAAAGCTTGATCGCGCGCCCAGGAAGGAGAGCGCACAATACCTGAGAGCTTGGGAAGCTGCATTTCGAAGAAGTGCGCTCTGAGCCGTCACGCGACAGGCGACAGGCGACAGCCAACACGCAAAGCCGCAGACAGCTTGGGGGCTTGTTGTTTCATGCAGCCTACCCACCGCGCCTTTCTGCGTCTGAGAAGGGCATCTTCCTATTCCTAGCTCTGAGACAAACAGCTTGACAAGGGTCCCCAAAGATTGAAAGAACCCCAGGAGGACATCTACCCATCTGTCTCTGCGGCACCTCATCTCTCTCGTGGACAACCCGACTGGTATCTCTGATTCCCTTTGCCCGTCAATCAAGCAAGGGTGGAGAGGGCACCGACAGCCTGGCGTTCCCGGCCCCACGTCTCATCAGAACACAGGCACAGGCACAGACACAGGTCAGGCACAGGCACGCTCCCGCGAAACACAGCAACGTCAAATCGGCCGTCTGAGCGCAAGAGAGACATCAACGCAACCCAACCAAAGCAGACCAAACCCAACCTGACAAGCCCCAGAACACCCCAGAGAGCCGGCCCTGCTAACGCCAATCATTTCTGTTCGAGCGTGTGCATGCAGCTGCTGGGCAAGCTCCCACTACCCACTGACAACCGCCCGCTCGCCCCTCGCCTCGGCCATCCTACCTTATCGCCTGCTAGCCCGTCGATCGCCGTCGCAGTTGCACCACACATAGTCTACACATACACACACATACCTTGTCATTCTGGTCCTGTGACACCTCGAGCTTGAGACTGCCCCTCCTCCTCCACGACCACCACCATCGCAAGCTCCATAGTCTCGGCTACATGCGATTCTCCCCTCGCAACTAAGACTTCCCTCCAGCCTCCAGTCCTCAGAGCTCGCCCTGCACCCCTGCGACGGTTTTCGACGAGACTGACAGCTAGGCACGGGTCATTGCTCCCGTGAGCTCGTTCCCCACAAGCATCCCTTGCGGTTTAAAGCTAGGCCCGCCCAACGGCGCCTTCTGTACGTTTCAAACAACCCAGTTCGAACTTGGCTCCTTTCCCCACGAGGTCTAGGTAGCTCTCGGCCCGAGAGGCCTGAGGTCTGAGCATTGGATGCTGACCAGACCTCCGATCATAGGGCCCAACACGCCGTGGAGCTCGAGGTCCTTGAGGCCCAGATAGCCAGAGCCAACCAGCGCGTTCTGTACCCAATCCCCCCATCCGAGACCTTGTCAACGTTCCACGACAGGCCGAGCCCACGTCGCGCGTACGGCCGGAGTCTTTTTTTTCTCTCCTTCGACTCAGCAGCTCTTGGTCTGTACCATCACACCGGAGCCAGTCAACACCGCTGAGCGCGCAGCTCTCTGGTGGGCATCCCAACACTCAGCTGTTGGCACGACCACCTATACTTTCCCACCGTCCTTCGAGTCGATCACACGAGACTGCGAAAACGTCGATCCTTCCCTTTGACGGCTTGTGCGTCTGGCGTCGGTGCTGAGGTGCCAATAAATACCCAAAACAGGTCTTGCTAGGCATGAATTGGGCCCACGAATACCAATTCGATCATACAGCCGGAAACAGGACAAGCACACGAGCTATTTCCTTCCTCACGATCAAATACGGGGAAGTAGGCGGGTACACAGCGCAGCAACTCTCCAAGAACCGATTTGACAATTACACAATACTTCGCATGGAAGCGCTACCCGGCCGTACATCTGGTCAAAGCGGTGGAAGGTAGCTACGCGTCCCCACGAGGCTGGTCTGAGCTTGGAGGAGACAAGAGACCAAGCTTTCGTCATGAGACGTAGTCGAGTCTCGACCCCTCCGCCATCGCCCTACAGGGCGCTGGCCCACCATCATGCTCAAAATGGCCAGCAACTTTCGGGCTCCGTGTCCTCCATGATCAGGTCGTTCAACGTTGAGACCAACCCCAGTCGGCCGATCCGCCCATCGCCTCTCGCCGCAAGCACAATTCGCGACATGCCACTCGACCTTGTGGATCGGATAAGGTCTTTTCCTTTGTTCAGGTCCGCCCCAGACGAGTTCCTAGCCGCCATCGGCAAGCACCTGCGGCCGCAGGTACATGCGGCCCACGATGTCATTCTCACCGAGGGGGACGACGCCAGGTCAATGTACTGGCTGGTGCGCGGTGTCGTGGCGGTTACGTCGCGGGACGGCGAGGCGGTCTACGCAGAGCTCAAGGCTGGTGCCTTCTTTGGCGAGATCGGCGTCCTGATGAAGATACCTCGCACTGCCACGATTGTTGCGCGCACAAAATGTATGCTGGTTGTTCTGAAGAAGGAGGATCTCCACGCAGAGCTACCGATGTTCCCAGACATGGAGAAGGCGATCCTACAAGAAGCGCAGGAAAGGCTGGAGATCTTGAAGAAGAAACAGCGTGAGCGGGGGATGAGGCCCGCCCGCAAGACCGGCACAGTCACCCGCGATGTTGTCCCGGGCGAGGTGAGGACCGGTGACGCTGGGGTCATCAAAGAAGGCGCGGTTGTCAACTCCAAGAAACGGAAGTCTCCCAGCCCTGGGGTGATCGAAGATCCGTCAGTCGGGGGCAGTGCCCTTGGGAGCGGGTATGTCGACGTGCGGACCACACTGAAAGAGCTGCCGCTGTTTTCTGAGCTGCCCGGTGATGTCCTTCACTTTCTTGGCCTTAGCGCGCAACCGGTTTCCTACCCTCCCTTTACGGACATCGTGCGTCAGGGAACAGCTGGTCACGAGATATACTTCATCGTACGCGGCGAGGCTGAGGTGGTCCGCGAAGCAACCGGAGACAACAATTCTAAGCGTATGACGAGGTCTTCAATGCTGAGGCCGAGGTTAAAAGCCGGTCAGTACTTCGGAGAAGTCGCCAGCTTGGGGTTGGCCTCCGGTCGCACGGCGACAGTACGATCCATCACCTCAGTCGAGTGCCTCATGATCGGCGGCGAGGCTCTCGCGGAGCTTTGGAAGAAGTGCCCTCCCGAGATACGTTCGCAGGTCGAGCAGACTGCGCGAAACAGGTATCCAAAAGCAGATTTGGATGTCGAGATGAAAGACGTCGACGAGAAGGAGCAGCCAGACGAGGTCGATCCGTCAACACCGACGAAGGAAATCCTTCCCTCAGTCACATTCAATACCCCTCAGCCAAGTCCACCTACTGCGAATGAGCAGCAGGACACCACCAGGACGTACACTGATCCAGACCCATACCTCAGTGTGGATATGGAGAACTTGAGGAATAGGAGGCGCAATTCACTCGCTCCGCCCACGCCAGCACAAACGGATGCTTCTACTGCACCGGGCGTCAACGGCGTCAGGTCGTCACAGACTCTTGAGAGCAGCCCTCTTAAGCTCTACTCCATGTCTGCACCGAACACCCCACCAGAGAACGATCAAGCGGCACCGTCGTCGAAGCGGCAAAGAACCCTGACTCATCGACCGGCGTCTCTGCAGAACCTGCAAAAGATTGCGCTTCCAGACGATATCCTCGTCATAGTCTTCAACCAGCTCAATATCGTGGAGCTCCTGCGTCTCCGGCTGGTCTGTTCGCACTGGCGACGGCTTTTGACAATTTCTGACAAGCTCTGCAAAAATGTCGACCTGTCGCCCCATAACCGGCATGTCACGGACTGGGCACTGGCAAATGTTCTGGGCCCATTCATAAGCAATCGGCCCGAGATGGTCGACATATCGAACTGCTACCACGTGACGGACGAGGGCTTCCAGGCATTCTGGAAACTTTGTGGCAAGAATGTCAAGTCCTGGCGTATGCGGTCAGTTTGGGATGTCAGTGCTGGCCAAATCCTCGAAATGAGCGAGAACTCCAAGGAGCTTGAGGAAGTCGACTGGAGTAACTGTCGCAAGGTTGGCGACAACCTCCTCGCCAGGGTAGTTGGCTGGGTTGTGCCAGAGCCGCCACCTGAGCGCAAGAATGTGGTCATCGCCAGCTCGGGCGCTCCGGGCAAGAGGAGCTCAAAGATGCAAGTCATGCACTGGCAGCAGCATCCTAATGCGCCACCACCAGGCACCGTCATAGGATGTCCAAAGCTCAAGCATCTCACTCTTTCGTACTGCAAACACATTACCGACCGATCCATGGCCCACCTGGCCGCACACGCCTCTTCTCGCCTCGAGTCACTCTCGCTCACGCGCTGCACCTCCATTTCCGATGCAGGCTTTCAATCGTGGGCACCGTTCCGTTTCCCTAACCTAACACGCCTATGTCTGGCCGACTGCACCTACCTCTCGGACAATGCAATAGTTGCACTGGTTAACTCGGCCAAGCAGCTCACGCACCTCGATCTGTCCTTCTGTTGCGCACTATCGGACACGGCCACAGAGGTTGTCGCCCTGGGGCTTCCACTGCTCCGCGAGCTGCGCCTTGCGTTCTGCGGTAGTGCCGTGTCCGACGCGTCGCTGGGCTGCATCGCGCTGCATCTGAACGAGCTGCGCGGCCTGAGCGTGCGGGGCTGCGTGCGCGTCACCGGGGTGGGCATCGAGAACGTACTCGAGGGCTGCAGCCGCACCGAGTGGATTGACGTATCGCAATGCAAGAACCTGGGTGCGTGGCTTGCGGGTGGCGGCATCACGCGATGGGGCTTCGACGAGCGCGGGCCTGGCAGATGGCTGCCCATGAGCGTTGTCCGGGGCGTGCCCGGCCAGCGGACCGTTAACCCGGCCCTTCTGATGAACAACAACATGAACGTGCCGCGGCCACAAACCCCCGTCAACGGGGGCAGCGCCAACGGCAATGGCCCCGGGCTCGCGCCGAGCCCCTTTGGGAGCCCCGGTGGGGGCATGAATATGGGCATGGGCTTCGGTGGCGGCGGAGTTGGTGGCCCCGGCCCAATGATGAAGCCGGTCGTACCTCCCCGGGGCATGAGGAACCGACGTCAGAGGAAGCCGATCCGGTTCATTGTTGAGAAGGGGGCTGGTGGGTTGAGATGAACCTGCTGGGGCTGAGCCTGGCTGCTCTTACCCATCCTTTCTTTTAGTTTTACGCCTGCACATGCACATACGGATCAGACTTTTCAAACGACGACAGACGAATCGGGTTGTTGCGGATGTACAATATTTACTGTAAGTCGTCGAAAAGACTAGGGGCTGGGTATTTGTTGTTTTGGGGATATTGAGGCATCGCGATTGTCATCATCATTACCATCATATCACTTGCATCACAAACGGCGCTGGGGGAGTCGAGGGTGTTCAAGAACAACAGTCAAGCAAAAGTCACGGTATACGGCACGACTTGAGGCCCTTCTGGCCTCACACGATGACGGCGCCCAGGCTTGAGTCCTTTCGTCTTCCTTGTTATGTTTGTTTTGCTTCTGTGGAGTTGAGGCCAGCATTTGTTACTAGCTACCGGGGTGCATGGATGGGTGGTGAGGCAGGCTCTCTGTGATCTCGCGCTCACACACACAGACATACTCACATACATACATACATACATACATACGCGCCCCATGTGTCTTCTCTGGGTATTAGCATTTTTGGAATAGGGATTAGACGGGGTATGATAATAGGATTGATCATCTTAATCTTGCAGTCTTAGGCTCACAACTCTTGTCTATAAGTCGCTGGCTCGCTCAAGGGCGATAGCACATCATTTTCATGGTAGCTCTCGCCTTGTACTCGAAGAAACATGCATCTGCTTCCATTACTTCCCCCGGTCTTTAGATCGCAGTGAAAGCCCTCCAGTTCCACCTCGCCCGAGCACATCTATCTCATCTGCCAGGGCGGCCTCTGCAAGAGCACGTGGTGCTCGACTGAAACATTGCCTCGCTCGCCATGGCAGTCCATGCACAAGGCACAGACAAAGCACATACTGTCAAGTATCCGCCCAGACAAAACTGTCACCTCGGTGCCCAACTCGAACCCTGCTCACTTCCAACCCCGTGTGCTCTTGTGGCGACAAAGACACAACCCGGCCGCCCGCTCGTGAGAGGGGGTGTTGCAAATCTCCTGCTTGCTCTATCAGGCCCAGATCAAGTGTATGATGTGCGAGAAGGGACGCACACACACACACACACACACACGGAAAGGGGGAGGAAGAGCAGCTGGTGCTGCACGAGACATCCAGACGGATGTGGGCTCTCGCCGGAACTCAAAAGAAGAGAAAGAAATGGGGGCCATTGCTGGGAACCAGCTACTGAGTCTGGACAGACGAGCTTGGGCACGAGGAATCTAGGTCTCTTGGATGTTACCGTACACGCTCACTGGGCGAGGCAGACACTCAGAGAAACGTAGGTGAAGGGCCGTCCCGTCTTCATCCTCTTATCATACATCTGATCGATCTCATCCAATGTCAAAATCTGGGGCAAGACATGGCTGATCTTCGATCTCGCGTTGACCTTATGCATATAGATCTGGGTGAAAACACGTCGGCAGTCTCACTTGGACCATCAGTATTGCTCTTATCCTGAATTCTGCTCCATTATTCTGCGGTGGCAAAAAGAATTGAAATCCATGTCTTCTGCGCTACTATGCTTAGGGGACCGTATGCCCCATAGCAGCCGCAGGCCCACGTCTGTAAACAAGTGGTGGATGGTACGAGATTATAGATGGGCATACCATTGCAAGCGCAATGCTGTGTTTACATGCCTGAAAAAGAAAAATCTATACAGCAAAGTTTGGGGCAGGGCTCCCGGCATTTCCGCCCGAAAGCGTCCAAAGCTGACAAGTCGGCCGACCAGGTCCTCCTTCCTCATACAATCATGATACGTGATTGTTGAGTATAATAGGGCATGTCGAGAGCTTCCGTGTTGCACACCGCAACATCTTTGTACACATGATACCTGGCGTCAGGTTCTCATCACCTCCCTCTTCACCATCCACAGGATCCTCCTATTCTATTCCCGGACTGATTTCCATGGCAAGCGACCACTGATCAAAAGATGCAAGATGGTCCCCGAAACTTCTTTCTGTATAGTACAATGCCATTTCAAAACGCCGACGCTGAAGCAAGCACATACACGCACACGCGACACAGGAGGCAGTCCCCGAAAGCTGTCTAGGTTTCATAGACCGTAATGGTCGTCACCTCGACAGGCTGGTGAGTAACTTGCCTCCCATCAGGGAGTCAGAGCTTCTTGGAGGCCCAGCCGAGCTGCTCATTCTCGCCATCGAAGACGACAAAGGCGGCCTTGAGGGCAACATCGCCGAAAATGGCGAAACCGATGCCGCTGTCGTCCTGGATACCGCCGTAGCAGCTGCTGTTGGCGCTGTCAACGGGGGCGTAGTTGATGTAGCTGCCAGGAACGGTGACAGTGGCCTTGCCGACGCCGAAGCTGAAGTCCGGAAGGTCGGTGTCGCAGGGGAACACGTAACCGCCGTTGACTCGGTCGTAGCTGGAAGTCTTGACAGCGTCGTAGTAAGCATTGACGACGTCGGTGGGGAGAAGCATCAGGGTGGTACCAGTGTCGGCGATGCCGGAGATGGAGTCTGTCGTGTAGGCGTTGGAGCCAACCTGGTAGCCGGTCGTGTTGAAGGTCCAGAAACCTTGGGAGCTGTCGACGGGAATGTACTCGATGTCGCCCGTGTAAGCGGTCTCGTCGATGAAGCCGAAGTTGTAGGTACCAGCTGCGGGAGGGTTAGAAAGTCTGTACATGACGTGCACAAGGTAATGACTTACGCTCTCCAGCCTTTAGATCAGCAGTGAAGAGATACTTGTCGAGCGTGGCTCTGGCAGCCTCGAAGAAGGTCTTCTGCTTATTAGGTGAAACGGTGTTCAGCTTGCCGAAGGCCAGACCGAGCAGACCATCGATATCTTCATCGGCCGTGAACTCGGCGGAGACATCGGTCGCCGCCTCAACAGCCATAGGGTAGACAGAGAGGCCGCCAACGGTCACGTTGTCGTAATAGACGTCTCCACTGGAGGAGCTGCCGTCACCGTAGCTGATGTCCCAAGTCGATCCCTGGACCTTGGAGCTGGTGTTGGAAGCGCCGGGGTTGTACACCTGCTGTCCGTTGAC
Organism: Diaporthe vaccinii; assembly: GCA_039880775.1. Classification (NCBI taxonomy): domain Eukaryota; kingdom Fungi; phylum Ascomycota; class Sordariomycetes; order Diaporthales; family Diaporthaceae; genus Diaporthe; species Diaporthe vaccinii. The sequence goes on along the minus strand of JBCEDN010000015.1, from coordinate 781,694 downwards.
GTCGCTGGCAGGAGTGGCGGATGAGTAGACCCACAAGTCGGCAGAGCCCGTGTCAAAGTCGAGCATGAGCGTCTGAGGGGGCGAGCCGATCTGAACGGGGGTGAGGTACTCGACGTCGTACTCCTCCGGGGTAGCGGGCGCGGATCCAGTGGCCCTCTTGTCCTTGATGGGAAGGCTGGGGAGACGAACACCCTGGAGCTCGGACATGATCTTGTTGCGGATGCGGGAAACGGCGGTGGTTAACTCGTCGGGGACGGCCTTGCCAAACTTGAGGTAGGTCTTTTGGAGGCGGAGGGCTCCGAGCCCGCTCTTGCCGGAGTACCTTTCGTTGCGCACCTGCTTCAGCGAGGCGGTGCCGGAGATCGGGACCGGTACCCTAGGAGGAATGGTCGGGAAAGCCGAGGCGACGTCGACAACGGCCATGGTAGCCGCAAGGAATGCGGCGAAGGAGGTTGTTGGCTGCATTTTGACTGCTAATGTCACTGCTCAAGCAGTGTCTACGATTCGAGGCGGGTGAGATGCAAGGGGACTAGCCGATGAAAAGCGAACAAATATTAAGATATCAAAGAGAGTGAGAGCGAGAAATGCGAAGCAGCTTCGAGGAACGACCGTAGCGACCCTGAAGCGAGAGAAGTAAGAAAGGCAAAGAGCGACGAGAGTGTACTTCCAAGTAAATATTGATATTTGGGGTCTCTGGAGAAGGAAAAGATCGGGGCAAAGAGCGTGACGGGCGGCTCAACTCCTTTTTAATATGAAGATGATCAGAGTGGACTGGGCCAATCCGGTAAGGAGCCACCACAGAGGAGGAAGCGAAGTCACCGTACTGTAATGGAGTGGATCATCATCGGATGTCCACATATATGTTCGGGGTACCCAGGCACTGCCAGGCTAGGAAAGGCTTGGGCCAGGACCACTTGGGCCGCTCAAGCGCACGGGAACGACAAGGGTGACTACAGAGCCACGCACGACGGGCCAGGTGCCACAAGGTGTCTCCCGATGAAGCCTGAGCCGCCACTGGCAGCAGGAGACGCGGTACGCTGTAGCTCATAATTCGCTCCGAGGTACAGTAGTATACCGCAGCATGCGCAGGTCAGGGGTTGACGAGACGGATGGGGTTGACGTGAGGGCTGTGCGGTTCGGATGACGTTGGGCGAGGGCGCAAGAGTCAAGCAAGCCATCTACCTGGGTTGTCGTCCGATGTTGGTTGGATGTGTTTCCTCGGGGCCGCCTACTTGGCGCAATATGGACGGAAACATGTTGGCATGTCGTCGGTAGACGTATGCAGGTCGTTGCAGGTTGCGCTGCAAGACGGCAGGGCATAGCGCGTGTTTGAAACAAGCCAACACCAGCAGACAGGGGCAGAATCTGCAGGGCAGGTGGGCGGCTGGGTATGCGCAGCTCGATGCGGTGGAGGTTGCCCAAAGCAGCAGTCATCAACAGGAGCAAGACGAATCAGACCTCGAGGCCAAGAAAGACAGGTGGGGACTGGCAGGACGGCTTGCCAGCGGTCAAGGGTTGGACAGTTGATGAAGGAGCAACAGAGGCGTCGTCGCAGGACAGGAGGGACGGGCTGAGAGGCTCTGGCCCAGACAGGCAATGGAGAGTCTGATGTCGGCAAACCAGGGTCGATGGGGCGCTATTCCCTTGGCGGACTTGGCAGGGGTGATCCTCTCACTTCAGAGAAATAAGCTTAGCTGACGGTCCTCGCAGTGGACGATCCCCGAGATGCGAGCATGCAGGATGCGGTGCAGATGCCAATCGACTGGCTGGCCCAAGAGCTCCAGGAGCTCCAGGAGCTTTGGTGACGGCCAGCATGGATGGAGCGGCTGGCTTTGAGACGTCGGCGGCGGACAAAGAATAGTGGACAGTCGCTGGCAACGGTCTGAGCAGCCGTTGACCAGCCATGCATTGCGTGACTGCAAATTGGTAGAACCCCGTTTTCTGATCCGCGGTAGCAAGGCCGTCGATCTCTTTATGGTTGGCTGGCGGCCTTTGTGCTGTCGTGAAAGCGCATTTCGTGCCACGGTTGGGCACATTGGCCAGCCTGCGTTGTGCCTTCAGCCGAACCCCTGAATCCTCCGGATGCCGATATTGGATGCCACAGCAGCTAGATTGCAGCTCTGTCAGCTTTGTCTGCCAAGGCCACGACCAAGAGAGCAATTTGGTCAGGGCATAGGTAGGGGAGGCGGCAAGACGGCAAGGCACCTCAAACAACTCAACAAGGTGAGATTGATCAAATTGAGGACGCCCACACAGCTAGACAACGGGACAGCGGCTAGGCCAAGTCGGGCAAGCAACCGAAGCTTTGGCGACGAGAGTCCTAGCTTCTGGGCGGCTTTGCTTGGTTTGACTGCAAAACGCATGGCGGGCGGAAACAAGGAGAGAAGTCGTTAGGCGGGGAGGAGGACGACGGCGAGGACGACGAGGACGGATGATGGCCTGAGCTCGAGCTTGAGCTTGAATGCTTGTCAAGTCCCCATCTTTCCTCTTGCAACGCAGTCACTCTTGACGGAAGGAGTAGGCGCCTTGGGATGAGAGGGCACGACGTCAGTTGGGAGTTGCAGTGTACCTAGGTACCTACCTAAGTAGGTACCTAGATGATGTACCTGGGTACCCAGCCAAGGAGCGATGAAGCGCCACCTGAGAGACAACCTACTTGACCAGAGCCAGCCAAACAAATACCAAGTCACTTCAGCTTCACATCACCTCGAACAGTCAAAACTCTAATACGCTCACACAAGTTCAAATCCTTCCCGTCGTTTTTCTCTCCGTCAATCCACTCCTCCTTTACTTCATTATGCCGACGCTTCATGGCTTACCCCTGCTGCACCCTGGCTCTCTCGGCATCAACCGCCGGCCGCAAGGTTCATGGGGGACGAACGCGTCCGACTCGCGCTTCTGAACCGTGGCACACGCCGACACCCAATTCATGCACATTGCCGGCCAAGGTGATTGCGCAACTCTTGCACGGCATCCAAATGGGGCTTGTCGGTTGCTCTTTCAGGGGTCATGCATCCTAGGGTCCCTCGGAGGCAGCCGTGTCTGTTGCCTGCGGCCTCCCACGCAGTTCTGGAGCACCTCCAACCAAACTCGTTCACTCGCTAGTACCGTAGCTTTTGTGCGAGACTTTGGCCACTGTCCTGCTCTGAACTCTGCCATCGCCTTTTGGAAAGGCTCAAGTTCTGGCTCTTTTGCACCAAGGGTGGTAAGATGGCACCTGGCTGAACTTCAAGTTGATGCATCCAAGGTCCGCAGTGTTATCAAACCCCCCAACTTGTCAAGGAAACATATTCCAGCTGTCAAGGCCATCGAGGCCACGAGGCAATGTACCATCCGTTCTGTTCTGTTTTGTTTCGTCTTCACATGCCGAGACAACGTTTCAAAGCGAGGGCTGGCCAACATGTGCTCTTGCTCTGCATATGATCAAGATCGAAGCCAAGCGGTGGGTGCTGCACCGCACTCTCTTAGTTGGCGATCCTCATCTCGGCATCTTGACCTCACTTTCCAGCGGGGCCTATCGGTGGCTTGTTGTGGCATTGCGGCTGGGACAAGCAACCCCAAGCTCTCTTGCCACGCCTTGGAGTCCTTTGAGCTGGCTATCAGCTTTGAGACACACATCTCCCTGTCCCGTATTGGTTGTATCCCAGTACCCCGCGTGTCTCAGAGTCCTCATCTGAACCTGTGCTTGTGACGACTGTCGTTCAGTCAGTACGTATGATATGCCCATGTTAAACAATTGGCCGAACATCGGACAAGCAAGAATATCTCTGTCAAGGATTATCTGGTCCCATCCTCCATCATCTTCGCCTTGCCTGCCAAGAGTTTGATCCGTCCCACCTCCCCCAGTGAGATGACCGCCACTGGATTTCTCACTTTTATGACACAATGAATAAATCTACCATCGCATGCGTTGAAACGTGGTGAGATTCTTCAGGTGAGTGAAATTTTTATAACTATCTTTCAGAGCTGGAACAGATGGTTAGACCCTACAATCCACTGTGGCCTCAGAACATCAAAGACCAATGATTTGCAAACAGAGAGCACCAGTAATATTGGGAAACACCATGATGTAGATCCAGTCGGCCCCGACATGGTTACCTTGTGAGGTTTGAGTAAGAGGGAGGTGTTGTAGACACTCCGCCAGACCAAGCCTTACATCTTAAGATAATTAAGCAATGACCCAGCTGGGGCAAGGCAAATGTTTTATGTTTCAGGGCATGGGCTGTACGTTGCGCCATTCAATCAATCTGGTGACGTCTTGTTATTCATCTACCATACTATTCTGTTGATTCCAAGGTTGTGGTTGGACATCGCTGGTCAATAAGGCTTCCAACTTAAAGTGCAGCATCAATCTCTTTTGCCTGGCCGTTCCACACCTCGCTGCCTCCTCAATTTTGTAATGCCTGCGAAACGAAATTTGGCGAAGTAATAAATATCGAATCATTAACTAGACAAGTGTCTCATGGTCGTTCCACGCACCGTCCACACGGCCAGAGTGGTTACGAACGCCGGACCGAATGAAAACTGGCGAAGCATTCCGGTGACGAGCTTAATTCGCAATCGACAATGGACATGTCACAAAGCCAGTCATCAATTCGTACTCAGTTCAGGTTCCTCTGGATATTAATTCATTGATTGAGTCGACCTCGTCACCGTGGCCGGTCACGGTGGGTTCCCCGATGCTCAAGTCCGCGCGGACCAATCACCCACGCAGTCGTACGCACGCGCGGTGGGCCAGGCCAACTTCCAGCCCTCTCCCCTGAAATGTTGTCGCCGTGTTCTGGGCCCTCAGCCTCATCCACAACGGCTATTTACGACATCCCTGCCTTTCTGCCCATTCCCACTTCATGGCCACGGACTTTCATGGTCACGGCCCCACTTCATGGAGCCAAGCAAACCCCTGACTGGAATTGACAACCCTCCGACCAGGCATTCCCTGGCACCATCGAGCAGGAAGGCCCTGTCCTTGCGCAGCAGCGGAGGTCGCCTTTGGCACGGCCATGCCTTGCCTTGTCGCTCCAGGGCGGGCGGTCGGGATACGACTTGTCCCATGAGGGAACATTCAAAGAGTGACAAGTGAAGAAGCACAGAGCAAAGATTAATCCTTTTTCTATAATTTTAGCAGTCTCGTTGGAGATGTTAGCAACACAATAAAACCCAATTTCTCTGTGTAAGTTGTGCCATGCTTCTCCTCATTCTCATGTGAGGGCCCATGAATCCGCATCGAGAAGCTTGGGATATCCAAGCTCTCTCATTCCTTGGCAGTAGCCAGCTTCTCCGTCCCACTTCCCTCGGTCTCGTCTGCGAGTCCATCCCTCTCTGGACCAGTCAACGCATGCCCTGTGACTCCTTCAATCTCTTCCACGGTCGACTTGGGCCCGGTGAACCACTTTCTAGCCGCGACAAAGTAATAGACGGACGCTCCTCCCCACACTGCCATGTTCACCACAACGGTGTAGTTCATGGTTTCCGGCGTGGGGTCCGGACCGCCAACGGGGAACATTGCCAGCAGGATCCCAAACACTAGGAATATGATGGCGGCCCACGCGACCGGAATGCTGAACTTGTTTCCGGTGTAGAAAGCGCCTGGGGTGAACTTCTCCCTCCCCCACACCACGCGTGCGAAGATGGGAATGCCCCAGGCAAGGTTGTTACCAGCCACAGCCAGGGAAAACAGTGCAGACGCGGCGGCTGGGGCGATCAAGCAAAGAAGGCCCAGTATGATGGCGACGAAGACGGCACCCCAGACTGCCCGCAGCGGGATGTAACCAAAGGTTTTGGACTAGGTGGCATTAGCACTAGCCACCATTCGCTCGTTGCGTACTCTCCAGACAGGATCCCTTACAATGCGGCGGAAGAAGGATGAGAAAGGTAGGGCGCCATCTCGGGAAAAGGCCCACATCTGGCGGGACGCGGCTATCGTGATGGAGTACCCCATCAGATATTGCACGATGAACAAAAAGGCGATAAAACCCATGGCTCCCTGCTTCCCCAACGCGTCGTAGTAGATCTGGGCCATCTGTCACGAAACACTTAGTACTGCAACTCAGACCGGTCCAAGCAGACTCGACTGGCACTCACAGGCTGCCCAAAGGAACTTCCCAGCACATTCTCGATATTCGGGTCGATGCACGCAGCAAGCACGATGACAATCACGAAGCCCAGGCCCCAGCACATCCCGATCGAGCTGAGGATGCCTAGTGGCACGGCCTTGGCGGCGTTGCTCGCCTCCTCGCTCATGTGGACGCAGCTGTCGAAGGCCCCGATTGTCCAGATGGGCGACAGCCACGCGAGCATGAAAGCCCAGCCCGTCGGCCAGGTAGTCAGGTTCTCCACGGTGGCGAAGATGAAGTGCCCGTCATTGCGCTTGTTCGCCATCCCCACGGGCAGTGCGATGATCGTAGAGAGGATCAGGGCGATGTTCTGCACACAGGGTTTTAGTAGTCGGTTGTTTTGAGTGTCAGATACCGCAACATACTAGGAAGACCGCAAAGGTCTGGAGCTTGTTCATTATCTTCGTCAGAGTGGAGGCGAGTATCCCGTGTGTGAGCGTGCATATCATGAACACCACATACACGATCCCGTTGCTTGGGGTCCATTCGCCGTCTGTTGAAACGACGATGACAGCGCAAAACATGAGGGCAAACCCATCTGCGCGAAGTAGTTGAGATATCAGCTGCTTGTCACAATGACCAGGGAGAAGGCAGCTTCCTTACAGTTGATAGAACATAATCCACCTATCAAGCCCAGGCTATTACTGTACCCAACCAAGAAGCATAGATAATTCCTCGTTTTGGGCGAGCCGAAATAATGCGTCCACCAATACAGCCCCCCACTGGTGGGCATCGCGCTCCCCAAGTCAGCCATCGCCAGACCGACGACGAAGATACAGCCGCTGGCCAAGAACCACGACCATACCATGCCCGCCGGCCCGGCTGGGAGGGAAAAGGCGAGGGTGCTGGCGATTGAGGGGAGAAGGCCCATAATGGAGAAGGCGATGCCGAAGACCTCGAGCGTAGAGAAGTTCCGCTTCAGCTCTTGCTTGTATCCCATCTTCGCCAACAGCTCGGCGTCTGCTTCACTCGCCAGGACGATGCCATCATCTGCGGTGGTTACCAGATCCGCGTGGTGCTGCGGCGCCTCGGCCGGAGCACCATCGGAGGAGGATATCTTCTCCGTGGTTGACATTTCTGAGGGTTGGAGAGCACTGTCTCTGCGGTCTTGGTGCTTCTACTGGCAGAGGACCAGCTGGCGGTGGTGATGAGATGAGCTCGTCCCCGTCATCAAATGACGTGAGCAGACTATGGCACAAGAGTGGTGATCTTCGCGAAACGACCGGCAGATCCAGCGGGATGGTACGGTTCAAGTATCATTTGCCCTAGGGCGGCTAGCTGACCATCTCATACAGACTAAGCTGACGTTGCAGGTTCCCGGTGGTAGGACTAACGATAAAGCTGGTCGCGTTGGCGAATGATACCTCACGCGTCTCTCTCCTCCACTGATAAGCCTAAGCTGTGAGCGAGTGCGTAACTGTCAGGAAGGCACTATGCACGGGCCCCGTCAGGGTATTCTTAAATAATCCGAGGTTCCTCGGTCTTTTAATATAAATTTAGATAAGATAAGAACCCTAATATAACTTATCTTTACTACTATTTTAATAACTTAACTTAGATTATGGGAATTAAATGTTAGCTAATAATTATTATAAATATAACCTTATTTAATAAATAAGAGTATTATTTTATAAATTTATTATTGATTTCCTATTATTCGCTTTACCCCTAATATTTATTCATTTAGATTATTTAATTATATAGCTTTATAAGATATTATAGCTGAAATTAAATGATTATACGCTTAATAACTCTTATAATTTTATTCTTTATCTAGATCTCTATATATTATAAAGATTTAACTTAAAAAGTTTAAATATACTTATATCTTAAAACTTATCTTTAATAAAAATAATTTAATTCCCTAAGATAAGATTTACTAACCTTAAAACTAATTAATAAAGTAAAAAAGCTTTCTTATATTTTTTACTTATTAATAAATACTTTTATTACTTAGATCCCCTTTTATATTTAATTAATAAGCTTCTTCTTTAATTAACTAAATGCTATTTCTTAATGATTTATTATTTATATTAATTAAAATATAATCTATTTAAATACTTAATTATAAATAAACTATTAATTTATTATTATCCTTAAGAATTTCTCTTAAGAATACTCTTTTGATATTATTATATAATTAAAACTTTAACTTTCCCTTATATTTAAAGAAAAACTATTAACCTTAATTAATAGCCTTTAAACTCCTTATTAATAATATAATATTACTTTCAATTAAAGATATTATTAATCTTATTACTTAAATAATGATATACCTTTAAAACTAATAAAATTAAGACTTTATTTAATTGATTATTATAATATTTATAAATATATTAATATCTTAAATCTATATTTAAGTTGCGCTTATTTAAAATAGCTTTAATAAATATTCTTTTATTTAATTTATAGATATTAATTATTTTTACCCTTAAAAATATATTAGCTTAGGTATTTAATTTAATAGGAAGATTATAAAATATTTTAATATCTTTTATTTTATTAAGTATTTAAAATACTTTAAGTAAATTTACTTTATAGATAATATTTACTAGATTTAGTTTTAATATCTCTTAAAGGATATACTTAAGTAGCATTCCTATATCTTAATTGATAATAATTATTAGCTACTGGAAATAATAATTATTATAATGATTTATAAAAAGCTAAAATTATATTTTATTAAGTCCTTTTTAAATATTATAATAAGCCTTAAAATAAAATATTTATCTTTATCTTAAGTTATAAAGAGATAAGATATTACTTTATTCCTTTAAATAATTATTATAAATATTAAGGCTTATAATATAGAACTCTTAATATAGCTAATTACTACCTTTGAATTATTAGCTTTAAAAATTAAGTTTAAATTCTAGAAATCTAGTATAATAACGATTCTTAAGAGTTTTTTAAATGATATTTAAAACCATAAAAGTATAATTATTAAATTAGCTTGATAATAATATCTAACTATTTGAAATATCGTCCATTTTCATCAACTTATTCCTATTTATAAAGATAAGTTAAATATTCTTTATATTTTATAATATCTACCTTTATAACCCTAATAATAATAACCTTAACAATGCTTTTAAATATAGCTACCCTAAGCTTTTCCTTAATATAATTAACTTTATATAGCTAATCCAAATTAAAATCAAAATCAATTCTAACTATTAATCTAGCCAGCTAGATAAGGTTAAATCTAAAATGCTAAGTATAATCAACCCTAGCTGCTATTAGATTAATATATTATATAATGATAATAATAAGATAAATAACAATAACCTATATAATAATAGTCATAATAGGAAGATCGCCATTAACCGCTAATCCCAAAAAATCATTATCTACCTACCCTATAAATGCCATCCACTACCAACCCATATTAATAAAATCAGCCTCATTAAGCATATTATAATAATTCTACGGACTTTATAAAGTAACCCAATATATCTATATATCAACTACCTTTAATTAAGGAAATCCTAAATAAGGAATTTTCTATAGATATAGCTATAGAATCTTTCAACTACCCTTTTAAGGAAGCCTTTCCAGCTAATAATCACAATAATTATCTAAATATTGCCTTCTTTAAAACATTAACTATATTACCATTAATTTATTATTATTATATAAAATATTTTTATAATAATAATTTATTAATAAACTATATTTACTTTATATATTTTAAAAAGCCTTAATTATAAATAAAAGGTATATTAATAGCTTTTATAATTAAGATAATTATAGCTAAGCCACCACCTATAATAAAGCTATAACAAAACTTAGACTTAAATAATGCATTAAAAGATACCTTAAAAGAGCTAATAAAAAACTAAACAGCCCTAGTATCTCTTTAGATATTATAAGGGGTATAAAGGTGATTAAGTTATTAATAAGGGTTGATTTTAAACTTAATATAAGCTTTAACTTTTATTTTTAAATTTATTTATACCTTTTTATTTAATTATTATTTAATATATTATTTAATATTTATAGTGATATTAATTATAATTATATAATAATAAATAGATAATGATTATAATAAAATTATTTATAACTTTATATTTATAAATAAGCATCTTTATTATAATTATATAGATTTAAAATGAAAATCTATAAATTATATAATTATATATTTATACCTTTATAATTTTTAAAAAAGCATATTAATTATAATACCTTAATAATTACCTTTTTTATTTATAAAATCTTTATAATTAATAACTTAAAGGCTAATATATTAATTAATATAAATATTATAGGATTAAAGGGTTTTAATATTATTAATTTAAAGGGATATATTAATATTAACTCTTATTATATTTAAATTCTTATAGAAATAAGAAATTATAGCTACTTAATTAAGGCTAAAATATTTACCATACAATATATTATTATACCACTTAAATTAATTATTTACTTACCTATTAAATATTACTTATATATAAATAATACTTAAGATTTAATATTTAACCTTATATTAGCTTAATTTAATACCTATACTCTTTTTATAGATATATATTTAGCTTATATTATTATTAAGAATAGGATAAATAAGCTTATAATTATCTTAAATAAGATATTTATTAATTACCTATATTCCCTTAACCTATAATATTAAATTTATTTTATTAAGAAGGATAATAAGGCTATATCTATAACTTTCTATAGATCCTTAAACCTTTTATAGCTAAAGATAATACTAATAAATAACTTTAATATATATATTAGCATTAATATTAATATATTCTTAAAAATAAATATCATTAATTAATAGAAATTATCTTACTTTTTAGATAAAAATATTAATATTTTTAAAGATAAGGGTTAAGCTAAAATATTATAAAATAAATAACTTAAAGTATAACTTAAGTAAAATTAATAAAATATAATTTTAAAAAAATATAAAGTTTACCTTATAACTTTAAAAGACGTTAAGGTTATTAATAAAACCCTTATTAAGCTATAGGCTATAAAAAAACTTAAGTAGATAATATAAGCTATACCTTTCTCCTTTTTAATATTTATCATTTAGTAAATAATACTTAATGATATTTAAAAAGGTTATATAATTATTAATATATAAGGTTTGAATTATATATTAATCCTTGATATATATCTTATAAAGAGCTAAGATTAAATCCTTTTTAATATCATAAATATAAAATACATTATAGTTCTTAATATAACTACTTTCTTTTATTAATAGTGAATTTATTTTAAATTATGATGGATATTTATTATTATAACGGCTTAAAGATAATTCACCTTTAATTACATTATTATAAAATATTATAATAACTTAGCTTATATATAATAATAAATAGATCACTTCTTTAAAGATATACCTGGTGAAGCATATATAAATAATATAATCATTCCTATTAATAGCTTTTTTAATAATTATATAAATGATATTCGCTATATATTTACTTAATTATAAGAGAAGAATATTTCAATAAGCCCTAAAAAGTCTTACTTTACAGCACTTATGGCTATTATATTCAGCTATTATATTAACTCCTTTAAATTCTTAATAACTAAGGAATGCTTAAAGGCTATAAAGGCTTTATAATTTCCTTAATTATTTAAGGATTTAGAATACTTTATTAATCTAATAGGCTATATAAGATATAATATTCTATACTTTATAATAAAGATTAAGCCTTTAAAGCAATAGAAAACCAACTTATATTATTTAAATACTGCCACTAAATTAAAAGGAAAGATAGCTTAATAAAATTAAATAAAACAAATTATATTCATCCTATTTAATAAAGCTAAGAAAGTAACCTTTAATATAATAAAGACGGACCTTATGAAATTCACCTCTATTATATACTTTAATCTTAAAAGGCGTTTATTTATTAATTTTAATATATTTAGATTTAGGATTAGGATATAAGTTTATTATATAGCAGATTCCGCTATAGCGAAGCTCTTAAAAGATAACTATATTATAATATACCTACTATAAATATTAGTTAAAATAATTATATACCTTAGCTATATATTATTAAATGCGGAATGTAGATATTAAGCTATAGAGATAGAGCTCCTTAGCTATATATAAATATTGAAAAAATATTAATACTAGATTAACATTATAAAGCATTACCCTATAATTTATATAAATCATTTAACTATTCTTATTCTTTTTAAGCAACTTAATATTATTAACTTAATAGTAGCATTGATTAATAATAAAAGATTTATTTATACCCTTAAATATATTAATGCTTTTAAGATTAATTTATTATATAAACTAAGATAAGAGAATATTATCTTAGATATATTATTATATATATTATTATTAAAAATATTATTATTAATATAAGCTAACGGACTTGATATTCTTTTAAATGATTAAGATGAGTATTAGATATATATTATCATAATAAATCTAACTCCACCTAAGAAACTATTATAATTAAAACTATATAATAATAATATTTATATTAAAATAACCTTTAAATTCTAAAAATACCTTTATAATGGATATTAAGTAGACCCTTATTGGGCTAAGATACTTAATATAATTTATTAAAATGATATATTATATAAGAATAAGGCTATCTTATCTTTTAAAATGTAATTTAGCTTAATTTAAAAGATATTTATTAAGGATAATACCCTATAACTCTACATTTTACGATTATATATATTAAATATCCTTAAATTAATATATATAAATAATCATTATAACTACACTTAACTTAACGAATTTCTTTACTTTTATTATATTACTTAGCTTTATTTAAAACTATATAACTTTATTTACTACTATTTAGATTATAAAATCTTTAAAATATATTATTATAAGGCTTATAAGAGTTTATAGCTTATGCTTAAACTATTATATCCATATTATTGGATTACAATAAACTTTATATTCAGCCTCTTATCATTTATTTTATTAAGATTTAACTATATCCTGCTTATTATTTATAAATTCTCTAAAGACCTACTCCTTATCCTAAGGAAATCTATATAATTTATAGTTATATAGGCTTCTACCCTTTTTAAATAACTACTTTAAAGCAATTAAGGTTACTTAAAAGTTATATTATTAAATAAAGACCCTAAATTCATATTTAAGATTTAATTAAATATTTAGAAATAGGCAGGAATAAAACTTCTTTATATTATAATATATCATCTATAAATAGATAATTAATTAAAACAAACTATATAAATAATTAAATCAGCTATATAATATTTTATCTATAGACTTAATGATCCTTAATAATAGGATGAAACCTTGCTATATATATAATTTAAATACTATAATAATAAATCCTAAGCTACTAGAAGCTTATTAAACGAAATTATTAAAGGATTTATTTTAAATGATATCCTAGATATTATTATTAATTAAGTCCCTTACCGACTATTAAATCTTCTTAATAGCTAAATCTAGATATATGATGCCCTTATATTGGCAGCTATAATAATAAAAGCTTATTTTAATTAATAATATCTTCCTTAATTCTTTAATATTAGCTAATAAGTCCTGCTTCGCTTATATAAGGGATATAGAATATCTCTTAATATCAGCTATAAATATAGCCCTTAATATACGGATCCTTTCTAAATTATAGAAAGAATTGATTAAGTAATATATTGATTAAACTTCTTAATAACTTAGAAATTAAGATATAATATTATTTCCATTAATTATCTTAAATTATACCCTATAAACCTTTATAAAAGAAGCCTACCCCCTATTAAACCCATTTATATTAAGGATTATAAGAGGTGAATTCTTAATATTTATAAAATTATAAATAATATTATTAAATATCTTATTAAATATATCGGCCTTAGCATATAATTTTAGAAATAGAAGACCCTATTATAACTTAGCGATAATAACTAATCTCTTATTAATGATTTTATATAAAGAAAAATGTTAATTTAAAGGCTTATCTCTTAATATTATACTTAATTAAAAGAATATAAGATAAAAATTAATGATTAAAACGCTATATTAATATAAGATGAAAATAAATAATTAAATATAATATATAGCTAAGGGTATATTATCTATAACTACTTAAACCCTTAAAATTTTAACTAGAAATTATAAACCTTCTTTTCTTTTTTTTCTTTCTAACTATATAATAGCTATAGCTATAGACGATAATAGGCATATATAAGATAGCTAATAAAAAGCTATTAAAAGATAAACTTAAGAAATAAAAGAAAATCACTAAGGATTATATTCAATAAACCTTTAATAACTATAGCGAATATTATAAAAATATTAACAAACTCACTTTATAAGACGACTAGATTAGCAGTAATTACTATACCTAAAGAATATATAAAATTATAAATTAAATTATCTTTAAGCAATTATAAATTACTTAAGTATTATTAAATAAGATTTATATTAATCTTATAATAATCTAATTTATATTTAAAGAGGATAAATTATTATTAAATTCCATTAAAAAATATAAAGGCCTTAACTTAAACTAATATAAACTAATTATAAATAAACTTTATAATATTACTTATAAAACCTTATAAAGATACCTATTCTTTAATATTTATATTAATAATAAAACCTATTTATTAAGAAAACTATTACTTAATTATTAAGAACTTTTTAAAGATTATAAGTTTAATAATTTAAGTTTATTTAATACTAATTTTATATATAATAAGATTAATATTATTATTAAAAGCTAATCTAATAATAAAAATAACTCTAATATAGAATCTATATCAGCTACCCTTTTATCTAAAATTTAGAATACTAATATAACTCTTTTCTACTTAATTAATATCACTAAGGACTTAGATGCTAAAAGCTAATTATAAAAGCAAAAGTAATATAATAAAGAGCCTAATAAGAGTTATAAGTTAATAAGTCTCACTTCCAATTATATTTTCAATTTATTAATAATAAAAACTCTTATATCTACCTTAATAAAAATATTTAAGCTTAATATCCTTAATAAAGATAAACTATATAATAAATCTTTTATAAAGATAGATATTAAATTTATTACTAAGCCCTTATATAACAATAGTTTTTAAAAAGATAAATATCTTTATATTAAAGAGGAGAATAAGAAATAAATAAATTATTTTAATAGATTTAAGATGGCCTATAATTAACTCAAGGGTAAGAATAATATAATAAAAAAATAAATTAAATTCTATATAGGTTAATATAATAAGGATATAAATAAAATCAAGGTATATAAGAATAAAATTAAAATATATAAGATTATTATTAAGAAATAAAAAATTAAACTTAATAATTAAAGATTTATAATTTAAAATCTTAAGATTAATATTATTTAAGTTAATAATAAACTTAAATTATTTAAATAGAAATTAACTATTAAACTTATTAAAAACCTTAATAATTATATAAAGAGCTAAATTATTAATTTAAAGGTAATTACTTATATAATATTAAAAGCTTTAAAATATATTAATATTAATTAAATAATTAAAATAAAAGTTATTAATATAATAAAGTATTCTGCTATTAAAATTATAATAAAGATAATATATTCCTTATTAAAATAAATTAATATAAATAATATTAAGATAAATAATAATAAAGATAAGGATATTAATGCCCTTTAGTAAAACTATAATGATATTATAATTAAATTTATTTATAAATTATTAATTAGCATCCTTAAATACCTTAAGTAAATTTATGCCTTTATAAGGGAAGGATTATAAGATTATATATTAATTTAAGTTAACTATTAAATATGGAATTAATAGATAGATGGATTATATTTAATTATAAGGGTATAGCTATTTTTTAAGAGGCGGTAGGTTATTAGGAAGGTATTATATATAGGCCCTATTGGGATATTCTTAAATAATCTAAGGTTCCTTGGTCTTTTGGTATAAACTTAGATAAGATAAGAACCCTAATACAACCCATCTTTGCTGCTACTCTGACAGTAACCGTACCGTGCTTTAGCTTCGGCGCGAGGCGGGGGCGGGGATATAACTGCCATGTTGGGGAAGCTTGATGAGATCCTGGAGCAGATCTATGATAAAGCCGATGTGGAAATTAAAGTGAGGTTCTTATCTCGATGCGGTTTGTCCTCGTCTTCATCAACCCCCACTTGCCCGTGCAGTCTTCCTGATCTTTGATAACGACGCCGGTTATCAATCTCAAGTCGATTTGCCTTGAACTTGATGTCTTCCGTTCAAGCCCCAATTTCTATAATTCCCATGCCAAACAAAGCATTATGGCAAGCCCAGTCACCCCCTATGTGCACATTTTGTTTTTTGAATGTAACGACAGGTTATTTCCAAGTAAGTAGGCGAGTGTCGCTCCGCGATGACAATTTTTGAGACTAATATTCGTAAATGGCATCCAAATTTGTACAGGCCAAGCGCTCGCGAGTTCTACATCAAACCATTTTCTGTGGCGAGCGTGAAAGAAGCAAGTCGACGTAACGAGCCTAAACAAACCTCAGGAACTCGGTATCGATCTCATCAGAAATGACAGATTTCGTCGCGTTCTCCTTGATTTGGAATGTGCCGCCTGCTTTTCGAGACACGACTGGCCTCATGCCGACAGTGATGCGGAAGAACAGCTCCTTCGGACGGTCCAGACGGGTCTCTCGCTCGATCGAGACAAAGTACCTGCCCAGGCGGGCCTCGAATGGCCCTGGTGGGTTGAAGGGCACGCCCACGCCGACAAATTTAGATTGTAGCCAAGAAGGTATAAGCAGCGTACTGGTTCGCCGGTGTAGTACGCGATCGCTGCTGTCTTGTTTCTCCACGGGTGAGAGCAAATCCTGCCTCACCGTCCGGACTGAGACGTTGCTCTCTATCTTGGCGATCAAGAGGAGCCATGCTCCCCGTTGTATAGCCATGACGACAAGAATTCTGTCGATCCCATTGCTCATGATTATGAGAGCAAGGTGTCGGCCATTTTCGTACGTTCTTCGGTCGAACTCGACAAAGTCAGCCTGGATGCTCCTTGCTACGGTGGCTTTGTGTAGATCCGGGAATATCTCCCGCCCCGACTCTGTCCTCATGGCCCATCGGCCCTTGAAGCTGAGCATGAGAACCTCGTTGCACCTCAACGGGCAGTCGTTCACCCAGAATTCTGCAATATGGATTGTTGGATGCTTTTTGGCAAATGCCATGTACACCCGCCGCTCGATCTGTCCGCCGCATCCACCTCTGAGGGACGGCGTACCGAAAGGCTCGCTCACGTCCGGGCTCAACACCAGCGGCCAGGTGTCGACGGTTATTCTTATAAAGATAGTGTCCTTGTGGAAGTCCTCGTCGCCGATCTTCCTATGCTCAAACCACATGCCCTTGAAGCTTGTGCGGGTGAACTGGCGCATGCCGCCTCCCGGCTGGCGGTAGAGGTATATCGTAGCCCACTCATTCACGGTAGAAGCGCCTAGGTATCGCGCCGCGAGAAATCCGTAGTAATACCCGGGGTAGTCCGGTCCAATTTCTGCTATGGGGATCTGGATTTTCAGGCCGTAGTTTGTGACGGTGAATTCCGGCTTTGCCTGATATAACTCAAACGCTTGTCGATAGACGTCAAACTCGACAGGATGTAGCTTCGCACCGAAGAAATGATCGGGAGACAAGGCCAGGATCCCAGAGGTTATAGAAGATCCTTGCCCCCACCAGGTGAAGATGGTATGATCGGTTGACGTGTGCATGATCTGCTCTTGCAATCTCCTGAACGCGCTGGGGCCGCCTTCGCCATAAATAGGCGGCATGTGAACATCGAAGAGGCCCAGAAGGGAGTAGGCGTGGTCCTCCTCTCGGGTCGTCCGTCGTCCGGCCGCCCAGGATATCTTCTCCGCTATGCTTGTGTCGTGCGCATACAGTCCATCGACGAGTATACACTCCCGTATCCTTGCGATGCTTGATATCTGTTTCGCAAGCGTGGCCTTTGTCCCTATCTCCTGCCACTCGGCGGTGAGAAACACAACGTCTGCCGGTGCAATTAGTTCCTGCAGCGTCCACCCTCTCATAAACCACCTGCTCTTCCGAAGGTCCCGCAGGTTGAAGCGGTCATGGAGGTCGTCTAGGTAGGCATAGCACGTCTGCGACATCTCGTACCAGCGGAACATGGAGTTGATTGCCTCGGACAGCTCGGCACTGGAGCTCTTGTTGATGCAGCACGTGTCAACCCAGACGTATCCAAATCCATCCTGCAGGGCGCGCTCACATGCTGCCGCCAGCTTGGCGTAGCCTTTCTTCAACGTTATTCTGGACAGGCACGTTATGTCTTCGACGTCCTCGCAGTCCTGGAACGTGACCTCGCCATCTCCCCAGACATGCGAGAGGGTTGCATAGGGTGGGGGCTGCTCGCCGACCTGTTCCAGATGGATCGCTAGTGGCTGATCAAGGTCTCCCTTGGTGCAATGAAGAAGATGCATGGTTCCTCAGCGTCGAGCTCACTCAGAACAGCTGTGATGCGCAGTCGGGCGCATCCAAAACCTGGTCTGCGGCTCACAGTAGTCCTGGTTCCCTGTGGTGCGGGCACAGAGGAGTGGGTCTTCCATGTATTGAGGGGTGATGCCTGAACGATGCCTTTCTCAGAGTTTGAAAAAAAAAAAAAAAAAAAAAGGAGGAAACAATTGAGCTGCTGGAGGAGTATCTTCCAGTGATCGCTTGGAACCAGCGACGTGGGCCCTTGTCCATTAATAGGGTTTGACAAATCGAGGTTCTACAAACCTCCGCTCTGATAACGTATGTCTTCCGGCTCCTTCAGGGGGGCGTTACGGAGGATTTTGATGGGGTAGGCGAGCAAGTCAGCTGATGTAGCACCGCTGCGCCACAAACCAGCAGGTACTGCTGTGCTACGGACTGCACTACAACCGGCTGCTGCATACTGGGTACATGAAAACCACTCGATATGACATAGGAACAAAACATATTATGAACTTTTTTAAATTTAACAATATTCTTTAAAATACAAATAATTATTTTATGATTAAACTTTCTAGGAGCAGATGTTCAAACAATTATCAGAAGAGATAATCCCACTGGAGATTTTTATTTATAGGATGTTATCCAGCGGGTAAGACCACAATGTGCTGCTCAAGCTATTCCGCACTTGAAATACTTGTGAGCTATGATCATGTCTTAAAATGGTGAAGGCGTTGGCACACACACATGATAGACATCATGGTGTCGTCTTTTTAATGGTTCCCAGGGTTTGGTCCTCATATTTCTTCAATGTATTTGCAAGCGCGACGAACGGCATGCTGCTGCGTATTTCTGGGTACCAGTACATGAGAGGGTTGGAATCTCTGCATTCTGCTGGACAAATACTGCTAGAGTAGTCAAGGATGAAAGAGTAAGAAGGGGTGATATTATCTCGTTTTGTCTGGCCCTGAATATCAAGACCATGGGGTACATGACTCGATTCCCTTCGCTCCCGGACACATTGCCGTTTGTTGTCTTCAATTCGAGAACCCGAGGCGCTCAAGCGTCCTTTAAGTCCGAGACATTGGCCAGGATACTCTCCTCCAAAGTGACCCAGCCCGGACGCCCAAGATCTCGCAGCAACTGCTCAGCCTCACCGCGGGGCTCAATCTCATTAGGGTCTGATCCGGCAGAGAAGTTCTCGGGGAACTTTTTGCCAGGCGCGGCCTTGCGGAGGATGTCCAAAATCTCATCCCAGCTGAACCGCCCGGCGAAGCCAAAAATCCGCTTGTCCTTGACGTGGTCCAAGACGGCGGCTGCGACGTGAAGCCTACCGGTGTCCTGGACGTTGATGTAGTATTCTGTAAAGTTGTTAGGAACCATCCAGCCTTTTGATACAAGAAAACAAAACGTACGTGGCTTTATCAAGTGGTGGAATGGTGTCACCTGTCCCTTCCATAGTGCGACAGGGAGGGCGGAGCTGCTCGGGTAGCCCTGATTAACTGGGTCGAGAGACTTGCCGAAGTTGAAGTTGGGCAGAACTAGCAATGTCAGTTAGGTTCACTCAATCTCACGAGCTGGCAATTCTCACCCGTGTTAACCACCAAGTCGGGGCGCTTGTTGCGGTTTTCCTTGTGGTACTTCCACACGGCCTGTTCAGACTCTGTCTTGCTGGCGGCGTAGACAGGACCGCCGCGCTCCGGGGTGTAGGGAGGATCGGCCCACGCGGCCTTGAGTGCGGTTTCATTCCAGGTGTCTGCGGTCACCTTGATGCCCGGCACGGATGGATCGGCGAGGTAACAAGCCGATGATGACGAGGTCAAGACGAATCGCTTCACGGAAGCCTCTTTGTACGCTGACTTGAGGGCATTCTCAGCGAACGCAATAGCCTGAGGGATCACAACATTGGGGTCCGATTCAAAGCTCGTGATGCTGGCAGTGTGTGCAACGACGGAGGTGCCTACGCAGGGAGTCAGTCACGGATTGCAATACTTCCAGTGCGGTCTCCAGAGTTCGGCATACCTTTCACGGCCTCGTCGAAGGCGCCCTCGGAAGTCAGGTCGGCGACCTTGAACAGCTCGAAGCTGCCCTTGCCGTACTTCTTGTCGAAGAGAGCCTGGAGCCAGGCATTCTTCTCCGTGTCTCGGACGGTGCCGCGGACCTTGTAGCCATGCTCGAGGAACTGGTCGGCAATGTGGGAGCCCAACAGGCCGTTGGCTCCGGTGACAAGGACAGTGGAGCCCTTGGGGACTGCGGGGTTGTCGAGAGGCGCCATCGTGATTCAGCTGCGAGACGTTGAGACGGGATATTCAGGTGATCGTCGAAGTAGAGTTGAATGTGTGTGAGCAGATGAAGTGTTGGATGGAATCTTCCTGCTTAAATAGCTAGATTTTAGCAAAAGCGTCGTCTTGAATGCTATTCGTTAAGAATAGTCGGTGGAACTCTGGCCCGAGTTTACACGTATTACCAACCAGAGATTACTGATCGCATGATGCGATAGGCTGTGCAGTGCGAAGTTCTTTCAAGGTTCTGGAACGTGCACTGCCTTGGCTTCAGATGGCTGTTTCCGTCGAAATCCTGAAGCAGAGATTTTGCCCAAATAGCTCTGGGGGAGTTGAATCTCGCGGAAGGAAAATGGGAGCGGCTGGTGAGTGAGCCAAGGCCTCGTGCATGGTGTTAGTGCCTCCTGTGGGGAGGACTGCGCAACCGCAACAACTAACTATCCGACATAGTACGTAAGTACGCTGAAAAGAGTATAAACTCCGCCCAGTTGAGCGAGTGGATATATGTTCAACCAGAGTTTTTTAACAGTCAGCGCATCATTGGATCTGTCCCTTGCAGTACTCGTGCATTTATCTGCACGAGGATCCGTGGATAACCTCAGCCAGAGCGGAACAGGAACACAAATCTCTCCGAGACTCCTGGCAGAGTATCCCGTTGAACATGTGATACGTATTTCCATTTCACTATGGGGTCCAAACAGTTAACAATCAAGCCGCAATGTGTGATTGTCTTGATTATATTTAAATACGTGACCCAGTCAACAGTTTGCTACTTTAAAAAATTGCACGGGTTCTAAGTTGCGAGTCCCTGGACATAATCGTCGGCTCTGGGCCCCTGCTCATCAATGTGGTAGTGACTGGATTTGTCGCAACGCGGAACAGACTTTGCAGCCACTGTAAACACACTGGTTTCTGTTTGTAAATTCGAAGCCTAGTTTCCAACCAATACTAAGGTCCCAAGTAGACGTTTATCTCTACTCGTTTCCGTCTCTTTTGCAGAGGACCCGTGCATGTCCAACCCTTGAATCTACACTCCCACCCCCTTGTTTTTTGACTTTCAACGGAACCAGCTCATCAAGCCCAGCAGGTCGAAAAGAATAGTTGCCTAAATACGCACCAGACGTCCGGCTCCCCGCTCCAAGGAACGTGCACAGGCGCTTATTTACTAGACCAGGCCACTGCACAGTTGAAAGACGACCAGGGCCCAGCTCCTTCAGCATCCGGGTGGGCGCGCTGAAAGCCAATTGCCCAATCATCTCACAACGTCGCTGTTACAGCTCGGGAGGATTGCTTACTGCCTAATCTTGTTTTATGCCCCTGAGATCTGCAAGCTTTCCAAGTTTAACTCTTGAGAATGGACAAGCTTTTTTTTTTCAAATCTACGTCTTTGTAGTTTTCAATTTTTCATCTCAAAAAATCATCTCACATGCTGGCCGGTATGGGCCAATTCGAAGACCCGGCTGGGCCATGCCCAATCAAGTCGGCGGCATTCGAGCTGACAGAGCGCGCAGACCTGGATCCCCTGCTGTTGGAGCCCTATGTGATTGGGCCCCCGACGCCGTACCGACGCGAACACAATGGCACTGCTCCCATCAGTGTCTTGCGAGAGTCATGGCGGGAGGCTCTGAGGGACATTCGCACCATTCGCTGGGCCCGAGGGGGAGTTTGGTTTTTGTTCTTCTGCTGGGTCGCAGGCCTGTTAACCTGCATGATCATGGTACCTTTTCTCTGGTCAGGTTACTACATGAGCTCCGCGTGCCTGCCAGACGGGACGTTCTCCATCTACGAAATCTACGATCCTTGGGATATCTACGGATTTTTTCAGATCACGTCGGGATTCGGCGAGCTTACCTTCACACAAGCTAAGGTGGTGGATGTGGTGTGGGATGTTGTAAGTTGTTTACGGAACCCAGAAGAGCGCGAGGAACTTCTCATGTGATAAATCCTTTGAAAAGTTGGGCTCTACTAAGGAGAGATGGTTCCAGGCAGTTGGCAGGATCGGCCAGACGATTCTAGTTGTCTTCTCATGGAGAGCATTTTCTCTTCACATGAAGGCGTCGCTCGAAGAGGGACCAGATACTAGAAACATTTCCTATCACACATACTGGACGATATTTATGCAAGACAGCATCTCGATATTGGGAGTAGTGGGGGTCATCAGAGACTTCCTGGCTCGAAGGAGACTCAGATCAATAGCAGCGATGGTTTTCATGACCGTCACTATGCTCTTTGTCTTAGCTTGGCCGACCGTCGCAAGTGCCATGACAGGCTACGATAGCAACAACGTCGCCTTCATCAAGATTAGGGACGGCTCACTCATACCGTTTTCATCATTCAGCCCGTTGCTATATATCATCCATGATGGGAGCAGGGTCGATGGGCTGACAGATGAGTACTTGGTCCCATGCTGCAGCGAAACGAGTGAGTACCCCCTGATTCTATTCTCTGCAGGCTTGCGACAAGTTCTGATCATATATACCTAGGGGAGTGGGATCCTACATTCATATCAAAAGGAAATGCCTACTGTTATTGCTACAGTACAACAGATAAATTCTACACCCTAGGGAATAATGTCTCACTTTGTAGGTATTCAAGGAGTTACCAAGCAAAATGGCTTCATGCTCACCGTCCCTTTCTGACCCTCACTGCCAGATGCGGAGACTTACGGCCTGCTCGGTCTGAACAACACAAACTCAACCTGGCCTGAGGATAATACTAGTCTTCCTAGTCCGGCACTGAACATCTCGGCCTTTCCCACATCCAGATATGATACATATGGCTCCGAGTGGACTGACCCTCGTACGGGTCAACAGCCATTCATGGATGAGAAGAAAATAACCTACGTCTACAACAATGAGGCGTACGACTTCGACTATATCATCACACAAGGCTATGGCCGATGTCAGCCAAATGGAGTAAGTTAGGATCGACAGAGAAGATGACACATCCTTGAGAATTAGATCTTAGGTAAACGGCACTGACGAATTGGCCAACAGACATACAAATGGGGCTTCTCGTTCCTGCAAGCATTCATTGCCATGTTGCTCATGAGTTTATGGTCGCTCTCGGTATATGTGATGTGGCTCAAGGCTCACCTGAAGCTATCGAGCCGCGGGCCGTACGAGATCCCGAACCGGTACAAGGCCGCGGTCAAACTGACCAGGGCAATCGCCGTCGACTTCGGTGACGTGGACCAGGCCACTGCTTTGTCCAACAAAGAATTCTCCACACACGTCAGTCGAAACCTAAGAGGCGGGAGGGTCGGAGGTGATCCGGCCATGGCGCTGGGAAAGTATAGCTTCCGAAGCGGCCTCAAGGGCTGGGTTGCAAGGGAGAAGCGGTGGTTCTCCGGCATGGTGCTGTGCACTGTATTCTGCTGCGTTGGCTGGCTGCTTCCTTATGAAGCCTTTGGCCTTCTTTGGCTAGGTGTGTGGTTATGGCCTATAATCGTTTTTGCAATGTCTGTTGGGACCACAGGCAAATCCCGCACCTTCTTTTTGGTTTCTTGGCTGCTCATTGGGATAGCTTGGATTCTTCCCATATCGATAGAAGCTGCAAAGGAGTACTTGGATTTCTGATTGCTGTGGTTGCAGGATATATCTACAATGTAATAATTCTTTTTTTCCAGCAAGCAGTACTTATTCTGACTCGTTTCGAAACAAATGGTGATATAAAAGCTCTTCTGTGACTCAATGGGACGTCATCTCCAATATGTTGTGCCCGTAACTACAATTTCATGTTGAACATACCGTAACTATTAGAATCGAAGATCTAACCACGAGATTTTGATCCTTTCGAACGAACGGAAAATGCTTCCGAATATTCTAGCTGAAACGTCAGTTTCAGAATGCGGACTATCGTTCTGCTTAACTAACAAGTCAGGTCAGTTAGCAGCTGTATCCTCTAAAAAAAATGACAATGTTTGCCTCTTTCGCCTCGCTGCATGCGGGTGCCAAGCGACATGCCATGGAGACCCGCGGATGCGAGACAATTGTTAAGATATCAATGGGAGTTCCACAGCTGTGCTGTCTGCGAAGGATGTCGTAATTCAGCGTCGCGGTTCGGCGGCTCCATTCCGTGCTCGACCGGCAGTTCCGGTGCCAAGAGGAGCTTGGCGAAGCGCTGCCCCTGTTGGAGCTTAGTGAGCGGTTGCATCATACCCTCACTGGCCCTCACAAGGGTAGCTGTCGATCATGGACAGACCTCGTGCAGAAGCGCGCCCGAGAAGCTGGTTTGATCAGAGCAGCACGCGTGCGGTGGTGGTAGCACGGGTAGAACGACTGAGTAATGGCACTCGGTGATCATCGTAAAAGCTAAGACCCGCCATATGTCAGCCCAGGAAATGGCATCATCACCGCAGCATCGCGTGCGAGTGGGGAGCCGGCTGCTTTGACACAAAAGCTGCCCCTCTCCCTCGGTCCCATTGACCCCGCGATAGTTGCTTCTCAGGCCCAATATCACCACATTCAACGCCAACACTCACAGCTCGTCCGGTCCGACAGACCTCATCCACACCAAGCAGCATCGCCGCATCACCATGAGCAAGCACGTCCTCGTACTCGGCGGCCACGGCAAGATCAGCCAGCTGCTCACCCCGATCCTGCTCAAGAAGTCGTGGACCGTGACCAGCATCATCCGCACCGAGGAGCAGATCCCCGCCATCAAGAAGCTCGGCGAGAGCCTCCAGGGAAAGCTCAACGTCCTCGTCCGCAGCATCGAGGAGGTCAAGAGCGAGTCGCAAGCCAAGAGCATCCTCGACGAGGTCAACCCCGACTATGTCTTCTGGAGCGCCGGTGCAGGAGGAAGAGGAGGGGCCGAGCGGGTATGCCCCCTTGCTGCGTAGCAGTCATCGCGGAGTATACGGGTGGAAAACTGACTGGACTTTACAACCACACAGACATTCGCCGTCGACCGCGATGCCGCCATCCACTTCATCAAGGCCTCGGCCAACACACCCAGCATCACCCGGTTCCTGAACATCTCATACCTCGACTCGCGCCGGAACAAGCCCAGCTGGTGGAACGACGACGACTGGAAGGTGAGCCGAGCCACATCCCTCAGCCCGCACATCAATTCCCACACGGGACGAATTATGAAGATCCACGTGCTAACCTTGAGTCTGGGAAACAAGGCCGCCGAGGAAGTCAACCACAGGATCCTCCCCAACTACTACATCGCCAAGCTCGCCGCGGACGAGGCGCTGTACCAGGAGTCAGCCAGGCGGGGCAGCGACTTCGTCGGGATCAACCTGCGCCCGGGGACGCTGTCCACGGAACCCGCGGGCAAGGTCGAGCTGGGCAAGACCAAGACCAGCAGGGGCAAGGTGAGCCGGGAGTCGGTGGCGCAGGTCTCGGCCGCGCTGCTCGGGGCCGAGGGCGTCAGGAACAGCTGGATCGACCTGCTGGACGGCGACGAGGAGGTCGGCGCGGCCGTCCAGCGTGTCGTCAGGGACGGGGTGGACGCCGCGGAGGAGGACCCTGTTTATAAGTTGTAAAAAGGCGGGTAATGAAAAGTTTGATGATTAATTTGCCATCTATAGTCCCTTGCAAGTGGCTTCTTCAAAAGCTAAAAGCTTTGGCGTCCTGCCGTTCTTGCAGTGAGCCTGTGATGCAGAGCGCGTACAGGCTGTTCAGGGGGTATCTCCCCTATTTGATAAACCACTATGCTAGGCTGGGTATCTAAGTCATTCCTTGTCTCTTCATACCATATCCCAAAAGAAAAACAGACATTAACATTAAGGTAGGGGTCGGTAATCAGGCATTACGGCTCGATGGAGCTTGCGCGGGTTCCGAGCTGTCGCCGCCGTGATCATGTCCATGGGTCGACGTAGACGCCAGGTTCTCAGGCATAGGGATCTCGGGCGCCTTGCCCTTGTCGCCTGCATGCGGCTGCGAAGCCTGCGTCATCTCCGGGCCCGGCGCAGCCCCGCCGGCGGCTCCTCGAGGCGGCAGCGAGGGCGCCGCCTCGCCCGCCTCGGCGCTGGTCACCGACCCGGCGATGTCCTTGCCGGCCATCCTCCTTCTCATGCGGTGCCGCCAGATCAGGTAGCCGAGGATGCCGACGGAAAGCGCGCCCAGGCCGACGCCCACGCTCACCCCGACGAGCGCAGGCACCGAGAGGATGTCGTCCGCCAGCCCGTCATCGTCGCCGTCCGAGCCTCCGCCGGAGCTGGTGCCGTCGGAGGAGGGGGTGGTCTTGGAGCAGCTCGAGAGGACGCAGAGCATCGTCGACGACGGGGCCGTGGACCCGTACGTGGCGAAGGCGACGACGTTGCTCGTCTCCGTCGCGCCGAACTTGACGGGCGCGATGGCAATCTCGTCGTTGACCAAGTCGAAGACGCTGTACGTCCGGCGGAGAATGCCGCTGCCGAGGCTGTAGTCAGAGGTATACGAGTACGAGGAGCTAGACACGATGCTCCTGTTTTGCACACCGAAGAGGCACACCTCCGTGTCGAGGGATGAGAAGTAGGATGAGGCGTAGGTTGTCACGTCGACGTCCGTCACGGGAACGATGAGGTCCTCCAAGACCGCCGTAATGTTGGGGCCGTTGGGGCCGTTGCCGAGCCTGAAGGTGAAGTTGGTCGAGGCGGTGTTGCCAGCGTTGCACCCGATCAGAGCCATCTCCGTGTCCGAGTCGTAGTAAGCTCCTGCGACCTCCCAGAATTGGGAGGCCACATCGTCAGGCAAGACGCTCAGGGAGTCAGTAGGGGCGAATGTCGCACTGAACAAGTAGTCACTCGAAGACGAGCTCGATGACGGGCTGGTGGATGAGCTGCCGTAGTAGCTGTCGTCGTTTTCAGCGTCGTAGGTGATCGTGATTGGCCCATCGCTGTCCTCTGTCGTGGCGTTGATACTCGAGATTGTCATGAGCATCTGATAACCCGAGTAGTACGACGCGACCCGGAACAGGCTTCCTTCGAACTTGGTCGTGTCGATGGCGCCGAAGAGAATATTACCCGAGCTTGCCTCTGAGTCGTCGACCCAGATCGAGTACGTCGTGCTGTTGATAAGTCCTTCACTCACGAGACGATCCGTAAAGGTCGAGTGCACGCTATCGTTGTAGCCGAGGCCGAGCATGCCGATGTACCTGTCGGTATCGTTGACCAGACCGAGGGTGAAATCGTCCAAGGACACATCGCCCAGGGCAATCGAGTCGTTGAAATAGTCCCCATAGGCGTATGTACCGTCGTCATATCTGTTACTAAAGTCGTAGCTGGAGCTGTAGCTGGAACTTGAGTCGTCATCCTCTAGAGACTCGGACATGGACTCGAATGTGGTTGACACATTGGGTGAGACTGCGAAGGAAATCAGCACCTGGACTTCAAGACCGTAGCACCCTCCGCCCGTATAGTAATGACTCGGTGACCGGCATTGCTCCGGGCGGAGCCTCAGGGGCATTACAGATCCGAGACCGTGACCTGGTGGGTCTGCCGTCTGAACGGGAACGTCACTTACAGCTTCCCCAAGGGCACGAGGGGTCGTCCGGATCAGTGTCACCATCGTAGGAGGTGCTGTAGTAGGTGCTGTAGTAGGTACATTGGTCCGACCTAGCATCAACGACCCAGGTGTCTGAGGAGGAGGGCGCCAGAACTAGAGACACAGGCTGGCCAGGCGTCCCGACAGTGGCGTTCACAACGTAGGTCATAGCACCTTGGAAGAAGCCCGTGTTCAAGGCTCGTGCTTTTGAGCCACCTTTGGCGACAGTTTGGGGAGGGCTGCCATGCTTGACGAAGGGGAATTGAACAACTGCATGTGCTGATTGCGTGCAGGCGGCAAGCAGCGCCAAAACCAGTGTTGCCTTCATGGTCAATGAAGGCTATGAGAAGAGATGCAAACGAGTGACGGCGAAGAGAGTCGCGCGCTCAGAGAAGGAGGCGTGAGGGGAGCGGACGAGGGCGTCCCGTCGCAGCCATTGTGTGAATATTTGAACGGCCAGCACGATAGACACGGCAAGGCAACCAAAGGATTTTCCAGAACTAAAAGGGACATAAAAAAACTCGCCATATCCCTCCCAGAGTCACAGCAGGATCGCCGCCCCGGGGGGCTTGGTGGTTTCCTGAGCCTGCAAGCCGCCTCTCTTTGGTCCATTCCTCTTGCGGTCAAGCTGCCAAGAAATCGTATGTTAAGCTTGTCAGTGATTGGGTTACACCCCGTGTAGCGAGATGAGTAAGGCCCTGTCAGGCCTAGAGCGCAGAAGACCCCGTGGCTCTGGCACCATAATTCCAGGCTTAATGCACTAACTGCTGCCGGGTCCTGACTCTAGGTGGGATAAAATAGGCAACCATCTGGGCCCGGAGGGCCCGGAGGGGTTCGCGATGGCTTCTCCGTGTCCGGATGCCGCTGCAAGAGGCCTACGACACGATGCGACGTAAGCGGGCCGACTACACATACGAAGGAGTCATCGCAGCCTGTCTCTTTCTTGAGCTCATTCAGTGCTATTCAGCTCAAGGCATTCTACGATCCTGCCCGAGTCGAGCAGAGGGAGGCGGTGCTGGTGAGAAGCGGAGCAGTAGATTGGCTCCATTGTCATTGGCGGCAAGACGCAGGAGCTTCACAGACTGGCGGCTCAATTTCGTTTGCCCGGGGCTAAAGAGGAGCACGTGTTCCTGCACGAAGTCGCGTTGCGTCGACTTTATCACCAGTGACTGTTGGAAAAGGAGGATGAGGATTTAGCATCTTGGCGCTAGCCTTGTAGAATCGTAGGCAATGCGTTGACTCAGCCGTTCGGTGCTTTATCAGCCTCAAGCCGTTGGCTCTAAGAGATGGCGGCTCGGCATATTGCACGTGCAGGCCGTCCAGCGCCCTACCATCACCCCATCCCGCAACGGTGCTTCACAGTCCCGATTGATATCAGTCTTTGGGAGGAGTAGATAATGGGCAGGTTTCCATGTATCTCGACAAGTGGGAGTTACGTGAGGCACTGGCAGCGTAGGCCGAGCTAGAAAGACGTGCCTCTCATCACGGTAGCATCTTGAACAGCTGCTGGACTGCCTTGCCTCCCTGGGCCGTGTCTGCCTTGCTCCGTCGTCGAATTTAGCTCAGCTCACGTCGCACCGCGCAGTGGCAGCGTCCAGTGACCACCATCAATTGCAAACGCATTATGCATAGACCGCCTTCGACCACAGACCAATTATGTTGTTGCAAGACAGAGGCACGGGTCGGATGATTCGGGTGATGTGTGACAGCGCCCTACGAGGGTCTCATTGGAACTCAAAGACGCCTGGGGACCGTTGACATTCGCTTTGCCTCGGCTGGTAATCCGCGATGCTTCATCAGGGCCCACCACAAGCATGACGAGAACCCAGAAGCGGTTTTTGTCCAAGTTCTTGGCGTGAGGCTGTCACGAAACCGACCAGGCATGTTGTAACCATGTCTTCGCAACGGACAGGAGTGCCAACCCGGCGCCACGCTCAAGCGGCTTGTCTCTCAGTGGTGCTTGTTGGCAGGGCCTTGGGGACCTCGGGATGGGAGCGGTGACTGATGGAGACCCATCCCACGAGCTCAAGCGAGTCCCAGTCGTCGTCAAGACGGCTGGGATCTCAGCAGCTCAGCAGCTTGTCAGGAGCGCCGATGGTTTGCCCGTCGCTGGACGCCCCAACAGCGGCACGACAGGGGCTGCTGAGGTATAGCTCCACTGGTGGATGCCGGCTATCGGCGATCAATGGGGGCGGCCATCGGAGGAAACAATCGTGGGTCGAAGAACCTTGATGAGGGGCAGGCAAAAAAGGTTGAGAATCTCTGAAGGCGGCAAACTTGCTTGACCGACAACGTGCTTGCGCGGTGCTGTGGGGCACAAAAACGTGGGTAGCGTACTAACTTGAACTCCCTGTCTAGGCTGGCAGATCTGCTAGGTAGTCTTCTCTCACCATCAGACAGACTGGCCCACCGTCTCTCGCGGTCTCTTGTGGAAGAGGGCGCAATTCTCACCAATCTCCTGTACCCCCATGCGCTTCAATATCAGTTGATCGCCTCAATAACGCGTTCCATGTCTTGCGGTGAACGGCCGAAGGTGCCTTGAATCAGAGAGACAGTACTTCTTGATTGGATGCGGAACTCTCCCTCCCTCTACCTTTCAGCTCCTGGGCTGCCAAGGATGAAGCTGCTCGCTCTCGAACACCAGTGTGACTGCTTTCAGAGCCAGTTGAGATGGGATCACGGCCAAAGCCCCCTCTATCACCGTGGCCTCGGGTATCAAGATCACCACTGAATGATCTGTACGTGTTCCTTCTTGGTAAATCCTCCACAAGTGCCAAGCGATGTTGCTGGTCATCGGAGGTGGTGGTGGTGGTGGACTTGTGACCAGCTCGTCTGCTCCTCCACTTGCCAGCCGAGCTCCCGCAGTAACAACGATGGC
This sequence comes from Diaporthe vaccinii, assembly GCA_039880775.1. NCBI lineage: Eukaryota > Fungi > Ascomycota > Sordariomycetes > Diaporthales > Diaporthaceae > Diaporthe > Diaporthe vaccinii. The sequence goes on along the minus strand of JBCEDN010000015.1, from coordinate 750,544 downwards.
ATTTCAGCATCAACCGAGCGAAGGCCTCATTTTGGGAGACCACTAACGCCAATGCATGTCTGGTCCCGTGGACTACGCAATTGGGCGAGCCTAACCTCGTGACTCGAGGGCTTCCGGTTCCTGTTCGTAAGTGCTGCGCAGCTCTTGGTCCACACCACCATCGTGGTCCATATCTAATCTCTTAGTGCAGGCAGGACAGCCTGACAGCTCAGCAGCTTCGAGTAATCCGCGACGCTAAGGTACCAACTCTCACAATGCTACGGTGGACCAGCCCGTTTCAAGACCAAGGACATGGCTGTTTGCCGCCAGGTCCGCCAGCCCTTGCCGTGTTGCCCGTGGTAGTGTACTGAAGATCAGGGACGTCTTCCGCGCGGTTCGTCTGTTTCTCTCAGGTGGGTTCGCAGCTCAGGCAACGATTCGCCCTTGTTTGCTCCTGCACTTGATCCTGGGAAAACGCGAGACAGCGAGCCCAACCCGGACCCCCGGCGTGGGAACACCCGCCGCCATTGGGCAGAGCCGCAATCGCGCCAACTATAATATGGAGCCAGGACCCAATTTAGACATGACTACACGAGACTCGCTGCATATCGCAAAGAGGAGAACAGCTCACCCACCCCCACAAACAGCCACTTGGTTCTTCTTATCGCCCAGAATATCGCGCGACCTCCCTGGCCTCCTTGGGCAGCCAGGAAATCCCTCCCAACTGCTGTCTGAGACGCATTATTCTCGAACCGCGCTAGAATATGGAGACACCGCCATGTCGGCGTCTGCCCGCGTGGCCGAATGTCTAAATGAGGATCGTGGGTGAGGAATACGGTGGATCTCGGTGTTGGACATCGTTTCCGGGGTCTCCAGACCGCCAACACCTTTGGGCTGATCCTCAATGCTACATGTATGTAGCTCCGAGGCCAGCTGATTATCGTGACTGCTCTCTGTTGCTCCCTGTAGACCGAACCATCTTATATTCCAACTCCAGCCCGAGCGGCTTTCTCGTCCTCAGCGCTCTCCTTCGCCAACATTCCCATCAACCCTCAAACTAGACTATGTCTGCCTCAGTCACATCCAGAAATCCTCTCCATAGGAGCTCAACAAGGACTATGGCCAACCAATCAAATCCTCCCCCTCCTCCTCCACACGCAGCAAACCCAAAGACAATTTCCCGACATACTCTCGCCCCTTCGACAAGAAAACATTCTGAAAAGGTCGACAATACCGCGATATTCATGGTCCCAATCTACGACGAGAGACATCAAGGCGCAGAACTCCTCATAGTCTCACCCTCAAAAGTGAGCCATCAGGACCACCCAGAAACACCATCCAGGGCGCCCACGCCTCCTCCCAAGCCTGTGATCCCCCGGCAATGCGAGGACTGGGACGACTTCATCTCATGGAGGAAATCAGAGGCCATATGCAAAGCGTCCAGATCAGAGAAGCCGCGCCTCGCAAATTCCGCCAAGGAGGACATCATGCGCGGGTTTGAGGAGTGGAAGGACTACCTGTCGCAGATGAGGATCCCCGGCAGGAGAGCCAGGCCCGTCTCGATCATGAGCACCGGCACGGCCGGCCGCAGCCTCGCGAGGTCGAGCATGTGCTCCGTTTCGACCGTCTCGAGTACCAGCTCCTCAAGGGCGAGGTCCCTGAGGAAGACGTCTAGGTCAAGACACCTGCGGGCCTATTACTCTATGGGATGCCTCCTGAGGAATAGATTCAGCCCAAGAGATAATGGTATGCTTCCTATTCCCTCATCCGTTGCTCAGAGTCTCAGTACTAACATGTTACCATCAGAACCTGTGATAAGTCCCATCGCAGACATCTTGCGCAACTCGACGGGCCGTTCCCAGCCTGCGAGGAGACGGCCAATGAGCCAGCACTCGCTCCCGGCAAACTGGACATATTTCTGCAGCCCACCTCCTCATCCTCCGCCCAATAAGCCTCTCCCGGCTTTACCTGCCGAGGCGCAGCAGGGGCCGAAGAAGACGAGGAAGAGGAACCGGTCGGTGCTTGAGATGAAGGAGAGGAAGAGGTTTCAGTTTCTTTTCTGGCAGTAATCTCATCAAATCTTATTGCAGAAGAGTGGATGTCAGCCGGAGCACGGAACGGACTTGACGATAATTTCTAATGAATCACAACTGAGATTTCATTGACGGTCTGCCCTCATGATACTAAGACCCTGTGCAATACCGTGAACGATCACCCCCGAAAAAGAACCTTGGAAGTGAAAGAAGCCCTATGCCGTTTCTTGCCATGGAGTGCATTTTGACTATTCACGGTCTGGTCACGCAAACTTGTCCCCCCCCCCCAATCCAGAAGTCCCAGAAGCCGGGCCCTCAAGCAACCTCCCGAACCCTCTCGTCATCGTGGATCGTGCGTTATCCCAAAAGGACCGGGCGGTCCACCCATGCTGTATCAGTAGCATGTCCTACCATTCCCCCAGCCCCTGTCGTCTCTTGTTTACTTCTTCTCTTCCGCAATCACGGCCGGGTATGGCTTCTGGACATACGACTCCGCATGGTACTCGTTGCCAAGATCGAAATGAACAGTCTTGGTTGCCTTCTTCGGGTTCTCGACGATCTCAACCGTCTCGTACTCGACCTTGTCATCCTTGAAGCCGGTGAAGGTGCGCTCCGTGTGCGACTCGGCGAGAATCTGCCAGGACTTGTTGCGTATGACCGGGAGATCTGTCAGCAAGCAACGTCAGCTCTCCGTGGTCCAATGTAGATTAGACGGGTCATCCCCCATCCCAGCTGGGACACATACCGTCGTCTGCATTTCCGTCGCGGCGGCGGCGATAGCTCTCGAGGAAACCCAAGGTGCGTCCCCGGACGTTCTCAAGACCCTCGCGGAACCGCTGGGCGATCGCTCCGCCGGCCACCATGGCCACCCCACGGTACTTCAAGACGACATCTCGGGCCCTGCGAAAGATCGAGTCGTGATGCGCCCACTTCTCGGTTGGCTGCTCGACGGTCGGCAGGTTTCCCTCGTGGCACTCACCACCACGAAAGTACTCGGCTGTTTCATGGTCAGCACTCGCGCCCAGGTATGTGTGTCTTGGAGTCAAAGAGTATGAGGTCTTTGGAACTTACGATGGGCGATTCTCAGGGACAACAGAATGATGGCCGGGGGGATGATGGAGAGAATGAGGATCATTGCGGTGATTGGCAGAATGATGGCGGCATCATTGACACCTGTCTGGGGGTGGTCGTGACTGTCCGACATGATGGTTTGGAGTGTACACCTTCCGTCTGGTATGCCTTCAAGAGATGACTGGCAGGCAGGCCGTTGCGACAACGAGAGCTGAACGTTGTCGGTACAAGCCTTGGAGACGAAGTCTGCAGAGTTGAAGGATCTGGCTGTGGTGCTGAGCGAGGCAACGCATTTCAACACTGATAAAGCGACCGAGGAAAGAGTTCAGGCTACCTGCCTGCCCACGGAGACAGGGTGAAGGCGGGACAGAGCTAGGTCAGTACTCAACCCATTCACTGCCATCGCATTCATCTCTCACTTGTTGGCCGATCGAAGGCCCTTTTCTGACACCCTCCTCTCCTTGCCACCACCGCTTCAGGGTCTCACCTCCCCTTCACAGCATCCACTTGAAGGTCCAGCACCACCGCAGATTCACTCGGCTCCACTTAGTCGCGCAATTCAATCTAGTCTACTTAGTCGACACTTTCGCCTACAGGTAAGTAAGCGCGTTTGACGCGACCGCTCCAGTCGCCTCAATCTTCATAATCGTCGCCGAGTTGACCGTCGTTTGATACAGCAACATGGCCCCGTACCAGATGAAGGCGACTTCCAAGGCGAAGTTCCAGCCTCGGGCTAGAAGAAGGACCCTCGCTGGCAGAATCGAGAAGCAGGAGAAGGCTGGCGCCCAGCAGGTCAAGAAGAAATCGCTCGCGTTTCTCAGAACCCTCGCCTTCCACCCCAAGAAAGACTCGTCCGAGAACGTCCCCACCGACCAGGTCAAGCAAGACTCCTTCAAGAAAGCCCTGGCCGACCGCGTGAATGAGGAGGCCCTCGTCAGCAACACCCAGACCCCGACCGCGGATACCGCTTGCCCGGCTGAGAATGAAGACCACCCCTTCAAGCTCCGTGACGGTATTCCCAAGGCTGGCCTTCGATTCGCGGGTGAGTGGAAGGGAAAGCGGACTATCCTGGGTAATTGGAAGAAGGAGGACAAGATCGCCCAGGCTCTCTGCGCTGATATGAAGGTCATCCACAAGCGCAACGTGCAGGGCGTCATCAGCCCCGTCTTCCACCAGGCTGCCGAGATGTTGGACAATGGACACATGTGGGGCCTGGCGATGCGTGAGGATATCACGGAAGAGGAGACCCGTGGCTTTTGGGATCGTTTTCTGGGAAAGTTGTGGGTTGACAGCGCTATGAAGTGGCCGCGGAAGCTGTCTCAGGCGCAGTTCTCCAGGTTCATCTGCGTCCTGGCCGAGGCTCGGTGGTCAGAGATTCATGTGCCGAAGACTCATGGACGAGAGCCAGGATTGCTGATTCGCCACATCTCCCTGTTCTTGGAGGCGGCGGAGAGGGCCGGCTTCCCTTGGGCTGGTGCCGGAGAGATTTCCTTCGGCGATGATCACGAGGAGTGAGAGTATTGCCCGTCTGCGCCTTTTGTGCGCCTATTTAGATGTCGAGGAATCTTCGAGACCTACTAGTTTGTCTCCGTTCTTCTGTGGCTCTTCGTAGATTTTACGCCTGAGTATGGGCTCTAATCTGATACTCCCAGAGCATGAGCTCGATCACCATTCCTGGAAAGAATACGTAGTGACTTCGTGACGCAGGTGGGAGAGAATTGTTTGTACGTCCTCAAGTGAATGAAGGGATGATAAGCTGCCATCCGCCCCAAGTCACACAATCTACCGGACTCGTGCCTGCTACTTGAGACACTGTTTTCCATCTGATTTCGCCCCCTGCCTGATGCCCGTGGCCGAGTGGTAACACGCCTTCGATCATTCCTAATTTAATTAGGTGCCCGAGGCCATGGGTTCAAGCCACCGATGTTCAAGGGACCTCGTTTGGGAAATATGAAGTTTCTCTGGTTCTTCAGATAGCATAGATGCCGCAAGTCTTCGGACTTCGCTGTACTCGCTGGGTATCACTTCCATTCGGCTTCCCTTGAACATCACTTTTGCCCATCATTTTTGCTTGTCTTGTGGGATACCCTCCTATGGGATAGTCTACCATGGGATACCCTACCACTGGATAACCTACCATAGGATAACTTCAGGTACTTAAGTATTTGCCCCTAAACAGGGCGGTACTACTCGATGTCTACAGCCAGATAACAGCCTGGCTCTTGCCCCACGTCGCCAGCTGCATTCACTCAGCTCGTCCCTGCCACTTAAGGCACGGTTTCCCATCTGATTTTGAACTTGCTTGTTGTCTGTGGCCTAGCGGTATTACGCTTTCGATCATTTCCTAATTTAATTGGGTGCCCGAGGCCACGGGTTCAAGCCCTGATGCTCAAGGGACCTCGGTTGGAAATAATGATTGCATAGATTGGTTAGTCTTCGGACATGGCTTCGTCGGTAGTGTCGCTCCAATTGGCTTCCCTTGAGCATCATTTTTGTCGCTTCATGGGATGATATCTATTCGTCCATGGGTATATTTGCTTGCAAACGTACGACGGTGCCTCCTTTGTGATCATCTACAGTATAACCCCCCGTTACGACAATCTCCTGCTCAGAAACATGTCACGGCATAGCTTCCTATGGGACAACCTTCTTTACCCTAACCTTTTGTGGAATAACCTCCCTGGGGCAAACTCCCCTAGGGTGTTCTCCTCTGTGAGGGGATGTGCCAGCAAGGTTGAATGGTTGGGGGTGATTAGAGAGGTGGGCAGTGGATTGTAGTAGAAAACAGAGAGCATCATGGGTGCGTTCTGAGGTGACAACGCGTTTACTTGTGCTGTGTCTACGCTGTTTGACCTTGTCTGAAAGTGTCGGCCACCGCACAAGGTATGTTTGTTTTGCTCCATCAGCCAACCAGTGTATCTGCAGAAATGAGAACTTTATCGAATTAGAGCTTCCTCCGTCTCGTGCAAAGAGCCCGGAAAACCTGTACGTCCCGCTGTTTGCGGGCTATAGTCGTCTTCTTGTGGTTCTTGTCGTCAGCTAATCGCATGCCAACCTTGGGAATGGCACTCTTGAGCTCGAGGGGAAGTGGATTGTTTTCGGCCATTTTGGCCGGTGCGGAAAAGTTGTTCCTCGCAGACGAAAGAGAGGCTGGTTGCTCAAGTTGTGGATTTGCGGTGGGTAGGAGATTTAGCATTGACTGGGTGAGACCTGTAATAGAAGCGTCCGTTGCAATCTATGACTTGCAAGATTTCATCTGATGTTCAAATGGAGCCCTTTGCTACTTTCTAGGTATCTGACTTCGGTAGTGTTTGTAGCTCCGCCTTCCCAGTTGCGATCTAAGTACTTGAAAGGTACTGTGGTCACAGTTCTTGAACTTTAGTTGTCTTAGGGTCTAGTGGTCTAAAGCTGTCAAATCAACCCAGGCCATGAGTTCAACTCCTGGTATGCCATGGGACCTCACTTGGAAAGGTTGCAAAGAGAACGCCAATTTCTGATTGGCCAATCGCGACGCCGCTGCCCAATGTGGCTTCCTTTGGTGTACCTTTTTGCGCTTGATCATTACGATCATCTCGCACCTCCCGTCGCCAGCTACTTGGAACACCGTTGACCACGTGGGTATCACTTCCATATGGCTTCCCTTGAGCATGACTTTGTTCCCTCATTTTTATGATGCTTAACATTCCTCTCAAGGTGTTTTTGCTTATCTTCCTGGGAGATATCCTCCTATGGGCAGTGTCTGTGCTAGTTGACCTGACCTCATCCTCGGCCGCTCCACAAGATCTGTTTCTTTTGCTCCATCAGTTAAAAAGTGTGTCTGCAAAATTCAGGATGTGCAGACTGAAGAGCTGTTCTTTAACGATGGACAATGTTTTCACCCAAAAAAAGTATCCAGGAATGCCTCAAATTCTACGTTTGATGTTGCATGACAAATTATCACCGGCACTTGAGCATCGCATGGAAACTTCAAGCGTCTTTCCGGAGAGAGTTGCGTGCCAAACCCGCGATGATCTCCATCTGTCCTTTCGGGTCGCAATTACGCCTAACCTCCTCCAACTTCTTAGCCTTGTCTTCAAAAAGCCTCCAGACCTCTAGATACAGATTCCTGGTATTGATGTCCGTTCCAATAGACAACAGTGCCGACTTCATCATGTCCCTGTCCTTGATTCTGACCAAGTCGCCCGCCAAGACTGCAACAGTCGCATCTTGCTGTTTGCCGGGGGTCTCGTTCGCGTGGACCACGCCGAGCCGGACACACTCCATTATCAGCGCAACAACTCCGGTGTGTGCCTCGAAAGTCTTCAAGCTTGCGTCCTTGACGTCGTCATACCAGTTGTCGACCACAACCTCGCAACCCGGAAAGATGAAGTTCAGATCATCAGGGTCCCCCACTGTGTCCATTGTCTTTCCCGTCGCGGCAGCTGCGCCGATGCGGAAGCTGCTTGGGTTGCTGCGATGGTGGTACCTGTTCGCGAATTTTCCTTGGTCTGAGGCTGCGTAGAACATCAAGGCACGGTTCTTCCGTTAAGGGCCAAGTGCACGGCGTTGTCGAACTCCAACTTGACCGGCTCGATAGGAGGCTTGATCGTCCAGGACATGGAGATTATATCTGCTTTAAGTTCGGTAGCGTATCGGATAGCTCTCACAGCGCTGTCCGGGCCAATCTGGAGCTTCGTGGTTCCGTGGGCCTCGAACTATGCAGTAAAATAAGACCTCTGTCAGTAAAGGCCATTGCATTAAAGGATGGATCATCGGTTTGCGCTTCTCAACTGGCCATTCATCGTGAATCCTGTTCTTGAAATCTGCGAGGTTCTTGAGGGTTCTCTCTTCTTCCATTCCCTAACAGTCACTGGTAATTTCAGCACACCAGCAAGTCCCAAAACACGCAAATTCGACTTACGCCGGTCTCGATGATGTTGATGATCTCTAAGGCTGGGAGCATGGGAAGGCCTTCAGCCTCTGACCATGATCTCCAAACAGAGTTTCTTCCACTCCAATACAAGTTGATCTCTCGCAAAGACTGGCCGATCTTTTGAAGCGACAGAGGGCAGATATCGGGCCTCCTCCAGTCCGGTATTTCCACATCCTTAATATTTTGTTAGATCGTGGGAGCTGTTCATCACACAAGAATGATCATTGGCTTACAAAACCTGCCAAGGCTTGCTCAATCGCTTCGTCGGTGTGTGAAGGCTTTTCCAAATCATCGACAATGGCTTTGATAATACGCTTCACGCCACGCTCCTCGTTTCGAAGCCAGTCAAAAAAGACAACCACTGGGTTTCTTTTGACCCGGCTCCAACTCTCTGAAGGGGGGTTTCCTTCATCCGTTACAAGGTCAACATGAGGGAGTGCGACGTACTGTGGGATGGATTCGAATTCCAGATGATTGAGAGTCTCGCAGAATTCGGACTCGCTCAATCTTTTTCGTGTCCCAAAGTCAAACCATAATACCTTATCTGTGAGAACATCAAGAACCAGCTATCTGACATATTTTAAGACTGTACAGAGCTCTTTTGCTGCCTGGTATTCGTAGTGTCCGAGACACTTTGTCTGGTCTCCCCAAACGCAGGCAAAGCAGCTTGAGACTGTCGTCGCAACTGTGGTCGCAACTGTGCAAGTGTAACGGGTTGATTGAAATCTAGGAATCAACTTGTCATGATGGGGGCACATCTTCACCCTTGCGTACTCCACATCCATTTCTTTTCAAGTTCATCTCCTCTAAATAGTATTAATCAGATCTCTCACAATTTAAATATCCAATTCCATATCACTCTTTCTCCCTCCTGTATAGCTACAAAAGCTAGTTGTTTGTATAGAACTATTCAAAACATGCCTATCAGAAATGTCAGCATTTGTGTGCATGAATCAAATAGTAGCCCTGTATATGTATTTTCTTTTTATGAAAACTAGAGAAATATCACCACCATATGGACGCTTCAGCGTAAAAGTCCACGTTCCAGGGGCTTAGCATTGAGAGCCTAACCAGCAGGATTTGTGGCGGCGATATGGGCACGCAAATCAAATCATTCCTGTTTCAAGACAAGTCGCTGAAATTTGTCCGAAGCCAACTGTGCCATAAGCCAAACCTTCTTCACAATCTATGAAAGTCATCTCCTTAAATGGCTTGCAAATCATTTGATCCATGTGGTCCTGCGAAGCAACCCAAACAGCCAACACCGTCATACAGCAACGACCTATTATCTGATCTCCCAAAATCACTGTATCCAAATTCAAAGGTCTCCCCCAAGTACGTGTATGCTCGACTCGGTGCTCGCGGGAAGATAGACCAAGTATGCGAGGCCAGGCTCTGCCTACGTGGCCGGGACTTTCAATCTTGAATATTAGTAATTAGCAATTTCGCAAGTCCTCCCAACCAAACTCGTCGTTAGCAACCCTGCTTACTTTCCTCACCGAAGCCCATCGTGCCCGAGCCGCCATTGAAGACCACCGCCGGGCTACCCCTGCCACCCATCCCGCCCTGACACGCAACCCACACGACCCAAGCAGGCGGTAACAAAGGGAAGAGAAACGAGATGGAAGAGGGGAAGGCGGCTTTTCCGGGAGAAGTTCTAGAAGCCCATTCATTATCCCATCCGATGTCAGAGACGAGTGGCAACCCTGTCTCTCATGCGACACTCGGCCGGTTAGATCTGTTCATGCCCTCCGCATCCGAAACCCGTTGGCATTTCCTCACCGAGAGGAAAATGCAGACGCCAATCGCGACGCTGAGAAGCTTCTTCCCCTGACGCCCGCAACACCATGTCCGGCGAGGCTGCGGACGTGAGATGGGGAAGGAAGAGGCTCGAAGGCGTAAGGAGGGTAGACATTCAATCACAAAGGTAATTAGTCGGTCAATGGACGGAAGACTTTTAGATTCCATTCGCAATGATGCGGACATGCATGCACGCGCTTTCTATACACACCCCAAGACGCGCAGCACCTATATGAGCGCCTTGGCTGCGCGTTGTTGCCTGAGGTTCCCTGCTCTCTGGCCTGTTGATGTCTTACCACTCACGAGTAGTGGATTTAAAAAAGTAAATGTGGTATCCCTTGGCCTCATCCTGAAAAAATCAAGACATGATATCATGACCCTGTTTGTCCTGAGCCTTTCACAGTACTCCAAAAATATGAAAGAGAGCCATGCCTCCCGTAGAACTCCACCAGATGAACTCCAACGCTGATACCCAATAAACTGTGTGATCAAATGACCCCTTCGACCGCTGCGTTCAGAGGCGTATAAAAAAAATGAGAAAAGCAGAGCTGTGTTGCGTTATTAGTAACTGAAGTCGACATGGCCCATCTGCGAGACTGTTTTGTTCTCGTCTGCGTTGGACGAGTTGACACCCGTCACCGAGCTACTTGACACCGAACCTGACTGATGTGTCGTCGTTGGCTCCAGCTCTTGCTCCTGCGCCGGCACTCCGCTGTCGCTATAGCCCAGGTCGCGCATCTGCTGGAAACTCCAGCTCGGCTCGAAGTGTGCGCTTTGCCACGCGAACGCCACCCTTTCGTACATCTCGTCGATTTGCTCGAGGCTGATCTTACTCGTCTCGTAGACCATGGCCCAAACGAAAACGGCCGCAACAGCGCAGAACGCCCCCCACACGAAGAAGACTCGGGTGCCCATGTCAGCATAACCCGCACCCTCTTCTACCATATATGGACTTCCGTAGGAAATTCCAAAGTTCAACAGCCAGTTCGAGGCTGTGGATATCGATATGGACTTGGCTCGCACTTTCAATGGGTATATTTCGGATGTGATGACCCACGCCACAGGTCCCCACGAGGCGGCAAAGAAGAATATGTCGATGCAGACGAAGATGATGAGGATCTGGTTCGCGGTCGTGGGCATCGATTTCCCGACGGCTGCAGAGAAGCTGGCAATGAGTAGCTGGCAGATGGCCATAGCAACAGCACCGTATATCAGAACCTTTCGGCGACCCCAGGTCTCGATGATAAATAGCGCTGGAATCGTGGAGATGGTGTTTACGATATTGATGATCAAGGAGATGAGGAATGCGTTCTGGATGCCAGCACCGACAAAGAAGGTTGTTCCGTAGTACATGATGAAGTTGACGCCGGTCAACTGTTGTAGCATCTGGAGCCCGCAACCGGTGAGCGTCCGCCGTCCTAGGTGCGGTGTTCCGAAGATGACGTCCTTGTACGTAGCGGTTCCCAGGGCTAATTCGTATTCGTGGTTCGCCTCGATCTCAGCCAACTCCTCGAGCAACGCCGGATGTAGCCGATCCAGCCGTCGCAACCGACTGAGGGAGACGGCGGCGGCGTCTTTGAGTCCTCGTTTGATGAGATAGCGAGGTGTTTCGGGAAGGACGAGGAGACCAAGCGACAATACCACTGCCCAGGTGAACTGAAGACCGAGTGGGATCTGGTACGCAGCAGCCCCGTCCATATCAGCAGTGAGCATATTGACAATGGATGCTGTAAGTAATCCAATGGTGATGGAAAGTTGATAAAAGCAGACCAGGGTTCCTCGTATCCACTTGGGAGCCATCTCGGCTTGGTAGATGGGAACAAGGACAGATATAGTTCCGACACCGACGCCGGCGAAGAATCTGTCTCATATTAGCTGGCTGCCAGAAACACAATTATGTTGGCGGGGCCTCGCAGTCCCGCCAACTCCAACATACCTTCCGGCCACGAGCATAGGTATGGCGTGGGCGCAGACCTGGAATATGACGCCGAAGTTGAAAGCAGTGACAGCGCCGATCAGAGACTTGCGCCGGCCCCAGTAGTCACCCACGGGTGCGGCGAGGAGGGCACCGACGACGGTCCCAGCGCTCAAGATGGCGACGATGATGGCTGTCTGGGTCGGGGAGATGGAGGGGTGCCCGTTACGGGTATATCCGGTCGAGAATTGTTCCTTGAAAGCGCTCATGGCGAGGATGCCGTTGATGGTGCTAGACATGAGCCATGTCAGTAAGCAGGCTCGAGGGATTCACTCCAGGATCGAGGATCCTCACCCCGTATCATATCCGAACAGCAGACCTCCGGAGGCGACGAAGATGCCAATCATGATGGCGGGAGCGGACGACCCGGCGACATTGTCTGGCTTTCGCCAGCCCATGGCAAAGGCCATGGCGGATGGGTTGAGGCCTTCAAGCCAGGGTGGGTGCGATGAAGTCGTCGAAGATGGGAATGACGAGTCGCTGGAAGAGTCGACGCCGAGTATTGCGGTCGACCATTTGCCGGGGTTTTTGACGACGGGCGGCGGAGACCAGGTAACGACGCAGCCAGAACGACCAGGCCGTCAGTGGTCGGCAGAAGCGATCGATGATGTCGGGTGGGTAGTAGGGTAGGTAGGGTAGGGTATGGAGGACAGGAAGGAGGCCAAAAGGTCGAGGTCACGGTCGAGGGTCGCAGTGGGGACAGCAGACAGGCCGGAGTCAGGCTGGTGACTTTGGGAGAGGTCGGAGTCGGGACTGGGCGGAGAGAGACGAAGACGCAGACACAGACGCAGACGCAGACAGATGCAGACGTAGGTTAGGGTGGTAGGGTCAGATGGAGAAGGAGATGGAAAATGGAGACTAAAGACTGCAGACGGCGTAGCTAAAGCGACGAATAGGGACGAGGATGGTCTGGGGAACAGGAGAGCGGAACTGGGCGGCATACAGTAAGGATCGGTGGACATGGGGCCCGGGGCCTGGGGGCATGGGCACGCATGGATGCGGCGTAGCGTGCTGCACTGTTTGTTAGGTTCTGGGTAGGGGCATGGGTATGGAGTCTTGGGGGTGTGGGAGTGAGAGTCTGTGAGTCTGGTGGATGGGGGGAAGAGAGAGGAGGGGCGCACCATCAGCTGGTGGTCCGCCTGGGGGGAGCGTGCTGTGATTGGTTTGTGGGGCCTGGAGGCGGAGGCGATTGGGGGAGGAGCAGGGGGAGTGCGAGAGGGAAAATGGAAAGATGGAAATGGGGCCCAGGAGAAAAGGGCTAAGACATTCGACCACTGCAGGTTTAGCTCGGGGTTTGGGGCTTGAGCTGGCTGGCTGGGCTGGGCTGGGGCTGGGCCTGGGGGACGGACGTTGAATTGGAATTGAGACCGGTTGACGAGGCAGGCTACCCGCAGTCAGGTGTGCCTTCCTAGGTACCTAGGTAGGTATGCAGCCAATACCGGTGCCAGTGTCTTGTCCATCTGGGCTCATCTGGTAAGACAGGTGCTGCAGCATATGGGCATTCCCTTAACACTCAAAGCCTGGCAGCAGGACCAACACCCAGCAACAGATGCAGGAGCAGAGATCCAAGACCAAAGAAACAAGGCCCAAGACAACGACCAAGCAAAATGCAATGCTCGGCCGACAAAGTACTCTCCCCGCCAGCACATGAACGGTGAGCGCTCGTTAGTCCCAAGCCGTGTCTAACCAACTCCTTGGTGATTGGCGTCGACAAAAGGGGACCCAAGCGCGGCGGGGATCAGACTCCAGACCGGCTGTCGGTCTGTTCTGTGTCTGTCTGTCCATCTGCTGTCTTCAGCGCCCAATGCTTGCCGCGAAATAACCTCCAAGACTATCGCTGTTGGGCAAGCACACAAGCGGCCACAAGACAGGCGGGCGGTGGTGGCATTGGACAGGTCATGCTGCATCACCTGCCATAATGCCATGCAGCCAGGGCCCTTGACGATCGCTCGTCCATATTTAGGGGTAAAAAGCCAGAAGCGCGCTTGTTTCCTTCTTGCATCTGACTGACTCCTGTTCTCCCCCGGTGTAGTACGGTAGCTACAGTGCCTGGTCTGCTCGGCTGAGGCGCATTCCGACACGCTGGCGTAGCACAGCGTCGCAAAGACACAAAAGGTGCTCGCAGACCATCTGTCTCTCCCGGTCCTTAGATTGGAACCGAGTTGGGCCAGAACGCAAAGATGGGGACATCGAAACCCGGTCTAGTGAGAGCCCTTTCTAGTCATGATCGATGTCAATAGAGTTCGACACAGTCTTGTTCTGTGGGGCCCCTCCATCCTGACAGCTTGGTACCGGACCCCGACAGATTGCGGGGACCTGTTGCGTGTGCTCGTTACGGTGCGCTGCCTTCTTTCCTGTCCACTTTCACACTGGGTGGTTGGCCGTCTTTTTAACTTTCTCCTTCTGTCCTTCCACCCCAGACGAAGGATTCAGGCTCGACGCATACGGCGCCCGGCACACGCGTACAAGATAAAGCCCGGCCAACCTTCTGCGCCGGCCATCCTCTCGCAATGCAATAGCCGGGCGGCTGCCCTCTTACTCACAAGTGCCAGGAATCTGTTCATATCCTCTCTGACGGTCGTCTCGCAGCCTACCTGCAAAGACTCTGATTCATCCAACCTCCTCATGCGCCTTCCATAGACGAAAACAGCCACCCGAAACTACTCTAGCATTCTTTCCTTCCTCCTGCCCTACTTGTGCCACGTTCCCGTGAGCCTGCAGCCAGACGCCTCAGAGGTGCATCTGACATGATTCGATGTGATGGTGGAATGAGTAATGACTTCTCGAAGAGGAATGGGCCATGCATAGTGCTCGGCCGCAGGCGCTCCCTGCACGCCTCTTGGTTCGCAGGTTCGTGGCGTCCGGCCGACCATCCTGCCATCACGCACCTTCAGCCTACAGGCACGGGCATGCCGGGAATCCTTTCTAAACTTTGCACCTGGCTGGCTCGACTCCCAACGGCCTAGCGCACCACGCCTGCATCGGCATCTCAATCTCCTAGGTTGCTTGGCCGACTACTGACTGCCTTACCCCGTCTGAGCTTTCATGGCTGACGGCGCCTTTTTTATTATTATTTTAGACTACGTCGGCAGAAGTGGGCACACGACAAAAGTGTGCCCGGGAAGGATATAGCCAGAATTACGCCTTGTCCAAGAGTGCTAGAGACTGCTTAGACAGCCATACCAGCACCAGTACTTGACCGCCGTCGGAAGACGCTCTCAGGGCAACACCGAGCTATATCGGCTTGTCCCAGGCTCGGAGTTCTCGGGGACGGCTTAATCACCACCTCGCAGGTGGAAGCCGACAAGCCAACTGCCTCGAGGCTTCACGGCTCGTCGCAGCTGGCCCGCTACCCATGTTTCACGAGATACACCTTGGCCGACCTCAGTGTGGGCCTCCGATTGCCGCCTACGAACGCGTGGGCAAGGCTGAAGTGACCCGTAACCGGCGTTTGGGTGACACTCATTGCCCTTGTCGACCCAGAGCTGCCTGGTATCGTTGGCCCCTCGACTGCCCTCGAGTCAGTCATCGGGAACGAAACGTGCTCGCTCCAAGCCATGACGCAACAATACCGCTCAGTGCTTGCGATCCTCGTTTGAGGCCTGCATTTGTTCATGACCGAATAATAATAAAAGTGTGCCCTGAACAGGAAGTCACTCCAACGTCAACGAGGAGCGTCTCAGATGTGTGTGCTGTGACCTGCCGCATCGATCACAGACGAACAGGGGTTTCACACCCAGTGGGTGGTGGGTTCAAAGGAGAAAGTACTCTACAACGTATCGGCTGACAGGCTGTCAAGCTCCAATTGCATATTTCGCATACTGTCCTTGCCAGAGAACACAAGCATGTATATGCCGCTGGTAGTACCAGTTGGACTACGGCGGCAAAAATATGCCATGGAGCTAGCATTTCGGCGAATCACTCCACAGACTTGCAGCAAGGCTGGACGGAATGTGGATTGCGGACAACCCCATCGCACAGTATGCAGAAGACAACGGAATTACTTCCAGGTCGGACGTGAATAATCCTTTTGCGGAGGTCTCATGTTGTTGGAGTTCGACTATTGGTAGTAATCGGTGCATAGTAGACCGTGCGTACTAAAGTCTCCTTCGTGCCAGTGGCCGAGCTCACTCCACGCTGCAACGTGCGCAGGACATGGCGCAGAACAAGTAAGACAACGCGACCTTTCACTCCAGTCCCCTTGAACTGCATAGGAAAGAGGTTGCTGAAGATGGGTTGGATGGGTGGTGTGGATGACGCGCCGTGCGACGTCCTCATCTTCCATATCTAAACCAATACCCACCCACCAATGCATCCGCTTCAGCCCGGTAGCCTGCATGATGCGGGTCTTACTTATCACGGCGACGACTTACTGCATATCTCGCTTACGATACATTCACCAATGTACCAAGACTGCCGCGAAAGGCCGACTTGCTCTGCAGGCCTGTCAGCTTTCCAACCTCGTCCCACCGGGCTCGCACCAGGGACCCCCCCGGGGGAAGTCACCCGCAGCTGACGGGGAGTTGGGGGCGTACAGACAGCAATCGGTTATCCGTGGACTCGGAAACTGTCTGTCACGTTGCCTCGGGCTGCCGGGGTTCGAGCAACATAATGAAGAAGCAAGGACGTCAGATACTGTGTTGCACACCCACCCACCACCTGCCTTATCCTTGGTTTGCCCTATGGAAATTAAACGAGCAGCTGAGACATGCAGGACGCATGGGGATGTGATGCCACGCCATGCCATGCCATGTACACTTCCCGAAAGCACACAAGGCATGTGTCAATACCGCAAAAGGTCTACTAACCCCCCCTCTTCCCCAGGCTCTGGTGGAGCCGGAGAAACCCGCCCGCGTGCCTGCGTGCGTGCGTACCTGTGATAAACCGCCAGGGCTGGCTTGCTGTAGTTCATCCAATATTCTAGGCTGTGTATGTTATGCAGGAGTGAGTAGCCACTTCCACCCCGTCACCCACGCGTGGAAGGCTTGTTCGGGACTCGACCCACTCGAGGGCAGCATCATCACGCCTAGGAGCACCGATATACTCTGTGTGTGCCGTCGGGTGGTGAGACCCGCCAGGGGTTCATGAGAGGTTGGCGAATATCCGCATCGAATCCTCCTCGACAGCCAGCTACCTTACCCTCTCAGCCGCAATTATTAGTCGCGGAGGTGAGACACACATGTGGCCGCTGCTTCTGTGGGACGCCAGGTGGCAGCGGCGAGGCTGCTGATAGACGCCTGAGAGTGCAGGATCGAGGGTGACGAGGATGCGATGGGTTTGTTTTGTGAGATGTAGTATATGAATACAGCGGCTATACGACAGTAACAATAACGATAAGAAAAGATTCCTTCATCCTTCCAGCGTAGATCAAACCAGTTTTTGTAGAATAATTCCGTCGCACATTCAGTCGTCACTCAAACACGGGCTACGCCACGTCGTGGTACCCAAAAGTTCCATGCATGCGCCTGTTGCACACCGCCAATGCTGGTCTACTTTGCACATGTGTGCGTATGCACCGTTCTCTCTCGCCTGAGGCCGGGCATTGTAATCGTCTCAGCTGATTCCTCGTCCCCACGCACAAGTCGCTTTGTAATGTAGTGACTAATTGGCTCTCTCCGTAACAAACGAGGCTTATATTTATAGCTCCAGGCTCGGCGTCTGTCCCTTCACTCTACCGATGACCTGTTGTGGTGCGTACTTGGGGATGACCTCGTCGTCGTGCAGCATCTCAAACTCCTCCGTGGCATCTCGTCCCATGAAGTTCATGATGGCCTGAGGCCCACCGGGGTGCTCATCGAGCCAGTTGGTGAGGTCCATGACAACACCCTTGACGACGACCCACAGGTCGTCCTTCTTGTTGTGCTTAGCAACCTCCTCCAGTGTGAACTCCTTCTCAGGGATCTGGAACTCCTTGGGGTTGTTGGGCTTGGAAGCAGCCTTGCCTGAGTCCGCCTGAGGCGATGGACCCGCAGCGGAGGTGCTGGGTTGTGAGGTCAGGGCACCAGTGGAGGCACCACCACTGGAGCCCCAGTCGAGAGTGACCTTGCCGGCGGCAGGGTCCAAGTGCAGAGAGATCTGGCCGAGACGCGCTGCGGGGCCACCTGCTGCGCCCTTGAGGGCCTGCTGGAAGAGATAATTGCTGGCAGTGTCGCCAGCCACACGGCCATAAACGACACATCCCAGAAGAGACGAGCCGCCCAATCGGTTGGCACCATGGACACCGCCAGCCAGCTCGCCACATGCAAAGAGGCCGTCGAAGGGCTTCTGCTCGGAGTTGAGCACCTGGGCCTTGTCGTTGATCTCGATACCGCCCATGGTGAAGTGCAGCACGGGCTCCATCAGGGAAACATGGAAGTCATCGTTGATGTCAACGGGGCCGTTGTGGAAGAACTTCTTGCCCCAGGGATCCTTTTGCTTGCCATCTGCGATGGCGTTGTATGTCTGGAAGGTCTTCTGCAAGTGATCTGGCGAGCAGCCGATCTCCTTGGCAAGCTCCTTGCCGGTCATCTTCTTCATCAGACCACGGCCAGAGTAGTGGCGAGTGTGGAAGTCCAGGACGTTGGAGGCCTTGGAGTTCAGAATGAGACGGATGGGGAACTTGCCCTTATCCTTCTCCTTCCACATCATGCCGGAAACGTAGTCTCTGTGGCCCAGCTCGTCACAGAAGCGGTCCCCGTCGCCGTTGATGAGAAGGCCACCCTCTCCTCGAAGAGCCTCGGCAGCGAGGAACTTCCACTTAGAACCGGGGTCCTTGGGGTCGACGAGGCCAGTAGGGTGCACCTGCACCTTGTCCATGTCGATGCCGTTTCCGCCGATGGCCATGACCATCTTCTGACCGTCACCGGTGGCGTGGGTGCCGTTGGTGGTGGCTAACCCGTATGTGTCTGGCCTGTGCTTCTTCAGCAGAGACGTTTCGCTGAAATCAGCGGCGTAACCACCGGTCGCAAGCACGACTGGGCCGTCCAGGGTCTGCTCCTCGCCGTTGACCTCAAACTTGACGCCAGTGACATTGTTTCCGTCCTTGTTCAGGCTTGTGACACGGGCCTTCTTGATGATTTCTACCCGTTCAGGCTCGGTCTCGGCGAGCTCCTCCAGTCTTTGCATAAGAGCGTATGTGATAGCCATGCCAGGGAATTTGGCATCGTGACCTCGATGCGTTCGTGGCTGGGAGTGACCGCTGCGAGCAAATGGAGTTAGATTAGAGGTTCTTCTCATACAGTGACCAAAAGCATCTGACTTACCCTAACCGTGACACCAGAGTCAGGTCGAGGTTGAAGACATCCTGCAGCCACTCAACGGCAGCCGCGGACTTGTAGGTCAAGACCTTGATCAAGTCCGGCCTTGCCTTGTCTCTGGCAGACTTCAGGGTGTCATCGTAGAATTGCTTGACGCTATCTTGGATTTTGCTGTCGACCTGTGTCCTGGTCAAGGCACCGTTGATGCCGGAAGTGGCCTTGGTCGAGTTGCCTCCGAAGAAGCCTGGAGGGGATCGTGTCAGAACAGATCATGCGACAATTCGAATTAGGACCCACAGAAATGACTTACCTTGCTTGTCAAGAACGACAACATTTCCACCGGCGAGATAAATGGTGTGCGCAGCGCTCAGTCCGGATACTGTGGCAGGTCTGTCAGCTCTGGTCGCGAAACGATGGTGGTGAGGGCAACAGTGCGTGGGAGTGGCATGTGATCGAGGCTCGGACTCGGCTCAGCCGAGGGGAGAGGGCCGACTTACAGCCGCCGCCTACGACGATAACTCTGGGTGCCATTGTGAATGTTCCTCTGAGGTGTTTGATGGGTAAGAAAATAAGAAGACGGCGTAGACGATGGGGAGAGTGAAGTGAGGCAAAAAGGGAATAGAAGTTGTTGAAGAAGGAAAGTAGAGCGGATTGGAATGCGCCAGGATGATATGGAAGTCAACGGCTTGAGCACCGGCTGTTGCTTGGGTCTTACCCCAGACTTGCCAGGTTCCAATTGGGGGGGAGGTAGCACTAAGCCGATTTGCTGACCTTCTGATTCGTGAGCCGAGGTCAAAAGTCTAGCAGGGATGCAACGTCCCAGAATGCCAGACAGTGGGGACAGCAGTCAAGCCGGCGAGAAGGGACCTTGTTTACGGCTTCTTTGCCCCAACCCGGGTATTTATCATGGGCCCATCTTCAGGATCCTCACAGGCTCTGAGGTCATGAGAAGGCTACGGGCTGAGGTTCACGATGCATTTCCCAGGAAGACAGCCTCGACCTCAGTGACGACGCAGACTGTTTAGGCAATCGGCGGCGAACATGACCGAGGATCCTCGCTGACCCACTACCTGGCCGCTGTTCGTCGGGGAAATTCTGCCGAGGCAGCATGTTCTCCTGGCTCGCGGGCTGACCAGACCTATCACACTTCCAGACCCCGGGTCTTCCCCGAGTGTGGGGAACCCTCGTTCGATCTGTCTCCGCGAGCGGAGCCCTCGAGGGTCGCCGTCAAGCCGAACGGGGTGGCCGCAGAAGAGAGGGTCTTCGAGCGAACGGCACAATGGACGAGCTCGTCCCGAGACGCTGGCTTCAGACCGACGGGCGCCTCTGCACCTTAGGCACATAGCACCACAAAGACTACCGTGAGAATGAAACATAGCCCAGTGGCAATCTCGAGTCAATTGCGTCTTCCATCTTTTGGGTCTGCCTCACTGGGCGGTCGACAGTCGGCGGTCCGCGGTCAGCATGGTCACGAGTTGGAAATTGCAGATGCGCTCGCTCGTTCACTGTCACATGCGAAACAGGACGAATGAACCCCTACTCTTCGACCACGCACAGCACCACACTACTCCAGGTTCCCAGACGAGACAGCCACGCAGCTCCCGGGCGAGCACATGGGTAGTCATCTGACACCCCCAGAACTGACCCTGTGGGAGAAACTAATGCAACCAGCCATACTGAATTGTCTGCTCGGCATGTGAAAATGCCCCGGCCTTGCGCTGCCCACGGCTGGGCCTCAGCCTTTCGCACCTACTGGATGCGCGGTCTGTCCCGTGTGTCGTCACATGGATGGCCAGGTACGGAGTATAGAGGCAGATTTGGGATAGGACTCAGCACAACACAAGCGCAAGGCTGGTCGAGTGGATAAGCAGCCCTGGAAGTTGACCTTGAAGCCGCGTCTCAAAGCCTTGGAGCATGTGCTCTGATCAAAGAGAGAGTACCGCAGTGTCGTGGTCACGTAGTCTATTCTAGATCAGAGACGCCAACGTATCTAGGTATTCAGCGTGAACCGTTGATGCCTCTTGTAAGGTGCCCAACGAGGTCTACGCGTTCGGGCTACCATGAGCAAGCGATGAGATTGCGTAGGCCAGCTCCCTGCCATCACATTCATCAGGGTTAGGGTGGGTATCTTCCCTTATCAGCTCTCCAGGGACCAACTACGTCATCAGGCCGTCGCGGATGCGGGAGTAGCGTTACGTATCAGATCATACAACCAGACTGCGCACCTGTGGTGCCTCGACAGCAACGAGAAGACCAAATCCATCAGAGAGAAGCATCGATCAAGTCATGAGGTCAACTCAACTTACCCTCCTGCTGTCTTCCGCCCTCCTCGCCCACTCACTGATGCCCATCTCCATCTCGCTCCACAACAGGGGCCGCGGCGGCAAAGCAATCCCTCCGCCCGTCAGCGCCGACGAGGTCCAAAGGCCCATCATGGACGGCCCTGGCCCAGCACTCCCACCCGGTACATCCCATGGCGGACCAAGCGGCCCTCAGGACCCTCCCGCCGGGGGCCCAGGAACGGTCATCCTATCGGACGTCATGGGCAAAGACCGAAGTATCAATGTCTTTGCCAGCCTCGTTCGAGATGTCGACTCCCTGTCGCGCCGACTCGACGACTCGTCGCAGAACTCGACAGTCCTCGCGCCGCTGAACTCGGCGATGGACAAGCTTCCGCGCAAGCCCTGGGAAGACCCTAGTGACTATGACGAGCTGGGCGTCGATGCATATGAGGGCGATGATGGGAGGGAGCGGGCGCAAAAGAATATCAGGAGATTCGTCGAGGCGCATGTGGTGCCGGAGAGCCCTTGGGACGAGGGTGTCAAGGTCAAGACCCTCGGCAGTGACGGCGCCGAGATATGGTGGGAGGAGAAGGACGGCAATAAAATGGTAGAAATCCTTTTGCGCCGCGCCTTGTTTGCGTCTGGTCGACTAACAATTCGTGTGATAGATACAACCTGGCAATATCGAGGTTTCCACTGTAGCAAGTTCGGTCTCAAACGGTCAAGTTGTAAGTGGCAGCCCAACCCTTCCCCTAACGCACTCTATAGGAGGAAGCTTGTTGACCCGTGCTCGCGATAGTGGATACTCAAGAATGCTCGGAATTATTCATAATTTGCTAGGGCCGTGCGTGTTCGGAATACCCAGAATTGAGCCATCATATCGATTATACTTTCAACATGGAGAATGGGGTGTCTTGAATATTACGCGCTCGAGGCGCTGGCTCCGAAAACGCGGCTCTTGTGGTGCAGGCTGGCATAGTTTCTCACGTGTCTTTGTGGCAAATCGCGGCGTGTATATACCCCAAGCCAGCTCTGCCAATAAAGAATATATGATATAGTATATCAGCTTGGTCTGAGTTATGACTTGCGATGGCGGTCTCCCCTAGCTGTTCCACGAGCTTTTACCTAGGAAGCGTTTGTTGCCTCGCCTTTGGTGCGAAGGACTCGGCGAACTCGCATCAGCAGTGACGCGTTTTTCTCTTGATGGAAATCTGCTGTAGCCCCTGATTTAGGCAAGGGGATGTAGCCAAACGGCAGGCAAAAAAAGACGGAACGTCACTACCAGAAGCTACGAAGTCAAGTGGAGTCGGCTAGAGGTGTCTTGTGCTGCTAACAGAGTTGCTCGGAAAACCTCCGCAGTCACCGTTATTGCCTCTTCTCATTACTAACACACTTATCTACACGTGAACTGTCCAAAATCAATGTAGCGTAGTCGGTCGATAACAATCCCGGAGCCGCTGTCGCATTGCCCTGCTCTAAGGTTCTCTTGGTCGCCAATCCCAGCTCGCTTCGGTCATTGTCGTGGTGTCGGGCGATCTGACCTCCATCCTCCCCTTCAGAGCTTGCAAATCGTGATCTACACAACTCTCCTCACGCCCGAGCTGCTTCTCTTCTGCCCTCGAGCAGCCTTCCAACAAATGTATCATATCTGTTCCCAGCTCCTGTGTTCACGAATGATAGTAAGTAAAGAGCATCTTTTGGTCTGATCGTCCGCTGGAGCTCCAGCTTAAGCAAGCCCTTTCCCGAGAGACTGGCGGCTGTGGCCTTGTCACTCGTGCGCACAACTGGATGCACTTGGTTGCTCACTCCCTGATTTATCCATCCATATATTGTTCTCTTCAGCTGCTCAATTCTGACGTCCAGCAGTCACTCTGAGGTATAGATCGTGAGCTGTGGCCCCGAGTCCATTCTCCCCTGAAAGCTTCCGCCGCCACAAGCCCCACAATATGGAGGAGCAACGCCATCGTGTTGCTCTTCTCGAGCAACAAGACGAGAGGATCCGCGAGCGAGAGAGGGAAAGAGAAAGAGAGAGAGAACAGAGGGAACGTGAGAGCGAGCGCGCAAACCGAGAGCCATACCCGCCCAGCGCACCTCACCACAGCAACGCCGGCTCCATCCCAATCCACCAGCCTGTCGCAAACCGATTTCCGGGCACAATACACAGCCCTGGTGGCCTGCTGGCAAACCACGGCGCAAACCCAACAAATATACCACTTGGCGCACCTTCTGGGCCAGGAGGTCCCCCTGGCGCTGTCCACGGAGACTCCAGCAACAGGCAACTGCCCCACGGCGTCCAGAATGGTGCTACCTCGTCGCAACATCAGATGTTCGCCCCGGCGCCGCATGGTTCCATGCCGCCGAACGGTCCCATGAGCACATCCAGTGGTGCAGCGGCCGTGTTCGGGCCTCCGCTCCAGCCCGAAGCGGGTAGGGGTGCCGGTCAGCCCTTGCCGTTCGGTGCTGGCATGGCCGCTGGCCACGCGATGGCCCCAGCTCCGGGCAGTATGAACCAGGGACAGCAGCCCATACTCAATGTGAGATATCACCGCAGTTCCGAACATGCAGACCGAAGTCATGAGCGACTGCTTCCTCGGGACACCCGTGCTGATACCCGTTTCAAACAGGATGCCCTCAGCTACCTTGACCAGGTCAAAGTCCAGTTCTCTGAGCAGCCCGATGTTTATAACAGATTCCTCGACATCATGAAGGACTTCAAAAGCCAGACGTGAGTGGCAGCTGTGCCCCCGCCTTTAACATGTTGCGAGTAGCTGAACGGCCGCAGGATCGACACACCGGGTGTCATTAGCCGAGTCTCCGAGTTGTTCGCCGGCCACCCTAATTTGATCCAAGGCTTCAACACGTTTCTTCCTCCTGGTTATCGGATTGAGTGTGGCTTGGAGAACAATCCAAACAGCATTCGGGTGACGACACCGTCGGGCTCGACAATCCATTCAATCGGCCCCGGCAGGGCGGTGCAGATCGAGTCGGGTCCAGCGCCTTCTTCTGCCCCGAGCCAGCGCTTTGCGGAACAGCGCCCACCGGGGTGGCAAGGCCCGGTACAGCATAGCATCGAAAGCCCAGAGGCCCAGTTCAGCACACCCGCTCAAAGCGGCCACGGCGCCGTTGCCCACGGGTCGGGGCAGAGTCTGCCGTTTGATGCCCATAGTCCGGTGCAGCAGCGAGGCCAACCGCCAGCACAGACCAGCTCGGCAACTTCTCACCCTCCTGTTCCTCGAAACGCGCTCACTCCAACCCCAGCTGCTGTTCAAGCTTTGAATGGGGCTGCAGCACAGTCGCAGGCGAATATGGAAAAGCGAGGTCCGGTCGAATTCAACCACGCTATCAGTTATGTCAATAAAATTAAGGTAAGATTGTGTATTGTAGCTCAGTTTGGGTGCATTGTGTTTTCGATTTACACATTGTGTCTGGGGAGCGGGGGCATAAAATGGCAGGCCCTATCTCAGCCAATTCCCTATCCTTATTCATTCACCTTGATCGTAAACCCTCTAACCAAAACCCTATCGCAGAACCGTTTTCAGGATAAACCTGAGATCTACAAGCAGTTCTTGGAGATCCTGCAGACGTATCAACGGGAACAGAAGCCGATCCAGGACGTCTACGCCCAAGTCACAACCCTATTCAACGCTGCCCCAGACCTTCTGGAAGACTTTAAGCAATTCCTCCCCGAATCCGCTGCACAAACTCGAGGAGCTGCACAACGCGCAGAGGAGTTCACTGCCATGACGAACATGGCTTCGACGCCCCAGCCAGGGCACACGGCACGAGATGGGCCCAAGGGCCCGCCAGTCGGCAACTTTGCACCCCCAGCCAGCGCAAGCAAAGAGAGCAAGAAACGCGCGCGACCGGACAAGCAGGCTGGTCCTGCGACATCAGCCCCCGTCGATCCACCAACGTCGAACATGCGAGGAGCGCCTGCGTCAAGCAACAACAAGAGACTGAAGACAACCCATCCTAAGCCGGGCGTCGCTGAAGGCGTTGAGCCCAACTTGACGCCTTGCATGCCAGTGCCTCTCGCGCCCACCTCCCCGGCCGCCTCCGCCGATCTCGAGATAGCTTTCTTCGATAAGGCCAAGAAGTTCATCAACAACAAGACAGCATTCTCCGAGTTTCTCAAACTTTGCAACATGTTTACGCAGGAACTCCTAGACAAGGATGATCTCATAGCCAAGGCATCACAATTCATCGGAGGCCACACTGAGCTGTTTGGCTGGTTCAAGGAATTTGTCTCTTTCAGCGGAGAGGACCATGTCATTGAACAACGTCCTGAACCTGCCACTGGCCGGGTTTCGTTGAGCAATTGCCGGAGTTACGGACCCAGCTACCGTCTCCTACCGAAGCGAGAGAGACTCAAGCCCTGCAGCGGCCGAGACGATCTTTGCAACTCGGTCTTGAACGACGAATGGGCCTCTCACCCTACTTGGGCTTCAGAGGATTCTGGGTTCGTCGCTCACAGGAAGAACGCATTCGAGGAGGGCCTCCATAGGATAGAGGAAGAGCGCCATGACTACGACTTCTACATCGAGGCCAACCAGAAGTGCATCCAGCTCTTGGAACCCATTGCGCAGCAGATGTTGACGCTGACACCCAACGATCGCGCGAACTTCAGGATGCCTACCGGTCTGGGTGGACATAGCCAGTCCATCTACAAGCGAGTTTTGAAGAAAGTGTATGGCCCAGAGCATGGACCACAGGCCGTCAACGACATGTTTTCCAATCCGTTCAGTGTTGTGCCGGTTGTTCTGGCTCGCCTGAAACAGAAGGACGAGGAGTGGAGGTTCTCCCAGCGTGAGTGGGAAAGGGTCTGGCAAACTCAGACTGAGACCATCTACCTTAGGTCCCTCGACCACATGGGCCTTTCCATCAGGAACAACGACAAGCGCACCTACTCCGCTAAGCACCTCGTTGATGTCATCAAGACGAAACATGAAGAGCAGAAGCGGATGCGGTCCGCGAGGCACAAGATCGCACACTACCAGTTCCAGTGGAGCTTCGAAGACGAGGAGCTTATTCTTGATCTCCTTAGGCTCATGTTCCTCTATGCTATGAACAGTGGGCAGCATGGCGCCACCGAGAAGGAACGCATCTTGGACTTCTATGAGACATTCATTCCCCAGTTCTTTGACCTCCCAGACGATAAGGTTCAGGACAGGCTCGCCAACATCGACAGGGACTCGGGCGATGAAGATGCCGAGGAGCTTCCTCCGACTGAGCTGACCAATGGAAGGTCAGGCCGTCGCAACGGACGGAAGTCTGATCTTCTTCGCGGCGTTCTTGACCCCGGTCGCAATGGGAGCAAGCCGCGCAACCATAAGGAGGGCAGCGCAGCATCGGGAAGCAAAGAAACGACACCCGATGTCGCCTCTGGGAACGAAGAAGATATGCCCGATGCCCCAGAAGATGCCTCAGTGCCCGAGGTTGGTTCCAACGATAGGTGGCTTGCGACCGCTCCAGTGCCCACGGTCGCATCCGGTGACAACTCCTTGCTTGACGAGCAGGGTGACCTGAAGGCTGATGGTTCCTTCCCTCGCCCTTGGTTCAACTTCTTCTGCAACCAAACCATCTATGTGTTCTTCAGCATTCTCCAGACGGTATATCAACGTCTGAAAGGTGTCAAGGACAACAAGGAAAGTGTCCTCAACGAGATACGGCGTGAGAAACTGGAGAAGCCGGCCAAGGTACTGGGCCTGGTCCAGGATGACCTCAAGTTCTTCAGCAACCTTTCCGAAGATAAGTTCTGGAGCCGAACTCTCGAGCTGATCGAGGATTTCATCAACGGCGATATCGACGAGAATCGCTATCAGGACGTTTTGCGGCATTACTACCTCAGCAACGGCTGGCAGCTTTACACAATCCAAGACTTGCTCAAGACTCTTTGCCGTCTTGCCCTCGTCTGCAACAACACCGACAACAAGGACAAGACCCCAGATTTGATCAAGCAATACATGCTCAGCCGACAGCATGACGAAACAAGCTATCAAGTTGAGATCAGCCACCGCAAGTTTGCAGAAAAGTGTATCAAGGACGGAGAGATGTTTGTCATTACCTGGGTAAGTGTCACGCGACCGTCAATTGATTCACGTGCAAGCCTAACATATTCTCAGATCCCAGGAAAGAACGAGGCAACCGTTCGCTGGCTTCAAAAGGACGACACGACATTCCACATGGACGAGATGGAGCTCAGGGATCGCTGGCAATACTATATCTCCTCTTGGATGCGCACTGAGCCCACCGAAGGCGTCTCTAGGTCCCGCATGCAAAAGGTCGTGCTCACTCGCAACCTGCCCTCCGGAGATGCCGATTCCGATGGCGATTATCAGCCCAAGGCCATCTCGTACAGTGAGGGTTTGGTCCTGAAAATTTGCCTGAACACGTCCAAGATCAGCTACGCTAAAGGCACCTCGAATTACTTCATCTACAACATCGATGGAGGGTCTGAAGAGGAGCGTAACGAGCGGGAGCAACGAAGGCAACTTGTCAGGGAGGTCCGCAACCAGAAGTTCACCGAGAAGATGGCCATGAACAGCCCTTGGATGAAGGACCTCAGCCAGGAGCAGGTCCAGCATGCGAAGGAGGCCTATGAGAAGTGGAAGACGGAGGGAATTCCGCCAGCTCAGGACGACGACGAGGGTCGCCGCGATTAGGTCAGCGGTGTTTCTCGGAGACCAATTGGCGCCCTGATTGCTCTCCTGACTGAATGTTTCCGTCGCAACAAGTCTTCCATGCGAAACGCGAAGAGAGGCCCACATCCTTATGAGCACCCAGCTTTTCAGCTAGTATGAATCCGCAAGATTCAAGACATGCCGGCTTGGTGGATGATGACGAAATGAAATACACTGGCATATCGGGAGTTGAAAGACGGCCCCGGAAGAGGGGAGAGGGGAGGGGTTTGCAGCACAGCAGAGAATACCAGCATGGTTTCTAGGTCGGTCGAGAGAGAGGAAGGGGAAGCGGGTGGCGACTCAAGATGTCCGGCTGGTTGGTTGGCTTGCTTTCTTGTCGTTTATGCCCATCCACATTATGATTCCCTGCGCAGGTTGAGCAGCCGCAACTGCTAGAGAGACAGAGAGAGAGAGAGAGAGGTACATACACACGCACACGGCCCGCCGACGCCTTCGAGCACAGCGGTTTCGAGGTTCGTGTGAGCTACCTTACTGGCCGGAGCCGTTGTTTGCCGCTCGATGGTCGCCACCGCTGCTCGTTCCTTGAGAGCTGCGGGACTTTTTGTTTTTGTTTTGAAGTTGGGTTTTCTGTACTACCGATAACGAGTAATCACTAACCTCGTGTGTGCAAATGTGTTCCCCTCTGATTCTTGGTGAACTGGCTGTGTTGACTGACAGTGCTGTGTTTGCGATCCGATCGGTTGATGCGCGCCTGGCACATCTATGTGAAAGCTAGTCCCACCACCGCGTACACGATCCACACAGCTGGGTTTCGATCGCCGCCCACGTGCGGAAGTAGTACAAGGTCTCGGAAGGCATGTGAAACGTGAGACCGGATATTCGCACCCGCCAGAACGGATGGTACACCCGTACATCAGTCACGCCATAGCTGCAGCACATTAGAACGCATCGCCCAGGCCTATTCGCACACCTACCAAACGCCCAACATCCACACACCTAATAATTCATATAAGTATTGGGTGTATGTGTGTTGGGTGTGTAGGTACTAGGTGTATAGGTATTAAGTACATGGATGTTGAGTGTATGGGTGATAAGTGTATGGGTGTATGGGTGTATGGGTGTATGGGTGTATGGGTGTATGGGTGTATGGGTGTATGGGTGTATGGGTGTATGGGTGTATGGGTGTATGGGTGTTGGGTATTGGGTATATAGGTATTGGGTGTGCGGGTGGCAGATCACACAAAGCCGGGAATAAATGCAGTTATCATAGGATCTATGTTGGTATCTTTGTTCTATCAATGCTTTAAACATAGGATCTAGGTTGGTATCTTTGCTCCATGCTTTAAAAGGAAAACAACCCACTTCTCCGCTTTCCGAAGGGGTACACCATTAACGCCGCCAGCCCGAGTCCAACCGAAATACTGATCGCCACCTGTATCACGCTGAGAAGAACCGTAAATGCGCCTGTGTTGAGGTCGGACGTTCCCGTCGACGCTGCCGCAGTCTTGTTTCCTACGATTGCATTCGCGCTGGTCACACCGGAGACCAGAGAGCCGCCCGAGGCCAGACCACTGGGCACCTGCACGAAGATCGCGGGCAGCATGGCCGCTGCTGCCAGTCCGTAGCCCACGCGCCGAGCTGTTGTCTCGGGGTCCTCGTTCGCCTTTGCGATTCCCTTCTCTAGGTCCTGATTTACCTTGCGCAGCTTCATTTTGAGCCACAAGTTCTCTGCTGGGCGGCTGAGCCGAGAATATAGATTGGCCAGAACACCGATCGTCAGGGCTCCTAGGGTGTTGGAAATAGTAGACGAGTCCAAAGCCTTATTTGTATAGCTGTTGACGACATATCCCGCGAATGAAATAGTGAGCATAA
Source organism: Diaporthe vaccinii (assembly GCA_039880775.1). NCBI lineage: Eukaryota > Fungi > Ascomycota > Sordariomycetes > Diaporthales > Diaporthaceae > Diaporthe > Diaporthe vaccinii. The sequence goes on along the minus strand of JBCEDN010000015.1, from coordinate 720,744 downwards.
CGGGAAGCTGCTTGTATTTTGCCTGGTTGATGACACATAGGCAAAGGGTGAAGAGCGGCACGAAAAGCAGGTCCCAGTAGCTGTTGAGGGGGTTGGAACATGTGGTCGAGCTCGTCGCGTTTTTGTCCATCAGACCGTAAAGGACCGCTCCGATAGTCACGCCATAACCGAGGAATAGTGTATAAATCATGGCATACACCATGCGAACGGAGCCGGCAATCATGTTGTGGCTCTGAAGCTCGAGACTTCCGCAGAGGACCATGTATCCTGGGAGGATGAGTGCGATAGAGGCTTGCGAGAGAGCCGAGAAGCAGAACAGATTTTCTCCCTTGTATTGGATTGATCCAAACATCCTTCCTATGTCGAGTCAATAAACATTCAACAGATGGATATAAAGCAGCGCGAAGACGAGACATACCTAGGAAAGACATGAGCAAAGCCGCCGAGGTTTCAAACACATTCGCATAGAGCTCGCTGGAGGGTGCCATGATAAGCTGCATCATGCCCACGATACAGCCCATGACAAAAGCAATAGGCATATCGATCCATCTGCCCTGGAACGCAAATGGAGCAACACAAACAGCGGCTAGGCCGTAGGTCACCACGCGGATCCATCTGTTGTACTTGTGCTTCCTGGTGACAACTGCGTCCAACCGGGACATTGCATCGTCCACGCCGATGAGGTCATGGACAACCAGCTTGTAGATCTCGTGGACGTCTCGGAGCTTGCCCAGGTCCACACCTTGTGGTACCCGAACGATTTTGACCTCAGTGGTATGGGTGTGAGTGTCGTCAAATGAGATGATCATGCAGCCGGGAAGGTAGAGAAACTGTCCCTCAATTGCCAGAACTCGAGCCGACATGGCCATATATGCCTCGAGTCTGTGCGTTGGAGCCCCAAACTCCATCAACGCGCGGCATAGCTTGACCATGTACTTGTGGCGGCTGATGATCTCGGCGATGTGCTTCTTGATCTGGAGCTGTTCGATCTTCTGCTGGGACGTCTTGGAGGGTTTCCGCTTGTGTTCCTTCTTGGGGCGCTGCTCGCGCTCGTTCCTCTCGCGCTTCAGCTTGTCTGTCACTATCTCGGACCAGTCCTTGTTGGAAGTGGCGGGGGCCGCAAGAGTGGACGACGAGCCTATAAGCTCGGCAAGCGTGGACGCCGAGTGGCGAGCTCCCAGGCCGAACAATCCGCTGCGTGGTCGCTCTGGTCGGGGAGTACCTGGCGCAGTGCTGGGTGGTGAGCCACGGGGTGTCCTGTTGGGAGTCCGCGAAGGGGTGGTTGCAGCGCTCCCTTCGCCGCTGTGGTTCCGTTCCTCGGCATTGTACAGCTTGAGCAGTGTTCCTAGGATACCTCCGTGATAGTTGGTAGGAGCAGGTGGGACAAACTCTAGGTCGTACGCTACCGGTGTGGCTGTGCCAGACCGGATTGACTCTGCATCCTGTTGTTGTGTGAATGCCATCGGGGCGCCCCTGATCGCACGGCGTTTCGTGTGACTTCGTACCAGCCTGTCTGATTCTGCCTCGACCCTCTGGCGGAACTTAAGCCCCGATTGGTCTACGTCTTCGTCTGGCTTTACTGCTCCCGTGGCGGCCGCGTGGTCGTGACTGCCCGTTCGGTGCAACAGGCTTGCGCCGTCGAAATTGCCCAGGATTGGCGAGTCATCGGGTGAGGCCCTGGACACTACGCCAGACACGCTCTCGGCCAGTCTACCAGCCCTGTGCCTTGCCTCGATCTCAGATGGATGGGACAGCCCTTCGACAGGCTCGGAAGGGTTCTCGGGGTAGGGTTGCTTCCGCAACACCGGCTTCGGCAGGCGCAGATGTGGAAGCGGCATCTTGGGCATCTGTGGGCCTGCGTGGTCCTCGGGCTTTAGGATCCTTTCTAGGGCGTTGGTAATCTCTTCTTTGTCGAAAGAGTCTCTTCGTGCCGGGCTGGTAATGGCGGCAGCATCGGGCACACCGGGTGTGCTATTGCGAGAGTCGGGAACCGGGACATTCGAGAAATAGTCGACTTCGTTCGGAGGCGATCGATCCTCGGGATTGCCCACCCAGCCGACCTGCTTCTTCTTCTTTTCGCGCGGAGTGGCGACGGTGATGATGGGGCTGAGCTGGTCCCGGTATGCCCGGCTGGCGCTGGCGCTGGGTTGTCCATCTCGCACGGGAGAGGCCGGTCTTGAAGGAGAAGTGTTGGAAGACATGGCAAGCACGAAGGAGGAGTAAACGAGATGACGATATCCCAAGGGGAAGGTCCCAGGGGGACGTGCCCGAGGGACTTGTCAAGTGTGAATAGGCCAAATCCGATTATTCCACAGTGGTTTCCCCCAATCTGGGTGACCAAAGCCGGCCCAGAGTGCGTTGTTCCACCAGTGGTCGTCCCACAGTCAATGTTCCAATGTCCGGGCTCGATTGTTGTGGTGGCACACAGTGGTCGGTGATCTCAAAGCCCGTATCACAGCGTGAATGACTCCACTACCGACAGGCCTTGGCTGAGATTGTCGAGGCTCAGAGATAATGAGACAATGAGACGAATACACACACAGAGACTCAGGAGTCCCAAGCTGTGACGATCTCTTGAGATGTTCGAGCAGAACGGTGGGGAGGACGGGGAGTTTTATGGGTCAAACAGAATGCGGCTGTGGCATAATAGGGGGCAATTAGGACGATAATAGAAAACCACCGGACGGAGTTGTGCGTCTGGATGCTGTGCTCTCCAGGCGGTTGGATTGGTGGTCGTACTGTACACCGGGACGAGAACTGGGTCCTCTGTCTGTGTTTCCGCCGCTCTGCCTGTGGAGGAGGGGTGAGAGGTGGGTGAAAGGTGATGTACCAAGTAATAATCGGGAGGTACGCGGTATACACAGTCTGGAGGGAGGGTCGACAAACTTGGTGGAAGATGCGAGCACCGGGTATGGAGGTATGTGGGTATGCGCGGGGTGTACTATGAATGATGAAAGTGCGTATCCGCAAGTATGATAATATGAGAAAGGAAGTCAGGGTGGGCCAAGGTCGTCTTGCCTGTGTGTGCCCGATGAGCGCGATCAGATCACAGATGGGACTGAGAGATGGCATGGGAGGAGGCAAGGCAGGGCGAAATGACTGGCATTTTGTTTGGGCTGCTGCCCTGTCCAGTTCAACCAGTCATTCCGTCTTGTGCCAGTGCCAGCGCCAGGACCGGTGTCAGTGTCAGTTGCCAGTGTCAGTGTTGGATAATCCAGACTCATTGCCGTTTCTCGTCTACAACTTTCCCTGGTGGATCCCAAACCGGGCGGGAGGCAGACGACCCCCCCATTGAAAACGTCACCTCCGCAAGACCAAGCCAGTCGCCGGGTGGGCCTCCCTCCCTTGGGCCTCTCCAATCGACCGACCTGCAGCGAGCGACCTGAGTTGTTGGCGCGTGGTTGGTGGTGTGGCGGGAAGGACCCATAACCCAAGAAAGGACCCAAGAAATCCAAGATCCCAGGATCCAGTCCCCAGCAGCTCGATCCATATCTCTCTCGGACCGTCTCTCGTGCAGCAGCCTGCAGTGTTTTCCTCCCGCCTCGCCTCCCAGTCCAGACACCGGCCAGACTGCATCCAGCCAGTGAGACACCCGCCTGAGGGCTGCGCGGTCGGTGTGGTTTGCTGTCGAACCCTGCTTCTAGTCTCGGAAAGTTGGGCCGAGTGGATCGCCGTAACAGCGCGAAAAATGGGTCAGAGCCTCCATTATGAATGAAAATCTGGCGATAGCCTAGGGGCGCTTGGGGCGAGGCGACCAAGGCTAGAGATATCAGGCATGGATCGCCCCTGCTTGGTTTCGAGCCACGCATCTTGACAGCGTGGGACGACTTTGTCCAGCCGCTGCACTGGGTGCCTATGTACCTGTGTGCGCCCCCATGCCCAGATTAGACAGTGAACGGTCCCTGTGCTAACGTGGACTGCTGCAGAACGGCCAGGTCAAGAATAGCACCGAGCTTGCCGGTTCGATACGAGGCGACGCCATCAGTGTCCAGCCTACCAAAAGATCGGGCCGTGGATAACAGCGCGACAGCATGGGCAGGTCCCGGATGTAACGGTTCCAACGGCCAGCAAACAGGACTCGGCCTCAGAGATGGAGGGCGCCCGGGCAAGGCGGAGGAATGAACTCAGGGGCATACATGCACACGCAATGGGCTTGATTGCGATCCGATATCCAACTGGCCGATCAGCGTGCCAGCAAGCTTGCGTGCTCATTACTCTCGCGCAGGAATGATTGGGTGCCGCAATCACACGGGGAGCAGGAATGCCACACATTACCGCCCATCCCAACTCTGATCGTGATCGTCAGGGCCCAGCACGGCTCAGCCCTTGCTCCTGCTTTCACATGCGAAACAAGACGACATTTCACCAGAGGGCATTACGGGCCCTCACTATCTTCGCACACCACAAACCACAACTCAAAAGAGTCAAGACCTCGACTCCCCAGCACCGCTGATCCCGGGCTTTTACAGGGACTCATGCCCATCTGGCCCGGACCCCTGCGCCGACTCATGCTCGCCTCTCTCGTTCGGCGCCACGGGAGCACACCCTGGGATCTCGCAGTCTGCAAATTTGAGCCTCACAGCCCCAACGAACCAACTATCACTCCCTACTATTCCTGACACGGCCGCAACGGACGGACTGGCGGGTAAATTTCTGTATCTCATGCACGCCCCCTTGCAGTCCAAGTGCTGCAGCTCATTGCATGAGACGGACACTACTGTAGGTAAGCGAGCTGCTGGCTGAGCTGTCGGTTCCACCGTGCCGGTCACCAACCTCGCCCGACTTTACTACGCGGACACCACAGCAGTCATCCTGTCCGCAGGTGTCCTGGGCATTACGCAAGAAGCTTTGTTGAACCTTGGAATACGACCACAATTATTACATAGATCCATCCCCCAGCTATATGCGACGTGGCTGAGGACGTTCGTCAACAATCAGTCGACCGCCACCCTGCACTGACGATGTCATTCGGCATCGCATCCGCTGGTCGTCCCGCCAGCCCAACCCAGCCAGCCATCACCAGTGCGTCTGTCCGTTTCGTCTGACACATGGGCCGGCACCATTGGATGTGCAGATCTGATTGTGTGTTTTGCGTTGCATCGGCATAATGAACCCTACATATGCCCGTCCGCCCGCCCGCCGCCAGCAAGCCCCCTTGCCGTCAACCTTGCCCCTGCCCCTGGCCCTAGGCAACTCCCAATGCGGTAACCCGCGAAGCTCACTCCTGATATCGCAAGATCCTTACCATGCCACAATCGATTGACCACGCACCCCATAAGCGGTGGAGTGATAGGGAACGAGATACGCACACAGGCGCCCGTAAGGTTCGGGTTTCCGGAAATAAAATACGGCGAGGGCCCACACGCCGCACGGGGAACTGGGCACCTCGAGAAGTCCAGACTGTCTGAACGGGGTCGCAGATCGGGCCCACAGGCACAGAGTCTGGACCAGCGGGCGCCGAGAGGGTGAAACGAGAACGCAAAACCATTGAGGACAGAGGATGTCAGATTCAAAATAAATTACTCGGTCTAGGAGACGGTGTTCTTCGCGACGATGCCTCGAGCAAATTCGCCAAACGTAATGTGCTGTTCACGGTCCACCTCCTCGCCCAGGTTGGGCTGCGTGAAGACGGCCAACGTGTTGCGCGCGATCCTGCTGCCGTCGCCGCCCGGCGCGGCCCTCGCGCCCCTGACAAAGTGCGGGACGGCCTTGAACCTGCCGCCCGTAATGCGCTCCAGCGCCTCGCCCGTCTGGAAGGCGATGCAGTCGCGCGGGATCTTGACCTGCACCGTCTCGCCCGTCCTGGACTTGATGTACAGCCCCGCCGCCGGGTCGGGCGACGCGGCGAGCTCCTGGAGTGGCTGCAGCGCCTCTGGCAGGGCGGGCTCGAACCGCGGCACGGCTGGGTCCGCCTTCGCCTCGTCCACGAACATGGCCGACGTCAGACCTGTCAGGCACCCGTGGTCCAGGTGCGTCGCGCACCAGTCGTCCTCGTCGCCATTCGCGCTTCCGCCAGCAGCAGCAGCAGCAGGGCCGTCTGCGGGGGCCGCCCCACCGGCAGAACCGGCAGGCTCAGGGAAGTAGTGCAGTAGCCTCGCCTTGGTCGTCATCGAGCCCGACACCATCCGCTGCAGGTAGGCGGCCGGGTAGCCGGGGATCTCCTTCTCAGCGTACTTGTCGCACGCGCCCGCCACCAGGACGGCCACGTCGATGATCAGCCGGCACAGCGACTCGACCGAGGCCTTCATGCCTGGCAGCACGGCCTCCTCAGGCCATATGTTTGAGCTCAGGTACTCCGGGAAGTTGTCCTCGGTGTACTCGCCCGTGGGCGGCGCGCAGGCCAGCTTGGGATCGATGTAGAACGCACAGTTGGCGTAGAAGGAGCCCTTGAGGTCGTCCACCTGGCCGTTCTTGAGCGTCTCCTTGCCGAGCGACCAGCCGGTCAGGTACTTTGCCTTCTCATTCTCCAGCTTGTCTGTGTGCCAGGTGTTAGCTTGCTTTACTTGATGACTTGTCCGCATGGTTCCTGCCTATCGCATAACGGCTTGATTAAGATTCCGCCCCAACAGAATAGTAGCGCCCGCGCTATTTGTTTCATCGCCCATGGATCTATCTATGTATATCCGTCCCGTCTAACGCGCTCTCGCGCCCGCTCAACCCACCACTCTACCACCCTTCCAGATAATCAAACAAGGTCACTCACTCACCTAGCTCAGACTTGGGCAGGTTACCCAGATAGGAAGAGTACGACAGGGCGCGACGTCGCAGATCGACAAACTCGGGTGGCACGTCCTTGACGAGGAGGATCCCCAGAGACTCCGGGCCGAATGCCTTCTGGAGCGTGTCAAAGGGCACAGATCCTAGAGGTCGCGAGAAAAGTGGACTGAATGAGTGAACAATGCTCCTTCCCCGCTTGGCACGTATTACGCGATGATCATTACGTACCTTTCTTGAGGTCCTCCAGTGAGACGGTGACAGCTTGTGCGATAGGGGCCATGGTGGGTGTTTTTGCTTCTTCCGGGTGGCGAAAAAGTCTGGACGGAGGAGTCCCGAGGTGGAACAAGGCAAGAGACGAGGGTGGAAATATCACACAACCGACTCTGGGATGCGATGTGCAGCGGGGAGAGGAGGATCGCGGCGCGCGACAGACCACGCGAGGGGCAGGTTTTGCACAGAACTCTCCTTGTTAGATGGATGTTATTAGTCTGTGTTGGCGTCTCTCATGCGAACGGCCACCTTCCAGCTTGGGCTTCGGACAAGCCCACCTGGGGCAGCCCAGGCGGCCGGAGCCGACGCCGATTTTGAGCGCGGAGGTGGCCCTGCTGGTCAGCGGATTCGGCGGGCCTCGGGAGAGGGAGAGATAGTGTAGAGATATCTAGCTGCAATCCCCCAACTCACTCACTAATCAATCCATCGATCCTCGACGTTGCATTCGAGCGCACGGATGGTGGGAGATGTGCTCTGAGCCAAGACCTGCCAACTGCCCCATTATGTAATCTCCCGATGAAGTGCCCCTGCGGCGCGATGCCCGGGGACGGGACCTGCCCCAAGCTTCTGGAGCTCCTGCCCGTTCTCGAACCGCACGCGAGGCCATGGATCGTGAGTCGCGGCAGGAACGCCCCAGCTCCAACTACAGCTCAAGCTCAAGCTTTCAAAGCTCCAGCTCACATCTCAAGTGGAAAAGGACTCGTCTGGATCCTTCGAAATTCGAAACCCACATGCAAGCTCCCGCACCTCGCCTATCCTAGCCTGGCTGCCCAACGCCCCACGCACGTTACATCCGTTCATCCCACAACCGCCGTCGACCACGTTGTGCTCGCACTCCTGATCCAGCCCGCTCAGGTGTTGCACTAGGGTTCCAGACAGACAGCGGGGCTAGGGGAAAAAAGAGAGGAAGACGGACACGAAGAGAGGATGGTCAAGCCGCTCACCTTCAAGGGCGACAAGAAGCCGAAGAAGAGGAAGAGGGAGCACAGGGGCGACGGGGAAGCCGAGGCGGACGACTCAGGCAACCAGGTCACCACAGCCACAGCCAGCAGCAGCAAGGCGGCCAGGGTGGCCGACGAGGACAATGTCGAGAACGACGACAGCTGGGTCTCGGCCGACGCGGTGGGCGACGTCTCGGGCCCGGTCATGTTCGTGCTCCCCACCGAGCCGCTGACGGCCCTGGCCTGCGACGCCAACGGGAAGGTCTTCACGCTGCCCATCGAGAACGTCGTCGATGGCAACGCCGCCACGGCCGAGCCGCATGATGTGCGTATGGTGTGGGTCGCGAACAAGATCGCCGGCACGGAGAATCACAGGTTCAAGGGTAGTGCTGGCAAGTGAGTAGATGCCTGCCTCTTTTCTCTCCACTGGGGAGGATGTATCACACCCCTTGGGAAACCAGCTGCTGACCACAACGCCCCCTACTAGGTTCCTCGGCTGTGACAAGTACGGCATCTTCAGCGCCGTCTCCGAGGCCGTCTCCCCGCTCGAGTCCTTCACCCTCATCCCCACGGCCGACACGCCGGGGACGTTCCAGGTGCAGACTCTGCGCGAGACGTACCTGACGGTGAAGGCCTCGACCTCGTCACGGGCAAACGCCGCGCCCGAGGTGCGCGGCGACGCGGCGGACACGTCGTTCGACACGACGCTACGGATCCGCATGCAGGCGCGCTTCAAGCCGCGCCTCAAGGCCAGCAAGGAGGAGAAGGCCCGCGAGAAGATCAGCCGCAGGGAGCTGGAGGAGGCCGCCGGCCGCAGGCTGGACGAGGACGAGGTCCGCGTGCTCAAGCGCGCGAGGCGCGAGGGGGATTATCATGAGAGGTTGCTGGATCTGAAGACCAAGAACAAGCACGACAAGTACGGCTGAGCTGAGCTGGCGCCGGTGCTAGCTCCTGTGGCGTGCGAGGTGCCGCTCGCCTGGGGCTGGTTTGCGACTTGCGAGCAGCCACGGCATATGCTCTTATTGGAACGACCAGTCTGTCTCTGGCGACCAAATGCGACATTTTGCCACCTCATATTGGTGCTGCTCACCTGCAACGGTCAGTGTATATCGACAGTTGCAACAGAGCGGAGTCCAGGCCGACCAATGCAGGAGTTGCTTTAAGCATGAATCAAGCGCCTGGATATGGATAAGCTGTGATATGGAATGAGACACGTGTGCTAAGATGGCAAGGCTGTCGGGAGTCTTGAAGGTGGAAGCCAATGCACAATCTTGGTTCGGAACGCACGCAGTCCACACGCAGTCCACTGGGGTGCTGCAATGCGATGCAGCGGGACTGCCCCGGTTCTTGGGACAGCTCGAGGATGAGGGCACACAACGAGCAGCATTCCGTCAAACATGGCTGGCTGTAGGTTATACATACTACCAAATGTATTCATTGTCTCTCTCCTTATGTGACCTGACTACATGCTCATGGACGCTGCGATTAGGGTTCTCCCGTCTATCCACACCTAGCCAGCTAGCTCTAGGTTGCCATCCCACAGCCAGCAATTCTACCCTGTCATATTTGCCAGGCTTAGTTCTAAGGATATCGCCATCACGTAGGTCAGCGGTTAGACAGCCTCTTGGCCATAAGACAGAGGCTGAGCGGATGTGCTGGTTCAGCCCGGGCCGGATCACCCTCAACGCACACTTATTCTCGAGCAAGTTTCCAGGGTGAGGCTAGACATTTCTTGGGGCATCACGAGCCAGCAAGCCTCTCTCTCCGCCATCCCTTGACTGCTTGATTAGGGCCTCCATGCTATGATCTGGCCATCCTCGCCCGCCGTGAAGACCGTCTGCTCCTGGTCGAAGACGCAGAAGCTTCGCACCAGCTCCGACCCGTGGGCACCCGGGAGCCCGACGCTCGTCTCGGCGCTGAAGCCCCAGGCCGGCGACTTGGCCATGTGGACGAGCTGGAAGAGCTGTTGGCTGTTTTTCCGGAGGCGTCGGCGTCAGCGTTACTGTTCAAGCATGAACATGGCACATGACGGCATCAGAGGTCGACCAAACGACAAGAGGACATGAAAAGGAACGCGACAAATTATGGAGAAGAAACTCACTCCTGCGTGCCCGCGCCTATGACGGCGCCCATGTCGCCCAGCTTGGGCGCGACGTTGGCGACGTACTGGCACCCGAGGGCGGCGCGGATGTCGCCGACGGCCCAGGTGGCGTCGCCGCCCTCGCGGGCCTCGGCGACGTCGTACAGGGCGAAGCGCTCGTCGTGGCTGACGGCGTAGACCTCTGTGGCGTTGAGGAAGCCGGCGTGGTGCACGGAGCCGTGGTTGAAGGCCTGCACGACGACCTCGTCCTCGTCGGCGATGGACGTGTCGCAGACGTTGACGAGCCCGTCCGTCGAGCCCGAGAGGAGGACTTGGGGAGTGGTTGGGTGGAAGTTGAGCTATTTTTTGTGGGACGCGCGTGTGAGTGAGCGCGAGGGTGAGTGGGTAGGAGATCGGTCTGGATCAGGACAGGGAAGAGGGACGGCTCTGGCTCACCTCTGTCACGTCGTCGCTGTGGACTTCGCTATAGCGCGTGCGGGGCGCCGAGCCGCCGCGCGCGTCCCAGATGAAGATGGAGGCCTGGTGGTTCGCGTACTCCGTACCAGCTGCTATGGTGTTGCTAGATGAGCTGCACGCGAGGGAGACAATGGGCGCGTCACTCCCAGTCGGCGCTGCCACCTGTGCTTTTGACCCATCCAGTCGCAGGTCCCATAACGCCACGGAGCCGTTCGATCCAGCCGTGCAGACGATTGAGTTTGATGCGTCGAAATCCCTCGCACATTTGATGTTCTCGTGTGGTGTCAGTATTGTCTTATTGGGCCCCTGGCTCAGTCTCTGGGGGTTGAACAGGGTGAGTTTCTGGTCTGATGAGATGGCTGCCAGTCCTCCGGCCACTGGTGCGATTTCCAGGACATAGGCAGGATCAGAGCCTGGATTTCGAAAGGCATCGGCCTTGGTGAGGTTATACATGTTGTCAGTCTGGCGTGGCTGGGTAGAGATATGCAGACCCTTGCCCGTGTAAGTCGACCAAGCCAGGTGAGTGAGCAGTTCCGTATGCCAATGCAGAACCTAGCTGGCCTTCGGCTTCTCTCGTGCACCGAGACAGGGATGGTTTGAGATTGCAGACTCTAGTACCGTTCTGAATTGTTGTAAGATGAACTTGGTAACTTTTTCCTGCCAAGGATTGGTTTGTGGTGGTGTTGGTCGTCGGGAATTGGCGTACATGGAATTTCTTTCACTTGAGATTTTGATTTACTGTCTAACGTATGGAGAGTTCACAAGTGACGTTGAACGCAACGGCCAATCAGCTGCCTTCCCGAGGGCCAGGTACCAAGAGCCTTGTTAGCGCATGGTCCCCCCAAGACCGACAGCAGCTTAGACTACGGGTACCTGGGTACATCGGACAAGTGCTGCACATGCAGGAAGCTCCGGCCCAGGATCAGGACAGCTTGTACGTCGAACAAGACAACATCATTGCTACCATTCGTCAGCTTGCACGGCGGCTCAGCAACACAACCTCCATCTTTCCCATTTTCGCTGAAGGAGAAAGGTGCAGACATGATATAGCTACTGCTATGCGTTGCTTCAGCACTTTACATTCACGATGAAGCCTCTTGCATGGCCCCTCCGTAAGTCGCCTGACCACCCACGGATATACATGCAGCGGCCCATTTCGTTCCTCCTGCTTCTTCTAACCTCCGCCACCAGTGCTCTTGCAGGTCCTCTCGCCAGTCTGGGCAGACGCGAATCGCGAACACACGACAGCCGCGGCAACCGACGTAGTGCAGGGCCATGAGACGGGCCAGTCTTACCGAGAGCCCGGCGCGGACCATGTCGATGCTGCCATCGCGAAACTGCACGAGATACACCCCCCAGCCCACCACCACCAGAGGCGGAAGAAGCCCGGAATACTGGGCACCCTCGGCCAACTGGCATGGAAAGCCGTCCCGAGTCTGCGCATGAGCGCTCCACCGGAGGATGGCGGCAGCGGCAGCAACCACAAGGCGATCGATGCGCGCCTGGTCGACGCCGTCAAGCACCTCGAGGCGGCCACCCACAAGAACAACTCCGACGCACTCTACCTGCTCGGACACATGAACTTCTATGGCAACTATACACACCCGAGGGATTTCAAGAAGGCCTTCGACTACTTCCAGCAGCTCTCCACCCTGACTGGGAACAGCTCGGCCATGTATATGGTCGGTCTGATGTATTCCACCGGGGTCGGAGGCTCCGTCCAGCGTGACCAGGCCAGGGCACTGCTATACTACACCTTTGCAGCGCTCAAAGGACATACAAGGGCAGAGATGAGTCTCGCATCTCGGCACCACACCGGCGTCGGCACCCCAAAGAGCTGCGAGACAGCCTGCAAGTACTACAAGAACGTCGCGGACAAGGTCATGGACTGGTACCGATCGGGCCCACCAGGTGGCATGAGCTGGACGAGGGAGGCGTCTCACATTGCCGACGACTTTGGCGGCTTGTACGGCGAAGGAGCCAGTGTGTCCAGCTCCGGCATCAATGCCGTTCATCATCACCCTCACTCGGATGCTTATGCCTCCATCGAAGACATTATTGAGTACCTGGATCTTATGTCGAACAAGGGTGACTTCAAATCGTCCTTCAATCTCGGCCGAATTTATTATGAGGGCCAGCGAGGGCTGGAGCGAAATCTTGGCATGGCCGCCAAGTACTTCTTCATGGTGGCTAAGAAATACTGGAAGCCTAACGGGCGTATTGAGGATAACTATAAGCCAGGTCTGGATAAGATCGCCGCCAAGGCTGCGGGCTATCTCGGGCGCATGTATATGCGCGGCGAGGGTGTGCAGCAGGACTTTGACAGGGCTAAGTTCTGGTTTGATCGCGGCATCTCTCACGGCGATGCTCAGTCCCAGTACTGTCTAGGGCTGATGCTACTTAGAGGCTACGGTGTTTCCAAAAACATTGGAAAGGCTACTGATCTTTTCAAGGCATCAGCGGACCAGGACTATGCCCTGTCCCAGGTCCAGCTTGGTGTCCTGTTCCTTGACCGCGGCCAGCCTGACGACGTGCGCGTGGCGAATGACTACTTCGAGCTTGCTGCCAGGTATGGTAACATCGAGGCCCAGTACTACCTCGCAGAGATGATCCACCATGGCATCGGCCGGGACAAGGCGTGCGCACAGGCAATGGGTCTATACAAGACGGTGGCAGAGAAGGCCGAGCCCTTGGTGTCCACGTGGAACGAGGCAAACAACGCCTACGAGGACGGCGACTATGAGCTCGCATTCCTGGGTTACTTGCATGCAGCCGAAGAGGGTTACGAATCTGCCCAGAACAACGTCGCCTACCTCCTCGACACGAGACAGTCGATGCTGTCAAATGTCCTCGGACTCGGCGAGACCAAGTCTTCTCTGATGACCAACCCCGCCCTTGCGCTCATTTTCTACACACGCTCGTCGAGACAGGGAAACATGGACTCACTGGTCAAGATGGGCGATTACTACCTGGATGGCATCGGGACTGACCTCGATATCGACAAGGCTGTCAAGTGCTACACGGGTGCCTCTGAGTATCACCAGTCGGCTCAAGCCCTGTTCAACCTCGGCTGGATGCATGAGAATGGAGTTGGCTTGGACCAAGACTTCCACCTGGCTAAGCGTTACTACGATCTTGCCCTCAGTACCAACGAAGAGGCATATCTACCAGTGAAGCTCAGCCTGCTCAAGCTGCGCGCGAGAAGCTATTGGAACACGGTGACACATGGGCGGATCAATTCGATCCAAGACGAGCCAGGTGAGAATATAATCCGTTTCTTTGTCACACGAGCAAGAAGACTAACGCAGTGAGACACAGAAAATAGCAAGGACTGGTCCTTTAGCGAATGGGTCAATAACTTCATCCAGGACGAGGGCCTCTTCTACGACGACGTCATGTACGACGATATCTACGACGACACCATGCCCGGAGGCGACGCACCCCACTACCCTGGTGCGGAGGATGACGGGTTCATAGACACGTTGATAATAATGTCGCTGGCCATGGCGCTGGCTTTCTTTGTCTACTACAGGCAACACCGGGAGCGGGCTGAGCAGGCTCGGAGGCAGAGAGAGCAGCAGCAGCAGCAACAGCAGGGAGGAAACGCTGCCGCTGCTCCTAATAACAACGGCGGCTTCGCCCAGCCACCGGTGAATCCGGTGTTCGAGGACTGGGTCGCCGGTGGGGTAGGGCTTTAGTTCGAGACAGAGAAAGCGATTGGGTTGTAAATAAGATCACACAGTATTGTATTGTCTTGGCTCACGCAACAAAGCATTGGCGTTAAAGCCGGGTGTGAGTGGCATTTTGTAGGCGAACAGGGGGTGGACGTAGCAAATGCCACGCTAAAAATGGACCCTGAGCCGCATTGCAACTTCCCTGCACCTCACCCACCGTTGACTGACTGGCACGGCGACGTCAGCTCGTCACCAGCCAGTGTGCATCACCATGTGAACTCAATGCCTGCGCTCGATCAAGCCATGGAATACCAAACGTCCTGCGACGTGACTTGAATCTGTTTCTGAGGATTCCCTGTCCCCGCCCTACGAACTCGAGGATGAACACACCAGCAGCGAAGCGGAGGCGCGTCGACGCCGCCAACGCAACCCTCAGGAAACCGTTTCACTCGCCGTTACTTAGGCGGCAGCCGGACACGGGAGAAAGCAGCACGCCAGGGTCTAGCAAGACGCCAGAGCCAAATACCAACAAGCGGTCACTCGAGGAAGTCTACCCGCCGGACTCACCATCAGCGCCGAGACAACCCCAGGCAGCGAGGCCAACGCGTCCGCCGGAAAACCTGCTCCACAGCCGGCCAGCGTCACCACTGAAGCTCTCTGTTGCCCCCGGGGCCCCTCGGACAACCAAGCGGACGATCCCTGGCCCGAGAGAGGGCGGAGCTGTGCCAGGTGACGACAACCCGTTCCTCGCCCTCGCGCGGGCCCACAGGACGGCGGGCCGGGACGCCATCGTGAGGGACCTGGACCGGCGGCTGGAGACGGTCAGGCAGGCGGGGGAGATCGAGGCCGCGTCCGAGCGGAGCCGCCCCGGGGAGCCGGTGGACCAGGAGCTGAGGGACCTCGTTGCCAAGTGGAGGGGCGCGAGCCGGATGGCTGCTGAGGAGCTGTTCGAGACTGTCAAGGAGCGGGTGGACAAGTTGGTTTCCCTCTCCCCCCCCTTCATAACTTGTCCTGCTGTCACTGTCATATTGTTGGGAGCGATGCTGACACTGGGCTGCAGCGCGGGTGGCCCGAAGGCGTGGAAGGAGATGCAGCAGAGGCAGCTGGAGTTCTACCGGGGCTTTGACCGGGATTCAACTGCGCGGTCAAAACCCGCAGACGAACACTTGGACGCCGAGTACTCACAGGAGGTCCAGGATCACCTGGAAGAGGGTGGGCGATGCGAAGAGGCCGAGGGGAAACCTGACGAGGACGATGACCCGGTAAGTTTCTGTCCTGCTCTATGGCCTGGCTGCGGTGGCTTACTCATCAGCAGGTGTTCAACATGGGGAATATGCTCCAGAGTCTGAATATAGATTTCTCGCTTCTGGGATATGATGAGAAAGAAGACAAATGGATTAATTAGACGTAGAGACGTCTCTGCCTATCTCTCGATGTGCTGTGCCGTGCGACTATGATGCCTGGATTGGCCGCGGTTCTTTGATGAAGGTGCGGATATCTTTCTGCTTCGACCCCTCTAGTCTGAGCATGCGATGGTTCGCGTGTTCTTGGTGCATGAGTCCAGTTCTGGCCGCGCAATCTGGAAGTTTACGATTTGTGTGGATGTTGATCTACTCTCACCACACTTTGAAGTTTCTACTCCTTTGAGACAGATATCACCCGTCGTCCAACATCCTGGGGCGCAACTTCGAGTAACCCCAATCTGATCTGTCAAAAAAGAGGCTGGCCGTTCGGCCGGCGGGGAGTCATGGTCGTTCCCTGCCTCTTGGAAAACGTGGTCGGCCCTGTCACCCCGGGTCTGATCCATGCCGAGTTGCAGAAGCGGGTGCAGCTGTGCCTGGCGAAAAAGTCATGAATTCCCGACAGGCCGAGATCAGCAGGACCGCAGTAGTGTTTTGTCCGCGACAAGATGGCGGGATCAGAGAGAATACTTTTGAAAAGGGAGTCTGGATTAGGGCAGGACCATAGCTGTGCGCGGGTCGTCAACTGAGTGGAACTGGGAGTGCACTCACAATCTATCTGAGTATATGCCTCCCTGGATGTCACAAAGCAGCCTCTCGTCGCCGGAGTGGTGGTACGAGAAATGGCTCAGGGCCTGCAACACGTCGCTCCACTGGGTTCCCGGAAATTTCACCCACCCAGAGTTGCTGTTGAACTTCTGAAAGTTACGGATGAACGGCTCGATCAGACACTTCTCGCCATTAGCTTCATAAGTCCAGATCTGGGGAATGCTGAGCATAACAGGCCAGCCAAATACACGCGCGTCGTTCCAGGCGTTAATGATCTTCTGGGTCTCCTCGATCACTATCATCTCGAGCTCGAAAAAGTGGTCCTGGAAGACGGAACCTGTCTTGAACACTTTGGCGACGCATTCTTCTCCTAGGCGAGGCGGGTCGGTGTAGTCGCCGCGCCAGACATTCTTGAATGAACCTCGGGCGAACGGGACCATGGTATCGAGGATCTCAGCGGTGGTGGACTTGTTATGTATTGAATAGGCCATCTTAAGGGATGTCTTATGAGTTCGTGCCAGCTGTCTGGAGTGTGTGGTTTTGGGTATTGGTAATTTGATCGGCGGTGGGCTAGAGGCTGCGAGCTTGTCGATGTTGAGTAACCCCTTCTTGGAAGTTTTCGAGCTCCCCGGCTTTTATATCTGCGCTACGTTGGCTTATTCAATACTTGATCGTTCGGTGGTGTCTTCGTTTCTCACTACAGGCGACATCGGACCGTAACTCAAAGGAACATGACTCTGGACGGGTTCTGCCTGTGCGCCATGATTAAAAAAGAGATGTGAGATGTTTCAGTCTCACACTATCCTGGTCTAAGTCGAGCACTTCATTCCGGTACCAACCCGTCAGCCATTGTTGTGTGTTGGCTCTTGAGCGACTGAAGCGTTTCAGGCATGAAATCCTTTGACTTTGTCTTCGACCCCAGGCCCGCCCACTGTAAGTGCTCGCAAGACTCCTTTTCACGAGCATCATCTTCAGAGCCCAATTTCCCACTCCGCGAAAATATCACTGAGCTTGCAGGGATCTCTGTCGAGATTTTGAACGTCACAATATTTGTGTGATGCTGACGATACGGTTTGACTACGCCGAGTGCACTGTTTAGGCAACAAAAACTTCTAATGCAATGGTGTGTTCAAATTCATGACGTTCTATTTGCAAGACTACACGCATGCGGGTTATTTGTAACCTCACTAGGATGTCTGAAAGAAAAGAAAACCAATCAACTCATATGTGAGATGCAGAACGATCCAATATGCTTGCAAACCCGCGATGGCCTATGAATGTCCCGGACGGGTCACATTTATTCCTAAGTTCAAGCCATTTCTTCAGGGCAGAATCAGTCATTACCTATACATCTGTTAGTCACCGTAATTCTGGTGTCTCTCACAAGATCATGCATCCCTATGGGCGGTCATACCTTGGTCATCCTGTGCTTCGGGTTGAAGTCTGCCGCATACATGCCGCAGGAAACCTTGTCAGCTTTCTCATACGCGTTCAGGAGCCACTTGTCCATGAATGCGTCACGTTTTGGGTCCTTCCAGCATAGCATGGACGAAACGTAACTTTTCTGAGGCAGGCTCAGAGCTTGATCTTTCTCGTCGGGGTAGTAGTCGATAGGAACAAAGGTTCCCGAAAAAAGACGTGATGGGAGATCATACAGAGCCGGTGTGATAGCCTCAATGAGCTTGTGTCCTGGTTAGCCTTCGTCGCGACACTAAAGGGACTCATCATAAAAGTTGGAACTTCTTACCTCGTCGTCAGACACATCGGGATCAGTCAATATGCTGTCTACATTCCAGCGCTCCCCGTTTCCACTTGGCTGGAAGTTCTCCTGTAGCTCCCATAGTTCTTTGCGGTTTCTCTCGGTGAGCGGAACGGTGGTAATGATATGCTTCTTGAAATCGTTGGGGATGTTATCCCAGGGGCTGGCGAGAACCCTAGCCTCTTCGAGAGAATCGGCAAACATGGTCTGGTTAATCACCATGAACACCCGCTTGCTCTTGGACTCTTCACCGCCGTCGGGATCGTCCTTGTCCGCATAGGAGGTGCAGAAGAAAGGCTCCACCCCATATTTGGGGACCGACTTTGAGGTCGTCAAGATCCACTTGAGCAGCGGCTTGAAGATCTCAGTGGAGTCCACGATGGTGGTCAGGTCGAAGAGCTTCTTGTTGGGAATCGTCCTGATCCAGATTCTCGTGATGACGGAGAAGAACCCCGTCCCGCTCCCGGGGAACGCCCAGAACAAGTCGGGATTCTCCGTCTTGCTCGCGATGACGACCTCTCCTTCTGGAGTGACCACCTCGATCTTCTCAATCCAGGTGGCCGAAGTGTAGCCCCACCCACGGACGAATAGGCCCTGACCACCGGCAAGCAGGAAGCCACCCACCCCGACGGACCTCGAGTGGCCGGACGGGAAGAAGCGCTGCAGCGGGCCAAGGGCCCCAGTTACATCGTCAACGGTATGGCCTGGGCTGATGGTTGCGATCTTGGTCGCTGGGTCGTATTCGATGTTTTTGTTCAGGTTGCGGGTATCAATAAGCATTCCATGCTCGACGAGGTTGGTATGGAAAAAGTTATGCCCGCCCGACTTCACACCGATCTTCCACCCCTGGCTGCGCGCCCGTTTCACGGCTTCTACAAAGTCTGTTGTCGTATTAGGGCTCACTATCTCTGCTGGCTTTGCGTCTGGTACGCGGCCGTTGAATCCTCTTCGGCGAAGGGGCTCATAGTTGGCAGAGGTTGGTGTGGTGACTTGGCTAGGCATGGTGGATGAGATGTGAGGCTGACCTGAGGGATAAATGGCTGTCTGGAAAGGAATCTTGCTTTCAAACGGATCAATACTTTACTAGACAATTAACATTGAGACCATATAAGGCTTATAGTTGTCGATATATCAACTACATGCCGGGGTATTCGGTACACCGTGAGCTACCGAGGCCCCGGCGTGTGTTTCACTACTTCTACATGTTCCATCATCAATATAGGGTTAAATCTGACATCATAAAATGCGAGAGAATCCGCTTTGTATTTGTAATTTGAGTGCGCGTAAGTGAATTTGGCCGACTTTGTAGACATATACTCCGACGTCCGGCCCAGCCAAACGGGTCCCCACCCGGTGCCACCCAGCGCCACCCGTCAAGATGCAGGTGGCCACTTGAGCCACCGAGACGGCACAGAAACACTCTAAATGCTTGCGTACAATAGCCCAGCGTATTTAAATCCGGCAGGTTCAGTGAATTCCTCACTCAAGAAACACCCATGCCGTCGCCGACGTGGGGTATGTTTTGAACCTGGGACAGTGGTTGGTGTGGAATCGACAAGTGTTAAAGATGAATGACATTTGGATAATTCACCGGTCGATGGGGGCGCTGGATTTTCTCATAAAACACGTTGGACAAAATTCGTAACGACTGGGATCTAGATTTTCGAGGTTATGAACCAATGGCTGCGTGAAAGTATCATCTCATGTAGAATAGATTAACCAAATCCCTCCCATCATAGAGAAAAAAAAGTCGAACATCAATGATCCGATCTCCGTCTCTTAATGGAGTCAAGCCACTTCTGTCGCTCACATCAAGTCCAAACCAGTGATACGGGATCGTGTGGCCTTATGAGTGGCGGTTTGAGCATCAAGACTGGTGATGGTGGATCGAAATCTCTTCAACTCAAATGCGGCAGCCCTCGATGTCCTTTGGTTGCTCACCGTGAAGACAGCGCCATTCTGATGCTACAATTCCTCCTTCCTACCTGACGACAGGCAGTGCCCTGCCACAGGCCCTACTCAACATCAACGACCACCTCCCTCCCGGTCCCAGCCCCAACAAACAACAGCCCAGCCCTCACGACCCCCTTCCACACCTCAACCTCAGCCTCGTCCCTCGGCGCATAAACCATCACATAGCTAAGCGGTATGCCAGTCCCGCCCACCCCACTGAGCCGATGCCGCTCCGCCCACCCCTTCCGCGTCAGCTCCTCCGCGTCCGCAAGGCTGACGGTGACGTGCGAGCTCGCCTCCGGGTGCACGTGCGCCAGCTCGCCCTTGGTGCCCCTCAGGTACGCCGGCGGCTCCACCACCGCGGTGTCCAGCCAAAGCGCAGGCGTGCCGACACCCTCGAGCCCCGAGGGCCGCAGCACGAGGACCCCCGGGTTGCGCGCCGCGAGGGAGCCCAGGAACGCCGTCATGCGCTCCCGCGTGTCCTCCGCGCCCTGCTGCGTCACCTGCCTCTGCGGCGCCACGTACCCGGGGACGTCGGGCCGGATCCCATCCCGGAGCGGCAGCGGCGAGGCGGCGAGGAAAGGCGTGGTGCCGTGCGGCCCGTAGGGCTTCTGGTTCGCGGGCTTGCTGAAGGGCCCCGGGCTCCTGGTGTCCCACCTGGCGATGAGCTGCAGCAGGCCCTGGATGGCCCACCCGAGGGGGTTGTAGGGCATGCCGCCCGGCCCCAGGGCCAGGTACCCCTTGTAGCTCTTGCGGGCGTATGAGGCCGTCGCGAGGGAGAGGGCGATGGCTACCACGAGGGCTGTTATCGTCCTCGGGTTGTTCTGCAGGGCTGGCGGGATGGCGACGCCGTGGCTGCGCAGCCGGGCCGCGAGGGCTGAGATGCTGTTGGAGGACATGATGGTTTTTGATTCCCCAAAAGACCGGCTCTGTTTACAGTGATGTGGCTCACATCCCTTGTGAGGTCCTCTGGTTAAAGGGTGACGCTGTGGCTGTCGGCAGAGAGCTTGTCGCGACGTTTCACGAGGCAAAGTCTCAGGTACGCGGGGAATCAAATGCAAAGGTGAGCTGGCCGGTTCGGGTCATCCAACAACGTGGACCCTGGTCGATCCTTTGGCTTGGTTCTCCACGAATCACCAGACTCTACTATTCGCAGGCCGTGCTACTTGCCATGCTACTTTGCTGTTCTCACGAGTGTCCGGTCGGGCAGATGCGTCCATAAGCTCGCTGCATGTGTAACCTTGACTACCTTCCCCGCGCGTGCTCTTCTGGTAAGACGAACTGCATTACCACCATGAACCTTATCGTACACGAATGAGATCATAATGTAACCTAAATAAGATGGTATATGTATAGAAGAAATGTAATGTGGTATCTATTATGAGCTGCCCAGCCAGAATCTCCAGGCCCCAAATTACTTTTCTTGCGCGCCGCTTCTATATACATGATCACGGATGCAGTCAAACGCAGGGCTCACGAGGTTCCCGTATATAAACCCTCGTCATAGCCCAGCCCTGGTCTATTTCCTCTTCCCGCAACAACGAGAGAAAACAAAATGAGAAGATGAGATGCTTGTCCGACGACGCCGACTGAAAGCTGAAAGGAGAAGAAAAAAATATAAACCATACTCAAATCGTGACCTGAGTGAGACCGTGGATGACTTGATAGTACACCGGCTGCTGCTGACCTGTGACAGAATGAATGAAATCAACCATGAAACGCCATGCTATGTGTAACAGACATGAATGGCAGGGCAGACTAAGATCCTCCTCCCCACATGACGTGCCCCGGCGCATCGGCGAGGCGAGCGCTCACACCTGGTCCGAGGATATCCTCCGCCGGAGCTCCTCCCTCTGGAACTTCTCCACGTTCGCCTCGGTAAGCGAATCGCCCTTCTCAGTGAGCGGCGTGTGCCCATGTGGTGTAACCGCTGAAGGCGGGCCCCCGGCGGCGTCAAAGAGCTTGTCGTCCCTGCTCTGCTGCGCCAGCTCGTCCGTCTCGACCCGCCTGATCTGCAGCTGCGGCTTGCCGGGCGACGGCGGCTCCGTCGACGGCTCCGTCGGGGACGGCGTGTTGATGGCCACTGCGGGCGGCGGGGAGGACTTGGGCCGCGGCGTGGGGAGGTCGGCCCGCATGCTGTCGAGTTCTGCCTCCTCGCCCGTGGGGAGTCTCAGCATCTCCTCCGGGCCGCCGGAGCCGGACACGCTGACCGAGGGGATCCCCGCGTTCGTGCAGTGGTCGCTGCCCTCCGAGCACACCGACACGTCCGAGGACAGCTGCGGCGTCGAGCCGTTCCGCTTGTTCAGGGACCAGCGCACCAGCATCCTCTCGAGCATCTTTGCCTTCACCGGCTTGGCAAGGTAGTCGTCCATCCCTGCTTTCTTGCACTTTTCTTGGTCCCCTTGGATGGCGGAAGCCGTCATGGCTACAATGGGCACGTCTCGGACGAAGGCGTTATAAGGGGAATGGTGGCGCAGAAGGTGAGTCGCTTTGTAGCCATCGATGACAGGCATTTGAACATCCTGTGTGAGAGACAGCGTCAGTATACGGTTCCTGCTGTGCTTCAGATCACGGAATGCTGTGGTCAGGATAACTTACCATTAGTATGATGTCCGGCTTCCGGCCTTGGCCTTTCTGCGCAGTGGCTAGATACTCCAAGGCCTCCTTACCATTCCAGGTGGCTGAGACGTTGAAGCCCAACTTTTTGATCGTCTTGATGGCAATCTGTTGGTTGATCGGGTTATCTTCGACCACGAGAACATGTATCTTGGAGCGCTCAGACGCCGCGAGGTCCTCTTCAGACGCGGCCTGCTTGAGTGAGGCCCTACGCCTGGGCGACTTGCCCCATTCCGCAGGCGCAAGCAGGTCAGTAGGGGGTGGTGTCCCCATTTGATCAAATTCAGAGCTGTTGCAGGATACGCTCATCTCTGACTGCAGTCTGTCGGGGAGAGCCGTGACTCTGACCACATTCGAGGGCTGGGTCTCCTGTGGTTTGTTGAACGGCACCCAGAAATACGCGGTCGTGCCCTGGTTGACGACCGAGTCGAGCTGCATTCTTCCATGCATGAGTTCGAGGAGACTCTTGCAGATCGTCAAGCCCAGCCCGGTCCCGCCAAACTTCCTTGCAGTGGATGCATCCCCTTGGCTGAATGGCTGGAAAAGGCGTTTGCGAGTCCCTTCGTCAATGCCGATGCCAGTATCTTGGACCATGAACCGGATCTCTATGATCTCGTCTGTCTCCCTCTCTTTGGCAACAGACAGTTTCACAAACCCTTGATGCGTGAACTTGATGCTGTTGGTCAGGAGATTCGTGATAATTTGTCTAACCCGCCCTGGATCGCCGAGAACGACGAGATCATCGGCCACCTCCGGCGAAATGTCCGAAATAAATTCCAGACTCCTCTTCTGGGCAGCGAAGCTCAACATTTTGGCCACGTCTTGCACTGTTTGGCCAGAACAGGGTTAGCACCGAGTATCTCAGTGGGAGTTTGGCATTGGGGACCCTGTTTGAACTTACCTATTACCGACATGCTGAATTGCACTTCCTCGATGTCCAGACGGCCTGACTCTACCTTGGAGAAGTCCAATATATCATTGATGACAGTCAGAAGGGCATTGGCAGACCGGTATATGTTTTCCGCGTAGTCTCGCTGCTCCTCATTGAGCTCGACATCCAGGAGCAGCTCGGCCATACCAATCACTCCGGTGATGGGGGTTCGAATCTCATGGGACATCTGGCCTCGGTCAGCAATTGCGCAGGTTATGAATAGTCACCCGGACAAAACTCACATTCGCGAGGAATTGACTCTTCAGTCTGCTAGCCTCCTTTGCTGCAGCCTCACGCGCCAGCAACTGTTGCTTTTCCTGGGCCTGAGCCTGCAACACCGCCTCTTTGGCTTTGATTTCGGTCACATCCATGATAACCCCAATGGCGCCTTCGACCTCGGTGTCTCCGAGCCCCTCGCCCCTGACTTTCTTACCAGTCATGGGCAAGAGACGAGTCCGGTAGAATCGTGAGTCTATCGCATGCTCCACTACCACGTCTGCGGACCGCCGATTGAAGATCGAGTCTATGGCTGACAGGAAATCGGGGCGTTTCCCTTCGGGCAGTTCTGGGTTCAGGGAGTTGAACACTTCGTCGACGTTGCCTCCAATATACCATTGGGAGTCGTCCTGTCCCGTAGTATCGGCATCCCAGATGAGGGCCCCTTGCAACATGGTTATCTTGCGATCGAGGTCCACGGTGAATATTGTGATGTTGGCATGCGTGATGACGCTGAGGAGTTGCTGTCTCATCCTCCTGGCAGCGAGCTTGGTTTCTATGCTCTGGTGAACGTCGGTACAAGTTCCTACTCGGTCGTCAGCGCATGCCCCGAAAAGATTTTCCGTCACGTTGAACCGAAGCATCTGAGACATTCGCCCCCCTATGAGGACCTGCTCGAGCTAGTATTGCCATAACTCACCAAACCATTTCTCGATTTTGCCAGTCTCGAGATTTCTAAGAGGCAGAGCCCTTCCCAAGTGCCAACGCCATTCACCTTCTTTGCTGAGACAGCGGTACTCTGTGACATACGGATCTCCCGTTGCGAGTGAGTGCGCCCATCGTTTCGCAGTTTCGGGCATGTCGTCTGGATGAAAAGGGTTTTTCCATCCCAGGCCGAGGGAGTCTTCCGGTGTCAGCCCCGTGTAGTCGTACCATCGCGTGTTGAAGAAGTCGTGATAGCCATCCGGAGTAGTGGTCCAGACCTGGATATTGGTCAGCTACTATTGCACGACAACTGAGCTCCTCAAATGAAAGTGGCATACGGATGAAATAGAAAGCAAAATCAGAAGAACTCGGTGAAATAAATGTCAAATCTTGCTGCGTCCTGTGCCTATCCGCTCCCAGATACTTGCCTCGCGAAACCGAGGGACACCCTCCGAGGCCTAGCCTCTGGGAGGCATTGAGCATAAGCTCTCTGCCTTCTGTGATCAAGCTCGAGATGATCGAGCAGCAAGTGGCTTGTCGATTACTCCGGGGGCTACACCGGTTCCTGCTTACCAATTGCGGCATAGTGTCGCAGATGATTTTAAATCTTTCGACGTCTCTTGCCTTGATCTGGTCGATCTCCTTGGCCATCTCCGTGACGTCCCGGCAAGATATCACACCCGCCAGGAATTCGCCGGTCTCGTCGTCGCGGATGGCTTCTGCCAACACATTGTACCTGATCTTGTTTCCGTCACGGTCAATGACTCCGATCCGCATGTCAGAGAAGGGTGTCTGGGTCCTTAGCAAGATCCCCATTGGGAACTCGCTCGGCTCGAGCTTTCTGCTAAAGTCGTCCGTATATAACGTCCAGTTGCTTAACACCTCAAGGCCGTCGAAAGGCTTGTCAAGGGTGGCGTCCTTTTCCATGAGTTTCCTGGCCGCTGCATTGGGAAAGGCCACTGTGCCATCCCTCCACATTGCTAGAATCGGCATCTCCGTGTTGTCAAGAAGCGCATCTTTCAGTATCATGGTCTTTTGAAGCATCGACGGGGCATTCTGGAGCGACTTTTGTTGGAATGGCGGGCCCATGGGCGGAAAGGGGCTGGACGAGAGTGATACAGAGCCTGGGCTGATGCGGTAAGAGGGCGACGAGGAAGAACCATGGCTGGAGGAGACTGACGGAGGATTGGACGCTGTGAAGATTGTCTTGCGCTCAGCAGATTCGAGGGCGGAAGGACGAGCTATTGCCTTTTTCTTGGAACCCACAGATGAGGTGGATTCGGTGTTCGTAAAGGTCAGGGTGAAGTAAGTCTGTTGTTCCGAGATGTCCCAAACACTGATTATCATGTTTGCAAACGCTTGGTTCTCCGAGGCCCTGTTGACGATCTGTGGTTCAGTGACGGGCTTATTTGGGTCTCTCCGCGAGATGACGACTTCCACAGCAGCTTGTGGACTGTGGTCCGGAAATTTGCTGTCTTCGGCTGTTTCAGCGATAGGTGTCATGTCGCCCTCTGGATGATGTCCTTGGGAGCTTTGCCGTTTAACATTGGCCGGCTGGGTCTGTCCAGGCCCCATCTCCTCTGCAATTGAGTCGAGGAAGGTCTCCCAAGCAATAAATACAGGTCGCCCATTTTGTAACATATCTATTCCCACCTGCGACAGGGACTGTCCGGTGAGACTTCCCACGCTATGCGCCAGGTCATCGCCATCGTTAGAGTCGGAAGACATGCCCATCAACCTGCCCATAGCTTCGTTGGCCAGGACTACTGTCTTGAGATTGTTGAGAACCAGGACCGGAACCGGAAGGAACTGCAGGGCGGAGAATGCCAGCTGCCCTGGAGTTATGTAGGGCATCTGAAGTCGGAAGGGGCTGCTCGACTGAGACCTTTCAGTATTATTTTCTCGTATGAATCGGCGCCCTGCTGGGGATGGCGCGGACGAGCCATCGCGTTGCGCATGGGAGGATTCTTGCGAGCCCGTGGCCGAGCCATCGGTCTGCGATTCCAGGCGGCGAGTTTTAAAGTCATCGGTCGGAGGCATCTGCGGCGAGTCGGAAGTGCGTTTTCGGAGTAAAGGCGACTCGGCCAGCAGATTGTGGTTCATTGTTACCGGTGAAGGCAAGGCATGAGAGTCATCGCTTGTGATGCGTGGCGGGCCAAATACCATGATGATGGGGCGCGGGCCGGCATTGGGTGCTGGTCAGCCCAAGGTGTCAACGACGACGTATCGAGATACCTGCTGAGAAAGACTGTGACTTCTGGAGGGATGAGTGTCGTCACTGCATGAGACCAAGCAGTTGTTGATCGGCAAAACAGTCGCATCCGCTGAGGAACAACAGCGGATGAATAACATGCAAATCCAATTGCGGGGAGGAAGAAGACGGGAAGTTGTGTCTCCTGCTTAGCGATCCGGTCTAGGCCCGGCCAAGAAATGCCCACGGTCCTGGGCCTGACCTTGGAGTAGCCAGACTAGGTGGGCTGGTGGTGTAATTCTCTACCGTACAATGCCACCTCGGGGAGACGGGACAGCGGCGGTTCACGGGGTGAAACAAACGGGCGCAAGGTCGTCCACGGCCGGATACCCAAATCTTTGTCAGAATAAAAGGGATTGTTAACTGAAAGCAGCAGAGCCGGTAGAGGAGGGCTGGGTGGGGTGGAGGAGCCCGGGGGTGGTTGTCAGCAGCTAGAACTGGTTAGTAGGGTGTGCTG
This sequence comes from Diaporthe vaccinii, assembly GCA_039880775.1. Classification (NCBI taxonomy): domain Eukaryota; kingdom Fungi; phylum Ascomycota; class Sordariomycetes; order Diaporthales; family Diaporthaceae; genus Diaporthe; species Diaporthe vaccinii. The sequence goes on along the minus strand of JBCEDN010000015.1, from coordinate 693,688 downwards.
GCGCCGGCTGGCACTGACAATAACAACAAAGATATGACGGATGGTCGCAGTGGGAGAAGCTGGTGCGATTGTTTCCAGGTGTATCCGTCACTGCGAAATGAGGGAAGGTGAGAAGGACGGGCCAGAGTAAGACAAGAAGATTCGAAACAGCGAGGCAACGAGCCGCGCTAGACCTGGACTTAGACAAGGTCGGCTGACCAGCGAGCCGCTGCAGACTGACGAACTCTGAGCGAGATGCCCTGCAATAACTCCGTGCCTAGGTACGCACCAGGTCGGATATGGTTATGGTATGGTGTGGCATGGCAGGGCATGGGATGGCACGGTACGGTCTGACAGTACGGCAGGACTGGGCAGGACTAGACTGTTCCCGCAAAGCCAGACAATAGCGGCGAGCGGTCATGGCTAACGCGAGTTGCGTCATCCGTCACCAAGGTCGTCGTTCGCCATCGACAGCCGAGCCGAAGGGGAGGACGAACCAAGGCACAGGCGAAGCAAGAAGGCCAAAAACTGGCCTTAAGATACGCCTTAAGTGAATTAAAGTTTCTGAATTCCCGAATGTGGACATGGGACCCGCAGGAAACCCCTGTTAGTTGCGCCGAATTGATCGCTCCCAGCCGCGTCCGCGTCACTGTACGCATAGACAGTACAGTACAGAGTTATCAAAGACAGGCGAAATGTTCCACGCGGACAGCCCTGGAGTACTAAAGTTTCTTCATGTTGCCAGGGCACAGACAATGACCCCAGCCCTGTTGGACCGGGAACTCAAGACTATGATGTCGGATCGAAGTGTGTCGAATAGGACAGACAAATCGTGTCCGGAAGCGTCGTATGACGATGACATGGCCACGGCCCTGACTGCTGGTGCCAGACGGCACCTGACGGGCACCTGGCTAGATCGCGCGGCACAGGCAGAGCTGCGAAGGGTCCTGGGAGTAATATGCAGGCGATATGTGAGATGCCCTGGATGTCTCCCCGTGCGCTGCAGAAGTAGGGGTCCTGCGTGTTGGGGGCGCTATGAGGGGCGCGATGGCTGGACGGACTGGCCCAGACCTCCAGGGGGGCAGATCGTCGGTTGCACCAACTTTTGACAACCACACCCACACCGAACAGGGTCGGGTCTTGCTGATCTGGGCCTGACGGACGGAATCTCATGACGACCAGACGGTGCAGTGTCTGTTCCAGTCCATGTGCTTTCCTTCATCAACCAGGCAGCCCACTCTACAACAGCCAAAGCAGCGATCACGAGGGCTCGTCACATCCCCGTCCGCTTACTATAGTGACACGCGCATCGGCCCTCGGCCCAGGTCCAAGGGAATGGACGCAGGCTGGCACGCAGTGCAGTGCGACCGCCAGATCCGCCGCCGCCGCTGCGCTGTGAGTGCTGCAGTACCAGACTGACGCCAGGCGCCAGGCATCTGCAGCTGGTCAGCTTCAGCGTGCGACCGGCTAATGCTCAATTGCCTCAAAACAATGAGGTGGGCAGGTCGCAGCATGGACCCAAAACCTGCAGATCGGCGATCCTTGCCAAGACAGGCTGCGGTCTCACGTCCCTGTGGTGTGTTGCTGTACAGGGAGGACCCAGTAAAGGGTTTGCCCCTTTGGCCCATTAGGTTCTCGGGCCCTTGCCTGGCCAGCCCAGAGTCCAGGCTCTTCTGCATTGGAGATCTGCAGAATGCCATCCCGCGGCGACATGCTGTATGTACATGTCGCAACATTACTGTCTGACCGTGTGCCGTCGCCTCTGGGTGTGCAGCGACGACGTCATGCTGACATAAGCCGGATGCGGGCTGGGACACGCCATCGCTTCTGCCGACGCGACCGTTGAGGGCTGCGAGGACGTGTGGGTAGCATTTCGATCGGGCTAGGGTGATGCGGCACTTCGTAGGGATCGCGGCCTCCCTCCCCTGCCTGCGTGGCATTTGTCGCGGGGTCCAATTTGTGTGGGTCACGATGACTGCACTGGATTCCCGATGACGACAGATGATGATGGCTTTTCACCGTCCTGCCTGTACCTGTCAGTCATCAGCCTTTGACTGCCTGAACTTGCATGCTGACAGGCGCAGGGACCTACGCGCCTGTACGACCAGGTGGGTATCCAATCCCACCACTCAAAGACATACAGTGGACAGACTTCCGCGACTTGCCCGTAATCTTCTGTGCCGATGCTGCAGCGTGGCCACCGAGGGTCAGGCGACTCCTGTAACGTCCCGAGGCCGTGGGACTGTACGTTGGTCCGGAATAAGAGGGGGTAACAGTGCTGTCAGATCTCTAAGTCTTGCAGAGCCATGCGGCCAGCCATATGCACCCAAACTCCTGACATGCTCGTGATATCATTGCACTCATGTAGTAGCTCATGCAGAGCTCTCCTTCACATTTCCACACTTCCCACAACTCCACCATTGCCGCTCGACTACGTTTCCACATCGTGAGCATTCCCAAAATGCCGGACCGCTGGGAGCAACGGGAGGCCTGCTACTCGCACCGCTACTGCTGTTCCTAAACGAGACCATCCTCGAATGACCTAGGTCAGCACTGCCCAAGGGACGACCAGGTCGGCCGGTGGCTGTCGCTGCCACGGGGGTGGTTCGAGGTCGCTTCGAAGATCTCTCCTCTGTTTGCCTGGGGTTCACGCTTGCTGGTCTCACAGTACCACAAGCGTCACAGACTCGACGTGTGAGCGGGTTCAGCAGGGTACAAGTACCACATGTCCATTCCTCGATTGGAGGCGGAGCGGTTGGACCGGCCGTGGGGGCCGGCCTGTCAGCGCCGCAGGCATCGCAGCTGAGGAAGCTCGGGGGATTATGCAGAGTGCACGTGCCGCATGTCCATCCAGTCGCCACAGGAGGGGTTCCGGGTGTGGTTTTGACTGACTCGGAAGGCTTCGCGTCTCCTGGGCCAGGCGGTCGCGACCATATTGGTACCGGCGGTGGCGTACTCGTGGTGCTTGGCCCACCACCAGAAGTTGGGTAAAATGCACCACCGCCATTTCCGCTAGGAGACTGTGCACTTGGCGGAACGTAGTTATCACCATGCTTCTTCTTCTCGTCCTCTTGCACCAGCTCCCACATTGCCTGAGCGATAGCAGCCTCGTTGGCAGCATCCTCCTCGGCCTGTGTCCTGAAGCCGTTCTTGGTCGCGGTCTCTGACAGGGTCTGAATCTCCTTGTCCGAGTAGCTGGTGCTCCCACACCCTCGGTCTGCCCTGTTGCGGCGCTCAACCGCATCCGTGATGACTTTCCGTATGTCTTGTCCCCGTTGAATGGGTGCTCCGCCCAGTCTCTGGCCGGATCCTCTCGCTCGGATAGCTTGTTGGGACCGTTGCTCGGCAGCTGCACGTGCAAGCCTCCTAGCCTCCTGCATCGGTACTCTGGGGCCGCCTCCAAGTTTGTGTCCTTTGCTGAGGAAGCCTTCGCCAGTGTAGCCCTTCATGAGCAGACCCTCGTGCTCGTCACGAAGCTGGTCCCACAGGGCATGGAATTTGCCATCGTGTGGTCCATGTACGATATGACAGAGTTCGTGAAGCATTGTGTCGGTGACTTGCTCGATCGGGAGAAACTGGGTCTTGTCGCCTGGATAGCGAAGTCGCAATAGGATCTTCTGGCCATGGTTTACATTCAGTCCTGTTGTTGTGACGGATCAGTAGGAGATATGAAACTCATACTGAGGCAGCAAGTCGTACCGAGCAGATTATGCTGGTCAGGATAGAATTCACTAAGCTGCGATACCTTCCAGCCCCTGGCCCTCATGATCGGCTTCACCAAAGAGGCGATCTGTTTGAGCGTCCGAAGGGCGTCATCCTGCCGTGGATAATTCTTCAGGTGTGTGTAGGACAGCACCAAGGCGTCAACTTCCCTTTGTTCAACCATGGCGGGCGACTGTCTCGTGGGATTGCGATCGTGGTCAAGGTCGAAAATCGGGTGACGCAACGCAAACCTCGGACGGACCGGTCGTTGCGTCGCTGAGAATTGGGATGCGGAAATACATGGAGGAGGCAATCACGTAAGGGAAGTCAGGCAATGATGGCGAAACCGAGGCCGAGCCATGTGACTTCTAGAACCGAGTGGAAGGGATTCATAAGTCATCAATACCGTGAAGTGGCGCTGTGAAGTGAAATGCCTCTGGCATCACGTCCGTTCGCAAGTCAGCAGGAACGACGCGTAAAGTGGTTTGTTGCCTGCCAGTTTTGACGTTACTCACACCCAAGTCGGAGGGGAGGGGTCAAGACCGCCCAGGTCCCCGCCCCGATCAAGAACCCGCTCGAGCAACCCCTCCCTCCCTCTAGTTGTTCAAGGGTTCAACCCGATATTCTGGTGTGACGTCTCCTTTGCACATCCGGACGCTTTCGTTATCCCTTCCCTGATTCTAGCTCTGCCACCTCAAAGTCGTTCATGCACCCTGCTCCTGCTCCTGCTCCTGACCCTGACCAGAGTACCGGGATTGGGGATTGCGAATACTCGCATGGTTCGGGCCAACTCGCTGGGCTCGCCCACGGTCCAAGTGACGTCTCCAAAGAATCTACTTCTAGGACTTGCTTTTCAGCGCACTAGCAACGTTGGCTCGTATGTATATTTTGAGCCTCATCACCATACTCGTCTTCAAGTATCCAAGACGGAGACCAGATCCATGCCGCATGACGGGGTCTCAGCTATGGTTTCTGAGCACTCAACTGTAGATAATGAGCTCGATGAGCCATTGCGGCGGAGGCATGTTGCACAATTGACAACTTCACAAGCTCTGGAGCAATGAGCATTTACACCCGAAGTCATTCTGGAAATACTTTCGAACCGGGAATATCAGCAAATACTGCGTATGTCCCTGGGTATGCCAAAGCGAAGGGACTTCCACCTTCCGGGCTGATCGTCACACTGAAACGGAGTGTGTCTGCGGCCCCACATTCACAGGTGAGGGCTCGCATCGCGAGTCGCCCTGCCAAAATGAGAGGGGAGGAGTCAGCCTGCGCAGTCAGAAAGGGAGGCCGAGAGGGTGTGCTGGATGAGAAATTGTCAGGAGACATTCCTGTGGCGTGCCAGGTCGAAGTACTCCAGCGCAAGTCGGGCTGCGATGGCCGAGGATGTCTGAAGCAGGTGTATGCTTCTGAGCCGAGCGTTAACCCTGCCTTATTAATGCCCTCCTTCCCGTTCGGGCCACTTGCACGCAGGAGTGCCGGCCAGCAAGGCGAACTCACTGTTGAGGCTTACACCAAAATCGCCAACATGCTATCAACATCTGTCAACACTCGGATAGTTCCCCACAGTCTGATCCTATCCGATGTTGAAGGACGAGAATTCAGACCACCGAAGTGCCATCTCAAGCCTCGGCGGGTGGTGGTATAAGCTTCTTTCAAGCTTTGTTTCATCTTGACAAGGCTTGTATGCCAGGCGCATAGCACACCGGCGGGGATTGGAAAGTCGACCAATGACGGCCAACTCCCGTCATGCCTGACCCAGCCCTTCGTCTCCTTTCGTCTCATCATCGACAGCTTCAATGCGGCTCCCATCTGACGGGGACGTCCCTGGTCTGGTCACCCACGCACCGTGAGCCTTCTCATGCTTCTCATATCCGTCAATATTGGAATTAGTCGCAAAGGTTTGGAAACATGGTTAGGTTGGCGTCCTCTCCCGAGCGGGAGACCCGAGCGGGAGGGCAATGCCAGCGATAACGGGATGGGAGGGCATGGGTGGCTGTCACAGGTTTTCTTGAAGGATCTTCTTCGACGCCGTCTCGCGATCCCAGCAGGGAAGCAGCCCTGCCCATGCTCCTGTCACCTATGCCGCTCAATTTCTACCCAACAGTGGTGTGGAATCACCACAGGACCTTGGCTTCCAACCCAGCATCTGCACCTCGGGATCTACCTCCTCAAACACCTCTTTGATACTATTTCTCTTGGTATCTTGCGCGTACCCTCGCTTTGACAGGCGGGCGGTGCCTCCACCCTGCCATCTCGAGATAGCAAGCGCTAGACCTCGAGTCAATGGGCAGGTCATGAAGCGAGGAACGCATAACCATGGGCGTTTATACCCCCTTCACGGCGCTCGGCAGACTAAGTTTGGCCAGAAGCTTTTGCCTGCTTCCTATTTTCTGTTCCTCCTCTCTCCTCCGCTTCGAACCATCTCGGCTAGCAGGTGCTATCTGTCGCTCTCTTGAACCAAAAGCCTTTCGCCTGGGTGCGCTTGTTTCCTCCTTGGTTATTCTCAGTAGATCTGGTATCTCCCTGAGGTCCCGTACTCCAAGACACCGGACATGAAGTACGTTAATTTTGCGGCCCTTGCGGCCGGTCTGGCGAGCGCCGCGCCGGCCAAGCAGCCTTCCGCCTTTGAGGGCTTGGTTTCGAAAACAGCTGAGGAAGTCTCCGACTTTGAGGTCCAAGTCCTTGGCGGTATGACCCTCCGAGCGCCACAGGTGTACAACACGAACTTCATACAGATGAAGCGTGGGCCCAGGGCTTATGTCCAATCGCTCAGGAAGTACTCCGCCTTTGGGGCCACTATTCCTCCGAACCTGCTCCAGATCATCGACGAGATCCTGGGAGAACTCGGCTTGGGCGACCTGCTAGGCGATGGTACTGGTACTGGAACAGGAACAGGAACTGGCACTGGTGCCGGTGCTGGCAAAGGCAACGGAGGCAACGGGGGAAGCGGGACCGGAGGGCGGCAGGGCGGAAACGGCACCCAAAGCGGTGGGGGCGGTAGGGGTAACGGAGGCGGCGCAAGTGGCGGAGGAAGAGGAAGTGGCAGCGGCAATGGGACAACCCCGAGCAACGGGACCGCAAGCGGCCCGGGTCAAGGTGCGCTCCGATGGGATATAATGATTTATGACTCGCTAACAATGACACAGGTGAGGTTGCCGCTGTTCCTCAGATGTTCGACAGCGAGTACCTGGCGGCCGTGCAAATCGGAACGCCGCCTCAGGACGTCACACTCAACTTCGATACCGGATCCTCAGATCTTTGGGTTTTCAGCAGTGACACACCGCCGGCGCAAGTTTCTGGGCAGAAGATATATACCCCTGGCCAGAGCTCGACTTCGACCAGTGTCGATGGCGCGAGCTGGACGATCACATACGGAGATGGGAGCGGTGCATCCGGGATCGTATACACCGATGTCGTGACTGTTGGGGGCGTCAGTGTTCCTAACCAGGCTGTGGAGGCTGCGACTATGGTGGCTGGCAGCTTCAGCCAGGATGCGGCGTCATCAGGGTTGTTGGGCCTTGCTATGGACTCCAGTGAGTAACACGTCTCAATGCTTATACCAAAACTAAGACGCTATACTGACATGACCAAGTCAATACGGTCCAGCCTCAAGCTCAGAAGACCTTCTTCTCGAACGCAATGGCGAACCTCGCAATGCCCCTTTTCACGGCAAACCTGAAGCAGGGAGAAGGTATGTAACACCACAATAGCTGGTTCGATGGGAGGCAACATACAATACTAACGTGGGCTCACAGCGGGCAACTACAACTTCGGCTTCGTCGACCAGACCGAGTTCACCGGCAACATCAACTTCGTCCCCGTAAACGCCTCGCAGGGCTTCTGGGCCTTCAACTCGGAGGGCTTCTCCGTGGGCAACGGGCAGGCGCAGGACTTCCCGCACCAGGCGATCGCGGACACCGGCACGACGCTGATGCTGGTGCAGGACCAGATGGTGGAGGCGTACTACGCGCAGGTCCCGTCGGCGCAGAACAACGCCCAGATCGGCGGCTTCGTGTTCGACTGCAGCGAGGAGCTGCCGTCGCTGACGGCCAACATCGGCGGCTACCAGGCCGTCATCCCGGGGTCCATCATCAAGTTCGCGCCGGCGGACACGGACTCGTTCGACACGGCGACCACGTGCTTCGGGGGCGTCCAGAGTAACACCGGCCTCCCCTTCGCGATTTACGGTGACATCTTCCTCAAGGCGGCGTTTACCGTGTTTGACGGCGGCAACATGCGGATCGGGTTCGCTGCGAAGTCGGGGCAATGAGTGAAGCCGAGACAAGCGGAAGTTCTTGGGCCTGATCACCGCTAGCTTTGCTAGAAAGATGCACTGCGTAATAGACGGGATTGTGGGTGGAATGTCACGGTGGCATTAGAGTTCATTTGCTCTGGGAGCATTGTATGTGTGCGTATTAGTATGTCATGTTTGCAACAGGCAGCTAGGCATCATCATGATTATTAGTATTTAGTCTGAACTTTCGCGGTATATTGGTACGGTTATCACATATTGTTTATTGCCAAGTTTTGCTCTGAGCTTGATGATCTTGAATGAACAGTGTGTTTGAGCCCTCAAATCGCCCTCAAACATCGGCCCAGGAGTACCATTGTTTCGCAGCATCTGAAATGCCTTTAATTCGCTGCATTCGTTGATCAAGTCGAAGGCTCCCAAGGGCCGAGTCATCATAGGCTATCTGTGGATTCCGTGATGTGATGGCAGTTGGTGGGGGTGGGTAGTGGGTGCTGGTCGAGTGGAGCCCATGTCTGTCTGCTTTGCTGTCGTTGCCTGGCCAACATGGGCCCACCCCGGCACCTCTCACGGTACCCCACAAATTCCAAGCTCCCACGTCAACATCAAAGCACAGCTGCCAAGGTTCAAGGTTGCCTGTCAACAAAGCGCGACTTCTTCCAAACAGGATCGATCATTTGCATTTGAGGTCGCCGCTTCTTCCCATTACGCACTGCATAGCATCGCATCGCATTGCATGTCCAACACCATGCACTTTCTTCCCCGGATTTTTTAATTGCCACACGTAACCAATACTAACCCAACTCCTCCCATCCACGCACGCCCGACTTCCAACAAGCACAACCAGGCCAGGCAGCATGGATCCACCAGCATCTCCCCCCAAGCGGGTTACTCGATCAAGAGCTGCTCCTAGGGGCAGTGCGACCTCGGGTACAGCAGCCTCTGCGGCCAAGTCCAAGCAGGTCGGCGCGGCGTCAAAGACCAAGACGATCCGTGCTGCTGCTGCTCCCGTGTCCAAGGCTTCTGCCCTCGCCGCCCCATCTACAAGGACATCGGTCAAGCGTAAGACGCGGGCCGATGACGACGATGAGGACAGCGAGGCCGAAACGGCCGCGAAACGGCAACAACCCGCCTCCAGGACTGCCGTCAGAGCTACACGTGGTCCAGGCAGGCCCAAGAAGATTGTCGACCCCGAGCCTGCGCCCACACCCGCGCCAGCCCCTGCCCGAGCTACACGTGGCAGACCGGCCAAGAAGCCTGCCAAAGAGGCAGCGAAGGATGAAGAACCAACAAGGGCTACTCGGACGCGGACGAAGAAGACGCAGGCTGGCGAGGACGAGGTTGCGGATGACCTCGCACCAGCAGCACCTGCCAAGAAACCCACCCGTGGTCGTCCTGCTGGTACCACTTCTTCCACCAGTGCGCAAGCATCCAAGCCTGTCAAGAAGACCGTCACTTTCGCAGAGCCTGACAAGGAAAACCTCGCACCCTCTGCAGGAACCAAGCGCAAGCCCGCAGCTACCAAGCCCGCCGAGTCCACCAGCGCAGGCATGCGAGCAAAGCCTGTGCGAAAGCCAGCGACTGGCCGCGCGACTAGGACAGCCTCAACAAAGAAGCGCACTGGCGACGTCGAAGACAAGGCGATGCCCCTCAGCCCTAAGAAGGTTTCGCAGTTGTCAGCGAACAGGGACATTGACACCGAGTCGGAGGATGAGCTGGCCATGGACAGGACACCCGCGAGGGCTTTCCGCCGGAGCCCCATGAAGCCTCCTGCGGCGATGAAGCCTGCGGATGAGGCAAAGGAAGAAAAGTTGGCCGCAGAAGAAGGTGCAGAGGTGCTGGCTCCTACAGAGCCCACCGTTCTGCTTGGTAGCCCCGTGCGAAGACCACCTCCGTCGCCTTTCAAGGACTCAATGAAGTCTCCTGCGAAGAGGATAGAGGGTCTTCAGTTGGGACTTCCTGCAATCAAGGAGTCTACCCAGTCAGGCACTTCCCCCTCTAAGGCCTCCTTGTTCAACTCGCCGGCCAAGCGAGGCCCTCTGCCGACCTACCCTCTTGATCTCGGCTCGTCCAGTCGACAAGATGCATCTACTGCTTCCCCTTTTAAGCAGTCCCTCTTCCAGTTCCCGGCGAAGCGACCGTTCTCGCCCATGAAATCCCTGAGGCTGCCGGAGCCAGAGCCGGAGATCGTCGCACGATCTCCTGCTCCGACGCCCGTGTTGCTTTGCACACCGTTCACGGCGCCCGCAATCGAGGAACATGAGGATGCTAAAGACTCTGAGTCAGAATCAGAGACTGTTGAAGAAGAAGCGACTGATGATGAGGACCCTCAGTCTCCTTCAGATGCCCAATTCAATGGCCGGATGTCCACGGTTCTGCCTCGTGAAGCGGATCCTACATTAACCCTCGACGCGTCTCTCACAAAGGAGTCAATTGAAGACCAGGAGGATGACCAAGAAACGGTCGTTCTCGATCAGGAGCACGAGCACGAGCACGAGCACGAGCAAGAAAATGAGCACGACGACGTTGGAGAAACCCAAGATGAATCCATAGTCTTGGACGAGGTTGTGGTGGAGAGTGAAAGCGTTGCTCAGGACAGCATCAGCACCACCCCACCAAATTCACCTCCCAAGCAGGCACTGAGCATGTTCGGACTTCAGCCAAGGGACACTTTCTCCTTTGATATGAGCTTCACTGAGTCCGAGGATGAGCTCACCCGCGTGATGACCCCGAAGTCGGCATCTCCCACCAAACAAATGCGAGGCAGCATCATGAGGCCCCGGACTTCTGGATTTGGGTTCACGCCTTTGGCCCAGCGCTTTGACTCGTGGCAAGCCGGAAGCCCTCTCAAGAATGAGCTCAAGGCCACGACGCCGATCGGCATCAAGTCCACACCTTTGGGAGAGACCCGAAGCTCACCACTGAAGAACGATTTCTTCGAAGACGAGATGTCCGTACGCCCTGATACAGTGGCCAACGACTCCGTAAACGAGGACGACCCGCTCGCTGGTATTCCCGAGATTAAGGATCCCGTGGTTGAGGATATTTCCATAACAGATGAGGATCTGGACCTCGCGGCAGAGGCGAATGAAATGTCTACGATGTCGCCTGAGCAAGTCGAGTCGATGCTCAACCTGGATGGCCGTGATGACACCATGTCGGACGCTAGCCAAGAGTATGGAGATGAGAACGAGGTTCCGACCGGATTTGGCCAGAACGGCACGCTGGTACCTCCTGTCACTCCTCAACGAACCCTTCGGCGCGAAGTCCACACGGTATCCAAGATACCTCTGAAGCCTGCAGACGAATCCACCCCGCCGCCACAACCGTCTCTGAAGAAACGGAGACATAGTATCTCTCGCCTTCCCGTGACGCGACCAACCCACGGTCTGACTAGGAGTGCCACCGTCATTTCTTATTCGCCCTCGCACAAGCTGCATGTCGAGTCTGCTTTCGAGGAGGCTGCAGAGGAGGAGGAAACTCGGTCGCGAGCTGGGTCTGTGCCTCCTGTCACCCCTACCAAGTCCGAGAGCTGGTCAAACGCGGTCACTCCTGCCCGCACTCCTCGCCAAGACGTGGATCCTGTTTTGCTTCGTGGAGCAGTCGTTTTTGTCGATGTCCACACCGCGGAAGGCGCGGACGCCAGCGCTATCTTCGTTGAGCTCCTCACGCAGATGGGCGCTCGGTGCGTCAAGGCCTGGAACTGGAATCCCAATGACGAGGATGCATCTTCCAAGATTGGCATCACGCATGTCGTGTACAAGGATGGCGGTAAGCGCACGATGGAGAAGGTTCGTGAGACGAGTGGTGTCGTCCAGTGTGTTGGTGTGGGCTGGGTTCTAGAGTAAGCAGCCCGGTTCCCAAATTCTATCGTCTGGTCTGACATGTTGCTAACATCTGGTTCAAGCTGCGAGCGCGAGAATGAATGGCTCGATGAGGCTCCTTACTATATCGACACATCCCTTGTTCCGCGCGGCGGAGCCCGCCGCAGAAAATCCATGGAGCCCAAGGCCCTTGCCAACCACAATGGCACACTGATCACCGACTCTGCTGCCCGCAAGGCTTCGGGTCGGGAGAACCAGACGGCCCCAACTACGCCTGCGCCGGCGAATCGCCGCGACAGTGCCCTGTGGATGCACTCACCCGACTTTGAGGATGACGTCGGTGATGACGATGAGGAACACTTCGAGAAGTTCTACGATGACCAGGAGGACTGGTTTGACACCGCGCCGCTGACCCCCGTGCCCAAGACTCCTGCGCCAGAAGCCATCCACCGCTTCGCTATGGAGGCCACGCCGGGCGGCGCAGATATGTCCGTCAGCGAGGCTGACGACGAGGAGGAAGAGCTCTCGCAGGAGCAGCTCATCCAGAGGACGTGCCCGCCAAAGGCACAGCACATGTACGAGAACCTGGGCGCGGGGATCCTGGGTCGCAACAAGGACGAGAACGTGGTCAGGCGGCTGATGGATGCTCGACGCAAGAGCCTCGCATTCGCACCTAAGGTGTCGAGTCCGCTGGCCAAGAGCTGGAAGGATTGGAATTGAGGTGACCGGGCGTGTTGTCGTTGGGGCATCTCGTCACGAGATGCACTTATGGCTTGCCATATTGCCTCAGGGATATTTAACCCTCCTGCCGCTCGTTAAACATTTTTAAAGCATGAGGGGTTGTTTGTTATTGTGGCGCCGATGGCCGGCGTTGAGCGGGATGATAAGGCACAGGAGTTCATCTGATTTTTGGTGGTCACCTTTCTTACGGCGTTGATAGACTCACCCGCTTGGTGCTAAGACACTCGAGGTTGTCTTCATGAATCATGGTTGATCACTTCTTGCTCCCTCCTTACTCGGCCGCTGCGAGATCAAAAAGCTTATGAGAAGCTTGAATGTCAATCGCGAACCGGTGTCCTCACTCCGTAGCTGTCAGTTTGGGCTTGGCGCAAAGCGGTCCGCAACTCTATCAAGTCGTGGCGGCGCATTCACATGCCTCGCACCGAAAATTGAGCACGCGGTATGCCAAGGGGTTTACATTGACTTTTCTTGCCAGCGAGCTTGTTTGCGTGTTAACTTTGCGGGACGACTCAAGCTTAGCTTGGGCCTGCTGTAGGTTTGTGTTAGGAAGCCATCATCACAACAGTTTCTACTCAGTCCAGATTACCTTCGTGTCGGTCGCATGTTAGATCTACAACAAGCTCTCGGAATTTTTAAGGGTGGACAGTGAGACCGTCTCGAAATCGGCAACCGGCGCTATTGCAAACCCATTGTGTTTTTACCATCATCTCTCAATCGCACAGATAGATTGTGTGCAGGCACACACATCTTTGATAATATTTTCAATCTGCTTGTCCTTCCCGTTCCTGTCTTTTCCGACAGTGAACACAACTTCTGATTAACCACGTCACGTAGCCTGACTAGTCAAGCTTTTTGACATAGAGAAGACAGAAGTCGGGATACTCATGTGCACACAGAAGAGAGTTTACAGAGAGGAACCTACATGTAAATCGACCTGCACGATATACATCCTTCTGACTCAACTTGACCTGTTCTTTGGGAACAAAAGATGCTGTAAAAAGTCACATGCGGGCGAGGGACGATGAGAAGGCAGACGTATAAATGACCCTGCCATCCACCAGGGCCTCAGAAGAGTCAACAGAATCATTGTCTCCAAAACAACCACAATAATTCAGAATGTTGTCCTACGCCATCCTTGCCCTTGTTGCTGCCGCAGCCCCGGCGCTGGCCATCCCGCCGCCAATTTTCGGTCTTCCAGTCAGCGACTACGACACAGAGCTCAGCGTGGCCTACACACTCACCGGCAACACGACGGTCGTCCAGGCAGGGCAGCTCTTCGGGGGCAACAGTAAGCCCACCCGGACGGACTCCACCGCGGACAAGACCAGTGCTGACAATCCCACCCAGTAACCCAAGACCAGCCAGCACTGGCCCTGGACCCGACCAAGTACCCCTCCGTCGCCAGCTACGCCGGCCAGTACGTCGTCGTGATGGTCGACCCTGACGCCACCACGCCCGACAACCCGGACCACCGCTTCATCCTGCACTGGCTCGCGCCCAACATGACGCAGGGCGACGCCGGGTCCGCCGTCCTGCCCCAGTCCGGCGTCGAGCTCACCAACGCCACCGAGAACTTCACCCCCTACCGCTCCCCGGGGCCCGCCCTCAACTCGTCCGCCCACAGGTACATCCTGTACGCGTTCCGGCAGCCCGACGGGTTCGCGGTGCCGAGCGAGTTCGACACGTTCGCGGGCGGGGCGAACCGCATGGGCTTTAACCTCACCGGCTTTATTGAGGCGGCGGGGCTTGGGAACCCCGCTGCTGCTGAGTACATGTATGTTAGCAGGCAGGCGGCTGTGCCTGGGGACTTTGTGGCGCTTCCTGGAGGCGAGTTCCCCGGGGGTAATGGGAATGCTATCTTTGCTGTTTAGCTCGGTGGAAGCTTAGGGGCTGAGCTATAACGACAATTAGAGGACTCATCGCGGATTGCTTAGATGGGACAACTCGATTCATTCAGCTAGCTGCCTTTGTCTCTATCAAGTAATACCTACCAGATGCCTTCCGGGTCTTCGAGGCAACAAAAAGGCACGACCCCGTCGTAACGGGCGCGTCATTCCTCGGCTACCTAGGTAGGCTTCCTAAACTCATGTACAAATGTTATTACATACCCAAGACCACCCTAAATCTAGCCTTGGTGAAAATAAAACAGCATTGCGGCAGAATGTGGTTGTCCTCTTCTTTTCCATTGGTCATGTCGATGGTTTTCGTCCTCACACTAGACAGACGGCCCCACCGTGTGAGACGCCACAAGTTCATTCTTGTTAATGTCCAGATCCTCGAGACAAACAAACCGTGAAAATTCTTGTGTAGGGCGAAAAAAAGACGTGGAGAGCAAAGCGACGAATGCAACTTTTCCTCAAGACGATCTCTTGTGTGGTGTCCAGGGTGACTGCATCGCCAACATGGGCTGAATGTCGTAACATCCCTTGAACGCTGCGTCATGCAGCCGAGGTCTTTCATCGATGACACAGAAAAGCAATTCCGATCGGAGTTCTTGCTCGTCTCGACACAAAGAAATGCCCGATGACTGCGTTCACTCTGCTCAGGGGTCTATGACGCTCCGGAATATCTCCTGGCCCTCCTCCAGCTTTTTGATGCGGTCAGTGAGGAAGACTCTCTGGCGCTTCGTAGACTCCGGCTCGGAAACAATACTCTGTACCTTGGCATCGGTCATCTCGACGGTGGCCATGGGTGAGAAGATATCCTGGAGGTCGACCAAGAGGTGGCGCTCAATGACCTGGGTCGCGACATTGGCAATGAAAACCTTCATTTGAACCTATTTTTGGGACATTTAGTATCAGTGCAGCGGAAGACATGACAGGGCTAGTTGAAAGTCTGGCACCTACCTTGTAGATGGATTCCAGGCAGTCCAGCGACTCCTCGCAGCTGATTTCCTCCATGTCGGCGCTCACACTGTCTCCCCATCTGGATATTGTCCGCTCCAACTCGTCTTTTGTGTCGATCTGTGGTGCGTTGTAGTGGGTTCCCTTGCTGCAGTTGGTTGTGTAGACCGTCAGGTTTTCGGGAATGTGTTTTTTGAGTTGGGCCTCAATCCGCTTTCCGCGCATCTTATGAACATTGTCTGTGTAGTAATGATTGTAGTTGATGGGGAACGCCTTCTTGTCCTTGATGAGTCTCTCAAGCTCTTGCAAGGCTGCCTGCTTGCGGGTCTTCAGGACATGTGCAACCATCGAAGCCCTTGAAACATCAATATTAGCACCTGACTTCCGTTTTAGGGTAGGAAAATTAATTATCAGTCTCACCAGATGCGTCGCTTCAGTTCCTCCGTAGTCACTGAGCCCAGGAGATCCGCGAGGAATGAGTCACAAAACTTGCTGATCTTCTCGACATGAGCTCTAGCCATCTTCTCCCACGGCTCCGACTGCTCCCAAAATAGCTCTCCGATCACCTGAGGGTTGAAATTACCGATGAGCTCTTTGCCTCGCGCGCGCTGGAGCTTGCATCCCACCCAAAACATCGCCTCTTGCTTGGACAGGGGCCGTGGAGATGAGGGATCCTTGACCAGAGAGCGGGAATCGGCGGAGCCAAATTCATATTTGTGTCCTTTGGCTTCGAATGTCTCTGAAAATTTGCTGTTGTCCAACTGTACGGAAGCGCGCAGTCGTCGCGTAGGGATGGTGGCCGTCTTTGGGTTGGCGATAGACTCAGAACCATCAGAATCGAGGATGAAGTGGCGGTGTTCATAGTTTCCGTCTATGGCAGCACGACAAATCTCGTAACATTCCATGTTGAGCTTTGTCAAATACATTCGGCATTCCGACGCACTCGATCGAGGGTTTCCAAGTGTCTTGAGCTCATTTTGGGCGTCCTGCAGAGCGGCCTCGAGGTCATTTTGCAAGCGAGGTAACTCGTTCTTGACATGTTCAAAAAGGAGATAACTGAGTCTTACTCGCAACGCATCGATTCCGACGTTCTCCTTCGACAGCGTGTTGAATCTCGATGTACTGAAAAAGGTCTTTTCCGAAAGGTTGCGCTCCTCGATGGAGAACTTCGTCTCCTCGAATTTCCGGTTTTTGATGACATGCCATCCGAGTTTAAAGAAGACATCCTCGTTTCGAGCGAGCTCGAGAAACTTCGTCTCTGAACCAGATCCCGCGCTGAGCCGGTCAGGCTTCGTGATGACGCCCAGGGTGCGATCACCGTGAGCGTCGAACTTCCGGACTCTCTGAAGGATGGGCTGGTTTGCAGCATCGTTTGTTGCCGAGATGACAGCAAGGCAAATCGTTCGAGGCTGCTCGATATAATGATCTGTGATGTCTGCAACAAGAGCCACATCGGCATCGGAGACACCCTTCGTAGATGTTTGAATAAGGCCGGGAATATCGACAAGAGTGAGTTGGGGCCGACTCGGCCCACAAATCTCGATACTCAAGGTATCTTTGGCGAACGCATTGCCTCCCTCAGAAATCCCCATCACCTTCATCGCGTTATCCATGATCTTGGGCAGTTCTGCAAAATCAACAATCGACTCGGAGTACTTCTTGATCTCCTCTTGCTTCTTTTGGGGGCGGTCGCTGTCTGGAATGACACGAATGGTGAGGCTGTCGATTGGGTCACGTCGGAGGCAAATCTCGGTCGCGAAGCGGGTGCAAAGGTTGTCATTGCGAGGGAAAGGGATCTCGGTGAGGGCCTCCAGCACAGAGCTCTTGCCCGCTGACTGGTCGCCGCAAACGACAATCTGGGGAAGAGAAAGCACGCTCTCCAAACCGCACTTCCGCACCTGAGAAACGGTGTCGAGAACACGGCGCTGCTCATCGGTCTGAAGCTCCTCGAGGGTGCCACTAACGCTCATCTGGGGAGAAGAATGGGTGTCAACACCGTTGGTGCCAACACCATTGGTGTCAACGCCATTGGTGACAGCGGTCTCGACTGCGTCTGCCTGCGCAGCCATCTTGGACACAGCCAACGCGTTGACGCGGCTGTAGAGGGGTGATGAAGAGAAAGATGTGGCGAAGCCAAGTATCGTTAACGACAGGATGGAGTGCTAAAGAGGAAATTGAGGTTGTGGATGATGTGGTAAGTTGGGGGATAGCAAGAGTCTTGCGCGTTTTTTCCCAGTAGAGAAAAGTCAAGAACACCTGTTGTGGAAATTGGTCAAAAGAGGTCTGGATGTCAGCTTTTGGAAAAGCTCAACGTTGCCACTTGTGGTGCCAGGAACTTTCAATGCACTGCTGTGCAGTTGAGTGCGACGAGTGTGGAATCAACCTTGAGTTGTGTAAAGCGAACATAAGGGCCAATTTGTTGGCGGGCTTGACGAGATTGAAAACTGCTGCCAGGTGAAAGTGAAAGCCCCTGCAAGCTTAGGGAAGCTTACCCAACTTGATGTTTATTCGCTGTCACCTTAAAGGCACGTGGACTTGCACTCCAGTTTTCCAGACTCTCAGACACCAATCCAGACTCGAGGGAGCGAAGTCTTCTGGTTTTGCTGCCATCTACATCCACCACTGTCAACGAAGACGACGTCTTCCGTAATTTCCTTTCTCCTAAGTCACTTTTTTAGGCCAAAGACAAGTCCCACATCTCTGGGACCGTCACTACTCAGTTTGAGGATCATATAAGAATGTTTAGGATCTAATTCAAATCCGAAAGCTTGAACATTCATTTTGCAACATCTAAAGGGCATAAATGAGCATGGCCAAGACGCCATGCTGGTCCTGACCACATACCTCTAGTGCTTCCTGCACATGTACTCAGCGCTTCGAAAGGATAATTCGACCTTGTAGCTACTCCTTCGAGCTCTTCGCTGAAAGTAGAAATCTTACCGGGTGAACAATTCTCGTGGGCAGGCATGAAGCTCAGGTAGTAGGCATCCACATTGAATAGATATACCGGACGGACTTACTTTCATGTGTCATGCTTTCTCGCCCTGTGGTTTGTAGGATCTTGTCGACACGAATCACATGGGATGGCCTCGCAAAGCCAAGATCGGAGTCAATAGGCAGGCAGCTGCCACAGCATCTACCTACGTCAACAGTAGAATACCTGTGGCGAATCGGAGATGAACCGCGGCTACGTTCAGATTGAGTAGTATCCCGCGAGTTGCTGCTTCAGCGTAATCGTGGAGAATTGGCAGTTGATCATTGGGCCATCCCGCGGACCAGATACCGGTACGGTGGCGATGATCTCACGGCGGATCCCGCTCTGTATGCTAGCAATGTCGACCGCAGCATGCCATCATAGTGTAGAAGGCAGACATGACCAGCATTAGAGAACGAGGTCTTGTTCATCCGGGCTGGACGAGCCAGGCATGCTTCCGGGCGACATGTTGGGAAGATGAACCGATGTCAAAATCTTTGGCAAATGCTGACAGAAGCTGGGTCTCCGCCGTCTGAAGCGAACAGGACACAGCATCATTCAACAAGTTCTTATGATCACACCTCGAGATCACGGTGGGCAGGAAGTGATGCACTGAAAGGGGAGCCATGAGATCAGAAGTGTGTAACAGAATATATCGTAGCACAGTAAAATCATGGGCCCTGCATACGCCCTTCAGTTAGCACAGAGAGACTAGACTTTGATTGATGTTTAATTTTCTGAAAGACGCACTCGCCCTAGATAACTCAGTTGTTCTAATCGAATGGATCACAGCATGGCCGGTGTGCCCCTCGAAGCCCATGGACGCGCTTCCGGCCGTAACGCTTGTACCTGTAATACAGACCACGCCGATTTTGTAAATTTTCCCATCTAACCAGGCTATGCCTATTCCATGTGGTTTATTCGGCACAACCTAACGCCTCCCTGATGCAGAAACTGTATGAGCAAGTACCGCGGCCCAATCATTTCACCGCGATGAACGCCCTCATGGCCTTGACTGCGTCTCCTTCGTGCTGCTTAAGCAGCTCGGTAGCTTTGGGCTTAGTAAGATCGAGCTCGTCCACCTGCGCAGAGAGCTGTGTCAGTCCGTTGTCTCCAAGGCGGGCTTCATCGAGGGCCAGACTCACCAGCAGGGCGACGTCGGCCGCGTCGACCTTGACCTTCTTAAGGTCCTTGTTCTCTGTCGCCTTGGACACACTGAGCTTGTTCATGGCCTTGTTCAGGCCCTCCTGGTCCACGGAGGCGCCGGCGACGTCGTCGTCCCTCGCATCGAGCTTGGACAGCGCGGCGGCGGCCTTGCGGTCCTCGGCGGACTTTGCCTTGTCCTGGACTTCATCCTCGACTTCGCCGGTGGCGCCTTCGACAAGGCCTGGCGGTTGCTTTTCCTCTGCCATGGCTGGGTGGTAGGGTGTGGTGTTGTTGAGTGGTGTGGGAGGAATTGTCTTGGTTGTCGCTTCGGTTCGTCGTTGCTTAACAGTGAGTGCAGCTAGGCAGAATGTGGGGGTGGGGCTTAAGATGTCAGGGTCATACCCTGGCCTGGACGTGGCAGCGCTACCCTCCCCCAGGGACTCGGAGGCTGGCCCTTCCATTGCTTATTGTCATGAGCCGCATTTAGCCTTTTCATTCAGGACCACTTGGGCGGTTTTGGGCAACAGGACTCTAGGACACGCCACGAGGTGTGTAGATTCTTTCCAAACTCTGCGCCACTCCAGAAACCACACCTTGGAGTGCCCTTCCTACTCAGACACCTGATCTCACTATTACCGGGTCAATCAAGAAGAGGGTATGAGTTTCAAGGTCATCCAATGCGTCAAATGCTGACTCAAAACATAGAGACTCTTTTCAACTGAGTCACTCACTCATTTACCACTTACACCCAACAAGAGTGAGACCCACCACATATCACTCCTCTCAGAGACTCACCACATACACACACCACAAACCCCATGGCGTCCCCAAACTGCACAGGAGCCGGCAGCAATGACTGGGCGCCGGACTCGTGGCGGTCAAAGCCCATCAAGCAGTGCCCCGAGTACCCGGACCCGAAGCCGCTGGCCAAGGCGACGGCGGAGCTGAACCGCATGCCGCCGCTGGTGACGCCCATCGAGATCCTCAAGCTCAAGGCGCACCTGGCAGACGTCGCCCGCGGGGAGGCCTTCCTGCTGCAGGGCGGCGACTGCGCCGAGCTGTTCGACTACTGCAACCAGTCCGCCATCGAGTCCAAGATCAAGCTGCTGCTGCAGATGAGCCTGGTGCTGATCTGGGGCGCCAACAAGCGCGTCGTGCGCATCGGCCGCATGGCGGGCCAGTACGCGAAGCCCCGGTCCAGCCCCACCGAGAACGTCGGCGGGCGCCAGGTGCCGTGCTTCAGGGGGGACATCCTCAACGGGTTCGACCTCGAGGAGCGCGAGCTGGACCCGGGCCGCCTGGTCAAGGCCTACCACCACTCCGCCGCCACGCTCAACTACGTGCGCGCCGCCCTCGCCGCCGGCATCGCCGACCTGCACCGCCCGCTGGACTGGGAGCTGGGCCACGTGCGCGAGCCCGAGCTCAAGGCCAAGTACAGCCGCGCCGTCAACTTCCTGACCAACATGATGAGCTTCATGGAGACGGTCGGCGCCTCCGGGTCCAGCAGCAACCTCGACACCGTCGACCTCTTCACCAGCCACGAGGGCCTGGTCCTCGAGTACGAGCAGCCGCTGACGAGGCCCTTCTCGTCCTCGGCCATCCACGGCACCCGCGGCAAGGCGCCCGCGGCGAGCGGCGCGGGCGCAAACGGCGAGCAACAGCAACAGCAACAGCAACAACAGCAGCAGCAGCAGCCGGAGACCCAGTACTTCGACACGTCGGCGCACTTCCTCTGGATCGGCGACCGCACACGGCAGATCGAAGGCGGGCACGTCGAGTTCTTCAGGGGGATAGCGAACCCGATCGGCGTCAAGGTCGGCCCATCCACGCCAACAGAAGACCTGCTCGAGCTCCTGCGCGCGCTGAACCCCTCCCGCGAGCCGGGCAAGGTAACCCTGATAACACGGTACGGCGCCTCGCGCGTGCGGTCCCTGCTGCCGGCGCACATCCGCGCCGTCGAGGACTCCGAGTACTCGCGGTGCGTGGTGTGGCAGTGCGACCCGATGCATGGCAACACGCGGAGCACGGCCGCCGGGGTGAAGACGCGGAGGTTCGGCGACATCTTCAGCGAACTGCAGGAGACGCTGCGCATCCACAAGGAGCAGGGGAGCTACCTGGGCGGCGTCCACCTCGAGCTCACGGGCGACGCCGTCACCGAGTGCATGGGCGGCAGCGTCGGCCTGGACGAGGACGACCTGTCCGCCAACTACACGAGCTTCTGCGACCCGCGGCTGAACGAGAAGCAGGCGCTGGAGCTGGCCTTCCTGATTGCGGATCACTACCGGAATGAGAGGCAGGTTTCTTGAGTGGTATCTATCTGCCTTCTGCTGTTTTCTTGTTTTGGGTGGTTCTATAACGAGCATGACGGGAAAGGGATGCAAAAATGGACTCGCATGGCGCTTGGGTTGTTGGCATTTGGCATTGTGGAACGTTCCGCTTTAAAAAGGACAAAAAAGTGTCGGAATCGATCAGGGTAGACTTTTTTTATGTGAGAGAAAGAATCAAATCATCTATTGCATGGCCCTCGGCTCCGTCTCAGTCATGCCAGCACCAACGTGTCCCTGCCATCGCTGACGGACTCTATTGCCCTCCACAGATCTTGAAAGCCCTTTGGCACATCCATATCTTGAAACCCCCGTCACAAAATTTCACAGCTTCCAGAATCGATGACCTTCCCCGTCACCAGGGGTCTCCTCACACCTTCACAGGGACAAGATCGTCTGCGCGCCCTCGAACGCGTCGCCGGCCTCCAGCGTCTGCCAGCCCTTCACGCTGCCCGCCTCGACGCAGATCATGTTCTTGTAGCCATCCTTGGGCGCGAAGTCGCCAATCCCGGCGGCCTTCTCGGACCAGGGGTTCCACACCACGAGGTCGGTTAGGTTGTCACGGACGACCGAGAAGACGGGCTTGCCACCCTCGATGACCTTGACGGGCTCGCGGGGACCCTTGGCCGGCGTGTAGACGCGATCCGTCTCGCCGGTGATGGAGACGTTGGATGACTGTGTCTTGACCTTCAGGGCGTCGACCTTGTCGACGTACTCCGAGGCGTCGAGGCCCTCGACGGCGACCTGGGTGATGTCCTGCGGCGAGTGGTATTAGCAATAGCCCCTCTGACATAACCCTCAGATGCCTTTTCCCCTGGCAGCAATCCCAACTCACCTTGACCCTCAGATAAGTGTGCGCTAGCATCTGGAACTCCCAGGGCTTCTCGTCCTTGTTCGTGATGACCAGCGCGGTGGCAAGGCTGGCGCGCTCCAGGGTGACGCTGTAGATAATGTCGAACTCGTAGGGCCAGAGCTTCCGGGTGTCGGCATCGAGCGAGGAGCTGCTGAGCCCGAAGTCGAGCTTGACCGAGAGGTCCTCGGAGGCCGAGTTGCTGGCCGACTCGCTGGTGGACTTGCCCAGGAACTCCCACCGCGACGAGCGCGCGAAGCCGTGCTGCGGCAGCTTGGACGTGGCGGCGTGGTCGGGCGCGGTGCCGAAGACCTAGACGGGGCGGCGGTGCCGGTCAGCCCCAGTACCCACCACTACTACCAACCAACACCACCCGCATGCAGCAGGCTAGGGGGAAATGGGGACGGGGGGAGGGGAGAGGTGGTGTGTTGATGTGTTGGTACGTATGTAAGCTTACGGGGAACACGAGTGGAATGCCTCCCCTGACCGCCTTGCTGCCGTCCAGCACGGCGCCCTCGCTCAGCCAGAGCTTCTCGTTGCCGCTTGCGTCCTTCCAGCTGAGGACGGTGGCGCCGTGCAGCAGCACCTCGACGGTCTCGCCAGTGGGAAGTGCAGCGTTGACGCGGCCGTTGTCGATGGTGACGGAGGGCTGGGAGTGGGACTGTTGTGGTGTGGCTGCCAGAGCCGAGGGCTTGTTGGGACGGTCGACCATTGTTGCTGTTGAATCTGTCTGTTCTTGTTCAAGTCTGGTAGCAGAAGTAGCAGTAGCAACAGCAGCTATTGGTGTAGTGTCGTTCAGCTGTTTCCGTTCGTTGTTTCGTCGTCGTTGCGTTGCGTTGCTTTGCTGTATCGTTGTTGGTGTTATTGGGGTGTGGTGTGCGGCTGGTCAAGGGACGGACGGTAGCTGTGGGCTGAGGCTGAAGACTGACCGGATGGAGGGATGCTGGGGGAGCTTGCCTGTTGGTAGATTCTCTATTGTGTTTTGTCTTTGTGTCAAAGAAGCTTGATCCCCTGTCTCGATACCTGAAGATGTCATGGCGGGGTAAACCGTCGCAGCGGCTCCCTCCCTGGACCCCTCCTCCCCTTGCTCCAACTGGCTCACTGTAACTGCAACCGCAGCCCGCAGCTGCTTGCTGTCAGACGTCAGGCAGTCAGGCAGTCCGGACGACAGACAGGGGTAGGTCGGTTAACAGACACAGCGGAACCGACCCCCTGACGAAACATATCAAACTGACCTTCTCCCTGCCCGTTAGACTACCTATCTGCTTGTGCAACACGGCTGCAGCAAACAGCGGCCAGCAATTGGCAGTGTCTTACCCTGAGGTGGGACAATTGCACATTTCACCGCTACTACTACGCAGTTCATCATCTATTCCGACTGGGCCCACGTATACTTGACTGGGAGCCCATGTGCTGGCTGGCTGGCTGGCTCATCACGGGATATCATTATAAACTACTGTAAAGCCCCTCCTCGTTGTTTCTGTATGCTGTTCGCCGTCATTTTAACCTGACCTGCGTGGTATCCTGTACATGGGCCCA
Organism: Diaporthe vaccinii; assembly: GCA_039880775.1. Classification (NCBI taxonomy): domain Eukaryota; kingdom Fungi; phylum Ascomycota; class Sordariomycetes; order Diaporthales; family Diaporthaceae; genus Diaporthe; species Diaporthe vaccinii. Next base: position 669,511 of record JBCEDN010000015.1, on the reverse strand, counting down.
AAAGTGCCTGAACTCCTAGTAACAACACACAATGCTACTGCACAGCCCCTATTTTCTCCCACGCCTCTCCGCCTGGTACAATTCTTGCTTCATGTCCATGAACATGTCCTCCAGCTGATTTGTTTCGTCTCTCGTCAGGTCAGCCGACCTCAAAAGGCCCAGGCCGTCCTGGAGCAACACTCGGAGGCGGTCAAACTTGCTGGCATCACCTTGTGTAGGCTCGGCTGGCTGCTGCTGTCGGGGCGCCTCCTGCTCATGTGGTGCTTGCTCGGCGTGCTCGGCTGGCTCCTCCAACTGTGCAACCAGTTCGGCTTCAAGCTGTGCAGATGCAACATTGTTCAACAGTGCCGCGGCCTCCTTTCCCACGGATGCCTCCTTCTCTTCCCTGGTAAGCTGCGACTGGACAAGCTCCTCGTCGTCGGTGTGGTCCGAAGTCTCGCTCGTCTGCTTGTTAGGCTCAGTCTGTGGCTGATCTAGCGGCGCAAAGGATGCGGCTGGAAGCTCCTGAGAAGCCGATGGCTCACTCGGCGAGCTCCTTTGGCTTTGTCCAGATGCGAGTGACACGTCGTTCTCGTACAGCTCGGATGTATGCATCTCAGTGTCGCGACCTGTGATAACAACGTGTAAGTAACTGCAACTGCAAGCAGTCCAAATCTGAACAGCGACTCAACATACCTTGTTCGGCAACAGCAGCGGGCTGGCTGTCGGGTACCTCGTCCTCGTTTTCCTTGGGGACGAAGTCCTGACGGCCCCGTTTCTTGTCGCCGCTGCTGTGCATCGAATTTGATCGCTTGCGTTTCCTCAGCCAACTGCCGCTGCCAGGTGAAACATTCTCGAAGCCTTCCTGCAGGTTCGACATCACTAGCTGAGTGACAGGTGTGCGAGGCCGGCCCACCGAGGCCTGGGAGCTGCACGACTCTCGGGCATCTCGTGACGTTTGGGAGTTCCTCGAGACCGAATCTCGCCGGGGGTTCTTTGAACGACCGCGGCGCAGTTGCCTGGATGCTATACCCTCGACCGTGATGCAGTCCAGACCCTCGGCTGCCTCTTTAGCTGGCTCTTCAACAGCCTTGGCTGCTTCTTCGCCCTTCCCCGCCTGTTCGGCCTTTTCGGCCTCTTCTTCAGAGTGCTCCGGCGATTCGGGCAGAATGTCGTCGTAAGACGGAACGTCCTTCTTCTTGGGCGAGCTCCTGATTTCAATTTCGAACCGCCCCGTCCCAATGTTCCTCATACCGTTCTCGAAGGAATCGCTGACGCTGAATGACTGGCTATTGCCTTTGCTCCGGGGAGATTTGCGCAGGGCCATGTGTGACGAGTCTGGCCTGACCCTCTGGCTCGGCGTGGGCGGGAGAGGACTACTCGGGGCATCCACGAACTCGTCGTTGTCAGATTTCGGGGTTACTTGGAATGTCTTGGATCGCAATACCCGTCCGGAAGGGGTAACTGGTGACTTGAGTGTAGGCAGCTCGATCTCGGCTGCTTGACGGAAGAAGGTCGTCTCTTCAATCACTTCAGCGTCCACCGCCAACTGTGACGATGTTACGTCGTTTTGCTCAAATGTGCGCTCAGCGACGTTCGCCTCATCATCCAGCTGCAGCTCCTCATTGACATCGTCTAATTCCATTGGCTGCGACGTGGAATTCGTTACATGTGCTAGGTTTGGAGAGCCGGACAACGGAGACGAGGAAAATCGCCATTCGTCCAGAGAGTTGGTGTTGTTGGCTTGAGTCTTCAGCTCCGCCATCAGGCGGTAGCCTCTCGGCTCTGGAGGCGACGATGGCGGGTCCGCGGAAATTTCCTGGTCCTGCTCTGGCAGCATCATCGGTTGGCCTCGTCGCGGCGTCGGGGTCGAGGTCAGGAAATCTTCAAATACGCCGTCGTGCTCTGGCGTTGAGGCTCGACCTGGCGCAAGCACGGCCGGCTCAATGGGGAGCTCATGTCGACTTGCCCCAGCCCTGGCTTTCTTCGTCGCAGCACTCGGACTGGACCGCATTTCTGGAAACAAAGCAGCAGTGTCCCGCTGTCGCTCTCGGGTCTCCTTCTGACGTTCCGTGAGCAACTGAGACTCGTATTCCACGGGGGCTGGCGAAGAATCGATGGCTGCGAACTGCACTTGTGAGTCCTCGTGGCGAAGCTTAGGCTTTGGTGTCCGTCCTTTCGATTTGACCCTGGCTAGAGGGCTACTCTGCGCCACCTGGATTGCTTTTGATAGATTTGAGGTGGCCGATCGTCGTGATGTAGAAGGACGAGATCGTGAGGTTGGTTCTATTCTGGCCGGAGTGACGATCGAACTGTTCGCTTCTTCTTGAGATTCCACGTAGTTAAGGTGCGTATTCGAGCCTTCGTCCGAAATTTCCAGTCCCGGGCGGACGAGATCCACGGAAGAACCGAGAGCAACAAGTACTTTCTTCAATGCCTCTGGATACTGTATGTGCTGCGCATGGTTGTACAGGTGATTCCACATCTCTGCTGTAATTTTGACGACGCCAAGATGAGTGCTTTGGAACGCGGCGCACAACAGTGGCTCAATGTTCTCAAGCTCCAACCTTTCAGCAGATATGTCCTTCAGGGCACTGCATATCCGCCCCCACAAGGATTGGGTCTGGGGAGAGTTAGCAATAACACTCGGGGCCACTTCGAGATATTTGATTGGGAAACACGTACCGCTTCCACCACACTAGGAAAATCGGCTCTAGTGATGCGGCGATCCTTATCCTCCAGCCAGCATGAGAGGCCGCCTTGGACAGCGACCAGGGTCCGAAGAAGAAGCTGGCGGTTTCCACGGTCAAAGAAGCCCTTCGTCTCATCCAGCAGTTGCTCAATAGATCCAGAGGCATGTGGTTCAACGTCGGTATACAACTTCGTAGACAATTCTGCAAGAAGCTTGTACATGTTGTCTAAGGGATCGAATGATGAGAGACGGTTACCTGCATTCGAGGTGCCCCACAAACGTCGTCTTGCGGCATCGACGGCCTGCTTGTCGCGCGGTTGTGTAGACGCTGCAACCAATTCGATGGTCGCTCCGATACAATTTGTCAAGACTATATCGTCAACCTCGTCGGAAAGCTTCTCCCTTACGGTTGCGGCCAATGGCTCGATGAGCGCAATGGCCACACCGGCATCGCCAGTCTCATCCCTAACACGGCGGAGGATTGCTTGGAAGAGGTGAAGCCAGTGCTGCCAAGGCAAGCATGGAACTGATCTCAAGCCGCGCTCGAGAACTTTAACGACATCGCGGAATTCAAGCCCGAGGCTGCTACCACTTCCCGAAGTTGTGCTCTGATGGCTGTGCTGGCTGCTTTCAAGTGATGTCGAGATCTTTGCGGCCGTCATCACCCACGGCCCGGACGGACAGGGTGTATCGGCGGGTAAAAGGCGCAGAAGTTCCTGGCTGAGATCCGCCTGCGCCTTTTGGCTTTTTCCGTCGAAGAAAGGAGCGAATATGGAGGAGAAGAACGCGATGAATGTGTCATCGTCGGGAATGCCAGGCGGTAGTTTGGATATAAAGCAGCAGAGATGGTGCAGAGGTAGTCGCTTGGATCCCTGCTTCTTCCCAGAGCGGTTTGACTGTGTACCGTGCACGACAAACTGGCCGTCCCTGGTTTGTAAAAATTGTTTCTCTGCGAATGGGTTGGGAAGAAGGCCGAGGCCGTCTACGAGGGTCGAAAGAAGCTCCCGCGCACCGTCCAAGAATTGGGAAGACGTGCAAGATGTGCCGTCGGCCCGGGAAACCGGCCCTCTTACCCATGCCTTGTGCAAGAAGGTGAAAGCACTGGCAACGAACTTGGCCGTGTCGTCATGCAGCTTGACATCCTTGGTTGAGGCGGAGGCCACGGAGTGAACAAGGGCCTTCCACAATTTTCGGAATTGGCTGTCAGGCTGAGATATTTCTGCAAATCCCTTCTCCAGTATCGGGGCGACGAGGGCAAATACGCGTTCTGGATTGGCTCTGACCCATTTCGACTCGATGGCTGGCAATTCGTCGGCCTTGATTGGACTCTGGTCCGTAATCCGATCTTCTTTCCATACACGGCGTGTTTGGCAGTCGATCAAACCAGTCAATATGGCAGCTGCCTGAGTGATGGCCGGGGTGTCTTCCTGACTCTGTTCGATGAGCCCATGCATCAGAGGCGCGACAGCCGAATTCCAGGTCTCGTCCAACATCCTCAGATTCATATCTGGCTTGAAGGCATAGTAGTAGAAGTTGCAGACACTCGCGAGAACCGAGTCGCGAAGGCCTTTCCGCTTCAGCAGGCTAAGTAGGGGATCTCGGATGAGGTTGTAAACCAGGCGACCGTCCAAGTGGAGACGGTATGTGAACCGATTCCAAGCAAGGTTCGCCTCTCTCTTGACCTGGGGATTGGAGTTGTTGAAAGACAGTTGAATGATCTTTGACCAGGAACTGAAGTAATCCCACTGATGGGGTTTTGGGATGAACAAGGTGATGACACTCCATATACGGGGTACCGACGTGGCTTGTTGCGGATTCTGGAGCATGACACGTAGTCTCCCGCTGAACTCCTCCACGTACTTCTTATCCTCGAGTGACAAGTTGAGAAGCTCCAGGACCCGGCTAACAAGCCTCCTGTCCTTGTTCAAGGTGAAGGCGGCAGAAAGACCCAGCTTAATTGCGGCTAATCGTATTTCAGAAATACTGCTTAGCATGTCCGTGAATAAGTCTTGTAGCCAGTCTGAGTTAACAGTCATCTGCTGTGGGCACTGTTTCACCAGCTTCTCGTAAACAACGATGCGGCTTTGCACGATGCTCTTCCCGGACAGGTGGTTCTCGATGTTGTGGAGAGCGGAAACAAGGCGGCCAACACGGTCAGTCGTCATGACCTCAGCTGGAAAGTTCTGCAGGAACAGAGCCTGCATGAGATGCTTGACGACTTCTTTAGAGACTTGCTGATCCTCAAAAGTCCGGATGGAATGGTCGACCATGAAGACACCAAAGTCGTAAGATATACTGGAGGCAATGCCGTGGAAATGAAGAAATGTATGGAGAAGCTTGAGTGCGGAGGTGACCAGGAGGTTGTCGACGGATCCGTTTGGCGTCCTGGCGGTGAGATCTCGTTGTATGAACTGCATGAAGACGGTCATCTTGTTTTGCAGGGCAATGCGATCAGGCAGGTTGCTCGACGTCTTAAGGCCGCGGAAGAGCATGGTATATGCATCGACCTTGCACTCCCTGTCGGCGCCTGCGAGCTGCTGGAGTGTTGATTCCAACATGTCGGCGATATTGACCTGTTCGGAGCTGTCATCGCCCAAGTAAACCCCATTTGCAGGGCCAAGTCTGTTTGGTGTGGGACAGGGCTTCAGTATGCCCTTAACGGGCCTCGAAGTACTGGAGGGTAGAGAAACAGGGCTTGGGTTCGGTTTTGTGGCAGAGCTCCTGGCTTTGTAGGTCGGAGGTTCTTGGTATTGGGCCTGGGAGGAGAAACCGACCCGTTTCCTCCTTGTGGTCGAGCGGCTGGATGAGGATGTCGGGGAGATGCCTGGAGGAGTCTGCAAGCTCCGGAGAGGGACGCCGAGCTGCTGGGGAATAATCAGCTGCTTCGGCAGGGAGTCGAGTTCATGACCGTGTGTTTCTCGTGGAGGGGTGGGCGGTCGTGCTGGCAAAGATCCGAAGAGACTCGAGGGCACTTGGTCGTCGTCTACCGAACCCATTGCTGCAGCCCAGTCGTCGAGCTAGTGCGCGGGTGGCGGGAACAGCACGCAGCACCAGGCGTCCTTCACCAAGACCACGGCCTTCTATCAGGAATATTTTCGCCGTCGTGATTAAGGAGCAAAAACCATAATCAAGTCACAGGCACGCCGCTGGCCGTCCTCGATTGGCGGTTTGCGATCTGCGATATGGCGGCGCAGGGCCCCCCAAAACGCGTCCAAGACAGGATGCTGAGCCGAGCGCGTTTCCTGCAGCTCGCTGAGTCGTGAGCGAGGCAGGCTGGTGAGTCGGGGTGGGGAGAGGGTTGGGGGATTCGAGGGGGTCGAGGACCGTAGGTAAAAAGCTGTTGATTGAATTGAAATCACCTAAGAGCCAGATACGAAGGAAAACCCAGAAAAAGACCAAATGGGCAAAAAGTCAAGATGGAAGTCGAGCTCGTCCCATACCCAAGACTCAGTCAGTGAACTGTTGAGTAGCCTACGGCCAATGGACTGGGTGACCAGAGGGAAGCCTCAAAGCATGAGAAGGGTACGAAAGCTTGGGGAAAAGTGGGGAGCTTCTGCCCATTAAACGCGACCTGCAGGTCCGTCGCGTCGAGGTGCAGCCAGTCCAACACGCCCCGAGGCTCAGACCCGTGTCCACGCGATTTTTGTGACGGGTCCCAATCTCAGGCCCCCAGACGGGGTGCGCGCGAAACACGGTGGCTGGTCAACGGGCGCTCAGACTGCGGTGCAGGGATCAGAGGTCTCTGCTGAGATACAAAAGCATAGGGCTCCCCTGCCAGGGTTGCAGCTGGAAGGGGTGGCAGGGCGGCAGGTGGGAGGCCCAACGCGCCCGAGGCCTAGCGCCACGGCCAAAATCCAATGACGGCACTCCATTGTGTGCATCTTAAAGCTGAGGCAAGGAAACATCCAACGTCCCCCTTCCTCCTCTCCTTGACCCGAACTGAACTGACTCCCGTGCCCTCGCCCGCGCGTGTGCAAGCCTCGTCCTTGCTGTTGGTCTATTCTCCGATATGTCATGATCTCGATCCTGTTCTGACGTTGCTTTTCTACCTTCGTCTTCTGTTTAAAATCCTTGGTCAATTGGGCCTCTTTTCCTTCCTCTTCTCTCCTCCCTCTCCCCTCCACCTGGTCTACTTCCTGCCAGCCCACCTTCGTGTGCACATCGTCAAGATTCCTCGTCTCACTTCCTTCGCCATAATACCCCTATCTCCCTTCGACTTCGTTCTCCTTGCCTTGGGTCGTCTGTCTAGATCTCATCCTTATCCTCATCCTCATTCTCTCGCACAGCCCCACCGTCGTCAAATCACGCCCAGGCTCTCACCATCGCATTCAGTCTCAACCCGGTGTCCTCCTTGTCGCACTCGAATACCAACTTCAATCCACAACTCCGGTCGGCCTGCCATGTCGTCGGTTAAGCGGAAGGCCGCTGGCCAGGCTGCTGGGTCTGACCCAAAGAAGCCAAGGCAGAATGCCAGCATCACCTCCTTCTTTGGAGCCCCCAAGGCTGTGTCCTCTTCCGGCACTGGCGCTAAGCCACCGCTCAATGGTGGCTCTGCTTCATCTGCTGCTGTGGCACCTGAGCCAGTTGCCAAGTTTGACAAGGCCAAGTGGGTTGCTACCCTGACAGAGGAGCAGAAGCAGCTACTGCAGCTCGAGATCGATACCCTGCACCCTAGCTGGTTGGCCCACTTAAAGGGTGAGATCGTGACCAAGGAGTTCTTGGATCTCAAACGATTCCTTGACAGAGAGGCCGCTGCTGGAAAGAAGATCTTTCCCCCACGAGAGGACATCTACTCCTGGTATGATTCAATCCTCACACTGCCCCTGCTTTCATCATCACTAACATCCTCTCAAGGTCTCGCCACACTCCCTTCAACAATGTTAAGATCGTGGTCGTCGGCCAAGACCCCTACCACAACGTGGGGCAGGCCCATGGCCTGGCCTTCTCCGTCAGGCCGCCCACCCCTGCGCCGCCTTCTCTCAAGAACATGTACACCTGTCTTAAGAACGACTACCCTTCCTTTGTGCCACCCCCAAATCGTGGTGGTCTCCTTACCACCTGGGCCGACCGTGGCGTTCTACTACTGAACACCTGCCTGACGGTGCGTGCTCACGAGGCCAACAGCCACGCTAACCGTGGCTGGGAGCGCTTCACACAGAAAGTGATTGATCTCGTCGCGGCACGGCGGACGACCGGTGTGGTCTTCATGGCCTGGGGCACTCCAGCTGGCAAGCGCGTGCAGAAGATTGACAGGAAGCGGCACCTTGTTCTCAACTCGGTGCATCCGAGCCCGTTGAGTGCAGCGAGGGGTTTCTTCACCTGCGGCCATTTCAAGAAGGCCAATGAGTGGCTGCTGACGAGATACGGAGAAGACGGAGAAATTGACTGGAGCTTGGGCAAGCATGACACACCGACCACGACGGCGGGAATGGCTGCCCTGGCTGCCAAGAGCGCAGACCCTGAGGACGACGTGGACGAGGATTGGGAGGCCGAGGCCGAAGCCGCCGCCGCCATTGTCGATGCCGAAAGCAAGGCCAATGCAATGGGCCCACCCCCGACCCCGTCGCCCAGAAAGCAGGGCGAGATCGGACTTGAGACTCCGGAGGAGAACGAGAAGACGAAGAAGGTTGGACTGGGCAAGGAAAACGAGAACATCGACATTCCGGCCTGACTAGCGGCGAGGCTGTTCTATAAACTCCGTTAGACCCAGACGATCGGCTTCCTCAATGTCATGATCAGGGTCTCGTAGGACAGCCTCACCCCATGCAAAGTGCATGCCACATTACAACCACATCACAATTTGTTATTTTTGTACGGCGTTTAAGGATTGGGCCGTCAACGCCGTCAGCGGGACGGGAAGATTGCATTCGGATAATGAAACGACCGGCATGGTAGTTTGGATGAACTGTACATTGAACCCTAACATCCGGGGAGACATCACGCTGGAAAGATATGAGAGCATACGTGGGGTGACAAGACCCTGACGACTTATGTAACTGTACGAATACACTGTCTTGCCTGGATCGGCAACTTGTCACACTTCCATCCCTATGACCTTCTTGACTGTGCGAGGAAACCTAGCCTTGAGTGAGCGGCCTCAGTAAGTGAGTTGGTCCGTCTGCCAGCGTGGTACGAATCTCACCAGCTTCCGACGCTCACCTCGGGCCTTCTGAAACGGTGCAATCATCTAATCACTCCTCAACATACACGACCTTGTTCTCCTGGCTACGAGTCTTTGGTCTCGATAAAAGCCACTCAGTTGTGTCCGAGCTTTTCTGTAAGTCTTTTCCCACTTGAGCGTCGTTTCTCGCCAGAAGACATCATCATATAATTTTCTCAAGCACATTCATCCCTTGTTTCTCCCCCGAGCAAGCGCACGATATGTCCAACCAACCTGATCGACGGAGACTGACGATGTGGGAAAGGCTGTCCACACGTCAGCCTCGAACCCAGCACCGGTGGTCAACCCCGATACGGCCAACCGCCAGCCTCATCCAGCCCGGGTACACTGATCTAGAACCCCGACCACCGCGGCCGTTACGTGCCCCAGCCTACCCATTGTCGAGCAGGCCGTTGCTGAGCCAGTCGAACTCCACTCAGAGAGACTCCTCCCAGGATAACTCCTTTCAGCAGGCCTCTCAGCAGATCTCAGCCCCCCAGACCTCCCCTCAAGAGACCTCTCCTCAGGAGACTCCTTCGCCTCGACCCAGACTGTGGACGCGAGTCCGCCGGCTATCACGTCTATTCCGTCTGAGCCGACACGGCCCTACCCCAAGACAAGCAAGCCCTCCCACCTCATCACCACACCCTTCCATCATCACACCTCTAGTCCCTCCTCTCGGTGCCGGCCCCATATTCCTGGAACATCCTCGCCCAGCCCCCCTTCCACCTCATCCTTCACCACCACCTGCTCCTACTCCTCTTCCCTCATCCCACACACTCCCAGAACCATCCCCATTCCCCCCTCTCCCTCCTTCCCGCGCCCACATCGCCCACCCACCAGCTAACAGGCGGCCCCTCAGCGTCCCGCCCCCTCTACACGGCGCCACAGACCCCAGGGACGCAGAGCAATACTCCTCACGGCCATCCCTGCAGCTCAGCCGGTTCGCGCTCTGCCAGGCGTGCTCCAGGGTCCGGCACTGCATGGTCGGCCTCGGGGGTGGGCGTGTGCTGTGCACCGAGTGCCTGCGGCAGCACTTTATCGACCGGCAGGAGTAGTTGGTGTGAGACCGTCGTGGGCTATTGGTGCAGTTTCGTAGGGCTCTTGTTGGAGCATGAGTGGATTTGCTATCGGGTGATTGTGCAGTGTAGCATAACGCGTAGGGGTGTAGTGAATGCTGAGACGCTGCTGTGTTGCCAAGTGTCCTGGCTGTCTAAGGCTGCTGTGTGGAGTGGAAGAGACAATAGTTGTACATGGTCTAGGCCTGTAATACTTTAGCATAATACAACACATTCAACTAGGTGACATTTATCATCTATCACGCTCTTCCACTGCGCCGTCCATGAGCGACGCATAACGAATGACTATATCATTTCCCGAACCGGCCTCAGTCTAATCAACGCAGCATTATTCTAGTAGTACAGAGACAAGACACAATGGCACCCTTCCCCGGAAAACGCCAACCAGAACCGCTTTTATTTCGCCCGGTGACTGATACCGCCCCGAAAGCGATGCGCTGGATAAAGGAAGATCATAGACAACCCCATGCAAAACCGTGATGCGCTTTTCGGAGGTTCCGAGTGTGGTGTTTTGTGTGTGTGCGTGTATGCTGAGCATGCATCCGGACCAGGCACGTAGCTGATGCACATGATAAAACCCGAGGTCCGATGCCCATTTATCAAAACACTCCACTACGCACACCTCGGCTTCGCTCCGTAGACAAAAGAGAGAGAGATGGTCAAACCCCAAACAAAGAAAATCGGAAGCCCGCCATCGAAGAGGTGGGATCATTCCACTAGTGATGCTGATGCCCATCCCCTTCAGCATGGCCGTGACTGTGGGCCGAGTGGCTGCCGGTGCTGGCGCTCTCGACGGCGGTGTCGTCGCCGGATACGGAGCAGCAGCCCTGGCCGACGCAGTCGTCGACGCACTCGAGCAGGCAGTTGTTGTTGCCGCCCGCGCACCTGCGCAGCTCAGCGGTCCCGTCGCCGGAGCCGGCCAGCTGGCGGAGCTGCTGCTCGGCGTCCTCGGCGTGGTCGTGCGACTCGTCGAGACAGAACTCGGGCTGGATGGTGGCGCTGTGGATGCCGTATCCGTGAAGGCACTTCCTCACTGCTTTAGCGAGTCTCATGTACTCCTTACCCCCCGCCTCCGAGATGGGGAAGGCGACCTGGATGTGCATCGAGGCCACGATCTTTGAGTCGGATAGCTGCCAGATGTGGACGTGGTGGCACGTCACCACCCCGGGGAGGTCGCCAATGTCCTCACGAACGTCCTTGACCTCGATGCCCTCTGGTGTGGCCTGCAATAGGATCTTGGACGTGGCGAAGGTAAGAGGAAGCGCAGATTTGAGGATGATGAGGGTGATGAACAGGGAAACGGCTGGATCGGCGTAGTACTTCCCGGGCCAATCGGTCAGCCAGATGATGAGGGCTGTCACAATGACACCGACGTTGCCGAGTGCGTCGCCGAGGACGTGAAGCACCATAGCATTCATGCCCATGTCGCCATGGTTGTGGCCATGGCTCGACTGACCCGGCTTGCGGGGCTTATTGTGATTGTGCGTGTGGTGCAAGCTCGAGTCCCGTCTGTGCCTCTTGGGTGTGTGGTCGACGTGCTTAGCGTTGCCTGAGCTGCCCTTCTTTCCAACCAGCGGTGTGGTCTCTGTGGCCGGCTCCTCTGCGATAGCGTTCTCCTCGTCAGTGCTTTCCGACTCGTCTGTTGAATCGTGCGGACGAGGCCTAGACGCGGCGATAATATCCTGCCGGAAGCTGGACGGGTAGATGCTGATATCATCAATGTTAGTGACTTGGTTACGGCCACTGCTTGCCCGCCTCCGCGACTTGCCGGCCTGGCCTGGCCTGCTGCTTGTTCTCTCGGGTGTCTGTTGGGTCTCGTCGAACGATATCCGCTTCGACGCCGTAGACGGGGAGCTCTTATGCTGGAACCTCGACACAGCGACCTCGGGGAGATGTTCCAGAACCGGACCCGTCTCCTCCTCTTCCTGGTTGGCCCTGCCCTGTTCCGCTTGGCTCAGCTCGTCATGGCCACCGTGCGCATGTTCCTGACCGTGGTCGTGTTCATGTTCGTGCTCGCCGTGCTCGTGTCCGTGCGAATGCCCGTGGCCGCCAAGCACCACGAAGCCAACGAGGTTCGAGGCGAGACCGAAGCAGCCAACGATGAGGATGAGCTTCGGGTTGGAAATCTCGGGGGGCTCGAAGAATCGGGTGATGGCCTCGAGGACGATGGAGACGCAAAGCGCGATCAGGAAGACGGCGTTGAAGAAGGCGCCGAGGATCTCTGCGCGCAGCCAGCCGTAGGAGTACTTGTCGGTAGTGGCCTTGCGCGCGAGATTGACAGCCCACAGACCGACCAACAGCGATATGATGTCGTTGAGCATGTGGAAGGCATCGGCGGTAAGCGCAAGGGACGAGACAACGAAGCCGGTGATGAGCTCGACAAGGAAGAAGACGATGTCGATGCCCAGCATGATGCTGATGCGGGTGGATTTGGACCACGCCATCCTGCCTGTCGCCCGAGGGCTCCCGACCCTCACGACGATGCTACCGAGACGGACACTCGGTGCCCTGGTGTTCTTGCTGTCAGCCTCGCTGGCAGGTGGCGTCGGTGTTTTGATGTCTGCTGGGTGTGTTTGCGATCAAACCGTTGGTTTGGGGTCCGAACTCGCAGGGTGGAGCGGGATTGGTGTCGTCGGTCGCACACAGACGGGCACTAGCGGGCGCTGATAGGTATACGCGGCTCGATTTGTTGTCGCTGGGTGAAGCGGTGAATGTATACACAAGCAATGAGCGTGGCCGGCTGAAATGGTATCGCCTGAGTTTTCTGTTTTTCCAAGGTTTGTCGGTTGAACCTTGAGTAGTTTGGGATTGGGATCCGTATTGGTCGTGGGTCCTCGGTCCAGGCAAAGTAGGAGCGGCGAGGGAGAGGATTGCAGTGCCTAGCCTGGTCCGGAAAGTTAATCGCGCTGCCAACGGCGATAGAGTTCGGTCAGATGCAGGGATGACGACGTCTGGCCGACGGGGATACACAGCAATGAGTGCCGGCGGCTCGCCCAGGGCAGGTGCAACACAACAAAACAGAAAGACACGGGTTTGTTGGGCAAGGGCAAGAGCAAGTGGAAAGGAAGCTCGGATCACGGTCGGGTGGACTTGGGTTTATGGTGTTGCTTTCGCCCGCGTCTTTGTAAGCCAAGTACTCACTGACTGATGTGCAGTCACAGGTTTGCAGATTGCAGATTGCGATTACACTGCAGTGTGCTTTCGGTTTCGCAGGTTTCGCAGGCTGCGGACAGTGGAGCCGAGTGAAATGTAGTGGAGATGAGATTGACGAGATACTGAGAGGCGAGCTTACTGTGCAGTGCTAGCGACCACGCGGCAGGATTGCAGTCCTGCCGCAGACATCATCCATCTGTGGAATTTCGTCCAAACAAACACCTGTGACATCAGTCCAGATAATGGATGCCATGTGTGGTCTGTCTGAGACCTTCCGCCCTGTGCTACCTGACCCATGCGCTTTGTGGTCTAGCTCCAACTCCGATGTGCATCTCCTGGTTTGTCAGCTCCGACATCGCCACTCTCGCCGTCGCCGTCTTGAGCCGAGCACCGACTTGTTATGGGAGCAGAAAAGCTAATTCATTTACTGAATGTTCACTTGCATGCCCTCCTCCTCCAGTAGCAATTTCTACTGTCTGACTCATATCATTGCTATTCCGACCGCACGGCGACATATCCGACTCCATCAAGGGAGATACCTAGCCTGAGGTACCACAGTGTACGCCGCTGGCTCGCGAACTATTAGTCTAACCAGTGTATTCCCCATTGCTGACTTATAATGGATCCAAATCATCACAGCCTCCCACGCAAGCGCGTTTGTTCCATTAGCGCTTCAACCTTTGATCACAGGAACTTATGGTCCATATCCTCTGCTTGCGGTGAAGTGGCATACAACCAACTTCAGGTGCACAACTGATGCAAGGTGTCCGATATAATCCGTAATCTCCACCGCCATTCCAAACTATTCCACATGATCGTGGTCGAGTACGAACTTCAAATCCTAGACGTTGCATCAGCAAATTCCAGATTCCAGATGATAGGTGCTAAGTTGTATTTGGACACTCACATCGAGCCCCGTCGTCTCTCCATTATGCTCAGCAGCATCCAAGGATACCTTGGCAAGGTGGCTCTTCTTCTTCTGCAGTGCCGCGATGGTCTAAGCCCCCGTCAGTAACACTGGCTGTTTTCAGTTCGCCCTGACCGCTGGGCGTTTACCTCTTCCACACTTTTCTCAGCGATATATCTAATCACTGTCACTTGCCGAGTTTGTCCCATTCTGTGTGCCCGGCAGATTGCTTGTTCCTCGACCGCAGGGTTCCACTGAGGCTCGACAAAGTGAACTCTATTAGCTACGGTCAGCGTGAGACTATAACAGTGTTAGTATACATCTCCCTTCTCGAGTGTTCTGGGGACGACTGGGGCGAGTGCCATGTAACTAGGGGACCTCACCCAACAGAGCCAGTCTGGATAGACATGAGCAAGACGTGGACAGAAGGGTCCTGTTTGAACCGCTCTAGACGCCTTTCGCGTTCGGGTGTGCCAACGCGACCGTCGATCTGCAGACACAGGATCCCTCTACCCTCCAAGATTCTTTGTAATGAGTCCAGAGTGCTCAGCCAGGATGTGAATATGAGGCTAAGAAGTACTTATCAGCCTGCTGAATGCACAGGGTCTTGGGACTTCACCTGATTATATTAGACTCACCTCTTGGCCTCGTCTTTGTGCTGTTCAATATTATCCGCTACCGCGTTCAAGTTGAACGAGGCAGCCAGAAAAGAAAGGCTCGAAGGGGAATTGCCAGATAATGGAGAGAGGGATCTCGAGGGAGTTGCGGTGATAAGAGGCCCCGGGGGAAGATGCGTTGGCGTGGAAGAATCCTCAATGACAGGTTTCATTTCGTTCTCCACCGGTCTTGAACATTCAGGGCACACGCTCAACCCTTCAAGCAGGCTTGCTGCGTCTTCGTCGCCACAGCAATCGCACTCGATGTCGAGGTTCGTTGTGGCACTCTTCTTACTTTTACTTATTCCCTTCTTGCCTTGTGCTACAGTAGCTAATGGCGCCTGATACTGGCCGTTGCTGCAGAGCCGTTGAAGCTGCCGGATGGTGCTGAATAGTACCGTATACCTCTTTAGCTGAGACTGCTGGCTCGTAATCCTTTCGAACTCCTTTGGCAGTGAACTTGGATTGCTTTGTAACATTCTCTCTCTTCGACGTCGAGGGTGACGGGGATTGTCTCAGACTTTACCAGCTCGAGATCAAGCAGTTTGGAGTTTCTCCGTAGGCAGATAGCACGTAGTAGCAGCTTCAAGTTCCGGAATGCATTTGGGTTCCCTGATCGCATCGGGAAACAATGTCTCGCTCGAACACAGCCTGCTGGCAGAACGGCTGGAGGTGGAGGAACTTGAGGAGGGAGAGCAAGTCGTCGAGTGAGTTCTGTATAGGTGTCCCAGTTACACACCACCGCCTTGTTGCTTCGAGGTCTCTCGCAGCCTTAGACTGCTTGGTGTTTGAATTCCGAATCCAATGAGCTGGAACCGCGGTACGCACATCAATGTGTAAAGATGGGAGTCGGATATGAACATGACGGTAGCAGTACCTTCATCCAGAATAACACGAAACCATGCAACGCCCTGAAGTACTTTTCGGCCCTTCGGGCTCCAATCCGCCATCAGGGTTCCATAGGTCGTGAGCACCACGTCACAATTGCGGAGGTCCTGAGGGTTCCGGGCTCGGTCTTTATCGTGAAAGATACCCAGCGCCAGAGGGGACGGATAGAAATGGCTGGCGTATTGAAGTCAGCGGTAAGGCATGTTGCACCGTGTATAATAGTGAAACACACCTCTCTACTTCAGTCTTCCACACTTCTAAAACCTCTGATGCAGGTCTTCACGTCACTATTCGGTACTGAAGAGACGGAAGATCCGCTCAACTTACGCCTGGAGGTAACTACAACCAGAGTTCCTTTGGTCGGACATAATTTTCGTTGATCCTGAACGTATGTCTCGCCGTATCTTTCAGACGCCTTCTTGGATGATGCTATCGCCATCAGCATGGTCAGTGTCTTCCCGAGGCCCATTACATCAGCAAGTATTCCTCCAGTACGTGCACTGGTATCGACTTCGTTCGAATTCCTTTCTTCCAGTCAGTGTTTTTGTTTTCAGCTTTCTAAATACGCTTGGTATGATCCATACCCGCTTCCGACCAAAACCCGCAGGTCATAGACAGTCGCGCGGCGAACTTCCTGGTTTTCACCCTGCAGAATGAAACGAACGGCGTCGATTTGATGGCTAGGGTTCCATTGTGAGAGCATATTCTTTTGTGGGAGTTGTTAACTGCTATGGGTTGGAGTCACTCACGGTTTGAGCCTCGTCCGTTGGCTAGGGGCAATTGGACATTGTCAATGCTCTGTTCCTGTTCGGCGAGTGAGCCAAGCACATCTTCGAGCCTTCTTGAAGTCGCCTGGATAGTGCCTCAGCCTCTATTCTCGGGGCTGGACCTATGAGGTTGCTCAGGTCGTCTCTTTTACCCTCGGAATAAAAGTATTGCGAGTTAAGATATTTGGTCCCGGGACTCAGAAAGATTGGATGTTGAAGGAAGCATCTGTAGTAAAGTATCTGCCACTTGGTCTGCGTCTCTTTCAGGGCCAATGATGTTGACCGATACTTCAAAAATGAGACCGGTCTTCTTTGCCTTTTTTTTGAGAGTGTTTGAGTCGTCGGAAGACAGAATGACGACGAAGCTCAATCCGCGTATTGAACTCAGCAGACCAATGTAGTTTGATGTAACGAGGTCCAATATACCAATATTCTGCTTTCGGCCTCCGTAATCCTCATGTAATATATGGCAACAGCCCTCGCACCGCGCTATCGTCAGCACCTGATGACAAGCATTGGAGATGCACTTTGCCAATCTGGCACCATGATCTCGCATGGTGGCCTGCTACTAGTGGATGCTTCAGCCCCCAGGGGCGGGGGCTGAGTGCATGCAGGACGGCAGCTACAGCTCGGTGTTGGCCTACGAGGCTACATTTAACCTGACCAGAAGTCACCTCAACAAGGCATGTAAAAAGCCCAACAAAGAGCCTGATGAGGAGACTGGTGAGAAGTATTTTGAGTGGCTACAAATTTGATCTTCGAATGAGATACAGGGAACCATAAGAAATTGCGCAACGCCGCCCGACTTCTGTTATCTGGCGCCTACAGTTGGTTTCCATCAGCCCATCTAAGTTCACATCCGGATATCAACACACAACATTCACACCATGGAGAAACGCAAGGATTACGATGTGGGCTTCCTGTCTCCAGGCGGAAAGCGCCGCTTGCTTGCGAATAATTTGCAGGCTACGACTTCATGTGACAGCGCAAGCCCAGAAGACGGGAACGTTGAAATGCTCGGCCATAATCCCCAAGATGACATGGACGATCTAGGGATGATTTGCTATGGTGCGGTAAGCCTGAGGTTCACCCCGAAAAACGCTTGTGGCGACTCAAAAACTAGTTCTCGGAGTCCAAAGCAAAGCTTAGAAGCATCGAGATTTCAAAAATACAACACACAGCATGGAGCAGATATGTCCAACTATGCTTGGGCGACCGGACATCTATATTACCGCCCCGCCTGTCAATCATCATGGGGGCTTTCACTCAGCCCCACAACTCAGAGAGCATTCTTTCCCGACCTGGAGTTGTATGTCATTTAAGTGCTTTCCATTTAAGTGCTCTAAAGGTGAAGTGTGTACTTGTTGTTTCCGTTGCACATGCTCGCGCATCAAAACACAAAGGTATCATCGCCATGGAGCCTGATCCCGTGTTCCAAAAGGCACTGGAAAATTTCAAGAAAGACCTCACAGCTCAGAAATGCCGCGAATTCGGCATAACCACACTTCAGGATGTCAAAGATGAGGTGAACAAGATTCAAATTCGACATGGGTCTGCCAAGAAGCTGCGGGGGGCATGTCGCGCATGTCTAAATTTCTCGAAGCAATGCAGCAGCTGGAGCAAGTCATATCAGTATTCTTGAATGTTAGCGAGGTCGTAGCCTTCATTTGGGTGAGTGCTGCTACTACTTCTCAAGCGTGGTCAGTCGTGCGGAAGGGAGATTGTCATTAACAACTTGGATTGTTTTGACGAAGGGCCCTATCAAGCTTTTCCTGGTTGTGAGTGACGTCATGTCCTCCCTCCCTACAAACTCTATTGAGGAGGCTGATTAACATGATCCCATCGTTGTCCTAGGTCGCGTCATGAAGGCTGGAAATACTGGAGTGTCTCTTGGATACATTTACCGATATCTCCGAGGCAATGCCTGACCTACAAGGTTACGCATCTATCTTCAAAGAACAACCTGAAGTCCTGGAGGTCTTGAAGCGATTCTATGGTGATATTATTCAGTTCTATCATACGGCTTTCTGCGTACCCGGGAGACCTGGTGCGTTCGGAATACGAGGTAGGTGCCTATTCATGCGTGGGCCTCGAACAATGACATATCATTGACAAACTTTTAGACTGGCGGAGAATTTTCGACTCTGTCTGGAAAACCTTCCGTACGAAATTCTCCCCAGTCCTTGGTAGCCTCCGACGACACCGAGAACTACTGGTGCAGGTAAAGTTGACCGCAACCTATGGAGCAGTCGAAACAACACGGCGCGCACTGCAGGAGACCATTGAGAAATCAAATGAAGAACTCAAACAGATTCTCAACGTCATACAACAGAAAAAGAAACAGATATTGGATAAACTGGGGAGTCAAGGGCCTGACAACGACAAAGGACATCGACGACTGCCTGACCAGCGTTATCCGACATCGGGAGACTGGATTCTGGGGGAGCACAACTTTCTCAAGTGGCTTGATCCTGACGACTTATCGAACGAGTTACTTTACCTGAACGGAATGCCGGGTGCTGGTAAGCTCTAGACCTATAACCATGTGTCCCTGCCACCTTTTCTAAGACTAAAATAAACTCGATGCAGGCAAAACTACACTTGTTTCTCGTATCATTGACGGTATGACCAAAGAAAGAACCGCACAGCAACGACCTCTACTGAATTTCTACTTCGAACATGGCCAGAGTGGCAAGACTCTCTTGATGGACATGCTTCGTGCCTTCATTGAACAACTGCTCCAGCAAGACGATGCCATAGTAGACGATCTCCACGAAACTGTGCTTCCTGCTCGCTCCTCTGACCTCAGCAGTGTTTCATGGCTGGCAGACGTGGCGACCAGACTCATTTTGGCGCAAAAGAGATGTACATTCTCGTCGATGGCCTTGACGAATGCGCGTTGGACCAGCGAAAGCACATTTTGCAATGGCTCAAAACCATACTTTCCGAGTCGAAAGCTTCCAATATTGTGGTGAAGCTTTTGGTGTCTGGCCAAAGAGACGGCGTGATTGATGCAATGGTGCAGGAGGGTGCCTGCACTATCAGATTAGACAACCAGAGACCACACCTTCGCGATATCGAGAACTTCTCGTCATCAGCATTGACCCAAATCAAGGATCGATTCCCGGGTTTGGAAGAGGAGGAAGAAATGCTCACAAAATTGCATCCATCACGAATCGCGGAAGCGTCAAAAGGTAGTACATACTGTCCTAGCTGCTCCCACATATGATAACTAAAACTGCGACAGGGATGTCTATGTACGCGAAAGTGGTGCTTGACAACTTCCTCTGCCAGACGTCTATCTTTGAGTTGGAACAAGAACTCGAACGAGAATATCCTCACGGATTGGATGAGGCTTACGATCGGGTCGCTGAGCGAGTTCTGGAGAAGACCTCGGATTCCCGCAAGCGGGCCGCATTTCAAATCTTGGGTTTGATCGCGTGTGCTGCCCGGCCCTTGAAATGGAGGGAGATACAATGTTATTTCTGCATTGATGTTACGAATGGCTTTTGTGATCCGCGGAGAACAAAGGTTGGTGGACCCAAGGATTTGTGCAGCTCCTTTGTCGACTCCGACGTCTGCCTATCATCTTCGAACTTGCCATTCGAAGCCCAAGTCACAATGGTCCACAACACAGCGAAAGGGTCAGTGAATTTCTCCATTCCAAAACTTCTGACCTGTGCTGAGAATTCTCTGTCGCAGTTACCTCCTTCGACCGGGAAGGCTTGACATGTTTGAGCAACACATGCAAATGAGCATATTCTGCTGCCGATATCTGACAAGACCCGCCTTCGAAACGGAGCACCAGGATAGCAAAATTGCGGAAAATACTGCACTCACCGGATTCTATGGTTTATTCGACTACGCGGCTGCTCACTGGGATTATCATCTACTTCAATACGTACGCCAAGCTTCCTTAAGATCAACAACGCCGTTGACTGCGGAGATGTTGGGAGAGCCAGTCTCCGCGGCCTGGACAGATTTTGTCAAAAGATTCCGTGATGGACGTGAGTCACAGTCGGGGACATCATTCATACATGATGTGCTTCTGAATACCTCTGTGCAACAAGCTGGCTCTCCTGGCACTGTTGACACTGAGGATGATTCCTGTAGCACCCAAGAGGTATTCAGGAACTGGATTTCGACCAGGCGGTCGACTGAATTCGAAAGATTGGCCATATACCTACGCAAAATCATAAAACAGATCGATCTCGGTACCGTAGAATATCGCAAGAAGGCTGTCTATCTCTCATTGAACGGGTCATTCCGACCCAAGTGTTCGCGCCGCGCTTGTGTTCACTTCAACACAGGATTCGAATCCGAGGCGGAGCTATCGCGACAGATCTCATGGCATGAGATGGACTTCAAATGCGCCCACACCGGATGTTACGCATGGCTCGCCGGCTTTCCGACAAGTTCTTTGATGCAATCCCATATCAAGAGGGTTCACCCGCCCATCGATTCTGAAGCAAAGCTTTTCCCACTCAAGCCTCAGACTAAGCCTCGGACATTGAAGGAAGCCTGTCGCCTAGGAGACATCGATTTCGTCCGGACATTCTCCGTCTCGGCGTTCATGAAAGCGGACCTGCTACAAGTAAACAAAGCCCTGCACACAGCAGCACGATACGGACATTTCACCGTTTGTGCATACCTTACGAAGCAAGGAGCCGATCCATACACGACGGGACTTGGACTTAGTGTCCCTACTAGTGCTATCCAGATGTCAATAAGGCTTGGTTACTACGACTTATTCTCGGCCTTCCGCAGCGCCGCACGCGAGCACCACGAGATGGATTTCATAGAAGATCCATCGGCTCTTTTAGAATGCATTCTAGATGCCCTCGAATCTCCCATTCCCCAATTTGTCGTCGGTTTGATTGCCTTGAACGAACGTCGAACGGTGCCATTGACTCTGAACACCATATTATTGCGCGCCTGTGCCAAGGGTCAGAGACAGAAACATGGGTGCCGCAAGCCACTTTGTGTTGAGCGCCATATATCCCTTGAACACCACAGTGTTCGAGAACGACTCAAGGCGCTGATCTCGAGCGAGTTGGAAAGATTCAGAAAATGTGGCCAGTTCCCAGAGCTCTGCCACGAGCAGGCTTTGGTCGAATCGGACGCCAATGGACGGTCTATTTTACATCTTCTTTGTGGCGGTGGTGCCCAGCAAACTGCTTCTGAGGCTGTGAAGTTCCTCCTCACTCGATTAAGGGCAGAAGATTCTCGGCGGCACGACTCAAATGGTAATCCTCCACTTTTCATAGCTTTGAAAAACAGATTCCGCGATGAAGGCGCCGCATTCCACGATCAGGCAAACATCATTCGAAGCTTCTTCCAGCATGACCCAGACGGCGCCAAGCAGACGCGGGGTGCAGCGGGACATGGCCCTCTATGGGTCGCTTTCAAACATGCGAAATTCGAGATACTTCTCCTGGTATTGGAGCTGTGTGGCGCTTACTACAGTGCCCTCCAGCCTGGCGATGCTTTGGCATTGAAAACTGACTTCGGGCCTGGGAAAATACACATGGTCTTTGGACTTGATTGTGGAGACGAGAGCATACGCGTGGTCGTCGAGCTTGACCTCGGAGAGATAGATTGCTTCACATGCTGGTTGACGGGCACTCAAAGCGTGCCTGAGGATCATAAGATGCTGCAATCTCTGATTCTAAATCTGCCTCGGGAAACGTCGACAGTCGACTCGGACAATGGTGTCCCCACATCAAACAATATTCTGCGACCTGGCAACACGAAACCTGCCAAGGTCCTATTGAGCATCGAAGCAGCCGAGAAACTGCCGGAGAGGTGCCGTCCAGAGCTTGGAAGTCTCGGGCGCACACAGTTGCGCAAATTGCTCACTAGCTCTTTGAGAGCCAGATTGGACCGGTTTGATATTGTTAACCTTCTCTACCCGGAGATAGTCTCAATGCTGAGACAAGACGGAGGGTATGCAGACTTGTCCAAGGAGACGCGAGCCCAACTCATTCAGACCCTGGAAGACAACTTCGCCTTTGCTAAGGAAGCCGGAACCCAGGAATATGACGGACTGAACGAGTACGTCGAGACTCTTAATTAATACGCCGATGCTGCAGAAGACTGGAAACTTGTGGCCTCACTGAAATCTGTTAGGTAGTCACTTCGGTAGGTGGCCTCTATGGAAGGTATTTAGTCCTCTCAGTCTAGAAGGAAACTATCCATCACATTCGCAATGATATATTCTCTTGGAAGATCAAGCTTATAGACTCGAAACCTAGATTCATATCCGGTATACCGTCCTGAATATCCGAATAAGGCGGTAGGAGTATTTCGGGCGGATTTACATGAAAGGTTATTGTGTAGATCCAACTATGGGATGCGGCTGTGCCCTTGGACTAACATGACATCGGCCTCCAGCTTCTCAGGAGTAATCCAGTTCGGGTACCAGAGATAGTAGACAACCATGACCGTAAACATGAGGACAGAGTCAAAAATGTACAAGGTCCACCCATGCCCAAGAAGATACCCATCATTGCCCATAGCATACTCAACAACACGGAAGCACGATCGGATCATGATGAGAGCGCTAACAATGAAGAGCATGCGCATGCTCTTCTTCCAGGGAATCGACAAATCATAGGACCCGTTCGTGGGGCTCTGCTTGACACGCCTCTGGAAGATAACTGCCGTGACAGCGAAAAAGCCAAATATGACAATCTGGATCATCAGACCGGCAATGATGATACTCTTGCCGAGTTCCGGATTCTTGCCCGTGACCATCAACCCAGCCGCGCCGCCCTGCACTACGAAGGAGAGGACGTCCCCGGTGACAAACGTCCTGGTCAGGTTCCGCGGCTTAATCAGCGAATGGTGGTCGGCGCGGATGTCGCGGATGATGCGGCTCAGACACATGTATATAGACGCAGCAAAGAGGGCCGGGCCGAGCAGGATAAACACGTTCTGGACGGCGTAGGGCATGATGCGGCCCGTCTTGTTGTGTGCTGAGGCTCGGGCACAATATCCGGCAAATTCGACTGCATCGACACGTCAGTGCCATGCTCACAATGTCACACATGGGTGAAGAACGACTTACAGAAGCCACCGATTGCGAATGGGAGGCAGAACCATGTCTTGGTCTTGAACATACGCCATGAAACCAACGCGGTCATGCCGAGGAATAGCAGCAAAAAGATGACAGCGCCAGCGATTGAGGGTACATAATTCCAGTGGTAGTACCCGCCCCTGTAAGGTTCCAATTTGGCCATGGTAGGCAATATGTTGGGCAAGACCGAGATGTGGTAAATCGACGAAAGGCTGTGCAGCAAACGCACGACGAATAAAGAGTATGCAATGAAATACTATGATCAAGTGGAGAAGCAAAGTTAAGAAGAAGCTATGCGAAGACAATTTATGAAAACGGGGGAATGCTGGGGAAGGAGGTGAATGTTAATTAATACCAAGAACGCGGCGACCACAGGGGCAAAGCGTATTGACCAAGCATGTTCGGCAAATACGACGTATTTCAATACGAAGGCCGTGGCTGTGGCCAGGATCCGAAACGAAATACGCCCCCAGTCAAATACGGCAGTGTGAATACGCTCCACTAACAACGGAATACGACAGCACGCGTACTTGCCCGGAACAGCAATACGCCAGATGTCTTATCGCGTCAACTGCCTAAAGCACTTGACATGCGTCAGGGAATATTCGCAGATTCCCCTGACGATAAACACCACGGCGCACATCATGCTCAATTATCCTGACAGGGACGGCGAACGATCCTTGGGCAAAGTACTATGCCGGGCATCTACAGCATGGCAACCTATCAACAGATTCAGCAAAGCTACATTTGGCTCCTCGAGCTTCTCGATGACATAGGCATCTAATTGACATTGACCAATGCCAGCCTATCACTCTCCAAGTTACGTTGCTCGCTCATGGGGCGAAGCCAGCTACCAGAAAGGTAGGCCGCCCGAGCAGGTCTACGAAATCACTACGGACGGCAAGACGGAGCGGACACAACAGAACCTCCGCAACGCTTTACGGCACTTAGCAAAGCATGTACAGAGGCGAAGCTGCAAGCTTTGGGCCGACTTCGTCTGTATAAACCAGAAGAGACATGGCTGAGTGAGGTCTAAGGTGCAGTATATGGCGGAGATCTATGAAAAGGTCGAGCTTATCCATGAGTGGCTAGGTGTACCGTTTGAAGGGGAAGAGACCAGGAAGGCGATTGAGCTCATGCAGGAACACCAAAAACTGATGTTCGAAGGACTGGAAAGACAGCAGAGACATGCAGCCTGTCACGGCGACAATCGACATTGACTCTGTGGGGTTTCCTACAGGCAGCAACCCTATCATTATCTCTGCGTGGGAAGGCATCGCAGCAATGTGCAATCAGCTTCAGTGGCAGCGCAATTGAGTCTACCAAGAAGCGAGAATGCCCGGATAGAACTGATTCTGGTGCGGTGACCACTGCTTTAATAAGGTCCATCTCTCAACCGTGGTCTCCTTCACATGCGAGTGCTCCCGCTTGCCAGAGTTTTTGCCCCGGTTTGCCTCAGTGACCAGCTCTAATGGGAGCGTGTGGACTATGTCCACGGCCCGCACGACAAGGGAGACATATTTGCCGGCCGGGGATCAGAAAATGCTCGAGCTGGCTATACAAATTAGAAAGGCGCGCTACGGTATTAACGCCAAGGACAAGACTTTTGAAACACGCAGCTATTATGTGGGTTTCAGAGTTGTTTACGTGTGTTTCTAAGTGCGGGTGTCTTCTATTGTCTTGGATTGTTGCCTATATATGATCTTGAGTGGTTGACTGGTTGCAGGTGTGTTGACTGAAGTGAGTCTGACCTACCATCAGCCTGTGGAAGCACCGTATATAGAGTGTATAACTACTTACTCATTGACATGAATGATCCATCAGGCCTAATCTCCCCAGATCAGGCAATTTCCCCGGTTAAGCCGAACGGTTCTCCTTCCTCACGCCGTTGTCTTGCCTAATTACATCATTGCCATCAAGTGAAGTCGCAAAGCCTCGAATATTGTCTGGCAAGCCGATATATCGGTCGCCATCTGGGGAACACCGAAAGAGGGGGGAGGGGGGAGCATACCGAGCCTCTGCACGCTTCACAATCGCCGATCAACAATCGCAGGCCCTTCATGGTGATGTCGCTAAATAATTCGATGGTAAGGTCGTCACACATGTAAATCGACGGATCTACTGGAGATAACGCCGATACAGGTTTGGTGAGCTGTAAGCTGTGTCTTCAGTGATAGGAGATTGACACTGCAACTGAAGCTGACATCTTGGCAACCATGAGTCCGCATGTGACTAAACTAGAGAGGAAAATGGATGCACCCACTTTCCTCTGTAGCTTAGTATGTGTGATATATAAAAGCTCCTCAAGATACCACCAGACGGATAGTCAGATTTGGTGACGGTCTTCATAATTGACTAAGACAATACCTGAGTATCCAGAGTAGCACAACTCTGCAAACAACCTTCTTCAACATCATGTCCGGTCTTTTGTGGTTTATCACCGGAGCCTCCAATGGCTTCGGGCTCATCCTCAGTCTGCACGCCCTCAAGGCAGGCCACAGAGTGATCGGAGCGATGCGCAACAAGAATCGCGCCAGTGATGCCGTGAACGCCATCGAGAGTGCGGGTGGTCATGTCATCGAAATGGACATGACAGAGGCCCAGGGTAGCATCGTCAAGAAGATCCAAGACGTCAATGAAACCCACGGGCCGATCGATGTCCTGGTCAACAACGCTGGCTATGCCACGTTGGGGCCCATTGCCCAGTTCACGTGAGGATGGATCTTTGTTTTTCACCCCAACGCCCTGCGTCCCATTATAATTACCCTTGCTAACTATTTCCCAGCGAACAGGAGATCCAGACCCAGATCCAGACCAACTTCTACGGCCCTTTCTACGCCATCCAGGCAGTCCTCCCAGCGATGAGGGCTCGGGGGTCCGGCACGGTCGTCAACATCAGCAGTGTCGCCGGACAGGACGTATCGCCGACGGGCGGGCTGTACTCGGCCAGTAAATTCGCCCTCGAGGGGCTCAGCGAGGGGCTGGCGAAAGAAGAAGCGGAGTCGGGCATCTCGGTGCTGATCGTGGAGCCGGGGGCCTTCCGCACAAATTTCCTCAGTGCCTTCGTCAGATCCGAGAAGGGCATCGGCGAGGGCAGTGCGCTCAGCGCATCCATGGACCGATGGAGTAACAGTTCCGGTAAGCAGCCGGGCGACCCGCGCAAGGGCGCCGAGGTCATCTTCCAAGTCGTGACTGGAGAGGGCGACGCTGGGAGACTCAAAGGGGAGGTCCTCCGGCTGCCATTGGGAAAGGATGCGGTGGCTAGAATTGAAGCTAAGGCCGACCGGGTGAATCTGGACGTGGCAGCTACGAGGGATGTGGCTTGTAGCACGGACTTCTAATATCATGGAGGTTTCATACCAAGCAAGGTTGCTTTGATGATCAAAATTGAGTCGCGTCCAGGTCGAGTCGCCCGATGGAATATCGTCGTCACAGCAAAAGGACGAAGGAAGCAGGGACTTTGCGCCAGGAGACTGATGACACAAGATTTGGGGTCGATATTGTTACCAGACTATGCCATAACCATACTTACATAACTAGTTGCGAGAAAAATTGGCCCCTTGAGGAACCAGATCCCTACGCACTGCAGCAATAATCAGGAGTCTTTGGTCATCCCTTCCTACACTGTCTCATTCACTTTCAGCCTCAGTCAGAATACTATAGAACAGTTCCTGGAGGACTGCCTGGGTCTCCAGCTTATATGCATCATCGAGGGCTGCTTGGATGCTCGTGGTAAAATAGACACATTTCTCCCCCACCCCTTCAATGGGTTCATTTTTCTCAAATCACTGGAACTGTAAGCCCGGAACACGTGTGAAATACTGTCGGGATGTTGTCGTAGTGACCCCGGTGGATGGATTAGAAACATATAGTTATTGGCGTTGCTACATCATCGATGGCCTCCAGTGCAGTCGGCTCGCCGGTTTGATTCACCTGCCATTTGTGCCGCAGAGGCTTTCATCGAGTCGGTGCAGATATCGCGCATTTTCCCACTGGGATCGTAACTAAACAGTCATTCCAACACTTCAATTGTCAGATCAGCAACACTCAAAAGCTCTTTCCAAGAACACACCCAACAATTTATGAGGACAGTCGCCATCGAATTCTCATGAAATATATCCCCGTCCCGCTCAGCCCTGCGTCAATCGATCGTCACTGATATTAATTAGCTATCCTACAACTTTTTTTTTTAAAAAAAAATCGCTACACCAACCCTTTGAATACCATCATACTTGGTGGTAGCCTCTAACCCTAAGTAGACTCCCTCTGATGTTGCATCCGAACCCCTGTGCACGGGAGTGACGCCGGGGCGGGCCGCGGAACTGACCGCGGCTTTGAGGTTCATATGTGCTTGCTGGGGTAGATTGGTGGGTCGACTGCACTCCACTGGCAGAGAATGACGGCTGCTCAACACTCAAACTTCCGTCCCATCCTTTTCCTCGTTCATTCTTCTCTTTCCCACACACGTGGACTTTACGAAGTGCCCAAATCTATTCAAGGCGATCTGATATATTTTCACAATTGTTGGTCAAAACCGAACGCGCATCGCACACTTAAATTGGGCACAACAGCATTTCTTCACTGCGAAATGAATTCGTTGCATGATGGTTGGTTGAATATTTATGTTTCGAATGTAAATACAGACACTGCTAAATCCTTCTCCTTTGCCTCTCAGCACTTTCCCCCACAGTCCTACGGCACAAGGTGAACCAGGACTTCGCCCTCGTTTGCAATAGCAAAAATGACGAGACCATTGTACATCAGGGCACTCCCAGCCCTCGTGATCCCGCTGCTATTCTTGAGGTAGTAATCGACAAAACTATAATAGAGAGGCTTGTTGCCCCTGGACTGCTATAGTGATGTCCTCGGCGTCGCTGGGAGAGTGGCCGGAGACGTCGAAGACCACCGAGGAGTCGGGGTTCAGGTAAGCCACTGCGTCGATGGTGTTGGTCGTGGTCACGTCGACGTAGATTTGCTTGGTGCCTGACTTGATGAGCTCACCTTGGCGAGAGGCATATGTTAGAAAAGACGCGTCGTATTACAAGACGTGGTGGAGTTATGCAGGATATGCCGGGCACTCGAGATACTGACTTGGTAGGAATGTTGGTGGTCGAGATCACCTTGCTCACGTCAACTTGGAAACTGCCACTCTGGTGCCAGCGAGGGACAAGGGCGCTGGAGAAGATCGGCAGGGCGAGCAGTAGAGTTGCGGGAGAGAGTTGCGGGAGAGAGTTGCGGGAGAGAAATGCATCTTGATATGTAGTAAATGGATTGCGGCCAGCAAGAAAGTGACAAGCATAGGTGAGTGGGTGTAGATCCAGTCTGGGTTGTTTGCGAAGAGCTCGCTATCCTTTATACACACGCTTCCATCTTTTGCTGATATTCAGACACCCGAAATTTCTTCTCCCGTACTACTGGCACTTCGGACTTTGTCATGCTTTGAGAAGGTGGTAGCTTATAATATGGAGCAACTTGGCAAGGTACAGTGAATGCAAAGGGGCCTTTAAGGAACCCATCAATCAATTTGACTCTGATGGGTCGGCAGCGCCTGTAATGCAACGGCAGCGGGGCGTTCGGAGCTGGGAAAGGAGATCAAAAAGGGAATCGCGCGGCACGCCATCCCGCAGAGAACCACTATCGGAACATTGGTCACGCGAGGGTGCTCCCATGTCATGCAGAAAACAGGGACTGAACCTCGTATTCTGCTGTCATTCCTCGGGACACTTAAGCGCAGCGGCTTAAGGATAGATGAGGCGTGACAAATACTTATACTACATCGGCACGGCGTAACTGCTCAAGTGCTAGGAAGCCAGCTCAAGGGCCTGCCAGTACTGGCAAGATGTTAGAGATATGAGAGACGGCGGGAGCCTTTCGGAGAGTAGCCGCAGACCATAATTTAGATACCATGTGCATATGGTCTTGCATAAGCATGCTCTAGAAGAGAAAGAGTATTGTTATAAGTATAGGGCGATATATACAGAGAGGTGGGCATTGTGGTAGTCACTGGGGGGTCAGTCAATGGGAGGTCACGTGCCCTCCGTACGTTTTTAAACAGGGTGCCCTCTGGTCCTTCTGCACTCAAAACTTAGCCATCACGCCCACCTCGGATATAAACAATCGCATATTTGTTAGACCCAGTCTTTCTTGCCATAGGCATGATGGATATGCGAATGTAGAGTAGCAGAATTAGTAAGTACCTAGGTAGTCAGCAGGGCGCATGACTTGGAACAAGACGTAAACCCTGCTTATCAGTTGAAATTGTGACACGTCCCGAGGTCAGCAGTACAGTACTGCAAATAAATCAGTTAGTTTCAATATGCTGATCCCCTGCTGTTCTTCTGAGTCGACTGCGCAGGTAATAATAATGCCGCTAAGGGTGTTGTGGTATAGCAAGTTATTTAGAGCCTTACAACAGGTATTTGGTCCAGTGATGTATTCGCTCCACCACTAAGACGACCAAATTCTAATTCACAAAAGCTTGATAGTCCCATCAGCATCACGAACCTATTAAGCTGATTATGAATCATATGAACTAACTCAAACTACACTAAGTAAAATTCTTCAATCAGCATGAGAAGGCATCACAAAGGAAAGGTCTGCCGGATCATGCGATACAAATTACTAAATAAAAAGGCCGCTTACTTCGAGGTACGCAGAAACGGCCAGCTCTGGCATACGCTCATCAACTTTATCATTGCCGTCGAGCCACGTCATCATCAAATCAGTTTTAACGTCTAATTTCTCAAAGCATACCCGAACTTATCACTCTTGCTCACGCAGGAAGTTGTATTTCATACCATCAGGGCATTTTAATGCTTTGAGAGTTGGCAAGAGGAGACGACGGTCAAGCAGAGGTGCGTCTCTGGCAAGGAGTCTCGGAGGAGCTGCATGGCACAGCAGAAATAGCCGATCGAGGAAACTGCCTGAATCACTTCCGCCCTAGATTTGCAGCCATATTCAACCATATACTAGATTGAGGTCAAATAAATTTAGAGGAGCATATCAAGCCAAGGCGAAAGGACCCACTAGCGCTTGCGTAGAGTAGCATCATACGGCGTTGGTGATAGGCAAACAGGCTAGATAGAGACTGATAAGCGCGGCAGTAATGCTGACATGTTACGCATCCAATATGAAATACAAGACCATTTTAGACCTGCAGTAGGCAAGTTTATTTGCCCATTATTATCACTCAGCGTTTCATGCAAGCATTCAACGAAACGACATCAGCCATCAAGGAAGCCCTCAATACCTAGCACAAATGGGGCTCCAGCTCCGCCGACGGTTAGAGCTCCGCTCAGAGGGCGACCAGTACGGCACAGATGGGATTCGCACATCAAATAACGACCTGGATCCGGTGCCACTGGACTCGCCACAGAGGACGTGGGGATGGCCCAGCCTGCTCGGCTTTTGGATCGCAGAGGCCTTCTCCATCTCGATGTATCAGGGTGAGTATTTCAGGAAAAGCACTCACATCATGCCATGCACGGATGAATTGGGCGGGAACATAGGCCACCACCCGCTAACGGTTGTTTTCGGAAATGCAAAGTATCGTCTACATCTGTCTCAAAAGGCCTCAACCCCGGGCTTGCCATCCTGGCCGTCTTCGTCGGGCACTGTCTCGTCTGCGTGCCGGCCATGCTCGACGGCTATGTTGGCTGTGTGCTGGGCATCAACTTCCCCGTCCTGACCCGGGCGGCGTTCGGCATGCGAGGCTCCTATCTAGCCGTCTTCCTCCGCGCCGTAGTCGCAGCGATCTGGTTCGGTACGCAGTCGTTCCAGGGCGGTCAGTGCCTCGCCGTCATGATCTCAGCCATCTGGCCGCAGTTCGATGACATGCCCAACCACCTGCCCCCGTCCGCCCATGTCACAAGCGCGGAGCTCCTGTGCTTCTTCCTCTTCATCCTGGTCCAGCTGCCGTTGCTGTGGCTGCACGTCAGCACTCTGCGGTACATGTTCATGGCCAAGACGCTCATCATGCCAGTGTTTGGCCTGACGCTGTTCGTCTGGGCCCTCGTTGCAGGTAGGGAACGACACCTTCAAGTGCGGGCAAATCGAAAGGCTAAGCTGACAGCCGGCCAACAGCAAACGGATTCGGCCCAACCTTCTCAAAGCCCACTCATATTAAAGACGGCACCCCAGTCGTGGTCGTCTTCTTCCAGTGCGTCACCTCCGCCATCGGGCCCAAGGCCACCCTCGCTCTCAACATGCCCGACTTCACGCGCTACGCGGCCTCCCCCCGGCACGTGGTCTGGGCCCAGGCCGTAGGCCTCCTCGTCCTCGTGACCATGTGCGGCGTCCTCGGCGCCACCGTCTCGTCGGCGAGCGAGGTCATCTACGGCCGCGTGACCTGGAACCCACTCGAGGTCGCCCGGCTGTGGGACAACCGCGCCGCGCAGTTCTTTGCGGGGCTGTGCTGGGCCTTTGCCGTGGTCGGGACAAATATCAGTGCCAACTCGGTGAGCTTTGGGAACGACCTTAGCTTTTGGTTCCCCCGATACGTCAATAATCGGCGCGGCGCCTACGTTTGTGCCGTGCTGGGCGTGTGCGCTGTGCCGTGGTACATTCAGTATAGGTATGATGCTTGGGGTGACAACAGTTCTGTATAGTTGAGAGGCCTGTGGCTGACTATTATCGACAGCGCGGCATCTTTCTCTTCGTTCCTCGGCGGGTATTCGCTCTTTCTAGGCTCCGTTGCGGGCATTATTGTCTGCGACTACTGGATCTGTCGGGCCAGGAGCCTCAGAATCTCTTCGCTGTACGATCCAAAAGGGACCCATTATTACACGATGGGCATCAATCCCCGCGCCGTCATCGCATTCATCTTTGGCATCGTGCCGAACATGCCTGGATTGGCTGTGGCCTGCGGTGCCAAGGGGGTTCCAAAAGGAGCGGTATACCTATACAGCCTCAGCTGGCTGGTCAGCATCCTGGTTTCAGGGTCCACTTACTGGCTGTGCTGGAAAGTGTGGCCTTTTCCCGTCGACCAGAAGAACGAGGCGTATATTGAGGGGCAGGAGCCACAGGAAACCGTTCCTACCATTCAGGGAAATGACCACAAGGAGCTCTACCACCCTGGCAAGCGATGAATTGCCTCATAGGACGACTTCAAGAGCGAATCAGGTTCTCATTCCGTGGGAGAAATCAGAAGGGCAGGATTTCCCTAGACCATTTGTGCCCAAACTTGAGACACTTGAACCCAGTGAAAAATCATGTACACGCTGGTTCCGAGGTTGGGTTTGTGAGGGCAGGGTGGGTGGGTTAGCTCTAGATTCCTGGAACTTGGGTCAGAGACAAATTAGGAGGCAGTAGGGCAATGAGATAAAAGATTGGATATTTCTCTGTGTATTGCCTGGAGTTGCCGTCTTTTTAGTACTCGTTCGCATCGAGGCTCAGCTTCTGAGGATCAAGGAAAGGGGTCAAGGCGCCAGGGTGTGGCTACGGTTCGTTATAATCATGGCCTCAATTACCAAGCATCATATTTCAGCATACCAGATACAGTGCTAATTGAACTTCTAAAATATATACATCTCAGTATGACACTAGAGATATATTATCCTAGTTTGAAACTTAAAGAGGAGGTCCTCTAGTTTCTAGTAGGAAGAGATATAGTAGCAAGAATTGAAGCTAAGGCTGAAAGCGTATGGCTGGATGTAGCAGCTATGAGTGACATGACTTGTATCAACATCTTGTTATATTATGGTTGTTTCATCTAGGAACTATCAAGGGAGCTTTCTAGAGCCTGAGCTCTCGGACATTACAGGACGTATCGCTGTCTTGTCGCATGAGTATCTTGTTAGTGCTGGTGCCTCAGTCTAATGTGGGCACCTTTTTCAGGAGGAAAATCCATGAAGACCGCCTGAGATATGTTTGATTATGGAGTAATATTCCAGATGGACCAAGATCGCCATTCTGGACGGTGCATTGGAGCATGGTAGCAGCGTCACGAATCGCCCGAGGCAAGTCATCACACGAAAGCATAAACGGAGTTCATTCAATATGGAATCTTTGTCAACGCCTCAGAGCCTGTCCGCTTGTCCAGTTCTCGTGACCAATAAGGGCAATCTCACAAAATCACACAACAACGCCCCTCATCTACCCGTTCACCCCTGTCCCTCGCCGCTTCCCTCTGCTCCATCCAACTATTCCTCGCTCGTGCCTGGCGATCCTGCGTCTGGAGAAGCTCCAGGGAAGCACGTGCAGCATCGCCCCACATGCTGTCTCTCGCGTGTCCTCGCAGTGGTGAGGATGACGGGACGGAATAGCCCGGGTATTCCTCCTGCCGGAGTCGGTTTCGGCCTCGGTCAACAGAGGACTCGTCGCTGCCAGGCTGGTATCTGGTCCTCCAGCTCGCGCCAAACTCGCGCCCTGCACCAGTGCCCTCTCGTTGTGCCCACCGTGATGACTCGCCCTGCTCTTCTGGCGTCCTGGAAGAAGTGTGATGGCCGCCATGCTTGGACTTGGTGTGGTGCCTGGCCTGTTTCCGTTTGGATTTGGAAGACGACATCACATTGGAGGAGATGGTTATTGCCTTGTTGAGACTGATGAATTTGGAACTTTTGTAATGGTCGATCTTGAAACTCGAAAATGTGATGTCCCAGGCTGCAGAAGAAAGCGAGGAAAGAAGAGAGTGTAGAATACCAGCAGCCCAAGCTATGTATAGTCGCAAGAAGTATTCCGAAAATTGCCTGGAGCCAGCAATGAATGGCTAGCATAGCTACTCAGAGCCATTGTGCAGTAACGCGAAATCGCATATCAGCGAAAGAACCAAGACCGTGATACAGCGTGCAAAGTGAGAAACGCTGCGGCTTGTTGCAAATAATGACCAATTTTATATGCTTACGAAGTGACCTTGGTGAATCACAGCAAGGGACTGAAGAGATTGGGAAACATGAAGTGAGTCGGTATGCCCGTGAGTTACTAAGCATGGTTTTCGATGATTGTTGTGAATGGCTGCAGGCACATACAAACGCGGAGCGGTGACTCGAGACGCTACTTCGATTTCAGAAAATCCCGGTTGGTGTCAACTTCGTGAATGGAACTTAGAAGGAATAGTCAGGATGGTCCGGTGCTTCGCTTCGACGCGAACCACCTTCTGGATTTGATATTCGTCGACCGGGAGTGCGTTCCCGTTCTATAGGCCATCATGGATGTCCGTGGAAAAGTCGAGTACTAATCATCTTCGTCTCGGAGCTCATGGCTCTCTTTACCCTGACACACCATAAGTTTAATACTGTATCATTTTGATTCCTGAGAAGCTGAAAACATAGAAACAAAACCTGCTTCAAAACTCTGCGATGCTAAGTTTTACAGGATCCTAGGCACTCGGATCATATATAGCTGCTTTGATTCTGGCGAAAGGATCCGGTAGATACGTCAAAACCGACTAGCAATAGGCTATGCGCCGAACTTCATGGCTCATACTACCGAGAACCAAACAAATGCGGATTTGAGTGAATGTATCTACCTAATATTTGATTTCACAGCGCACTTTCATATACTTTTTGTAATCGGCATGTCTTCACGCAAAAGGACGGCATAGGCATGGCTCGTCGGAGCTTGCGCAAGGCTTGGCTATTCTCACACTGGGGCGGATTGTTCGGTTCTTGATTTGGGAAAAGATGTATATTCGGTGCCTCTTCGGAACAACTCCTTATCTGAGGGCTGAACCATCAGAGGACCTAGGCAAGTTTCTGGTAATTGCACTATGATATGCACAAAAGTATCTCACAGAAGAATAGAGGCTATCTGGAAGTACCCAAGAGAAAGAAAAAGGTCTGATCCTACAACAACTCCTCTCACCTGGGCTCAGGACTTTCTGAAGGTCTCCTTGGTTCATCACTGGCCTCGCATCTACCAGGCTTGTCATTGCGAACAAGGTGGCCATCAACGGTCCGAGGCCCCTCATTAATGTCATCCCCTACTGACATCTCCAAGCGTCCTCATCAGTGTAGTTGCCCGGTCCAACATAGACATTGCTGCTCGGGTATTTGCAGTGCTTCCGCTTGTATGCAGTCCCCGAGCCTGGCAAGCCAGTGTTGAAGGCAGTGCCACGGATGTACTCTGGGGCCTCGCCGCCCCAAGCCACAATGCGGGCCAGTACGTTGTCGTCTGGGTCTTGCTCCATCGCATTCGGTATGGACCCAAAAGCGTACATCCCCACGCTGTATGCGCCGCTGCCGAGTGCACAATGGCTCAAGCCGCTCACGCGGAAGTAGCGGTAAAAGGAGTCGAGAGAGGAGGGCGCCATGGACATTGTCTCGGCCAGCCGGTGGTAGAACAAAGTGCTGATCTCTGACGAGATGATGTAGTCCTCCATCCCGTGGAAGGTCAGGAGCTTCCCACCGCGGCTCTGGAAGGCTGACAGGTCGGCATCAAAAGTGCTGATATTGTATGGGTCTTGTGAATTAGCGACGGCGAAGTCCTCGCGAGTCACAGTCTCGGGGTCGAACTCCGGGTTATAGACGACGTATTTGAACCATTCTGAGGCGAGGAGCGACATTTCGCCCGAAAAGTATGTACTGTAGCTTGTGGTTTCGGTACCAGGTTGGAGTCGCGGGTAGAGGAGGGTAACGTCGTTACCATAAAGGGGCTCATATATAGCGCGTACTTTGGCAGCTTGAGCACCATTAAGACAATTGGTGGTATTTGCTGACTGTTCCGTGCAAATCAAACGCTCGAACTGAGGATGACAGAGATCAGTATTCTCGATGAGGCTATTTGTCACACGGTCAGTGAATGGTACCGGGTTCTTGGAAGTTGTATGAGCCATACCCGTCAACTGCGCCGTCTAAGCCGTCGCACTGGTTCATAACCTCCTCATGAATGACCTGCCATAGATGCTCGCTAACGAACTCCGGGGAGCTGGTATCAAAGCCGGCCACAGTGCTGAGCCAACCGCCGAAGTTGATGAGGTTGTTAAAGTTAATAGCTGGGGCCGCAGCAATGATACCATCGAAAATGTCTGGGAAAGAATGTGCCAGCTTGAATCCTTGTCTGCCTCCGCCGGAGCAGCCCATGTAGTAAGACTTGGAAACACTATCCCCGTAAAAGGCGCCAGCTATCTCCTTCCCAACGACCCCTCCGGTGTAGATCGCACGGTAGACGTAGTCTTCCAGCACATCGGGCTGCTGGTACATGGGGGCTGCAGATGAGCCATTGTGGCCATTGTTGCCGCTGACTGTTGCAAAGCCCGAGGAGAAGCCGTACGACAGGTCCGGGTACTGGACGCAACCAGAGAGACCACCATTGCCTCCGCTAAGGAAGCGACCAGTCCAGTTAGAAGGGAGCCAAGCCTCCAGAGTCATGCTGCTGGTAGAGGACGTGTTGACTAGCATGGCAACGCGACACACTTCGGAGCGGATGATTGGTTGCGGAGATGATCCTTGAGATTCGATGCATGATTGCGGCTGTGAGAGTCAGTCAGTAATGAGGGCGAAATCAGAATGGGCCGCTTGTGAACTTACGAAGTCGGGAATGGACAGATTGTAGCCCACGGGAAGATATTGACTAAAGTGGACTTCCACGTTGGGGATATCCGCCTCGGAAGCAAAAGCAGAGCACGACTCCTCGAAGGTACGGTTCAAAGAGTAGGCGTCAATAGCGGGCAGGAATGCCACTGCCGCTGCCGCCGCCACCGCAATGGACGGGGAACGTTGAGGAAAGAGAAGCATTGTGTTGAATGAATGGACTCGAGTGCGATAGACTGGATTCTCTCTGGCAAATTGTTTCTGGTCATGTTGGTATTTCATGTTGTTTATATGAGCGTTCTCGAATCTCCTCGTCCTCGCCCAAGCCGGAATCCATGTAAGTGTGCTCGTATTCGAGTATGGCTAACGTGGGTACCGTGCGTATCCCCTGCAATAGCGCCAGGAGGCGTGGCCCGCGGGCGTATTTGACGTCGTATGAAAGCCGGGCCCCGCCCTCTTCTCCGCAGCGACCGATTTCTTCTTCCTCTCACTCTTCGTTCCCGAGCCGCTCGTATACAGACACATACGCTCTTCCCCTCTTACCTACCTTTCGTCGTATAGCTTCCCAGCCGCCACAACTCACTCGCCATGCCAAGCCGCACGCCCATCCGAAAGCCACACAAGAAGTCGAGACTTGGATGTCAAGAGTGCAAACGCCGGCATGTCAAGGTACGTACGCAACTTGGCCCCATCCTTGCCCTCCAGCTACGCATCCTCACCTCCGTCTTCCAGTGCAATGAAGCGCGACCCACGTGCGCCCACTGTTTGAATACGTCCAAGGTCTGCGTATATCGATCTCCGCCCTCGCGCCCAACTCGGTCATCCTCTGTTCCAGCGGCACGCCGGCCGAGCCCACCTGCTGCCGCCGCCCGGACTGGCGCAAGGTCTGCGACTACTGCGCCGTCGCCGGCCTCCGTGGGCCTGAAGCCTTCAACTCCGTCAAATTTCGGAGCCTCCGTGGAGTCACCAAACACAACGGCATCAGCGTCGGCACAACATGGCGTTTTGTACCCGCCCATTAACACGCGTCATATGGAGCTGTTCAGTCATTTCATCTTCAACACAGCCCCGAGCCTTGACGAGTACAACCCCCCTGACCGAGCCCAGCTGCATGTCATGATGCCTGCTGCACTGTCCGTCCCGTATGTCATGTATCAAGTCCTGGCACTGTCTGCCCTGCACCTGAGCCACACGAATCCATCCAAAGCGGACTACCACCGCGAGGAGGCCACCGCGCTCCAAACGCAAGCGTTGGCCCTGTTCAACGAGTCCGGGGCCGAGGTCACGACCGAGACCTGTGCGCCCATGCTGATCTTCTCCAGCTTTCTCGGCCTTCACACGCTCGCGGAAGCAGTCACGACCTCGAGAACGGACGGAATCGGATTCCTGGATAGGTTCGTAATGTATTTGAACCTCCATCGAGGGGTGCGCGTCGTCACTGGCCAAGCATGGGAGCTCCTATCACAGTCCAGCGTCTCCTCTGTTCTGAGCCGTGCAGAGCAGGCTATGAACGCTGCACCGTCACAGCAGTCTCACGAGCAGGCCAGCATTGTTGCTGAGCGGCTGAACAAGTTATTGGATGATGCAGACATGGGAACGAATTCCGAACAGGCCTGCCGTGATGCTGTATCCAGGCTCCAGCTTGTTTATCAATCCGAGCTACTTTCGGGGCAGACGCCTCGAGAGGAGCAACACACAAGCGTGATTTGGTCCTGGCCTGTCATGCTGTCGGGTGTTTCCACGAAACTTCTCATGGAGAGGAGACCCGAGGCGCTCATTATTCTTTGTTATTACGCAGTTCTACTTCACCAGCGACGCCAGATGTGGCTCGTAGGGGATGCAGGCCGAGTGCTGATCGAGGAAGTGACAAGGTTCCTGGGTACGTACTGGAAAGAATACCTTGAATGGCCAAATCAAATGCTTGAGGAATCACTGTGATGGATCTGAACCGCTCTTGGGCATTGTAGTGGTCTAGTGGTCCCCAGCGTATAGGGCGTATAAGGCGTATTCGGGCTGCCGATCTCCCTGGCCATAGGAGCTATACGACGGCTTCCAATATAAATATCATACGCATGCTAGTCTGGATTAAGCTGCAAGGCGGGTCGATCCATGCACTCCCGCATAGATCTACCTCCACTGGAGCCCTGATGTCCGGCTTGGGTTTGCTCTATTAGATATAGTCATCTCGGTTCCCCCGCCGTTGGGCCGACAACAATGCGCAACACACCCAATGACCACCATGAGAATCTGCTTCTGTGTGGCTATGCGGTACTATTCAGCTGCGCTTTGCTGCCAAGTATTATCATCAATTATGTAGCAGCCTTGTTTGTCACTGAATAGGGGTTATTCAGAGGCTTTCGAGGCCACGTGAAATTGAGTGGCAGAAAATCTTCACATGGCCCGGTACTTTTCAAGGCGCAGAGTGGACAACGTTGCTAGTCCCTGGATATAAAGAGAACGGGAACGAAAGCTTCTCCAATACCGCATAGTATTCTCCAGCTCCAGTAGTTAAGGCTCCTCCATCCACCGCCGTCCACTCTTTTCACCTTGACTCTCTAACAACATGAATGCTTCGACAATTCCCGCGTCTGCCTGTGCAGCCACTGCGATTCCTTACCCGACCGTGTTCGGTGCTGAGATCCTGGGCTTTCGGCCAATCTCGTACAAAACTACTCGACAGAAGTGTCGGATCAATACTACTACAACCATCCCTCGATTTCCGTGAAAGGAATCGACTACTGCAACGTCACTGTCACCTACACCCACCCAGGCCAAAATGACACGATCAACGTTGAGACATGGCTTCCGATGAAGTCTTGGAACGGGCGACTCCAGGCTGTCGGCGGGGGCGGCTACGTGGCCGGCCAGTTCTTCTTGTCGTATACGGGGATGGCTGGGGCTCTTGCAGAGGGCTATGTTGCAACGACCACTGACAGTGGAATCGGATCAAGCTATGTTCCAGACGAGTGGTCGCTAAACAGTCCCGGAAACGTGGATTTGTATGCCCTTCAAAATCTTGCCTCAGTGTCACTGAACGATCAGGTACGTAGAAACAAGACTCCTAGCACCGACCGCCCTTGGACAAGATGTGCTAACTCAGTCCACATCTCAGTCTATCATCGCCAAGGACATTATCACCAACTTCTATGGGCAACCCGCCGAGTACTCGTACTGGAGCGGCTGCTCTCAGGGTGGTCGTCAGGGCTTCATGCTTGCCCAGCGCTACCCTGACGCGTATGATGGCATCGCCGCGGCAGCTCCGGCTTTCAACTGGGGCCAGCTCATCCCGGCAGCCTCGTGGACGCAGGTCATGATGGACATCACTGGGCAATTTCCCCCAAAGTGTGAGATAGACGCGCTCACGGAGGCCGTTGTCGCTGCCTGTGACCCTCTCGACGGTGTCACTGATGGCCTCATCAGCGACGCTGCAGCTTGTTCCTTTGATCCATTCTCCATGGTCGGCAAGGTCGTCACCTGCACCTCAACCGGTGAAGAGGTAACAATCAGCCATGCATCTGCCGACATTGCCAACCTCACTTGGACGGGACCCCGCAAGACCAACGGGGAGTTCCTCTGGTACGGTGTTGGCTACCAGGCTCGGCTGTCCGGTTCGGACGCCCCGGCCGGCACCACCTCTGATCTGGGCTACGCATCGACAACATGCAGTTCGAACGGGACATGTGTTGGAGCTCCTACCGAGCTCGGTGAGGCCTGGTTGAAGTTCTTTGTCCAGAAGGACCCCGAGTGGAACTACACCCTGATCGCATCGGTTGATGAATATGCACGTTTGTTCCACGCCTCTGTTCAACAGTTCGACTCCATCGTCGGCACTTCCGATGCCGACCTTTCTAGTTATCGTGACGCAGGAGGCAAGCTCATCACCTATCACGGCCTGGTAAGTAGCCAAACAGAACGAAACCTGGCCTCCTTTTCCCGCGCTCACCGAACTTCGAAGCGGTACCGTACTGACTCCAAATAATGCAACAGGCCGATGGACTTATCCCAACTCGGGGGACCAGCGACTACTACAAGCGAGCCATGGAGCTGGCGCCAGACGTCAAGGACTTCTTCCGCTACTTTGAAGTCCCAGGACTGGCACACTGCTCGGGCGGATCAGGAGGGCAGCCGACGGCGACATTCCAGGCCCTTGTCGACTGGGTCGAGAAAGGGGTTGCCCCGGAGACACTTCCGATTACTTTCAACGACACGGCTGGGGCGCAGTACGAAAGAATCCTATGCCCCTACCTAAAAAAGGCGCGGCTAATTTCTGACTCTCTGGATGTCACCAAACCCGAGTCTTACCAATGCTCTGCATAGGTGTTGGCAGCGCGTGGCAGTCTGATTTAAATATGCGTCATCTTTCAGTGTTCAGGCCGCAGACTTTCTTCTCGCTGGTCGCATTTGGACTTTTGATGGTCTCAAATACCTTTCTCTGTTTACTAGTCCATAGTTTGGTTGCGTACATATTCAGTAAAGTGGGCTACCTATTAACCACTAGTAGTTATTCTTGCATATAGGAGCCCGAACAATCTCTTCACGTCTTGCTAAGGCAAGAAGACCAGGGTATCAAGAAAAGGTCTTTAAACATGTCTGAAGAGGTGACAGAAGAGGGGGCGGGGGACGTTGATAAGTAATTAGTCTAGTACGCACCTACGGATGAGGATGAGTTTTAATGCGGAAAGTCAAGTAATGATTGTGCGAAACCCTTGATCAATTCGCGAGAGTCTTCCTTCTGAAATCCCGATATAAAGGACTTGCGACGCCTGGTGTGGGTTGCGCAAACTTGCAAATCCCTTGAAAACATGCAAAGACAACCAGCCGTCTCTAGTCTCGTCAACTCTTTACTGCAAACTCGTTAGCTCCGAACGAGCCTAGTCTCCTGCATCTCGTTGACTAGACCCTTGGTACAGCGTGAGGAAAGGCTTGAGATTGAAGACATTTGCGTGTCTAGGCGATTCACGATCCTCCGCGTCGCGTTCCGCACTGGCTGGTAAAATTTTGCGTGCGAAGTGGATTGCCGCTCAGTCCCTCCCTGCCATGATTGTGAGGTGACGAGTAGACGAAGCATACGAAAAGAGCACATGGATCTAGAACTACACCTCACCCAGTTGACAGCATGATACAGTTGGGCCATATGTTGGTATCTGCATGCCAGCGGCTTGAGTATGTTATCCACCCGATGCTAGCTGAATCTTTGGTCTGGACCAATCTCACTCTTCCGCCAAAGAGGGCTTGAAGAGGACCTCTTCCATCAAGTCTCGTCGAGAACCCGCCGTGACCGACAGATGCACTGGCATATCATAACTCGACAGCAGGCCAACAATATTATGCGCGACACAAGTGGCCAATCGGACCAATGCCCAAACAGTGGCCACCTTTGCGGAAAGACAGACGTTGACTGATAGTGCGCGGCCGCCATCTGGGCCTCATATTCGATTGAGATAAGCTCCACAAAAGAATCCACGACAAGCGATACGGTCAAAAGGAGCGATATGAGTCCCGGCGCGATCTTCCGGGTAGTCGGAACAAAGCGTACACAATCCTGTTTCTCTTGCGGCTCGACAATACTCCTGGACTTCGTGTAGGCCCTGGGCCTAACCTTTAAAACACCCAACGGCAGCATTACAGCACGGACAGACTGCCAGTCAGGGCGTAGCCCGCGTCTGTTTTACCGGGTTCGACCGGATCAGAGTGGGGGCTGCATGATGATGGGTGAGGCTCGTCCAACACAGACATGCAGAGCCGCGTGCATATGCGAGGCCTGTCTCCTTGCCAGCGCGGCGTTGCTTGTCGGACCAGGCTTCCGGGAAATCCTTGGCAGCATCTTTGATCGCCGCACGTCGAGTTCGCTTCAGATCGGTTTTAAAGCCTCGAATAGGCGACGGTGGGTGATATCGTGCAGGGCTGCATGCAGGAGCCCCTTATAAGGATCACATATTATTAGCCTGGACACGCAATACTACCGAGTCAAAAAGAGCTTATTTTTCTTTACTAGTGGAGTCAAAAGCGGTAGCTTCGGAGAGACCGGCCATCCCGAAATACGGCGCCGATGTCACCGGAGGCGGGCTTGACCGCTCGAGGACAATTTTGCCCGCGAATTGTCCACCGGGTTTCTCAAGCCGGAGCTGAGCTAGCGCTTGACGA
The DNA here is from genome assembly GCA_039880775.1 of Diaporthe vaccinii. NCBI lineage: Eukaryota > Fungi > Ascomycota > Sordariomycetes > Diaporthales > Diaporthaceae > Diaporthe > Diaporthe vaccinii. Next base: position 626,542 of record JBCEDN010000015.1, on the reverse strand, counting down.
AGCCAACCTTCTTGGGCGCGTTCTGTATTCACAGATGTACCGATGGGCCATTATACCGAATGCAGAACCTCGATGCTGCCGCTGATGGACCCATATACCGGATTCCGCAGCGGGAGCGAGGGTTGGCGATGCAACCCGTGCCTCTGACATATCTTGGTTAAGCGTGGAAACTTGAGGCAGAGAAGTATATCGAGCGGTTATTACGGCAGCCCGTGACAGATTGGGGATTCAACTGTGGATAGAGAATGCTGGCGACGAGCGTGTCTGGGACAAAATCTGACGCAGTCGAGCTTGGAACCCAAGCCGCAAGGTGCCAGATCCAGATCCAGCCGCATTCATTTCGTATCCGAGGATGGTGTTCTCCTTTCTTTACGGAAGGCTGCACTGAATATGATGCATCCCCTTCCGATGCGAGAGTCTCTGGGTCGGAATAACCGGCACCTCCTGCCTTCTGTCTAGTCAGACATGCGCTGCGGGCGGCCAACAACCGACAACATCTCCGATTTGCTCATATTCGCGTACGCAATGACAAAGCCAATGCCACCGTTTCACCGCGTGACACCCCGGGATGCTTTGCAGGGGGGAAACAAAGATACATAATACACCTGTCAGCATTGTCGAGGGCTTCTTGGAACTGCAGCAAAAGCTACCCTACGGCTCTTATGCCGTCCTCCCGTGGCGCCCCTGGCTGGTCAACAGTGCTCCACAAGCAAGCCGCAAGCACAGTTCACAAGCATGTGAAAATTCCTGGCACTGGTACGAACCAGCTTGACTGGGAGATTGAGTTCGCCTCGACGAACGAATGGGCGAAACAACACGATGAGAGTGGACAGTCTAGCACGATTGGCAACCCGTGATTCGACTCGTTTGGGGCGGACGCTGGCACTCCTATCTGGCCCCGGTTCTAGAACACAAGGGCCCGACGTGTGGTGCCGCGGCTCGTTTTAAGCCTCTTTCCACGTTTAGTCTTGTTTCGTGAACAGCCCTACTGACCACATGGGATCAGATACAGTGGTACGGCTAAGTTGTGGTTGATGGAAACACAAGTGTCCAACGTGTATTCAACCAAATTCTCTAAACCGCTTGATTGGGATTCGCACAGACAGTGCTTGAGGACAGGCTTTCCCAACTTATCAGGGATTGTCTTTGAGGGATGACACTGATAACAACTGACAACAGGTATGCTAGGTGGGACGGACTCACATGCTAGACTCCAGGGACAAGATGTGCAAGGTTGCATCTCGTACCCCCTTTCCGCACAACAGGCATGTCGGCGCCTGCTGGATTACAACCCACAACAGGACTGTACTGCATGATGATTCACACACCTGCATCGCGAGGAGCGCGGTGTTGACAGCGGCTCCGGGGCGGTCGGGCTTACGTCGTTGAGTTGTCGTGATCAAGCTTCCGAGGAGCCAATCCGATGAGGCTCACTGGGTCCCGAGGGGAGGAGTCTCGGGCCGCATTGCCGCACGGCAGACCCCCACTTGATATCTTAGCCCAGCGGGCGGGGGTTTTGCGCAGACACGGATGGACATTCTTGTTGGGTGGAGAGACACTGTACGGCATTTACACTTCATCGGCATTGGTATGGGAAAGGATGGTCCATGCATCTCTTAATGGCCGAATGACAAGCCCCGGCCAACTTGGACCTTTGTTGTGACCGCGATGTGCCTTGGTTGAGAGGCGCGAGAACAATCTTCCAGAACACAGACAAATGCTGCAAGCAACCTGCCTGGCTTGGAGACGGACTCGGTGCCGGAACGAGGGCAGACGGCCCTGAGGCCCTGAGCAGGCTAGCAATAGCTGCGAGCGTCGCAACAGGGAAAAGCAGCATTCAAGTATGTAACAAGTCTGGGCGTCGCACTGCTTATGTAGTCCGGTATTCTGGTACTATGATATTATGATACCTTACCGGCCAGCATTCGTGTGCATCGTCGGCGGCGGCAGGTGAGAGCCGCCGGGACTACAAACCGCCTGGTGGACAAGGATCCCCGTTCCCAGCCCTCTGTCTCTATCCGCCAGTCCCGAAAAGACCGTGGCCTGCATCCAGGAACGGCGGTTGGGTCTGCCACACCTTGCCACCTCCCAGTAGGCTCCCACCTCGCATCTGCCCAGCTGCCCCTACACCGCAGGCCAAGGATTGCTTCCCCTGCCCCTGCACTGCAACCATTGGAGAGGAAGCAGGAAATGCCCCGAGTGGCGTCCCCTTTGCATGCTCCGCGAGCTGCACAAGCTTCGAGAAGAGTTCCCTTTTGAGCTCTCGAGTTCCGCCCCCCGACACACGATATGGTCTCTTTGAGCGTCGGCCTCGGCAGCTTGAGACCGAGCTATTCAACAACCAACGCAGTTTCCAAGAGGAATTCTCGCAGCTAAAGCAGGCACTGTTGAGTGGAGCCGCTCATGCCTCTGCCGCGGATTCAATGTCAGCATCCCGCCGGGCCTATTTTGCAGACGAGAATGGCCAGTTCTTTGATATGGGACCCGGCCAAGGTCCCCATCATCCGTACTGTGACCCCGTACAATGCCACGGCTCACACGGTCCGTCCCTACCGATCTCACTATGCCCCATTGCGAGCCGTAATAGATTGAATCTCTAAAGCACCAGCAGTCAAGTGACGGAATCAAATGCACTCCAACAGCGCCCACAGGGTCCATCCCTACTCCCAGCACACACCACCCTCCGGTATCCCTCCTCCTAGCCCTCTTGGCTCAATCAATGGTGTCGATCCACATGAGCATCGGGCGGACGTGTCCTGCGGACAAACAACCACATCGCGAACATGCTTCTGCTCATTGTTATCCGTCGTATTTCATGTTGATGAACCCCAGGCTTGAGGGCCCCCCAGATACGACCTATCGGGGGTATGAAACACAGTGCCAAGGACGGATCTTTATGGCACTTGAGCTCTCACTCGATGGGTTTTCCGAATTGTAATTCATTTGGGGCGGCTAAATCTCGGCAGGGGGTGGAGGTGCCATGCTCCGGTTCTGCTGATCCGTCGCCTACGGCTTATATAGATATCAAGCCACCCCCGTGACTTGCCCCGGGTGGGTGTGTTGGTGCCAGTCTCGCAGCCAACAGAACGTCTCCAGCCTTGTTCGAGTGATAAAGCATTGGTCACTGGTCTTTGATCCTCCTTATCTCTTGGTTGCTGCTGAGAAGGCATCCACGCTCGTTCCCTGTTTCTCAACCTGGAAGCCACATTTTCGAGCATGTGTTTGGATCCTCGGTCTGACTTCAAATATTCACACTTCAGTCAAGGCACCTCGCCATTACAGTGATCCAGAAAGGTGCCAGCCAAGATGGCCATCATAGCAGAAGTTGCGAGGGACATGGCCCTAGACAGCGACGTGGATGCTGACACTTCCCCCTTGGACATGGGAAGCGCCGGAACAGTCTCCACTCCCGATACAGAGGTCACACCACCAGAGAGCCCTGTTCAACAGCATCGGAGCCATCTCTCGAGTGAGAGACTGTGGGCCAAGAAGAAGCTGTCTCAGCTCACTCAAGAAGAGAAGGTGAGTAGAGGATTGTTGCCTCGGGGAATTATCCGATGAGCATCGCTGATCTCTCTCAGGTCTCACTCCTCACCGCTGCGGACTTCTGGAGGACGAAAGCCATAACCTCGAAAGGTATCCCCGCAGCAAAGACAAGTGATGGGCCAAATGGTGCCCGCGGGGGGATCTTCGTCGGCGGCACAAAGGTGAGCTCCACCCCCAGAAAGGCCAGAATATTGAGGAAATTACGCTAAGTGATGTTCAGGCAGCTTTATTTCCCTGCGGCGTGTCACTAGCCGCAACATGGAATCAGGACTTACTGTATGAAGTCGGCCAGCACCTCGCGGACGAAGTCAAGGCGAGGTCTGCCCATATCCTGCTCGCGCCCACTGTCTGCATGCACCGCCATCCTCTGGGAGGCAGGAATTTCGAGTCCTTCTCGGAAGATCCGCTTCTCACAGGGAAGCTCGCGGGGCAGTATATCCAGGGCTTGCAGCAGAAAGGCGTTGCGGCCACTATCAAGCGTTCGTCGCGCCGGAAACTCGGGTTTCACGTGGGGAACACTGCTGACGCGTGAGGCAGACTTTGTCGGGAACGAGCAGGAGACTCACCGATTAACCATAAACTCTATCGTGCAGGAGCGGGCGTTGCGAGAGCTTTATCTCAAGCCGTTCGAGATTGCCGTGCGGGAAGCAAACCCGTGGGGTATCATGTCGTCTTACAACCTCGTAAACGGTGTTCATGCGGACATGAATACACTTACTCTGAAAGACATCTTACGAGGCGAGTGGGGATACGACGGGTAAACTTCCTTCTCCTTAGTATATCGGAATTGCATCAGACCTAACCTCGCCCATAGGACTGTGATTTCAGACTGGGGTGGCATAAACTCGACCGAGGAGTCAATCGTGGCAGGATGTGACATTGAATTCCCCTTTTCGACAAAATGGAGATTTGAAAAAGTCCTAGACGCGCTCAAAAAGGGTAAAATCTCACAGGCGGACATCGACCAAGCGGCTGAGAACGCGCTGACCCTGGTCCACCGAGTCACGGGAGGTGAGGCATATACCGAGGAGCCGGAGAGGCAAGACAACCGGCCGGAAACGCGGGCGCTGATCAGGGAGGCCGGAACCCAAGGTCTGACGCTCCTCAAGAATGAGGGCGGCATCCTCCCTATCAACCCGAAAACTGCGAAGCTGGCTGTGATCGGCCCCAACGCGAACCGCGCAATCGCTGGGGGCGGAGGAAGTGCCAGTCTGAACCCTTATTACAACACACTTCCCCTTGATAGCATCAAGAAGTCTGCGGAGCAGGAGGTGATATATGCCCAGGGCTGCCATATCAACAAGTGGCTTCCCGTGGCATCGCCATATTGCAAAACGCAGGATGGAAAGCAGGGTGTCACAATTGACTGGTTTGCAGGAGATAAGTTCAAAGGGGCACCGGTCGTGCAGCAGAGAAGGTCGAACACGGATCTCTTCCTATGGGACTCGGCGCCGCTCTCACAGGTCGGGCCGGAATGGTCGGCGATCGCGAGGACGTCATTGGTACCGACAATATCAGGGAGGCACACCATCAGTTTCATGAGCGTCGGTCCGGGGAAATTGTACCTCGACGACAAGCTCGCTCTGGACCTGTGGGACTGGACGGAGGAGGGAGAGGCTATGTTTGACGGCTCGGCGGACTACCTCGTCGAGGTGGATATGGAGGCCGGCAAGACCGTGGAGCTGAAGGTGGAGATGACGAACGAGCTGCGGCCGATCTCGAAGCAGAAGCAGTTCAACATGAAGCACAAGTACGGAGGCTGCCGAATCGGTTTCAAGCAGGAGGACAAGGTCGACTATCTCCAGGAGGCCATCGAGGCGGCGAAACAGGCGGACGTCGCTGTTCTGATTGTCGGTCTTGATGCGGAGTGGGAGTCCGAGGGATACGACAGGCAGACGATGGACCTGCCATCCGATGGCAGCCAGGACCGTCTGGTGCAGGCTGTCGTCAAGGCGAACCCGAACACTGTTGTTGTGAACCAGTCCGGGTCGCCGGTGACGATGCCGTGGGTCGACGAGGTGCCTGCGATCATCCAGGCGTGGTACCAGGGCCAAGAGGCCGGCAACGCGCTGGCGGACGTCCTGTTCGGCTTCAAGAATCCCAGTGGGAAGCTTCCGGTGAGTATCGGCCAATTCCTTGGTGTTTAAATGGAGCTGATTACTGACCACTCCTACAGTGCACCTTCCCCAAGGCACTCACGGACACTCCAGCGTACCATAACTGGCCCGGCGAGAACCTCGGCGTGGTCTACGGCGAGGGGCTGTACATCGGGTACAGGCACTACGAGCGTGCCAACATCGCGCCGCTGTTCCCCTTCGGCCACGGCCTGTCGTACACGACGTTCGAGTACGGGCGGCCCTCGCTGAGCGGCCGGGTGCTCTCCGAGGACGGGCCGGCGCTCGAGCTGCTAGTGGCGGTGGGCAACATCGGCGAGGCGGACGGTTTCGAGACGGTGCAGATCTACGTGCGCGACGAGAAGTCGAGGCTGCCGCGGCCCGAGAAGGAGCTTGTCTCGTTCGAGAAGGTCTTCCTCGAGAGGGACCAGACCAAGCACCTGCGGATCAGGATCGACAAATACGCCGTTGGTTACTATGACACGTCGCTGAGGGCGTGGATCGCTGAGGAGGGGAGGTTTGAGGTCCTCATCGGGGCTTCGTCAGCTGATATCAGGTTGGTTTTCTCTCGTGGTGTTTGTTCCTTCGCAATGGTACACCCGCTGACACCGTTTCTCCTACAGACGGAAAATGTCGTTCGAAGTCAAGGAGTCCTTCACCTGGGTCTTCTAGGAAGGTCCGTCTAAAGCCGGACCAGGTTACACTTCCCGAAATTGCCACGATTAGCTCGCGATGCTCTTCGATACATTCCCTACCGTAAGTGTTAATGGCCGGACCTCGGGATATACGCCTCAGATTCATGGAGATACAAAGGGAACAATGGCATTTTCGATGCATGTGCAGGAAGGTTCGGCAACCCGGCAAATACACCAAGACCAAGAGATCTTGGCCCTTCAATTCGAGGGCCATTGGCTCTTGGCTGTCTTATTTTTGTTTTCAATTTGGTCCACCCACTGTACATATATATATGTACCCATCTCAGGGCTGTTAGTGTGGACTGAGTAGCTGAATGTTGAGGAGGAAAAGGGCTTTGGCTGTTGACCTGGTGGCAGTCTGTGCTTGGAAGGACGACTGAGTGACGTTCTCGGTGAGATGAGCTCCCGAGACTGGGATACTCGAGGCCGGACGCAGCGGTATACACACTCGAGTACTCGTCTCGTTGGAGTGGCATTATGCAAGCAAGTCAGTGCTCAAAGCAGTCGCGATACAATCGAGCGCGTTGATTGGCAGTGGTTTCGTGTCTGCCCTCTCCGCTGTGTGCCGAGTGCCGAGTGGTCCAGATCGTGTTGCAAGACCAGGTCCGAGAAGGGCAAAGTGATTTTGCATAGGGTGCCACTCTGCTTGGCCTGGACCGGCAGGTGGTCCGTTGCCCGCTGTGACCGTGCTCGTGGCTGCCAACGAAGTATAAGAAACATGCCAATGTGACCACTGCTGGTCTGCTGACCGTCCAAATCCTCCAGTCAGTAGTAGATATTGGCTGCCTTGCAAGAAAAGCCAAGGTTGTCGTGTTGTTCATTTCGGGGAATTTCGTCAACGAACGGTTCCTCGGAGCGGGGATGGCACGCCTCAAGACACGCTGGGGTGCATATGCCACGCCTCGGAGGTTTGCCGTTTGGCTTCAATAGTGTCTCTAGCTGTACTTATGTTGTATTGCGAACGAGATTGTCTCTTATTATTCCATTTCATGGACTAGGAATGTGTAGTGCGTAATTGAAAAGGGCAATTTCGAGCCGAACGAGCTGCGGTTGATTGCCAAGATCTGCAAATGTGCCGTGGCTGCTGTGCCGTTTGGCTGTGTGCAGCGCACAGTACAGCGCTGTGAGCAAGGAGCCTCGGCTCCGAGTCGAGATCAGCTCATCTACACAGTAAATTGTTTGGCGAAGCTGAAGCTCCCGCCGCGCTACGGTAGTCTGTAGTCCGTGGCCTGTAGCTCGCCCGAAAGTCAATGAAACATGGTTTAGCCAGTTGTCTGCATGCAGCTCTCCTGCATTCCTTAGCAAACCACACGGCCATCTGCTTGTTCCTGAAACATTTTCTTGAGACCGCAGTCCTCGTTTTTTAAGTCCCCGGTCACCCCGCCACGCAGCTCATCAGAACTGCGGGTCAGGGGTCGTCATCGGGTTTGTCCTGCCGTCTGTCGCTTTTACATGGTACCATTCCTAAACCTGGGCAGGCTGGGTTCGAGGAATGGCTGTCAGACGAAGGTCACCACCACCGCCTCCATAGCACACACACGACCGGTGTTCCGACTACCTCCCGCCCGGATATCCATACCAACATCGACCTGACCTACCGCGTACCCTCTGCCTCCTATGCTAGCCGTGTCATGGCTGGCTACACCGGCAGCGGCAATGGCGGCCCTTCCTCCTCCTCGTCCGGCAACGCTTCCCACGCCCCGTCCAACCCTCGCCAGAACTATCCTCACTTCGGGGACCAGGACCAGGACCCCGTAGGCGACTTCATGCGCTTCTTCAGGCACCAGGCGCAGTCGCTGCCTCGGTTCTGGAACGCGGGCAAGAGGGCGACGCTCGCCTTCCTGCTCGAGGTGGCGCACCAGCTGCGCAGGAACCTAACATTACGTCGCATTTCCAGTTTTCCGCACCTCATGGTCATGATATGGGCCGTTGTTTTGCTTTGGGGAGAGCGATGGATATTTCACACAAAGGTCGAGAGTTGTCATTGGAGTAATTGGGAGAAATGGGTAATGAATTCCCTCCCCTACTCCTCCCGGGCACCGTATTACACAGACACAGGAAGCTGACCAACATGTATTGTCTCCGTAGCCGTCAGATGCCACTCCTCACCACCTGATCTTCGTCGCCGACCCCCAAATAATTGATCCGAAGTCTTACCCCGGGCGACCTTGGCCGATCAGTTCGTTGACTGTCACCGTCACCGATAACTACATGCGCCGGTCGTATCGCCAGCTGCAAGAGCAGCTACACCCTGACACGGTCTTCTTTCTGGGCGATCTGTTCGACGGGGGGAGGGAGTGGCGGACCTTCCACGGCGACTCCCAGGATCCCAGCTGGAATCACCGGCCGAAGGGGGAAGTAGGCTACGCGAAAAAGTGGAAGAAAAAGTACGGAGAAGACTTTTGGCTGAAGGAATATGCGAGGTTCATTGGGCTGTTCGTCAACCCTTGGGATCTAGGCGGAACTGAAGCAGGGCGAGGCCAAAGAGGGAGAAGGCTGATTGCCAGTCTACCTGGCAATCACGATCTCGGGTTTGGGTCCGAGGTCAAGGTCCCTGTGAGGAATCGCTTCGAGGCCTATTTTGGGGACGTGAACAGGGTAGACGTCATCGCGAACCACACCTTTGTGTCGATAGACGCGGTTTCGCTGAGCGCCCGCTCCTCGGACGACAGGAACCAAGGGGATTTGAGCAGCATCTACAAGCCAACAGAGGATTTTCTGAACAAGGCGCAAGTAACGAAACGGAAGGCAGTTGAGCGAGAACTACGACGGCTTCGCGGAGAGGTCGGGGAAGTGCCACAGGAACACAAGATCGAGGACGCGCTTTCGGCGGAATTCAACAATATCCTGACACTGAACCCGGGCGAGGGCAAGGCGGAACTGCCAACGATACTGCTTTCGCATGTGCCTTTATACCGGCCGCCAGGGACGCAGTGTGGACCGATGCGGGAACACTGGCCGCCAGCGAACCCGGCAGACCCAGGGGCCAGAGATGATAGGAATGCGATTTCTGTGTCCAGGGGCTACCAGTATCAGAATGTGCTGAACGAAGGCGACTCGATAGACGTGGTCAACAAGATCGGCAACATTATCCACGCGTTTTCCGGCGATGACCACGACTACTGCGAGTTGAGGCATGCCGACAACCAGGCGAATGTGAAGGAGATCACGGTCAAGAGCGTGAGTATGGCCATGGGAGTCCCCACGCCGGGTTTTGTCATGGTCAGCATGTACAACCCCATCGACGCGGAAGGGAAGCCACTCTCAGGTGACCAGGAGCACACGCTCCAGACGCATCTGTGCCTGCTGCCCAGCCAGCTGTCTACCTACGCGCGCTACGGTGGCTTCGCCTTCGTCTGCGCCGTAGCACTGACCATACGGGCGTTCTTCGTGCCCATATTGAACCTGCAACCGTTTGCGCTCGACCCGAACGCGCCAGGGAGCAAGTCCCGGTCCTCGCTGCCCATGTTCAAGGCGAAGCTGGACGACCACGACCCGGAGCAGGCTCAGTCCGGGTACTCTGGCTACCGGAATGGGTCCTCTGCGTCATCGTTCAACTCGGCAGCGCCGCACCGGTCCGCGACGCGAGATAGGAGCGCGTCCTTCACGCCCGGTGTTAGGGCGAACGGCCTCGTGGCACAGGCCCGCAACGCATCGCCGAAGCGGGCGCCGGCCGGGGGCGGGAACGCCAAGGGCCTTGCGAGGCACAGTTCCAACAGGGAGAAGAACGGGGGCCGTTGGGGCGGCTGGGGTCACGGGCCCAAGATAGAGATCGACATTGGCGAGGACGACGAGTACTACTACGACGCGGGCAAGTCACGCTGGAAGGCGACAAGCTCGAGGAGGAGGGGCAGCAGGAACACACTGGTGGTAGCGTGGAGGGAATTATGGACCACGGCGTGGAGAGTATTGTGGATGGTTGGGGGTTTCTGGCTGTGGTTGGCTTATAAGGGATGATGGGTTGGGTGGCGTTGTTGTTATTAATGGGCCTGGGAGATGTATACCCGTCTCATAATTCAGTGTATAAACCAGCTGTGACTATTATTGCATATGAGCGAAATCCACGTGTAATTGCCCCTATATCATGATCACCCGGCGGTTATTGAATCCGGCCCATGGAGTGTCGAGCTCAGCACCGCTTCGCGGCATAGTATGGGCCGTTTGGGCGGTCTAGGGAGCAAGTGGTGGACCCAAGTAGGAGACCGGTCTAAATTTAGAGGGACAACGCCGCATCCTTTACTGTTGAAAATGATATTTGGAAAAGAGAGAGAGAGGGAGAATGTATATGTTCTCAGTAAAGCAGGTCAGACAGTGGTGCCAACACGTTGAAAAAGGAAATAATATTTATTGTTGATCGCGTTGGACCACACACCTCGGGCCCCCCCACCTGTTTCCCGCTCAAACCCTTCTCTTGGGTTGCCCCTTATCTGCGGCCGATAAGCGGGCCACCAGACAGCTTGCCAAGCCTTTGAATGGGGCAAGGCTTTCAAGGTTGCCCGGATGAGGCGATCCTCCCCCTTCCAACTTCGACCTGTGACCAAACATCGGGCAAGCGGGCTAGCACTCCTCTGCCCGCATCGTGACCCGTCACCTCCTCCCGCATACCCTCTCTGGTGCTCTCGGCGAACCTCTCCCCTCCCTCGAAACGATCCTATCCCTCAGAGGCGCCATGTTGCCTGGCTCGGTGCGGCGCGTAGCCGCAGCGGCGCCACACTCGCCGATTCTGTCATCCATCGGCTCAGCTGTCCCACGAGCGGCCGTCGCCAACATCACCCTGGCCTGCAGACCTCTCCAACAGAGACGCTGCTCGTCATCGAAACCGTCGCGGGACAACGACTCAGGGGACTTGCCCGTCAACCAGTCCGTCCAGCCATCTACCGTATCCAAGACCGCCGGGGCAAAATCTTCCGGTGATAAGAGGAAACGGAAAGCAAAGGAGAGCTCGGAGGAACAACAACTCCCAAGGGTCCCCAGCACACAAAGTATACCCAACGAATGTATGTGCAGCCAAATCGCCGACCATCGCTATCCTGTGCGCTATGCTAACCTGTGCCACGCAGCCCTCGCCCTATCCTCGTTCTTCTCTCTCCACAGGCCGATCTCGGTGACACACAGCCTACCTCGAATCGTAACCGACGATGCCTTCGCAGCGATATTTACCCAGCGCGCGAAAGCAGCGAGGCACTCCGAGGTCATGTCCACCATCTCGCGCACCGTTCAAGGTCTCGAGCAGCCCATGGCAAGCCTTTCCGTCGAAAGCGACGCCAACACCACCTCCGAGACTGAGGCCGGGATCCACAAGCTCGACATGATGCAAGGAGATGGTGCCGAGCCAGCCGTCTCCGTGCAAATAAACTCCATGTCTGGCAACTTCTTGCCCTTCCGTCCTCCACCTCTACCGCAACCGCAATCCGCGACCAGCACATCCGAGGCTGCAGGGAAGGCCGGATCGGACGCTGCCCTCGCCGCGGAGGCGGACCAGCAGATGCAGACGCGGGTGTACAGGGCCGTCTTCACGATCGAGGAGTCGACGGACGCGCACGGTGACGTCAAGATCCTGGCGCACAGCCCGGAGCTCATCGAGGAGCCGCAGCAGCAGCAAGGCGCGAAGGCGGCGGCCGAGCCGCGGACGTTCCTGGAGCGCATGGCGCTGCGGCAGATGCGCTACGAGGACTCGCGCGACCAGCAGCAGCACACGAGGGACAGCAGCATGCTGGCCATCAGCGTCAAGAGGCAGCGGAAGCTCAAGATGAAGAAGAAGAAGTACAAGAAGCTGCAGAAGAGGCTCAGGCACGAGAAGAGGAAGCACGACAGGTAGAAAGAGAGAGCGCGTACGCATGTGAGCTGGCCGGGAGCTCAGGCTAGTTGGGGTGGGCATGTGATCTCGGTGTGTATGCACGTTACGGCGTCGTTTGCTGCTCTTTCTTTCTTGGTACGGGTTCGTGGGTGCTGCATTAGAGACCGTTCACGGCGATGTCATCGGCAAACTTTTAGAGAGGGCTTCTATAATCATCTCCCTCTTCCATTACAGAGTTCATACTACCACTCCACCACGATCTTGTGCTTTGCCTGCGCGTTTGTGTGACGCTGTAAGACTATTGGGCCTGTATTTGTATGCCGGTGTACCCATAGACTATACAATGATAGCTTACAGTAGCCGTAAACATTTGGGGTTGACCTTCTTCAGTCGAGACCTTCCCATGGGATAAATTACAGTAAGCTGCTGTGGAATAGCCTTCTATGTTGTGGCCTGGGATAGGAATGTCAACTATAGGGTAGTAGACGACCAAGGAATGTCTGAGACAGCTTGCACGGTAATATGTGGTACGGCATCTCAGAAACACTGTCCTTTTCGCTCACTGCATATAACTCACTCTCATGGCCAAGGGGCCCGGCACGCTTGATCGTAGCCCTGATTTTTGTTCCTTTGCGTTAGCACATTTCTGCAATTGTGCTTTTCACCGTTTCATCCATCTCAGCGCGATCGCCTTTCTCTAGTTGTGACCAGTATGCATCTTGCTGTGACTAGACGCCTGTGCGTCATGTCAGATCACTGTTGCAACGTGTCTGAGGTTCTCTCTTACGAGTACTGACAAACCAAGTCTACCCGGGGATTCTCTTCAGTCTTTCCACATGTGAAAAAAAGAATAACCTCCTCACAGGACAACGCACTGTTGGGTCAGTTTCCCTACCTAGGTATGTATGAATCACACATCCTGTGTAGCAGCAATCCCTGTGATCCTATGTGCCAAGGCACCTAGTTGTGCACGTTTTCCCCGGCCATTTATGGAGCTCTGAGGGTTTTGAGAGCTCTTACCACGACGCATTCCGAAAGTCTGTGGCAGGAAGCAGGGCTTTTGCGTAGATAGTGAAATATAGATAGTTCAAGGCACGAAGCGCTTGGGGTCTTTTCGGCAGGAGTGAGGGCTTATCTCATGTGTCACCAACCAGAGATAATTGTACAAGACTTTTTGGAAAATCTGAGCGAATGAAGCCCGCGTTCTACTAAAAGAGGAGTCTTTTCGGACCATGAGACCATGGTCTAGGTTGCCTGAAGAAATGATGGTTATGGCTGAAGTTGTATCTAATCGAGGTTGTGGTTGAAGCTGAAGGTAAGAACCCCGGCCGCCCCGGGCGACCGATCCTTGCAGGTCCCGGTGTGAGGACCCTGCCGGCCGGCCCCACATCCTGGCGCGATCCACTAAAAACTTCGAGTGCCTGCCAGAAAAAAGTTCTAGCTCTCAGTAGCTTCTGATGTTCGCAGTCGTCTACAATTTCGCCTGTCGCATTTCGGATCTCTCGAGATCTCTGGCGCACATTCGACCTCGTTCAAGATGTCGCGCAAGCAAGTGTAAGTTTCAAGACTTCCGAAAGATATGTTCTTGTCACTGATCCCAAGATTTCCTGCAGAGACTCGAGAATCCCGGCTCTCATCCGCAACGGAGTCCAGGAAAAGAAGAGGAGTTTCTTTGTGGTTGTCGGTGACCATTCCAAAGACACGATCGTCCGCCTGCATTACATACTCTCCCAAGTCGACGTCAAACAGAACAAATCGGTACTATGGGCCTACAAGAATAAGCTGCTGGACTTCACCAGCCACCGAAAGAAGCGCGAGGCAAAGATCAAGAGGGAAATCAAGCGAGGCACACGGGAAGCAAACTCCGAGGACCCCTTCGAACTTTTCGTTTCGCTCCACAATATCCGATATGTCTATTACAAGGAGACAGAGAAGGTCCTCGGTAACACATACGGCATGTGTATCCTCCAGGATTTCGAGGCCGTGACACCAAACATCCTCGCGCGAACGATCGAGACGGTCGAGGGAGGTGGTCTGGTGGTGCTGCTTCTGAAGGGAATGAACAGTCTGAAGAGCCTCTACACACTGTCCATGGACGTCCACTCGCGGTACCGAACCGAAGCCTACGACGATGTTGTCGCAAGATTCAACGAGCGATTCATATTATCACTCGGCAGCTGCGACTCGTGCCTGGTGATTGACGACGAGTTCAACGTGTTGCCTATATCAGGAGGGAAAGATGTCAAGGCGCTTCCGCCCCCGGACTTGGATCAGCCCAAGAGCGCAACCCAGGAAGAGCTGGATAATCTCAAGGAGAGTCTGCAAGATACCAAACCTGTCGGATCACTGGTAAAGCTTGCAAAGACGGTGGACCAAGCCAAGGCCCTGTTGACTTTCTGCGATGCCATCTCGGAGAAGACTCTGAGGAATACTGTCACCCTGACCGCTGCGAGAGGAAGAGGAAAATCCGCGGCAATGGGCGTGGCTGTCGCATCAGCCGTCGCATATGGCTACAGCAATATCTTCGTCACGTCACCTTCTCCTGAAAACTTGAAGACGTTCTTCGAGTTTATCTTCAAAGGATTCGATGCGTTGGGTTACGTGGACCACCTCGATTACTCTATCATTCAGGCCACCTCGCCGGAGTTGAACAAGGCCATCGTCAGAGTCAACATTCACCGCGACCACAGACAAACGATCCAATATATAAGACCACAGGATGCGCATGTGCTTGGACAAGCCGAATTGGTCGTCATAGACGAAGCTGCTGCGATCCCATTACCACTCGTGAGGAAGCTGATGGGGCCGTACCTTGTCTTCATGGCATCTACAATCAACGGTTACGAAGGAACCGGACGATCTCTATCGCTGAAGTTGATCAAGCAGCTAAGAGAGCAGTCGAGACCAGGTGCATCCGCCGGCGGGGAGGTTGAGCTTGCAGACAGGTCAACTGGCAGGGCTGCCAAGAACCAAGAGTCCTCCCACCTCGGTAGCAGGACACTGCGAGAGATCACTTTGTCGGAGCCAATCCGTTACGCGCAAGGAGATTCTGTGGAGAGGTGGCTGAACAGGCTTCTCTGCCTGGATGCGACGCTGCCAAAAGCCAAGCTCAGCCAGGGCTGCCCTGACCCAGCGCAGTGTGAACTGTTGAACGTCAATCGCGATACCCTCTTCAGCTTCCATCCCGTGCCGGAGAAGTTCCTGCAGCAGATGGTCTCACTTTACGTTTCCAGTCATTACAAGAACAGCCCTGACGACCTTCAGCTGATGAGCGACGCGCCTTCCCATGAACTGTACGTGTTGGTGCCGCCTGGGGCAACAGAAGGGAGTCGCCTGCCGGAACCACTTTGTGTCATTCAAGTGGCTCTTGAGGGTAAGATCAGCCGGCAGAGTGTAATCAACTCTCTGAGCAGGGGACGGAGACCTGATGGCGACTTGATACCATGGCTGGTCAGCCAGCAATACCAGGATGACGAGTTTGCTTCCTTGTCTGGAGCTAGAGTGGTCCGGATTGCGACGAACCCAGACTACGCCTCGATGGGATACGGCTCAAAAGCGCTGCAACTTCTGACCGACTACTATGAGGGCAGATTTACAAACCTCGCAGAGGATGCGGATGTGGCAGTCGAGGAGACGATAACCAGGGTGACCGACGCAGAGCTGGCAGATGCGAATCTTCTGGACGACAACATCAAGATCAGGGACCAGAGCAAAATGCCTCCCCTGTTCTCCGTGCTCTCTCAGCGCAGGCCGGTAGAGCTCGATTACGTCGGTGTAAGCTACGGACTGACGCAGCCCCTGCACAAGTTCTGGAAACGGTGTTCATTCGCACCGGTCTATCTGAGACAAACAGCCAACTCGCTGACAGGCGAGCATACGACCGTCATGATTAGGCCCCTGGAGAGGAGCGGCGACAGGAGTTGGCTTGGCGCCTTCTCCCGTGACTTCCACCGCCGATTCATGGAGCTGCTGTCCTACCAGTTCAGGACGTTCCCCTCAGTCTTGGCTCTGAGCATTGACGAGAGCGCCAACGCTGGAGCAGCACTCGACGACGTTGAGCCCCGCCCATTAACAAAGGTAGAGCTCGATGAGCGCTTCACGCCTCACGATCTGAAGCGTCTGGAGTCATACGCGAACAACATGCTGGATTACCATGTCATCCTCGATCTCATCCCAAGAATAGCAGAGCTCTACTTCCAGGGGCGTATCAAGAATGCAGTCAAATTGTCGGGTATCCAGCAGTCGATCCTGCTCTCTGTCGGTCTTCAGCGCAAGGACATGGACGCCGTAGCGGAGGAGCACGGGAGCCTGCAATCATCGCAGTTGCTCGCCATGTTCATCAAGATCCTGCGCAAGATCACGACACACTTCAGCAGCGTTGTTTCAGGGGCGTACGACGCCGAGATGCCCCGGACAGACATTGGCGTCAGCCGCGAAAACGCAACTGGCGTGCATGACGACGAGATAGTCGACAGCAAGTTCCAACCTTTGGAGAAGGCTCTTCAGGAGGAGCTTGACGAGGAAGGAGACGAGGCCTTGAAGGAGGTGAGGAAAAAGCAGAGAGAGCTAATTGACTCTCTGCCTCTTGATCAGTAAGTGCACTGAACAGCCCCCAAGTATGTCGTAGAGGATATATTTTAACCATTACGCGCTAGATACCAAATCGAGGGCAACGAAGAAGTGTGGAAAGACGCCGAGGAGCAGGTCAAGAAGGGCAAGGGAAGCAATGTGGTTAGCGTCAAGAGCAGCAAGCATAAGAGGAAAGCTGGCCAGACCGCGGAGGAGGTCTATAATGAGGCTTTCGGTGAAAAGAAGCACAAGAAGCACAAGAAACCCAAGAAGTAATGGCGTGCGAGCCACAGTGGTCAATGTTGGGGGCTTTTTGAGATCTGCATTGAGGGTTAGTTAGGACGGCGTTTGAGGAAAGGGAAAAGACCATAAGACTATGGAAGCTAAGACTAGCCACACAGTATTACTTCTTGTACGATGTTTGTGTCCACAGCAGAGCCTCGTCCCTCGCTTCGAACAACCTCTGCAGATCCTCAGCCCTGTGGTGTGTTTCTCTGGGAAGAGAATTCCCCGCAGGCCACCCTTGTCGCCGGCGGGGGGAAGCTCTAAGCCCGGGAATTAAGCTTGTCCATTCCTGCTGGCCCTGACTGAGCTCATTTCGCCTAGCCAAGCTTTGTCGCTTGGCCTCTCGGGGTGATAGCGCGACCTTCGGGCAGCCACTAACACGAGCTTTGCCAGTGCGCGCAAGGAAAGGAAGGAGGAATGACAAGGGAGGGCGATCAGTGATTAATTAGGGAGCTCCACGCTCTTTCCCTTCCCCATGGGCGAGTGTTCTCGACCTTCGCTTCGCGACTCATTGCGTTCCCTTTCTCGTCCGGATCTGCAAGACTGCTCTGTCTTGGGCTTGCTGTTGGTCTGTTGACCTGCCACTCGTTTCTGTGGGGTCAATTGGCCTTCTTGGCCATCTTTGGTTGCGACGAAGTGTGATTAACTTTCAGATCCGCAACACGATGTTGACGCGCCCCAAGCTCCTCGCCGCGGCATCGCTGCTACTCGGAGTCGCGTCCGCCCGGCCGCCACTCGTCACACCGGTACTGGACGCCCGAGCTCCAGCAGCTACAGACCCATGGGTCAGCGTCGACACGTCTGGCATGCCTGTGACGGTGACGCCCGTGGTCACCGTCGTGGACGGGGCCACGACCACGATATCGGCTGCTCCCAACGACCTGACGGCGACTGTGGTGACGAGGACGGATTATGCTGAGATCACCACCAGCACTGGCACCGCGCCTCCTGAGCCGACGGCCACGAACAAAGATGGGACAGGCTCATTCCTGGTGTGCAATAATGCCGATGGGGTCAATGCCCCGTTCTGCCAGCCGTCGCATAACAGCTCGCTCTATCCCGGCACGACGTATTATGGTAAGCGAACTTTCGAATGTTCTTCACAGAAGCGTGTGCAGGCATCTAATCATGTGAATTCCGTGTAGTTACATGGGACACCTCCGTCTTCAACTCCACCAACACCACTGTGATCCTGGAGGGCTCCTACATCAATGTCACGACCGGCGAAGTTGCGTCCCAGGCATTCTCCTCGGACAAGATCACGGCCGGTTGGTCATACTACGCTTGGGCAGTAGACAGCAAGCTGTTGCAGGGCCAGAGCGCCGTCAACATCACGCTGTTCCTCAACGCGCTCGACGCGGACCAGAACACGACCGCGAAGTCATACACGGGGCCTACGGTCCTCGTGACAAAGCCTCCGACATACCATCAGGCGCCGCCCAAGATGCCAACCGGCGCCGCGCTCTACATTGGCCTACCGACGGTCCTGGGCTTCTGTGTGATCATGATCTTCGGCGTGTGCCTCTGGAACAGGCAGGCGCGCAAGATATCTATTGGTAACATCATGTCACGCAGCAGGCAGGGCTACGGCATCGCCAAGGGCCGTGCGAGGAGATTGGGCCGCCGGGACAGGAAGGGCGACAACATCCGCCTGATGGACCATCTTCCCGAGGATCAGCACTATCGCGACGAGCCGCGGCACCAGCCCAGCAGCAGGGGCGGCGGCGACGATGGCTGGGGCCAGCAGCACGTCTATCGCCGCCAGGAGAACAATAGCGACTTCCTCGGTCACGCCAGGCGCGATAGTGATGCATTGGGCAGCCTGGCCGGGACGCCGACGAGTGCGAATTTCCCTGTGACGCAGCCGTCGCATGGAGGGAATGCGTTTAGGGAGGAGCTGGAGAGGCAGCAACGAGAGAGGTCTTAGGATAGGAGGCCTTGGGATTGTTACGTGCTATATATGAGGCACTAGATGCAAACCCGCCTGGTTTGGGCTGGAAGTGGAAAAGTAAAACACAAAAACACGCCACACTCGTGCACTTAATAAGTGTTCCTGACTATTGTCCAAATGCAATAAGCTTAATCAGAGGCAAATTTGCCCGGCCACGTAGGCCGCAGGCCAAAAGCCGACCACCACAAGTATGCAGCAGACTTGATCAACAGTTTCAAAGATCATCTTGGCTAAGTCTCCAAAAGGTACATGTGTTTACACCCCTTCCCTCAACTCCTGCAGAGCTCTAGCCCGGACCACTGCCTCGAGAAAGGGTATGCCTAGCTTACCTAGGTAAGCACCGGCTAAATAGATATCTCAAAAGGTTGGGAGGTGTTCTGACTATATGGTGTGAAGTCTTTCCTCGTTTGTTAAAAGGTGAACTCCATCCCCCTAGTCTCCCACCCTTGCTAACCACCCCACCTCTCTTACATTCTTTCTACACTTCTGTTTTGCATATTCACTAGCATCGTCAGAAGGCGATTCATATCGAGAAGATGGATGCCATTTACTCGCATGCTCTCCTGAGCATAATAGCTCATGCCGGGGTTGCCGCAACCTCACCACTTCCCAGGCTGAAAATGAGGACCAGACTCAAGTTACCAACAAAGCATATCGAAAATATTGTCATGTCTGTTTTACCTCCAAACCTCTGGGGTTCCGAAGCGCCACATGCAACGCGTAGCTGGACTCTAGAGGAACAACTCATATCAAAACAATGCTTGTACTTCGACTGGCACAGGAGTTGGTTTCAATGTGACGAGGGCTTATTCGTAGAAATAGGCCCCAGATCCATCACAAAGGAGTGCCCCTATGCCCTTGTGGAGGCTCCCATATCCCTCAACGTTCGTTATCTTCGATCTTCCATGAGAACTGCTACGCACTACCGTCACCTCGACCAAATTTAGAACGTGTACTCCACTGTTATTGAGAGGTTTCGCACTCGCAAACTCACGTTCAGCCATACATTTCTGAACCCACAGTGCCTGTCGGGCAGGGCGATCGAGAGTGTGAGTAGACGACGTGGTGTCTCGGTGCGATCCCAGTCCTTCATGGCATGGAACAGCTCGGAAATGTTGCCCTTGAGGATGCTTTGGTTTCGAATCAGGTCATCAGGAGCACCTTGGGAGCGAAGACGGAGGCTCAAGGTGACCGTGTTCAAGAGGTGTTGACGCTTGCCGCAAATCTTTCCAAACTCCTTTACCTCCCCCTTTCTGATCCTGATGCCGCGAAAAAGGACTCGCTCAATCACGCTAATCCATTCACGATGGATGCGTGTGAAAGGTGCAAGACGGTTATGGTACTTGTTGGGCGTATCCATGAACATCTTGATGAACTCCTCAATGATTTGAAGACGCAACTCCAGAGGAAACTTGGTGTACTGCGGGAATACCATGACTGACTCGGAGGTTGGCGGGTCGGAGCCGCCGCCGTCGTTCTCGCTCGGCATGGTGTCTCGCACAGAGCACGTCGGTAGAAGATACTAGTAGTATGCGGTGGTGTGGTCGATGTCTGGTTTGGGTAGTCGAGAGACGGTAGGAGACCAGGACGTCTGGATTTGTTGATGTCTCAGGATGGAAGAGTGGATGCGATCTGGTCTGAATTGAGGGTTTAAGTAGGGTGGAAGGAAGTCGTTTACAATGGACTGCAGACGGTATTCTGTGAATCAAGCAAGTTGTTCACTTATGGGTGCCAGGTCGAGGTCTGGTGAACAACATGCTACTGATACCGTTGACAGGCATCTTGAAAGTTACTTTAGAACTGAGGGAACTGGAGTGGGACAACTGCTTTCCGCATACTCTAGTGTGCACCATCATTTACGACCTAATAGTAACCTGCAAGCACGGTGGACATCTGGCCAATCTTTGATAGACAAATCGAACACTTCTAGACCACACTTTGTTACAGCCAGTCCAACGAGGGCAGCAGTACGAGAATAGGTTGCCATGGCCGCCCAGACATACGTGAATATGGCCGTTCACCAGACGAGAATCCTTCCAAAGGGGTGAAGGTTAAGGGGTGAAGGTTGACGTGAATACTAGCAAGAGTGTCACCATGGCTGCCCCAGGGTGTGTGCGCTGCTAGGTGTCACCCGCCGGCGACATACCATACTTAATTCGGCTGTCGTGGTCTCGTTCAAAGTGAATAGTGCTACCAGAACAACTAAGATTTACATTACGAGCTTTGCTCGAGTATCCGCTTCGCGGCCACGGTATCTCTCCCTAAACCTGCCATGGGACAACTTCCCATAGAATAACGTCCTATAGAGGAATCTCTCACAGTTGAAGGTGGCTATACTATGACGTTGTCACAGTTTTTGGAGTGTGGCTGTTTTACGATAATAGTGTATGTGACATGGCAGGCTTCGACAGGATCTGTGTTCTGCCGTCAACCCTAATCTCCACAACTGCCTCCCCTCCGCCGTCCGCAGTGACAGACTCTCCAGTGCTGAGTGAATACGCCTGTCCCGGCATCAACCTCTCAAAGTCCAGGTTGAAAACCCCAGGCTCCTTGCCGTTGTAAAAGACTAGGTCAAGCTGCTTTCCATGCTCACTGTATGTCTTGGAAATGAGGACATCAGGAAACGGGCATTCTTCCAGAAGCGGACCCTAGAGTGCCGGGCCGTTGAGTGTAGCATTTGCCAGGTCTCCTAGGCGCGCCATCAGCATGATAGCTTGGAGCGATGGTGACAGCCTCACGTTCCGTACCGCGCCAGTTGACGTCTTCTCCACCGGGAAGAACCTGGTGTCGAGCTTCTCAAGGGCTCGTTGCGAACCTTCTCGTCCCCGAAACTCGCCAGCCGCGCCTGCGAGGAATGCGCGGACTAGGCCCTCTCCCAATCGATAGTCACAAAGGTCCATGAGGTCCGCGCCCTTGAGGCTGAGCAACTCAAGCTCTGCCTATTCGTTGTAGGCAATGTTCCCCTTGCGAATCATCGCCCAGTTCCGGTGGGCTATGTGCGGAAGATAGGCTGTGAGCAGCATTGTGATGATGCAGTCTGGAAGGACTCCGCAGAAATTCGGAATCTGTGCGGAGCAAGCGGAATAGGTCAGCCATTATGTCTCGCCGCATCGGTACGGCAAGGGCGTGCTGACTGTTGGGCCAGTGAACTCGGTGCGCAAGGGCAAGATGCGGCCATCGCACTGGCAAGATATCCCGTAACCATCTGTCACTTATCAGTATGGCTCTAATATTTAGGAGTGGGGCGGGCTGTCTGCACTTACAATATTATCCTTCTTAATTGGATTCCAGTCGCTGAAATTGAGCTCTCCGAAGATGGACTCCCACTTCCAGTACCTAGATAATGCGTCAGAAATCTATATAGAAGGCCCAAACCATCCAGTGACTTGACTGACTCCATGACTCTCTTCTGGACAATTCTGCGAGGCTTTTTAGAGATGCCCCTGGAGTCCAGGCACGTAGTGGCATTGGTAGGGGCTCAGTGCATCCACAGCACCATACAACTGAGACCGAATGACAGACTCCCGAAATTGATCGATGATTTCGTGATAGCTGAATTCGTCCTTCGGAGAGAGACCGCGCTCGAGGATCCACTGGTTATCGCCCAGTGTCTCGAGGTCCACCTAGCGCGACCCGGGCGCAGGCGCGGGCACAGCCTCAGACATCTGCTCCACGACACCCGGGATCAGGTACTTGTCGCGCTCCTGCGCCTTTGTGACCCTCGCGGCCCGGCCCGCTGTGGGGGTGCCCTCGCCGCCCTCAAGGCCCTCGACAAGGGTCTGGGGGTTTTCCCCCAGTAGTTCGCTTTCGGTACGTACCTTTTGTTTTCTTTACGTGGCTCCCAAGCACACAGCACACACACAGCACAGTAGATAGGCCTGAGAAGCATTCTCGAGTGAGCTTGTGGAGGCGCCGTCTCCCAGCGTTCCATCTGGGTGCGGTCCAGAACGCATGGTCGGGCACCTTTTCGCGGTGTTCTGGATAAGTAGGACTTTCAACGTGATTTTCCGAAACTAAGACCCGACCGCTCCTTCATTTCTTCCTTGTTCGCCATGTGATGTCGTGGGGTCCGGGATGGGGCGTGATTGTTTGGTTGTCAGCTTGGCATCTTGGCCATGAGTTTGGCATCTCGCTATGTAAACTAGACTCAGAGTGCTCATCAAAGCTTCTTTCCATGCCGCAATCGTCCACTTCCTGTGATACACTTTGGTGCTCTTGGCATGCTCGTAGACATCTCGTGTGAGTGGTTTGGTCCACGACGCCCATTTTAGATGTCTCTCCAGATATTTCTGAGGCAGCTCAGATGTCTTTGAATGTGCTACCTGTTTCGCTTCAGGAAACATGCATCACTTACTCCGAGGGCTTTCAAAGTCTTTCTAGTTCGCCACATACTATGTCTACATCTGAACACCTAGCCGCTGATCTGCACGCGTAGCCAGGATGAGCGGGACGTCCATGGCCGTGTTCTCCAGGCCCATATTTGACATGACACAAGAAAGAGGACCAATATTCCACAGGCCATCTCTTTTCGTGGGACACCAGACGAAAGGCCGAGTGTATGAGTCAGCGGTACACGTACTGCTGCAGGTCCCGGGCACTCCTTATACTGTCCGCCATGGATCCTTAATTCGGATATCGGGTGTGCGTACCCTGAACTTGTGCGATTTGGGATATTGGCTAAGTGGATGGAAAGGGTCAGTTGGAGTCTCTTGAACCCCTAAGGTACACGCTATCTCAACCACCGTGACCGGTCCTGTCTAGCTCGCGCCGGCGCCATAGCAGGTAAACTGAATTTGTATGCAATGTACCTAGTGTACCCGTAGTGCAATGCCATCACAGTCATAAAAAGCCACTGTGCCCTCCGGAAATAAAAAAAGAATGACCGCTTTTACCATCTTCCTTCTCACAAACTTCTCACCGGCGACATCGATCATATCCACTTTCTTTCTCCACATGGATTCAGCAACACCACCATGGGCTCTTTGGCCCCAGTCGGTACGACTCCGGATCCTCCACTCCTTACTCACGGACGGCTGCAGCGTCGCCAAGCTGGCAACAGTATCGCGAGAGTGGCAAGAGGCTATTGAGCAGCATAATTTCGCCAGAATCAAAGTCACCTTACCACGACTTGCCTCCTTTCGTTCCATGGTCCGTCGCAACAGGTCCCGGGTAAAGTATATCTGGCTTTGTGTAGAGCTCGACCACTACTCTTCCCTCGAATCCTATTCTGGTCATGATCGATTTGTATCGTCGAGAGATTTCAGCCTTTTCACGAAAGTGATTCGAGGACTCTTCAGGGAGCTCAGTCGATGGGAGCCAAGCGGTGAATTGTTGCTTGACATCAGTATCTACTCTCCCAGCGATTCAAACTACTTACTGAAGTATCTGACCTTCAAGCCCGATATATCTTTGGATGATTGTTCGAGCCTGGACGATGTGGAAGACATGGAAAAGGCCGGGCGCACTTGGAAAGAGTGGAGCGCAGCCGGCAAAGTTGATACAGCAATCAAGAACACTTCAAGATTGATCAAGCTCGAAGATCAGTCACCCGACGAGGAGGCCTTAGATCGGGAAATTGAATGGTTGGACCGATTGCCCGACGTCCCAGCAGTAACGGGTATGCTGCTACGTCAACAGACTCGCAGAAGGTGGTGTTGGGACATACTTACGGAGTTTCTTGACCATTTCCCTAATCTACAGGAGGTTTTCTATGAGCCGTGGAGGTTACCAGGCCGTGATTCGCAGGATGAGGCAGACGGAGGTAGATTATCCACCATTATTTATCTTGCACTCTGTTCTTGGACACCCAAAAACTCTCAACGATTACTGATATTTGATTTCACTCAGGCTACGACCGTATCATCGAACATCTGACTCGTCAAGGTGTGCGGAAGCTCACAATCTTTGAGAATTACAACCGACACTACTCGCGCCTTTTCCAGGAATACAAGCACGCTCGGACTTTCATGCCCGGATCCATGCACACTCGGACCTTTAAAGCTTTGAATCGGACAGCTGCTCTAGGCAGCCGCGAGCTTGAGCACTTCTCAGCCTCGTTCCTAGTCGACGCCGGTTTATTCTTCGCTTCCTGCAAACCCTCCTGGACGTGGCCTAACCTCACGTCGCTCACTCTCACCTCGCCGTGGTTGGCTCCGAACGCCCAGGCTGATCTTGTCAAGATGCTTAACTCGGCAGCAGCGGTGGCCTGTCGAATGCCAAAGCTTCAGACTGTGGAGTTGTGGAATGGGCGAAAACGACTGGCAACACTTTTTCAGTATCAGTCAAAGCCTGCTACTATTACCTGGAGAAGCACATGGGACTTCGCCCTGCTGCGTTCTGTCATCCCGGCCTGGGAAGGTGTTGCACACAAGCATGGCGCCGGAGAGCTTGTTGTCAAGACAGAGCTGCTGAAACGTGCCAACATAAAATCTCACGGTGATGCAATCCACTATTTGAGGCTTTCACATCCGGTTGTCCGGCCTATTTCGTTACAGCAGATCCGCACGGAGAACAAGGTCCACAGAATTTGGGAGAAAATGCGGACGGCGAAGGCCCGGAAGGATGTGGAGGGTGATTGGGAAGTGATCAATTGATGCCACGGGGGCATTGCAATGAGACCGCAGCAGCCAGTGAGAACTCCAGTAGCCTACTGATGCTTCTCCGGATCTGGGGTTGGACAAGCCAGAGGGCTTCAAAAAAAAAGTTTTTTCCTTCAGTTTCGATAGATGCACGATGGAAAAAAGACGGAGAAATCTCAATTCTTTCTGGTCAGCAATCTACCGCCATTCAGAAATACACGTCACCTTGATATCCCTATCACACAGATGCCAAGTGCGGTAGCGGTACTTTGACCAGGTGGACGGGGATAGCGCCGGTAAAACGCAGTTAAGCCCGCCTTGTGAAGTGCAATGACCTAAATAGTTGATCAGTAATTCACAACTGTGTTAATACAGCATCATCATACCTCACACCAGGTCTATCTCCTGGTGCCTTAACACCGGAACTCCGACATAAGCCAGGGATGGCTGGGCTGGGATTAAAGTTGGTCGGATCTCTGTGAACCTCGTGTGCCACCACTTAAACCTTACCGCTTCAGAGCAACAATCAATGGCTTACTGTCAGAGTATGATATCACGTGGGTCCCTTCGGGCCCTCTCGGCCCCACGGGTGGCGACTATATGACTATATAGGGGCTGCCGCATAGCGTATGCGCCCTTAGAGAGACTTAGACCTTAGGTTTAACTATTACTTTGACCTATGGGGCTATTTAGCCCTATTACTCTACCTTTGCACCCTTATTTCTAATAATTTAAACCTCTGCCCCTTCTAGGAGGTAGATTAATAGGGCCTCTTTCTTTTAAGCCATAAGAGAGCTATAATAATGCTATGTATATACATAATATATAAAAAGCATTATTTATGAGAACCTATTTATAAAAAAACCCTGCTATTAAGCTATAAGGATGCTATATATAAGTATTATTTATAAGAACTCATCTATAAGAAAAACCTATTTATAAAAAGAACCTATTTATAAGAAAAACTTATTTATAAAAACCTACCTAATAGTAAAGACGTTATATATATATATTATCTATAAAGACCTATTTATAAGAATATTATATATAAGCACTGCTTATAAAAAGAACTTATTTATAAGAAGAACCTATTTATAAAAAAAACCTACTTAGCTACGAAAATGTTATATATAAGTACTATTTATAAGAATTTATTTAAAAAAACTTATTTATAAGAAGAATTATCTATAAAAAGAAATTATTTATAAGAAAAACTTATTATTAAGCTATAAGAACACTATATATAAATACCATTTATAAGGAAGTATTATTTATAAAAAAGCACTATTTATAAAAAAAATATTATAATAAAACCCTAATTATTTTAAGTTAATTATTTTTAAAGTTATAAAGAGTATTATAAGAGTATTATAAGAGGGCGCTATAAGAATAATACTTTTAAGCTTTAAAAGTAATACTTTTAAGCTATATATAGAAATATTATATATAAATCTTATGGAAATACTGTATATTTAAGCATATATTACTTATAAGAGGGCGTTATAAAGGCATTATAAGATTATTAATTATTAAAAACTACTTATTAAGGAGGGGCTTAATAGATAAGAATAGTTAAAGATTATTTAAAATTAAGCTTATAAATAAAGAGCTCATTATATATTATTATAAGATGCATAATATAAAGCTAAGGCTAATAAGCTATATATATATTATAATATAATAATAAATATAAATCCTATTAAGCTTTATATATTTAACTAGCTATATCTTTAATAAAAAAGTTAATTACTTTGTATTAAATAGCATTATTATTTTAAAGAATATTTAAAAGAAATATTATATAAAAGCAATAGCTAAGTAATATAAAAATAATATAAGTATTATATTTAAAAGATTTTATATTTAATTTAATTTTATTAAGGACCTTATTAAATTAAAGATTATTTAATTATTAAGGGTATTATTAAGAGAGTTATAAAAGCTATTTATTTAAAATAAAGGTAATATAAAGATAAAGGCCTTAAAATAAAGCCTTAAAAAAAGGGGTTAAAGATACCTTAAAAGTATTATAAAAATATTATAAATAATATAAATATATTATAAAGATAATATAAAAGCGCTATAAAAAGGTTATTTATTTAAAGTATTTATTTAAAAATATTATAAGGGATTTACTTATTTAAAAAAAAGATAATATAAAAGTATTATAAAGAAGCAGCTTATTTAAAGCAAAAATAATATATAAAAATATTTATTTAAAAATATTATAAAGGATCTACTTATTTAAAAAGAAGATAATATAAAAGCATTATAAGGAAGTAGCTTATTTAAAATAAAGGTAATATATAAAAGTAGCTTATTTATAAATATTATAAGGGATTTATTTATTTAAAAAGAAGATAATATAAAAATATTATAAGGAAGCAGCTTATTTAAAGTAAAAGTAATATAAAGAAGCTGCTTATTTAAAGCGAGGGCAATATAAATATAAAGGGCTTAAAGATAAGCCCTAAAAAGGGAGGGTAGTTTATTAAAATATAATGTTATATAGGTCCCTTTAAGCCCTCTTAGCCCTATAAATAGCGATTATATAATTATATAGGGGCTGTTATGTAATATATATGCCTTTAGAGAGACTTAGACCTTAGGTTTAATTATTACTTTAGCCCATAGGGCTATTTAGCCCTATTACTTTACCTTTACACCCTTATTTCTAATATTTATATAGCGAGTCTATAATAAATACAACCTGTATTATTATTAGAATACGGAGATTTATAGTCCTTATAAGTTTATTAAAGTATAAAAGTCTGGCTTAATTATAAATATTATTTAAAAAAATAAAAAAAAATTTAAATTTATTTAAAGACTTTTATTATTTTATAATAACGATAATATTAATTTATTTATTAATTTTATTTATAACATGGCTTTATTTATTTAATTAATTATTAAAAGCTCCACCGGATTTAATATTAAGTTTATAAAGGCGCTTTTCATAATAAAAGATAAGGTTATTATAATTATATATAACACCTTTAACATTTAATATTTTTAAAATATAAAAGCAATTATTTTTAAATTAATCTTAACTTTAATTAAAGCGAATTTAATAAATTAATTAAGATAATTATTAATATTTATAAAAAGGTGGATATTATAATTAATAATATTACATATAGGAATCCCTACGAAATTAGGTTCAAATGTCTCTCGGTGGCAATTACAGCGGGTCTCTCCAGCTGTCAAATGAAGATGCTTTGATAAACAATCAAAACTTACTGTGCAGAGTAGAATTTACTTGACCCTGCGTCTCCCGGCGGGCAACTGCGCCTGAATCGGACCAGCGAAGTCGCAGCGGGTCAACTCCCGATCCGAGAAAACCCCGACGTATATCATCGGCTGCGCTGCCGAAGTGTGCCACGAGTCCTATATAAGGCGTCACAAACGTCACCTATTCTTTACCATATCCACTAACTTTTTTATTAACATAATCAATAGCCACCAGTGGGTTACACCTTGATCTAGATCCCCTCGATTGATTGTTTTGGTCAAGCAATGCGATTGCTGATCCTCAGTCCCGACAGTGTCTAACCTTGTTCCTCTTACCGTTGTCAAAGGCGCTGGCTACGAGTTCATCCCCCTTCCCCAGGGGGAGAACGCGACTGTTGCCGATTTTCACTCGTATGTTAAATTTCTTGACGGGGCCACTGTGTCATCATCTGAACTTTTGCAGAATCCGAACCAAGACCACCGATTCCCCGAGTTACTTCACATCAGGGTTCTACAAGATCACTGCTGGGCCCGCCCGACCCGCTCATTACACTTTCGAGGAGACCAAGTATGTTCTGAGTGGTCAGATTGATGTTTTGGTATGTGTCCATCTGTCCAAAAAAAATAATTACATCATCTGACTCTGTTTAACAGGATGAAGCTACTGGCTTTACTCACCATCTCGTGCCCGGAGACTTTGCTTTCTTCCATGTCGGATCGCAGGTGAAGGTATGTGACGCTTGTCTCATTTGCCATGATCGGAATACCGGATCATTCATCTCATCTTATATTGCTGAGTACCGTGGCTGTCCACTTTCGCTCCGGGAGCCGGGCACGCATAGTTTTACCATAAGCACTTACATCCACGTCCTTTCTGGTTGTCTTAACTAACAAACACTTTATAGTTCTCAACTAAGTCCAATGGTTTTGCTTTCTACGCTGTCACTCGACCTGTTAAAACTCCTCACCCCAACCTCCAAGGCCGCGAGGAAGAAGCGAAAGCCAGGTTGTAAAAGAATTGCAGGCGACAACGTGAGACAGAACATCTATCTCAGAAGTAAATCGGTAGAGAGTGTTAGCGGAGAAATCAATTTTGGTTGCTGCCGCAAGAGAGAACTGCATCAATAAGTGGCTGTATCAAATTAAGCTGGCGGTATCTATTAGAAGAGATATAGTTTGGGTGGAGGTGGGCCGAAGGGCAAATTCAGAGTAGCCCGCGGTTGACAGGCGTGAGACGGGGCAGCAGGAAATTCACGTCACCGCTGTGGCCACCCATATTCCAGGTCTAACCATTTTCATGTACTCACGTCCTGTCCGCTATCTTGGATTACGTATACTGATGAATGAAGCTTCAGGTTTTGATCTCATCAAATCCTCTTTTGTCTATGTCTTCTTAATTAGACCTCTCGCTTGAACGCTTGTTGGTGCCGTTTACCGGAAGCTCAGGTCACATGTGTGTACAAGCAGCTCTTTGGCTGACTAGTCCCCTTCTACTGCTACTTCGACCACAGATCATCAAAGAATAATGCATCTGACCACTAGGTTCCTCATCCATTCCATATGTTCGCCTCCCAACTCGTCATTCCTTAATCTATCCCCGGCTGTAATCAACGCCGTGCCAAAAACTTCGGGCTTGGTTGTTATGTTTGCGCCCTGGATACGCATTTCATGTACACTTTCCCTGAAGGGCGACCTGCTCCAACACGATCAAAAGTAAGAGGTGGGAGTTGATTTTCCGTCGCCCTCCCCTGAATGTCGCACAGAGAAATATCGTAGATAGCTAAGAATAGGACGGTCGGTACCACAATATTCAGTTTCGCAAACTACAATTCATCAGCTTATAATCTCAGTATGTTCTCAAGGGATCATTCATACTCTCTCAGCAGCTGGAAGAGTGAATCAGGTTAGTAGGGTTTGAGAACATCTGTATCAGATATTCAGGGCACTTACGACATGGATGATTTCCTGATCCCCACCCAAGAAAGGCATGAGGCGTTGCCGTACCTTCAGCCCTGGCCTTGTCGTGTCGACTTGGGTCCCATTCGTGAGGGTCTTTGTAAATCTGCGGATCCATATGGACATCCTGAGCAGCGTAGACCTAGAGTCAGAGCAAAATTAGCAAACATTCAAGCTGAGACCTAGCATTTCACATCTCTTACGTACTGCGAGGCCACCCGGAGGGATGAATGATCCAGTATCCCCGACCGGGACCTTTTTTCCACCGATATTCTTTCTCACAATTGTGCCCGACATGGTAAACCGCATAGTCTCCTTTATAGCCAGTTCAAGGAGCGGAAAATCTGTTTCCCAGTCTTCAAGCGTGAATCGGTGCAGGATATCAACAACGCTCTCATCTGACTGCAGTCTATGATCCACAATAGCCGCATCAACTTCCGCCCTCAGTTTCTCCATCCAGATTGGGCTCTGAGTCAGGTAGCATAAGTTCCACGCAGCGTTGATGCTCGTGTTAAAGACACCGGCGAGAATTCCGCCAATAATCGACTATACATCAATAGAATGTCAGATGCTACTATTTGCGTAGCGTAAGAATGACCAAGACGTACCAGGGCAATTATAGGGTCGCTGATCTTTTGTTCCATCATCAGCTGCATCGCATCTTGCTCCACTCTGCCACTTTTACGTCTCTCAGAGACAAAACCTTGAATCAACCAGTGTAATCTGGAGTATCCCCAGAGGCGCCTGAGTTTGGAGGGCGTGGGTAATAATGGAAACCAGATATCAAATAGAGAGCTCTCTTCAAGGGGTTTGTACACCTCTCTCGTCTTGACAACCAGGTCCAAGTTATTAGCAATGTCATGCGTTCCTGTCATACGGTGAGTGAGTCGATATATCAGAGTACCCATTGTGTCAACTGGGTCAATGATGCCCGCAGAACCTATTTCTTGAACACACTCGTAAGTATCGTTGATGAGATGATGTAGATTGAGTGTCATTTGGTCATCATGTGTGCACTTCTTGTAGACAAGAACAGCGGTACGAGCAGCGCTATTTGTGAGTCCATCTACGTTCAGAAAACTCCCGAACAAGACCAGAAATCTTTGAATGACTAAGCACTTGTTCGAGTCCTTGCAACCTCAAACGAAGGAACTTAGCTTACCCGGCAAGAGAGTCAAGTCCTCTGGAAGTGAGATAGGTAGCCCGTGCTGCATCGCCAGAAATTGCGATTACGTGATTTGACCCATACCAGAAGCTGAACTGACGGTTTGGGCTTTTGCCTCTTCCGAGCTGAAGGTATTCCGCTCTGGATCTCCAGAACTTTGGTGCTTTCCAGCTCAAGTATCCTTTGGCAAATTCTGGCGCATCACTGGGTGGGTTTATGCGGTAAAGAAGTGGTCTTGCAGCCATCAAGACAAGGACAGTCGCTATCGCGGCCAAAAGATTGTTGGCCTGGCCTGAAAGTGCCGTCACGCTACCCAAAATTATAGCCATACTGAGCAAATCTTGCGTTGCTTAAAGTCGAGCGATGTCTGAGTGCTAGATAACAAGGTAGAGCGAAACATCTAGGAAACGAATAAGCTGACAGCTGGGGGATGGCTAAAATAATAAGCAGAAATCGGGAAGACATGCTAGCGAGGGGAAGAGAAGACCTAACCTTAATCACTATGATTCCCAGGAAGGATTGAGCGATCAGCAAAAATGGATACATTTCTCGGAATGCGGACTCAATAGGCCAATGCACATTGGTTGAGCCCATGTTTAGTGCACGCAATATTGTTAGCTTTACCATTCCTCTTGCATGTTATGCAGCTTACGGCTGCATTATCCGCCTATCACAGTCTTACATGACGCCAAGTACGAAGCCATTCCTGCCACCAGCTGACGATGCATGGGACACTACCCTTTTTACTTGAAAAGGCACCTCGGCAATGGCTTTGTCCTACAAAGGGAATGGGCAGTTGTCTCGAGTCTCTTACACAGCAGTTCCGTCACATGAGAAACGCACTGGCACTCTCACCTGCGACTGCGCATAGTTTGCGACCCGACCGGCTAATCTGTCATCAAAACGAGATCCTACCAAGAAATTGACCAACAATAATTAGCAAAACTATATGGACTATATGTGTAATTCTGAGCCCCCTATTAAGCAGACTTAGCAATCAAGTGGGTGCCTCGAAGTAGCAGAACTATATACATATAGTCAAGCAGGCATCACCTAGCACTGAGAAGTTTACAATATCACCCATGGGACTAATGAGTTCCCTCATCTTGGCGGCTAGTCCTGAAGCTCTATACTTTTTATTCCATACAAGAATGGCTCTTATGAGCTTCAAAGAAGCTATCCACACAATATTTTATACAATTATCATTAACAAAATATATACGCCATGAAGATCACGACGCACAAGCCGAAACCTCAAATTAAATGAGCTGCTCTGTCACCGCCACTCAATATTTAGCTCCTTTGATTTTAGAGAAGTGGACGATAGATCGCGATCCAGCCTTTCACACTCAAACCTGTATAAGATTGTACTCCTAGTACAATGCTTCCGTATATCTATGTTTGTCCCGCATGGTTTCTGGCCTTATTCCTGACCTGCCAAGAGCTCTCTTGCGTTGTACATTAGGTAGGTATCAGGCTCTGGTCGTTCCCACGAGTTCCCTCCTCCTGAGCCGCTGTGCACACCGCCCACCCGCAAATCCACAGTAATCAGTATTCCTAATATTCTTTTGTTTCTGTAGTGTTTGCGACTTTTTTGCCTGCGCCTCCCTTGCAGCGGGCGTGAGCCCCTGCGGATTGGGCTTATAGTATCCGGGGACGGTTGGCTGGCGGACAGCGGTGCTGGGCAGAATGTGTCCAGGCAAGTCGGGCATTGGTCCGTCGATCACGAGCAGAGGCAATCCGGAGTCCGAGAGGTCGATCGACGGGGTGCCTGCGCTGGTGTAGTTAACGACTGGTGCGAGGCGTGGGGGCTCCGGTGGCGGGTTGGCCGACTGCCCCCCGGCGTAGCCTGTCGATCCTTGCACACAGAGTTCGGGCAAAGTCGTCGCTGCAGAGTCGGCATACTTCCAGAGGTTGGTGAAGTTGTTGAACGTCTCGGGCGTCCAGAAGATGCGGCAGTCAGCTGCCTCGAACTGCATGGCGAGGGGCACCGTCTCGCCCTCGCGGACTTGGGCGCGCAGGCTGACGCCACCACTATAGTAAAAGACCCCCGAGTTATTCAGGGACCCCAGAATGTTAACATCTTGGTTGACAGCTTCGGATACCCCGAACGCGTTCAAGACATCGATGCCGAGCGACTCGAGGTCGTAATGACGTGCGCCGCGACTACCGCTGGGTGTCTGCATAGGGCCGTAGCTTGGACGCCCGCCGACGACGACGCTTTTGACACCTGCATCATGGCGCATCATCTCCATGAACAGCGAGCAAGCGGATGAACAGAAACTGTCGGACAGCTGGATGGACACACGAAAGCATCAGCACTGGAAGCCACACGGGTCAAAGAGGAACAGGAGCCCTAAAGTAGGGCAAAGGGATTTAGGAGGTACTAAATCTTAGACATAACTTACCATGATGATGTCTTCAGCAGCGTAGGGTGCGTCCCCACCATATGGTGCCAACAACACTGCGGGGGGTTCCTCTTGGCCCAGCATGGAATACGCAAGAAGGTAGTTCGAAACGTTGAACCGTTCCGTCAGCGTGAAGTTGGCAACCGAATCGAACTTTGGACCGTACATCTCTTCCCAAGAAGTAAAGTTTTGTCCCGTGGCAGCATTCAGTTTCGTAGTGGCGATCCATTCATTCGCGGACGCGGCTTGGTATTGCCAATCCGTGTAGTTCAGGGTCCCGTCCCAGTACTCGGTGATGCTGGAGCCTAGGGCATCTGAGAGGGGATTGGCCCGCATCAAGCTGCCAGCGAAAGGCTCGATGGATGGGAAGAACTGCTTGAAGGAGCTGTAGGCCAGTACGACATCCCCGCCTGCGTTCCGCTGCAGGTCGACGAGCACCCTGCTCATCCCAGCTGCCTTGGCCTGGCTGAGAAAGCTCTGTACAGTGTCGGCGAATGCCCTGATGGCGTCTCCGTCGGCCCAGAATGTCGGAATGCTTAGCACGGCCAGAGACTCGTCGTGTAGGAAATATCCGGTGAGGAAGCCGGTATCTGTCAGATTTTCCTGCCAGACATCTGCCCGCGGGAACGCGCTACTGACACCGGACAATGACGTTGGAAAGGACTGTGCGGCGTCAGCGGTGTTGCTATCATCGGAAGCCACTGTACTGTCCGAGTCGTTATATGAGGCCGGATAGAAGCCCAGCACGAAGAAGTTGTAAAAGTCACCGCCGGTCTCCAGGGGCCCAGTGTCTCCCGGGTCGTAGTACACTGCAAGCCATTGATCCTCGAGTACTGATCCATTCTCGAACGCGTATGTGAGCGTGTCCCCTGGATAGAAAGTGGCGCCACCGTTCCAAAGGGCATAATTAAGGTCGTCGAGTACGTCCATGACGGGATTTTCGACCAGTAGATTCCAGTCTGCGTGTGCCTCTGATGTTCCGTATGAGTTAAGCGCCGCGAAACGGGTAAGATAGTCGATGGCATCATTTCCGTCGATCTGGTGGACAGCAGACGGCTCCCACGATGGGTCTGGGCTAGTCTGGTTGAGGATCAAGTCATCTGTATCCACACTGCGTTAGATTCATGAGTTCTAACTGGGCTCGTGGGGGGCTTGGGTATGCGCACCGGTAAAGTATACTTTGGGAAGCTGGGTGCCGTCGAGCGAGAGTGAAGTGAGTCCATATCGGCTTCCGAAGCTAAACGAAGACAGCAGACCACCGAAGAATCCAAGGTGTGGGTCGTTGCCAGACAGGAGGACATTCTGGAGAGCACCTTCGAATTGGTACTCGTTGGCAAATCCATTGCTGTCAACGGCAGCTTGTACATCGCCCAGAGCAGCGATCAGGTCCACAGCAGGCTGTTGGTAGCCTGACGGGGGATTCTTGAGATAGTCGAGCGTGCTTTGGAATTGGAGCGTGTCATTCCAATATTGGATGAGCTGGGTGGCGACGGCCTTGTGCAAAGGGACGGTAGTCCAGCAATTGTAAACATCGATGGCCGGCACAACTCCATCTTGTAATTGTCAGCGGGCCACAACCATTACAAGAATTCTCTTCTGGATGCCAAGGGGGGGCTCTCACTGGCATGAGCATTCCGGATAAGATCACCGCATGCATGGGAGGGCTCTGTATCAGATCGAGCAGCTACTGACCCGGGAAGATCTTGAGAAGCGACGAGACTGGAAACGACAGTGAGGAGGTTTGCCCCAAAAGCGAGCCCGAGGAGTCCCATGATGATTGCAAGCAGAGGGAATGTGTGGAATGATTCAAAGGAAACGAAACCCGGCTCAAGTGGGAGTACCTTAGAACATGATTCCCGGGAAGCTCCGTCCTCTGTATTATACACAGGCACTTGCCTTGCAGTGGCACCGAATGACTGACTAATGTTTGCTTCTGGAAACGCCCAACACCAGAGCCTCGTCACAAAAAGTGCATTTTGTTCAGCTCGGAGAGGCTGAGCATGCAGCTGGGGTGGGTAGGAATTAGATGCAAGGGCGGCCTTGGCATTAGAAGCTTCCTCTCGCATCCCTCAAGCCGCTGGGCGAGTGATCTGGAGAGAGCACATGGTAGGTCGCTTCATGCAACGTGGGAAATCAGCTTGTTTGGGTTGCATCCTCCGTGGTTGCAATCTCACTTAGCGGCACTTCACCACCAAGCAAAGCTTACTCGAGCTGGAATCTGACCAGGCATACCAGTCCTGGTGTGTAGCACAAACTGCTAGTGCTGATTTCAGCCCCCATTCTCACGCCTTGATCTTCACGGGATCATTAAGGCCTAATTTTATATCCGCTTCCTGGCCATCCGCTTTCTCCAGGCAGTCGCGTTCAACCTGAAGGTACACGGTCTTTTTTTCTTCTTCTTTTTTTCTCTGCAGATACTTTGCCCGGCTAGGAGGATTCAGCGACAACTCCAAGCACGGGGCGAGATGGCGGACCCTCTGAGTATGGCGGCATCGATTGCCGGCCTGATCTCGCTTGCCCAAGGAGCGTTCAGCGCCGCAGTTGCCATAAACTCTTATATTCATGACGTTGGTCACGAACATGAGGAGCGAGACGAGTTCTGTGAAAAGTTCAAGCGCATCATAGCCAACCTCGAGGGCCTTTATAAGAGGCTTCAGTACGTCGAGACCCAGTTTGACCCTGGGACCGCTTCCAGGTCAAAGGAAAGTACATTCCCTGGGATGGAAACTCACGGGGGTGACCGACTACTTGCCATAGCACAGTCCATTTGCGATCCTGGTGGTGATTACGAAAAGCTGGAGAAGAAATTGACGCATCTCAAATCTGGATTGGAACGCTTGGCACAGTCTAAATATGAGAGATTGGAACGCCGCCTGAAGTGGACAATGAAGAAGAAGAAGCTAGCAAAAGAACAGGAAGAAATCATCCAGCTGATCAACTGCATGAGACAAAGGGTCTCGGACGGCGACTCGCAGGTGAACTATGATACACATTTCCAAGTTCGACATTTGTCGCAGGAGAAACATGTCGACCGTACCTTCGAGATTCTTGATTGGATCTGCCCACCTAGCTTAAGCCTGCGAGACCCCCCAAATCCGGCGCCAGCGTGGACGGTGAACCCTGGCTCGAACCGATATATCGAACGCAACGGCATATACAGGCAGTGGGAGCGGGACGCTTGCTGGCAGTTGAACTGGTACGGCACCCCGGGGTGCGGGAAGGCAAGGAACTTCAGATCTCCCAATCTGTGTTTGACTTGCATGCTTACTGTGGTATTTTCAGAGCGTTCTGGCCGAGGCCGTCACCGCGAAACTGCGACAAGTCAATGACCCACTTGGGACGCCCGTCCTCTCCATATTCTTTCGTTCCAGGCAAGGAGCCCGTCAAACGCTGGGAAACGTGTTCTGTAGCCTGTTGAGACAGATCCTCAACAGCAGACGCTCCAACGGCATTATCGAAATCCCCCCCGAGATCAGAAGCCTTTGGATCGAGTCCAGGTCCACTGGAAGGCGGGGTCTGTCGGAAGATCAGGCCAAAGAACTGCTCCGAGATCAGCTAGCCTTGTTCCCAACCAAATTCCTCATCATAGATGCCATTGACGAAGCGGAAGGCTGCGAAGACAGCATCGATTATGAAATCAAACAGCTCCGGCGCCAGGGTGTTTGCATCCTGAGTACCAACCGGTGGGAACCTCGTGTCAGTTACGACGCCGCATACTGTCAAGAATGTGGAACAGGACCTCTGGACCTAGCATGGCTATGCAGGAAGTGTGTCGGCCATTTTGGCGAGAAGATATGGCTCTGTGGGGAGTGCCATAATGTCAAAGGGATTCGTTGCTCTGATCCGAGCCACGTGATGATGCCTCCGATGAGAGTCAACGTGGAGATCCAAGCATCAAGGGAAGACATCGCACTCTACGTCACCGGATTCCTCAACGACAACTTCAGTGGCGGCGACACTGGCGATGATGACGACATGTTTTCCGGCAACGTGCCATTGTTGGCAGCCCTGAAACAGAGACTGGGGCCCGATTTCTGGGACTCATTGCCAGAAAAGGTCGGCGAGGCGGCTGATGGGAACTTTCTGTTTGCCCGACTGTTCCTCGAGCGATTGAGACTGCAAAGGAACCTGGCAGGCGCGGTCTCACTCACACAGAAGCTTGCCTGCGGGGAAGTAGATGACATCGAAGGGCAATACGACGACATGATCAGATTGTGCTTGGAGAAAAACGACAAATATGGCGCCCAGGTGGTCCGGGATCACCTTGCCATCGTGGCAACTGCGCACGAGGTGCTCACGTTTGAACAGCTGTCTCACGCAACGGCTATCAGCCCCGAAGACAAAGTCTTGGATGACTTCGTTGGACGCCTCTGCAGCAAGGAAATCGTTCGACGGGACACGCACGGTCTTCTCACTATCAAGGCCGTCGGGGCTACAGACTCGTTCCCTGTTAGCTTCTTTCACCGATCACTTACGACCTACATGGAGGAACACCAGTCCAAATGGTTGCCTGAAGCGACACAAATGATGCTCGATTCATGCCTGTCATACCTGAGCCTCGATGTCTTCTCGCGTCCTTTCCAATCTCGTGACGAGCTGGAGAAGACCATACAGAAGCACCCATTCGCCTCGTACGCTGCTTGCTACTGGGGTTTCCACGCTCAAAGCGCACAGCCGACAGTGCAGAATAACCTTCGCGTGTTGAAGTTCCTGCATGATCAAGACCGTCTCGCCTGTGCGATGCAGATTGTCTCGAGGGGCCGTCCCTTCGAATACGCGTCCTGGGATGTGGCTGGTGGCATTACTGCGCTTCACTTTTGCGCCTTCTACGGCTTGGAGACCCAGTGTCAGGCCATTCTCACCTTCGACCCTGTCAGCGTATCCACCGGTGATATTTTATACAACCAAACGCCTCTGACATATGCCTCCCGCAACGGGCATGTTGAGACCGCACGTCTGCTCCTGGATGCTGGTGCAGACCCTAACCATCTCAGTAAAAAGGGCAGGTCGCCTCTGATAGAGGCTATCGAGAGCTTTGATATCGACATGCTAGATCTCATGTTGAGCCAGGCGGACATAAACGTCAATGTCAGAGCTCCCGGCCGGGAGAGCACAACCGTCTTGGTCAAAGCTGCAGCACTGGGCAACGATTCCGCAGTAGAGAAGCTGCTGGCCCGCGCCGATATTAATGTCAACAAGCCGGATGGCTGGGGGTGCACTGCGATATCAAGAGCAGTGCAGAACGTTGAGATGGGTTGCGTGTCCCTGCTGCTCCGCCATGACGCTACCGACCTTACTGTTACAGACATCCAGGGGGGTCGATCGGCTCTGGACTGGACCGCGGAAGTGAGCGTCAACTCACTGTTCACCGAAGATGAGGTAGACGGGGTGGCCAGTGAGTTGTTGGCTGATCGGCGGGGGCTGAAGCCCTCGAACGCAGCTATCGCCCTCGCTATCCGACTAGGTAGGACGAGCTTACTGGAGACTTTCGTAAAGGGTAACAGTCTGGATTGTTCGTACAAGGACGAACATGGTCGTAACTTTCTCCACTTGGCTGCTTCGACGGGTAATGACCTAGTCGTACAGCTTATCTTCCAACAACTTTCCCGTTCTCAATCCTTTGATATTGACTCCCTTGACAACTACAAAGCATCGGCCCTTCATCTCGCTTGTCGGTACCTCTCCACAGAGGCCCACGTGGCAGCAGTCGTATTCCTTCTTAACTCTGGTGCCGACTTCAACCTAGAGGATGACGATGGTCTCACCGCAGTGGCGATAGCGAGGTCCGCGTCCCCAGGGCTCTGGACCATGCATGTCAGGCCTGTCTTCACAGCAAGGAAAATCACAATCCTGGCAACGCTCGAGGGTTTGCGGCCAACGATCCTGTCAAATCTCCAGACGGGCAACCTCAGCGTGGTTGAAGCCGTTCTGAGTGGCACATCCGGCCCCCTTCATCCCGAAACAGATATGTACACCGGATACACCCTCCTCTATCGGGCAATCGAGCTCCAACCCCATGATACGAGCTTGCTGGCGCTGCTACTCCCGAGAAGCGGACACTTCCTGTCAGCAAAGTGCAACCTGGGACGTACCTGCGCGCACCTCGCCGTCCTCAAAGGATCACAAGAAGCCCTCCGCCTTCTCACCGAAGCTGGGATCGACCTGGACGCGAGGGACAGCTGGGGCGAGACAGCCCTGCAGCTGGCGCAGAGCTATTTCCGCGACGAGATGTGCGTCCATCTCATTAGCAAGGGCGCGCAGCTCCCGGCCGCCCACGAGATCCGCCCCACGCTGCTCCATGCGGCCGTGGCGTGCGGCGACGTCCGGGCAGCCGGGCGCCTCATGGCGGCAGGGGTCGACACGGGCCACCGCGACGCCGAGTCCGGGATGACCGCGCTGCAGCTGGCGGAGGAGCTTCTCCGGCAGGCGCGGCAGGACGTCATCGACGGCTTGATCGGCCGGTGGGACCCTGCGGACATGGTCAGCGAAGGGGTGTTCGAAGCGAGGATAGCAGAGTCGCCCGAGGTCGTCCGGCGAAGAAAGGTTAGGGACTTTTTCAGGGATGCACAAAAAACCGATGCCGGGCTCCGGGCCCTCGGAGACCACCCTTGGCCTCGGGAGGATTTCGAAAAGGCCTTGGTTGCTTTGCAGAGAATGGATCCAAAGAGGGTGTTGACGCCCGCGGACTGGCTAAAGAATCCGGTCCACGGCGGTCAATCAATACAACACGAAATGGTGCCTGTGTTACCGAAAAAGAGGTTGTTACCAGCCTCGCACAAGGCTGAGGCTGAGACAGTACTTCATGAGTCTGGCAACTCTCGTCTTGAATCTGCCTCGGCGGCTGTTTCTGTTCTCAATTTGAAGGACACCGTGACGGCTCATGCTGCGTGGAACATGCGGATCGTGGGGCTTCTGCTTGCCGTAATTGTTGGGTGGCTCCTTGGTCGGTAGCAGACAGAATGCCTACCTGATTTATCGAGCACATATATATACGATCTATAAATTCCAATGGTGAGTCTGGCAGGAGTGCTTAAAGTAAGCAGGACAATGATAATTTGTTAGCGACGCTACACGGACTCCTCCGGAACAAATTCATGGTCATGCATTCAATTGCTGTCTGCATGCACCCCAGATGGCTGAGAATTTGATTGTTTCGTCTGTGGGATACAGTTGAAATGATGTATCTTTTTCGACAACCTTCTTAAATGTGCTGCCCGACGTCGACGTTCAACTCTGGAGCACTCAAGAATGTCAATAGTCA
This sequence comes from Diaporthe vaccinii, assembly GCA_039880775.1. NCBI lineage: Eukaryota > Fungi > Ascomycota > Sordariomycetes > Diaporthales > Diaporthaceae > Diaporthe > Diaporthe vaccinii. Next base: position 584,983 of record JBCEDN010000015.1, on the reverse strand, counting down.
AGGTCAAGCCAATCTCTCAACTCCAAGGACTTCGGCTTCATGAGCCCCTTTTGTTAAGTACTATCAATTCTGGACCCAGACCGTCAGCTCTATTGAGCGTCTTCGCAGCAGACACCTAGATTGGCGAAATTTCTGGTTCGTTGTTATACCCACGGAACGAGAAACGTTAAGCAGGTATTCTGACTTTTTTCATCTGGGCATGGCTAGAGATTCTCCAGATAATTTCTAGCCCACCCAACGCCAAAATATGCCTGACAAAATTCAGCTACGGTGCCTATGCAGAGCGTTGTGCTTATTGACTACAACCACGCTGCGGTCAAGGTCGCATCTCCTGAACAAGGCTTCTCGCAGCCAGCGCTGCCTGAGAACTCTATCTGCATATTATGTGTGCCTAATTTTTCAATTTTATTTTTGGAAGACTTCAGGTGCTGGGCTTGCCAGTGGGAGGATGATGAGCCTCACAGGAAGTGGCTCCTTTGGAAATTCAACGAAGACGGCCAGAGACGAGCACCATAGTTGCAGGCGACATAATACCTATTGAGGTAACTCGACCGCATCAGACTATCAGCCCTAAGCCAGTTATCTTGGTGTTATTCTACCAATACCTCTTTAATTCTCGAAAATGGATATTCACATCCGCAAAAGCGAAGGGTACTACACCCATACTTCGCCAACACTAACCCAACACCCACGCCCAACACCCATTACCGATTCGCACACCCAATTCACACACTCATCACCTATAAACCTAGTTTATACAAGTATTAGGTATATAGGTGTATAGGTGTGTGGGTGTGTGGGTGTTGGGCGTGCCACCGTGTATGGGTGTGCACATAGGCTTGGGTGATATGCTTTGTAGCATGAGTGGTACATGGGCGTTCTTTCTGTTTCGACGGGTGCGAATATCTGTTCTCTAAGTCTAATCGAGTACCACACTTTCAATAGCGTATATAGAAGGATATGAAGAGCCTATCACAACTAGAATTCATACTGTATTAAATGAAGGGTTTTCTTTTCTTCATAACTGAATGCTTTTAGCTAAACTGAACATTGTGCAACTATTTATCCCTTGATAGACCGACCCACAGTCTGCTACAATAACCAGCTTAATCCCTGTCAACCCCGAGCACCCTGGCGCTCCATGGCTCCCCACCCCCTACAGACACGCGACCGCGTTCGAGCCATTTTCTGATGTCATTTTTTATTTACTCTGGTCCGTCTTCGCCCTCGAAGAACTGACCTCCTCCTACCTAACCGTAAAGTCTTCCACAGCCACGATGCCTGTACGTAGCTTGGATTCTACACCTGCAAACATCGTATTAACAAGCTAGTAGCTACGCCGGCGAACCGCGTTGTCATCGCGGCCACCCCCTGGTCCCGGTCGAAATGAGGAGCCTGCCACTTCATTCTCGAAATCTAGAGCTGTATGACCATGATCCGCCTGTCCTGGTTCCCCCTTGAGCACACCTGACACGTAGCAGCCTCCAGGCTCGGCCCTCACCAACGCGCAGCTCATCGACATCTTTGCAGCGGCGCTCAACCTGACACCAGACCGGAAGAAATCCTTGGCTGGGAAGATTTGTTTCTTCGACTCCACTGATGAGGACGGGAATGGTGGGATGTGGTCCCCCAAGGATGACCACGTTAGCGGTGGCCGTCTGGGGCGTAATCATACCCTGCCTGATGTGCCCAACCACTTTGTCCGGGATTGGCTGCTGGAGGTGATCGATGAGAAAGAGAACGAAGAGAACGAAGCCGCCGCACTCGGCGAAGACCAGAGGCAGACAGCACGGAGGGCCCTTTTCCCATACCTGACAGCCGATCAGTTGAGCGAGTACAGCCAGGTTCTCGCCAAGAAGAGAGAGGACGACGCACGCGCCTACAGAGCCAAGAATGGCATACCTGAAGATGACGCCACGCCAGAACAGATCCACAAATGCAATCTCAAGCGAATCATGCTGAACTACGGATTTGAGCACGAGAGGCAGGCCGAGGCTGTCCTGAAACTGCACGAGGCCGTGACAACTGTCGATACCACCATTGACCTGACGCACCGTGTGCGACCTGGCGCTGTCCGCAACTACGAAAAGTTCCCACCCCTCAGGCGTTCCGTACTTTTCCCTGGCGCACTTCGAGAGGGCTCCTCCGGCTTCGGGCCGAGGCCGAGTTGCCCCCACCTGTGCAGATAGACTGGGACTGCGATCAAATTCGTTTGATGATCCGGCGCTTCTGCCGCTGGGAGGAGAACCTGCCCCTCCTCCGCTACGGTGGAGACGGCGAGTTCGAGCTTGACGACTTCCAGGCGGCACTGGGGATCACGCGCCAAACCCTGACTGCATTTCTGAAGAAGAAGGGCCCGGAGAATGGAGACAAGTCCCAGGCGTACGAGCTGGCTTGGGAGTTCTTCAAGCGGAGAGAGCTACTTGGCTATCCTTTGGTGAAAGGCGAGGGGATGAAAGCAGGTTTGATGAGGAAACCAGCAGCGTAGACAGTGATGACGGCGGCGATGATGAAACGACTGAGGAAGTGGACGTGTCTGGGGCCAATGGACCCAGCAGACGAGCATCAAAGCGCCCAAACGAAGAAGCAGACCCCGGCGAGGAGCAAGCGGGCCAAGGCCACAGCGATGCCGACCAGGAGAAGCGAAAGAATCAAACGCTGAGTCCCGGCCGTCGACGTCCCTCCTTGAGTTTTGCTGGGGCTTTAGGGCCTGGTCATGCAAGTATCATAGTCGCCAGCCACGGTGGTTGATCGCGACGAACGAAGTCGGTGTTTGGCGTCTAACAGAGGCTTGTGTCCTACTCTCTGAAGCGGACGGGAGTCAAGGCAATCCGCCTGCTCGCTCAGTGGCTAGCTATTCAAATTAGCAACAGACATGTCCAATACAGATTGGTCATAAAATCCCACAGCCTGGTTATAACCACTACTACACTGTGTACTTTCAGTCGGCCTGACGTTGAGCAAAGAGTACTTGACCTGGGTAAGTTTGGAGTTTTAAGTCTCCTGTTTGCCAAGGACACGGGAGTCCCGCCCGGGTAAGACGTGAGCTCGTATGATAGAAGCAAATATATGTGCTCTGCCATAAGCACCGACATAACTTTGTGCATTACTATTCTTGAGTACTCCGGGATTGAACGTTGGTGTCGGGCAGAGTAGGGAATTGGAGAATAGAATTGGAAGATTATTTTGGGCGGACTCAATGACAGCTATTTTTGCTAGGTAAGGCTTGGAACAGTGACCATCAATCTTCTGCAAACTAGTGTTGTGTCAGAGTCCATCATTTTGCCCAAAATTCTTAGTATCAGGCCGTGGCTAATCTCCAGTTCCATTCCGACTGGCGCTATTGGCAAGCCGTCAAGTTACCTGGGTATCAAGGTTGAAGCTACAGCTAGCCACACTTACACAGAATGAGCATATATATATAATTCATTCCCAGACATCTCCCAGACCGAAGATTCATCTCTGCTTCCACAAACGGAAATCATTCATAAAATTGCTCCTCAAGAGGACCTGAAAACAACGATTCGGCCTGTCGAGATCATTCGAGATCAATCACTCAGCCTATTGTTATTGCAAGACCAAGACCACAACAAAATACAACCCTGCAGGCCATTGTCACCCCAGTAAGCCTAAGCACTCAAGTATATGTACACGGAGGACGATTCTGGCAGTGACTTCGCTAGCCTTGGGACCCTGCCATTCGGATTGAAATCACAAGTTGCAACCAAGCCAAGTTCTCTTTAATTGGACCATCACCAAAACCCAACACAATCGCGTCGACTCGCCACGGATCCAAGCTCAGCGAGATGGAGAACACCAAAAATTGTTCGAAATGCTGGAAACAGAGATTTTCTGCGACACTTACACCTCTGTTCTTTCTAGCCGTCTTCTGCCTTTACTCGAAGATCTTGGAGCGATTTAACGCGCGCCCTATACTCAATACGCCTTTCTATGTGGCCTATTACCTCAACATCATCAAATTCCTTGTACATGTCCATACTGTTCTGATCCGGCCAGCCTGGTACGACGAAGACCAACCAGGGGATCACTTCCACTTCGGAGACACGCCGCCAGAGATGTCGGCGGAGGAACGCCAACAAGGACGAAGTGAGCTTGCTATACTTCGGGACACATTTCGGGCTGGACTTCGGGAACGCTTTTTCCCATTATAATCGTGCAAATGTTTGGAAAACTCATTCTCTTCCTGTTCAATGTCCATGTTCGCAGAAACCTGGTAGGCGGTCTACCCCAAAAGCCTCAGTTGCTATCACTGGAATATTTCCTGGCCGACTCTTTCTGACATGCATTCAGACCGAGTCTCCTGGAATTCTGAATCCTGGCAACACAACATACGGTGCAGAGAAAGGCAGCCTGCAGCTAGTCTTTGGAGTCTCGCAAGGAATTTGCCATGCGCTATCCTCGCTGACAATGTCCGCAGTTCCAACGCTGTATCTCCGGGCCCAGAAAAAGGTGTCAAGCCTGCTGGCCATTTTCTTCTACGAGAATTATCTGCACGTTCGATGCGTTAAGTCACCGATGACGGCTTCCTATGAAAGTGCCTCTTCGAGGTTTATCATGGAGTTGAAGTATTTGAGATGGAAATTTGGGGAATAACAGGTACCCCGGGCCTTTGTGTTCCTTTGAGACGCTATAGTTCACTACTTTTCTGAGTTACTATGATATGATACAATCCCATTTCCCTACGTCAACTGCTTCGTTACTCTAGCTTTCCCTCCTCTCTCAATTGCAAGCAGCAAACTGGCGTGGGAATGGCCTTCTCTCCTGTTGTGGCTGTTTATGAAAGCGCAACGTGGGAAATTACAGCCCGGGAGCCGCTTCATTATTGGCAACGCCAGAAAATGCTCGATCTCGTGGAAGATATTCTCGCACTTGACTGGCCACTACAGGTCGGCGCGGACACCCCAGTCCAGCCCCTCGCTGAATACAGACCAGACTGTTTCCTCGTGCCATCTGCTGTCGCCATGGTCAAGTAATCGACTGCAATCGCGAAGCTTCAAGATGGAGATAAGAATGGTCTCCACGTAGATATCGTCCGCTATCTTCAGGCTGGGTGAGGTCCAGACGTTGGGATCTTCCAAGAACTCGAAGACAGTACGATTCATGAAGTCCAGGACTGGGGCATATGTTCCGTCGAGGGAATTCTTTTGACGGTGTTCGTGTACTTGCAATTCAAGCAAACCCCCAGTTCTACTTCTGAGTCGACCGGCCGTGCCCTCGCAACGCTCCAGCCTTTCAGCTTCTGTCAGTGGCTTGAGTTGCAGACATAATAGGCAAAAGATCACCGCGAATGACTTCACATTATGCAGTCAGCTGCGCCTCGACTTCAGCCAGCCGCAGCAGTCCGGCGGATCAGAATGTCAACAGTACTGCCTACTTCACAACCTTTGATCGCAAATACCTGTAGTTACAGATGATGTTCCATTTGATAATATGGTAGTATCGCAGTCGAGAGCGTTCGCCTGGCTGCTGTTCCTGCTCACCGGCTTGGCCGTCTGCTTGCCGTTGATGAGAGGGCCACCCCTCATGAATGGATTGGCCCAGCCTCGGCTACGTGCTTCCAAACAGACATTCCCACGAAACCAGCAGCAGTGCGTGGTCGAAGGCAACCCGGACTTCTACGGCTTGGGCATCAGAATCGGTATCTACTTGCAATACATCACCGCTTTCGGCGCCAATCTCTTCCTCAAAGAAGCCATTGACGGCAATCTCACTACCAACACTATTTTCCTCCTTGCGCTGCTCGTCGCCACCCTCGTTGCCACGGTCCGGGGCGATGTCCAAACCATAGAGATAGTTGTCCTTCTCCAGCTGAGTTTCGGCTTCATCTTCTCGATCCTTTCCATCTGGGGCCACCGCACGCGAGCACCACGAGGGGATGCCCCGATCCGCTTTCCCCTGATCGGGTCTTTCTTTCGGTTATCACTGGCAACTGCATTCAGCGCGTACGCGGTCTGGTTTTGGTTCGTGGGAGCGCAGGAGATTCATGACCACGGAGGCTGCCGGGACCTGCTCTTCTTGTTTGGACGGGTCGACGTCGCAGGGCCTGCTCGCATCTTCTTCCAGCTTCAATCGGTCCTCGTGCTTGTGGGCTATGGCCTCGTCATTGGGCGAGAGATGGTCTTGATTACCGCTGTCCTCACCACGGTCTCGTTTTCAGCAGCGGTGATTGCACTACTCGTCGTTTGGTTCCTGCAGCCTGAAAAGTCCTTGGACCGGAAAGAACATAGAAACAGGGCACGACTTGTTTCTTGGTTCATCTCCTTGCTGCGGAATTGGTCAAGACTAGCATGGAGCCTAGCCTGGAAGAATCTGAACGGGAAGCAATCAGCTGGCTCGAACAGGCCTTCTCTCGAGTTCTGGCTGGTCTTGTTCATTGACATCGGACTTCTCGCCTCTAGGACTCTCTTTCAGTTGATCTGTGCCTTGGTCTTCAACTGGTTCCCCCCACCAGGCATGCCACCACTGTTGGTGCTCCCTCTCGTTCGCCCAATATTGAAGGATAGGAGGGACCCGTACAAGATTGTAACGGCACTACGAAATAGTAGCACGATATGGCTCAGCCCACGCTGGAAGAGCTTCCGAAGATCCATGCTCCATTGGCTGAACGGCCTGTGCATTATATGGACTATGCTGTCGGTGGAGACAACACTTTTCTGGAACAATATCGTCGGTATATATGACATCCGATCTACTGGGCAGCTCATTCCATTCATCATCGGTGTGACTGGTCTTCTCAGTCTATTGCACTCCCTCTCCGTACGAGCCAGCGCCGTTCGCACAACTCATGTTCTGATGGACACAGTCGAGGATCGATCCAGATCAAAACCTCTCGAAAAAAAGCCAGCTCTCGTGAGAGAAAGTTCAAATTGGTCCTCAAGCAGCCAGGAAGAGGTGTATCCTTTCGGCGGAGGCCAAGAGACTGTCTTCTGGAAACGCCGCCCAGACCGACGACACTCATTCTCCGTGATCGGACCCGAGGAAGTCATGTGTGATGAGTCCCTGACAAAGGACGATGACCGCAGGAAATGTTGGCCGGATTCGGACGACTTTGAGTTCCATCTGCGGAATCGCCACGATCACTCAGCGCTGAGATGGGTATACGGATCTGAAGGTCTTGAAAGATACACCGCATGTAAGAGCCAGCACCGATTCGTAATTGTGAAAGACTTCTCGCACAGATCATTCAAGCACAGAAAAGCCCTAGAGAGAACTTTGAAAATAGAGAGAGGGCGCGAACTAGTGTCTGGGCTTTTGTGGGGTCCAACAAGCCGCTGGAACCGCTCACCGGATCGAACGCCAGTCTCATCGACGTCGTCTCTTCATTCCCGGGGGTCCGTTGACGAGTCGGTGTGGAGTAGTCCAGGTGAAAGCCAGAGATCTGTAGACAAGCGAGATCCTTGGACGAGTCGCGTTCTGAACTCGCTGGGGCGACTTGGTGCATCTTGGTTGGAAAATATGGGGGCAAATGAGAAGGCTGACGGCAACAATGGTGTCGACGAAACTGCTGCAGAGACAAGCGAAATTCCCAGAGGGCCATCCACCTCTGGAGGCTCCGGGAACTCCGTCTATGTCCGTCGTGTTCAAATCACCAAGAATGATTTTGCGCCGCACTTTCGGGACCGACGGCCTGGGCACTTACGGCATTTCCATCCTGCAAACAGAATCATCGCGGATTCGAGGCTCGCCTTGCAAAGAGGCTCTTTGTCTGACGCTATCGAAGCTCTCATATCCGCTAACGCGGACTTCCTGACGGAGAAGGGCGCGGAGGAGGCAGCCGAGTCCATCAGGTCGATCGAAATAGCTTTCGAGGAGGCGCGAGAGATTCGAATGAGGAAGGACTCGAGCAAGCGAACACAACATGATTTGATCATTGATGTTTGAAATAGGCTAAAGTCGAAGCATCCATGGGCGAAGGTGGCAGGAGCTGCGATAATGGCATGGTCTGCGAACGACGATGAGCTTAGGAGAAAACGCCGCAGACCTGTGGGGTGGGGAGATTTTGCAGACGAGGATCGCGTGGCCAGGAGGGCGAGTTGGTCCTTTGGAAATCACGAAACAGGTCCTATTGCTTCGTCTTGATACATACAAGGTGGCCGTACACTACACTATTTACACTCAGTGTAGTGTAGTGCGTGTAAATAAACCCACTAAACCCATTACACTGAAGGCATTTTTAAATCCATTACATCACACTGAAGAGCCCAGTGGATGTAGTGTAGTGTACGGCCACCTTGGATACATATCCTTAATCGATACGTTTCCGACTTCCGTTCCCATGGTATCCCGTTCCCAGTTCCCCGCTTTCCTACCTCTTCTTTACAGTTTTCTGTTACCTACCCCCCAAATATTTTCAGAAAACTATAAAAAGAAGTGAGAAATTTCAGAGGTCAGAGATCAATGATAAGACCCAGTATCCTTGGAAAAGGAAGGACAAGGCAGGAAAAGGGGGGCGGGCTGGGGCAGGACACGGCGAAAAGAAATGATGAGACTGGGACTTGAACCCAGGAGGACTGCTCATGTTGTAATTCAAGGGCGCTGACACATTCACTTTGAAAATTGAGAAGTTTGATGAGAATCTAGAAGGTGGGAAACGGAAAGTTGGTTTGTGAGACTGGTCGGGAAACTAGTCTAGATCACCAGAAGCGGGATCCCAGAATCCGGGAAAAGGGACGGGCCGATAGACAATCCAGACATGATACAACTGGCATATGTCCAAAAGCCTACTAGTAGGTCTTGTAAATCGTCCCTTTTTCTTTTTTTTTTCTTTTTCTTTTTTCATCTCACAGTACCAGGGCAGCAATCTGTATCAGTCTTACTGTGTCGCCTGGGGCAGGGCTATGGGGTAAGGTGTACGAGTAACCCTAACCCGTCCCAGGCCCGTCCCAATTTCTACAGCAGCCTGTCTCACGGGGCAGCATCCGCCTACCTACGGTTTTACATCCACCTATTTATACTTTTCTATTTACCTATTTATATATTTAAAATTAATTATATATTTTACCTTAAAAATATTATAAAATTTAAAATTTAAATTATTTTAATATTAATTTAAAAATAATAATATATATATATATATATATATATTATAACCCTTTATAATTTTTATAACTTTTATATTTTTTATAACTTTTATATTTTTTATAACTTTATATTCTTTATAACCTTTATAAAATTTTATAACCTTTATAAAGTTTTATAACCTTTATAATCTTTATAATTTTTATATTTTTATAACCTTTATAAAATCTTTATAACTTTTATAATCTTTATAATTTTTATAAAATCTTTATAACCTTTATAATTTATATATTTTTTATAACTTTTATAACTTTTATAAAGATTATAAAAATATAAAAATTATAAAAGTTATAAAGATTATAAAATTTTATAAAAGTTATAAAATTTTATAAAAATTATAAAAATTATAAAAATTATAAAAAATATAAAAATATAAAAAATATAAAAGTTATAAAAATTATAAAATTAAAAATATAAAAATATAAATTAAAAATAATAAAATAATTTTAATAAATACTTTTTTTTAATATAATATATAATTAATTTAAAGTATATAAGTAAGTAGATATAAAAGTGTAGGTGGGTGGATGTAAAACCTAGGTAGGCGGACGCTGCCCCCTGTCTCGCCTGTGATTTTACTTTTTATGATGAAACCTGCGCCCCCACCAAGCTTTACCATAACTTCGACTACTCCTGCTCAGACCCTTAAACTCGCTCGCTGAGAACGAGTGCAACACGTTGACCTCGCCTACCCTAGGTTACCCAGTACAGTAGTGACGCCCGACCACTGAATCGCAATGGATCTTCGGCATGATCACAGATTCAATCCCTTTTCGCCCCCGCCTGAGCACCAGGCCATTCTGGACTCAGCGCCAGACATGGAACTGGATGGCCTGGATTACAGTGACCCCTCGACCATCGCAAGCCTCACAGGTATGCCTGCTCCGCCGACAATGGAGCCTGCCGACCTCCAGCGGCGGGCCAGAGGCATGTCAAAGGACATCTTCCACAATCATGGCTTGCTCCAGGAGATCCGTGAGTAATTACTTGCATCGAGAACTCAGCGAGACACTCTCTAATACCCAGGTGTCGGTCGCCCCAGTCTATCGCCATGAGGCGACCATCCAAAAGCGGTGGTTGAAGAAGACTCGGCCGCAGAAACTCAAGATCCTCCTTGATGCCTGGCCTAACATGGCAGTTGTGCACCGTCCTGACTTCCAAGCCTTTCGCAAGGAGCCACAACATGTGCGCCATGCCGGAACAAGTTTCCGCGAGCACTTCATGTGGCCTTTTATCAATCAGGAAGACCTCGCTAAGCCCAAAACGCTGTTGCTCCTACTCAACTCACGAGGGCGTCACCCCCCTTCGGACTTTGCCGCCGCTGACAACGAGTCGATGCATCTTGGCAAGGTCACTTTTGCAATCGTTCCCGTCTTCCTCAACTGTTACGTCCTTGTGCTGAACGGCGCTACTGACCCAGCCGAGTACGGCAAGCTGCTGGCATGGGACGATCATCCCGAAGCCTTCGACTGGATGCATACGAGGAAGCAGTTCCTTCCCGGCGAAGGCCTGCTGGTTCTCGAAGCGCAACACCGCCTCATGAAGTTCCTTGTCCAGTGCTGCCAAAGCATTCTCCATGACATTCCGGCCGACGTTCTGACCAGCGCCACTTACCCTGTTCTGCCTGAGCCGACCTTGAAGACCGAGGGAGAAGCCAATGGCTTCGAAGCCCTCGCTGTCATGGCCATGGAAGCGCCGTATCGTGTGCCGGCGCGCCTCGATTTTAGTCGTCTCACTTCTCTCCTTGACGCTAGAGCATCCGCAGCCGAAGATCACCTTTGGGCATTGCGCGAAGATCCATCCTATTTCGCCGAAACCCTCTTAGACTGGAGGGACCACCGGCAGGAGATGCTGCCAGATTGGAATGGGGACGCGCATCCCGTCACATCCAGAGTCCGTAGCAGCACACTGTGGACTCGTGTAATAGGCACAGCCCTTTCCGAAGCCTATCTGCAGCTTGAGGTGTTTGCGGAGCTTAGCCGCCAAGCGCGCGGTTTACAATCACTCCAAGCCAAGTATGCAACAGTCATTTCGCCGTTCAAGGAACTTCCGGAAGAGTATCTGGAAGCGCTCTTGAAATTTCGCTATTACGTCGAACAAATGGCCAAGGGGCCCTTGAACCATCTGAAGCAAGTTGTGGTAGCTTCGCCCCCAATGCGGAACTTCTTCGTCCGTCAGCCACCCCCCGACTCCGTCACGTCCATGATAGCAGTCATGCCCAAGCCTAGAGTAAAGATGAACAAAACTGAGGAGCATGTCCTTTGGTTGCTACGCACGCTGTGGGAAGACGACCGCAACTTATTTTTGGCTCGCTTTACAATCGTCATGGACGAGCTGGACCGTCTTATCAACTCTGAGCCCACAGCGAAGGAAATTATCTCCGCTCATGTTGCCTCGATCATCGGAGACCTCTCAATCATTGCGCAGTGCATGCACCAGCTTGAGCTGTACCAACCCTGGGCGAATGGCTTCGAATTTCAAAGCGTGGACTACGAGGAACGTCTCAGGAAAGCATATTCCGAGCAAAGCACGAATTGGGCAGCTCTGCTCGTCGCTTTTCGTGTCGAGCGAAGTGCCAATGCTGACAAGATCGTCCATCTTGGGAATCCAGGCGGCGGGCGCTTCGATTATCCCGTGGGCAAGCGTCGGACGTTGCAGAATGTCGACAAGATGCGGCAGGCGGAGGCAAACCTGGATGCTTTCTGGGAGAATATCGATACCCTCATGAAGAACAGAGGGACGCGGGTGGAGGGCACAGCAGTCGATAAGCTCCTCTCACAAGGTCGTGTGCTACAGCGAACGCCAGAATGGGTCGAGCCACCCAAAGCTGAACATGCGGCGGTCTCCAAGGCCATGTCCGAAGTCGAAGTCGACATGATGTTGACGAGGCCGTTCTCGACCTTGTATTTTGAAACCGAGTCCAGCAGGCCGGTGCTGCACTCCCAGACCTCCAAGAAAATCAAGACCCACGGCACACCAAACGCTACCTCTTCACAAGAGGAAGAGCAGGGCAACCAAGCCGACACCACCTTGGACCAGCAGCCGACCTTGGAGGTCGACGCGCGGGCCTTCAAGACCTTCCGCACGCTCTTTCACAATCCCAACGTGACGTCCACGCCGGGCGAGATACCTTGGGCCGACTTCCTGCACGCGCTCACATCGACGGGATTTGTTGCCGAAAAGCTGTATGGCTCGGTGTGGCAGTTCCGCCCAACGCGGCTTGACGTGGAAAGGAGCATCCAGTGAGTGCCATCTAAAGACACGCTCCGACCACTGCGCTGTCCCCCCCCCCGGGTTGTGCTGTCTTGCGCGAGGCTCGCCCGTCCGAGGTTGACCCTGCGCTTTTTCTGTTGACACCGTGTACAGGTTTCACGAGCCTCACCCGCGCGGCAAGATACCTTTCACCGTGGCCAGGCGGCACGGACGAAGACTTTCCAGGACCTATGGGTGGTTTGGCGGGATGTTTGTCCTGAAGAAGTGAGGAGGTATGAGAAAGACTGACCTTGTCTATCTCATCCAGAGGGTGGTAGGGTATCTAAAACGAAGGTTGTACTGAAAACTGTTAAGGTACTTTCCCTACTAGTCCTTCTAGTTTTCATACTGCGCATTTCCCGTTGTCCCGTTGTCCCGTTTCCCAGTCTCTTGTTTTCCTGCCTCCGATTTCCCGTTTTCCTTTTTTCGCTTTCCGTTCTCCTTTCCCCGTTTTTCTTCTCTGAGCCCGGATTAGACTTTTCCAATTTTGAAAAAAGAATTGAAGAATGCAGCTTACCTAAAACTAGATAAAACCCAGAAAAAGAGAGAGAGAGAGAGCAGCATCATGTGAAAGGATGGTGAGCGAAAATGCAAAATGAATGATGAGACTGGGACTTGAACCCAGGAGGATTGCTCCACCAGGAATAGTTGTTAAGTTTAACCTTAACCTGGCGCCATAACCATCTCGGCCATCTCACCTATTTGTAATGAATTTGCGAGTTTTGGAGGGTTTGTCAAGGTTTGTGTGGGATCGTGGTGGACCGGAGGTGACGCGGCCGGGTTCCGGGGTTCCGGGACCCACTCCGCTCGAGTCGGGCCCGGAGAACGCCGGACCTCATTGAACGACATACAGCGCTAGAATCTTTTTGCGGGACACTGAATTATGTTTAAAAAGTGCCCGAATGCACCCAAAGTGAATGACTGAGCCTGAGTTGATGTTTCTGGAAGACGATCTGCTGGGATTGATAGTACGGACCCCTGTGAAAGCTCCGACTGAGACCAAAGAAAACAATGCAAAGAAAGCCATGACCTTCCAGTTAGTAACTAGAGTATTCCCAGACAGACACTCAATTCGCTCGAGTATAGTGGATGTGTTCACGATGGTGTGTTAATCCTGGACGGAGATACATATGCTTTCGTCAACCCTTTGAAATATTAATTACTGAAATTGAGCACAGACCATCACAAAAAGACGAGTTGGGTCTATTCTGAGGGTTTGCACATGCCTGATCACTCAGCTTCCGCCTGTACTAAAATCAATGTGGTGTAGCCTGACATTTCAGTTCCAGCGGAACTCAGGTACACTACCAAGGTCTTGCGGCACTGCTCTGCCTCCGGAGGTTCTGATATTATTACTCTTAGTCATATGTTACACAGCGACGAACTTCTCCTCTGCTCGAGTGTTGAGAATAAACTAGAAAACCAGACTGGCTGAATGATTCACTTCTGAATTCTGCAGACTACCTACATGAAGTTTTCATGCAGGATACATGGGTTTCCTCGGCTAAAAAAAAATAAGAATTAAATGATATGGTAAATACTGAGAAGCAACATGACTTTATATGCCATACATGTTGGCCGTTTTCGTCGTCCCGAATCTCGACAATGACCTTGTCTCGGCTCGATCAGCACTGATCATCCACGAGAGTGCTCCTCCTTTACAAAGTCAGCCGCCCTCTCCGCCACGGCCAGCACTATACTCGTGATCGTCCCCTGCGGTATCATCGGGAACACGCTCGCGTTGACCACCCTCAAGCCTTCAACGCCATATACCCTCAACCTATGGTCAACCACACCACCAGCATCCCTTGGCAGCATGGCGTTGTTTCCAGAGTGGTGGTAGGCAATCAGTATCTTGTCAGCCACGAACTCATCCACGTTGTCATCGTCCAGAACGCCCCCATCCAGGTACCCGGACTGGAACACCGTCCCGTTCCCCTCCAGCAGCCCGCTGAGCGGCGGGTTCTGCACCACGTCCCGCATGTGGAATGCCAGCTGCCGCTCCAGCTGTCTGTCAAGGGGGTGTGAGAGGTAGCGGGGGTCCAGGCGGGCCTGCTCGGCCGGGTCGGCGGACTGGATGTGCACCGAGCCCCGGGAGAAGGGGTGCGATACGAGGCCGATGATGCTGAAATAGTTCCCGCCGTCCCCCGGGCCCGCGAAGACCTTGGAGCTGTCGTTGTAGTACCAAGGCGAGATTCCCCCGGATATCCAGATCTCCTGGACCGCCGAGTTGTGCGAGGAGTTGAGGCCGTCTAGGAGGAGCTGATGCTGCGCCTCGTATGGCCTTGCCGTCGGGGTCGCATTGATGTCGCCGTGTGACCCGCCGATCTGCTCGAGCGAGAGGAGTGCCGAGCTGCCGTTCACGGTTGAGAAGGGTCCGCTCCTTGAGGAGGTGTATTCCGCCAGGGCTGCGTTGAATGCCTCCGTGGATGAGAAGTCGTCTGTCGTTGTGACCCCTGGGACGACGGCCCACCCGAGGGGAAGCATTAAATGGTTCTGAAAATTCTCGCCCACGTTCGTATTGTTGACCAAGCACTCGATCTCGAAGGTGCTCAGGAGGTCGCAGTCGCCAACCCCGGATAGCTCTAGCAGCTTGGATGACTGCATTGAACCGGCTGAGAGAACTACCTCCTTGCTCGCTTGCGCCGTATGAGTAGAGTTGTCCTTGACATAAGCCACTCCAACGGCTCTAAGGCTGTTCGCCGTTGCATTAACCTCGCCTTCGTCGAACAGAATCTTTGTGACGAAGGCCCCAGTGACAACTTTGAGATTAGATCTCTCGGCAGCACGGAGGTGGTACTCTGTCGTCGGGTAGCTTCTCTCTTTTGTCTCGGGGTTGATATTGAAGAGGTTCGTGTACCCTCCCAGAGCCTCTCCTCCCCTCGGGTCCCCAGGAGGATACAGCCCCAATTGCTCCATCGTCTCGGCCCAGGCTTCCGTGAATGGGCCATAAGCCGTGGGGAAGGAGTTGACGATGGGCCCGTCTGTGCCATGCACATCTGGGTCTACATACTGCGTCTGCATGTCCTGGACGGCCTCCGCTGAAGCAGGGGCCACGTACGCCTCAGACTTCTTGAGGTACGGCTGCACCTCGTCCCAGCTCCAATTCGCGTTGCCCAGCGCGCCCCAGTTGTTGATGTCCTCGCGCGAGGCATGAGTCCACCACATGAAGTTGACAGCACTCCCGCCGCCGAGGCCTTTACCGGCAATGTTTGCATGGACTCGGTCGTTCAGGTATGGCTGAGAGGGAAGGATGTCAACTTCGACGATTGCCAGGAGACGGCAAAGGTACGTAAGCGGAACATTACCTGCGGCACACTTGTGTAATCCCAGTCATACTCGTGATCGCCGTACATGGACGCAAATATCCCAGGACATTGCGCCTTTGTGTCGTTGATGTGGTCGTTCCCGGCCTCGAGTACGAGCACAGAGAAGTCTGGCTCCTCGGATAGGCGCGTTGCGAGCGTCAAGCCGGATGCACCGCCGCCAACGACTCTAGTATGTCGTCAGCCCAATTGCATGTATCAAACAGATTATCGCATGTGTACAGACTTACATGAAGTCGTAAGAGTCCTGTGCAGCGGCACCCTGCCATAGGAGGCAGAGGCCGGTAATTGCGACACGTTTCCCATTCAGCATGGCCGTTCGATGTAAGGTAGAGAGAGTTCACTGTCCGTATGACGCGAGCAGAAGACTACGAATTTCATTAAATAATGGACGGAACCACGTCCGCGATGTGTGAACGGCCACCGTCTCCGTCATCTTCGGCCTCGGTGAGAACAAAAGCGGTGGGTCGACCCAGAGCTGATCGGCTTGGCTGCTTACAGTCCTGTGTGACGCGAACTGCTAGTCTGCATGCGTCCAGGAGACAAGAGTGGGCTCTGCTGACGGACACGCAGCGAGAATACCACGTTCTCCATCTTTGATATTGGCCCTGTGGCATGAGACTGACGACAAGCCCTCCCCGAAGGATTCGACTGATCTCCGCCGTTGCTCGCACTTGCTAGCACGCGAATGTAACCTCAGGGTATCCCCATCGGCATTTGACTTGATGTTGTGTCATCCGTACGGAATGGGCGTTCGATTTCGAACAATACGCCATTTCGTTTCAGACTCGCTGCCGCTATGATTAACGGCGATAGCTTCGCAATCTCGCCCCGTGCTCGCGAACTTGGACGTGTTGAATTAACCACACACCGCACGGGATTATTTTTCCTGCCGATGAAACCAACCACTTTGCGCGAGTGACAGCGAGTTCCCAGAATCAGTTCGCAAATTACGAAGGTCCGTAAAGTCTGTCAATGTGACACCATAGCCAACAAGCCCCTTCGATCAACAATGGCTGGCTCTGGGAGCGGTTCGCACACATACACATCCAACCAAAAATTGAGCCAGTCCTCACGCGCCAATACCGCAGACAGACCACGCTCAAGGCTATATAGTGAACTCCTTGTGCTGTTATAGCAGGGCAATATCCCCAGATACATTGTCTGTACCAAAGTTTCATCACACAATCCCGTCCGTCAAACGCATGGTATGTTACACGAATATGCCGTGCTTGAACAAGAATCATGAGTACCAAACAGTCCCGACGAGCACATTGTCAGGTACGCCGCGGGTCGGGGCTCATGTCATTTGGGTGTACCGTGAAGATGCCTAGCCCTCAGCGTGGGGAATACGCCGGGCAGAAACGGGTACTGGGGCAAAGATCCGGATTTCAGGGGCAACGGTTCAGTGAACCAAAGTCCCCCCTATTCGCCAACAAATAAACGGCAGTTAGAGATAAATAGCCCACACCATCGGAAAGCTCATCTATGTTGAGGAATGTTTGGTGGCCAGCCAGCCAGCCAAATACATCAACTCTTTTAGAAGAAACTCGAGGAAACCGGCAGGCCCCCTTCCCCCAAATCGCACGGGCCCCAGGAATGACAATATTGGTGTTGAACTCAAAAGTCAAATTGGGCATGACTGACGCTTAGCATATGCAGCAGAAACGTGCATCAAGCTCAAGGATTGGGGAGGGGGATCACAGGCGCCTATTGGCAGCCAAGGAAGTTGTTTGGCTCTCAAGCGCAATGGCCAAAAACATCGACGTTCCCGTGGTGAGTTCCGAAAGGCCCTCGTGTATACTTCTTAGCATATTGGAAACAACCCTTTCCTCATAGCAGTACTATCTTCATGAATAGTAGTGGGCATGACATATTCCCGTCGAAGCTCATACACAGACTGACATGCGGACTGGAGCGATGACAAAAAATGTCAAAGCAATGTACGGATAAAGGCTACACCTGTTATTCATGGAGCTTTCGGAGATTTCCCGTACATGAGATCTTAAAAATGGTCACAACGGCGGGCATCGCGACTACACACGGGAAGGCAAGGACGGTCATATCAGGGCGAGTGCTCCTAGCCCGGGTCGCGCTCGTACACAGGCAGTCAGAGGCTAGATCGTGATCTCCAGGGCTCGGGGCATTGATAGAGTCATGGACAGTCGAAAGCCTGACTCTCCGTGTGCCACCGGCGCCAGTATTGAGTGGTGAAGCAGAAAAGTCCAGACCGGGGAAATGCTGACATGTGCCCAAGCATGCCCCCTCCCACCCAATTTTATCAACACATGGGCTTCAAGGAAGGCCGAGCACTGGTGAGGAGCGAAGAGGCCGACAGACGCTGATTTCGATTGGAGGCCATGATATTCCGCAATTCAGAGTTGGGACCCCCAAGCCGGAGAGGCTTGAAGCACACAATGGTCGATAAGTCTCCCGAAAGGTGAAGTAAGTGGACGGTCTTCCGTGGCTGCAGTAGCGGAGCGGAGAACGCCTCTATTGGAAGCAATCCCGCCTGAAGCGTTGTATGATCAGGTTGAAACAGCATCTTCCTGCTCTCGGAAAGACCCAAGAGGCGGGACATGCTCTCCCACGACTGGACTCAAGTTGCTTTGTGGCTGCATGCAAAAGGCCGGCCGCATAGCCGTAAATTCCCCGGTCTGGGACGTTAAGATGGGTTCGATAGCGATGCAGGTGACTCGTGAAGAGAGGCTGGTCCGGCAGGATGAGACAAACGCCTCTGGACGATGCAACACAAGGCGCATGTGGAAACCTTGATAGGACGGAGAAAACACGGGAGGACCGCACGAGACCTGCTTGCGTCGGCCAGGCTGCATCTCGACTGCATGCACCTGTCGAGTCTGGAACGGCCACAGCCGCTGGTCTGGATTACTCGTCATACTCACCCTGCCATGTGGAACAGGTATGAAGGGCCATAATAAGCCATCCATAGGACGAGCAGCGCCTCAGGGTTCGCTTGGCCCTCGAAGCCCAGGCAGGCAGCCGTCGTGACCAGCCGCGTGTGGGTAGTTGACGCAGCCTCTACACGTGTATGGACGAATGAAAGCGGCCCAATGCAGACTGGATATGCTGCTGCTTGCTTGCTGACGTGCAGTGGGCAGTAGCTGGAAAGGGGAGGGGAAGCCCCGATGACAGCGCGGGCCGCAGGAGAGGCCTGGCCTGCTGGGCGGGCGAATGGGAACGAGCTGGATAGGGAAGGACTGTATGCGAGCCCAGGCCTGCTCAGGTTGGGCCGGAAGCTGAACTTATGTGGCGGCGAGGCAGCGAGTGCGCTGACCACACCTGCGGCTCCCGGACATATAAGTCTGGCCCTGGACGAGTTGACAGCAGAAGTTTGGGCTTCAATTGCACGTCGCGTCGGGCCAGTACGCGTAAGTACGGGGGAGTATGACTGAGGGTGTCGATAATTTACGGTTCGGGTTAGCAGGAAGCCGGCAAGACACTTGCCCATTGAGGCAGACCGAGCCTCCCCGCCCTAGTCGACGTGCATGTGGACTGTGGGCTGTGGGCTGTGGAGATGTCTCGAGTCAAGGGCGGGCCGGTGTCTCTGATTCTGGAGGGCCGGAAAGTCTGCCTAAGCGTGAAAGAATGTGAGACAGACCACCTACGGACCCATTGGGATGAGCCTCGTGGCCGTGCCGTTCACCGTCCTGCTGGTTGGACCGAGGTGGTTGGGAAGGGTCATTGCATTCGACGGCCCTCGTCAAAGGTGCGGATAGGCGTCGACATGCCGCATCGAATGCCAAGGTGACACAAGGCAAGGCAGAGAGATAAAAAGAGAGCGAGATGGAAGGCTTGCTACCAGAGGAACCAGCTGGGCTCAATAACTGACTTGATTGCTGTAGACTAGATGTCCGAGCCCAAAGGAGGACTCGGGCTCACAATAGAGGCGTTGACAACAAGTCAGAGTCCGAGATTGAAGCTTGAGGCGGGTGACGGCCGGGCGAGTGAGGGAGGTGTTGTCAACACTCTTCCTTCTTGATGAGCTGACTGGCTGCATACTTGTGTTGGAAGGTTGCGGTTTTGGGAGGGAACGATTGACCAGTCTATCCATGCCTTTCTCGCGCGCACGGAGCCGATTGGGTTCTCGCTCTCGCCCAGTCGCCTTGTTTCCCTGCCTGTCTTAATTAGGTTGCATCGTGCTGGCTTCGAATCATCCTGTGTCTTCTCGTGTCTCCTGTGTCTTGTCTGTCTCTTGGGGTAGCGCAGTGACTGAAGGTGAAGTCAGAAGATGTCCATGCCGGGTGTGCACCAGTCAGTCGCGAGTGGGTGGAGAAAATAGTTCGTTGCGTGCAGGCAGGCAGGCAGGCAGAGAGAGGCCAGGGATATGCCTGGGCGAGCAGGTGGGCGAGGCAGGCACGCAGGGTCATGGTGCAGGAGGTATGGTACCTCGGTACCTTCCTGGCCTGCCCACGGAAAGTATTCGGCACTGGTATTGGACCGGCTGGTTTCCCCCGCCTGGCGTCCTGCAAATACCTTCTTAGCACATCTGATTACTGCCAGGCAGCTAGTAGGCATGTCCGCGCAGTGCAGTGCTTTGCAGTACGGCTGTACCAGTGCGGAAGCACCGACCTATGCCAGTTAGACGCCCTTGTACTGTATATCCCGAGGTCTCGAGGTCTCGTCTCGAGGTACCAACAATGTTCTCACCATCGGTTCTACGTCGTGTACGCTCCGTCCACAGGTGCAGACCTGGGGTTGACTGAGGTATCGTGCGTACCTACTACTGCCCATGTAGATGGATAGGTAGTTAGGGAATAGGTGTGTAATTACATTGGGTTTTAATCTTGCCGTCATTATAGGTAATACGGAAGGGGTCAATGCCCCCCTTTCCTTGCCACTGAGAGCTGACAGCACACAGCAGACGGCAGTCAAGATGGGGGGATCTGGGGCACCCTGGCTTGACGTGTGTGTACAAGAAGCAACCCTGTTGATACCAGGGAAAAAAAGGTTTGGCTGTCGAAAGATCTCAGAGTCTCCAGCTGGCCATACGACAGACCAGAGATGCCGGCGCCGACGACCGACCACCAACTCGCACCCGGACGACATTGCGACAGTACGATGAGACGATGAGACGACGAGACGACGATGCGTGGATTGACTTCTAGGCTACGTCTTGTCAAGTACCGAGTACCCTGGGCCCCTTCCGCCGCGCGCCCCAGTCAGAGTCCCGCTCCTCACCCTTTTGGGCCAGTTGCGTTGCTCCGTGTCTATCGCGCTATGCGACAGGTTAATGCTTCATTCATGCCCACGCCTTCACCTCTTTCTCTTTCTGTCTGCCTCTGCCCCCTGGGCCTTTTTTGTTACTGTTAGACTGGCCAGAAACTGACAGAGTAACCACAGTATGCCAGATCCCGCCCTGTCCCGAACTGTCATGCCATCGGGCACCTGCTGCATGTCACGCCGTGTCCATGCCATGCCATCATGCTTTGACACATCTCTATGTGGCCCAGGCAAGTATGGTACCACCACGACTACCATGACAGCAGGACCACGACCGCAACGCACACACCACCACTGCTACTCACCCACTGTCACCACCACTTCCACCTCCATCCCCTCTGGCGCTGCTCACCCCTCAACCCTACCGAGCTGGCCCCCACGGCCCACGACCATCACTGGAGCTTGTGCGAGCACAGACCGGGCGACGGATTAAGGCCGTGCGAGATCCCCCAAGAGCGATCGACACGGCATCCTCAGCTATAACACATAGGCCCCAGGCTATAGATCTGAAGCTTGGGCCTCCTGCGGCGGGCCAGCGGCGCAGACCTAGACCTCACCAGACCTTACCAGACCTCACCTCTGCGGGCCAGGGGTTCGACAGATCGGCCGTAGTGCCAGTCTACTATGCATGTACAACATCCTTCACCTCACCACCCACTGCCGCGCTGCCGTCAGTCCGTGACGGCGCTGATCCTTGGAGGGCAGCCCGTCTACACTTCGGCCGTCGCGACGCTATTTGGCTTGTGCGCATGCTTGATCTTGCTTGCTTGCTTGTGCTGCTGCTGCTGCTGCTGCTGCTGCTGCTGCTGCTGCTGCCGCCGCCGCCGCCGCGGGTCAGAACCGGGGCCTGCACGACCCGGCAGCGAGTTTCTCTCTCACTCGCACACAGCCGCCCCACCACCTGCCAACATGCTCTCCATCTTGAGGGTCATTATGGGTACGGACATGCATGAGCTGTGGCCTTGGGCGGACGGCCAGCACTACAGGTACCTATGTAGAGACCGGACTGCCTGGGCACTGCAGCGACATGGGTGGACTCGTCCAGACCCTCCTCAACCACCGCACCGTCCTGTGCTGCACACTACCCAGACTATGCTGCATTGGACTGCACCGGGCAGCACTGGGCAGAATTCCTCCGTGGCCGGCACACGGTTCTTTCTCCGTTCGAACTCGGCTTACCCCTGAGCTCCCCTTAGGGTATTGTGACACAGATTTTGACCAGCAACAATGGATGCCACCTCTGTGTGCTCGAGCTATCCTGTCCCGGCTTCACAGACGGAGTGGCAGGGCACGCGCGCCCCACCCACCCGACCTGACCTGACCCGACCGGGCCTGACTTGACTTGTCTTGACTTGATTTACCGGCCACTATGCACCACAGTAGATACCTTGGCTTGCCTTGCCTGACCTGGAATGCCTTTCCTTGCATTACCTGCCCTGCCCTGCCCTGCCCTGCCCTGCCCTGCCCTGCCCGTCCGTCACCATCGCCGTCCACTGTGACCGTCTGTCTGGGCCTCAATGCAATGCCTGGCCTCCACCTTCCCAGCTTCCCCCGGACCCGTCTTCCGTTGCGAGCCCCTCAGATCCTAGAGCCCCTCTCCGTCCTCGGCTTGTCGGGTCTCCGCTGGGCCATCGACAGACTGAATCTGTCTATGTTCGAATTTTCTTTCTCCCTCTCCTCTCCCCTCCTCACACGGACGCGCTCTAACCTTTCCGGTCGCAATGTACCCTCTTTTATCCCCGGGCAGTCTTGACGTCGCTCCTTCTTTTGCTGCCGTTTGGACGCTTGCTCTTTCCATCCCTTCTGCTTGTTGATATTGTACTGTACATACGTTCACTGTACACCACACCCCATGCCACCACCATACCACACAGCTCAGCTCAGCTCTAGCCCCCTGCCTATACT
This sequence comes from Diaporthe vaccinii, assembly GCA_039880775.1. Lineage (NCBI taxonomy): Eukaryota > Fungi > Ascomycota > Sordariomycetes > Diaporthales > Diaporthaceae > Diaporthe > Diaporthe vaccinii. The sequence continues at coordinate 562,160 of JBCEDN010000015.1, read as the reverse complement.
GCCTCTCCTTCACACTTTGTGAATACCATAGGGCGCCCTGTCGCATGCCTCCCGGACCCTGCCCTTGTCCTGATCTTCGAAGATCATCTCGTCTCATTCTTCTGAACTTAATCCAGCAACCTTAAACCGGAGTAGACATCACTGATCAGCACACCAAGAGGCCACCCCGTCGAGGAGACTCGCCGAGCCCCACACCAAGTCGATATTCAACTCGTCTATACAGGTAGGCAGCGTCGACGACATATTGTCCTCGCAGCCCAGCTCCTTGCAGTCAGGTTGAGCCGTGCTGCTTTGAACACCAGCCTAGCCCAGGAGGACCGCGCCCATACCACAGCTCCGAGGCCACAAGTTACAGCCGGATCCCGTCCCATTAATCGAGTTCCCTTGGTCTGGCACCCTTGTCTCTTTTCCACACCTAGGTCAAGCGTAGCTGTCCGTGCTCCTGAACTACCTAGGTCGGTCGCTGTCTAGGTAGCGAAGCTTGATTATAGCTCGACTAGGAGGTACTTGATGCTCAGCCTCCCGAGTCCAGTCACCGTGGACTCGTCACCTGACGACTGATTAGCTCGACTGCCCCCGAGAGAGTATCTCCAATCCCTTCTGCTCGCTTCTATATGATGCTGTGAACTCGAAGCCCGGGGGAAACATCGAATGGCATCGGCGTCAACCTCAAGCTATGGACTTGGCGCTCGTGACAACAGAAGTGCAATGGCGAGCAACATGGACATTGGCAGTGTCATCAGCAGCGACGACGGTGGCGGCAGTGGGGGAGGAAGCGGACGAAGCATGCATCAAGCTCCCAGTTTGGCCGAAGCCCCTCCGGGAAGCGGTCCTCGACCAGACGAGCCTCGCTCAAGCCAATACAGCATGCACGGAGCAAACACCGGTATCCGGAGCCCGAGCCCCGGCCCTGTCGGCGACGACGACGGCGGCGAGCTTGGTCCCGACAGAGCACGAGAACCTCTGTCAACTCGGCGGACCCAATCGGTGTCCCCGCCACGCCGAATGGGCACGTATTCATCCGCTTCGGCAGCCGGCGAGAACATGAGGCAGTCGAGGGCTCCTTCTGTCGAGACGACAAGTAACGGCTACAGCCTTTCGGGATTTTCACCAACCAACCAGGCCTCACAAGGTGTCTTTACCCTTAACGGCTCCGATAACTCCCAGACTAGACGAGCCAACAGGAGGCGTACTGGGCCCTTGTCTGCCGATCAGCGGGAGAAGGCCGCGATCATACGGAAGCTGGGTGCTTGTCCGGACTGTCGTCGGAGACGAGTCGCTGTGAGTATGATTTCGTTGTACGAGCAGTTATCACTGGGTGGAATGGATTCATGGTGGCCCCTCCAGTTTTGTTGGGAACCAGATGTTCTGCGCTATACGAAGTCCCTGAGAAGGTGGACCACGTCTCGAGCACGGATTGTCTCGCTGGTGCAGACTGCCCTGCCTTGACCTGGCCTCCGTCCTTGGGCAAGCTTTGTTCTGCCCAGGCCTGTGGGCTCCTGCTGTCACGGCCTTTGTGGCGTCCAAATGTCTTTCGGGGAGTAGGCGCTGACAGGGTAGCCTGTTGAACTTATGCCGGAACCCCTGGGTTGATGATCGTGTCTGCCTTCCTGAAGCAACGTTCCTGCCGAGTTTGAATGCTGACTCAAGTATTTTCTAGTGCAACCCGGGCCACCACAATATGTCATGGGACGAAGCCAAAAGGAGATATCGATTACATAGTCAGGATCTCCAGGAACCCATCGCAATAAGCTCTGATCGCGGGTTCCATCCAGTCAACGGCAATAACGACAACTACACCTACGAGCCACAAGGCATGGATCTCGATCAGTCACCCACGAGCCAACAAACGGTCCAGTCATCTTCCACCGACGCTCAAACGAGGACCGTAAGAACTCCTTTACCCTCGGGCCCTCGTCTGGAGCGGACTGCCCAGGCCGCAATGTCCTTACCGGGCATCGCGAGCTTGCAGAGCCACGCCTCGAGCATAATAACCAATCCACGCCACAGACGATACAGCGCCGTATACGTGCTCCTCCTCTTATGGGAAGACGAACAGGACGAGGCTGTGAAACAGTCGGTGGAAGAACTGCGATCAGTGCTCGAAAGGCACTACCATTATACGTTTGAGATGGACGTGATACCTTCTGACGAGCCCGAGCGCTCGTGGAGATGGTTGTTACGGAGGATCGACCAATTCATGGAGGAGAACGACCAACGAGACGTCTTGAAGATCTTCTACTACAACGGCCGTGCACAGCTGGATAGAAATCGGCAAATGGTTCTCGCCAGGTACGTCCAAAGTCTTTGGGGCATTTCGCAGTGCGCCACCTGCTCTCTGATCCCAAGCTTTTCCATCCGCTGTCTTCCAATCTTTGCGCGCGCACTTCCACTGCCCTTTCGGCATCCACACTCTCCGTGAGCATTCTTCACTGTGTCAAAGAACGAGCTTTGATTGGAGAGACCTCGTGCCCAGCCGAGAGGAGCTGTTGGATCTAAGCGAACTTGGCCAGCACTGATGGATTGAATGCGTCCATGGGCATTAACACCAATACGAAAGTTCTTAACGCAATACTGCTTGATTGTGTTTCGTCTGAATTGCAGGCGATCTCTCCCTTCGAACACTATTCTGAAGCTGTCTCATTGATACTCGAGTATTTCTTGCACAAAGCTAACAAACATGTCTCCAGCTCCACGCAAAGCGAGAAGCCATGCACCATTCGATGGAGCACCGTGCAACCCTTATTCGAGCAGGCGATCGCGGATACACTCGTCATCATGGACTGTCGGTACTTTGGCATACCGGGAGCGGCACGGCGCCGGGGATCGCTGGAAATACTCGCAGCGGGTTCATTCGAGGAGCAGGCCAGCCCGCTCGCCCGCTGCGCCTTCACGCAGGCGCTGAGCGAGAAGCTGCGGACCCAGGCCGCTCGCATGCGACCCTGCTCGGCCGCCGAACTCCACGCGCAGCTCCTCGCCGAGTACCCCCGGATCGTGCAGGAGCTGACCCCGGACCGCGAGTTCCTCAGCAGCTTCCCCGCGCCGCTGCACCTACATCTCGCCGTCGGCCAGATAGCGACGTCTGCGCTGCTCTCGCCCCTGCGGCGCAGCAGGCCCCCCAGCATCGAGAGCGTCTCGCCGTTCCCCGGCGCGGAGGTCAGCATGACGGTGCGCCTCGATAAGGAGCCCGACGCCGACGTCTGGGCTGACTGGTTGCGCCTTATGCCCGACGGCGTTAGAGAGGTCAAGATCGAGGGCAACTTCCGGTCGGCGCCGAGATAGACGGCCGTGGGGGAGTCTTCGCGGGAGGGAGCGTTGCGTCTTTTTGCCCTCATCTCGCTGTCCAATGATGGCCCTATCCAGAGCTTCTCTCTTCGTGCTAACATGGTAAGCCATTGAGGAGGCTTCCTCTGGGACCATCTGAGACAGGATTCCTGTGGGACAAAGTGGGCAGGGATAAATGCATTGCTGGGTGTGTTTACAGTCTTCTTACATTCGGTTCGGTTAGTGTGTGATTGTTTTTCTTGGGTATACTTATACAATGGTCTGGCTTTTTTTCCCTTTTTCGTTTTTGATGGATGCTTCTGGTCTTTGGGTCTGAGAAACACGGGGGAGGGCCTAAGCCACCAGGGATGGAAAGCACCAAAGGCAAGCATGGGAGCAAGGAGTATCAGGATTGCCCAACAAGACTTAGGGTCGCGCGGAGTATGGTACCTCGATTGTATACCAACTGTCATTGGGGAATTAGGCTTGGGGGGTGGGAAATATCCTTGGAGTATGAGAATTACTATATCGGGGGAGAGGGGGGGGGGCTGTCGGTGCAGAGATGTTGGCTCGTTTGCTCGCTCGCTCGGCCGGAGACACTTTGAGAGGTCGATGATGAGAGCTTGAGGAATGGCATGTTATTATCACTCGTGTCCAGATTCCCACCGTCACCTTGCGTAGGGGATTCCTGCCTTGACATTGATGTTTGCCTGGTTGGTGATCCAATATGCGCCGTGTCAGGACACATCCATTACTCAGTGAAAAGAGGAGAACCTTGGAGTATAGAGAGAATAGTACAGGTCCAAATGAGCAGGGTAGTCATAGTGTTCGGCCCTGTTGCCTTTTGTGGACGAACCCCGTCGGTGTGCTGGAGCGTGCGCGCTTACAACGGTGGGCACGTATCATTCTCCCCTTAGCTTCACATAACATAGGGCACTTGGAAATTATCGTGTAAATGCATAAACATTACTAATACACCTTTTCCAACACCTTTCATATATGTCGTTGATGAATTAACCCCCACCAGGTTCGAAGACCTGGCCCCTGAACGCCTTGCAAGTATCCAGAAAGACATGAACCATCATTCGAGAAAACATGGCATTTATCATGTGGGAACCCGTGAAGACTGAAAGAAAAGGAAACCCCTTCGAAGTTTTCCACGATCATGTTCCAACATGCGCCAGGTGACTCCCGCTCCTTGCTAGGCTCCGCAATTAGATCGTTGCCAGTCTGGCGTACTATCCTATTCATCATCGTGAGGGCCTGGTTTGCCTCGTGCGCCTCAGGGGAGACAGTCATTATTTCATTCCTTTGCGATTTTGAAGGCGAAGAAGGCTTTACACAAGCAGCCAGGCAGCAGCGACGAGGCCGGCCGCCAGGACCCCAGAGGTCGCAGGCCCTGCCCGGGGACCAGCGTTCCGAGACCCGGCGGTGGCGTTGCCGCTCGCGAAGCCCGGCTCGTAGGAGGCGGGCTCGCCGGTGGCAAGGGTGCCGTTCCAGCAGTAGCGGCCGAAGCAGTTGTCGCAGGTGGACGGGATGGCGGTGTTTGTGCGGTCGAGGCTGCGCTTGAGCACGGCGCAGGCGACGCAGGCTGACCACTCGCCGTCGATGGTGCTGTTGCTCTGGGTTGCCGCGTTGAGCCCGTTGGTGATGATACCGAGCTTCTCCCCGCGCGAGTAGCTGGGCGTGAAGGTCGAGACGTTGGAGTTGGCCGTGTAGGGGGCGTTGGGGACGTAGACAATCAGGGGCGGGACGGACTGGCCCGCGGACAAGGTGAAGTTGGAGGCGTCGCAGCCGAAGAAGGTCGGGCGATTGTTCAGGCCCAGGTTGATGAAGGTGTTGGCGTCTGGCACCGGGGGAAAGAGGGTCCCATTGGCGATCTGGCTCAGGCTGCGCTCGTATGTCGCGCGCAGGGCGGTCGCGTTCGGCCAGTTGAATGGGGTGTCTGCACTGCTGTCCACCGCGAAGATGACGTCGACGGCTCGGATGGGCTGCAGGAGAGGGCTTATTGGAATGTTCTGGAGATCCTCACCACCGTCGACGAGGCCGAGCTCAGTCTGGTCGGCGTTAGGGTTTGTTGCGTTGTTCCAGCCCAGGAAAGGGTTGGGGACCCATTGCGCAATGTCATTGTTGTCATCGCTACAGCTGTAATTAGCAAGCTGGGCGATCACGAGAGAGTCTGTGGTGTTTCCTACTTACCCAAGTGGCGACAGAATAGACGTGAGGGCGTCTCCTACGAACGATGGCACATCGGCGTACTGAGAAATATTGGTGGTCAAGAAGGTGTTGAATAGAGAAGAGCTCGTGCCCATCATATAGCCGGCATTGTCAAAGCCTTCCACGCAACTGCCACCGCTTGGGATCTCTCCAGCTGAGAAGTTGGATGCCAGATACTTCGTGGGTGCGAACCCGAAGACTGTGGGGTCAAAAGATCCCATCTCCCAGGGGTTGATTTCATAATTGGTCGCGTTCAAGCTGACAATGGCAACGCCAGGGTCTCTTCCGTCGGCGACTATCATGGGCATAGGGATGGAGCCGCTGATAAGTTGCTGATCCTGGGCGAACGAGCTCCAGGTGTACGCAGGGCCACCGTCTGTGTCATTGATGAGCTGGTAGGACAGAGCCCTCCCCCAGTAATCCGTGACCGAGGTCTGGAAGCCGGCGTCGGCCTTGCTGGTGACGGCGTCGCGGACATCGCTCCAGTAGCTGACGGTGCTGATGACTGCGATGCCCTCCTTTGGGCCCTCGAAGATGCTATTCTCGAAATCCCAGACGGCGGACCCGGAGCTACCGTCCATCAGGTCGACCACGGTTGTGAAATTGTTGCTGTACAGGGAACCGACCAACCATCCGGCGCCAGAAAGTCCCGCCACATAGGTCGTCGCCTGCAACAGACCGCCAATACCGCCTGCATCCGTGGAGCCTGGCGTCCTGTCGTCTGCAGCGGCAATGAAACCTGCTCCGTTCATCAAAGCCCGGTAGCCTCCTCCACTCATGGCGATGCCGATGTTGGGCAGGGCCGAGACGTTGTTGCTGAGGTTGTTGATGTAATCCGCGCCATTAAAACCTGAAATTTTCGCTCGCTTGATGAAATCAGCCATGGGCTGAACAGTGGCTGCGCGCCTCTTGCTGAGCCAGTCGGTCTCATCCTGACTAAGAGTCCCAGCACTGCGGATGGTAGGACGCGATGAGGGACAGTCGACGACTGCAGGGGCGTATCCACCACTGACAGCGTTGGGAAGAGCTCTTGCGGCCTCGAGAAGAGCGCGCTCACGTAATGGGATGGAGTTGGCGGCCGTTAAGGAGATGGAAGTGGCAGAGAGGAGGCACGCGACCAGTTGCATCGTGGTCGGTGCCATGATGTAAGATGAGTGGGGACAATGAGATATCAAGTTTGGAACTGGGATGAATAGAAGGAGCCTGGGGAGAGATGAGAGGGCCGAGGGCCTATGGCAGCATACTTATGATACCAAATTGTAAAGTTATAAAGTTTAAAGAGAAGAAAAAGAACGGTCGAGATGAGATGCGACAGGCTGGGACAGGATGGGGGTGTCAGATGTCTGACCTGCATGTAGTGTAGTGAGAGTAATAGTAAGAGCAAGGAGGCGTAGTGTGGGCTGGCTGTCGGGCTGGTTGCTGCTGCTGTGGCCGGCGCGGGTGCCTCGGATCAGATACTGCAGGCAAGCAAACTTGCGCCTCTCTTAGTGCGTCGTGGTCTAGCGTGTAAGGATGTGTGAGATTGTACGAGGTGTACGACGAACAAGAGGAGAAGAATTAGCAGCTGAAAAACGAGAATGGAAAAGGCTGTTGTGTGTGACGCAATATGGTCCTAGACAGCCCCGAGCGAGCAGTTGGTGGCACGGCGGATAGGATTCCAAAACATCAGACGAGATGAGCAGAGAAGGCTCGGCGCTGAGGCCCAGCCGCCTCCTCACGTTCTTGACAAGGCTCGTTTCCGGATTCAGCAGTTTCTTGGGACGGACAAGAAGACGTGGAGTGGCTCGACTGTGACCTTGTGCTACCTCGGCGTGAGGTTTTATGGCGGCAGTTATAAGGGAGCTGCACATATATCACAGCATCGAGGTCGACGTCTGGAATAAGTGTGCCCGATGCCATTTGCCAGTTCGAACAGAGTTGACGAAGAACATCATGCGTTGTGCAGCGCGATGAGATCACAGCCTTCTTTAGCCTCTCAAGAACGAGAAACCTTCTCGGCAGTTTCAGAAACTCTGGTGTGCAGCAAAGGCCTAGCCGTATTCAGGCCATGCAGATCGCCCTGATCGTCCGCAACGGGAAGGGCGTCATGCCCGACGGTCCCTGATCCCCTGGTCCTGGCCCAGGTTTGGCACGTTGGCTCCTACCTCCCCTGCATTACCGCACTGCACCTCACCGCGCCTGCCCATCTATCCAGTGCAGCACCTGTCAGCTGGTCCTTCCGCCCTTCCGAGGTTGCAAGCCGCCATGTCAGGCCCAATCCCATCCACCCGGGCGGCGGGCTAAATGTGACCCAGACTGACGCTCGATGCAGCCCGCGCCTCTCCCGCCTCCCGCCTGCCGCCTCACAGCTACCACTAGGGATGTGGGATACCCCGAGCTGTAGCCACCAGATCGTGATGTGTGTGATAAGGCAAGCATGGGGCGGAACACTTTGAAGACACGCAAGCCACCCCAAAGAAATGACGACCATCTCCGCCGGCACTTGCAGCCAGGCAGTCGGTCAGTCGCTCATCACATGTGGCAGTGCGCCTCTCTCGGGAAAAACACAAGTGCGAACAGACAAGCCTCGGGAGCGTGGCTCGGTTATCGTTGTCTGACTTCAGCCCCTTTGTCTGTTTGAGACCGACGGTTGTCATCGCCCGGCCAGCCTCAGCCCAAAACCCGGCCGGCCGAGACCGCAGTCTGCGGTGTGTCTTGCCTTCGGGCTCTCACACGACCCGTTGGCTGGCTCGCTGGCTGGCTGGAGGCCGAGGCCACCCTTCTGCCCGCCCCTCAGGAACCATACACATGCCTTGCGGTAGCCGCTATCAAACGAACCTCGTACGTCCGCGGGATACATCCATGGCCTTTCTCTCCTCAGCTTGTAGACGAGCACAATTTTCGCGTTAGAGGTCAAGGCCAGGGGTACAATGCGCGTGCGCAATGCTCGCTTGCTTTTCATTTGTTATTTATTGGTCGGGCTGGCGGGGTCGAAGCCGCCCGAGCTCTATATAGCCCGCCCCATATCACGCATACAGCATGCCAGCTTTGGGGCCGCCCCCTCGTCTCCTTGCCCCCGACATCGAAACTATGGAAATTCGGCCTTGCCGGCCGTCATCAACAACCTCATACCCAACCGGTGGGAGCTTTTCCAGCTCTTTCAGCAGGGCCCCATTCCTATAGGCTCCCGTGTCGCGGCCCAGGTCGTTACGGATGGCGCCCCCGAGGTCGAGGATGTTCCGCACCACCCCAGAGCCCCGTCGGTTCATCCGGAACAAGCTGCTGTTGATGTGGACGTCAAGCCACATCCCAAAGCACCCCACGATCCAGCATACCTCCAGGATGACGCCGATAAGCGTGATCACGCTCGAGAACCCCCATACGTAACCATCCTCGCTGATGCAGATCAGATTGTTGTCCCCACGGAAGTCGGACGTGAGCAGCGCGTCCCGGTAGCAGAGACACATCCCGGTGACCCCGAACCAGTTGCAGTCGTCCTCGTGCGCGGGGAGGTTCATGAAAGGTGCCTCGAGCGGGATCGCCGAGCCGTTCCACCACAGCGTAGAGTTGTAGGGCACCGGGTCAAGTTGCCGGTACGGCTGGGTCCAGCTGCTCATGTTGACCGACGTGTCCAGCTGGAAGGTGGTGTTGAACCAGGGCTCGTCCTCGTTGGTAACCTCCTGGCCCGCGCCGACAAATTGGAATCCTGTGAACTGTCGGTACAGCCCCGGGACTGCCGATCTTGAGCCTCGCGATCTCGAGGTGCCCCATGTCGAGTCGCCCGTGTAGCCATACTGCCCGCGATATCGTCCGGTGGAGATCGAAGCGCCGCTTAGATCAGACTTCGTGTAGTAATACCCCCAGAGGTTGAAGTCTGTCGTCTCGTTAACGACCGCTGTGGAGTTCGCGCTGGAATAGAAGTTTTGGATGGTCGATTTCGTCTGGGAGTCTGTGAAACACATATCAGTTCACGCGAACAAGCCATGGAACACCGGTAGGATGCTTCTTACAAGCGACGACATTCCTCCATTCGTCCGGGCCCTCCGTGATGTCACAGTTGCCCCAGCCACCTATATAATCAAATGATTCGAAACACTCGCCCAGCTTCGGCCCTTGCACGATAGCCGGCACGGTCCCATTGAGCCTCTCCGTATCCACCGAAATGCACAGCTTGAGACTGTCCGAGTCGGCCGTAACGTACGAGTGATCGTCCATCTGGTACGCAGGCTTGCTCGGGTTCAAGTACCCCGTCGCGGCGCCCCAGACGGACGAGAAGGCGAGCACGTACAGGATCGCGAGGAGGAACCACACCGCCGAAAAGACGGCGCGTGCGGGCCTCCTCGTGCCCAGGAACCGCATCGTAGACCACAGCGCTGGGAGGGACGCCGTGGAAAATAGGACTATAGCGCCGAGTTAGCTGTTGTAACATTGAGGAAATTTATGGAAAGAGAAAGGCAGACAAAACATGCGGGAGGAGAAAAAAAAGGGGGGGGTGGATGATGATGACGAAGAAGAAAGGGAGAGCCCAGAGGAGAAACTCCTAGGGGAGGAGGGGAGGATTTCCCAGAGGAGGATGCCCCAGAGGAAGGTATCCCTGAGGAAGGTATTCCAGGAGAGGGTATCCCAGGGGAGGATGTCCTCCGCCCATCGGCAAAAAAGACAAAGAAAGAAAAAACAGGAAGAATGAGTAAACCATAGTACAGCTAGCTATAGCTATTCAAAGTCTATAGTTTGAACAAAGCCATGGGAATATAGGCGGCTAGTTGCAGACAATTCTTGCTTGGGGGGGGGGGCTCAAATTCATATCCAGAAGCTACTTACTGTCGAGCTGGAAGTAGTACGGCACCGATGAATATTCCATCATCCACGCGAGCTGCGACGCCGCGATCTGGTACAGCAGCCACCCGTGCAGGAACCTTCCACCCTGCCCGACGATCGTGTCCCACGCCAGGTCCAGCAGCTTGGCCCGCGTGAAGGAGAGGTCCCTCGCGATCTGCAGGTTGATGTAGAAGCTCCGCTCCACCGCGGGCACGCTGTAGCCCCCGCAGTCCTGGGTCATTGGCGGCACGGAGAAGAGGTCCAGGTGCGGCAGCATGAAGAGCCCCTTGATGCCGGAGATGGTCAGCGCCACGACGGCGAGCAGCTCGAAGACGAGGAGGGAGATCTGGCCGTTCGTCAGGGGCGTGAGCGTCCTGGGTGGCAGTTGCGTTCCGCCATCGCCCCCGTGGTGCTGTTCGACGCTGCTCGTGTCGTCGCCCGTCACGCTCTCGATCTTGGATTTGTCGATGCCCTTCTCGGCGTTGTCACGGCCTGGGTCCAACAGGTGGTAAGAGGGAGGCGACGCCGGGCTGTCGTCACCCTCTACGTGCCCAGTAGCGTCGGCGAGCTCGTCCCTAGCGTCGTCAATCTGCAAGGCCGAATATCTCTGTTCTTGACGCCCGACATCGTTGTTCGTGGCCGTCGTTGCAGGCGAGGGTCGAGTGTCACGGTCCATGGCTGTCTCTGGGGATACCGTCCGGGGTGAACATCATCAGCAGTAGCACGAATGCCCTCGGCCGCTCAGTCGGAGACATCGAGTGAGCGCGGGAGCGATCTCTGCTCTTAAAGGGTGAGCTATGTTGGGCAAAAAAACATGATCGTCATCCTGCATCCGGACCGACGAGGGAGCATCGGCGGCGGCAGATGAGGTTCCCACGCCTAGCACGCCTAGCTGCATCGTAGGCCCGGCAGCTGAACGACCCAGCAGCATGGCCATGTATCATCGCTCAGCTCTCAGGGCGGAGCCAACCCTAGTTTTGAGTGAGAAGGAGCGGATATCAGGGGGGTTTGGCACGGTTTGTGGTGGCACCCGCCAGCTGAAGGAATCGTACCCCGGCACAAGCCCGCCCAGATCCGCTCCCCGTCCGGCCAACTACAGGCGGGGAGGCACGACCAGGATGAGCGATCGCCGGAGTCTTGCCTGTCCTCCGGGACAACTGTGCTCCATCAACCTGTCAACTTGCGGCGACCTGAGAATGTGTCCAGGGGGGCGATCCTGCAGTTCGTCATTGTTCAGGAAAGCAGGCAGCAGGCAGGCAGGATTGAGGCGATCGTCAGTGGCGTCCGTGTCTAGGTCTGCAATCAAGCCACCTCTTGGAGCTTAACCTACGTGGTTGAGGCAGGCTGGTCCGGTCCTCCGAATGGCGATGTTGTGTGTGCATGTTGAATTTCGGATACCAAGGGGAAATATCGAATTCAAAACCGTAAGACTAGACTGTTCAATAAGGTCAATTGCCACTCAGAGACCAGGACCTCAAGGTCGTTCAAGTACACAGCTATACCACAGATCAAAGAGACAAGGCCGGATTATAAAAGGTTAATATATAGTAGTCCAGCAATAACGCTATATAAGATTGTGAGACCAGAATATTTAGATTCCTGTCGAGTAGTCCCCAACAGTGAGCATCATTGGCCTTGCTATCACTGCTGAAGAGTGGACCCACAACCATATGGATGGACCCATCAAACACGTCCAGTACCGAGCCGTTGGTTTGTATCATGTCAGGCGCACTGAAATCCCAGTCACAGGAGTAGGGAGGAGGCGTTGTCCCGTGCCACTATACAAGAAAGAAGGAGGGACAGGCACCGAAAATTGAAATCCCAACGATTCTGTTCTGGCATAAGCTCCTCCTACCCGTGAAACTCAATTCCCGTCATGCAATCATCGCAACAGTGTTCGGCGCCCGTTTGAGGATGGTGAGAATGGCGAGAATGGCGATCCGCGCTGCGATGATAGTGCTGCTGATGTGCTGTCCTCCATAACCCATGCACTGGGGAGTGACCACGCGGAGCTGAATCCAGACTGTTCTGTTCGCTCTTTGCGCCCTTAGACGACGAGGGCACTCTTCTCGGTACACACTGGCTTTCGCCATAGGTCCCTGCTTTAGTCGGGTTGATGATGTCGGCACTCCCGCTGGCTATGGCAGACTTGGCCCCGCCTCGAGACCATCCTTGGTGGACCTCATCTCCGTCATCCTCTTCAATATAAATCGGCTTCGATTTTGTGTCGCCGTCCCGGACATTGTTTTGAGGTTTTGAAATAGCGCGATAGTCATCGTCATCAAGGACAATTGGATTATACCAGACGCCCGATTGACCGTTCCTCCCAGATAGGCAGCCTGCTGGGCGGGCATCGGCTTGGACAGATGCAGTCTCAAACGGACGGGTGACCATCACTGAAGAAAAATATTGAGCTGCTTGATTGGAATGTTACGGGTGAATCTCTTTGACCATGAAATGGAGGGGGGGGAGGGGAGTAGAGAGAATTTCGCGACGGTGGAATGCCACCGTTATATCCACCCAGTTATCCCATCTCCACACTGGTCTGTAAGGCAGTGTATCCTGCCCCAGTTTGTCCTGTTATCTCAGCTGCGAGGCTTGCAGAAATAAGACACGTCAACCAACGTGCAGGTCGACTGAATCGGGTCGTCCTGGGCGAAGGGATTCCGACTTTCAACTTTCATGCTGTTTGGTCATCGCGAGTGTGATCTCTCGACCCCGAGGCCCAGGGGCGCTTCAAGAAATAGATAACATAAGCCATTTGACTGGAAAATACTTGTCCTAATGATAGTGAATGTATGAATTGACTTGAAAGAAGTGGTTTGAAGTTAAAAGATCTAAATTGTCTAGATCCAATACTGGATCAGTCCGCGCCGCTTACGTAATGCCGTGGCCGGTGCCGAAGTCCCACTTAATCTTTTTCCAGCTCGCAGGGTCCCTTAGGCAGCCTTCCGAAATTCTTCACAAGCAGCACTCAGCGTGCAAACATACCACCAGCCGTCGACATGATAATACCCACAGGTCCAACACAATAATATGAATTCAGTACAATCCGCTGTACTGTAGAACTCCTCGAATTCGACCAAAATGGATGCCCGCGCCCTCCTCACATCCCAAGGGTGGCGGGGCACTGGCCATTCACTGCACAAGTCCGACGATTCGATCGGCCTGGCCAAGCCAATTCTTGCGTCGCGAAAAGCCAACACGCTCGGAATCGGTCGAAAGAACCATGTCACAAGTGATCAGTGGTGGCTCAATGCGTTCGACGAGCAGCTCAAGAGTCTCGACACCTCCAACAAGACCAGCATCGTGCAGACCAAGAAAAACACCAAGCTGGACAGCCTTCTGACCGCCGGCGCGGGGAAATACAAGGGCGCGAATGCCCTATATGCATGTTTTGTCAGCGGTGGGATGCTGGAAGGCTCATTGAAATGGAAATCAGAGGGCGAATCGACGGACACGACACCCGAGGCTGAGGCGGCCCCAGTGAGGACAGAGACCAAGGAGGAGCGCAGGGCCAGGAGGGCGGAAAAGAAGAGGATAAAGGCGGAGAAGTCGGCCAGGAAGCTGGCCAAGAAATCGGCGGCGGCGGCGGTTGCTGCCAAGCCTGTTGAGAGAAAGGACAAGTCAAAAAAGGACTCGAAGAAGAGCTCAAGGAAGGGCGCAACGCCAGAAACGAAAGAGGAACGACGGGCTAGGAAAGAGGCGAAGCGAAAACGAAGGCAGGATAAGGAGAAGCATACCAAATTCGAGGACGGTTGAACACGACATCGTGGAATGTTGGACAAAATTTACCCCACGACCGATGCGTTGGCAATGCGTCTTGCTGGGTGATGAGGCTGCATATACGTCCCGATTCTGACGACTGACGGCAGCTCGCCGAGGTCAAGGAACGGATGAGCATCGCAGCAAGCGCTTAACGGCGTGGCGTGCCAGGCCTAAAGACCAAGGGTTACGGTTGGCAACGGTGCCGTCGCAAAAACGGATGTTACAAGAGGCTGTCAAGCTGCACGAACCATGATGTTCACTGCAGATTCACCAATGGCATGGCACATTATGTACCAAGAGGACAGACAGAACGTGAGACCCATTTTCTTGTCGTATGTCTCGGGTGTAATTATTCAGAAGGCGTCGTCTAGTGAAATTTGAGTAATGCCTCTGGCACCTTGCGGCGAGTTTCGGCTGCTTATTCTAGACAGCGCTTGCACCACTTCAACCAAATCACGGGGACTGGCTGGAATTGTCATTGAAAAAGTCGAGTCGCTTTTGTGCCGCGCTTCTGTTATCCCACGATTTCAAGTGTCCCCAGAGTCGAAATGGTCTGGTCTGGAAACCATGTGCAGTGTACCTGGGTAAATTCCAACCCTTGTAAGTAGGCCTTTGCAGCTGAGCGGTGTGGCACGGAGTGGGGCTAAATTGGGGTCCCGAGAGCTCAATCGCCCGGCAGAAAGAAAAAGTTTGGGGACGCATTTTACGTGAACCTTCTCCAGCTTGCCAGGACTTGGGCCCCGTTTCTAATTGCAGCGACACCAATTACAGCCAGGTTCCAACACGATGTCTGCCGATATGGGTTCGGATCACGAAGAAAAGCGCCATAAGAAGTCGAAGCGCAAGCATCGGCACGAGGATGAGGGCGACAAGATGGACGTCGACGAGGAGCCAAAAGCGACCGAGACACCAAAGAAAGAGAAAAGGAAGCACAAGGAAAAGAAGAGGAAGGATAGGACAGAAGATGCAGAGACCGAAGATGTTGAGGCTCAATCAGTCGTCTCGCCGGAAAAGAAGCACAAAAAGCACAAGAGCACAGACAAGAAGGAAAAGAAGAGCAAACACCACAAATCCACACCCACGCCCGAGAAACCGGCAGGGCGGAAAGACGAGGCACACGAGGCCGTCTTACCGGATCCAAAGGAATACCCTTTCTTCACACAGACCTTCTCGCAGCGCATCCCCGTGTGGCCGGCCGCCTTCGACGAGCCCATCACCAAGACGGCGCGCGAGTACCTCGACCCGATGCTGAACCGGTACTCGCCCAAGTTTAAGGGCGTGCTGCTGGCGTACAAGAATGTGAATCTGTCCGAGGGCCCCCGGCGCGCGGACCCGAGGAACCCGCCGACGGACGACACGCCCGTGGTGCTCGAGTCGGTCGAGTGCTACGCGCCGCCGTTCGCGTGGCTGACGGCCGACCTGCACCTGTTCATCCCGTCGCGGGGCGCCTGGATGGAGGGCGTTATCAACCTGCAGAGCGAGGGCCACATCGGCGTCGTCTGCTTCGACAAGTTCAACGCGAGCATATCGCGGCGCAGCCTGCCGAGGGGGTGGACGTGGGTGGACCAGCCGGAGGATGAGGTGGAGGAGGAGCAGCCCGAGCCGGCCACCGAGGAGGATCCCTTCGTAGAGGGGCGAGAGGGCGGCGAGGGCGAGGGGGCCAAGAAGGCCGAGGAGGTGCCCCAGCTGCGAAGCTCTGGGCACTGGCTGGACCAGAATGGCGACAGGGTGACAGGGAAGATCTACTTCCGCATCAAGAACTTCTCGAGCGGATCCACGGGCGACTACACGTACTTGAGTCTGCAGGGCACGATGCTTGACGACGAGGCCGAGAGGGAATCTGTTGCGGAGGAAAAGGCGATTGAGAAGGCGAGGCGAGCGAGGCAGAGCCCCGGTGGGCTCCTCTACCCCACCATGAGGTTGCCAGAATTTAGCATGACGAAGCTCAAGGAAGATTCTATATGAGCGAAACACTGATTTCTATGCTAACGATCATGAGCAACAACGACAACATCGGCAAGATCTGTCAGGCGAGGACCTCTCCGAGGAAACTAAATATTCTGTCCCGGTCAGCTTGCGGAAGGGATGAGGCAAACCAGCAAGCTCCTTGTTCAAAAAGGCGAGATCAGCTGCTCCCCAAATGACTGAGGCTATTTCGAGGATTGTACTGGAAGCCTTGTATTCTCTGTGGGCACGAGTGGCAATCGCCGCGAGCCTCGAACCGTCATCGCGAAGTGTGAGGCGCAAGCCATGTCATTGCGAGATGGAGTACGCAGCGTAACGAAGGCTGCGCAAATATCACAATTGTTCATCTACTCATATAGACCCAGGAGGTTGGCGTGGATATACCATAATAACGACTTGCCTGGCCTTAGTCTCGGCGCAAATGAATCATTAGGCACAAACCTGCCACGAGATCTGGACACTCCCGGCAAATTCTGAGCCAAACCTGCGAGGTGCAAGAAAACAGATTTGCAGCAAAGCTTTAACTGCGTTTTGCCATGCAAATGGTTTGCGGACGCCTCAGGTACTGTTCGGAATTTGAATCCCATACTTTCCTTCTCAGATAGTCGTCATGGCGGAATCACTCGGACGGGTCGATGCTCACCGCAATCCAGATGCTGCGCTTCAGTCAGCCTCATCGAGTATTCGGAAGCCCATGACACGCATTGTGCACAGCACATCGTTTTTTCCCAGGCCTCGTCGAAAGGCTCCTACCAAGGTACACCTTGACTGCCACACTTTACCGTTTAGTGCACGTCGGCAGCGCGAAAAGCACGGCACCAAGAACTGATCTGCGTGATCCCTGCTAATCGTCAGAAGAGCCTCGGCTCTCCACACCTCCTCCCCCGGAATGCCCCAGGTCTCCCATCTGGCACTTGTTACCTCGTCAATCTTGTTCATCTCAGTCTCGTCTCTTACGGTATCTTCACTTCTTCTCCATACAATATTATAGTCTCCTTTAAGTATTAGTCACGGTCATATCTTTCCCCCAGGATATAAGCACCTATTGTCCACCGAACGCCAAGATGAAGGGAATACAAGTGTCACAATATGTCAAGGTGTGTCCGCAACCAGCTGTCTTCACATGGAGCAACCACCTTGAGAGCAAGCCTACTGACTTGTGTCCTAGAAACTTGACGATCTGAAAGTCACCACACTTCCAGACCCCGTGCCGGGCCCCAATGAGTACCTGATCAAGGTCGAGGCGGCCGCTACCAACTTCTTCGACATCCTGCAGGTCCAGGGCAAATACCAGCACCAGCCGCCGTTCCCCTGGACAGCGGGCATGGAATTCGCCGGCACGGTCCTCTCCACACCCTCCGCGAGCTCCAACCCGAAGTACCCGGTGGGCGCGCGCGTGTTCGGCGCAGCACAGGGCGCCTACGCCACGCGGGCAGCGGCGGGCGAGGCGGCGCTGCGCCCGCAGCCCAAGGGATGGTCGTCGACGGAGGCGGCGGGGCTGTTCGTGACGGCGCCGACGAGCTACGGGGCGCTGGTGGTGCGGGCGGGCGTCAAGAAGGGCGACTGGGTGCTGGTGCACGCGGCGGCGGGCGGCGTGGGGCTCGCGGCCGTGCAGGTCGCCAAGGCGTTCGGGGCGACGGTGATCGCGACCGCGGGCACGAAGCGCAAGCTCGAGGTCGCGAGGCAGTTTGGCGCGGACCACGTCGTCGACTACAGGGACGACAAGTGGCCCGAGGCTGTGAAGAAGCTCACGCCCAAGGGCCGCGGGGTGGATATCGTCTACGACCCGGTGGGCATGGTGGACAAGAGCACCAAGTGCATCGCCTGGAACGGGCGCATCCTGGTGATTGGGTTCGCCGCAGGGGCGATCGAGAAGGTGGCCATGAACAAGGTGTTGCTCAAGAACATCTCCATCGTGGGGATCCACTGGGGCATGTACGCGAAGATGGAGACGGAGACGGAGGTGAGGGTGTGGAAGGAGATCCTGCAGCTGATCGAGGACGGCAAGTTCAGGGGCACCGAGTTCACCGACAAGGAGTTTGTGGGCCTCGAGAGCTTACCCGAGGCCCTCAAGGCTCTAGGAAGCAGGGAGACCTGGGGCAAGGTCGTGGTCAAGGTGCCCCAGGACGGCCAGGCGAAGCTGTGAGGACATGCTGTACAGGTAGCACGGCGTCGCGGATCTGGATATCTAGAATACTTGTAGATGATGAAGAGAGACCTATTGCCTGTCTAAGACACCAGGGTATCAGGGTAGGTACTGAGTTACTTAACAGACCCCTGAGAGGTGACCCGCTGCGGTGCGTGACGTTTGCGCTCAGGAACAGGGGTGGAGGTACCTAGATACCAAGGTGTCCCTCCGACCCCTCCATCTTTTTGCCGTGTCGCGTTTGTTCTGGCCGCGTCTTCACCTTGACATAATCTGTGCTTGTGCCACTGTTGCCCGCCACTTGTTGCAACCGTGACACTTTCACCCTTGAAAGCCAGTCCAAGCGCCGGCAACATGAGCTTCGCTATCGAGGTGCCCGGCGAGGCCAGCCCTCTCACCATGCAGGAGCTGTGCAAGGCACTCGAGGCTGCCACCTCCATGGACAACAGCCAGAGGCAGGCCGCCGGAAAGCAGCTCAGCACCTGGGAGACCCAGCGCGGCTACTTTCCCTCGTTGCAGGTATGCTACACGATGACGTTTCTTTCTGGCTCCAGTAGTCCTTCTGAATCAGGTTTCAATATGGCTGACCAAGCTACAACGCACAGAGCATCTTCCTCGACAAGTCCATCCCGCGAGAGATCCGCTTCCTGGCCATAATACAACTCAAGAACGGAATCGACAAATACTGGCGCCACATTGCCAAGAACGCCATGAGTTCCGATGACAAGGCCCTCATACGATCAAGGTTGTTCCAAGGCACCTTGGGCGAGGACGACAGGGCATTCGCGTTGCACAATGCCCTTGCCACTGCAAAGGTCCTTCGCATCGACTACCCCGACTCGTGGCCAGACGCACTCCCAAGCATAATAGACCTGCTGAGAACGTACAAAAATGGCGACCAGATACTCTTGAGCGGTGCTCTGGTCATCCTCCTCCGCGTTGTCAAGGAGCTCGGCACCGCTCGGATGCGAAAGTCCCAGACTGCCCTCCAGTCCGTCACACCCGAGCTGGTCTACCTCCTCGGCGAGATATACACAGAAAGAACCTCCCTATGGACCGAGTGGCTGGCGAATGGCCGTGGCGACGAGGATGACGCAGATCTGGCCATGCAGAACAGCCTGTTGGCGGCAAAGATCCTGCGGCGGTTGCTGATCCTCGGGTACGAGAACCCTGTCAAAGACAAGGTCGTCGTCGAGTACTGGTCTGTCACCCAAAACCACTTTGGCCAATTCCTGGGCTACGTGAGCCACGATTCCCACGTCCCTGCCCCCTACCAAGACGTGGTGGGGAAGCACCTGCTCCAGTTTACAAAGCTGCATGTCGAGATGTCAGAAACACATCCTGCCAGCTTCCCCCTCCTGACAAACTCCATCCCTCTTGTACTTGCGTATTGGGACCTGGTGGCAAAGTTCGCCGAGGTCTTCGACAAGTCTGGTGGTCTGAGACAGACAGCGACTGCGGACGGACCAGGTGCCAAATCCAAGGTTGAGGGCCCGTTGCTCGAGAAACTAGCTCTCAAAGGGTTGCTGCTGGTCAAGAGCTGCGTGGCTATTGTCTGGAGACCTGTGCAGACGTTTAGATACCTCAGCAAGGAGTTTCTGGAACAGAAAGACAGCGCCGTCCAGATTATTAAGAATGAGTTGCTCAAGAACGACCTTGTCATGCAGATCGTCAACGTCATTATCACCAAGCTATTGATCTTCCGCCAAGCTGATCTCGAGGCCTGGGAAGCCGACCCCGAGGACTTCGAGTCCACAGAGCAGTATCTAGGCGATGGGTGGCAGTTCGCTGTAAGACCATGTGCTGAACGAGTCTTCTTGGAACTCCTTGTGCACTACAAAGACCTCTTGACACCTCCCCTATTGTCCTACTTCGAACAGGCAACAAGCGCCGACTCAGACGTTATCACAAAGGAAGCAATCTATACTGCCATGGGCGCAGCTGCGCCTAACATTTCGGAAGCCTTTGACTTTGACAACCTTCTCGCGACAACGCTTGTGCAAGATGCACAGTTTACTGGCCCCTTGGCCAAGGTCCTGCGACGCAGGATTGCCATCTTGATCAGTACTTGGGTTCCGGTCAAGATCGCTGACGCAAGTCGGCCATTGATCTTTGAGATCTACCGTCATCTTCTCAACGATAAAGATGAGATCAACGACGAGGTTGTCCGGCTCACCGCGGCGAGGCAACTGAAAGAAGTGGCCGATGACTTCGGATTCCAAGGTGACGTGTTCGCAAAATTCGCACCCGATTTCCTCCCCGAACTTATCAACTTGCTCCAAGAGGCTGTCCTGGAGGACACAAAGCAGGCTCTGTTCGAAACCCTTCGCGTGTGCATACAGAGAATGGAGGAGCACGTGCTCCCCTTTGCGGATCCCATCATGGCGGCCCTTCCAGCTCTCTGGGAAGCTTCCGGTGATGCGTACATGGTCAAGGCTGCCATCATTGGGGTCCTGTCTGCATTGGTGAACTCGATAGGAGCTGAGTCGCAACGCTATCACCAAGCAATGCTCCCTATCATCAACCAATGTATGCGCGACAGTTCAAGCCAGGCTTTCCTCGAAGACATCGTGGATCTCTGGAGGTCGCTCATCACTCAGAGCTCTTCTCCATTGTCTGCAGAGATTATCAGCCTTCAACCCATGATACTCCCGCTTCTGGATAACGAGCCTCAATTGGCCGAGTCGGCGTACGATATACTGAATGCATATATCATTCTGGCCCCTGAAGCTGTCTTGTCAGACAGTTTGCGAAGAGGCACGTTGGAGGCACTGTCAGCCCCTCTGCAATCATCGGGTCGAAGCCGAGGCGCCGACGTCTTGACCAGCTACAGGAAGATCGAGCTCATGTTCATCGCGGCATCCGAGCTCGGCGGCTCGAACGGCGTGTCCGTCATCGTGCAGGACCTCATCGAGCTTGGCGTCATCCCGCTCATGCTCCAGCGCATCCACAGCGACTGGGAGTACTCGCAGCTGACCGGCCCCAACGCAGCAAATAAGGAAGCCCTGGAGTGGTCACACAAGCTCGCCTACTTCAGCACCCTCGCCCGCATCGCGCTGGCGGACCCGGCCCTGCTGGTCAACGTCATCTCCACCGTCGGCGGCGACATGACGCAGGTGTGGCCGTGGCTGTCGACCCAATGGTTCGGCTCGCTCGACAGCATGGCCGACATCGAGCGGCAGAAGCTCTCGTGCCTGGCGCTCACGCGCCTGTGCGAGCTGCCCCAGCCCGTGCAGGACCTCGTCTGCTCCAGCCTCCAGGACTACTTCACCATGTGGCCCTCGGTCGTCCTCGAGTGCCACGACGGCAACGCCCTCGGCGAGGACGGCCTGGTGTGGGACGCCGCGCCGCAGACGGAGGAGGGCACGCCGCTCGAGAACGCCGAGGCCGCCCTCGTGGCGAGGGACCCCGTGCATACGCTGCGGGCGTACGGGTTCGTGACGGAGAGGCTGCAGGGCCTGGTGCAGAGGGCCGGCGGCGAGGCGGCCTTCAGGGAGAACTGGGTGGTTAATGTGGACAAGGACGTGTTGGACAAGTTTGAGAGGCTGGCCAGCGGGGCCAGCAACCAGTAGAACCGAACAGGAATAGGGAAGACTGCATCCTTGACGCTATGTATTCAATATAGAGCTTGAGGGGTTGTGCTAGACAGGGAAGCGGAAGATACCTCAGCGAGCGTGAATAAGGCACGAATAAATGAGACCATGAACACATATACACAAAAACACGGGGCTAACAATTCTAAGTATTGTGAGTTCACACCTGTGAGTTATGCATTGAGCTTGAACCGGCCTACCCTCCAACCCATCTATAAAACCATGAGGTCCCATTTTCTTTTCTTTTCTTCCTTTTCAATAGTCCCAGAGAACGAACGAATCAGCCAACCCACTTCCTGGCATTCCTGAACATCCTCAACCAGGGACCGAACTGGCCCCACCGGTCGACCTCCTCCCTCGGCGCCCAGCTCGCCACGTCCGCCATGATGGTCCTCTCCGGGTGCGGCATCATGGCCAGCACCCTGCCGTCCCTGCTCCGGACGCCCGCGATGCCCTCGGGGCTGCCGTTGGGGTTGAAGGGATACTTCTCCGTGACCTTTCCGTAGTTGTCCGTGTAGCGCAGCGGGGCGAGCCCGCCGTCGGTACAGGCCTGCAGCCCGGTGGCGGCGGGCGCCGCGAACTCGGCCCTGCCCTCGCCGTGGGAGACGACGATGGGGAGGAGCGAGCCGCCCATGCCGGAGAGGAAGACGCTGCTGTCGTCGTCCTTCACTTGCACCATGCTGTACCGCCCCTCGAACTGCTGGCTCGTGTTCTCCACGAAGGCGGGCCAGTGCTCCGCGCCGGGAATGAGCTCCTTGAGCCGCGACAGCATCTGGCACCCGTTGCACACGCCCAGGCTGAAGGTGTCGGGCCGCCGGAAGAAGGCCTCGAATGTCTTGCGCGCGTTGTCGTGCATTAGGATCGACTTGGCCCAACCCTGGCCGGCGCCCAGCACGTCTCCGTACGAGAAGCCGCCGCACGCCGCCAGTCCACGGAACCCGTCCAGCGAGAAGCCCGACAGGATGTCCGTCATGTGGATGTCCACGGCGTCGAAGCCCGCGGCGCGGAAGGCGAACGCCATCTCGGCGTGGCCGTTGACACCCTGCTCGCGCAAGATGGCGACGCGGGGCCGTTGTGTGACTAGGGACTTCAGGTTTGTGAGCGCCGGGAGGCTGGCGTCGGCGGGGTCGTACTTCAGGTTGTATGAGAGACCTGGATCCTTGGCGTCGGTGAGGGAGGCAAACTCTGACTCGGCACAAGCCGGGTTGTCTCGAAGCTTTTGCATCTCGTACGAAGTTGTTGACCACCACTGTTGCATTTGGGCCCTGTCCAGGTCGACCACCGGTGTCATACCGTACTTGACCGACAGGGACTGCTTGGAAGTTGGCCGAACGTAGCCAATCTTCCTGATCAGGCCTGGAGGCGGCCCGCAAGTTGCGAAACAACGCAGGAAACTCTTCTCGTCTGACTTGCGGATCTGGAACACGGCACCGAGCTCCTCGTTGAAGAGAGCCTCAAGGACATCTAAAGTTGACGGAGACTTGGCAATTTCATCAACCGAGATGTCAGCTGCACAACGACCGGCGAACATCATCTCAGCGATGGTGGTAAGCAGGCCACCATCGGAGCGATCATGGTACGCTAGCACAATGTCCTCTTCATGCAGTTGCGACAGGGCATCAAAGTAGTCCACGATCAGCCTAGAGTCGCGGACATCGGGTGCCTCGTTACCAATTTGTCCCAGGGTCTGTGCCAGAGCCGAGCCTCCCATGGCCTTGCGACCTCCGGCAAGGTCGACAAACATGAGTACAGAGTCGCCAACTTCCTCAACGCGTCGGAGTTGTGGCGTCCAGGTGCTGCGAACGTCTTCGACAGGTGTGAAAGCAGAGATGACAACTGACACAGGAGCCGTCACACTCTTGGCCTCTCCACTCTCATCCTTCCAAGATGCCTTCATCGAGGTCGAGTCCTTGCCGACAGGGATGGAAACATTAAGTTCTGGGCACAGCTCCATGCCGATGACCTTGACAGCCTCGAACAGGGCAGCACCCTCGCCAGGGTGGTTGACAGCGGCCATCCAGTTGGCAGACAGCTTGACGCGTCGCAGATCCCCTCGAACGTCTGTGGCGCCTTTGATGTGAGCAGCACCGAGGTTCATCAAGCTCTCAACGACAGCCATCCGCGCGGAAGCTGCCGCAGAGATGAGAGCAAGCGTCGGCTTCTCTCCCATTGCCATTGCCTCACCATGGCGGGTCTTGTCCTCGAATCCAAAGGAGCCGAGTGTCACGGCTACATCTGCCACAGGCGTCTGCCATGGTCCGACGAGTTGATCTTGCACCGTAAGTCCACCAACAGTCTGCGGGACGAGTTAGCATTGACGTGATCATCATTCAAGAGAGAGGATAGAGCCTCCTTACCCGGTCTGCGATGGTGATCAAGAACATCTTCGATCCCACCGATGGGAGGGAGAAGACAAGCTCGGTGGCCTTGGAAATCACTTCCGTCTTGTCCGAGAGGCCGTACTTCTCCGATATACTGCTGGCTGCATCGAAAGGAACCAGAGGAGCCTTGATGCTCTCGACCACACGCTCCTGACGGCGGCCTGGTGGGAACAAAGCGTCCATAGGCAGATCAATTGGAACGGGGTACTCCCTGGATTCTCGATCTTGCAGAACCAGTCTGGAAGCACCATTGTCGTCCTTGGCAACCACGTTTCCGACATTCGAGTAACCGCAACGCTCGCGCTCTGTGTGTAAGTTAGTCATAAGGTCTGCAGCGGCCGAATCCGTCATGGCATGAACTCACCGCAGATGACCTGGAAGCGGTTCATGTTGTCCCTGTTGACGAGCAGCACATATCGTTCCTGCGCCTCATTACACCAGATCTGCAATGGGCTCATGCTGTTGTCGGCGCTCTCAACCTGTCGCAGTTCGAACTTACCGCCGAAACCGGCATCTTTGACCAGCTCGGGAAGCGCGTTTGAGAGACCACCGGCACCCACATCGTGGATCATGGCAATGGGGTTGTTGGCACCGAGAGCAACACAAGTGTTGATGACCATCTGCGCGCGGCGCTCCATCTCTGGGTTGCCACGCTGCACAGAGTCAAAGTCGAGATCCGCGTTGCCGCCACCAACAGCGCTCGAGGCAGCTCCTCCTCCGAGTCCAATCAGCATCGCAGGCCCTCCGAGAACGATGACGTGGGCGCCGTCGAGCACATCTGCCTCGTTTTTCAGGGCATGTTGTGGCCTGACAGAGCCAATGCCACCAGCAATCATGATTGGCTTGTGGTATCCTCTCCATTCGGCGTTGGCGTTAGAATGTTCGCCCTCGGTGTTTGTGAGCAGAGTTCTGAAGGTACCGGTCAGGCATGGTCGGCCAAACTCATTGTTGAATCGTGCCGAGCCGATTGGCGCTTCCAGCATGATGTCGAGACTGCTGGCATAATGACCAGGTCGGCCAATGTCGACCTCCCAAGGCTCTTTTCTGCCAGGGATGAGCAAATCCGATACCCAGAAGCCACACAAACCGGCCTTCGGTGTTGAACCCCTACCGACGGCGCCTTCGTCCTACATTGATCAGGTCAGTATACGGACGCAACCGACGGACTACTAATCCGCGAGACAAAGAAGCGGAAACGCTTGTTTCCATCGCATTAATGTTGTCTGGGATCAGAAGATAGAAGGCAGGCTGGTGAAAATAAAGGCCTCATACCCTGATCTCGCCTCCTGAACCCGTAGCAGCGCCAGGGAACGGTGAGATGGCTGTGGGGTGGTTGTGTGTCTCCACCTTGATCAATGGATGGATGACTTCATTGGAGAGCTTCCATGTGCCCGTGGAATAGTCTGGTGCCCAGAAGTTGGAGAGTCCTCCCTCAAGAACGGCGGCATTGTCGCTGTACGCAGAGACGGTATAGTCAGGGGTTTTCTTGTGGGTGTTCTTGATCATCTCGAACAGGCTCTTGCCCATGGGCTTGCCGTCAATTGTCCATGCTGCATTGAAGACCTTGTGGCGACAATGTCTGTGTGGGACCGACAGTCAGAAACAGCACTGAAAAAGAGAAGAAATGGGATTGTTCGGGTGCGTGACACTTGTCATGCGCAACGACAAGGAACAAGAACACGGCTGCCTTGGAAGACATACTCGGAGTTGACCTGAGCGAACATGAAGAGTTCCACGTCGTGTGGCGGCCTGCCCAGCCGAGTGTATGAATCCACCAGGTATTGCATCTCCTCGGCACTCAATGCCAGCCCCATCTTCTTGTTGTAGTCGTCCAGCACGGCCAGAGGCCCGCGGCTATCGTCTGCAAAGATGTCGACGACGACAAGAGGAGAGCGTTCACGCTCAGCAAACATGACGTCCAGGGATGGCTGCTCGGTGGCGAGCGTCTCGGTCATTCGGTCGTGGATGACATCACGGAAGGAGAGGTCATCTCCCGCGTTGCTCGAGTTCTCGTACTGGATGGTGACCACTCGACCCCTTTCGACCCGATGAACCTGGTCCTTGAGGCCACAGACGTGGGCGATACTGGTGGCCTTGGAACTCCATGGCGAGATGTTGCGAGGAGTGATGTAGAGGGTGACGGTGTTCTCGGATTCTGATGCAGGGGCGGGCGCCGAGGCGTTGCTAACCTGGAGCAACTGCTGGACCTTGTCGAGGCCCGTCTGGCCCTTCTTCAGGTCGACATAGTACAGCCAGTTGCCCTGGATGGACTGCAGCTTGGCGTCGGTCTGCTTGTTGATCCGGCCCAGGAGCTTTTGGGCCTCGGAACTCGTATAGCACGAGTTCCCGGTAAGAACTTGGTAAGGCATGGCGAGAGATGGGACAATGGCCAGTGTCCAGAGTCCAGAGTCCAAAGTCCAATGGTGCGAGGGCTGTCGCCAAAGGGGGATCAAGAAGAAATTCTTCGCGGGGCTCCGTCACCGCAGGGCTGATAAGGACCTTGAATCGGCTATCGAATCGCGGGGTCCTTGCTATTCTGCGGGCAGGGATGTCGCGTCACAGTCGCGAGGGTGCTTTCTTTGCCCCGACGGGAAGGAGCTGCCATGTGAAGAGGCAGGACCCAGAAGGTGGGGGTGCCGAGAGAGGGTTATACCCTTGGGAGCTGGCAGCTCCTCCTTCGCCTATAACCCCACCATGAGTTCGGTCACAATCGCTCTTATCACGCCATCCATCACCATTAAGTCATGCTCCTTTCCGGACGGTGCATGACTTCTGCAACTTGTATCCTACATAGAAGACTCATCAAGCCCCAATTGACCTGCTTTTCAGTTTTTCACTCCATACCGTGCTCTATTCCCAAGAAAAGACCCAATTCCAGTCCGTCCTCGCCCCGGAAACCAACCACCAGCTTGTGAGCTCGGCTAACACTCACGACAGCTATGGCTCTCCCTCCCAAGCTCAAGGGCCACCGCCTGCTCTTCTTCAGCGACGACCCGGCTGCTCCGGCACCCACGGGGGCATCGGCGGCTGATCCCCTGCACACGATAGAAATCTATCTGGATTACGTCTGCCCCTTCTCAGCAAGTATGTAACTGACCATGCAATACCCAAATATTGCATTTCCGGGTAGCGATGCCTGTCTGATAGCTTACGACGGCACAGAGCTCTTCAAGACCTTTGTGACATCCGTTGCTCCCAAGATCCGGGCGGACCCCAAGTTGGTAAGCAAGCTGCAGGTCATTTTCCGCCAGCAGGTCCAGCCCTGGCACCCGTCGTCAACCCTCGTTCACGAGGCTGCCCTCGCCGTGAACCAGCTCGCTCCGTCCAAGTTTTGGACCTTCAGCGAGGCTCTCTTCAACGACCAGAAGTCTTACTTTGACGTCAACGTCGTCAACGAGCCCCGGAACGCCACGTATAAGCGCCTGGCCAAGCTTGCCGCAGACAGCACCGGCGTGAGCGAGGGCGAGGTGTACAAGTTGCTGGCCATTCCCGAGAAGTCCGCCGATGATGGCAGCTTGAACATTGGCAACGGGGTGACGAATGACCTGAAGATCACTATCAGGATTGCCCGTCTGGTCGGAGTCCACGTTAGCCCCACTGTTATCTTCAACGGTGTGGTCAACAACGACATCAGCTCTGGCTGGAGTGCTGATCAGTGGCTCGAGTATCTGGCCAAGGTCATTGATTAGATGACGCCTGAGGTAGCAGATTGGTACTTTTAGATGAATGGCCGAGTCGGTGATAATTGATACATGAATAAACGTTGCAATGATTTCTCAACCTTCTCCGCGTATCTCTCAGGCCCGGCCTGTGCACTGGACCAGCGGCCATGATTTTGGTAGCATAAAGCTACATGCCTCTCGCGTGTTATGTCCGAGGGGCTTATATTGATCCTCTATCTCATGTAGAACAGATCAAATGCGTATTCTCAATTTTGGCCGTTCAGAAAGAATACTGTAAGCTTTCGAACCCCTTCTTGGTAGCCAGCGCCCGACTGCTGCTGCAGTGTTAGGAGCTTGGGCCACCACAACTTTTCAACCACACCTCTGAACTCTTTTCATCCCCTGCACAACAACTTCAATCTCAACATGATACGGTCAATATCACACCAACGGGCCCAATTGAGGCCTCTACTTATCGGGCTTGCCTTTCGAGGCTGTTCGGCGCCACCATGTCGCGCCCAGTCTCGCGTCGTCGCCCCTTTGGTGAGCCGTGAGCAGTTCGTCAGGAGAGCCTCATCATCGCCGCCCGCGCCAAAACCCAAGGCGCCTAAGTTCGGTACGTACACCAGCAACCTCACCTCCTTGGATCACCAAAGCTCACCACAAACATGCAGCGACTCATGAGAGGATGATCGTCTACCATATCGGGACACCTAGGATCATGTTTCTCGGCGCCCTGAAGCTAACGACAATCTTTGTATTTGGCTTCTTTGCCGTCGTCGTCATACCAGGATGTGTGTCCGCGGACATGCCGCTCTGGCAGACCACCGGAGGTGAGTTACCCGACCAATAGCATCATCACTCAACTCACCAGGCTCATCTCACTCACCCGTCCGCGCAGTGGCCGTCGCCGGCATAGTCCCCTTCCTGGCAGTCTGGTACCTCACCTCGCCCATGGTGGTCTGGATCCACATGCGCGTGCCCGACAAGTACCGCCGCTCCAAGCACGTGTTGGGCCTGTTCTTCGACGCCCCGCCCGCCGACGCCGAGGTCACCATCACCAACATGGGAGCCGTGTTCAAGCCGCGCATCAGCCACGTCAGGGTCGCCGACCTCAAGCCCGAGAGGAAGCGGTTCGGGCTGATCAACTACACGCGCGACACCACCAAGGAGAACGCCCAGCGCAAGTGGTGGATGTTCAGGGCGATGGGCGGCTTCAGGATCGAGGACGAGACCACCACGGGGTCTCAGACGAAGTGGGCGTGGGAGTCTGTGGCGAAGCAGATCCGGCAGAGGGCAGGGGCGGGGAAGAAGATGAGGGCGTAATCTTCGTGCGATGAGAATTTCGCGCAAATTGTGCCCCGCGCGGTAATTCGGTGACTTCAATTTCATCATTCCCCGGGAATTTGACAACTGTCGCGACGTGTACATATATTTATTGCGCGTGTTGTATGAAAGCCCATGGAGGCTCAAACGCCTATGCCAAGCGCGAGAGCTGGAACATGGCAGTGGGCAACGTTGCCCCCACATTCAAATGTCGAATTCACAGGGGACGAACTCACGCATATGATGGAAAGTACACAGTGTATTCACGCTGTTTCATCATCATCCTAGATGGACTATCACGCTGTCGTCATTCGAGCAGCTAATGGTACGAAAGACAGACGACCGCGAGCTGCTCCAACCGCCAGCGTGAGGTTCAACCTAGCCGGCTGCCGGGAGCCGATCCGGGATTCACCCACGTCCAGGACACCACGCTTTTTACGCCAATTAATGAAACTGCAGTGGGGAAACGGTAGCAGGAATAGGTGGAGCGAAACGGTCACAATAGAAAATATATAGGTGGCCTAGCCAACCAGAACTCCCTCACGGCTAATGTTAGGCTGCAGCATATATGATACCTTGACGGCATTGTGTCCACCCAGACCCAACTACTGTGCTACTCGCTCACTCCAGTGAGCTTCAGGCTCACATCCCAGAGCTTCTTCTCTGTCGGAGGGTCAAAGGCCTGTGGAGCATAGCCGCCATGGTAGTACAACGCATCTGGCGGGGTGAGCCATCCTTCAGCAACCTCATCGAGGTAGACTCCTCCTTTGCCTTCCCAATCCTTTGCCACAGCACCCCACACGGTAGTCGCAGCGCCTTGAGCAGGGTCCTTCAAGGTCCTGTAGAGCTCCTTGTCGGCCTTGATGTCATTTGTGGTCGGCAGGTACCTCGCGAGGGGTGTGAGAATGCCCCCTGGGTGCAGGCTCAGAGCCCGGAGGTTCTGGGACTGACACCTCCTGTCTAGCTCATTTGCGAAAAGTACGTTGGCAAGTTTGGATTGGCTATAGGCCTCAAGCGGAGTGTACTCGGTGTTCTCGAGTTGAGGTCGTCGAAGTTGATCTTGCCGCTCCGGTGGGCGCCGGAGAACACCGATATGACGCGGGAGTTGAATGAAGGGCTTGCCGAAGACAGAAGAGCATCCTTGAGAAGGTGGAAGAGCAGGAAGTGGCCTTGAAAGATGTCAGCACTCGCAATCCCTCCCACTAGGAGGCGGATAACATACCGAGATGGTTGGTGCCGAACTGCAACTCGAAGCCATCTTTGGTTTGGCCCTTTGGACAGGCCATGATTCCTAATTAGACCTTAGCGTATATGTCAAGTGTGCCAATTCTTGGGTACATACCGGCATTGTTGATGAGAATGTTGAGCTTATTGCCGCTCTTCTTCAGAAAGTCGGCCGCACCAGTTCGAACGCTGTCCAGCGAGTCCAATTCCAATTGGATGACGTCGACCTTTCCAGGCTTACCATCCGCTCGGATCTCTTCGGCGACCTCTTTTCCCTTGGCAAGGTTTCGAGTGGTGATGTAGAAATCCGCGCCCGGCAAATGGATGGCCTTTGCTGTCTCAACCCCGAGTCCTCCAGGCGAAACACCTGTGATGAGAACAATTCTACCGGCCCATTCGGGGCTGTCAACAAGGCCCTGATCATTGATTATCTGGGCAGCCGTTGGCCGAGAATCCCCTGGACCTTGGACATCCTCGAGCTTGTGTTGTTCGTAATAAGGTGCGAGACGAGCCATCTTGACGCACTAATGGTTTATACTTCGAGGGGAAGACTGAGGCCCTCTGAGATTCTACAGAGCATAGTGTAAGGAATATCTATAAGAAACTTATGGGTGGTGTTCATGAGCCTTGGAAGGTGATGTTCAGGCTGCGGAGCCTACAATCTTTATTTGTAAGCACAGCTATCCTCACACCGTCACCTTCGTATATTGATCCTTGGCTTTCCCTTGCTTCCTCCTTCCCGATATCTGGTGTACACGAATAAGGCGGAACAAGGGCAAGCCTGTGGGTCCCTCGGGACGGTGTGTGTGTTTCCAAGGACTTGAGGGAACATGCAAACTGCCAGTTGGTAAGCCCCACTGGATTTATTCCACTTTACTATCTGTGTACTACACCGCATCGAAATGAGAGATGTACCTCACTTGCCTCAATTTTTGCTAGCCCCAAGGGGTCATTTCCATCGTATTGGGTTCACAGCGGATCTTAAGATCTATTTCAGAGCTAGCAGCACTCCCTGAACAGTATAGAGCTGGAAATTGACAGAGACACAGCAACTGGCACAAGTTATCTCTAGTATGCAGCGACCCCAGATATTTCGACCCTTCATCGCTTGCCTTTCTCCGAGTAGCAATCTCTTGTTCACATCTTGTCAATAATGGGTCTCCATGACGCCCCACCGAGGGTCAACTTCTATCAACCGGAGGCATCATTTATCCCATACAGTTACTGCTGGTTGTGATGTTGAGGCTTACACCCGCATTAGTGGCCAGCGAATCATTATGTTGGCTCCTCGGGACGAATAGAACTATGCAATTCCGTGGATAATCGTTTACTGAAAATGGATCAGCAATTGGAAATTTGCAGGATCAATACTTCAAATCGATGGCCTGACTTCCCACGTTTTATGCTGCAGCTCCTTGCCGCGGACTTTGACTCTTTAAGGCTGGAAGGCTTGCCTGGTCGACTCCGAGGATGCGTGGATCCATCACTATGGCCGTGCGGTAACACAGTGTACGGCTTATGTCTCAGCTTGTGGTAGGACAGTGCCACTCGACCGTTCAAGCTACAATGATACCGGAGCTGGCAGGTGACTCTCAGAATCAGTTAGAACGTGGCCCCACGAAGTTTTGGTTGGAAGAGAAAACCACCAGGCTGGTATCATCCGCGTCTTTGTTTGGCTTGGGAAAAATCTGTCATAAAGTCCCTGGAAATATGTCCCTTGACCTTTTCCCTTATCACAATTCCTGAGCGCGGAGCGAGCGCAGCGAGGGAAGCAATCCCATTTTCTGAGCGCGAAGCGCGATCCATTCTTTGAGCGAAGCGATCACAGCGGAGCGTCACCAACCCCCACGGCCATTCCCTGGGCGAAGCGATCACCACACCCGCCAACCTGCCACTTCCTGTGCAGCACTGACAGACAGCATTACCCATCCCATAACCTCATAACAGTTTCTCATCTCTAGAGCCACAGACAACAATTTACATCGTTAGCGAACCTGATAGAACCAAAGTTTAACGTTGAGCATTGCTAACTCCTCATCATGCTGAGATTCATGGAATGATTCGAGTTAAAAACCGCCAGACGCTTCATAAATCCTCAAGGAGCCGTCAACTAGTATCTGTGTCAACATTCTTTTACAGGGATAGCAGTCTCCCCACGTGGCAATGTGTTTCTGGAGCCTTCCCTGAAGTGAGGTTCCAGAAACAAGCCGCTGGTAACAGTCTTCAGCCCTCAAGTGAATCAACTTTAGCCTGCTCTACCTAAATGTGCTATGATCACAGATCGGCTGAAGTACTATTCCTGAGGCCTTTGG
This sequence comes from Diaporthe vaccinii, assembly GCA_039880775.1. Lineage (NCBI taxonomy): Eukaryota > Fungi > Ascomycota > Sordariomycetes > Diaporthales > Diaporthaceae > Diaporthe > Diaporthe vaccinii. Next base: position 529,505 of record JBCEDN010000015.1, on the reverse strand, counting down.
CTCCACCAAGCCATGATCCTTGGAATGCCGTGGGACCTGGCGTCAAATACTATTGTGTCGCCGCCAGACGTCCAAAAATAATGGAATTCTTGAACGTTTCAGGTACTACAGGGTTTTTTGTGCAACACGAGCACGGTGTAGTGATTGAATGCGTTGGACGATCACTTCTAAAATAACCCTGGCTAGTCGTTGTAAAGTGAATGGATAGAGTGTTATGTTATGATGTACATACGGGCAATCGAAACTTGAATCCCTGAAATATCCCAGGACGCAGACCGTGTTGGATCCCCTTGGCGTGTGGGCGTTGGGTCCACCATCTCACGTACGGCATCCCGACTAAACCTTAGTACTCCTTCAAGCTAGCATGCACCAGCTGCAATGGCTTCCGTGGGATTAACTTGTGGGAAAACACTAAACAGATACCGTGGCTGAAATGGATGCTTTACAGAAATTACTTTTTTCTAACGCGAACCGAACTTTTCGTTCGCAGAAGAGTCTACCTCTCAGCCTGAGATTCCCTTTGACAGGGAGAATACGTCGATAGAGCACACTCGTAATATGAACACCTTACCAATTGAACTCAACCGAGACCTTGAATAAATTAAGAAAGTAAGAGCATGGCAAATCGACTCAGAAACATCGACGGATCCTCTCCGCGGCTAATCGTGAAGGTAAAGCGGAGGGGCAAGGTAACAATTGCTCTTGTAAGCCGTATCTACAGACTAATGTAGTTTGCGGATCGAAATCATTCTTTGATTATCTCATCTAGATATAGTGTGACCTACAAGGACCCCTGATATGGCCGCCTTGCCGTAACGCCGCACTCTACACTGTGTCACTTGAACAGCATGCTCCAACGCCCAGAGGAACAGCCCTCACCGACCAAAATGGAGTGCTACCACAAATTATTTCGTAGGAATCCTTCAGCACTGGAAATGTCTCTAGATGGCTTGCGCAATGAAATCGTGGCAAGGTGAACATGGCGCAGCAGTACGTCATCGCTGAACGCCCACCGCCTCAAGTGCTCGTGTCCAAGCCTTGTGTAAGACGTGCTTAGATATTTCGGGCTTCTTTATGACAGTGAGAGACAGACGAGTCAAATTATTTGACCCAGAAAAGCTGACGTTGCCTCTTGGTCCATAGTCTATTCCCTTCTCAGGTTGAACAGCACGTTAAGCCAATTCAGTCCTCGTGTATACAACGTACTCATCATTGCATCCACGACAAAAGTGCTAGTGATCATGTCCAACCAAGGGGATCACCCTACTCCGGAGCAATATCAGTATTTTCTGCAGCATTCCAGTGATAGTCGAGTTGTCGGAATTCTTGTATGCACCACAGTCACTGCTTTCCTGTGCACTTTGTTCGTCTTCCTCCGACTTGTTGGCCGGCGTTTGATACACCAGCGTTGGTATATACACATCAGTGATACTTTCCTCCTCATCACTTGGGTATGAAATCGTTCTTTATCGGCCACATTGAGAGCGAATCCTGAATAATGCCTTCGCAGGTTTTCGTCACGTCTGCCTCTACAAGCTTTGGACTAATGACAAGATATGGTGGTGGGCGGCATGTCATCTTCGTCACAAGCAAGAAAGGCCTCCAGATTGTGGGTTCTTGGGAAACATATTGAGTAGGTTTCCCCCTTCAGCTAACGATAAGACATATTAGACGGCTATGACTACTGAGGTATCCTATGCCAGGTCAATGGGCTTCTTGAAGCTTAGCGTCCTCGCCCACTACGGGTCCATCTTCCCATCCCGCCGCTTCCATCATTGTCTCTGGGCGCTGGGGGTCTTCACGGTCTCATGGTCGCTGATGAGTGCCATCGGCGCTATTTGCCAATGCATTCCGATTGAATTCTTCTGGGATGACTCTGTCGAAGGACACTGTATACAGTACGGGATCCTACAGCTTATCACCACCGTCTGCAACATCATCACGAACTTCAAAATCCTTTTCCTGCCCATCCGACAGATACAAAGACTTCACGCTTCGAAAGAGAGAAAGAGGTGGATTTATTTGTCCTTTGCCATGGGCGGGAGGTAAGTTGAACCCGTGGCGAATCGCGGCTATGTGAGGCAGCCTTTGACAGTCTTACATTACAGTGCTTGTGTTGTCAGTATCATCCGTCTCGTGTTCGCTCTCCAAGGTGGGCTCACTCGACGGCTCTTGTATGTCGTTGCCTCGCTTTGCTGCCCTCACAGCTTGCGCAATCACCTCTTATAAAGCATTTCCCTTTATTGACCTGTGCGCCAAAGGGGATGCGGTCCCAGCAGCACGGGCCTCTGAGGCCGAGATATGTGCCGGCTTTCTCGTCGTATCAATCCCAACATATCGACCCATCTACCGCAAGGCTGTGTATGGATCAGATGATGCTCTGGACGTGCGGACGGGAAAGTGCTATCAGCTTGAGCTGGGATCCTATGAAAGTAACAATCATGCCTCACACAAGGCGCAAGTTTCGGCACAGCGTATACTCTCACCTGCGCAGTTGGGCGCCAGTGTCACTGACGATATTGAGCTTGTGAGACACGTTCAACAAAATGGTTCTTGGGTGAGGATGGTGGATAACGACATTGATGGATCGAGGTTTTAGCCACGACCCATCCGCGACAGAGCGCTGGTGGCGAAGATCGGAGGGGAGGTCATAGGAGATTGGCGAAGGCGTGTCGGGGCCTCGCAACATGACACCTGAAACACACGTACAGAAGTTCCCCATTTGAAGGAGTACCCAGCTTCAGTGTACCCACGCAATCTTTTCAAATCGGATAGTAGAGTACGGCCGAGGAGGAGAGGAGAGAAGGTGAGGCGGAGATGCGCCGCGCTCGGAATCTCTGATGGCATGATAATTGGGTTGATGGAGAAGCACTTGGACAAGAGTAAATGAGAAGAGTTACGACTGCACAGATATAATTGTTTATCAATTACAGCCTTAAAGGGCCTAAAGCAACGCCCATCACTAATTCAAGTATGACGCCTTTCCAAAGCCTAGATCTGAAACGAGACCCATGGCAAAACCAAGGCCACTTTGAAATGTCTCCTATGCAACACGCTGAACTCCTTCTCATCCGCCTGCAAACCGATTCCTGAATTCCACATGATCATCACTCAGGAGCTCCATATGACGGCAACCTTGGCCATCAGGCTGCAATTGACAGGTCGTTGACAAGCTATCAAAAGACCGTCAAGGCACTAACGTACCCATTCTTGAGCACCTCAAACACGAGGCCGGGGAAACCATACAACGTAGTCGTAGAGTCCTCGCTACCATCAGCACGCCTGGCACCTATGCCTACGTTCGTACTATCACCGCTGTCTTCCCAGCCTCCGAGAAGCTCGCAGCTACTCCCAGGACTGTCGCCCCATCCCCGGTTGAGTACCATGCCTCTCTGCTTCTGGAGGGCTTCGGCCTCCGAGGAGTAGATGGACTGCCATTCTTGTCGCAGGTGTTTCGAGATGTCGGCGAAGGGCGCCTCGGTGCTGACTGGTGCTTCCGTTGAGGCTTGATCTAGATAGGAAATCTCCCATCTACAGCGTCGGTGCCGGTTAAATGGGTATGAGCCTGGCACATTGGCGTGCAGAATAAGCTTGGTTGCCACTAGGCGATCTGGTGATTCCGACTTGATGGTCTTTTCTGGAAATCCAGACTTGTCCTGGGAGGGCGGCGGCTGAGAGGGAGGTGTCGGTGTAGACACAAGAACATCGAAACCCAGGTAGAAGTAATTGTAGAAACACTCGCCGGATACATTGCCAGCAAAGTCCTCCTCGATTGCCTCGTCATCGTTGGAGTCTTCAGACATGGTATTTGCGGAAGACTGATCCGTGTCCGTCAGATCACCTGGTCGTCGCAGACCATCGCCATCTGGCCGCGTTCGGCTATTGCTGGCCGTGCGAATTTTGTGGATGTACATGCGCTGATCGTTCTTGCGGTAGATGGCATCAGGTGGTCCTAGTTCCGCAACAAGCTCCTGCGGAGTCGTGTCGCCCAAGAATATCCAAGTAGAACTGCTGGTCCACTTCTTGAACAACTGCAATTTCCCTCCTCCATGGATCTTAACGAGTGATATCTCATCTGGACAAACATCCTTGCCCTTTGCAAGTGGTGCGAATGACTTGACACTGGGGAGGACCTCGCTCCACAGTGTCTCCCGAGACTGGGCCCAAGAGTCCCCGCTGAAGACTGCCATCGACGTAGCGACTTGTGTGGAAGAAGACAGTAGCGTCACGACATCCTTGTCGGGCGAATAGACCGACTGTGCCAGAGGGAACGTGAAAGCCACGCCTGGGTACGACAGCATGTAAATCCCTTGCCCATCGGACCCTGGGATGAACTCGCCATCGTAGGTGGGGCCAAGGAATCTCTGGTATATGTGTTTGAAGGTAGGCTCGGTGGCAGGTTCTCCCGAGTGAGAACGAGTTGCAGTATCGGGTGGTGGTTTCACCAAGTCGCGATCTGTGCTCTGGTCCTTGAAAGTGATGTGGTTCTTTGTGAAGTCGACGACTTCGACCAAGCGAAGGCGCTGTTCAGGGCCATCGAACCGTAGACGTACTCCGTTCGCTGGAAGTGTGACTATGACAGGCTCTTTGACCGGATCGGTTGGCGAGTATACCAGATCGAGCTTCGGGAATCGCTGGGGCTCGGCCTTGAGTCGGGTCAGGATGTCGTGGAGGGATGCGCCGAGGACTGTGGGGAGGCGATATCAGCAACCAAGACGACGTGATGGATTTGTGGCTACAGGCAGCATACCAAGGAATCCCAGTGCGCGTCCTGGATGGAGTTGAGCACTGAAGAGCGACGCCATGTTGGAAGCTAAGGACATGCGCACCCAAATGGTAGATAAGGGATTCGCGTGGAGGGCGGGCGGTCGGCAGGTGCGCTCAAGTAAACGGAACGACTGGCTGAGCAGCTTGATACGTCTGGAAGTGATGGGCTGTGCGGTCAGCCTTACGAGCTTGGTCTGCTCTGCAACAGATCATGTTGTGGAGAGCGACTTGTAATTCTGGTTCACGATCGAAGTTAGAGCTCTCCGCAAACGTACATCGTCTAGTCAGCCTTGGTCTCAGTGTCAGTCACGGCCTGCCAACGCCGCGTGATGCGTCTAAGGCGGGTGGACAGGGGCCCAGGGGGGTGAGCGGAAGGGAAAGCGCGGGACACTTCCAAAACGTCATCTGCATGTGTCACGCCCGGCAGGAGGGACCGTTCCGACAGGGGTTGACGGTCGTGCCTGCAGGGTCCTATCGATAGTTGCTGCAGCAACACACAGGTCGGGTTGAACTGGGGCCAACGGGACCTGGCAGGGGTGCCGCTGCCCCCAGACCCATCTGCCCGTTTGTAAACAGGAGCTACGCGCAAACTTCATCTGCTCATGCTAATCAACCTTGGAGTCTGCGTCCCTCCCCCCAATGGATCATACCGGACCCTGTCTGATAGAGCTCCGAAGTGCTTGCTATCAATCTGTTATACCCTCACACCCTCATCATTTGCTTCTACATTCCGACGCGCTGAACACGTTATCAAATTGCCTCGGCTCCCTCTCGCGTCCAACAACAATCACGAGGAATTGATTTGTTTGAGCCACGGGATTTCAGCTGCTATTATTCCACCGCAACGTCCTGCGCGTACAGCAGCATCCAGTTCGAATACCAACATCAGCCTATCCCCGAGTCACCACTGGTGCACGCCTTCACCCTGGATTCCAAACGAAAGGCTCCCCTGAGGAGGGGCGCCCAGTCCTCAGCCGCCATGCCGCCTCCATCTCGACCTGGCGCCGTCGGTCGTGCAAGCATACGAGCCGGATCGACGACACGCGCCCCCAGCGTTAGACCCCAGAGCGCCGCCACCGTGACATCCCGCTTCGACAGGTCCGGTGCCGCCTCACGCGCGGAAACTGCCTCGTCCACCAGGGCATCGCCGGCTGCAGGCATGAAGCGCAAAGAACGCGATTTCGAGACGGACTTCAATGTCGAGACAAATATCACTGTGGTAGTACGATGCAGAGGCCGGAGCGAGCGCGAGGTCGGCGAAAACAGCGCTGTTGTTGTCAAAACAAACGGAGTCATGGGACAGCATGTCGAGTTGTCTATGGGGTCAAATGCACTGAGCAACAAGACCTATGCTTTTGACCGCGTCTTCTCGCAAGCAGCAGATCAATCAATGGTTTTTGACGACGTGGTAAAACCCATCTTGGGAGATGTGAGTCAGCTTCGGTTCCGAATCTGTCAGTACCAGGCCGCTGACTCTACCAGATGCTTGCTGGCTTCAACTGCACTATTTTTGCTTATGGCCAGACCGGTACTGGCAAGACCTATACCATGTCTGGTGACATGACCGAATCATTAGGTCTTCTTGCCCCCGAAGCTGGTATTGTTCCGCGCGTCTTGCAAGCTTTGTTCAACAGGCTCGATTCCGATGGCACCGAGAATTGTGTTCGCTGCTCATTCATCGAGCTTTACAACGAGGAGCTACGCGACCTGCTCACCCCGGACGAGAATGCAAAGCTGAAGATCTTTGACGACTTGTCGAAGAAGGGCCACATGTCAACTATGGTACAAGGAGTGGAGGAGCGACACATCACCAATGCTGCAGAAGGTATCGCGCGATTACAGGAAGGAAGTTTGAGGCGACAAGTCGCCGCGACTAAGTGCAACGACCTGAGTAGTCGAAGTCATACCGTCTTCACCATCACAGTCCACGCCAAGCGACCAGGTGGCAGTGGCGAGGACTTCATCAGTCTTGGAAAGCTGAATCTTGTTGATCTTGCTGGAAGCGAGAATATCCAACGATCTGGAGCGGAGAACAAGCGTGCTGCAGAAGCGGGCCTAATCAACAAGAGCTTGTTGACACTGGGCCGCGTGATCAATGCCCTGGTTGACAAAAGCTCTCACATCCCATACAGAGAGTCCAAACTTACCCGACTACTGCAGGATTCTCTCGGCGGGAGAACAAAAACATGCATCATCGCAACCGTATCACCTGCCAAAAGCAACCTCGAGGAGACCATTTCTACACTGGATTACGCCTTCCGAGCAAAGAATATCAGAAACAAGCCCCAGGTCAACACTCTTATCAACAAGAAGGCATTGTTGAAGGAGTTTACGGCTGAGATTGAGAAGCTCAAGACCGAGTTAATCGCTACAAGATTACGCAATGGCGTGCACCTCACCAATGAGGCCTACGAGGAAATGACTGCTCAAAGCGAGTCTCGCCGCATCCTTTCCGATGAGCAAGCTGCCAAGATTGTGACGCTGGAATCAAATCTTCGCAACAAGGTGCAAGAGCTCTTCTCCTTGACTTCGAGCTTTATGGGACTCAAGAAGGAGCACGAGGGCACGAAAGCGCAGCTTGACGAGACGCAAGGTATTCTTGACCAGACAGAACTCGTTCTAGCAGCCACACGGAAGACGCTTGCCGAGGAAACCCAACTTCGCGAGGCCCATCAGAAGACGGAAGAAAAACTCACAACTGTGGGCGGAGAGCTCATCAACACTCTCAAGAAAACCGTCGGGGATGTGAGTGGTCTGCGAGCCAAGAACAAGAGGAAGTCGGATTTGCAAGATCTCAACCGAAGCACATGGGCTATGTCGCAGTCTCAGGTATCGGATGTCACCGAACTCGTCGAGAGCCGCGTACAAGAGTTCCGAAACGATCAAGAGAACCACATCTCTGGCGTTTCTCAGAAAATGCAAGACTTCGTGCGAGAGGAACTGCAGAAGTTGTCAGCTACTCAATCTTTCCTGGACGAAAATCTTGAAAAGTTTGTTGCATCGAGGGACGACCTCGTAGAGCAGAAGCAGCGCTCCAAGGATGACATGGACAATGTCTTGGAAGAGATCAAGGTTGTCAGGGACAACATCAAGGAGCGGGTTGGTGAGAGTCTCCAGGCCATCGCCGCAGCTGCTGAGAGAATAGCCGCCGACGTGATGAGTGAGTTGGATACATTCCATTCTCATCTCCATGCGTCCTATAGCACTCTTGGCAAAGACTTCAAGACCATTTTCGAGGACTTGCTTCGTCACATTAGTGTTCAGCGAAGCGAATCCGATTCCTTGAGGAGGCAACTGGAAGACGCGAGTCAGACTATGTTGCGATCGAACGAGTCCACTTCAGCCCAAATCGAGACGGTTGTCAATGAGGAGAGGAGACAAGCGGCGGAAGATCGACAACAGCTCCTAGCACAGATCACAACACTTATCAACGCCCACGCCGAGCAGCAGGAGACTCGTCTGGCCGGCAAAGCTGCCAGGATCCAAGACCGTGTCAAGGGCGCCACGGAAACATTCGAAGGGCAAGTCACGGCGTACTCAACAGGCATGGATGCGTGGGACTCAAACGAGGAGAAGCTACTGCAAGATGTGTCCGAGTCTCGCGACGTATTGAAGACCAAACTTCAGGACGACTGGACTGTGAGTTTGATCCCGTGTGCAAAGCGTGATGAAATTGGCGTGCTAATTGAGTTGAAACGCAGGCGGCGAATGAACATAGTACCTCGATCCAGAAAACGACCAAATCAGTGCACGCCGAGACGGTTCGTGTGGTAGATGAGCAGATGAGAGACTTGGATATGCAGATGACAGAGCTCGATGACTTCGTAACTCGAGCTCGATCAGAAAACGCGGGGCACCATGCACAACACACAATCTCCGTGGCTAATTTGTCGGATACAGTCGACTCTTCATTCTCCAACATCTCGTCTCATTATAAGGGTACATTTGATAGAGTGCACGACCTCGGGGAGAGGATGGGCACGGAGATTGAGAACCTACATGAAGACCTGCAGCCCCTTGACGACAGCCTCTGCCAGCCTCTGAGCAAGCTAAGGGAAGACATCTCGAGCACCGCTCTACGTGAATACGAGCCCACCGGAGAGACACCTAAGAGGGTTCAATACCATTATCCTACCGAATTGCCCCGGACTGCCGCTCACGACGTCGTCATCGCTGGCATTTCCGACGCTCCTTTGCAGACACCGAGCCGACCAACAGCCACCCCGAAAGCTACGCCTGCGCATCCTATCTTCAACGATCTTGATACATCTGAAGGGGCCAAGTCTCCGTCCCGGCCAGCTTCCTCCGACTCTACAACCAACCCATTGAGCCAGAGTCTCCGAGAGGTCAACGCAAACCTCACAACCAGCGGGCTGATATTCGACCCGACTGCAAGCACAATGTCTGCCCTTCCTCCGGCCGACGATAACACCGTGCCTCTCGTCAAGAAGAGCACGTCTAGGATCCCCTCTAAGCTGACCAAAAAGGTTCATCTGGACGGCGTTGAAAACATGCCACCATCAGAGTTCTCACAGAGTGCGCGACGACGGAAGAGCCCTCGACTGCACTGATGTACTGATTCAAAGACGATCCAGGGTGCAAGCCAGGCATCGCTTATTTCCTATGTTTGATGTTTGCAGTTTGCAAGGAGCTTGGCGGCGAATTGGTGCACGTAGGGACTTGAAGAGTACGGGGGCGGACTGGACCCAATACATTGTGCGAATGCAGATTCTTGAACGGCGCTGTGTAGGTTTTACTCAGTATACTCGATACCCCTGAGCTAGTGTTTTCGGGCTGCTCACTTAAATTGATTGGTTCGAATCGAAGTAAACGCTGTGCTTCTTTCTCTCTTTGTTGTCAGATCGTCCACAGCATACGTCCTTTGCCAAAGATACCTTCTGTATGCATGCATGCAACGTGACGAAGTGGTGCAGCGACAAGGGCGTGTGGGCTGTACTAAACAGCCCGAAGCGGCAGGATTCTGGGCGAGCCGTTGTCAATGCACGCCCTGTGGGCGGGGAATGAGTGCCATGGTGAGCAGAACGTGAGCTCATTTGGAGGACTCCGATCCTGATGGCCTCATAAATTGTGAATGACCCAGAAATTAAACAGGAATCTCATGGTCGTCTTTCTAGACATTATCATCAAAGACCAACTAACCAAATCCTAGTCCGCCCATAACCCTCAGTCCTAGTCCTCGGATTCAAGTAAAACATGGCCGAGATAGACAACACCAAGGACCTAACCAAGTTCAAGGCACTAAGCTTCGACTGCTATGGCACACTGATAGAATGGGAGCCCGGCCTGATCGAGGCCCTCCAGCCCGTCGTCAGCAAACTGCCCGCCGACCACCCCTACGCAAAGGACCCGAAGCAGGCCCTCCTGCGCTTCGACGAGTTCTCCAACGAGCTCGAGCACAAGCAGCCCACGCTCAAGTACGACCTGAACCTCACCACGGCGCTCAAGAAGCTCGCGGCGGACGCCGGGCTGCCGGAGGGCTCGCTCTCCCAGGGGGACCTGGACGCGATGGCGCGGGGGCCGGGCCGCTGGCCCGCCTTCGCGGACACGATCGAGGCGCTGCGCACGCTCAAGAGGCACTACAAGCTCATCATCCTGTCTAATATTGACAATGCCAACATCGAGGCCACCACGTCGGGGCCCCTCTCCGCCGTGCCCTTCGATGCCGTGTACACGGCCGAGGAGATCGGGGGCTACAAGCCCGCGGCGGCAAACTTCGAGTACCTGTTCCGGCGGGCGCGGGACGAGCTCGGCGTCGACGCCGGGCCCGGGAGGGAGGGGCTGCTGCACGTCGCGCGGAGCCTGAGGGTCGACCACTCTGCCGCCAAGGCGCTTGGGTTTAGTAGTTGTTGGATCTCGAGGGGCGGGGAGAAGAAGGAAGGGCAGGGGATCGGGGGTGATTACGAGGAGATGGTAAGGGAGGGCAAGGTCAGCTTCCAGTGGAAGTTTGATACGCTTGGGGACTTTGCGAGGGAGGTCGCGAGGCAGTTTGGTGATGAGTAGGCTGGGGGTTGGCATCTGCATGAACGGGGTCGTCTCACCGCGCTGTTGTGCGCTCAATGGGGATTAATCTCTGGTAGTATTTCATGTTCCATTGACGCATTGCCTAGGAATACTTTTTTGCCCTCTTCTTAGTATCCTCAGCCCTCCAGCCTTTCTGAACTAGTATGGGCTCAAGAAATCCGTCACGATGAACACTTCCGATCATGTCATCCGTGGCAGCTTCCTCTTTTTTCTCGGCGACCTCCAGGTTGTCTTGGCCGTGGACAAGTTTCATATGCCTCTTAAGATTGAAAGGCCTGTCGAAGCCGTCCAAGGCTCTGTCGCAGTCTGCGTACGGGCAGAAATGTTGCCCTTTGCCGCGGGATTTGGTTCGTTTCTGAGACTTCTTGGGCGAAGCCACCCCTTCATCGCCCTCTTCGTCTGATGTCGTAGAAGCCATCCTGCTCTGGGCCGCGCTGGAATGACGGCTCATAGATCGCGCCTGGCGGAGGTCGAGATCGTCGACGTCCTCCTGGGCCTCGGAGCTGCTCGAGGGAATTTCTCCTCCGGGCTGATACGTCGTTGTCACCACCCCACTGGCTCTTGACGAGTGTGCCGTCTCATTGATCTTATGCATCTCCATTCCCTGGCCGAACAGGTTCGCGCACCTCTGTGTCGCCCGGGCGACGACATCGGGCGGGAATCCCGCCAGCGCCGCCGCGCCCATGACGTCCTTCCAGTCCCGCGGGTTGGAACGCTTGAGCTTCTTATGCTTGCCGTGCTCCGCGTCCTCTGTCACAGATTCGAGACGTCTTTTGTGGCCCGGCCGGCGCTTGCGTGGTGAATTCTGGCTCTCGCTCGCGGCCATCGTGGCTTTGTCGTCGTTCTCTTCGTCGGTCTGTGGTATTCTCGCTGTCCCTTTGATGGCTTTTGCTCTTCTAATGAGGAAATCCCTCTCGCTTTCGCCCTCCTTTTGTACGTACTTGCGTGGTCGGCCGCGGTTGGATTTCTTTCTTGCGGATCCATCTGCTTCGTCTCCTGTTGGCATTCTCGACCTGCTAGGATGGCGTTCTGGAGAGCTGTCAGGTCGGGAGGACTGTCGTGATCGCGGAGTCTTCTGTGACCTTTCATAGTCGTCGTAGTCGTCCTCGCTTTCAGAGGATGACTCTTCAGAGTCTTCAGGATGTTGGGCACTCGGCATTTGAGCGTTGTGCAGAATAGTCAAGGTATGATCAAACTTCTCGAGAATCCTTCGCGTGGAGGGCCGTACGAGGTCATATGAAACGTCATCATCCGTAGAAACCACAGGCTTGAAAGTCTTCGCGGGAGCTTTCTGCTTTCGGTTTTGTCGACCTTCTGATTCCTGGTCAATGTCCATGCTCTCATCATCCTCGCTGTGGTCCCACGATTCGCTCGGCTGGGACTCATTCTCAGATGCGAAGGGCTCCGTCTTGACAATGCTGTCGTCGCCTTGATGAGCTGATTCGGCAATACCCCGTCGCCGAAAGCTTTCTTTGGCAAATCTCAGCGTGGTCGCCGACACGACCTCCTCGAGTCTCGAGCTGGGCATTTGCTTGTCCGGACGCCGGAAAGTGAAGACCTCATCCTCGTCTTCCGTCGTCTTCATGAAATCATCCGGCGGTAGCAGATGCGTGGGGAGAGGCCAGGCAGTCCAGTTCCTAGGTGGAGCCCATGAGTTGTTACGGACAGGTTGGCCTGTCTCTCCGTCAACATCCTGAATCCAAAAGTCAGCAAGTCTCGAGGGTCTGATTTCGGGGATTGGGAAGGTGCGACGGACCTCTTCCTGGCTAGAGCCCTCACCTGCAGCTGCCGCCCGCTGCTTGAGGGCCCAGGCATTGTACAAGTGCAGCGACAGGTCCTGATTTCTCAGTCTTACGAAGGCATTGTAAGTAAGGCGCTCCTCCTCCGTGATGGTGCGCCAGCTCTGCGGGGGCCCTTTCCAGCGGTTGGGCCGGTTCTCGTGCAGATCGTCCGAGTCTTCAGACTGGATTTCGGATGTGCTCTTGTCCCATTCTTCTTCATCGTGCGAACTTGCCATTGTTGGTCTCGCCCTTGTTGGCAGTCTCTCCATTGTTACTGCAGTGGAAGACCCCTTGGGTTGAATAGCTGTTGGCCGACAAGATACCGCAAGACACAGGCCAACCGTACATATTTGGTGGTCCGTAAAAACGTATGGAAGGTACGCCCTTAAAGCTGGCCAAATGAAGGGAAAACAAATGTCCTGACCCAAGACCTTGGAGTATCGAGAAATCCGGCGCAAGGGAAAAAGGGAAGAAAATATCAGATAGTTTGAAAGGACTAGAGACTGCAACTTTGCGACTCAGACTCAACCCCGAAGCAAACTATCTGCGACTTTGTCGCCTTAGACGTGACCCCGAAGCGAAGTAGACTGTGGCTAAATCTTCATGTAATTTCGCAGATTGTCGGTAGTCGGGTTACAGGCCGTAGCTCAGGGCATTGGCGCTAAAATTGACCAGTGCAGAGCTACCTAGGTACCCAGGCAATTGGGGACGGCGCCCATGGATGATGGGCTAGGGTGACTTTTGCAGGGAGACGGGCAAAACAACGCAAAAAGGCACTCACTCTACCCGGCTGTCCCACAACAGGTTACGCCACAGGAGGTCTTCCCATAGGAGGCAATCCCATAAGAGGCAATCCCATAGGAAGTCATCTCACCGAAGGTTATCCCACACGAGGTTGGCCAGTGGGCACTGCCCAGGTGGTCCACCACATAGATGTTGTGGCTGCAGAGCGGACACCCGAGCGAAAGCTCGTTTCAACATCAGTCCTCCGAAAAAGTAGGCAGTCTATGTGTGGTTCTCAGGCTTAATTGAATTCATTAATGGTATCCTCGACTCCGCTGTTTTCCCCTTTACGCCCGTTTGCCCTTTTGCTTCTCGATCTTCCTCCTCTTGGAGCGCAGCTTCTCGTCCTCGGCGCTCTTCTTTGTGTTGGTATACTGCATCTGCTCGAACAGCTTCCTCTTCTTCTTGCTCAGCATACCCTTGGCCCTCTCCAGTTCCTCAGCCTCCTCCTTGTTCTTCTTTTCCAGCACCTTGCGGGCCTCGGCCTTCTTCTTCTCCTTGGGCGTTTGCTGCTTGGACTTGACTGGCTTGCCCGTCAGCTCAGCCTCCAGCTCGAGTTGCCTTTGTGCTGCGGCCGATTCTTCCTCGTCTGAGTCCTCCGCTCCGTCCTCCTCTCCCGAGAAGCCTCCGAACGTATCATCCTTAGCATCTTCCTCGTCCTCCGAGTTGTCGGCATCCATGCCAGTTGCTTCCTCGTCTATTTCCTCAGCATCGCTGTCGGCCAAAGCCTCCGCCTCGGTCTGTTGCTCCTCGAGGGCGATAGTAGGATCGTACTGGCCCTGGACGGGCTTCACGAAGGGGCTCAGATGCGGCGGCAGTTCAGCTCCCGGGGCATAGAGGTTGGTGTCCTTCAGCTCCTCCTCGTTAATTGAGTCCCAAACCCATTGCGGCTGCACGTAGATCCGACCAGGTACCCTCTGGTTTGGTGCGAGCTTTTGAGAGGTCTGGTTGTCCTCTCCGTCGCCATTGGCCTCCACAGCAGCTTGAATAAGCGGCCTATCGACAATCTGGTGTGTTATCGCGGGGTCGAGCTCATTTGTGGTGAAAGCGCCCTCGCCCAGCACCGAGTCCCATCCTATGCGCTTACAGCCAAAAGAACGCAGAATAAGCTCGAGTGGTTGCCGCGGTGTCTCACGCCCAAGGAAGAATGTACATTTTGAGAATAGTTGAGCAGGATCGTTAGTGCTGTATGAAGGCTGAGGGAGGAGATCGCCGCCAGGAACCGCGGGCTCGAACTTGTCAATGGCGTCCGTAGGCTCCTCCTCATTCTCCACGTTGGCGCCCTCGCCATTTTTGTCGTCGCCATTCGTCTCGCCATCCGTCTCGCCATCCCTCATTTCTCGCACCAATTTGTTGACCTCAGCCTGGACCTTGGGGTCGGGGCCGTGCTCGCTCTCTCCGTTTGTCAGTTGCTTGGGCTCATCTTGAGTCGTTGCGATGTTGGCGCCCTCCAGGGTGAAGGCACCAAGCTCTCCACCTTGATCGTCCTTGGTCTGGTCGAATTTTGGTGGGTATTTCAGACCGATCGAAGTGTACAGCCTGTAGTTGACGAAGCCCAGCAGCGTCATGTAGAACTCAACAAAGGTACCCATGATACGGAAGTCGACATCTCCAACCACTCTCTGGTTGAACTTGTATGGCACCAACCAGAGCACGTCCTCGCCTTGGATGGTGGCCTGGTAGTATATTCCCTTGATCGACAAGAAAGACTTGCGCAGGCTGTGTGACACGATGAGATAGTGTTCGAATTCCAAGCACAGTTTCTCACAGCGAGCGATCATTTTCGCGGGAACAGTTGAGGTGGACGGGAGGTTGGCGAAGAGGAACAGCATCGACAAGCAGTCGTCAAGGTCTCGAAGGGCATCAATGAAGGTAGGATAGCGTTCTCTTATGACATGGTCGAGAGTATAGCGTGGCTTGCCGTTCTTCTCTGGGCGGACCGCATTGCGCTCGAGACGGGCGGCGTCACCGACATCTCCTCGACCGAGGGCACGTGAGATCTTCTTCTCAAGGGCCTTCTGGTCACGGAACTTCTGGAGCAGCGGCTCATGGAGCAGGTACTGGATATCCTTGGAGTAGTAGAAGGTGGTCGAGGGGGTGGACGTCTTGGAAGCCTTCTTTTTGTCTCTCGGTTCTCGCGGGTAGATGCCCTTCCAGATGCATAGCTTTCGAAAGTCGGGCAGGCTGAGCTGCAGTTTCTTGATAGCCTGGTTGCGGCTGATGAAGTTCTTGGCGTTTCCAGCCTCTCCCTTCTTCTTGATGCGACCCATTTTGCTGGTTGAATTCCTATTGTCGACCTGGAAAAGTAGGGTGGACTGGGGCAGCGAGAGACAACGCCTCCAATTTTCCAGAGCGTCTGCTCCTCTTAACTTTTCATCGATAAGGAACTTTTTCGACTTCTGCCGCATTCACCGCTCTCCCTTTTGCGGTTAGCGCAGGACCTGGTGCAGGGGTAGGCAGCGGAGCTCTTGCGCTTGGTCCAGGGGTCTGATGTACCCGGGTACCGCAGCTCAAGTCAGCAAGCTCCAGAGCCAGCCTGGCAGAGCTCCAGTCGAACTGCCCAGCCAGACAGCATCGACGGCACGACTCCCGGCAGTAACCCGCACCTTTCACCTGGAGATGGCCCAGAGATGAATGGGTCAAGTTCAAGCCTGAAAAGGCTACAAGGCCTCTACCTGGCTGCCGCCGTCCTGCGACTTGTTTTGTTCTTTGCCTTTCCAGGTTTACCAGAACTGGTGGCCGGGCGCGTCGAGGTGTCGACTCCCGTCACCAGCTTCAAACGATGTATGGCACCCCTTTTCCGCCGTGACCACCTCCATGCTCCGGCCGCGCTGACCATCGTGACAGTACAAGAGGGCCTTTTCCTCTACAACCATAATGTTTCGCCCTACGATGGTGGCGTCTACCACCAAGCGCCCTTGCTGCTGCCCGTCCTATCCCTCCTGCCGAGCTTCGCCTCCTGGCCCGTCTTTACGTATCTGCTATATATAGCGGTCGACCTCCTAAACGCCAATTCTCTAATAACCATCGCCGATTCTGGGGAGGCCGGCTCGACCCTGCGGTTTACCTCTCCGAGGAGGGACAAGAGATGGAGTGGCTTTGTGGTCGCTGCACTGTGAGGCTTCACCACCTGGGCACATTTCTCGGACTTGCGGAGAGCTGATATGGACCTTGCTAGCTTTCTGTTCAATCCGTTCACAATTGCGACTTGTATTGGAAGACCCACGAGTGTCTTCACGTCATGCGCCATCCTACACGCTGTCGCAAAGGCAACCACTGGTGCGCCATACAGCGCCGTGATTGCCATGTCCTTCGCCGCTCACTTGTCCATGTACCCGGCCCTCTTACTTCCGCCTTTGGCGCTCTTGGCTTATGATCGAAGCTATGGGCAAGGGAAAACGCAGCCTCTGGTTTTCGTGGCCAAGTTCGTTGGCGTTGCGGCAGCCACCGTCTCGGTTCTATTCCAGATGTCATACTTCATCACTGGATCATGGGAGTTTCTCTCTTCTACCTACGGCATTCAACTCACCCTCACCGATCTAACACCAAATGTCGGATTGTGGTGGTACTTCTTTATTGAGATGTTTGACTCCTTCCGATCATTCTTCTTGGCCGTCTTCTGGCTGCATTTATCATCCTATGTCGCCGCTCTGAGTGTGCGCATTCGGTCGCAGCCCTTGTTTGTGATTACGCTACTCCTGGGAATATTTGGCATATTCAAGCCGTACCCCAGTATCAGTGATACATCACTCTTCCTTGCAATGGTCCCGCTCTACAGGCACATATTTCCCCTGATGCGGTATACATTCGTGGTTCCTTCGACAATACTGTACGCCACGTTTTTGGGACCAGCGTTCTACTACCTGTGGATATACGCAGGTAGCGGCAACGCCAACTTCTTCTATGCGATCACTTTGGTGTGGAGCTTGGGCCAAAGTCTGCTCGTTAGTGATCTCACTTTCGCAGCGCTCCGGGATGAGTGGGAAGTGGACAGACCGGAAATGGTCGGCAAGGAGATTAGACAGATTTAGAAAGCCACAACACCGTTCTCATCACCCCCGTACGATTTCTTTTGCCCATCCTGTCAAACCAACTTGCAAGGCACATGTGGCTAGACCGCGTGGTTCAGCCAAACTGGGGCTTCTTCGCTGCAATGATTACGGCGTCATCGAATCTGGTGTATATCCTTATGTCCTTGATTCGCAGCCCAGCTTGGTCCAACAACCTCCGCCAGTGAGTCTCGCGCCTCTCCTGTGCGTCAAACATCACCTTCATTGCGATGTTCAGTGCCGCCGTGTACTCGATGCCAGGCGTCCCAGCCGGCGGCTTGTTGTCGGACAGAAATTTATCGTCAATCACAATGACACTATCAGGTCCGAGAGCCGGCACCTGGGACTCCAGAATACGGACGCACGCCGCATCGTCAAAGTTGTGGATAATCTGGCGAAAGTAGTAGACACGAGCACCTCATCTGTCAGATTCGGCGGACTTGCTGCAACGGAGATCTCCTGGGCTTTCACACCTACCTTTGACGGGCTGCACTGTGAAAAAGTCATAAGGCATCTTCTCCATTCCTTTCACCTCGAGCGCCTTTTAAAGTACGTAGGAGTGATCCTGCAAGACAACCCGGCCTCTGAGCTCAGGCAAGGATCTCTTGAGCGCCGCGCACTGGGACCCGTTGCCACCACCGACGTCGACGAATACAACATCGTCTGGCTGTGAGTCTTGTGCAAACTCTGTCGCAAATGACACCACGTCCAGCCATTTCGGCAGACTGGCGAATTGCTCTTCATGAAGTTATGGAACGCAGTTGTTGGACAGGGTGCGTGTCCATACAAGTGTAGAAATCCTCCGAGCTGTTCTGACCCAGCTTGAAGGCATTTGATCTGCCGTCGCCCTCGGTCAGGGCGCGGTGGAGGGCGGTAAACCCGGGGAGACAATTATCATGGAAATGCGTCACACTGTCAACAAATACCGGCACGAGAAGCTTGTGGGTCAGCTTGTTCGCAGCGTATTGCCCTTGCGATACTTCCGCCGCCATGCCTTGCACGTACGCATAGTCCATGATGGATTCAAGGACGCTGGGTTGAAGCCCGCTTGCTGTGATCAGCGTGGCAGAGCTGACCCCTGCGACGTTCTCATTTGCGGCCAGTGTGGCGAAGATGCGGCGATCTTGACATATCCTGGCGAGCACAAGGGGCAATGGCTTTGTGATATGTCAGTATTGGGCCACGCGGCGGTGGGTGAACGCAATGAAGCCACACGAACGGAGTAAACGAGCCTCTGCAAGGTTTCAAAAGGCGACTCCAGTGCAGCTGCAGCCTGACGGCTGAGTTTCAGGAGTTCTTGTTTCTGGGCCTCATCGGCTTGGAAGGCATCGGGACTCTCTACAAGCAGCCTCAACTGCTCCACCAAAGTCTTGTGGTCCGCCATTGCTGGCTTGCTGTTCAACAGTCGTGCAGTCGTCGGCTCTTAAGAGCCTTGCTAAATTGGAGTCAACGAGCACGGCGAGGTAATGCTGAGGAGCCTTTGGGACAGGTGAAGCTCGCACAGAAGAGAGGATTTCGAGAAAGTGTTGACTCGCGGCCGTTTTTTCCGAGACCACCTGATGCATCTGCAGTTGGACTGCGACCAACAACATCGCAGTGGATCCATTCCGCTGTGTCGAGCTCGCACCAAACCACTCTCAGTAAGACGAAATGAGCACATGAATATCGGCCAAAAGATCCTTCCGCACGGCTTCAATCCGTGTGGTTACAATCAATTTCTTGAGCTCCAGCCTCATGCATAATCCGGCTGGGCGTCGCAAATCCAAGGTGTGTTGGTGGGTCTCCAGCAACCATGCCAAACAATCCCAAGCGAGTATCACAGGCTTCACACAACCTCGGCTGGTGGAAGGAATATCTTGCAACGACCTTACCAACAGGGACTCGTAACTTACCAGCGGGCGAGATGGCCCTGCAAGCAAACATCAACAAATGCTCTGCCACCATCATCTGCCATGATACTCTCACGGACTTTGCACCCACCATAATCCTCGCGGGTACCTACTCTGGCCTAGGAAATATTTCTGATGTCTCCTCATGATGGTTCCGACGGAGCGATTGCGGATCGCGGCCCTTTCCTAATCGGCCTTATGTGACCCCTGACCGGAATTTCTTTGGTTACGGTCATTCTGCGCCTAGTGTTCCGTTATCGAGGGGAAAGTTCAACTGGTCGGACATCTTCATGGTTTTTTCGATGGTACGCAACCCTTTCCAGCCCTGTATTTCATGAACTGGAGGATTTGTGGCGCTGATTACTCTTCAACCAGCTTGGTATGTTTGGCTGGAGCATCTGCTTAACCATACTCTGCGTGAAGGGTGGCGAAAGGCACGTGTGGGATGTCGAGAAGCTAGGCGTGGATAGTCTCGCCCAAGTCCAACTGCTGAACTGGCTCAGCCAAGTCTTTGGAATCCTAGGAATCGCCGCCGGCAAGATCTCAGTCTCTGCTCTACTGCTAACCATGTTGCGCCTCACTGATCTGAGATGGCACTGCATATACCTGTGGATCGTGACCATTGGGCTAACGTCGGCCATCGCCGTTTCATGCTCATTCCTCACCATGCTGCAGTGTTCTCCTCCTGCAGCTCTTTGGGATCCTAGAATTCAGGGCAAGTGTATCGATTCGAGGGTCATGTCTGGCTATGGCATCTTCACTGGAGGTACGTGGAACCCAAGGCCTCCCCCTATTCCTACTATATGCGATCAGTACCGGCAGATCTGACCAAGCTGATACCGAACAGCTTTCAACACCTTTGCAGATGGGAGCCTCGCAATTCTTCCTACCACCGTTATTCTCTCTCTGGCCAACAGCCCAATCAAGAAGTTGCAGCTCACCATCGTATTCGGGCTCAACATCCTGACGTGCATATGCTCTGGCATCAAGACCCAGTACCTGGCGCAACTGGCGAACCGAACCGACTTCACCTGGGCGACATTTGACATCTTCGCCTGGGTGACCGTCGAATTCTTCCTCATGATCGTTTGCGGTACGATACCAACGTTGCACGGCCTCCTTATCGCAATCCAATCCACAACCGAGGCGCTGAAGGATGCCTGTTCCTGTGGCACAAGGGGGGTTTCTACTGGCAACACAGGCGATGAAGGTCTGGGTATTGAACAGAAGGACATGGCTAGATGCGACGAGCAGGTCACCATTGGGAAGATGGCGACACAAAACCTGGGTGGGACAAGGCGCAGGGTGACCGGACCCCAGAATACCTGTTTCAAGACCTCTAAGAGCGCTGTCCAGGTGAGGAAACTCGTGAAGAGGCAAGGATGGTCGTGTGACCATTGGACGACAATAAAGAGCTGCACGATAGGGCGAGGCTACTCGTCAGCACTCTAATATAACGGCAGCGCCAGACCATCCCTTGCGACTATATAAGATAGACATGAGCCTCAATATCTTATCTGATGTCACCAGGTATATGGTCATCCTTAGCTGTTTGTAAACCGGGGACTTGTCATTAATCATGCCATCGGATGCGCAAATATCTAGGTAGGGTAGCCTTTATCTGCTGAAATCCAGAGAGTGTGAGGTAGCGGAGCGCGAAACCACCATTCCCACCCCTCAAAGAACAGAGACAAAGAAAGCAGTGTGTTGAGACTGCAACCTCAGAGCGAATGGAATTTGGATGTGACGGGTTTCTAGAATATTATGGGATACAAAAATTAAGTCTGAAGCCGTGTGGTGGTCCTCCCCTTTCTCGCTATTCCCGACATTAATAACTTCACTTCTCATCCCTGTCCTCGAGTCGCAGTGGCTCCATATACGTGACCATGTCACCATCATCATCATGGTCGTTATCCATCATGCTTATGCCACCACCATAGTCGTCGTCTTCGTCGTCCTCGTCATCTGCGGCTCCGTACAGCTTGTCTGCCACTTCTGGGGGCAATGTGAACTTGCCCGGGCTGTACGAAGGAGGAGGCTGTGACATCGCTGGAGAACTAGCGTTTGGGGCATCGGGCAGTCTGCGCTGCCATTCTTTGGCCTCGGGGGACCCAACGAGAGACTTCGGCTCGTGCGGATCGAAGGCCGTCTGGAGTTCAGAGCTGAGTGGGCCAGCGGCCGGTGTCGACTGGACTTTCCTGACAACTGGACGCTCATCTGTCTTGGGGAACCCGCTCGGGAACGAAATGTCCCGGTGTGTTTTCCTCGACAATGGCTTCACCGCCACCGGTGTGACGGGAGGCTCGTCGAGGTTAAGAAGAGTGCCCGTCTTGCTGCTTCCGTCCATGTCCTCGAGCCTGATGTCCTCCTCCTTCTCAATGGGCTTCTCGCCACCACTGATGTTTGGGAAGCCGCACTTGGTGAGGATCTGTGCGATCAGCCCCGGGTATCTCAAGTGTCCTTTGACGTCTTCAGTCAGATCGAGGTTCTCGACGCCCTCAATATCCTCCACTGCTTGCAGGCCGGCAATACCGAGCTGGATGCTCGTGGCGCGGTAGAGGAACGCGAGGATGTAGTCGTTCTCTGAGTAGACGTTGAATAACTTTCCAGTGACAACACTGCGGATCAACTGCCACTCGTCTCGGTTCGACGGCGTCGGCGCTCCGATGAAGACGACAGTGTCCACTAGCCCGAATGCCCTGCGTTCTGCGAGAGTCTTGAGGCATACGTAAATAACCCGGGCACCCAAGGAGTACCCAATGAGCGTGACTGGCCGTTCGCCTTGAATTTTGTTGATCAATGCGTCCGCCAAGATGCGGCCGGCCTTCTCAGACCTATTCTTGGCTAGGTTGAAAGGGTTGTCGACGCCAGCTGCCAGCTTGAGAAGCTGGATCGGCCAGAGTGCTGCCCAGAGGGTGGCCAGTACGGTGCGCTTGAGGATCTCGATCTTCAAAATGCTCCACGCGTATGACGCTACCGTGTCCTCGAGGGCGTGTCCGAGTTCCAGCAGGCTGTTCATCTCGTACCTGAGGGCAAAGGCCTCTGTCTCATCGCCGAGGGCCCGCCAAGGTTTGGTCACTTCATCTTCAGACATGAGCCAGCCATTGATACCAATAGAGACCCTCAGCCTTCGGATGTCCTTTTGTTCCTTGCGAAACTCGCTGCCCCATTCATCCTTCAGGGGCAGGAACCGGAAGTCCTCGACTTCCCTTGCGTACTTGTCTGCCATCTCGCCCTGTTTCGGAGTCAGTCGTCAAGATCACTGTAAGAAAGGAATCTCAAAGGGCACAAACAGTCATCCGCGCTCCAAATGCTCCAAAAAGAGTCCCAACCAAGGCGCCGTTCATCCAGAAGATACCCAGGAAGCTAGCCAACCCTCCCAGTCCCACAGACCCCATCAGGCCACCAATGGCACCAGCTACGACTGGTGCTGCAAGACCGCCAGTGACCCCGATGATCGCGGCACCAGCCACCGACGCGAGGCCGACTTTCCAGAACCTGCCCACCTGGCCCTGCTGCTTGCGCTTCTGGGCCTCGGCCTCAGCGGACATGGTCTCGTCCTTCTTTGCCTTCTCCGCCTGGGCCGACGCCTCGATCATGGTCTTGGCGATCTCCTTCTCCTCGTCGGTCAGGAAGGACAGGGGAAGCTCGAGCGCGGAGGTCAGGTAGGTGATGAACGTCCTCGCGTAGGCTGTGTATTTGCCCGTGGAGAGGAGGAGGATAAGGATGGCGCTGGCGACCTCTTTCCGGTCCTCCGCCGGCACCGTGGTCAGCCGCGTGGGGATTGGGTGGTAGATAGCCTGGAGAGACTCGATCGCCTTCGCGGCGTCTTGGGCTGCATTGTTCGGCGAGGGCCCGCCGCCAAAGTCGATCAGATCCTCGCCCTCGGCGGCACTGTCCGCCTTGATCTGGGCCATCTTCCTCTGGCGGTCGGAGCGCGCCTGCAGGACCTTGTTGTCGTCGCTGGCAGCCAGGATCTCCCTCAGCTTGGTGTGGAACTCCTTCTTCCACTCGTCGAAATGCACCAAGGCTGCCTTGCGCAACGCAATGAGCTCCGGGCTGGGCGGTTTGTGCGCCTGTGAGACGGAAGCCTCTGCCTTGGCCTTCGCGGCGGCGGAGGCGGCAGCGGTAGAGGTTGAGCCCCGCGGTGGGTAGTCGCGGTCAGACGGGGCCTGCGCTGCGTGAGACGGAGGCCGGGACGCATCCTTGGTCGCCTGGCCGTCATCTCTGTCGTGGAGCTCCAGCTGGGACCGCATGTACGCCGTGATCTCGGTCACGAGCTGATACAGGGCTCTCCGCCTCACTGGGTTCAAGACCACCAACACCTGGCGAGGCTCGGAGCTTAAGGGCGCCATCTTGTGCCTGCGGTTGGCCGCCCTCGTCCCGGCGGGATATGGGATGCAGTTGGTATGAGGGGCACTTTCAACGAGTCTTGAGCATTTGAGAGGTATGAAGGAGTCCCCTTAGTCGTTCTGACCAAGACGAGGGGCGTGTTGGCGAGGCAGAGGTCGGTGCCGTGTCGGTCAGCTCATTTTATCTCGGTGCCTGGACTGCATATGCCAAGACTCCTGGAGGATCGCAGCATGTGCTGAGTGGTGGTCTGGTTGAATGAGCCGGGCTGCGCCTCCCTTGAACGCGTCAAATATTGTTCTGAGACGTAGACCGTGCCTCGTGTCCCATGTCTGGTGTGCTCTTCAAGTTTGTGAAAGGTAAAGAACTCGGCCCATGGTTCGTGCACTAAGGACCCCCTCATGGTGTACTAGGTCGACCCACTACTGCACCTAAACAGACGACTTACACCCACCCTGCCGGGCTACTTAACCACGGTCAGCAACACATCTTCGAGGATGACATGGTTGCATCACATAAAAGCGAATAATATCCACATAATTCCCACCGAAGGTTTTCCTGCTTTTCTAGAAAGCTGTTCAGACCAACATTGCCTCCCTATTATTTTGGAATTCGGTTTGTGAGCTGCTCTCTGCCAACGACCCCAACACTTCCTGTAAATAAAAGCAATCAAGCCATGCGGAGCCAAAGGCGACAAGGGCAGCGTATTAGCACCGACACATCACTCCTGAGGACATGCCAGGTCTGCTCTCACGCAAAGCTCCGCTGCGACAGGACCCAGAACTCCGGCTCATGCGACCGTTGTATCCGGCTTAAAAAGACATGCATCTTCCCGCCTGCACGGCGAGGCGCCGCACCGGCACAACGGGTAAAGTAAGAAACGTTTGGGCCAAGGTGGATTAATAGTCCGGGCCATGACGCTCCACGGCTAACCCGCTATCGAGACAGTCGTATCAGTGAACTCGAGGCCAAAATAGCCAAGCTTGATAACATCCTGAGCTCTCAACAATCTCAACAATTGGGCAGCGGAGGCTCGACGGCATCTCCCGCCAGCGATCGTGGTACTTCGAGGTCTCCGTCCACAGAAGCTGGCGAAGCAGCAAAATCATCACGGTCCCAGCCAGCCAACGGAGTCTCGCTTGACCCCTTTCAGCTGGGCCTACTGTCCATCGAAACCGGAGATCTGCTGCTCGATCGGTTCAGAAGATGTTTAACGCCGTACTTCCCCTTTGTGATCATACCGGAGTCATCAAAAGTGACAGACCTGCATCGAGAGAAGCCGATAGTGTGTCTTGCGATTCTCTTCGCATCTTCGTATGATGATGGGATTCTGCAGGGGCGCATCTCGCGGCTATTTGAGCAGATGTTGGCCACTGCGCTGCTGCAGGGCAGGATTGCGTCTCTCGAGAACCTGCAAGGTTTGTTGATATACACTGCTTGGTGGGTGCATTTCGGTTTTAAGCTCAAGGATTGGCCGTCGCCATTTGCACCTGAGCATATTCTGACAAGGTCTAGGATGCAATATCAGCCTCGCCCTCGAAAGCACACTCAGAATATATTCCTTGCTATGAGCATCATCTATGATATGAGATTTCATAAGCCAAGAGAGTTGCCAACAAGAGAAGACGAGAATATCCTGGGGTTCTTGACCGGAGGTTTGAGAGCAGATGAGGTGCGGGCGCTAGTAGGTCTATACAGTGTTGCTTCGTGGTGAGACACATGTCAATTCCTTGTTTGGCTGCTGTGACCTGACTATTGAAAGTGCCTCCGTCATCTTGGACAAATTTCGCTGTTTCCCGACGATACCTCTTTTGGCAGAAAGCTGTGAAGCACTGGCTCAGCGAGCCGAATACCCGACGGATCCATATTTGCCACAAATTGTCGGCTTGTTGCGCATGATTGAGGACGTGGACGGTCTAGCAAAAGGCACTACTCCTCAACAGCGCGATGGGACCTCGGCCGCCCGGATCAGTCATCTACAATATCAATGGCAGTCTCTCAAAAAGTCCTTGCCAGCTCATGCGGCAACCTCTCGTCAGTGGTCCCTTCATGGTCGAAGCCAAGTCAAAGTATGAAAAGGCTGACTCCAGGGTGAAAGCTTTCCTGAGATTTCAAACTCGTGCCGCAGAGTTTCTGCTTGGAGAGATGTCTCTGCCGGGCTCTCCTTTTAGTCTCTCGGAAGATCCTTCTACCAGCCTAGCCGAGACCATCTCCGCCGTCAGGTCTCTAATGGACACATTGCTTTCTGCCGAGCCAGACCAGGAACTTTGCTTCACCAATCTGGCCTGGGTCACGCTCGGCTATGGCCTCTCTTTGGGGGTGAAGCTGGATATACTATGCACGACTTGTGGCATAAGCCCCGCAACAGTAATCAAGCTCCGGTGGTCCTTGGATATCGCCCAGACCTTGAGGGGGCTGATTGAGCGCCTGCGTATGTCCATATCACAGCACAAAGATACAGACGCCGAATCACATCCTCTCTTCCAGTTCCTGTCTCGGGCTGAAGCAGTGGAATCCTGGTACGCAAGACATGGCCCCCCATCTGCCGCGTCCGATCTTGCCATATTTGGGAACCAGCATGGTCTTGAGACGGTCTCCGGAACCATGCAGGAAACTCACCGGCGGGATGCATTACCCGGCCACTCACACCCGACTACGGAGGGTGAGGTTTCCTTTGGGACAACATATAACCAAGACGTTGAATTTGCATATGATCCCGAAATGCTAGCATTTGAAGGGTTGGACTTTGAGGGCATGGATTTTGCGATGGATCCTCAGGAAGTCTGGAATCCGTTCGTCTTTCCTGACGGCGCATAGTAGAGATGCTGCTGCTTTCGTAGTTTCTAGTTTGGGTGATTATAGCCAAAATTCGCCATGCACACAAGTCATGGGGGAAAATGAGATGATTTCTACAAATCCATCCCATGAATACCATGATGATTCCAAGGAGATGAAATAAGTGGAAATTCGTCTGGAGCTCTGAGAAGCAAATTGGATTGATCTCTCAAGAAGCCTCGTGTAATACCCACTCTGCATTGTTTCGAAAGGCCAGTGATAGTCCCTTCCGCTAGCCCTTTTGCTCTTGCGTTGGTCCATCTATATGTCTACTCAGTACTGAAACATTAAAAGCCTCCAAGTAGCAGGCAACACTGCGTCGAATTGACATTTCGAATTAATATTTCATGTTGGTGCAGACTACAGGACCCACGGTGTAGCTTGTGTCCAGCTCAAGCATGCATGTGTATTCGAAATGACTAGGTGATCCAGTAGAGATGCGTAGATATAATGGGAGCTCTTCTCGGACTAATGCAGACGATTTGCAGGATCCACACAACTTGACAGGGATCCCATACATTGGCGTGCCTCTTCTAACGATAATCCCATGCAAGACAAGCTCTCATGTACTTCCGAGCACCATGTTAGCCACCTGCCGCATAACATAAGAGAATGAACTCCTAGACAGTTTTGCTTCATTCAACATCGAATGAAATTTACCGGTCCAAATGAATCCAATAGACATCACAACCTAACTGTAAAAGAAGGGCTTTTGTGTGCTCATGCGTGCAGTGGATCACGCCGCCACTTATCGAGACCTTCGGATCACACGGGTGACCCACTCCATGCATGACACACAATCATAGTATACGAGAATTCCTTGCGTATCAAGGCAACTTGGCCGAGTGGTCTAAGGCGCTACGTTCAGGTGAAAGCATCTTCGTAGTCTCGAAAGAGGCGTGCGTTCGAGTCGCACAGTTGTCATGTCTTTTGTTTTTGCGTGGTTGTGAGGGTGGAGTCGGTTTTTTCTTTTCTTCCTTCGGTGGATCTGTGCCCTGCCTGTGTAGAAATCAGGTGGGAGACCCGTCAGATGATTGTTTACATCGTTGCCGTGTTGTAGAAGCCTCCATCTAGACGTTGTAGGAATGGTTCATTTCCACATATGTATGGACCTCTTGTAGCTTGTCAAGTGAAATTCCTATGCATCTTGGGCATGAATTTGCGAAATGAGAGATCAGCAGCAGTGGCCTCGTCAAGAGATCCTTTTTGCGTGGCATGGCATGGCATGGGATTTTCCCTAGACCGCCGTTACAAAAGGACCTCTACACTCGGCGGGACGGTGGGCTGCACCGGACCGTTTGGGGCCAGCTCGACACCCGGCAGTCTGGATCAGCTAGCGCCTCTCCGCCAGCCGAACCACTCGGCAGCCTAGATTTTGATCAGTGATGGAAGAGACGGGGACCCGTGTGCTCGCAGTCCCACCGCAGTCCCGGTGCAGACCCGATCTGTTTGTGCTGCTGGGCTTGGCGGGGAGACAGAAGTACCGTACAGGCCCTCGGGAGGTCCAGCCCGCCCACGCCCACTCACGTCCCAGCGCTAGAAACCGAGGGAGGGTGGGGCTCGCAGCTGGATGCTACAGCAGGAGGTCCGCTTCTCCAAAAGTTCACCACATTGAGGGATTGACATTGTGCTTGTGCTTGCCCGTTTGCTGACCGCGGACCTACTCCGATCTGGCCTGGTTTGATCTGATTCGATCGCCAGTCAGCATCAAATCTGGACCTTCCCTGCCGTTGAAGGAAGTGATAACTGAGGCTATAATAGGCTTACCCGTGGACAGAGACGGCTTTACTCTGCACTGGACTGCCACTCAGACATAACAACAACAGAAACCCAAACCACGACGTCGAGGCTCAGGGCAGATGTGTCGAGCTCTCATCGGCTCCAACATCCTCAAGACCTCACCTTTGCTCCTGTCTGTGTCACTGAGACCAGCACCCTGTCCAAGCCCGATTCTCACCCTCGGCGGTCTCACCTCCAGAAGGCACAAGTCACTCACCACCATGGCCGCCTCAGATAAGCTTGTCCCGACCTATGACAATGCCCTCCACCTCTTGTCCCTGCTCCAGTCCAACAAGAACATCATCAATCTCTTCACCGCCGACCCAGCCTCACAGGGAGACATCAATGCCTCCGCCATCCCCGAGATGACGGCCTGGCTGTCCAGAGCCGGCTACAGCCCCGCCGACCTGGCCCGCCTCCGCTGCATCCACGTCGCCGGCACCAAGGGCAAAGGATCCACGTGCGCCTTCACCTCATCCATCCTGCGCCAGTACCCCGAGGTCGCAGGGCGCGTCGGCACCTACACCTCACCACATCTCGTCACCGTGAGGGAGCGCATCTGCCTGGATGGCGAGCCCATCTCCCAGGAAAAGTTCACCGCGTACTTCTTCGAGGTGTGGAACCGGCTCTCCGACGCGGCAAGGAAGGCCGGGGACAAGCTGCCCGACGGCGACGAGCTGGGCGCGGACGGGCCGTCGACGAAGCCCTTCTACTTCCGCTTCTTGACGCTGCTGGCCTTGCATGCCTTCCTAAAGGAGGGCGTCAAGTCTGCCGTCATCGAGTGTGGGATCGGGGGTGAGTATGACTCCACCAACGTGCTGCCAGCGGAGGCTGTCACCGCTTCGGCCGTGACGCAGCTGGGCATCGACCATGTTGCCATGCTGGGTGATACAGTGGAGAAGATCGCATGGCACAAGGCTGGCATTTTCAAGAAAGGAGTGCCGGCGTACTCGCAACAGTCTGGGAGATCCGACCGAGACGGCGTTTCCAAGGTGTTGAGCGAGCGGGCACATGAGAGAGGCACCACTCTGGACTCGATTGACAGCCAGGTGCTTGAGAAATGGGCGGGGGTGCAGAATGCCCAGCTGGAGGGGGCTTTTCAAAAAGCCAACATGGCTCTCGCCGCAGTCACCTCGAGGCGGCATCTGCAGGCCCTGGGCCATAAATTTGAGCTTCCCTTCTTTGAGAGCGGGGGCTCACCACTCCCTAGCAAGCTCGGCGACATGCCGGAACAATTCATCACCGGCCTGCAAGCCGCATCACTTCGGGGCCGCTGCGAAACAATCACACATGACCGCATACAGTGGTATCTCGACGGCGCACATACCGAGGACAGCCTTGTCCAGGTGGGCCGGTGGTACGCTGGCAAAATCTCGGGGCAGGACTCTATCCGGGTCCTCATCTTCAACCAGCAAGATCGTGACTCTGCCGCGCTCCTACAGACGCTCCTCGAGACCATCTTGGGGGAGACCGAGATCCCCAACCAAAAGATCTTCCACCATGCCTTCTGCCCGACAAACGAGGCCAACAGTTTCATGAAGAAGCCAGAATTCACCGTCCAGAGGAAAAACTGCGATGTCATCCGGCAGTTCTGCCCTTTCACCGCGGCAATACCCGCGGACAGCATATCAACGGCGCTAGATATGGCAAGGAACGTGATGCTCGGGTCAAAGAAGAGCAAGGACAACTTCAAGGTGCAAGTGCTGGTCACTGGAAGTTTTAACCTGGTGGGACCGGCGCTGAAGCTGTTGGAACCAGGTGGTGAACCTTAGTTTGGATATGTGTACCGGGTGCGTTGAGCACAGTTGTCCCTCTATCGTATCTAATCCTTGCTTTACATTTTCCCAAAGGATATCAAGAGGAGAGAGAGGCAAAACAAACAAACTGAGCCCGCGGGCTTCTCCCCGTTCATAGAGCATCAGCCCCTTCCAAGATACCCAAGGCCCCTCCCACGAGATGGAGGCTGCCAGTTATGAAAGCTTGCACCGTCTCGCCCTCGTCGAGTGAACTTGTGAGATCCCGCGCCACGTTGATGGCTTCCTCGATGCTCGGGATGACGGTGATGTTTGCCCTGGGGTCGAGGGACGACCACCGCTCCGCAAACGTCCGCTGCACCGTGAGCTTCTTGATCGCCTCGGGGTCATACTGGTGATTCACAAAGTCTGGCTGTTGTCAGTGTCCACATATCCGGCAGCTCTCCCAACAAGAGCCATCGACGTACCTCTCTTGTAGCCTGTCGTTGCGTGCGTGACGTTTGTGCAGAACACCACATGGTCAAAGGACGAGCCGTCCTCCCTTTTCGCGCCCGAGTGCAGCCCGTCCAGGAAGTCGATGGCCTCCGTCCTGCCCTGCTGGTTGAAGATCAGGACCCTCGGCCCCCGCCGGCCGTCGTTCGCGCCCGCGAACCACCTCGCCGCCATCTTCAGGCTGTCTGTCGTGTGCGCCCCGTCAATGTGCCACCTCAGCCTCCCGCCCTCCTCCTCCTTCACCTCGCACCGGCCCCTCCACACGACCTGCTCGATCCCGTCCTTGAACTCGGCCGGCAGCCTCTCCCCGTCCCTCTGAAATCCCTCCCGGTCGACCCTCAGCAGCGCCGCCTCGGCCAGCGCGACGGCGAGGCTCGCGTTCCGCCTCTGGAACGCCGCGTCCGGCCGCACCGCCACCCCGGACGCCGCGAGCCGCGGATCGACGCCCAGCACCCTCAGGTCCACGCCCTTCTCCGCGGCGCGCGCCCGCAGCACCCCCTCGGCGGACGGGAACGCGGGCTGCTCGACCGCGAACGCCGGGCAGCCGCCCTTGATGATCCCGGCCTTGTGCCACGCGATCTTGTCGACCGTGTCGCCGAGCACGAAGACGTGGTCGATGCCCAGCGTCGATATCCCCGCGGCGGCCGGGTGGGCCACGATGTTGGTCGCGTCGTACTCGCCGCCCACGCCCGTCTCCACCACGGCGACGTCGACGCCCTCGCGCAGGAACACGTGCAGCGCCATCAGCGTCAGGTAGCGGGCGTAGATGGGCCGCGACCCGGGCTCCGCGTCGTCGGGGAGCAACGAGGCGCCCGCGGAGGGGCCCGTCAGCGCGTCGCTCACCTCGAAGAAGTAGCGCGCGAAGGACGCCTCGGAGAGCGGGGCCGCGCCGACGCGGATGCGCTCGCGCACGGCGACCAGGTGCGGCGACGTCAGGAGGCCGACCTTGAGCTTGCCGGCTGGCCGACCGTCCGCCTGCCCGCCGCGCCGCTGGTGCCGCCCCAGGATGGAGGCCACGAAGGCGCACACGCTGCCCTTCCCCTTGGTCCCCGCGACGTGCACCACGTTGAGGCGGTCCAGGTCCTCGGGCGTGTGGCCCAGCCGCGCCCAGTAGGCTTTCATCTCGCGGACGCTGGACTCATCGGGCCGGACGCCGGCCTTGCGCCGGGCCTCGATGACGGCGAAGGGCGTCTGGAATGTGTTGAGGGCGTCGATGGCATCCTTTGGCGGGGTTTGTCTCAGCGAGGGGTTTTCTTCAATCTGATGTATCTGCCCCGAGGATAATTGGGTGAAGTCAACTTCTTCGGTTAGGACTCACCTCGTAGGTCCTCCCTGGCGCGGTGCTGCTCATCTTGGATCGGCGAGGGCAGCGGCGGCCTGTGACAAGAAGCCGGGGTGAGTGGAGCGTGGGCTTGGCAGTGAATCTGGTTGTTAACAACGCATGGCGCATCGCAGGTTGTGAATTGAGATCTGCATGTGCACGGTGTGATCTCAGATGCCCGGGCCCGAGAAGCTCAGTCGCATTTTGGTGGTGGATTTAGTGCCGCGGTGATCCGCTGTCACTCGAGTCGCTGCTGGCCCGAAGTCGGGCGCCGAAGCACTTTGGATGACGGGACGGCCGATGATAAGCAGAGCACGCACTCCCGGCTGGTCTACCAAAACGGAGCTACGCTTTCAGCCGCACTACAATCTAACCTCTATTCCTCCATGTTACAAGCCAAAGAATAAATAAGTTGGGCTCAGGCAGGACTTGAACATTCCAGCGTGTGTTTTGGGAGGTTGGAAGCACACAAACTGCAGTAAGCATGAAACAAAGGCGGCACCTCATCACGCTGCAGATTCGGAAGGTGAGGCCGTGAGAGGACTGGGTATCTATGGAATATTCTACATTTTTTACTAGCTTGAGTTCCAAATTTCAGTCAATGTCGCCCTGCTCAACGACATCCTCGCACCTCCCGCAGAGCTGGTCTTCCTGAGGAGCGACATAGCGCCAGCACCGAGGACACTTGTGCGCTCTCGGAGGCAGCACCCATGCAGTACAGGTTACACCACTAGGCAATGCCTCAGCCTGGACGTCGCCACCCTCGCTGTTTGAAGGAACCGCGATCTCCCTCCCGCTCGGAACCTGGAAGTCAGCCGAGTACTTCCATTCCGCAGTCTCAGGAACGGGCTCGTTGATGCCCACATACGAGACCACGAGGGAGCCCTCGAGCTCATCGAAGCGCGAAAGGGTGTCTGCAATGGCCCGATCCGGGATCTGCAGCACGACCGAGCACTGGAGCGACGAGCCCACCTTCTTGTCCCTGCGGGCCACCTCGGTGGCGGATTTGATGCCCGCACTGACGGCGAAGAGCACGGGCATGACCTCGCGCAGCCTTTGCTCCCCTCCTCCTGGTAATCGCGCTTCGTCGATGATGGGGGACGCGTAGAGCTGCTGCAAGGGGTGGGTGCTGTCCTTCTTCAGCCACTCCGGCGCGTGATCCCACGCCTCCTCGACCAGCAGCGGCGTGATGGGCGCCAGCATGCGCATGAAGCCCCAGAGTATAGGCTCCAGCACGCCGCCCCCGTCACCGCAGTACAGCCGGTCCTTCAGGGCCTCGAGGTAGAAGGCGGACAGGTCGTTGTTGACCCACCTGTTCAGCAGGCTGAAGCCTTTGTAGAACTCGAAGTTGTCGTAGGCCTTGCCGACTTCCTCCATCGTATCTCGAAGCTGGATGATGGCAATGTGGTCGGTGGTCGTGAGCGGTGCGGCCCGAGCGTTCTCGGTCACTGACCCGAGCAGCATCTTGGTGATTGTCCGGTACTTGATCAGGGAGATGTGTATTGACTTCAGGACTGACTCCCCAATCACCACATCGCGGGTATAGTCGCTGCTGGCCGCCCAAAGACGGAGAGCATCTGGCCCGAGAGCATCGTAGTGTGGTCCTGCTGGAGCTTTACTTGTCGTGTCTTTCGGTGCGCTCTTATTTTTTCTCTTCTTGACCGGAGGCAGCAGTGTTCCGTCCATTACCTGGTCGGGGCTGATGATGTTGCCCAATGATTTGGACATCTTCTTGCCGTCCTTGTCCAGTGTGAATCCATGCGTAATAAGGCGTTTGAATGGAGCAAGACCAACAGTCTGTTTGATCAGGCTGCCGCTGTCGGAGTCACCCGCGGCGGCAGCTGCGATTCTCGTCAACAAGCTGGATTGGAACCAGCCACGGTGTTGATCAGAACCCTCGAGATAGACGTCCGCCTGGACATCGCCCTCGTGAGTCCAGCTACTGCCGCTATCGAACCAGACATCCATGGTATCTGTTCCTCGTCGGTACTCCCCTTGCACCCTCAACGACGGCGCTATCCAAGCCGGGTCGTCAGGCCTGTCAGACCACCACGCGTCGGTACCTCTCTCATGTATGACGGAAGTGATGTGTTGCACACTCTCTTCAGTCATGACAGCATCGCCATTCTTGTCATACAGCGCAGGGATAGGAACTCCCCATGCACGCTGCCTCGAGATACACCATTCACTTCGCCCTTTTACAAAGCTCTCCAACCTGGTCTTTCCACCGCTGGGGATGAACTGGACGTCTTCCAGGGCTCGGAGAGCCTCGTCTTTGATACCTGCGACATCGGCAAACCACTGCGCCGTTGCTCTGACGATTATTGGCCGCTTGGTGCGCCAGTCGTAAGGGTATTTGTGTTGGTACTTGTGAACGTGCAAGACATGAGGACCCAGTATTTCCAGAACGGCCGCATTTCCTTTTCCTTGGACGAAGAGGCCCTGTAAACGCTGAGGATCTTGGGGATAAGCCTCCGCTGTGAAGTGTCCGTCGTTGTCCACAGGTGCAGAGACCTCGAGGCCCAGGGACCTGCAGACCTCGTAGTCGTCGTGGCCATGGCCAGGGGCGATATGGACCAAGCCGGAGCCAGACTCGGCCGAGACAAAGTCTGCGTGGATGATGGGCTGCTGCTCGACACGATCCCCGTGAAGTGGGTGCCGGTATGTGAAGCGACGCAAGTCGGAGCCTTTGCACGAGGCGATCACGTCGTTTTCGTCTAGTTCGGTGCGGTCGAAGCACGTCTTCAGGACTTGTTGGAGACACCCTTGGCCTACAATGAGAGCATCGTTCCCGTGTCTTATGATCATGTAGTCAAGCTCGTCATGCACAGCGATCGCCTTGTTTGCAGGCAGTGTCCAAGGTGTGGTCGTCCAGATTACGGCATACAGCTGGCCGAAGAAGTCGTCACCGAGGAGTTGGCGAAGTGCGGCGTCGCCATCCGCCGAGGAGGTGACCGGAAAAGTCACGTAGGCAGCATTAGAGGTGTGGTTGTCCTTGTACTCGAGCTCCGCCTCGGCGAGGGCAGTGCCCGAGGACGGGGACCAGTACACGGGCTTGTACCTCCGGTATATCAAACCCCGTCGGACCATGCTGAGGAACAGCTCGAGCTGCCGGATCTCGAAGTCCGGGTCCATCGTCGTCCAGCGGCCATCCCAGTCGGACATGACAGCATAGGACCGGAACTCGCGCATCTGCGAGAGGACCGTGTTCGTGGCGAGCTCTCTGGCCGCGTTTCGCACGTCAACGGGCGCCATGTTCTTGACGCCCAGGGCCTCGAGGGCCTTGAGCTCGATGGGCAGGCCATGACAGTCCCAGCCCGGTACGTATTTGACCCTGTGGCCCTGCTGCACCTTGACTCGGAGGATGGTGTCCTTGAGGATCTTGTTCAGGGCGTGGCCGACGTGGAGCGAGCCATTGGCGTAGGGAGGGCCATCGTGGAGGATGAACTGCTTGTCTGCAGGTCGGTTTGCGGCCTGCCACTCATAGAGTGCGTCGGTGCATCTCCGGAGGTAGTGCTCTTGCAGCTGTGGTGTCGGCCGAGGTCTGGTCGACGTGCTGTTAGACTCGTTTGCTCGGGGGCCGGTGGGGCGGGGAGTTGGTGGTGGATGGAAGGACAGACTTACGGGATCGAAGCCTTTGGCAGTCTCAGCGTCGACTGCCACGACTTTGACATGGTCCGTCCCTCAAGTCTCATGCACGCTTTCCACCTCTGGAATTGCTGACGTCGTCCCCAGAGAAAAGTCGCGGTCACAAAACTCGGGCGCGTCTTGGCTCCCCCACCCCTGTCACGCTCTGCAGGGATGACCTGAGATCCACTGTCGGCAAATCTTCAAAGTTCAAAGTTTCTTGTAGGAAAGCCTTTAGGACAACCTTATGTGCAATGGTAATAGCTTTACCTTTCGTCACAATTGTGACAGTTGAATGGGCTGGAAAACAAGTTCGAGATCTGCCTTTTCCCCAATCTGGACTTGTGCTATTGAATTTCAACAAGGCGATACACATATGGTCCCGCGAATTCATCTACCAATAACCGAAACTGACATCTTCCAAGCAGTACCTGCAACTAGCCAATACATGACATACAAGTCTTCACCATCGTCAGAAGAGTCCTCAGCAAGGCAGACCGTCTATTGCATCCATAATTCCCAGTTGCCTGGGTGTCTCAGGATTACCTAATCCTACCCCGGGTGATCCCGTTCATGGGAAGCGCACGGGCCCTGCTGCCCGCAACTCCGTGTTAGCCGCCCTGCCAGGTCTGCATATCTCGACCAATTTCCGGCCCACCCGTGAGAAATTTGCATTACCACACCAACAAGAATTCTGTCTTGCTTCACAAATCAACAAGAAGCGGTCCCGTAGCTCAGCTGGTTAGAGCGTGGTACTAATAATTCCTTAACAAGGAATCATCGGTGATGCCAAGGTCGCGAGTTCGATCCTCTCCGGGACCAGCTATTTTCTTTTGTCTGATCTGCGGGCATGTTTATTTTGCTCTCGTGCAGTCTGTCACCAAGCGAGGTCTCTCTGGATGTCCGATGCGCTTCAGGATGAGTAATCCCCACACATCTTGATGGTGATGTGCAGTCGGCACGCCCTCACGCCAGGCCTCTCCTGGTACACAATTTGGATGTCACACGTCACAATGAGCAGCCGTATCCTAATTGGGCTCACATGTTCCTCTCCACACGTACCAGAAGACAACCACAAGTGGGGTCAAGCGAGCCGTACAAGAACACCAGGTTCAATATGGCTGCGCCTAGTAGCCAGACAGAGTATCCTACTACCTCATGGGAGGGTGTACCGTTGGGGAGGACCCGTAGGAGGATGTCCCGTAGGAGGTAGGGGCTCCCACAGGACACAGCGAAAGGAAAACTATGCCTGCTTTGAATTCCCGATATAGTCATTAGTGAATTATTCTCTGCGGCACCGTTGATGTGGATATGACTCGATTGTCACATGTAAGTATGTTGTCGTACCCGTGGATCATTACCATGACTGACAAGTTTCGTGGTGATTGATGCCCAGAGTTCACACTGCGGCCCATGATCATCGGGCGCCCGGGCAGATGGTATTACCGCCGCTACATCGTCTGCATAGCTGCTGGTGTCCGTGGTGGAGTTGGTTCGATCCGAGCTGAGTGAACGTGGAACAAGTCGAGCGGCTCCTGCGTGCTGGCAACACGGACAAATGTGCCCTAAATACGGACAAACCTGTGCACTTGTGCACTTGCGGAATGATAATCATGCCGTTGCTCTCTAAATCCGCAGCTCCTGCGTTCCTGTTTTCTGTATCAGGGCCCATTTTCGTATAATTCCGTACATTTACTCCACTTTGGGAACGCCTTTCCGCGGAATGATACACATGTCTGTCGCGATGCTCATCTAGTCCGAACTGTGGCCCTGAATGCCATTCAATTTCGTATTGAATGTATATGCAGTCTCTGTGCAGTGGAGACTAGTCCATTTCCCTGTCGGCGATGAGAGACTGAGTAGCCCACCATCGGTTGTTGATGATGCTGAGGTTCCAAACATGCTGGGCGAGGTGGAGTACTGGCATGAAGTGCACGATGTAGTTCACGGACTGCTCACAGGTCCCGACACTTAGGAAAGATTTATAGATATAGACTGTTACTCTTCACTGTTACCTCCATCATCAACCTCATCATACCAAATAAATCGAGACCTTCCCAACAACTGCAATACTGAATTCGAACCTACCGTCTGAGCGACTAATCAGGCATCAGATATGTCTCTACGGGCTTCCATTCAGGCAACTTTGGCCGATATCGAGACTGCAGGCGTAATGACCAAGCCGATCCCGTATCTCGTGGCCACCTTTGTGTTCGTGGTCCTAGTCTACTCACTCGGCAGCAAACCCAAGTCTGATGCGCCAGTGTTGAATCCCCGACAACCGTTCGAGCTCACCGATCAGCGAGCAAAGGGGGTCTTCTACCAGCAATGCCGCTCGCTACTTAGGAACTGGTTCGAAAGCCACCCCAGCGAGCCGGCACAGCTCATCACCGATTATGGACATGTCACAGTCCTTCCCCCAAGCATGGCGAACGAGATCCGCAGTGACCCTAAGCTCAGCTTCGCCGACTTCAGCGCTGATGTAAGTGTTGCTGACATTCTGTGCGCCCCGCCAGGTATGGGAATGGAAACTGACGTCGGCCCAAGTTCTTCCAAACCGAGTATCCTGGCTTCGAGGCACCACTACAAGGCACGAAAGATTACCTCACATTGACTGTCATCAACAAAGATTTGACGAAGTTCCTGGGTTAGTGCGGGTCACTCTGTAATCTGGAGAAGTGAATTTGGAAATTGACTCCGGTCTATCAACAGCCAAAATTACCAAGCCTCTGGCGGATGAAACAGCACTCGCTATGCCCGCTTCTTTC
Organism: Diaporthe vaccinii; assembly: GCA_039880775.1. Classification (NCBI taxonomy): domain Eukaryota; kingdom Fungi; phylum Ascomycota; class Sordariomycetes; order Diaporthales; family Diaporthaceae; genus Diaporthe; species Diaporthe vaccinii. The sequence continues at coordinate 491,268 of JBCEDN010000015.1, read as the reverse complement.
GGAGAGAGCAAGGGTAAGACATTTAGAAATATGTGCATCCAAGGTGTCCAAGTGCATTAATCCTAATCATCGTACAGAGTGGCACTCACTGCCTTTGAGAGACACCATCCTGACCTGCATCGCCCGCATCTCATTCCGCGTCTTCCTAGGAAAAGAACTTTGCCGCAACGAGGCATGGCTCAAGATATCGAGGGAGTACGCCTCGACCGTGTTCCCAGCAACCAATATCCTACGCACGTACCCAGCCGGCATCATCAGGTCTATCGCCGCCCGAGTCCTGCCCATCTGCAGGGCCGCGCAGGCGCAGGTGGCCGAGGCCGCATCATCCTCCAGGCCGTCCTCGACAAGCGCAAGGCGGCCAAGGCCAAGGCCGCGGCCGCCGGCAAGACGGTCGAGTTCAACGATGCCATAGAGTGGTTTGAGAAGGCCTCCGCCAAGACAAAGGCCAGCTACGAGCCGGCGGCGATGCAGCTGTTCCTCTCGATCGTGGCCATCCACACCACCTCGGACCTGATGACCCAGATCATGACGGACTTGGCCGCGCACACGGAGGTCATCGAAGACCTGCGCAGGGAGATCAAAGAGGTCTTGTCTGATGGCGGTTGGAAGAAGACGACCTTGACCAACATGAAGTTGCTCGACAGTGTCATAAAGGAGAGCCAGCGCCTAAAGCCTATCCAACTAGGTGAGCCAAGCTTGCAATCACGGAGAAGAGTTTCCACGGATTCCACGACACTGACAAATTCACGAAACAGCCACAATGCAGCGGAAGGCTAGAGCGGACGTCAAACTGTCTAATGGTACTGTGAATCCTAAGGGCGGTTTCCTCGCGGTGTCAACGCACCGCCACTGGTATGCTTACCATTTCATATTGCCCATGATTCATATATACTGAAAGAGCATTAAGGGACGACTCTGTGTACCCAAGTGCCAACGAATGTGAGCAACCTCCTGAGACCAGGTCCACCAACTCGATCACATGGCTCTGCCATATCTGTGTGCAATTTGGCCGCTAACCATGATACGGCACAGGGGACGGATACCGCTTCTACAATATGCGGCTCAGCGGCGAGCCCGGCAAGGAGAACACCTCGCAGCTGGCGTCGACGAATGGTGGCCGGGGGGGAGAGTGATGCTCCGCTGTGATCGCTCGCTGACGCTTGCTCAAGAGATTGGAGCGCTTCGCGCTTGGACCGGCCCGTGGAGGCCGGAGTAATTACACACCTCCACATCGCAGTAAACACGCTTCGGGCACGGCACCCACGCTTGCCCGGGCAGGTTCTTCGCGGCCCCCGAGGTCAAGATCGCCCTGATCTTCACGCTGCTCAACTACGACTGGAAGCTGCCCGGGGGCGTCAAGCCCAGGATCGACGAGTTCGGCGTCAGCCTGAGCACCGACGCCACGGTACAGGTCCTGGTCCGGAGGCGCGAGGACGACTTTGACCTGTCGGCAATCGAGTAAGGTGAAGAAGGGGGGGAACTTGTCCTCCACTCACTCTGTTTTCGCACACAAAGACATGTCTCTGGGATATCAGCCACCAGGCTGGTGAGCCTGATTCCCACTACTTGCTTGCTTCCTTACTTGATAACTCGCACCAAGCGAAGCCCTTGAGGCTCGTTTGAAAGACTCTCTACTTACTCACTCATAGATTGACTAAAACACATATGCAGTACTCTCATCTGGTCGGACAGCCACAAATGAAAGAGGGGTGTTTGGGATTTCTAACACAGACAGGCTAGGAGTCGCTTGACTTTGACCTACCTCCATCATGCAACGAAACCTGATGGTGTACTCTCTTGATGGAAAGAAGGAGTACATATGTACACGATTCTGGTGAGCAAAGCCATCGCGACATGATTGACTAATGAGTGGGCAGTTGATACGGCGCAAGACACGGATGTATCAAGGAACAAACGTCGCAGTTTATCAGCATCTAGACATTCACACAGAATATAATATGGTTCAACGAGCACTTATAACTGGGACAATGGGACTGCTCTCAGTCCATAAGAAATCATGGCTGGTTCCTTGTGCAAATATCCTCCCCTGGCTCGATTGAGCACTCCAACCGCAGGTAACTGTCAAGTCTGGCTCCCATTGACAGGTGCATCAATATCTGCCCTATCGTGGGAGAATGAGAGGCGTTCATGTTTCCATGTCACGTACTAAAATTCCAGTCAGGTAGCTCTTCTTTCGGCTCCGACAATACATGTCCTCTTCGCCGCCTAACTGCAACGTCATCTCACTGCGCTCACTGTCGAAAGTCACCTTTTCAAATATCATAATCATCACCACATACAAAGGAGATGCAGGTCCGGCAGTGCGAGACGGGTTTAATAATTTTATTGAACTGATCTCGACTACTGATATAGTAACAACCTTGGAACTTGAGGCCAAAAGCGCCATGGGCCAAAGAATACCTGGACACCTCATTTCCCAAGACAATAATACATCACCGCAACCTCCATCAAACCACGCAACTCACGACTTCGAAGACCTTCGTTAGTTCCTGACGCTCAAAGATGAACATCCTTACTCTCAGACAGCGCACGAACACTCAGAACAGACAAGCATTCCAGCACAAAGGGCGAAAAGGGTGCGGTCCTCCTAGTCAGTCATGCCAATATCAACAGGCCCGGCGGTTGTTGCGGTGGCCGCGGTGGCTCTTCTTGCGCCCCTCAGGCTCCTCGGGCGGCGGCGCGGGCTTCTCGTGCTCGTCCGGGTCGACGAGGTCCTTGTCCCCGTCGGGGATATGTTCAGATTATGGGATCTCAAGTGACATGCTTAACGTGATTGTTGAATGAAAAAGTGCTTTGGGAAGATGAGTTGAAAATGGTTCCATAGAAAATCAGGACACGACTGAAATAATTATACCCATAGCACCGGACCCTGATTCTGTCAACCTATTTCTCGTATCTAAAGGCCGATGTGTCCACCAGAGGTGTCCCGATCAGAGCCCGCCATGAGCTAGAGGACTTATCAAATTCGTGCTACGTGGTCACGATAGAATGATTGACTCGGAGACTACATGAAGTTCTCTAGGGGGGCATGAGGGCAGAATGGGTGCACATGACCCTCTCTGTGCGTAGTCGTGGTCGGTCAGCCTAGTGTGCGCGGCCGGCGGTCCGCTTCACGTGGGACTACCCCTGGTGGAAGCAAGATAAGTCCACGCTTTTAGTCCAAGATTTCCATGCTCGTACTAGCAAAACCTATCTTCGAATTAGGACCTTCCAATATTTGTGTGCTTGATTTGGATTCAAGGGGCGAATGAGGCTCACCCTCAAATGCTGCTAGACATACTTTCGACCTGAGCTCCGACAGCCACTAAAAGACTTATCAAGTCACGCTTTCATTACGCAAGAGCCCATCTTTCTATGAAAGCCAGATAGTATCCAAAGACACAGTAGTGATTTTAGCATCTAGAAACCGTCTCACAAGTGCTTGCAACCCCAAAGCCTACCAAAGCAAGCGGAAAGAAGGATCCGGGATGTAGTGTCTGCTATAGATGTGATATGTAGAGGCATATTAACAGATGTCTAAGAGAGGTCTCTTTTCAGTTAACTTTTTGGGAACAATCGTCCATTTTGTTGATTGGAAAAGAATGTTATAGCCAAGTTGTCCAGCATTTCACTGGCTGGAGGACATCGCTCTGCGCGACAAACCCGCCATTTGAGAACCGAAGTTGCATTATTACAATCGCATAACTGGAAGCATATCCAAATGGACGTTTCTGTAGGAAGCATGAGCCAAAATATAATCTCTTTTCTCAGAGAGGCCGTATGAGACGACCCCTGGTAATCTACAACACTTTCCTGATCATTGAAACTACAGTAAATCAATGGCTCTTGTAAAGTGAATTGTTCTATGCGGAAAATTAGATACCACAGGCCTGGCTGCTGATAGTTTGCCAACAATTTCTTCGCAGAGAGATAGTATTACACCACAGGGCTGACAGGAGCAGGTGGGTTCTCCTACTGCCAACTATCAACGAATCCCACTGCTGCGAAATTGTGTGCCTGTACCTCTCTGCTACGGACCTATGAGCACAGCGAGTGGGCCGATCGAGTTGGCCGTGCCATCTTGCATGAGCAGGTAGAACGAGCTCTAAACCGCGGGCTCCCTCGCGACCGTCCCGCAATGCTGTTATATAAGCCTCAATCTTTTTTGAGGCCGGAATCGGATCGGACCACTCAGGAAAGAACAACAACGCACGCCTATTGAAGGTCAATCCAGGCACATCCCAGGAGAAAATGAGAGCTGAGGCGAGAACAAAAGGCGGCTGAGGCGGGCGGGCCGGCAGGGGGCAGACTGGAGCTTCTTCAGGGACCCCCGCGGGGCGAGACATGCACTGGGTAATGACTTAAGCAAAGACAGACAGAGACAAGCAGCAAATGGGTACCCAATGAGGGGAATCCCGCCACGCGAGGGGTGGGTGTGGTGTGGTGGTGGTGGTCCTGCATATGTGCCCAGGTAGGTGTGGTCTCCCAGACGGGCCAGCCGGGTGCATTAGCACCTGGACGGAAGAGTGCAACTGCATAGATAGTACATGCGTGGTGGATATGGGCCCATGTACAGTACTATGGCATGCGGGATGATGTGGTGGAGGGAAGGGGTGTCTGGTTGGTCATCGGACGGGGGGTTGAATGGGATATTGTGCATGATTATTCCTCGTTCCTGTGCCCGCCATTCCAGCCATTCCAGCCAGCTCGGAACCTGGCACAAGATCCTGCGGTCGCCTGTATGGCTTTTGTTCGATGCTTTTTGTGTGTTTTGCTTTGCTTTTCCCGCTCCCCCAGTTCCGGGAGATATCCTTGCTCAAGATCGATCTGAGGAAGAAGAGCCAGGTTGCTTTTGCCCCCATTTCCTTGCTCTTGACATTGATGTTGATGAATCCTGACGCGGTGAGAACTCTTCTTTGCAAGAAGTAATCAGTGAGAGAGAGACCGGTCACCGTCATAGCCCATCTCCTGGCAGAGGCAAAAGAAACGGAGGCTGCAAGGTGATGCCGCCTCTTCCTCCCTCTCCTAGGTTCCTTGCACGGTTCATTCATTTCTCCATGTTTTCCTCCTCAGCTTTGACGGCGGGTCGGGGAAAGGCCTCGACAGCCGAGTCCGCCGCGGCCAATGGCCCATAGTCTAAAGTCCAAGTGCCCCAAGCCTGGTGCCCTGTCTGGGTGCCAAGCGACGCGATGGGCGGCGGCAGCGAACCTTCGACTGGAAGGCTGATCAGGTACGCGGGTACAAGCACATTAATAGATACATGGGTACAAGGGTACGTACCGAGGTAGCCGTCCGTACCTGTCTCAGGTGAAGCGGTGCCTGGGTGCCTGGGAGTCGAGGCCCCACCCATCTATCACCCATCAACCAGCTGCCACACCCCAGCAGACCTGGGCGTCCTGGGCACCTTGACGAGGTGCGGTTCGTGTACGCTGCTGCGTAGGAACATACCCGCCTTCTCGTTCAGGCCTCGTCTGTTCATTGAGAGAGAGGCGTACGCATGCGTGTACGCATGTGTGTGTCTGTGTCTTGTGTCTGTGTGGTTGGGTGTGTGTGAGCTCGACGTCGTGGGATGTGACCTTCTCTTGTCGGCTGTGCTGCCGATGACGTGCCTCATCCAGTCAATCTGCCGAGCACCAAAGCGGCATGGGGCGCATCGTTAACCACAATAGTGTACTGCAGACTACACTCAATCGCGCACACATCGCATGAACACGTAACGCACGCTCGCACGCACCTGTATTGTCCTCTCGCCAACATCTAATTCCAACAAATGTTCCAAAGTCTGCAAGTCCCAGTCCCAGTCCCAGGTCCACGCCCCATCTCCAACGTCTGTGTGTGAGAGGTTCTGGCCTCGTCCGACCGACCGACCACCCACCAACCCTCCCCCCCTTTTCTCCCATCCCACTTCGGACGAGTCGAGCCAGACCAAACTCACCTAGCCCTCGCCCTCCCTCACTCTGGTCTGGCAGGAATCTGTTTTGCACAGATGAGATCAATTCTCGAGGGCCGTGTTTGGCAGCTCAGCCCCCCGGGCCAATCCCCCAGGCCCCCCAGAGGCGCTCACACAAGCCGAACCCAGCCACAGCATGATTAACTTTATTTCCAAAGGCTCCGCGAAGATCCACCGCCGGCCGGAGCTCTGCCCCTGTCGCTGCTAAAGCAGAGGGTCCCCAGCCGCTGGCTCGCTCGCTCGCTCACTCCCTCTCTCACACGGCCCCCAACGACGGCGATGACCCCTGTCGGGTCGTAGTGTACCAGGGCGGTGGCGTCCGCAACCAGATTCATTCCCCGGCCGGGAGACAAGAGCGACACATTTTTGGCCAGCACGGGCGAAGGCTCCTCGGCTTTTTTCCTCTCTAATTTTTTTGTCCTCCGGCCGGTCGGGATTCGACCGGCGACAAAGGTAGAAGAGGGCAGGGCAGGGGCGATAGGGAGAGTACCAACTCGCGGTAATGTGAAACAGACCTGACGGGGCAGCGACTTGAAACGCGAAACGAAGAAAGCGCCTTCCAACCTCAGCCTGTCGTGAGGCCCGTCCGTGGAAAGATCGCCGTTCTGATTGGAATTATTACATAGTATGAGAAATGGACGCGAGACCATGGATTGGCTGCCCACCGTCCACTCGGGAACGTTGTCCATCGGCCATGCAGTGCTCTCAAGCCTGGCTCAACTGCCGTGCGCAGCCAGCGCACCGTCGACTTTCTACAGAGATGATGCCCTGCCTGTCTGGGTGGTCAACCCGAGAGGCTAGCCACCTGGCCAGCATGTTTGCTTGCCCACCGCTGAGCCTCATCCAACGTGGGGCATTTCTCTCTCTCTCTCTCTCTCTCTTTCCAAAACTGCACAATACGAGGGCCCCGTGGCTAGCAATGCCCAGCGATACGGTGCTGCGCAACGCTGTGCGCGTCTGCGGCAGGTTGACACACACCACGGCGTACGGCAGATCCGGTCCGGGCTGGCAATCTGGACGATCCGCAGTTGAAACGGCGCTGCTTGGATGATCTCCCTTTCCCACTGTTACACGAAACAATAATGTTGGGGACCCAGTATATAATTACGGATTGGTCCTCATCTTGCGGCTGTTTCTTTTTTGGCGAGGAGTATATCTTGACCGACAGAAACTTATTATTTGTCGGGCAAAATGAGGCCAATGCCAGCCTCGCTGCAACGCCCGACAGCCCCGAGCAGGGCGGCCAGCCGCGCTTTCCAGCACGTACTGTACTATTAGCTGGTGCCATGCAAGCCACACAGTAGATCATTTGCCCCGGTCTATTCTTGGGATTTAAGAGCCCGTGTATAGGACAGGCAGGCGCGGGCAGGCACGACAGGCCCAGGTCACAAGGGTGCCCGGCGCGCTGGAGTTTTTGTTTGTCTGAAGACCGCGGAGAAGAAGTGGGTCAATCATTATCCAGCGGCACGCTATGGGGTTTCGAATCGAGCCCCCAAAAACGGTACCGTCTGCCTCATCCGGAAGCCCTGCGGCGTCGGGTGGGGCTGGCTGCTGGCTGCTCCTTCCTGCTCCTACTGCTGCTGCTGCTGCTGCTGCTGCTGCTGCTTTCTGCTGCTGGGGTGCGAAGATCTGCTTGCCCGATGCATTGACGAAGTTGGAAGCTTCCGTGATTGCCAGATTATGGGGGACCGCGCTGATGGGTTTCGTACCTGAGAAGCAATGTCGAAACCACTCTTTCCCAGACGCAGTCGCGCCAGGGGAACCGGCCAACGAATGATCTGCGCCTGCCATATTCAGGTACCTGCCAGGCCTGCCTGGCTGACGCTGACGGACCGTCCACAAGGTGGCCACCACCGCCAGTCCGTCCTATCACGAGCATGCAGTCCAGTCAATCCCTCAGATCCTCCTCAGCGACGAGTCTGTTCCACGTGCCGGTGCGCGGACCCCTCAAAACACGGGCAATACTGCACGCCTTTCGCACAGATTGGACGGACCGTTCAGACAATAGTCAGGGCCCAATGAACGCACCGGCAAGACCCCAGCTTGGGCCAACCCGCTGTCACTCGCGACGAAATCAACCACACAGAAGGGGGAAGGAAAAGGTGAGGTGACATTCACAGGGCCGCCGGGCCTCGGGCATGTGATGAGACTGCCCCTCCCTCCAGCCCCAGACAGAACAGACAGACAATTACCACTCCAACTCGTCGACGGTGGTAGGTAGGTGCTGTAGTGTAGTATAGTGTAGTAGGGGGCGCCGGCCAAACAGCCCGACAGCCCGGCAGCAGCCCACCCTTGCCCGATGTGGGCGGTCCTGGCCCACGGAACGTCCAACAGGCGTGCGCCTCGTGCCTCGGGATTGGGGGAAAGGAGCTGGCTGCATGTCACCTCGCATGCCCGTACGGTATCCGGTTGCGCGAGGGAGGGAGGAGGGGGTGATTTAATGTTGCGTCGTGTCCCGCCCCCGTCGATCATCTCGTGCCCCCGACGGCGCATGTACATACAGAGTATCAGACACTCGGGTCCCGAGTCGAGTGCACATGTGCGCGGGTTGGCGGGTTGGCAGGCAGTTGGGGGGGGGGGATCTGGAATGGTTACATAATGAATGGACTGGTGCTGTAAGGTGTTCGAGGTCATCGAGATGCTGCGTGCTCGGCAGTGCGTATCACACATGTTGGGTCCAGATATCTCCAGTTTCTGGTCTATCAGTCTGTCTGTCTGTCTGTCCAACTGTATCACTCCGCGGGCCTGTCGACTTATTGTTCCCGATCGAGGATAGGGCGAGGGAGGGACGGTCAAGGATGGATGGGTGAGATGGGAGAGACACACATATCCGGACGAGGTAAGACATGCATGCATGTGTCGGCACGCCGTCGCGATGGGAAGGCATGTCTCCGATCTAAGCCCAATTTCTTCTTCTTCCGGGAAGGGGGGGAGAGGATTCCAGGTTGAAACCTACTTGTTCGCTAACAAATTAATTAGTTGGAGAAGAGAGCTTGCTCTGGCCCCAACCTTGGAAGAGAAGCCATCTGGCGGACGGGCCTGGACACGGCTGGAACAGATGCCCGGGTCGAGACTCGAGGTAGAGGGCCGTCTCGGCCGACTGGTATGTACTTATCAGGTAGAGCATAGCGAAGTGGTAGACTATTGCAGAGCTGGCTGGTTAGCTGGTAGACTAGTCTACTTCCAAAAGGTTGGATGGACCAGGGCGTTGGCGGGCTTCTCTCGGCGGGAGCGGTGCGATGCCGCAGGCTCTAGCTGATGGAGGGTTGTCATGGTGGGGGGGTAGAGGGGCAGACCGGACGGATGGCGTTGTGTGTACTCCGTACCGAGCTAGAGCATGTAGCGACAAGTCACTCCTGCCAGCACAGTATCCCTCGCCTCTCACGTTGGGCTGGGGCAGCCGTTGGTGCTGGTCAGTGGTCACTCGCATGTGTGCAGCAACAGAACAGGTACTGCGAGACCACGACGACGCAGGTCCGTGTCGAGGATTTGTGGTCTGCGGCCCAGGGCCTGGAGCGAAACCCAACCCATTCTGTCCAGCACAGGGCAAGCCAAACATGGGTAACATGTGTACGGTGGTAGTCCGTGGTCTACAACCGCCTCATCATCGGCACGGCCAACCGCGTGCCCCGGCATGTAATGTCCAGAGGGAGCCCAGGAACACAGACTCTCCACCTTCCCCAAACTGATTATGCAGTCAGTACCAAGCAGCAAGCACCTCGCAACATCACCACCGAGTTCAGTAGCCAGCATGAGCATCAATAAGCACGGCTCCGCCCCCTCGGGACAGCCGCACACCCAGACTGCTGGGTTAGCAACCCCCCCTGCCTGTGCTGAGATGTGCGCCGTCAGCACTCTGGTGCTGAGCGATCGCCGCCGCCGCCCGCCCGGGGGCCACGGCTCCTGGTTTGTTGTAGGGCTGAGGATTACATACTCAAATTGGTTCGTGGCCTATACATACACATGGCCTCCAAAGTCCGGTAGACGCAGCTCCTTCGGTGAGCAGAGCGACAAAGTCGGGACCCACCTCAGTCAGCCTGTCACTGCCAGGCCGAACAGTCATGGTTCATGTCATGTCAGAACCCACCGCCCGGGGAATAGACACCCACCCACCCACCAGTCTAGTCAGTACACACTGTAATCGTTCATCCAATGCGCCCGCCCGACCATATGTCTCAATCCACCATGGCAGGCAAGAGGCCCAGGCGAGGGCATGACCTGATCTGTCTCGGTACATTTACATTCTATGCCATTCCCCCCATCCCATCCCCATCACAATCACATCACACACACCATCGATACACAAGCACAAGGACAGGCACAGGCACAAACACGCACACACACGCCCAGCCCCGCCGCCTGCCGCCGCCTCCTCCGCCCAAATCGGGCCTAAACACCCCGGCACGTTACGCTGCGAGCCTGTAGGTAAGCTGATGGGCGCAGGAGGATGGGATCCCTCCTCGAGAGGGGGAGGAAATTCTCCGCGGGCGGGAAGGTGTGCGTGTGTGTGTGTGCGCGCGCGCGACAGGGGGCAGGGCAGAGGACCCTGAGAGACAGACAGACTGACTGACTGACCGCCTGGGTTGCCGAGCCTAGACGGCGTAGACACGGACACTGCTGCTCGCTCGGTTATCCGTTAGTTAGGCGAGAGGGCTCGTTACGCTCTCGCGTGTTTTATACACTGCTCGCCTATTACTCAAGCCAGGGCGGCAGACACAGTATATAGACTGTGGGTTGGGGGTTTATAGGTGGCTAGGCGGGTAGGCGAGTGCGGCATGTATCTTTTTCTTTGCCTGCCCAAAAGACGACCGGCCCACCGACCGGCCGACCGATCAAGCAAGGAAGCAGCAATGGTTCGTTCAGCTAGTTCTCTCGCTCGCCTCGTGCGCACCCGCATGCCGCCTGCCCCGTTCCCTTCCATTCTGCCATTCCAAAAACCCCCGCCCACGACCCGTCCGGGTTCTCACGGGTTGCCCCGCAAGGGCAGAAGGGGGAGGGGACAACTCCATTGCAGCGTTGGAGCAACGTCGTACTGAGGTAGTACCTGGCATACAAGCCCCATAGGTGGCTAGGCTGGGTTCCACACCGGGCGCCTAAGGCTGGCTGGCCGTACACTGCGAGGGAGGGAGCGAAGCGAGCTCGCTATGGCAGGCAGGTAGGTGGCAGGCAAGGCGAGCGAAGCAAGCGGGAGCGTTGGCGCCGATTCGCAAGACGGTAGGGCCCAGCAGCCCAGCCGGTCTCTCCCACAGTTCTCCCCACCCTGTGCACTCATTCTACGCTGTTGTCACTGCGCTTCCCTTGTACATAATTAGATTGCTTGCCACGTCTCCCTGCTCGTCAAGAACCACCCCCGGTCTAGTGGCCCTGGCTGAGGACGGCAAGGAAGGAAAAGAAAGAGAAAGGTACCGCATTATGTGACATACGGTGGGCAGCGCTGGACGGCATTGTACCTTTGAATTTTGGCTTTCTGGCCGGAGTATCGGGTTCGCGGATCTCAGCGGCAGCGCCGATCCTGGAACCCGGCTCGTGTCATGCTGAGTCGCCCAATCGGCAGGGTCTTTTCTCGGGAGGGCAGAGTGATGAGAGAAAGATTTAACCCAGTGTCCGCTGGCACATCAGAGAGACTGAGCGACAATCGCCGCCGGGCTGGGAGAGCAGGAGCCTCTCGTCGTGGTCTCTTTTGGGGTTTCCCTATGGTTGCCGATCAATCCAGAAGGACGGGCATCAGATCAGAGATGCCAACCCTTCTCGATCTCCATAGTGCGTGTGCAAGGGGTCGGGGCAGGGACGCCCGCGGCTTGTTTCTATTCTGCCCCTCCACCTCCACCCGCCCTTCCGGCTCTTCCATTTCTGTCGCCATACAGCAATGTCCGTAAATGAAGACGGCTCCACAAGCTGCATGTTGATGTCGTACCACTCGTGGCAGAGAGGCGGACAGAGGGAAGAGAATCGGGATCAGCAAGAGCATTGCCTCTGTAGTGTTTTGAATTCCTGGCATGCTTCGCTTGTTATCAAGCTCCCGACACAGTGTAGTGTATACGGCGAGGACTTACAAGATTCCTCAGCACAATCTTCCACCAGCACGAAAGGGAACCCAAAACGCCCCTGTTGATAGGGATACACTTTTTAGGCGAGTGGGGGGAGAAAGAAGCCACCGCTCATTCCATAGATTGTCCAGGCCCTCATAAAGTCCAGAGTATGTGGGCTAGGCCGCCATCAGCCCGTGCCAGGTGGTGGCCGGAAGCCCGCCTCAGCCTCGGAGGGCGTTTCACCGGCTGGGGAGCCGATAGATCGACCACCACTCACCGAGGAAGAAAGGCCAAGATGGCACAGGGAGGAAAATGACTCCTTCTCCCTCGCCGGAAGAGGCGGGGTGGGGGAAAAGAGCATGCCTTACCTCAGTCCTACTTGGCCCAAAGTCGACGGACCCCAATCTGGAGGCTGAGGCTCCGTCCGTTGCCGTTTGGTTGAAAATACAGGTGTGCGCCCCGGAAATCGGCTTGGTCGCACTTTTGCCTGTTCGGAGGGGGGCAAACGGTTTGGCGCCTCGCGGCTTCGCTGCCCGAGTGGACTGGGCGTTGTCAGGCCGACCTCTTCCTCCATCCTGTGAGAGTGGAGTCGGTCGACTGGAGACGAGGTCTACACAGAGAGAACGCAGAGATGTAGAGAGAGAGATGATGATTCGTTTCAAGATAGACACCCGTACAAAGCCCAGAGAGGTTAAATTGCCTCTTTCGGTCGCCGGCTCGTATAAAATACCTAGTGCCCGCCTGCCCGCCGTTGTTGTTGTCACCGCACAAGAGGAATGTCATCAGGCCCCCTCCCCTGCTGACATGAAGTTGCTTACCCGGCGAGAGGTACGCACCAGGACCGTGGTAACTATTTGTTGCTGGCTGTGTGTTACCCACCCCTCCACACCCGTGTGCACATGGGCGTGGGCAACCGGGTTCGCGCCCGCCCGCCCATTGTGACTGTGGCTATCCCCCGTCGCCCCCCCGGCTGCTGACATGGTCGAGCGGTGGTACAGTACGTCCATCACCCATCCATCACCGTCGTCCCGTACGCCGGTGCGCACAGCAAAGCTAGTTGTGGCAGCATGGGTTAGGGAATTGGGCGTGGGCATGTCATGACCTGACCTGACCTGAGCCGAGCTCTTATTCCGGGCCTTGGAGTGCGGTTGCGCTGTTCGCGCGGTGGAGGGGCAGTCGGCGGCAGGGTGATGTCAAGACCCGAAGTCAAAACGGGGTGCTCGGCTGCGGTAGGGCCCGAGTCGTATCGACGCACGTTATAGACACAACAGACTACTTACTGCACACTGTCTTGGCCTTGAGGGCGGGAGAGATAGACTCGGGCACCCAGTCAGTGGACCGCATGCATGAAATCAAGCTGTGGGCGAACAGACGAACTTCGGAGCTCTGGGTCTACCTGAGAGTATGCAGGCTATGATGTCTGTGTTGGGGCTCGTGAGGAGGTGCGTGTCATGAGAGGGATGATCCCTTTGTGCTTGTTCCCGCTGTGCTGGGTGTGACATTTCTTGGGTGGCGGATAGACATGCCAGGATGGGCTACCTTGGGCCTTCCCGCTGCTGCTGCTGGTGCTGGTGGAGGACGCGCTAGCAGTAAGAGCTCCAGCACTGTGTAGACACAGAGCGGTGCGTCTAAATGTTTGTACGCTGGGAGAGAGAGTGTGCATCTGTATGTGTCTGACTACTGACTAATAAAGGGCGTCCGACGGTTCCAGGACCATTGGCCAGCCGAAGACCCCGGCGGGTTGCTGAGTGAGAGACGAGGGAAGTGTCGCCATACCCGATGGAGGGGCAGCAGGTCTGGGCAAGACATGCGAGAGATGGATCTGAATCAACTCCCAATAGGGATGGATGGGTATGAGAAGGGTCCTTCCCGTCCCGCACTCGGGTAGACAGGCAGACTACAGACTCTGTGCTGTGCTGTGCTGTGTTTGAATGAATGGATTAAACGACCCCTTTTCCTTGCCGTCTGTCTCCTCTCTCCTCTCTCGTATTCCGTCTCTGTACTCATCTGCATCGTTTTCTTTTAAGCTTGACTTGCTCTCTCACCTCCTTTTTCCCCTGCACGACGGAGAGTTTTCTGGTGATTCGGGATGGGCCCATGGCGGTGTCGGGCGAGAATGAGATGTGGGGTGGCAGGACAAGGGCACGACAGGCACAACAGGCACAACAAGAAGTTTTGAATGGGGAAAGCCACTTCGGTTGGCACATCCGCTGACACCGGCCGACGGGGGGTGGGGAGGAGTGGTACGGGATACATGCTACTGTGAACCATTTACCGTAGACCGCAGCACAAACTGTACCCAGGTAGGACAAGGGACTAAAGTGGCTCGGCAGCTCCTGGGCTCTCTGCTGGGATTCGACATGGACATTGGCATTTCGCAGTCGATGGCTGGCAGGGTAGGGCAGGCAAATAAAACACCAAGCCCAGGCCACTGTGTAGACTCCTCACCCTGGCCAATGCCCTTTGAAACGTGCTTCTTTTTTTGTCGTCTTGTTCCTGGGCCTGCTCTGTTGGAGATTGCGAGACGAGTAGCAACGGTGAAAATAGAGTAGAAGCAGAGACAGAGGGGGAAAGAAGCTCGGAAGACGGTGGGATCGATCAATGACTGACTGACTGACTAAATGAATGGCCGGCTGGCTGACTGTGTGCTCTCGCTATGGCATTGTTCCTTCTCCAGACGCACCTGCATCTGCACCTGCCTTTGACAGTTCATGTACTGTTTGTGCCCGCACGGTATGTACTGTGAAACCGGCCAAGTACCCTTGTATCCTTGTACCCCAGCACCCATGAAAAGCCGTGGACATGGACCTTGACGGTGGGATTGATCTCGACCGAAGTAACAAGGCGCGCCGTTTTAGATCCCCCTTCAGACGCCCAGACAGCCAGTCAAGCGAGGCCCGCACGTGCGGTCGGTCGGTCTCTGGCTGGCCTGGCTGGTGGAGGAGCAGACCTCACAAGAACTTGTTGCCAGCCACGGTAGTCAATGGAACTTTCATTGGTGCTCCCTCTTGTTCCTGTGTTCGGCCCTGTTCTCAGTCAAGAGGGGGGAGAGAGAGAGAGAGAGAGCATGCAAGCAAGCGAGCCCAGGTGAACCAAGCGAACGACCAGACAGACCTGATGACATCCACCCATGGATGCAGCTAAACCATCGTGCCCATCCGCCGACCCCAGATCCCTGCCGCCTGCCGTTCCTGTCAGGTACTCTGCAAGTATCCCCTCGTCCAGGCACCCAGGGCCACCGACCGTCCCTTGGGCCTATGGGCCTGTCACAGAGCGCTGGGGACGTGGTTCCGGGGCCTGCCCGTCCACCGCCTGTCAGGGCACCCAGCACCAAGCACCACAGCCAGCGCCAGGACGGTGACCTTGAAGCAACCTTGGGCGGTCCACTCCGGCTCGCCCGCCCTCGCCCACCCACACTGCCCTTCTGGGCCGCGGCGCTGCCCAGGTGGGCTTCGCTGAACTCTCCCATTGCCTACCTGGACTGCTGGACTAGGAACCCTGCTACCCTGCCTGCCTTCTTTCTTCCGCTTCTCCTTCGATCCCCATGTACCTCGTACCACGACCGCCTCTCTTAGGAATCCCTCCTCACCCTCTCTTTCACCTGCCGACCTCTCCTCCTCCTCACTCACTTGCTCACTCGCTCGTTCACTCACTTCCTCGAACTCCTCAACTCCCTCCTGCTGTTCTCCCCCGGCGAAAATCCTCGACCCGCCATGTAACGAGCGCCCTGCAACAACCCAGACTCGCCCGGTACCTGCGATCGCTACCCGGTCACCCACGACACACCCACCCGCTCTGCAAGAAGGCCGAACCGTCCGCCCAGCTTGCCCGCCCACCCCCACGAACAAATCCCTCTCCTCTCCGAACCTAGACACGAACATAACACTCGGCAAATACGGAGGATAAGGCACGACCGCTACCCCAAGAACCCTCTCAGCCCGGTTCCTGACAGCTTCGGCTGCTGGTAATTGTGGTGCAGAGTCTCGGCCTCGAGGTGGAACCTACATCATCCTCCACCACAGCCATGGTTCTGAGCATACCCGACACCGGCCTCCACCTGGAGAGCTCGGTCAAGTCTGCAGACACCCTCCCTCTGCAGGCATTTGCCCTCACCCTCAACGACAATGTGATTGAGGACTTGATCCGGCAGGTGCAGAATGGGGGCGACGTCAAATTGTCCCTGGGGAATGTTCCCGTAAGTGCCTGTGTAGCCTGCCGTGACGTTGAAGCCTGCGATTTGGCATGGGGGCATTGTTATTGTTCGACAGCGAGAACAATAGCCTCGCAACATGGCCCTCTGCGGAGACAATGCGTATTCAATTGGGCGAAGCCATACCATCCGTCTACATGGCTCCTGTCAATATTCAATCTGGAACAATCAGCCCGCTAACTTCTTTCCTCACATGCAGTCCCTTCTCTGCGGCAGGGAAGCAGTCCACAAGATCCCCAGGGCTGCCGAGTTACCCAACCTCGACCTCTACATGACCGATCTCTCAGACTCGACACAAGAAGCAGAGAGGCTGCCACACCCTACAATGTCTCTCTTCATGAGGCCTGAGCTCAGAAAATACCCCAAGCTCGCCGCAGGCCGCGTGGTCGTCAAGGAGAAAGCGGCCCCAGCGCCGGCTCGCAGCCCACAGACCGATCTCCCCGACGATATCGCACAACTCAAGAAGTCCATGGCACAGGCTAAGAATGACAAGCTGGAGAATGGGTGTGTAGTGCTGAGCAGACTGTGGAAGTGGTCTGAGCTAACTTGCACTCCTGTAGTACCAAGATCGTCAATACTCCCATTTCGGGCGTGAAGCGAGGCGCAAAGACCGGCAAGGCGAAGCTGCTACCTTCAGCCAAGGGGAGCACCTTCACAACCTCTATCAGCAGGTCTGGTGCCGCCAGTCCTGCCCTCAGCGGGACTGGTTCTCCGTCTTTGGGAGCCACCCTGTCAGCCGACGAAATGGCCAAGGAGAGGGCAAAGGAGCTCCGGTCACCCATCGTACACGAGCTGGCCGTCAGGGAGATGACTTTCGAGGAGCTCCAATCCAGGTGGCCAAATGACGATCAGGACTTCAAGCCTGCCCTGGATAAGGCCGCCGATTTTGACAGCAGCCGGCAGAAGTACTCCTTGAAGAAGATGTACTGGAAGGAACTCGACGTGTTCAGATATGGCTACGACTCGGACGAGGAGCGACAAAAGGCCATCGACAATGCCATCAGGATGTATGATCGCATGCGCGTGGGTACTACGGAGCTCGTGTGGCAGAAGTTGCTGCCGAAGGAGGAGCGCGGGAAAGGAAAGTGCCTCAGCAAACTTCAGGCGACAATTGCCAAGAGCGCAGCTACTGCTCAGGCCAAGACACCGCAAATTAAGGTCCACGATGCAGAAGATTCGAGCGGCAGCAGGAACGGAGATGGCAACATGTCCGGCATCGACAGAAAGACAAAGAAGGCGGGCTCCCCATTACCGCGATCTTCCTCACAGACGAGGCAACCAGCCAAGAAGACTGAAAGCAAGCTGCTATCACAAAAGAAGGCACCTACCCCAAAGGTTTCGCCTACCAAAGCTGGCGCGAAGACGGCAAAGGCCAAGGGCGGCCGCATCCTCTCCAAGGAGATCATTTCGGACTCCGATTCTTCTTCGGAAGATGCACCCATGTCGAAAAACCTGGCCAAGTCGAAGGCAGCGGACTTGGAGCGGGAGAGGGCAAAGGAGAGAGAGCGAGAACGAGAACGGGCTGAAAGGGAGAAGGAGCGTGAGAGGGAGCGTGAGAGAGTCGAGCGAGAAAAGGAGCGCGAGAGGGAGTGCGAAAGAGCCGAGCGGGAAAAGGAACGTGAGCGGGAGCGCGAGAAGGAGAAGGCCAGGCTGGCGGAGAAGGCCAGGCTAAAGGAGGCCACCGCTGCCAAACCCAAGCCCAAGCCGGCCGCGCCCAAAGAGATCATCAGGTCCCAGGTCGTTGCTCGGCCGGCCGTCCAAAAGCGATCTCGAGAGGAGCCTGACGACGACAGCAGCTCTAGCTCAGGCACGCCACTGAGCAAGCGTGTGAACAGGGAGATCAAGGCATCCGTTGCGCCCCAGTCTAAGCTGGCAAACAAGCGACCTCCCTCGGACTCGAGTTCGCAGAGCTCGTCCCGCAGCAACGGCAATGCTGGGAACAATGTCCCCAGCAAATACAAGAACACCAGCCCGATCAAGTCATCACCGCTTGCTTCCTCGCCACCGACCAACGCCTCAGACTTTGACCAACACACTTCTACCGACGAGAGCCGGCATGGTCGCCAGCGCAACCGGTCCCCAGACCGCAGCGTGACAGTGGCGAATGGAAACATCAACGTGAAGAAACGCAAGGCCCAAGCCGAACGTGACACCATCGACGTGGCCATGGCGGACAAGAAGCGCCAGCGGGTGTCGACCGAAATCCTGGACAAGGCGCGCACGTTCAAGATGCATTACGTGGTGTACCAGCAACTGCACCGCGAGCTGTCCGGGGCCAACAGTTTGGACAAGAAGAAGTACGAGAGGCTGATGGCGATGCACGAGCGCCTGGAGCACCTGAAGAGCTCCATCTACTCCCAGGTGCCGCAGGACGTCTGAATGACGGGACGACAAACATTCGAGAAACGACAGACGATCTTCATTTAATTGACATGCATGGGAACCACAGGAGGACGAGACACTCACGGGTATGCATTGGAAGAGCAGCAACACCTTTTAAAAAAGCGGAATTTCAGGACGCGATTTCCTTGGTCCCTTCTTATTTACCCCCCGCGAAGTGTACAGCACATGGGAGTTCACATATAGTCTCCTTATCACACATCTCGAGCATTTACACAACGGCTGGCTTGCATTGTTGGAAAGGGAGGGGAACCCGGTTCAAGGGAGGTGTTTTACGGTCAAACTTGCACATAGCATTTTCCTGCTTTCTCTTGTTCCCTCTTCCGAATATCTTCCTATGGATAGGAATATCATGATACCAAGAATTGAAAGAAATTCTCATGAATACGCTTGACTCCAGTGATCAAAATACATCGTACTGAAGAGTAAACCAAGGCGCTTTCTGTCCAGGCCCCTCCCTGCTCGCATATGCGGCCGCCCGCGAAGACGTGGTCTGCTTCTGCTGTCACTCCCTTGGTGTTTTGCCCCGTGTTCCCTCAACACTAACGAAGAAAAAAAAAAGCCGAACCACAAATGTGTTGCTGTAAGACCTCGGATCAAGAGCCACCAGCGAGAATATAGGCCGCCGTTAACTCAACTTTCCTGGCCGCACTTTTCCATGCTCTTATTGAATGCCCTTGGGCAACGCACGAGATATGGTTTCCTACGCTCTGTACAGTATACACTTACAACACGGACCCCCTCTGTCCCGAAGTTTAGGCACGCAATGAGTCGGTTGTGCATATATATGAGGATCACGACCACGTTTATGCACCGAACCAGCTGTTACGAGCGTCGTCATCTTGACTCACGTATTCACATATATGCTCGCTGTCCTTGTTTTTGTTTAATGATAATCCGTGGGCCCCATAAGAGAGGCATATAGATCAACGCGGCCGTTCACCGTCCCTGGCCGCCCTGCCAGATTCCGGAATCCCCAGGCATTTCCGCCCCGGCACGCAAAGTGATGACTGTGGAAAGCCCGCGCTCACACACAGCCTCCGAGTCAGCTCTCGTGCGCCTCGGGCTGTAGATTTCCCCCATGTGGTCCTATGACATACTCGTGTATAAGATCCGGGTGTAGGATATGAGACGACCGCGGGCATGTGTTTGGCAGCTAGCTAGCCGCGATGGGAACCCTGGCAGCCGGGGAAAGGGGCATCGACTTGTGTGTATGTTAGTAGGTAGACAAGGCCGGAGGAAGAAGAAGAGAAGGGGGGGGGGGTGTTGTCTGGGGCGGGCAGCTTAGGAACACACACAGGCCCGCGCGGAACATGGCCTGTCTATTCTGAGACGAGATTGAGATGTTTGAATGTCGAGATGGGATAGACTCTCGTCTCCTTCCTGAGGGGCGAGATTTCAGGTCTGCGCCGATCCTCCCTCCCCCGTTTTTTTGCACCTGTGTCGCTGGAATGCTGATGGCCCTAACGTGATGGAGTCAAGACCCTGGCATTCCTGCGCGTCTCCGCCCTCTCAGGTTCGGGATGGGAGCTCTTCCTCCAGAAGCAGCGATGGTACATTGTCGGGCTGCAAATGTCTCTCGCCGCCGTCATCATCGCTCAACCTTCATGCGGTTGAACCCGGGAGATCACCAATGGAGATCAGGTTCCGTCTGAGTTCCTTTCTTCGAAGAAGAGATTAAAGATGTGTTATTCCAAAGCAATGTGGTCGCTCCCAACCTAGACCGCAAGTAGCAAAGACGTTTTTTATCTTTCTTGCTCACATGAACGTACAAAAACGGCCCGTACCCGTATTGGATGATTTCCCACTTCCCCTCAGGTCATAACCCAGGGCCCGTACTCCCTTGTTCCCCCGGCCCCGAACGAATACTTGGAACCTAGAGCGCCCCGCCTGCCTGGTTGCACTAGAAATATCAACGCTACTGTTGCTTTGTGCCGTGCCTTGAGGTTAATAATGGTGGTGACGGAGGTGATTGTCGCCTATTGTGTCTTGAAGAGAAGAATGGCGCAGTGGCCGAGGTAGAAGTAGATGAAGTGCTTGGTTTCTGATGGGGAGTCAGTCCGTGCCCCTCTCTCCCGGCCATGACGAGGAAAGAGTATCCGTACCATGGGTTACGAAACTTCCAAAGTTCCGCCCGACAATGCAATGCCATGTGGGACCCTTGCGCTCGTCAAATGTTCTCTTGATGTGCTGAGCAATGTCCTGCCATCCGTTGTGTCAGCGACTACAGTAAGCCGTCTCGGGGAAAGCGTGTCGGTATCATGATGTCGCGGTAGACCGAGGGGATCTGTAGGCCCAGACTAGCGTGCGAGGGCAGTCGCGTACCTTCTCGATGGTGAATTTCGCCATTGCCTCTTGAGCTGCCCATGTCGTCAGCATACGTACGACCCGGCGTGCGCTTGCTCCCCATCAAGGGCTGTCTTACCAATGTCGATGGCCTCCTGCTGCATGTCGTCCGTCTGTTGCCCCAAAATTCAGCCCATGGCCATAGTTGTACCCCGGCAGGTGTTGTCCTTACCATGTCGGCGCTCTTGATCTGAGCGTCGAGCTTCTCCCGAGGGCCCGGGGAAGTAGCGCCTCCTTCGACTGCCATGGCTGTTGTTGTGTGGCTTCGGGTTCTGCAATGAGCACCAAACATTAGCCGTGATGAAGCAGAGCAGAGGAAGCCCTCAACGCCAGGGTGCGCCGGTAGTCATGGGCTTCGGGCTGAGGTATGGCAGCCAGCTGGCGTCGGCGGACAATCCGACACGCGCCCCTCCGCGGACCAACTACCACAAGTCCTGGCCATCTGTGAGCAATGCTGCTATCATTCTCGTACCTTTAGAGATCTGGAAAGGTCGTGGGATCGTGGCGGAGGAGGGAGTCGATGAGCGGGCAGCCAGGGCGGTTGGGAGCGTCGTGTTGTTTGATGCCCAGAGAACTCTATTCACACAAAGAGCCTCAGTAGCCTTTGGGGACGCCTTGGGCCGCACCAGCTCCCCTGAACGGCAACCGGCGACCCTGCCAGCGATCAAAGGTGGGGCACGGACCTCCCGACCGTCCGACTGGGAGAAACGGAGTGTGGGGAAGACGTGCCCGTCTCCAATTTTCGACCCGCCAAAAAGTTTTGCCTGCTTTATTTGCAACTGACCGCGCATCCTCGTGTCTCTCGACCTCAACTTGTCTTCTCTCTCTCTTTTCCCTACATCATCTTCCCCAACGACGCGATCGTTGATACAAAGTGTTGCGCGACCACGCCGACACTACTTCTGAACCGTCGCGCTGCTCAATATGTCCACCGCAGGCGTGGAGTCGTCGCGGCTGTTCGTCAAGAACCTGCCGCCTGCGATCACAGAGGCCGATTTCCGAAAACATTTTGCTACCGGCGGCCGAGAAGTCACAGACATCAAGTTGATTCCCAAAAGGAGGATCGGTTATGTTGGCTACAAGACCCCAGAGGACGCGGCCAAGGCTGTGAAGTTCTTCAACCGGTCGTACATCCGCATGTCCAAGATCTCGGTCGAGATCGCGAGGCCCATATCAGACCCCTCCCTGCCGACTGCTAAAAAGACCGCTCCACGTGTCCAGAACAAGCTGCCTACCCCCGAGCCTGAGCCAAAGGCGAAAGAGGTTGATGCGAATGCGAAGAAGAGAAAGAGGGAGGGCCTGGACGAGTCCGACCCCAAGTTGAAAGAGTACTTGGACATGATGCGGCCGGGTCAGACCACCTCGAGCAAACTCGAAGGCATCTATGGCCAGCAGCCTAGTGAACCAAAGGATGTGGAGATGGCAGTCGTTCCTGTGGATGCCGAGAGTGACGATGAATATGAGACCATCCCAGCCAAGAAACCAAAGCACAGCGGAGAAGCTGTTGAGGAAGCACCGGCGGCGCAGGTCCATGCCCCCTCGCCCACGGTCGATCCACCACAAGCGATTGACCAAGAAATGCCCGACGCGAAAGGACCAGCTGATGCAACAGATGATGATTGGTTGAGATCACGGACAAACAGATTACTTGACCTCGTCGATCCGGATGACCAGTCAGCAATGCCAACCCGTCCTGCACCACCTCCCCGGGCCCCAGCCGTGACGAGTGAACATTCGCCTCCGGCAGAGGTGGAGGTGGACCATGCCCCTTCGGAGGCTCCTGGCGAGCCTGCAGTTGAAAAAACGGACGAGGAGATCGCAACGGAACAAATCCTTCGCACAGGTAGGCTCTTTGTTCGGAATCTGCCCTTCAAGGTTACTGAGGCCGAACTCGCGAAACACTTCCAGAAGTACGGAGAAACTGAGGAGGTAAGCAAGCTTTTCCCTTGTCTCCGGAAACCCCTTTCCAACCACACCCGTCGTTGTGATGAACCCATGATAGGGACATCTTATGCCAAAGGCACATGATTATATTTTGGGTCGATTATTTTAGTAGATGCTTCGACTTTTCTGAACGACAAAGTCACTTGGTCATATTGTCTCAGCTTCATCCGAGTTCAACGCGCTGACGCAGATCTAGGTACACATTCCTGTCTCTGGCTCGGGACAAGGTAAGGGGTTTGCCCACATCTCATTCTCGGATTCTGGTTCTGCCATTGCAGCATTGCAGGAAGCGGATGGCAAGCCTTTCCAAGGACGTATCCTCCACATTCTCCCCGGCCAACCGAAGAAGGACCAACAGTTGGATGACTTTGCTATCTCGCAACTGCCGCTCAAGAAGCAGAACCTTTTGCGCAAAAAGGCACAAGCATCGACCACTACTTTCAACTGGAACTCACTGTACATGAATCAAGATGCTGTGCTTGCGTCAACTGCAGATCGTCTTGGAGTCTCCAAATCAGAGCTCCTCGATCCCACCTCGACTGATGGCGCAGTGAGACAGGCGGTAGCCGAGACACAAATCATCCAAGATACCAAAGCTTACTTTGCTTCTCACGGAGTTAATGTTGAGGCCTTTAAGTCCCAAAAGAAAGGGGACACGGCAATCCTGGTGAAGAACTTTCCCTATGGCACGAGTCTGGAGGAATTGCGAAAGCTATTCGAAGAGGCTGCCGGGGGCAACGTGCTTCAGGTTTTGATGCCTCCAAGTAAGACGATTGCTATAGTCCAGTTCTCGCAGCCTGTCGCGTGCAGAACCGCGTTTGCGAAGCTGGCCTACAGGAGACTGGGCTCATCTATTTTGTTTCTTGAGAAGGCGCCCGCAGATCTGTTCGGAGACCAACAGACACCCACACAGCAGCCTCAGGCTGATCGCCCTGGCGCCGTGCAGAAAATATCTGGCACGGATCTGCTGGAGCAAGCTGATGACCAGGATAGCCAGGACACAACATCTCTTTACGTCAAGAACCTGAGCTTCGACACCACCACGGCACAGTTGGCGGATGCGTTCAATTCCTTGGACGGATTCGTTTATGCACAAGTGAAGACAAAGACTGATCCCAAAAAGCCGGGTCAGGTGTTGAGCATGGGTTTCGGCTTTGTGCACTTCCGCTCAAAGGCGCAGGCTGAGGCGGCTGTCAAGGCCATGAATGGATTTGTGTTGGATAATCACACCCTCGCAGTCAAGGCATCGCACAAGGGCCATGACGCTGCCGAGGAGAAGCGACGCGAAGACAAGGCCAAGAAGGCCGCGGGGCAGAGGACCAAGATCGTCGTCAAGAACCTCGCCTTTGAGGCTTCCAAAGCCGATCTGCGCCGCTTGCTCGGGACTTACGGCAAGCTCAGAGTCGTCCGCATTCCCAAGAAGTTTAACAGCTCTTCGTTAGTGGCCAACCTCCCTTCCCCCAATTGGCGCATTATTTTGCCGCAGCTGCTAACGCGAAAACAAACAACAGACGTGGATTTGCCTTTGCAGAATTCGAGTCGCCACGAGAGGCAGAGAACTGCATCAGGTCGCTCAGAGACACTCATCTGCTCGGGCGCAAGCTGGTCCTGGACTACGCCGAGGCCGAGGCCATCGACGCGGAAGAGGAAATCGCCAAGATGCAGAAGAAGATCGGGGGCCAGGTCAACAAGGTGGAGCTGCAGAAGCTCACCGCAGGGAAGGGCAGTGCCAGACAGAAGTTCGAGATCGGGGATGACAACGAGGATAACGCATGATGGCCCGAGGCGCGTCTTCGAAAGGCGAAGGGGGCTAGTTAGGGCTGACAGCCTCCCCGGCAAGATCCAAATTAACACCAGCTGGATTCTTCCCCATCTTTTGCTCTCGCTCTTTTTTTCTTGCCCGCTGGCACAAGGGCGAGGAGACTCCCGAGTACTTTCGTTGGTGTCTTGTCCATCCCTTGGTTGAAGGAGATCTTCACCGCGAACCAGCAGCCGCCAATTTTTGTGTGCCCCACTTCAGAACCCAATCCGAGCTTCAGTTTTGCCCCCCTCGCCCCCCTGCTATTGAGTTTCCCTCCTGCTATCTCTCCTAGTCTCTCTGCGCTCTCCTTTCGCTTTGAAAACGATGTCTGTCGTTAATCTCGTTGTCATACCTCCCGGCGGATGTGCCCCGCCCAGGGCGCCCATACGTTGCATAACCCATGGGTGCCACAAGGCCCAGACCACATAATCACCCCTGCATTCCTCTTGCCGGGCACGGTATTTTCCAAAAAAGTCTTCAATGGGAAAATACCACGCCTTCCGGGAGCGAGGGGCGGGGTCGTCGAGATCTTTTGAACCCCGGTCATATCTGTCTAGTACTGGATCTGGATCTGGACTGAGTGCTCGCTCCGCCCTAAGGCTATGCCGTCCTCACACACGGCCATCCAACCAACTGACCTGGCCTGACCAACCCGGCAAGGTGGGAGAGACCCTTTTGAGCGAGCGAGCGAGACTAGCTAGGCTTCTTTCTCTCGTCCTTCCCCCTGCTCTCTGCGGGGCCAGGGGAGAAGGGGGGAGGTGTTTCCTTAACGCGTGGGCTACCTGGATATTGTATGATGTGGTTAGCCGTTTGTGTTGGGGGGGGGGGGGGTTGCACACCACTCTTTCCCCAATGGTATTTTTGTCCTTGGTATAAGCCCGGACTCATGTTCCCTTTGGGCGGGACAGGGGAAATAATACAACGGGTTCAGAGGAAAGCTCCAGGGCTGGCAGTTGGTCAGTCCGTCCGTCCCCTCGGTGTAAGAGAGAGAGTGTGTGTACGTGTATGTATTCATTTCTGTCCCTCCCCACTTTCTCAAAAGTGTCCATATTATAATGCCGTCCTCCTGAGGGCATTCCTCCATCATACTCGCCAGAGGTCTCCCCATTCGCCTCAGTCAAAAGCGTTCATTCCTTCTCTTCCTTTTCTCTCAGACCTTGTTACAACACATCACGTTCCTTCCAGCACGCCGTAGAGGCATTCCATTATTCATTTTTTGGGTCGCCTTCGCTTCTCTCTTTTTTTGCCTTCCCAAACAAACCCATTCCATTCTTTCCCAGGTCAGTCCAGTCAGTCAGTCAGTCATTCGCGTACGAGAAGAGCAGCAAGTAAGAAAGGAAAAGCGAGAAGAAGAGAAAAAAAAAACCTTGCGAAGCATTTGACTTGAATTCCTGCCTCGCCCCTCTGGAATCGACCGGGCCACAACATCCGTTCCCACGATGCTGGGTTCTCTGGATGCCCACCGCGCCGTGCTGCCCTCCCAGAGACCACCCTCGCCGCCCCCTCACCCTCACTCCCACCAACCCATGCCCGAGTATGTCCACCACGACCCCGTCGGGCCGTCCCCTTACGAGGACGCCAGCAACAGCAACAACAACAACAACGGCAGCAGTAGCAGCAACACCAGGGGCGACTACCTCGCCCGCGTCGGCGGCAGGGAGCCCCTGCAGGAGTCGACGGGCAACGTCCAGCACCACCACCACTACCCCTACGGCCAGCGCGCCCTGCCCTCCCTGTCAACAGCGTCGTCCGCCTCGTGCACCCCGGTCTTGAGCCACGCCCTGTCCGCGATCCCCGCGCCCCCGATCCTGCCGACGCAGGCCCTTGGGTCCACGGGCGTGGTGGTGCCGTCGTCGTCGGCCGCGTCACAACAACAGCAGCAGGACCAGCACCAGCAACACCAAGGCGGTGTCGTCGGCGGCGGGTCCGCAGCGCTGGCGGCGGCAGCGGCCGCGGCGGCCGCCAGCGGGACGTCCGCGCTCAGGCTCCGGCGGCACCAGCTCAGCCTGCAGCGGCAGAGCCGGCACAGCAAGAACCCCATCTACCTGTCGCCCGAGTTCTGCCAGTATCGCGTCAAGCAGAAGGACAAGGACGAGCAGAAGTGGCCCGACATCCTCGAGGATGCCTTTCTTGACGGTATTTATTTTCCCAGTCTTCTTTTGCCTCCCTTCCTCATTATTCCCACTTTCCTTCTCATTCTCTCGACCCACCTCAACCTTCTCTTACCTCATGACAAGGACCAAATATCCAGTCCAAGCCATGTCCAAGAGATAAAGAAAAAGAAAAAGAAGAAGAAAAGAAAAGATAATGATGATGATGACGGAAAAGAAAAAAAGGCTAACCCCACCCGTTCACACCCCCACAGCCCTCCTCCTGATAGTCCACATGGGCCGGCGCAAGTACCACATGCACGGCAAGCAGCACGGGCGCAACATGCTCATCTGCGAGTACATCTGGATCGCGTGGAAGCAGCAGACCCTGCCCCCCGGCGCCCCCGCCCCGCCCCAGTACACCATGCAGGAGGTCAAGCCCTGCCAGTGCAAGCCGCCCAAGAAGCCGCACCGCGACGACGAGCAGTGCTGGGTCAAGGTCAAGCACGACTGGTACCGCGAGCGCAAGCAGGTCTCGAGCCACATCCAGGTCATCAAGAACTTCTTCCGGTTCCACCCCGCGTGTGAGTTGGCACCCCATTCTTTTCGTTATATTGTCACCTTGTGATATGTCATTTGTTCGTTTCCCTACCAGGGGCTTGGGAGGTGATTGCTCGCACACCACTCGGAGTGCCCACCCGGGGATCTCGAACCCAGAGATCTTCTTGGCACTAGGCAAAGGTGCTGTGCGTAGCTGTGGGTCACCATCCTAGCCTTGTGTTACCCTCGTTGTTGCTGTTTTTCTCGATCCGGAATCTCCATTTGACACACATACACACGAGCCCAACTGACAGCGTGGCCCCTCGCCCCCAATTCACAGACCACTTCTTCTTCTCCAAGGGCTCCGAGGAGAGCGGCAAGGACAAGAAGAAGTCCAGCCCGGGGCGGTGGTACAAGGAGAACACGGACCAGAAGTCGTTCAAGGACGACCCGGTGCTCAACGCGCTCAAGGAGGACCGGCTGCCCGACGTGCGGCCCAACTACGAGTACTTCGGGCAGCTCCTCAGCATGAACCAACGCGTGCAGGTCAGCCCGTCCATGTGCTGGCTGTACCTGTCCAACGACCTGATCCGCGACCAGTCGTCAACCGAGACGCGCTTCTACACGGACGAGGACGGCGTCAAGCGCGAGGAGGAGGTCATCAAGGTCAAGACGTACCACCCGGAGCAGGGCCTTCTGCCGCACTGGGACTTCCCGCACCGGTACGAGTTCACGAGCGGGCGCAAGGAGTGGGCCGCCCGCGACAAGGAGGACCGCAGCATCCGCCAGACCTTCCTGCACGAGTACAACTGGGACATGAAGCAGACCGAGTCGAGCTCCGTGCGCGAGGTCTGCGACGAGTGGGAGGTCGACCACCCGGAGCTGCACGCCAGCCTGCAGAGCGTCATCGAGCACCACGACCTGCAGAACGCCCACCTGCACTCGGCCAGCCAGTGCGACATTATCCACATGGACCTGACCCTCGACATCCACGGCATCACCAAGCTGACAAAGCTGCCCAAGGGGAGCGCATTCCGGCCACTGGTCAAGATCACAGTCGCCCAGCAGGGCCTGCAGAACCACCACTGGTGCGTGCGCACGCGGCTGGAGCGGCCCCCGGAGCTGTGCTCCAACGGCAGAGGGACGACCTTCAAGGATGACCTGGAGATGGGCTATGTCTTCACACATGTGCGAGGTTGCCATGATAGGAACCCCACCTGTGATTGCAGGGAGCGCCGGAGGGGTAATGTGTGGTCAGTTCCGTTCCCCGAGGTCCAGTGGGCGGAGGCCTTGGACCTGTGCGCGACCTATCCACGATATTTCCTGCCGAAAGAGAAGAAGGCCTCGAGCGGAGGGGGAAAGAAGGATGAGGATGATGCCAAGGAGGAGGATGTCGTCACGCAGATGGACCTGATGAAGGCCACCGCCATGTTCCAGGAACTGTGGTCCAGCCCGCCTGCACCACCGGGTTCGCCTGACCAGTTGAACTGGACGCGGCGTGCCGTGATCCTCTGGACCTTCAACACGATACACTTCTTTGACAAGGAGAAGAAGCTGTGCACGACGCCTGCGGGGACGAACTGGCGTTTCTTGACTGCCGTGGACCCCCTTTCGCCGATGCATCAGGAGAGGATGCTCCTAAGTGGCAGCGCCGCTCAGAGAGGCGACCGGGTAGTCATGTCGCCGTCGCCCACGTACCAGCAGATGCTTAACGCACAGATGGCGGAGAACTTCAGCTCGGCCTGGACTGGTGGCAATGTTCACTTGAACATCCCGCAGGGCGGGACCCAGTCGAATCCTTCATCGCTGCCCGTTTCTCCAATGCCCTCGTACGGCCCATCAAATCTGAGTCTCCATGGGAATTTCACCAACGGCCTAGTCACCCCTCCGCCATCCGCAGCACTCACCTCGTCATATGTACCTGGGTTTGACGGCTCTTCGGGCATCGGTGTACACTCTCAGGACTTAGGAGGCCAGAACATGGGGTTCATGCCAACCACGACCTCAACCAATACTGAGGCGAGCTTCATGACAAGCGGGTCCTTCTCGACGGAGCCCTACATCCCTTACAACACAGGCAACAACAGCTTTTACGAGGAGCCAGAGGACGACGAGAGCGACACCACTCTCCCCGGGTGCGAAACCACCGACTTGTCCGGCCTGGCTCCACAGCAATGGACCAATATGAACAGCACTGCTCACGCTGGCAACAGTGCTCTGACTCTTGACTGGAACCACCCGGACCTCACCAGCGGGCTGTCGATGACAGTCAACGATGAGACGGGCCTGGGCGGCGAAGCGGGGACAAACCCTCTCGATGATAGCGCGCGGCAGATGCAGCACCCATACGATGCCTGCGCACAAGTGGTGCGATCGGAGGCGGGGAGGCAGAGCAGAGCGCAGTCCAGCGATCACTACCTGGCCGGGCTGCAGCGGATGCAGGGCAGCCTGGACAGCAGGGACCGGCTTGAGCAGCACAGGGCCAATGTCCCCGCTCACGACGACGACATCTGGAACACGGCCGCGTCGACGCCCAACAACTGCGACGGGGGTCCGATCGGTGGGAGCCAAGACGCCTCGGCGCAGTTCAGCCAGTCGACGACCGGATGGGATGACAGCTTCGGCCAGTTCCACTCTCAGCAGTCTCAGCAGCCGCAACAGCATCGCCATCATAATGACGGGCTATCCAGGCCGGCCCCGGAGTATCTTGGCGGGTCCACCTCCAGCGGCCTCAGCCCGCTGGTCAGCCGTAAACGCTCCAGGGAAGAGGCAGAAGGCGATGATGCGTACTCACTGGGCTCAATGGCAGGCTACGTGCCCTCGGGGCACAAGAACCTCCGTTACCGCCTTGGGTAACGCGTCGATGGCCGATGGCCGCTATGGGTGACCGAAGCGGGATCATGAGAATCAACGTGGGCCAACATTCCAGGATGGGAGTCAGTTGGTCGATTGGCTTACCGGCCAAGTTCGGGTGCTCAGGCCGGGTCGTCAAAGGTCGGCTGCTATTCCCTGGCCACAGGTGTGGGGAATGTGATGGACGTTATAAACAGGGTCCAGTTGACAGGCTTGGGGATGTTCGGGACGTTCACCGGGTATCGGATGAAACCAGGGGTTTTGGCGTTTCACGATACCCACATGCGAGTGTGTGGCACACTTCCTGTTCTGTTGAGGTGGGCGTGGCATCGTGGTTGGTCATGGTACAACTGTGGCGAGTGTTTAGTCGCGACCTGCATGGAGTCTGAAAATGTCTACAATCTTTCTGTCACAAACTACGAGCGCCTTGAGGACAAACTCGGGGCTCTATGCAGGCAATTGTCTGCAGATGTTCATTCAGCACAGACAGTGGAAGTTTCCCGGTCGTCATCGGAGCTGGGCCGTGAAACTCAAGAGCATAGAGCACAATTGACTTTGTTGTTTGCTTCTGCAATTTTGAGTTCCGGACCCCAGAGCGAATGCAGTAATTGACCACTGATTTGTTGCAATATCAGACGGTGATCAGCGTTGCTTGCGTGCACTGAGAAACTTAAAGCGGGCTGCGATAGTTGGGTGAGGTCGTGCATGTTTCGTCCCTTGTCAGTGAGAGAAACGAGGCCGAGGCGGATTGACTGGGGATAGCAATGAGAAGCGCTCAATTTGAGTTGAGCGCGTATTGCGGGTCCATATTTCGCAAACTGAGCGGAGGGCATCGTTGACAGGAAGATAGTGGTGTCGTCTTTAGGCCCTGCCGGGGAACCTGTGGAGCCAGAGAACTGGGGACCCCTGTTGCCAGCGGCGCCTTTGGGTGTTGAGGCTCAAAGAGATCGACAGCCTATCGGCTGCGTGCTAACGGGTGCTTGGCAGGGAGGTGTTTCAGTGCGGTCAGACCAGACCCGTCCCCACGCATGTGAGCACCGACTAGCGCTCCTGGACAAAGAGCCACAGAGACGGCGAATGACTGGTGGGGGAAATTCTACCGTGAGACAGACTGGTCCATCCACGGGAATCGATATGCCGGCAGATACTCGGGGTTCAGGCCTGGGAAACGCCACCTTTGGAGTGCCACACAGATATTGGCTTGCATTGGGAACAGCTTATTACCGAGGCGATGGGACGTCGGGACAGCTGAAGAATCTGTCAGTCTGGACGACGGCTGATGCAAATGCCGCCAACCATCCGAGGAGACCTGACAGGATGATTGCCTGTCAGAACATGAGTTGAGTCAAGTAGGCCAAGAGGAAGCTCATGCGAGAATCCAGCTAGTCGCCGTGAGTGTGACTGATCTGGGGGCTTGGTTCACAAGGTCTGGCTTGTGTGTGAATAGCGTAGAAAAGACGAAACTCGGGAGGTTCTCGACTCACTGGTCGGTCGAGCTAAGGGGAGAGCCCGAGCCGGCCGGCTTGCCCTAGGCGTCTGGTCTTGGCCCAAGCCTGTGCGTGTAGGCTAGATAGGGCAGGTTGCAGCAGTGGCCGCGAACACGGACAGGACCAGGTTCAGGAGCGGGAGCCGGGGTAATGGGTGATGGGTGACAGATGGTGACGCGCCGAGACGAGGTTCCGAGATTTGGGGGTCGGTGAGAGGCGTGTACAACCCGGCAGACGAGGATGACGGGACAGATACACAAGACACGAGGTCGGAGGTCAAGAAATAGGGTCAGCATCGTGATAATGATGGTTCCGTTGGCGTGGGCAGGGCTGCGGCGACAACGCGGCCAGTCGTGGGAGGGCGGTCTGGGCCGTAGACGTGGCCGGTGGAGTCGGCCATGGCGCGGGTGTTGAGGCGAGATGGTTGGCTGCGAGCTGCTTTTGTGGTGTTTGGGCAGTCGACGTGCGTGCACCCGTAGCCGCCGCGGGCGGCTCCACACAACGGTGTACCGTGTATATACGACACAGACAGTGTGCGATCAAGCGCGGAGGGTGGTGTTGGCAGGCAAACAAGAACAATGTGTGCCTAACGATGTTTGAATAGCAGCCGTGTCATATGGGTCTGCGTCGGTCAAGTCGGTGAGGGGATCAAGGAGTTGATGGTGATGATGACTGATGGAGAGAGAGCGACTGGTTGCAGTGGTTGGTTGGATGTGAGGGCGAGGCAGTCGGTCAGACAAGCCGTGCAGAGATGCGGAATGAGTGGCCCAACGGCTCGGGCGCATGGGCCACCCAGGTCCACCCTTAAGGGTAAGCGAGCGCAGGGGTCGATCATCCCTGCCCGCGGGGCAAGTGTGTGTGTGCTGGTGTTCCAGACTGACAAATCGTTTTAGCCGCGGGGAAGTCACCTCCGACCCAGATATTGGCGGGAAAGTACCTCCCCTGGCCATGGAGGCGCTAGAACGGCAAGTACAGTATCTCACCAGAAACGGCAAGCGTTTGCAGGCAAGCCCAGCTCCACCCTTCGACATTGGACCTCACCTCCTCTCATGCCTTGCTCTAGGAAACTCCATCGACACGATAGACTGGCCCGACACACAGAGGACTACATACTTGCTCAACCCGGCCTCCTTGATCTCACTGTTACAGCAGCCCGTCCCCTGCAACCCTGCGATGCGGCCCCATAGTTCTCATCCTGGTCGCATATCATGATCGCGCAATGGGATTTGCAACCAGCTGTGGGAATGTGCTGACTGCCACAGTTGCTCCCACATGCGACAGGACAATGCTTGTCTGCCCTCCCTTGTTCTCAATCTCAACCCCGGCAGGGCGCCCGATATGTCTCGTACCTGGCGCTACCTGGGGTTTGGCTGGTTCTTCTGGTTCCTCTGGTTTTGTTCTGGTACTCTTATCGGCCCTGGCTTCTAGCCTCCCTGTCCCCGCGGATGGTCGGACTCGCCTCTCCATATTGCTGCATGTTCGACATGGGATGAAGTCTGGAGTCTCGAGAGCCTTGGCCCCGCTCACACCCACCCATCCACACGTCTGTGTGACTATCTGCCTTACTGTGCAGTCTAGTGGACTCCTGTACCGTCCTGGTCAAGGCCAGGCCATGGCCCGAGCTCCACAAAACACGCGCCCAACCTCTGCAAACATCTCTTTTTTTGTTTTCATCCTCGACCGTTCATGACCACTCGTTTCCTCCCAAGAGGCCTGGATGCCTTCCCTCGCACCTTGGGGCCCACCAGGGGAAACAAACACGACTTCCTCATCCTCGTGGTCGCCGACATCCTCACTGTCCCTCTGCGTGGACGTGAGCAGATATCTCTCCCCGATCAAGTGATTTCATCGGCTCCATCGCCCTGCAGCCCATTGTGACCATCCGCACTCGTCTACCACTCCCGCGGTTTTTTAACTCTCCATTCTTCTTTGCTGAGATCCAAACTTCAACTCTGACATCCACATTCATCTACTGCAAGTCATCATCCGATCTGCAGGACTCATCGCAGGCCCCATTGTGCGACCGCTTCTTCGGCCCATCCGACCCAGTTGGCCCATATCATTCCGGTCTTCACCATCTGACCGGGCCTTCCATTCTTGATTTACCTTGACACCGTCTCCTCTACTGGAACACCATTCGGCTCGGCTGTTCATCACTACCCACTCAATTGTCAAAACTGAAAGACAAGGTTTCCCGTTCCAAGGCAGAAAGGCCTCACCCTCGGTTGGCTTCGTCCAGAGCCCAGGCTTCCATCCGAACAATCGCCTTTTTCTTCGACCACTTCCCGCCGTCTATTCAGTCACCATGCTGTTGTGATCATACGACCATTCCTTCTCTTTTTCTTCTCTTCTTTATCAGCAGGCCTGACAGTTACGCCGGCCGTTAACGCCCAGCTTTGTTTGATCGAGCCCCATTCAAGTCTCGCCCTTTGACCCCATTGTGCTTGCACAACAATACAATTCAACGCCACCTGTCTCGACCATTTAAACTTCTACGGCCGAGGTCCGATCTCAACACAGGCATTTTTGGTACATTGACGCCTTTGCTGCGCATCTTTTTTTCTTCTGCAAAACCATACACGCCATACACACGCCAGCCGTGTACCTACCCAGCTTGGTTGACTCAGGCTCACTACTACACAAAAGAAAATTCACCTTCACAAGACAACATGTTTGGACAATCGATTTTGGAGCGGAGTGCTCTGGTGGCTGCGGTCGTCCTCTCGGGCGTTCCCACCACCATCGCCCACTCATGGGTCGAGCAATTGAACCGCATTGCGCCAAACGGCACCATGATCGCACCCGAGGGATACCAGCGTGCCTATGTTGGACGTGGTGACCCAGGTTTCAAGGGAGACATCTCAGATGATCTGTGGCAGATCCCTCCCAATGACCGGGCGGAGGGAGCTGTCATTTATCCCACAGACCTGCTCTGCGCCCCCCAGCAAAAGATCGGCACATACACCAACTCCAAGTACCCGAAGCTGGTGACCGCACCAGGCGACTACGTTGCCCTGCGCCACCAGGAGAACGGCCACGTGACGCTCCCAGCAACCCAGGCGAACAAGCCACGCAACCGTGGAACCATCTACATCTACGGCACGGAGAAGCCCGGTTCCAACGACACGCTGATGTCCATCCACAACGTCTGGAATGCGGATGGCACCGGTGGCGACGGCCGCGGCCGTCTCCTGGCAACTCGCAACTACGATGACGGCCAGTGCTACCAACTGAACGGCGGTGATATCTCGACCTCGCGCACGAAGCAGTTCTCCAAGGAGGCTTCGAACCCCCAGGGCCAAGACCTGTGGTGCCAGTCCGACCTTCAGCTTCCCTCCGACCTCACCGTCGGCGCCGACTACACCCTGTACTGGGTCTGGGACTGGCCCACGCTCTCCAAGGCCAATGCCATGGTCGGTGACGACGGCGTCGAGGTCACCAAGCCAGAGACATACACCTCGTGCATGGACCTGGAGATCGTCGACCCCTGCGCAGACGACCTCGGCGACGTCAAGTCCCCAGCCTGCAGCAGCGGCAGCGGCGCCAAGACGAAGACCAAGATCGCCAACACCTTCTCCAAGGGCCAGTCTTACAACAGTGCCGCCGTGCCCCAGGAGCTCACCGGTAACTTCGCCGTCGGCGTCGACGGCGCCAACGCTGACTCGGGCTCCAACAATGGCATGTCTGCGCCCCCAGACCTGGCGAGCGGCAGCGGCAACTCGGCCACAACGAGCAGTGCTTCTTCTGGCGGTGCGGCTGCATCAGGCCACCCAGCTGCCTCAGGAGGTGCCGGTGTCACCACGAGCCCTTCAGCCTCGACCTTCGCCACCGTCACAACCCCCGCGCCGACCTCAGCAACCAGCGCGGCGGGCGCCGACGGCGCGACTGTCACGGAGCTCAGCACCGTCACCGTTACTGAAGGTGTGACCACCGTCACCGTGACAGCGTCTGCAGGCGTAGACGCTGCTGCCGGTGTAGTCAGTGAGGACAGCACGGGCGGTCTCTCGATCCCAACGCCGGGAGTCGCGCCAGCCGTTCAGCCCTTCACCAGGAGGAAGCGGTCCCGCATCGAGCGCAACCTCTCATAAGGTCCCGCTTCTCCCTCAACTCAGACTGTATTTTCCTTTCTCACTTTCTTCGACTGTCCATATGCATCATCACCATCATCATCGCCTGGCATGAAGCGGATTACGCACGTATATAAAAACACCCTACCATCATCACCACCACACTGGGAACCTGACACGGGGTGTCAAGGTTAGGCAAAAAGGGGCC
The DNA here is from genome assembly GCA_039880775.1 of Diaporthe vaccinii. Lineage (NCBI taxonomy): Eukaryota > Fungi > Ascomycota > Sordariomycetes > Diaporthales > Diaporthaceae > Diaporthe > Diaporthe vaccinii. Next base: position 455,343 of record JBCEDN010000015.1, on the reverse strand, counting down.
GGTATACAGGACAAGGCAGGATAGGGCATGGGCATGACACATGAGGAAATGAATCAAGGGCATGAGGGAAATGTGAAATGGATTATGAGGGTGGACGGGGCGTTGCTTGCATTTTTCTTTCCTTTTTCTTCTCTCTCTCTGCATAGGCGAGGCTGGGCCCGCTGCTGAAGATACCACTGAGTTTGGTGTTTCTTTTTCTTTTTCCTTTTTCCATATATTGCATTTGCACCATCAGAGGAAGGCATCGTCCGCCCCGGAGAGAAATGAGAGAGGCCGATGTGGTCTTCTTCTCGCATTGCATATGCATCGTGGCGTTTGTGCTGTCTTTAGGTAGATGGGATCGTGATACCAATCTCATTCCGCCCCTCTTGGTTGAGGGGGTTCAAACTGTGGGCTTTTGCCCTGTCTCCGTGTGTACTGCGACTCACATCTGTGCAAATTAGGTATCTGAATTGAGCGTGCAAATTAGGTGTGTGAATTGGGTGTGGGTGTTGGGCTTGTGGATGTCGGGTGTGTTGTGTGCGAGTAGGCCTGGGTGATGGGCTCAGATTGGCTGCAGGTGTGATCTGCAGGTCTGATGCAAGTGTTGTACGGGCGTACCCTCTGTTTTTGCGGGTGCGAATAGACGTTTTCCAAATCTGAGTATCAAGTCTCACGGCAGCTGACTTGGATTGGATGGCACACTTCAATGGGCCATCATGTCATTTGTCCCACAGTATCATGAGATCAATTCACCGTGGCTTGATTGGACAGCAGTATATGACAATGGAGGAGGTTCGTGTAGTAGTTACAGTAATTTGGCCATCATTCATCAAAATTTTCATAGTGACCTTGCAATCATGCCTTGATTCGGTGGTCGACCCCGTGGGCGGCCTAGCTGCATCACCCTAGAACCAGAATTAACAAACATTACCACATACAATACGTGTGCACACGTCTCAGCCCAGAAAACACATAGAAAGTTTGTAGCAACCTAGTTGTCTTACCTTGGAATAACAGTTCAGAGTACTGTGAAGATGCATTGATTCCTGAGTTCTCTATGCCAGAAAGGCCAACACCTATCCTACTCATACGAATATTAACCAGTGGTGCGGCAAATATAGCATTCACTTGGCTTTTCAATGAAAGACCACGCCAATGAGCATTTATATCCAAGATTAAAGACAAAGATCAACTATTCTCCTTTTTTCTCTCTTTCTTAAGTAGCCTGACCCCACAACTCTCCGAGCTCAAGGTTGTCGACGCTATCAACAAAGTCCGAACACGTTTCTTCCGAGTCGACTTTCTCTTTCTCTTTCTTCTGCTTCCTAAGAACTTTTTTATCTTCGATTGCGGCGGTCGATGCCGCTTCTAGAACCTCTGAAAGTTCGGAAGCGGTTCGCGCAGCAGTGAGCTGGGGATCAAATTCGGAAATTGCGTCCCAGACTTGTCCATTGCCTGCCGAAGACCCGTTTGTCTGTTCGATGAATTGACCCAGCTCGTCGAGACTGGGAAGACAGACATAGCCCTCGATCTTTCCTCCATGAATCCCGATAGCCGATGGGCTGTGCTTCGAGAAGGAATCATCGAGCTGCCGCATGGTCAAAGCCGACCCCCCGGTGAGTCTCACCCGTGCTCTAAAGGGATAAGATTCTCTTGGTCTTGGCCGGCCTCTGAACTGATTCTTGAACTTCATTTGTCGACGGGCCACTCTCAAGCTGCCTACCCACTTGCGCGCCGGTCGCCGGTCGATCTCCAGTGTGGCATCCGGCGGAAGGGCGAGCAAGTTGGCGAGCAGCGCGATAATGCGGAGGGCGTCGGTTCCAGCGCTGTGTGCCATCCAATCTGGATTTGGTAGAACCGCTTGGTCATCACCCTCAAAGCCGAATGCGATGAGCGATTCGCGCATGCTTGGACTGCGGTTGGTGCACGATGAGACATCCTTGATAATCTCCTGAAGGTCGACCCAAGATGAGACATGCTCTGTGATGCCCAGATACGTGCTCGATATGACACGAAATTCGTAAGCCAGGTCGAAACCAATCAGAGTGAGGGAGGCCTGCGGGCCCAGCGCATCGCGGAATGAGCGGAACAAACGCTGCAGGGTCTCGTGGACAGCATCAGGCTCGACGATGTGGGTTGGCCCAAAGATGAAGGGTTCGCGTTTCCTTCGCCGGCCTTGTTCCCTGCCGGCGACCAGGATCTTAGTCACCTGTATTGAGTATCGGGTCTGAAGCGAGCCCAGGCTCCTGGGAGGGCCTTGTAGCGCCTCGATGTCGACAAGCGGATGAATGCGATCCCGACTTCGGCAATATCAGTGAGGCTATTGCCCCATGGCTCAGCATCGATGGCGACAAACCCTGAGACCCCGGCTTGTTGTTTTAGCGAGGAGAGGTTGGGGATGTTGCTATGCCACAAATTGTGCCAGGGTCTGACTTTGAGGAACGGACAGCCGTCGAAATACCTCATTTTCGCCGCGCTGAAGGATGTGCATGAGATTGACAGTGGATTGTAGGAGGCTGCGGGTCTCGAAGAAGAAAAAAAGGATCGGTTGCAATGATGTTCAGACCTATATGTTGCCTGAAAAAGAAGCGGGTTGGTGCTAAATTAAAATAGTGCGTGTTTGGAATTTCAAGCCAACACCGTGACCAACGCTATTGCCCGCTTTAGTCGTCATATGAGGGTTGTTTAAACAAATAAGATTATAATACTGATTTCATTTTACTCTTCTTGGTTAAGAGGTTAAAACTTTGAGTTCTTATTATGTATTCATGTGCCTCGTGCTGTTTATTCGTAATAGTGTTTGCTGAACCTTGAGTGGCAAATCTCACAGTGGCCGACTTGAATGACTCCCTCAGGATAAGTTTGCAGAATGGATGTTTATACAAGGGAAATGAATAATATACAGATACATTATACGCTTAGTGCACTTATACCCAACACACCTACACCCAAAACCCATACCCAACACCCATACCCAGCCTCACCCAATACCCACACCCACACCCAACTCACACGCCCAACTTGCACACCTGTTTCCAGTTGGGCGTGTGGGTGTTGAGTGTGGGTGGGCGTTTGAGGCATGAGTGATGCGCTCTAGTTGGCTACAGCTATGGCGTGAGTTGCTACACCGGTGTACCCTCCGCTTTTACAGGTGCGAGTCTCTGATTTCAAAAAGAACAGTCGTCATTCATCAAGTAATTCCTATGGTAGGAGCTATGGCATGTTCGGCACAGACCTGCAAGATGGCTCCTGAAGACCTGCGACCAGCCACTTAGTATCCACGCCTCCTCCTGCTCGACCTATCTAGACGAACAAACCTTGGCTGGAGAGTGTGACCTGGGCTATCCGCTTCATGCTAATCGAGAATCGCAGATCCGCACCAACCGTCCCCCTTGTCCTTTGGTTTTTCCTCGTTTCTTTTCGTCATCCATGTTTTATGCCCTTCCGCAGTAGCGTGGCCATTCTGCTGAAATCTTGGGCAGCGTCATTCGTCCACGGCTCAGCCCATTCCCAGAGAACTGGGCGACGCATTGAGTAACGCGTCATCAAATTCTCAGTCCTCATCTTGCATGCCCTTATGTGTCCACATTGTCTTGGTCTGAAGGGGATCGCAAAGGGTTGTCCGTGGTTTGGCCTCTGATATATGCGGCAGCACGGCTTGTTGTGCCCCACGTGCCATCTCGTACCCGTGTGAAATACTCGTGATAACTGTTGCCCAATTTTTGATCCTCGACGCCCGTTGGACTCTTCACATCTGACTCGCAGTCGGCCTTCGCACGGAGCAAATCAAGAAGGTCAGCCCAAAGGCCGCTCTGCAGGTGTACTCCTATCAGAAGTATGTAGGTTCCAGGCACGAGCTTCTCAAGGTGCTTACTGAGCTCATCATACTGAAAGGAACCATTGACCAGCGATACTCTCCTGAGGTTGGCCCAGGGAAGCAACGCAAGCAATGATTCAAGACTTGAGCGTTCGCCGAGTCGAATACTTTGCCAGTGTCCGAAGCAGAGGGTCACAGACCTGAGATTTGTGCCGTTCAAAAACAAAGACACGAGCTTGGATAATCTGGCCTGTCCACCGGACTGGACAGCTCGTAACAGTTGACAGTCAATTTCCAGGACTTTCAGGTGTTCAGCTGCGCTGACCAGATCTTTGACCAACTCCTCGCTGAGTCTCAGCTCGTAGTCTGTGATCGGCTCCAGGCGGATGCACAATCTAGTCAGCGGGTTGCCTGCTCGGATAAATGCGAGTGGCAATTGGTAGAGAAGCTTGGCATGCCTCTGCGGTAGTAACGAGACCAATTTAGGACTCCATAGCCTGGGTTCAAGCAGGCTCTCTCGAACAGAGTCGTAAATTGGGCCAGAAATTTCAGTTGACGGAAGGCGCAACTCAAAAGCCAGACGGTCGGAGATGGACAATCCAGCTACCGTCGGCATCCTAGCCACTGCCTCGGCGACGGTTGTAACGAAGGTGTCATTCTGCAGGTACGTAATTTGGTTATTGAAGAGCCGCTCATATACTTTCTAGGCTTGGCGCAAGATGGCCATGTTGTGATCCTCAGCTGATTCAGATGTCTCAGTTCGTAAGAAGTTGGTGCATGACCGTATGATTTGCTCGCGCTTTCCCAAATTGTTGACACTCTTGCATAAGAACTCGTATTCGTCAGGGGAGGGGTGATTTGAGGCCTCGATATCTGGATCGGGCTCAAAAACGAGACGCATAATCGCGCAGATAATCGAGATCGTTCTGGTAGTCTTCACGCATTATCTCAAGAACTTCGGTGGTAAAGCTTTGCAAGTCGCTGGCAGAACCAGGATGATATAGGCCAATGCAGATTTGCAACGATCGTATGCCCTTGGAAATGGTGGGGTGATGAGAGACCCTATCGAGATGTTTGAGTGACGAACTTGTCAATGCTACATCTAGCTGGTGTAGTAGTAGATGGGAACTGGCGTCACACAATCGCTTACAAGTCAGACGAAGGTTCTTGATGCCTTTGATACCAGCGATGGAATACTTTTCGGCTCGAATGTTGATGTCGCCTCTCACATTTTCGGAAATCTTCATCAAAAGCTCATCAGGCAGTTGGAAGATGTGGAGTTTTCGAATCGAAGGTCGAGCGTGCGCAGCAAACGTCTTGCGCAGGCTGCTCTGAAGGCCATCCAGTCTTGGAAGGAGCGATTTGAGCTCGAAGACCGTTGTTTCTGTGGGTTTGTTCTCCAAAATCCATACATGCGTTCTGATCGTTTGCTGTATAGACTCGATGTTGATCAGCTGCGTGCCGATATCCTCCATGCAGACGTGCTCTGGAATGAGTTGTTCTGGAGATGGGAGGGTGCCGACGTCTGGCACGACGGCACTCTCCGTAGTGTGCTCGTCTGTTGGCAGCGCTGCGCCGACTTCATCCATTGTGGCTTCCATGATTCAGAGCGCCTTATCGTTGTCGGTTGGTCGGAAACGACTCGTGAATGTGTTAGCTGCAGAAGCATGGTTAGTGTAAGGCTCGTCGATCCACGCTAGGCACGCAAGGCAACATTGTGATAACAGTAATGGGGCTCAGGAAAGGTGAAGTGAATGATAGGGTGTGCACTTACTCACAAATCTGAAGGCTTTCCTTGTCAAGCGACTGTTACGTCGCCGAGACAGATTGGCTTGTGAGGCGCAAGGATTGGTGTGACGTCAAGGAGAGATGATTGCAGTAGTTGTTGCGGAGGTTGATGCCACTGTTGCAAAGTCGAGATTGGAGGTTGTATTGTCGACAATGAACCTGCGACAAGATGTGCTTGACGCAAGCGCGTTGCCTGGAGATTTCTGTATTGCTGCGACTGTTGTTCGCTAGTGGCTTTCGCGTTGAGCAGCTTCGTTCACTACGCAGCTTTTCTCAACTTTCGTGCGCCGTCCCATTCGTTGACACTGGGAAGATCGTGGAAAGCCCAGACAGAACGCCGACGACGCCTATGGGAGAAATGCTGAGTATCCAGAATGGTACGACGGGCAGAGAGTGCGAAGGTTGACTTTGGGAAACAACGAAGGTTCACCCTGAAAGTGCGAAACACGCTTGAGGAAGAAAGTGGGGGTCTGGGCTGTGGTTCCTCTCGAAGAGAACTTGAGTTGGGATGAAAGATGCGCAATGAAAAGAGGCGAAGGGGAGCACAAAGTTGGGCAGAGATGGAAGGTGGCTCGTGTGTAGTGGGAAAGAAGGAAGGCTAGAGGCAGGAGGGTAAACGAAGAGAGGAAGGCAGCCCTCAAAAACAAGTCTAGTAAAAGTTATGGAGCTGCACTTTAGAAAAGGTCGTTTCGTGATATCTGGCAGTCTTTTCGGTGGCAACCTGCTGCTTGTTGGTGCTTAAACCATCACATGCGCGGGAGGCTCCCAGACAGGAAGGAACCTCACCATAGCTAGACGGTGTGAGTGGGAAAGATAAAACCCTTTCCAAGGACAGGAGCCAAATCACAGCAGACACACCCAAATGCTCGACGCAGCCGTGGAAAATACAATGCATCTTCGGGTGGCCCTAATTCTATCTACCCATCAATAGGACACCTATACTCGCGCTCCCTCCCATACTCATCAACATGCCTCCTCGCGCCCGTCGCCTCGTCCCGAGGCTGCAGCGCCTCCAGGCAGCTCTGGTGATAGATATGCCGGCAGGCCAGCACGACCAGCGGCCGATAGCCCGGCTGCTGGCCCGCTGACCCGCCCTGCGGTGGCTGCTGCTGCGCGGACCTCTCCTCTTCCTGCTGCTGGTCATCGTCCTCAGGCGACGACCCCTCGCCGCCGCGGTCCGGCGTCCTCGCCTCGAAGGATTCGGGCGTCATGGGCACCGACGAGTCCTTGCCCTTGCCCCTTCCGCCGCCCCCGTCGAAGCCGGAGGAGCCCGCCCCGCCGTAGTCGAGCATCATCATGCCCTCGCGCCCGACCTTCTCCCTGCCCTTGCCGCGCTCGGCCGTGCGCCCCAGCCCGGCGAGCCTCGCCTTCCGCCTCGCGTCCTCGGCGGCAGTCTTCTCCTCCCACGCGTCGATGATCCCCGTGGAGATGGCCCCCGGCCCCCAGACCCGGACGCCGCACGCCTCGCACGTCGAGCCCCGCGGCCGCCACCCGCGCTGCCGCAGCTCCGTCGCCTGCTTGACGCTCACGAATAGGCTGCGCTCGAGCAGCCGGTTCGACAGCCGCAGGATCGACTCCTCGTACGCGTACGCCGCGAAGATGGACTGCAGCACCGCCCGCAGGTCGGCGAGGGTCGGGGACGAGGCCGCGGCCTTGGTGAGGAATGCGCGCAGGATGCGGAGGAATGTGAGGTTGTCGCCCACTGCGGATGCCGTGGTGGAGAGGACGCGGGTTGGCCCGCTTGGCTGCTGCGCGGAGGGCGTGGATGTGGCGGCGAGCAATGCTGTGAAGGTGTGTTGTACAAGGGAGCGGAGAAGCCCTACCAATTTCTCCGTGTCTATCTCCTGTTGGTGTGTGTCAATTCCATTGACCTGCTTGCCCTTTTCGGCTTCTGAAACCGCCTGATTGGCGATGTTTTGGATCGAGGTCGATAGACGACGGGTAATTTGGACTGTTGAATCAATGAGGCTGAGCCACAATGTCTCATCTGGTGACAGATCATCCGTAGATGTTGTCTTTTTCTTGCGCTGCCCAGCCGTCAATCTCTTTGCGGTCTTGGTCTGTCCCTGGCAGAGCCAGATTCCCACATGCGTATATTTTTGCAAGCCCTTCAGAAGATCTGCAGTTGGAGAATGGATGTCGGCAGGGGCCTCGTCCTCCTTGGTCCCAGTGAGGAGACCCTGCAGGGCAGACTCGAGCGCGTTCAACTGCTTGACAAGCCTTTCCATGGCCTCGTGTGTTTGACCCTCGCGGGCCATCAACACAACCGCTGCGTCAATAACACCTGTGTCCTCCATGGTTGGTAGAAGCTTCTCTAACCGCAAATTGGTGGACTGCACAATCCCCACGTAGTCTGAGACATGGGTGGGCTCATATCTGCACATGAGCTGCACATACTGCTCGATCAGATCTCTTTCGGCTGATGGCTTGAAGTCCTCCGGGCGCTCGACAGCGGGTTCCAGGATGGCCTTGAGGTAGCTGTACTGCAACTCCGGCTCGTCGGTTGTGGAATCCAGTATGTGACGATGTAGCTCCGGCGCGTACAGTTCCACCACCTTGGCTGCCCGTGAAGGGTCGAGGTCCACTAGGTCTCTCGGATTGTCCTTGATGACCTGGTGCACTTCTCCGATTTGGCGCTTAGAGAGTCCCGTCTGCGGACGCAGGCAGTTCGCTATGCAGTCAAATGTTGCATCTTTGTCATCTGGATCCTCAAAGTACGTCTGCAATAGCTTTCCGTATTGCTTGTCGAGTTTGTACTGTCTTTTCAAGATTCGATAGAACCCGGCTCTCTTGAATAGCGGCATAAGCGTGGGAAGATCGGATGGGTTGTATACGGACAGCAGATACTCGGCACTCAACTGGGCGTCATCTGCAAGATCCGCTCCTGGGAAATTGCAAAGCCCAGTCAGCACTTTAGTTAGTGCCGAGCCTGGCAGCAGTAGGTACTGCGGGTATTTGGGCAGATTTCTTGCGATGAACATGTCCAGGTAAATGGTGTCCTCAGTGGCGAAGTCGTTTGGATTCATGATCTCAATCAGGATGGAAACAATATACTGGCGATCAACTGTGAGGCCAAATATCTGCTCTTCCGGCAGGTCTCCCCTCGCCCCTCCGTTGACTTGTTTCTCCGGAGAGTCGTTCAAGAATGAGTCCTCGAAGGCCTCGTTCAGTGAGCTCAGAAAGCTCGGTGCATCGAACTTAAGGATCATCCGAAGATATGGAAACGATGGCTCATTAGTCTGATTGGGACGGGTGAGGAAGCGCTTGCTGCTTCCCTTAGGCCACACTATGCTTTTTCCAGAGAAGAGAAACCAGTAGAGCTCTGCTTTCGCTTTCATAGACCGTTCGTGCTCGATCGTCTCGCCAGTTGGATAGACTCGGCTCGTGAGAATGTATGAAAGGTACGGGAATATCTTCAGGGCGTTGACGCTGGAGGCTTCCTCGTCCAAGATGTTTCCTGATGCCTCGTCATCCGCTTCGCGCATCAAGGGTACCAGAAGCGTCAGCAGGTCAATGAGCGGCGTGATGTAGTCGTCGAGGGCCTGATTCCAGACGTAAATGAGAGCGTCGTAAAGGCTGTGTTGCTTGCACAGACCGGTGACTTGGTCTAGGTCCATGGTGGCTGTTTCCATGTGGCAAATCATCTCTTCCAGCCGACTTTCAAGCCCCTTGCCAACGAAGTGAGCGACCATGCCTTTCACGACTGTGGGCGGTACCGACGAGATCGTCCTTTCCAGAATGTACGACTCCATGGTTTCAAGGAAGATGCCATCAACGCCGGCATCCTCATACCACTCGTACATCTCGTCAAACAGGAAATCAATGTTGCCAATACTATGACATGCCGTAAAGCAGGTCTCGCTCAGCTCTTGCAGCTGGCTGTCATCCACAGCTTCAGGGTCCCTCTGCCGCTGGCCAAAGGCATACTTCAAGGACGCACTCATAAGCTCCAAGAGTTTGTCCTTGACCATGGTGTGCCGCACCTCTGTGTTTTCTGGCAATCCCACTGTGAGTTTGTTTGCATCACCCGTATAATAGAGCGTGGCTAATTTGATGGCGCCAACGTAGTCGCCGTTCTCCATCAGAGCGATAAGGCGATCTGCCCAGTTGGACAGTGCTCCGATGGAGACATCATTGAAGCCCATGAGGAATATTCGATTCTTATAGGCCTTGAAGCTCATGTAAAAAGCGTCGGCCACCACCCCATGCATGGATGTGTCTTCTTCGTCAAGTTGCTCAACCAAGGTGTGCAGTTGTTTCGAAAATAGATCGACATGATATATATGTCGCCCTATGAGGTCGAAGGCCTCAGTCATCCGCATGCTCCGGTCCTCTAGAACAATCAACCTCTGGCTGATCGTGAGGACTGTCAGCACGGACCGACTCAGCCATTGCACGGCCACAACCGCCTCTTCACATTTCCATCTACTCCTTGCTTTGAATTTGAGACTTGGCGGTTTGTCCTTATCCTCAGCGGGTATCTCCTCGACGTCCAAGACGGTCAGGACGTTAGACCAGCAGTACACGAGCTTTGCCTTGGCAATTTGGCTGCCCGTTGCTGGATCCGCGACTTTCAGCTTCACGGCAGGGAACCAAGCAAGACACCCCGTCATGGCGCTATGAGCGGCGACCTCTTTAGGCCTCGCCGACTTGTGCTGCGTCTGGGCAATGGGGGTGGTCGACACAATGACCAGTAGATAAGGGGTCAACATTGCAGTCAGACCCATGGTATCTGTGGCACGCTCGATGGTTCCAAGAGGCAAGGGCGCGAAAGCAAGAACCGTGCTGGGCTTCAAAACTTTGCCCGAGGCGAGGGGTTTCGAGTCCGGATACCGTCCTAATATCCTGGTCGTCTTGACTGTCCGACCGAAAGATCCAGTGCCTCGTGTCGCTAGGTGTGAGAAGGCCATGCCCCTGTCGTCTGCAGACACAAGAGCGGTATGTCTCGTACCCAGGAATCCCAGGTGAGTGATGGCAACCCCTGGCATGTGGCCATCCGTCGTGCGATTCTGCGTCTGCGCTGCGTCTAGCGGAGGAATATGCAGGAATGGGCGAGATGCTCGTGAGGTGTCCCACGTGAAGATGGTGCCATCAGCATGGCCGCCCCCCAATGTGGTGTGGTCTGCTGAAATTGCGATGGAGACGATCGCGCCGCACTCGACAGCTTTGGTTCCTGGCCCAATGATCATCTTCAGGTTTTGGTTGTAGTCAAACATTAATATTATGCCCTTGGATGTCCCGAGGACTATGTGAGTCGAGACAGCAATGCATGTCGGGGATCCAAAGTTCCGTTTGCCAACTTCGGAGAACGCCGACCCGTTGAGCTTCCTCAATTTGGTCCATCTTACAACTTCCCACGGAGGAGACGGAGTCTCAGTGTCGCCAGTGTCCAAGAGGACCTGACTAGTCAGGGAGGCATTGCGACTATGGCTGGATAGGAACGCCGGTGAGGCCGGCCTGGGGGATAGGTTGCTCGGCGTAGAGATCCGGGACTGGAAGCGGCGGTCGAAGGGTCGAAAGGAGGGAGTCGGACTCCCCATTCGGGGTCTCGAGGCGAGTGATGGGAGGACGCTGCTGCTGGGAGAGGAGATACCAGAGCCCTGGCAATGTTAGCTCTTGATCGGAGCATCAGAGGAGGGGCAGTAAGATGAGTTACCTGGACGGAAGGAGAGCGATCCGGGATAGAGATCATGGAGTCGACGGGACTTCCGGCCCTCCTGGGCAGGGCGTCCACCGAGCCATTGTCGGACGTGACATCTAGGTCCTCCTCAGCAAGTCTCTTGTACCTGTGGGCAAGACCGTTCTCCTCCGACGGAAGCGTTGAGTCCTGCTGTCGCTCCTCCTCTAGCAGATCGGAGATGTGGTGGTCGACAACCTCCTCAGTCGGCGCCTGCTGCTTGTCGCCAGTATCTTGGGCCGCAGGAGGGTCGGCCATATCTGTCATCTCCTCCCCAGCACCATCTTCCCTCTCCTCTGATGATGCGCTCATCGGGTCAGACTCGTGCTGCGCATGGCTTCGAGCTTGGTTGTGGCCACTCCAGGAAGTTCGGAGCTCGAGACTGCGCTGGGACGATAGGCGCTGAGGATGCTGAGGGTCACTTGGCAAGCTGGGCGGTGGCTGCAACAACAGAGCTCGTTTCACAAAAGTCTAGAGACGCGGTCGCCTGGAACCTGGGAGTTCGGCGACTAGAACAGACCGTGGCTATCCTTGACTGAATTGGTGTAAGTGGAATAGGTAGGCAACGTCCTCATTCCTCTGCCCCAATTACGCACACCCTCCCAGCCCACCGAGAGCTATCCGCAGCTAGACTACAGGCCGCAGGGCACAGGGGTTAGCGAGCTTGTCTCCTGGCACGGCTGAGCAGCCATCGATAAGATAAGGACACCCCGGGCAGCATCGTCCAGGGCAATGCATGCGCTCCTGTTCCTTACATATAGTCTACATAAACATCCACTGCATCAACATCGCCTCTTTTCTTCGCGGCTCCTCTTATCAAGACCGAACTCACAACTAGGTACCACCAGAATACTCAACAACGCCTGAAGTCATCCTGGGAGACTTCTGACCTCAACCATGTCGTCAATTGGGCCCCAACTACCGCCACACCTCACCAAGCGCAAGCGCAGTTCCGAAGACGAGAGCTCGGACTCACCATCCACCAAGACGTCAAGACCCAACAACGAGAATGAGATAGCCCTGAATGGCGAGGAGAGCGACTTAGACGATGGCTACGGGCCAAGCGCGCCTAGACCAGCCGCCACTGCTGGTCCTCAAAGACCGTCAATAGGACTATCCCTACCACCCACGGCCGCCAGCGGCAGCAACACAGATGAAATCGCCCTGAACTCCGATTCCGATTCCGACGACGACGACACAGGCCCGGCACCACTAACACAATCAAAACCAGCAGCCCCAAAACCAACCGCACAGCCGCCAAGGCGCGTGATGGGGCCCGCGGCCCCTCCCGCAGACCTCGCCTCACGGCCCACGACCGCGCCAGACTCAGACTCAGATTCCGACTCAGACGACGACTACGGGCCCGCCCTGCCCGGCGCCGCACCCGCAAACCGCAACGCCGCCGGCGGCCCTTCCTCGCTACCCAGACCCGGCGCGGCCGCCGCGCCGGAGAAGCCAGCGCGCGACGACTGGATGCTCGCGCCGCCGGAGCCGACGGGGTACCAGGAGCGGGACCCGACCAAGATCAAGGCGCGCAAGTTCGCGAGCGGCGCGGGCGCCACGTCGCGGCCCGCCGGCGGCGGCGGCGGCGGCATCAGCAAGATCTGGACCGAGACGCCCGAGGAGAAGGCGAAGCGGCTCGCGGACGCGGTGCTGGGGCGGGGAGGCGGCGCCGACGAGCAGCAGGCAGCAGCAAGCAAAGGCAGCAGCAGGAGCGGAGGAGGAGGAGGGTCGGTTCATCACGGCAGGGATAAGGACGGGCAGCAGGACAAGATCCGCGCGTTCACGGAGCAGACGCGGGGCAAGAGCCTGTACGAGCAGCACCAGACGGCCAAGAAGGCCGGCGCCGGGGGCGGGGGCGGGGGCGGCAGTAGTAGTGGTAAGAAGGCAGGCGGTGGCGACGATGAGGAGGACGACGACCCGAGCAAGAGGGCGTTCGACCGCGAGAAGGACATGGGCCTCGGGATGAAGATCACGGCGTCGCAGCGCAAGGAGCTGCTCAACAGGGCGTCGGACTTTGGCGGCAGGTTCTCGAAGGGGAACTACTTGTGAGAAGAAAGCTTAAGGGAATGCAAGCCGGGAATGCGGCTTGCATTGGGTTTGACTGGCTCTGCAGCACAGGTGCGAGATACCCATAAAAATACTTGCGCGCATACAAATGCACTTGGACTTAAGGCGAGCCCTCGACATATCTCGACATATCACCATACTCCAATGGGTCAGGAGGGACCAGTTTCTTGTGCCCGTCCGTGCGTATCAGCGACGGCGAGCGGTATCCCATTCAAAAAGGAGGACTGACTGACCGACCCGAGATGCAACGCCCCTATCTCCAATAGTACAAGCAACAGATACGACTCAACTCCCCGCAAAACCCATCGAAGACAGCCAACAAGGGAAAGTGAAAATCAATGCGCTTGCTTTACCTCCCTCACCCATCCATGCTTGTTTCCTTCCTTCCATCCATCCCTGGCCTGGTCTTGCAAACAAGCCCCCCAAAGCCTGTAGCCTACACCTGCACCCACACCCTAGTTTAACCCGACCACCGTAGAAGCAACTCCACGGATGAAAGCGAAGCACCGAGACGAGCACGTTTCCTGTTGGGTGGACGACCCGGGGTGTGATGTTACGCAGGTATGCGATACGTATATAAGTAGAATATGAGGGTCCAGCGTGGCCGCACGGTATCTCTCGCATCATATTATCAGGAGACTGAGACCGCTCTAGAAAGCGGCCATGTCGCGGAGTATCCCGTGTTTGGGCTGCTGGTTGAGATGAGTTGATATACAATGTCGATTAATCGTCGACGAGTCCGGCAAATGTACTGAGGGCGACTCCTTTTGTTTGGGGCAAATAACGTCAAATTCATAATCTAATTCTCTGGTACCTGTCATCTTGCCGCATCCGCACGTGTACCGGCCTCCAAGGCAGATGGTGTTACTTGTGCGTTTGCGGCCGACTGCTCTTGTGTCGCTGTGGACCGTCCAAAGCTGGGCAACTGTTGCCGAATAGAGGATAGGAAACCCCCGGAAGGTGTTTGAGTGGTCTGAGTCGCTGTGACGTTGTCGGTAGTCGTTGGTGCCGAACGTGATGATGGCTGAGTACCCGATCGCGAGAAGAAGCCACCACGCTGCTGCTGCCGCTGCCGTCTTCCGTTATTGTCGCTGCGCGGTTGAGCTTGGGGCTGGCTAGAACCGTTGTTTCTGTTCCTGCCCATTTGAGGCAGACCCATCCTTCCTCGTCGACCGGAGAAAATCCACGCGACGCCAGGCCGCGAGGGCATGTTCGCCCTGTTCGTCCGCGGGTCCTGGGCAATCGAAACGGTCGGCCCCACCTGCGTCCCCTCGACCCCCTCGGTCTGAGGCTGACGGGGCTTAGGTGTGTAGTAATCAGCCTTGCAAAGTGGACAGCAAGCACGTCTGCTGGTCAGCCATGGGTCGAGACACACAGCGTGGAAAGCATGACCACAGGTTAGTCCGCGGACGTCGTCGTCATCCTCCAGAGTATCGATGCAAATGGCGCAAGTGTCGCCGGATGACTCCAGCGCCTCCGGTGGTAGGGCATCGTGAATTTGGTCATCCTCGTCTTCGTAGTGGTCGTCATCGGAGGCGGGGCTGTCAGTTCTCGCTGGTGCTGTTGTGGCGTCGGCAGTGGCAGGGCTCGTTGTAGACTGTGCCTCGCCGGCCGTGGTGGAAGCAGGCGCGGCCTTCTCGGCATGCTCGATGGTTGGCTCACGAGTGGTCTCCCTAACGATAGATGTTCCGCTGGTTGCCGGTCTGTCCTCGGTGGAATCGCGCTCTTTGATCGTGGGAATAATACCATCGGCGTCCCGAAGACTGTTTGCTCGGCTGGGGGGCTGCGAGATGCCTCCACGAGTGGGTAGGCCTTCTTGAGCGCGGCTTGCGACCCAGTTTTTGTATTTCATCATTGGAAATTTTTCGTTCACCTCGTCCATGGTCATCAGCTTCTTCTCGCGGCGGCGGCGCCGTGGGTGCTGAGGCATATTCTCGAGGTTGATGGGCTCGCCGTCCTCGCCCGTCATCCGAATGTTGCGATTCCGAGCATTGTAGCGGAAGCAGTACTTAACACCGACAATGATCCTGTTCGCATCGAATTAGAACAATTTGCCACATGCACCGGTGGTGCACGACTGCGGGATGAACCAAATGCTTACCAGAGGTTCGTAAACACTACACCAAAGCCAAGTGCGACAAAGAAGAGCAGTGGTGACGAGCCCTGCCCGCTGCCATTTCCATTCCCGTTTCCATTTCCATTATTATTCCCGTTGCTGGCATCAGCTGGTGATGATGTTGGGCCACTGATGGGGGTGGTCAAAGACGGTACATCGCTGGAGGAGGCCAGGGTCGGGTCGGCCGACGAGGTTGCCGAGGAGATGGCGCTGGTGGTCGCCTGTCTGATCTCGTGCTGGAGGGTGCGGACGGCGATGTTGGCCAGGCCGGCCAGGTCGAGGTTGTCGAAGGGCATGGCGAATAGAGAAAGTCCCGGGAGTGGGCCCACTGGATGGGAATTCGAGAGGATGCAAGGCTGTCTGTGGTTGTGGTGGTTAGGCTCAGGGCGTACGGGGCACGCCTAAGCGACCGAGGAGCCGCGGCAACCGACAGCGAAGTCAATTAAGAGGCAGATTGAACCTCGTCCATTGACGGAGACAATCCGTGGTGGAAAACAGCGGTCTATTGAGCCAGCGCAAGCCCTCTGCGACCACGAATATTTTTCCGGGCGTCGAGGGGTCCGATTCGGACGGGGATGGTGGTGGGTTGAGGGTTGAAGCGGGTGAGAGGAGGAGGAGAGGAGGAGAGGCAGAGAAGTGGTAGATACGAGTGGCGGGTAGTGGGTAGGAGGGAGCGAGAGAATGTGATGAAATGAAACCCTGGGCAGGTTGGAGGTTGGCTGGATTCTAGAGGAAGGCAGGGAATGAAAAGCGGGCGAGGGCGGCGCAGTTACAGCAGTCTCCAGTAGCCTCCAGCGGGCTGGTGGGCTGGCAGTCTGGCTGACTGACTGGCAAGCATCCACAGGCACACACAGGCTCTGCCAGGCCTCAGGTGGGCGAGCGGCGCTAACCCGGAACGGGAGTGGAAGAGTAGGAGGAGTGGGGGGGATGGATGTGGAGTCTGGACGCCTGCGCAGGTGGAGGTTGGCTTCGTCTGTGACGCCCCCCTCCCTCGCGCTTGGACTGCCTTTTGGGATTCCTGGGATTACTGGGAATGGGCGGGCAGGGGTGACCCTCGGAGCCTCGTGCAGGGCAAGGGCGGCGGAACTGGAAGTGGGCGGAAGTGGGCGACAAGATAGGTAGACCGCTTGCCTCTCTTTGTTTGTTCTGCTTGGAGCTTGGGCTTTTGGCTTTCTCAGTCTTGGCCTAGGTCTTGGTCCCTGTCTGGAAGGGTTGAGTGCGTGCTTCGGATACGCTTCAACCAGCTGGACCACCGAGTTTCAGAAGATGAGCCCACCTATGGCATACAGTCCGCGTCACCGGCAAACGGTGGTCATGACGGACGGAGTCGTGAGACGGTTCTCGGCACAGGAGAGACGGACTATTGATTTGCCTGTTCGGTGTTGGGAGTGATTAATCTGGCTGACCGACTGGCAGTGGATTGACTGAGAGAGTGGTATTATTGCCATTTTAACCCAGCACAGCAGCATCAACACCAACAAGAGCAGCATGAGTGTGGCTTGCATGGATGCGGGCCCAGACTTGTCATCAAGGGGGATCTGTGCCTGGGGTCGGGAAAGGAGCAGGAGGCACGGGTCTCACAATCCACGTCAGGGCTGACAATCAACGACAGGAACAGTCAATAAAATCCCTCGACTGGGACGCATTATTATTAGTGTCGTCCGTGTACACGTACTGCACTGCCGGTAGATGTGCGGTCTCAGTCTCGAATTACCTTGACTTGGTCGGTGTCAAGTGAGTGATCTCGACTGACGGATGCAGTAGTCCGTCTCCTGACTGTCCTGCACTGTAGGTTGCTGATCTCGAATCTCTCCTCTCACCACCAGCCAGCCTCCGGTTCGGATGCAGCCAGTCAATCCCACATCCACAATCAATCAGTCAATCACTGACATCACGCATCTGCATCTCAATTGTGGGCTCCTCCAAGACCTGGGGCCACCTGCCCACCAGTGGACAAATGACAAATGACAAATGAGAAAGGTGCCCGTCACCAAGCATGGAGTGGGTCCGCCTGCAACCTGAGTCTGGGGAAAGAGCCCTCCCAAGCGGATAGCAGCCCGGATAGGATGCTACCGGACCTAGATAAAATGTGTAATGTGCTGCATTGCATCTCTTTTGCCCCATGCAACACCACCATGCATGCCATTGACCATCGACACCGACATTGACCAACGACTCACCTGCGCGCATCAATTATCCTCTGCCTGCAAATGCGCGCGAGTGGCTTACCACACTATGCATCGAAGCTTATGCCCACGAGATGGAACTGCCGTCGCCCACGACGAGAGTCAGGTCGGCCGTGCCCTGCAGCTGAAGCAATCCTCGCGGGTCGCCGAGCCCGTCCACAGCTGACGGGACAGGGAACAAACCCTTTGATCAACAAGGAGCGGCAACCCGTCCCGACATTGTTCGCCAAAGTCATCCCAACTCTCCAACGCCAACAACCTTATTAAAGACAACAAGAGCCTCTTGGTTGCGAATGGGAAGCCTCGGGACCAAGAGCGGCCCAGGTCACACAATGAGGATAAGCACGGTCTGACCGCAATCCTGGGCACGACCCCTTAGCCGCGGACGCAGGGCGGCTGCACGGGACGCCGTTCTATCTCTTGTCCCCCAACTTCTGAAGCAGTGCCCACCGCAGCTGTGCCGCAACATCAGACTCAAAACCCAAAACCGAATACCCGGCACCTAGTAGTGCAGACCGCTCTATGGGCGTCGCAACAGTGCATCACCTGAGTGCCACAGTTGCTGTGCAACTAATCAGCCACGTCGTCTCTGCCACGCCTCGTTGTGGGAGGATCTAATAACAATAATAATAACAATATCATCACATTGGTGCCGCGAGCTGATATGGCGCGCGGCCTATGCGGTCGGCCAACACAGGAGCCACTGGAAAGCATCGTTTATTTGGCACCATAGCGCATCTCGTGTGAGGTCGCATGCGACCAACAAATGCAACCTACTGTGCGGATTGCCCCTCCCCTCCCCTTGGCTACGGGACTGTGCGTGCGGCAACAAAAGCCACAGATGGGCCAGATCCGCTGAATTATCTGTGAGATTGGGGGGGAAAAAGAGTTCGCACGGCCTGGACTGCAATCTATCTCATCTTGAACATGTCGAATCCCACCGTGGCCGTCATCACGGCTGCACGGCTGTTGGTTGACGGTCACAGTTGGTCTGCATGGCGCGATGCCGATCCTGTACCAGGGATCGCTCCCCAAGTTCACACTTGACTGTTGACGTCCTCGAGTGCTCCCCCAGAACATGTGCTGCAGAGTAACCCCCGCGCTGGATTGCCCATCACGGTAATGATGGTGCGCGTACATCCCAACGTGGCGGTCCACCATGCAAGTCGTCCGCCGGGAATAACGAACCGCATTCCAAATAATGACTAGCCGACGAGAAAAAGTATTTGAGTCATGGATGGTACTTTAATTAAGATTCTATGACAGCTGTGACTCTACGAGATTTCATCAACACCACCCATGGAGGCATCTGAAGATACCGTGCCAGCCGCACAACCCTGACAACCCAGCACCGGGTCACCCTAACACAGACCATGAGCTTACTACTGCACAAAGGGTGCCACCGGAGGGGCAAAATCGCATGGAATCCTGTTTCAGCGTCCACACATTCATACATGCCTACCCGCCAGCAGCCAGTAAGCTCACCTGGAACCACGAACGAAGCACCCGTAAGCAGCAGGTCCACGACGGCGATGACGGCGACAAGCCGAACGTGGCGGGCTGGCAGTGCTGTGCTCCAGAGAGCTGGGCGTTTTGGGCCTTTGGGGAACGGCGAAGACGGTTCGTCAAGAACGGAAGGCCCAGAGCAGCTAGCATGCTAGAGCAAACACAGCCCTATCATGAGGTCTGCGGGATGGGCGCTTGGCAAGCCTGGGCTCTTGATAATAAATTTTAATTCCGTGACCACCAACACCCGGAGCCACTGCCGTGGCCTCTACACGTCTTTACGTCTATACGTCGTCTAACTCTCTGCTCCATCCTTCCGCCATCGGGAGGGGCGAGGGCCAACCCGGACGAACAAGACTTCGCCCAGGCCGTGCAGGCCGTGGGCCGTTAGCCGTGGCATCCGCTAGAGCCGAAGGGCGCGAGCTGCTATGATATATGCCACACTACCGCTCGTCTCCGTGCACCATATTCACGCCGACCCCCTCTGAGCCTCTTTGTCCACGTCTCCCTGGAGGGGGCCCAAAGGAGCGGGTGCCGAGCATCCGGATTGTCTTGACGCAATGGAAAATGTGAGCGTGAACAGAAGCATGAAGAAAAGGGGAAAACACAAGTCTA
The DNA here is from genome assembly GCA_039880775.1 of Diaporthe vaccinii. Classification (NCBI taxonomy): domain Eukaryota; kingdom Fungi; phylum Ascomycota; class Sordariomycetes; order Diaporthales; family Diaporthaceae; genus Diaporthe; species Diaporthe vaccinii. The sequence continues at coordinate 435,586 of JBCEDN010000015.1, read as the reverse complement.
TGTTAAGGGAATTCTTGTCCCACCTTATACCTACCCGCACTCCGGCCCCAGCCACTCATCTCCCTCGCTGCCCCCCCCCCCTGGAGCGTGTGGGCATGCTACCGGGACGGTTCCGCCCACGAGATTTCGAGATGCCGTGTTACCCACTGTGGGTTCACCTGTCGTGGTTGCTTTTCGCGCTCCCTCTCCTCTAGTCTAGTGTACACACTCGGGCTCTGCGTGTCTACCCCAGCCCCAAAACAAGCTTTTTTGTCGTTAATATCTGGTGCCGTCTATAACGCACGAAAACCCCAGCCGTTCGTGCGCCTATTCCGTGGCAGGCCTTGCGACTGGCTATCCAGGGGCCGGGTGGTGTGAGCTTAGATCAATAATCCCAATAATCCCACTCGGCCAGATGCGCTGGTGGCGCGAGGTTTCTTCTTCGCAGAGTCGAGAATGACAGAATGAGGGAAGATGCATCGTCCCTGTTGATCCAGTGTGTGCCGGTCGGTGCGGCCGGCCTCACTTGTACAATGCTATTTGCTCTGCTTCTGTATTTTGGCTTTTGCCCTGCGACGTTGGCACCGTGAATGACCCCGTCCCGTCCGGAGAGGGCATGGCCCGGATGACAGACGGACTGCTCGAAAAGGGGGGTCCGTCACTGCTTGACCTCTTCTGGTCTAAGCTGAGCGACGGCCGCACGTCTTTGTTGTACCCGGAAGGCGCCAAACCACCGGGCAGACTTGGTCGGGATGAGGCTCGGGCCTTGGAGCCTTCTAAACTCTTTTCAGTGCACAGCTCGCCAGACGGGCTGTCCTCATAGCGTACTATGTGGGCGCCGTTGTGTCTTTGGGTGTCTTTTGTGTCGAAGCGCAATCGGTACTCCCGCCGTAGATCCCGAGTTGCCGGCCCCAAAGTCTCGGTTCCCACTTGGGGCGGCAGCGGCCTGACGCAACATGACAGACTGACAGGACTGGTGAAGTGGGCCGCGGAGATCTGCCAAGCAAAGCAGCTGGCCGAGCCATCCATCATGCCGCAGAGCGCCTCCGATTTGTCGATGATGCTATTCCCGAAGCATACCACAAAAAAAAAAAAGGAACAACCGCAATTGCCGTGCCTACGACTAACTGAATCACCTACCGACCCTGCAACACACCACACCTACCAGAGGTCTCAGTGAACTAGACGGAGAGCGCCATGGCTCCCACACAGCTGCCCGAAAATGGCAACCCACTGTGAGTCTAACCACACTGCACATGAACACACCCCAGAGGGCACACCGCATCACGCCACCATCCCACCCGGCTCCCCCCAGGCCCGGCCCAGTTGCGCATCTCGCCTACCTCCCGCCAATCTCTCCGGCTTCCTCTGGGCAGCCCTGCAAGGCTGAGAACCCTAACCCCACACTTCTTTCCCTTCCCTGGACGAGGCTTCCACTTGCCTCCCTCAGCTCTGGCAGGGGCCACCCACTTGTCCAACGCGATGCTAACACGCGAGCAGGGTCTTCTTTGACATCACACTAGGTGGTAAGTACCTGCCGCCCACCACCCCCACCGCCCACGCAACGCGGTGCTGTGGCGCCGGCGTTGTGACCGGGCCGTGCTAGCACCCGGGTGGCATGTCCCGCGGCGGGACTCCTGCGACTCTCGGATGTTACTTGGCCGGGCCGGCCGGCGTGGACTACCAACTCCTCGGGAGAGGCGGCCAGGAGGGAGGAGGCACGGTCTACGCATGGACTGGGCCTGGCCAGTTTGACATCGGCAATGTCGGTGGACGGACTCGGTCCCCCATCCCGCGCTTACCGCGTTACTTCCATGCGCCCCCCCCCCTCACCGCCCACAACGGCCCGGCATGGACCTTGTGTTCATGGGGAAGACGATTGTCAGAGGAAGGGAGGTGTTGCATCTTTGTCACTTTGCTAACCTTACGACTCCCAACGCAGGAGAGCCACTCGGCCGAATCACGTTCGAGCTGTTCAAGGATGTCGTGCCGCGCACCGCAGAGAACTTCCGCCAGCTCTGCACGGGCGAGTACAAGGTGAACAACAAGCCCCAGGGCTACAAGGGCTCGCGGTTCCACCGCATAGTAAGTCCCTCTCTCATCTCCTGGTCAAGGGATTCAGATTGCGTTGCTGCTACGGGGAGGAGAACTGGAGCTGCTCTGCGAGCCACGCTGCTCCCCGGCCGACCAGCCAGCCCAGACTAACCACTACGACAACCCCCCACAGATTCCCAAGTTCATGTGCCAGGGCGGCGACTTCCTGCACGGCGACGGCACGGGCTCGACCTGCATCTACGGCACCAAGAGCTTCGCCGACGAGAACTTCACGCTCAAGCACGAGCACGAGGGCCTGCTGAGCATGGCCAACGCGGGTCCCAACACCAACGGCTCGCAGTTCTTTGTCACCACCGTGCCCACCCCCTTCCTCGACGGCAAGCACGTCGTCTTCGGCAAGGTCGTCGACGGCATGGACGTCGTGCGCAAGATGGAGGCCACCAAGACCGGCCGCCGCGGCAGGGACGTGCCGGACCTGGACGTCCTCATCGCGCAGTGCGGCGAGATGTGAGGGGCCGGCTGCTGGGGCTTCTTTAGTCATACGGAATCATAGCTCTCTGTTCAGGGGCCAAGATTATCTTTTCCTCCCGCCTATTCCTCTCTCCTCGTCTTCTATTACGCGCGGCGCGTTTTGGTGATATGCATGGGAACAAGACGGATCCCCTGTGAAAGACAAAGGCTCGTGTGGCTTCGTTAAGACCTCTGGGGAAGCACCCAATCCAGGATCCATCGGGACCGAATTTAAGTGGCAAATTTAGATCACGCTGCCGTGATGTCCTCTTCGCCGTCGCCAGACCCGGTGCTATCACTGCTCTGCAGGCTGACGGCCTGGTACTTCTCCACCAAGTTTTCCAGGATCGCCGCGTTCAGGTCCTCCCCCATCTTGACCATGGGCAGGGGGAATCTCGACCGCGTGTGGAGGGCCAAGCCCGCCTCGCTCCCTTCTCCCTCTCCCTCTCCCCCACCATCGCCGCCGCCGCCGCCACCTTCGCCCGACGAGATGACAAACCGGCCGAGGATGTCAGCCTCGGCGGCGTGCATGCGGTCCCGCAGCAGCCGGAAGAGCACCTTGCAGACGTGCAGGTGACGGCCCTGATCGTGGAGGCCCTTCATGGCGAGGATGAGCGTACTCCGCAGCACCTCGGGCCACCCCCGGCCCGCAGCCAGCCGCCCCCCGTCGCCGCCACCCTTGAGCGCCCGCAGCGAGATGCTCGCCAGCAGCGACAGGAAGTACGCCAGCGAGCTGTCGCACGCCTCGAACCCGTGCCGCATGTAGTACAGGCGCGCCACCGTCTCGAGGTTCCGCATCGCCTCGGGCCCTGTCCGCGTCACGAGCGGCGGTGCGCCGTCGTCTTCGTCGTCGCTGCTGGGCTCTAGGTCTTCCGAGGAGTGGATCTCGGCCTGCTCCTCTATCACCGTCGTAGCCAGCGTGATGTGTATAGAGAAGTACTCGAGGCTGGGCTGGGTGTCAGAATCTTGTAGGTTAACAGGCAGAGGAGGCTCAGCCTGGCATCGACGGCATCGACGCGGGGTTCCAAGCTGCGCTCTGCAGTGCTTGAAAGTAAGAGAGGGGTCGGCCTACTGAAGCCTCAGGTGGCTCGGGAAGACGGCCGTCTTGGGCTCTAGGGGCCCGGGTAGGCCCGCGTACCACTCCCGGAGCCGTGACTGTATCTCCAGCGCCGTGTCCCGCGGCAGGCCCGCCACCACGTGCGGGTGGTGATCCCGGAAGGCCTCGCGCGCGACCCGGTTCATGATGACGCGGAGGCCGCACATCGCCCGGAACGTGTCCGGCCAGTGCATCGGCGTCGGGGCCGTGCTGGGCGGGTATGCGAGCAAGAACTCGCCGTACCAGCCCGGGTTCTTGTCGGGGTCCGGCAGGCTCACCTCGGGCGGCTCGCCCAGCCACGCCCGCCGCATGAAGTAGTACCCTGCGGACCTTGTGTCAAAACCCCGCTCCCCGGTCAGCGAAGCTGGTCTCGAGTATCGCGCGGGTGGGTGGTCGACGAAGGCTTGTGAGGTCAGGTCCGCCTCCGTCCCGGGCTGACTCACGTTTGGAAGTTGAAAAAGGCCCACGCCGTGAACTCGCGTGCCCGTTGCGTCCTATTGTTCTTAAGAGCTGGGTTGGGCATGAAAAGGCGCATTTTCCTGGCCATGGACACGGCGTGCCTGATGAAGATATCACCAATCTTGTCTAGTAGAGGACATGTTTCAGCGGCGGACGCACCCAGCATCTACGTTGAGGGTCGCGCAGATGGGGATGGCTTGGAACAAAGGAGGGGGCTCAGGCTCCAGCTGCGCACATGGTCTTTGCACTCACCCATGCCGTGGCTGTTGTACGCCAGGCTCAATAGTATCGTCGCTTGGAAGGTGGTCAACTTCGCGTTCTCGAGATCCTCCAGCTCCCACAACCGTCTTGCCTCTACCAGGAATCTGTAGCCGATGTTCTGGGGATTCCACAGCTCTGACCGGAAGGCGTTGCTGCGGTGGCAGTGCTGATGGGTTGCTTGGAATCAGTGAAGAACTCCCCACAGAGCAGGGACGTTACATAGTGTCTGAGATGCATACGCTCGCTATCGCCATGACCGAGTTCACGAGCAGCGACGAGCACAATTGGCCTTTTCCACGAGCCAGGTCATACAGGAAATAGTCCTTCTGGAACGCGGGTGCCACGCAGTACTCATGGACGAGGTACGCACAAAGCAGCCTCCTGAACAGGTTGTCGTCGGTCGTCACGGCTGTCCAGTTGGCCGCCTTGGCGGACGCCAGCCGGCCATCTACGAGCTCTGCGGCGTGGTACGGTTTCATGTAGACATGGCTGTTGCTCCAGGCTCGGACTGCCTCGGCTGCAGACGACGGCTGCTGGTGCTGGGACGGAGACTGAGTGAAGCCTTGCGCGGCGCCCTCGTACAGGAGGGACTCCAAGTACGGATTGTCAGAAGTCTGCAAGGCAGCAGGCATGAAGGGGAGGTATGGGAACTGGTACCGGAACCGCGACTCGGGCCTCAGGGCGAGCTGCAGGAGCAGGTCGCCCTCTTGGACCTGGCGGATGGTTGTCTCGACGTCGGTGCCGGCCCGTAGGCGCTGTAGAATGTCGAGGGCCTCCGCCTCGCCCACCGTGACGAGGAGCCGGTACAGCTCCCTGTATATGTGGTTTTCGTGCTGCGACTCGTCGTGCTTCCGCTTGAGCGCCTGCACCTGGGTCTCGGCGTGGTCGGCGAGGTAGACGCACCCCAGGCCGCGCGCCTGGCATCGTGAGCAAATCGGGCGGGCGCCCGAACACCTGCGAACGGAGGACCTCGTGTCAGTAGCAACGAGCAACCTGCCAAGTCACCTGTTCCTATGCTGTTGCCCAGAGCTTGCATACTTGACCTTGGACTTGCGGCACATCTCGCATGCTGCTTTGATGTTTCTCCTGGGCCGTGGGAGCTGCTGCCGTTGTATCCCTGGCGGGCCATCGCCAGGACCCTCGCCCTGATCCTCAGGGGACTCTGCCGCTTGTGTCGGTCTCGGAAGGATCGGTCGTGGTGGTGCGGGCATCGCAGTGGCTGCCTGGGTGGGACTGGTTTCTCGCAGAGGCTCGCAGAGGCTGGTGAATGGTCGAGGTGTGGACTGGCACTCCGATAGACAATCTAGACATCTGGACGATAGGTACTAACTCTGAAGGGTACTGTATCGAGGTGCGGAGCATAAAATCGACCCGCCTGCTATAGGGCATAGGGCAGCTCGATTTGGCAGCTGCACAGTCACAATAACCCTGCGAGGATCTTCACCTGCTGTTGTGCATGCCCGCGGTATTAATTCCGGCCAATGTCCACAGGCTCAGTCTGGGTGACCTCATGTTCGACATCATCCCTCTGGCACGAGACAAAATAAAAGCCACGAGGCTGGAAAATGAAAATCTTCTCGCAAACCTAGGAGACTACCATCGACATAGCGACGGATGGCTGCTGTACCATTATGTGGATGCCCATGGCTGGCGTGTCACTCGAAGTTGGCTTGGCGATTACTCACTCCTTGCGCTATTGTGCCCCCCGCTCTCGAACTGCCTTCTGTGGAATCAAGTGTCATCATTCAAAGATGCATGGCTGATGGGGGCTGCGCGTTGATATTCGGTGGAATGTGGAAACTCTAAGAAGCAAAAATCGAGACAAAGCCCCTGCCTGGGCCGCCCCGACTCTGCTCGTGCTGAGCTGGCACCCCGATGCCATTCCGTGTTGCTGGATGGGGAGCACTGAGTATCTGCCGGGTAGTCCAACCCTGTATACAATAAGCCGCGAGCACATCCCCAGCGTTGAAATTCAAGGCCGGGCGGGAACATGACGCAGAGCCGCGGTCATTATGAGCACTTCGTCACGAAAGATGTCGCATCACGCGAGTATTTAACATTTATGATCAAGGCATGAGTTCCGACACCATGTTGCACATGTGAACACGTTTGGGTCACTTGTTTTGAATCTCAGGCTCGATATTCTTGCTGAATCTGAAGTTCTGACTTGATCCTCGGGCTGACCAAGGCTGATGATTGTCACCCAAGGCCTTGTATCTAGATACCTCCAGACCAGTCCAAATGCAAGGACCGAGAAGCCTCGATAGAATTGTTTTCCCACTTAAGCCTTTTAATCCCGTCAAATAGTTGACGGTGGACATGAACGTGAAGATTGGATTGGAACCATCCGCTTGAAATCGATGCACTTAAGGAGCCAGCCATTCAAAAACCAAGACGTTGACGAACGTTACTGTTTCTCATGGTGAACATAACATGTTCAAATGGATATTGGAATGCAGTGAAGGGTGAGCGATTAATGTCTTCTGACATCGTAGTCACGACTTAAGTTGCAATAATTAAAACACACATGGTAGTTGGTCGGCTTATTTGAAACATTAGGTAAGACGACCTTTGGTAGGCTGACCACAGTTCAGTCGAACACGCTACATGCCGGGGTCGTGCAACTCTTGTATTACCCTTCAGTGTAAAGTTTGGATTGTCTTGAATTACCACTGGTGGGAGTTCATCTGCCACATGATGAATTCGGTCTTCCAGCACTCTTAGTAGAGAAGTGAGCAGTGCGCAGCTCGACAAGTCAACACCCAGGTGTCATCATCGTGCTTCATGCACCGTGGCCATTCAGACGACAGAGATTACAGGATCTATGAACAACGCCAATAGCTTTAACATATGATTAGCCATTATGTTTACAATGCGCCGCACTCAACGCAGACCCTTTCCGGGGAACTGTTGGAGTGGGTCGAATTTGAAAGGTTGGGGGGGGGGAGATTCGAGTCGAGATAGGCAAGGGTTAGGATAACGGGCCTCGGCACGGTGTCGCGTCGTTCGTTCTGCTTACCACGACCGCGACAGCATTCGTGATTCCATGCCCACATCCACCCCAAGGGCGGCGCACCCCAGGAGCCCAAACCATGTCGCTGAGCTCAGAGGAGGAAGAAGAGGACCCGTTCCTCTCCGACGGGGAGGACGGCAACGAGAACGACCTCCCCAGCGACGTCGAGGACGACCTCGACGACGACGACGAGGACCCCTTCGGCCCCGCGCAGCAGCAGCAGCCGCCGCCGACGCAGTCGCAAATGCTCTCCTTCGGCCCGCCCTACTACGGCCGGCCCCCGACCCCGCTGCCGCCCTCGCCGTCCCTGACGTCGCTCCTGCGGCCGTCGCGCCCGACCACGCCGGACGCCAGCGACGACGAGGGCCTCAACAGCGCCGAGCCGGTGCCGCGCGCCTCGCCCAAGGTGCCCACCTACGAGTACTACGGCTTCGTGCTGTACCTCTTCTCCTCGCTCGTCTTCCTCATCTACCTGCTATGGTCCTACCTGCCCTCGCCCTTCCTGCACGTCCTGGGCATCTACTACTACCCGAACCGCTGGTGGAGCCTGGCCATTCCCTCGTTTCTGGTCATGCTGCTCGTCTACATCTTCGTCGCCCTCGCCCTCTACAACACCGAGTACCTTACGCTCCCGCTCAACAACCTCGAGACCATAGTCGATGATGCCGGGAAGATAGCCGTCGTCGACGGCAAGGGCCGCATCGTCACCAGCGAGGAGAGGAGGAGGAACCTGGAGCGCGAGCGCGAGAGGGAGGGCCAGCGGGGCAGGGCGCACCAGAGGAAGACGAGCTGGAACGGATACCCGTTCCCCAGGGACAGGGAGGTCGACTGGCGGGAGTGCTGGAACGAGGGGACGGACGCCGTGATGGATGTGCCGCTGGCGGGCGTGTGCGAGATCCTCTACGGCGGTGCCAGGGGCGAGGACGACTACATTTTCAACGCCAATTGACATAGATGTACGAGGCCTGTCAATTCGAAATCTTTGTACCACCAAACGCGATGATGGTGTTGGGGCACGATACCTCCTTTTTTCCTTGTCAGAGCAGGCACTCGTTGGCCCCCATCATCCCAGTCATTGAGAACCAAGACGTATCTTGTGCCCGACAGTGCTTACGCAGTGGGTCACATCTTATGGCCAGTTGACAATGCTCGCAGCTGCTCTTTCACCTCGTTTTCACGCGGGTCCTGACTCGTACTGTACTGAGGAGTTGCCAGTCTCTGTGCCTTGGGCATTGCAGCCAGGATTTGGATAAGTCTACCGTACCAATTCCTGGTCTCTCCACTTGACTTGGCAGCTGGAGGGCGACGACGGCACAGATATCGAAGTGGTTCATGGGGAACATAGTTGGAAACCCTAGCTAGGTCAATATAAGGTCAAAACCCATGCTCAGAGGTGTGGGTGCATCCATTTCCCTCTGTAGCTTAGTAACATACGTAACTTGGCATGCCAGTACAGTACAGTAAGGGCGTGTGATCCCCACAGCAGCAGTCCCCTCTGTGGTGACTTGACCATCAACTAGAGCTATCAGAAGCGCAAGTAACCGTTTTCGGTGACGGAAAAGGCTTCCAAGAAGCGGATGGAGTTGCTTTAGCAGTGGAGGGGATTACTTAGGCGGCAGAGATGACGCGGGGACAATTGCTTTGTTCTCCTGGAAGGGCAGTCTGGACCCGCGACGAAGTCACGCTAAACAGGGAGATATCACTGTTCCGCACGTCTGGGGAAATGCGATTACCCACAGTCTTACCCCGGACTTTCCCCAGACTGTCAACCCCGCAACAAAAACCCGGTATCCACAGCCAGCATCCCTGGCGATGCCTGTCTTTAGGCCTGGCTTCGGCGAGAGGGCACAGTTCTGGGCTGAATCGTAAAGAATACCCGCCTCGGATAGGCATTGGCCTATAGAAAAACGCGCATTATCGTTCAGTGGAATGGTCTATAAGAGGAGCCCGTGGAGCCTCCGGCACCCAGCGATGTCTGTCGATGTATTTATACCCATCACGACAGGTCAGTCGCGCTTGTCATGCCCGCTGTGAAGACATTTGGCCCTAACCACATCGGTTAAATATCCTTTTACACACCGCCCAGCTATTGTGGTCATGGAGTCCAAAGAAGTGGATGCGAAGCACCCGGAAGATGTCAAGGAATTTGGGGAGTACGACGGCGAGGTGTCGCATATCGACAAAGTCGACAAGATTGACAGAATCGCCAACTACGACGACTTCATCGAGAGCACCAAGGTGTCCACAGCCGTCTGGCTCATAACCTTCACCGTAGCGACGGGCGGGTTCCTATTTGGTCAGTCGTGCTTTGTTGACGTTCTTTAAGCACTTGACTAAACTCAGGACTGATCAAGCTATGACACGGGTGTCATCTCGGCCGTGTTGGTGACACTCAAAAGCGATCTGGGCCACGAACTTTCATCAAGCGAGCAAGAGATGGTCACCTCCCTCACATCAGGCGGTGCCTTGGTCGGCGCCCTGATCGCAGGTCTCCCGGCGGACAAATACGGGCGCAAGTTTGGTATATACGCCGGCTGCGCGCTGTTCCTGATCGGCTCAGTGATCCAGGCCGCCGCCTTCTCGGTCGCTCAGATGGCGGTTGGGCGGTTTGTTTTCGGTCTTGGAGTCGGCTCTGCGGCGATGATCATCGTAAGTGCTGCCCGGGTCCTGCCTCTGACACTCCCGCACGGAATTAATGCGTGATTGTCCCAGCCTCTGTATATCGGCGAACTCGCACCGGCGCCGCACCGCGGGCGGATGGTTGCCCTCGACAACCTCAGCGTGACCCTCGGCCAGCTCATCTCATACGCCCTAGGCGCGGCCTTCACCGAAGTTCCCCACGGCTGGCGGTACATGGTAGCCGCCGGTGGCATACCTCCCATAATCCTCGCCTTCCTCCTTCCTAAATGTCCCGAATCCCACCGGCAGTTGCTCGCTCATGACAATGTGGCTGAGGCTACGGAGTGTATCACGCGCATCTACCCCGAGGCGACAGAAGAGCAGGTCAGGTCCAAGGTAGAGTTCATGGCCTGGACGATCCAGGTCGAGGCTCAAGCCGTCGGGGACAAGTCGCTCTGGTGGCAGTTCAAACAGCTGCACTGCGTGCCATCAAATCTCAGGGCGTTGATTACCGCCTGTGCGGTCATGGCAAGTGTGTATCACCACACCTCCTCTGTGACTCGAGCGTGCCGGTCTAACATGCCCTCATTCTCTCAACTCGGCGGCTTCAACACTTTGATGTACTACTCCGCAACGCTATTTTCCCTCGTTGGCTTCAAGAAGGCCACCGCGGTCTCCCTCGTCGTCGGTGGCACAAATCTCCTATTCACACTGGTAAATATGCTATTCATCGACCGACTGGGGAGACGCAAGATCCTCCTCATCACGGTCATGGGCATAGCATTAAGCATGGTCGTTGCCGCGATTGCATTCCACTGGATCCACATCTCTCGCGATCTGGTCCTCGAGTCCGACACCGTGAACTGGGCTGGCATCCTGATTCTCGTCACTATAATTTTCTACGTTGCCTTCTTCGCCAGCGGCGTCGCTACTATCGGCTGGGTGGGCACCGAGCTTCTGCCGATCGAGGTGCGTGCCCTGGGAACAATGATGAACACCGTGACGTGCTGGGGCTGCAACATCATCATCGCGTCGACGTTTCTGTCCATGATGAATGCCTGGACTCCCAGCGGTGCCTTCGGCTTCTATGCCGCGATCTGTTTTTTCGGCTGGGTCTTTGTCGTGTTTCTATATCCCGAGGTCAAGGGTCTCCCGCTGGAGGACGTTAGGCAGATCTTCGAGCATGACTTTGGCGTCAAGGTGGCAGCGAGGTTGCAGAAGGATATAAGGGTTTAGAATATAAGCAGAGTGAATAGGGATATGTAGCAGCAGCGCAGCGTATTAATAGCACAGAAGCAATCTATTTTAAGATTAAGAATATAATTAAATTTAACCTTTTTCCTCTTTTTCCTTAAATTAAAAAGTCTTCCCCTTTTTATAGATAAATCCCTTATATCTTTAGGGCTTCTTAAAAATATAAAAATAGCGTTTATTATAATTAGGTAGTAATTAAAGTTATAATATTAAGTAGGTAATATTATAATATAATGATCTTTAATAGACTACCTCCCCTTTTAAGCTCTTATCTTAAGAGCAGTAGTATATATTTTATATAAATATAAAGCAAGAGCTACAAAGCTATTATTAAAGTATTATTTAATAATAAATAAGAGGGATAATAAGGTTATATATAATGATCATACCAAACCTTTATAGGGTTTAATAGGTAACCTATAGGGTTTATATTAGCAGTTTAATATAAAGGCAATATTTAATTATTCCAATATATAAAGATATTATTTTAATACTTAATATTTAATAATATAATCATTAGCTATAAGGCTATTTAATTATTAAGCTAAATATTTAGATTAATAATTAAAGAATCTATTTTATAAAAGCTATTTATTATAATAATAATTATATCCTTATATATTTTAACTCTTTAATAAGATATATTAAATATCTTATATTTAATATATCTATTATAGGTTAGATATATTAGATATCTTATATCTAATATATTTATCTTTAAGGGGGTAATAGGTCTTAAACTTTAACCTTAGATTCTATATTATCTTATGATTTTATTATTTAATATTATTATTTTTCTATTAAGGTATCTTTTCCTAAACCTTTAGGTTATTAAAATTAAATACTTAGGTATTAATTATATTAATTTATAATATTATTTCCCTTTTTATATCCTTTATCCTTAAAGGTTAATTTATATATTTCTATTTATTATTTATATTTCTATTTATACCTTCTTAATTTATTATATCTTATAAAGTTAAGAAATCTTATATATTAAAATTATTTAATTATATTAAGAAAACTAAGGTAAGGGATTTTCTATTATTTACTATTCTTTAAAATATTATTATTATACCTTTTTATTCTTATTATAAGGGGTATAGGTTTTCCTCTTATTAAGTATTTAAAAAGGATTTAAGTTATTACATTAAATATATTTATTAAAAATAATTATATTATAATATATAGGATATTGGTCTTATAAAGCTGTGTAATATCGCAGCTTAATATTAAAAATTAAAAGATAAACTTTAAGTTATAAAAGAGAAGGTATTTTAATTATAAAAGTAAAAGAAGATATAATTTAAAAAGATAATATACATTATATATTAAGGAATTAATAATTTAAAGGAGTTAAAGTATATAGAAAATAAGGAGGTTAAGGCTAAATATAAATATATTATTAAGTAATCTGCTAAAGTTATCTATAGCGGCTTACCTAGTTTTAATAAAATGAAGCTTTAAGAGTTATAGCTTTATATTAATAGTAAGGTTGATATATTTAATTAAAATTTTATAATAAATAAAGGTATTAATTAATTTAAATTTAGAATTATAAATTTATTTATTAATATTAATAATAAAAATATCAATAATAGGTTATTTAATAAATGATTTAATTAATAAGCTAAATATATTAATAAATTAATTTAATTAATTAAGCTATATTAATTAATAAAGCTAATTAATTAATAAAATAGTTGATTTAATAAGCTGGGTTATTTAATAGGATTGGGTTGATTAATTACGTTATTATATTAATCGATTAGCTAATTAATAAAGGGTTTCCTAGGCTAGTTAGGGCCTTTCCTTAATTAATTTATCCCTTAATTAATAGATTTTATTACTTAATTAAGGATTTAATTATTTATTAAGTCGCTATAAGGTTTTATCTTAATTAATCTTATTAATTAACTAGTCTTATCTTTATTTTATCTTTAGTTATATTTTAAGCTTAATATTATCTAAGGAGTTTAATATAATAAGTTAGATTCTTTATTAATTCCTATATATTTTTATTTAAGTTATATCCTTTTTATTTAATAAGGTATTTTATTATATCTTAATATTATTATAAATTTAAAACTTACTTTATTTTATATTCTTTATTATATTTATTAATAATTTTAATTTATATTTTAATTTTTATATTTTATAATATTGATTTTAAAAGTAAAATATAAAAGTTATTATATTATCTTATTTTATAAGATAGTGAAAGTTTATAGTTAATATTTAAAAGTTTTTATAAAATTTTAAATAATTTAATTTTCTTATAATTAAGTTTATCATTAGGTCGCTTAATTTTAATATTTTATTAAAGAAGGTAGATTTTATCTCCCTTCTTAAGAATTAATCCCTTAATTCTTTTTTAATTTATATATTTTACTATTTATTCTTATATAAAAGAAAGTTTATCTTAAATATCTTTCTAAATTTATTTAATTTTAGTTGCTTTTTATTTTATTAATTTTATAATTGCTATATTTAATAATGATTTATAATATATTTAGGGTTTATATTTATAGATTATAAAGAAAGGTAATTATTTAATTATGCTGGTTATTATGCTATTATAAGTAAATTATATTAATAGTAATAATTTAACTTAATTATCTTATAACTAGTTAATATAATATTAAAGGTATTATTTTATAATCTAATTAATTCTTTTCGTTTATCTATTTATTTATAGATAAGCTATTATTAATAGCTTATATTTTATTCTAAGTTGTTTCATTAATAACTTTTAAAAGTTTAATATGAAGAGCTTATCTTTATTTAAGATAATTTCTTATAATATTCTATGATTATTTATAATAATTTATAAGAATATATATATAAGTTCTTTTATTATGCTAGCTTCTTTATATAATATAAAATATATATATTTATTTAGTTTATAAATTATTATTAAGATATTATTATAAAATACCTTAGTTAAGGGTTTTTATAAAAGGGGTAGCTTAATAATGAAGTTTAAGTTAATAGATAATTAAATAGCTATAGATATTAATAGGGGCTTTAATAATCTATAAGGTTTATATTAAGAGGTCTTATTCTTATTATAAGAATTATATTACTTAATAATTTCCTCTATTCTTTATCTAAGGTTTAGGATTTAATATATCTTTTAAATTTATTTAATCATTATTATAATACCTTAATATTTATATATTAAGGCTTTATAGATTTCCTTAATTAATATATTTTATTCTTTTAAATCCTTAGATATTTTCTTTAATATTTTATTGATTTTAATTATAATATTAAGTTTTTAATTAAATATAAGACTTTTATCTTCCTTTATTTTAAATATTATTTATTTTAAAGGAGATTCCTTAATATAATGATCTAGTTATCTATTAAGAGTATTAATTTAAGCATTCTTTATTCCTTTAATATAAATAACTTTAATATTAAATTAAAAGAGAAACTTTATATATCTAACTTATCTTTTATTAAGTTATTTAGTTATTATAAAGGTTATTAAATTCTTATAATCTATATAAAGTTTAATTTATTTTTAAGCTTTAATAAAATAATATTGTTATTTTTAAAATATATATATTATTATTATAAATTCTTTATCTAAGGTAATATAATATATTTTTAATTTATTAAACTTCTTATTAAAGTTTATAATAATTTATATTTATCCCTTATCGTTTCATTAGATGAATTCTTTATTTATTATATTATTTAAGGTATTTATATAAATTTTAAATTCCTTCTCTTAGTTTGCTTTTTTAAATATTAAGTCCTATATAACTTTTTCCTTAAATACTTAAAATATTTATTCTTTCTTTTAAATCTATTAAAAGGAAATATCTTTTTATATTAAATTTATAAGGAATTTTATAATATCATTATAATTATTAATAAATTATTTATAAAAATTAATATATCTTTAAAAGGCTTTAATATCCTTAATATTAATTAGTATTAGCTATTTCTTAATTACTTAAACTTTATCTTTTTATATTTTAATAAGTTTTAGCTTAATAATATATCTAAGATAATTAACTTTCTATATATAGAAAAAGCTTTTTTTTAGTTTTATTAAGAAGTTTATATCTTAAAGCTTTTAAAATATTTTCTTAATATATTCTTTATAGTTTTTAGGGTTTTTAGAAAAGATAAGAATATTATTAAAATAGATAATAATAAAGATATTTAAATATTTTTATAAGATATTATTAATTATTTCTTAGAAAGTAGTTAAGGTATTGGTTAATTTAAAGGGTATAACTTAATATTTATAATATTTATAATGGATATAAAAAGCTATTTTCCATTCTTTTTCTTCTTTTATTCTTATTAAGTTATAGCTATATTTAATATTTAAGGCTATGAATTATTATATTCTTTTAAGTTAATCTTATAATTTCTTAATAAATAATAATAGGTATTTATTTTTAATAATAATATTATTAAGTTATTAATAATTTATATAAAGCTATAATTTATTATTTTTTTTAAATATAAATAAGATTAAATATCTTATTAATGATTTTAATAATTATATATATTATTTCTTAAGGTTTTTATTAAGATATTCCTTAAAGGTTTTAAGTTATTCTTTATTAAATTTATAAATTTAATAATATTTTAAAGCTTTCCCTTTTTATAATAGGATTTTATAATTATAATAATTATATTGCAATAAGATTATATTAAATCTTTCTTAAAAGACTTTCCTAAATTTATAATATATATAAGGTATTTATATAAGCTTATTTATTATTTCTTTATTTATAAATTCTTCCTTTTAATATAAATAAAGTAAATATTATTATATTTCTTATTTATATATATTATTATAATGGATTATCTTTTTATTATTATATAATAATCCGTTATTTTCTTATTAATTTAATTAATTTCTACCTTTTTCTAAGGTTTAAAATTAACTTAATCCTTCTTTATTTTCTTAAAGTTAAATCCTTAACTTACTTTTAAAGGTATTTATAAATTTATTTAAATATAGCTTTTCATTATCCTTAATAATTAAACTCCTTTTTATATTATTAATTACAACCTTTTTCTAAAGAATAATATTATCTTAAAAGATTTAATTAATAATTTAATTAATTTAAGGATTTATAGCTTATAATTATAAAAATCTTAAGATTAATTTATAATATGCTATATTTATAATATTTAAAATTATAAAAGTTTTATATCTTTAGATTAAGATTAAAAGATGATTAATTTTTATATTAATTATATTATCTTTATATCTTATTTTTATATCTTTTATAATATTAAGTTTATAGGGATCTTCCTTTTAATATTATAAAATCTTATCTTTATTAATAATGCTTAATAATATAAAGTTACCTTAAGCGTTATTATTTAATAATATATTATATATTTTTCTATTAATCTTTACTTTAAATATAATATATATATAATTATTTATTTATATTATATATAGGGATTTATAATCTATAATTATCTATTATCCCTTTATAAATAATTATTATCTTTTCTTAATTCTTATACTTTCTTAATTTAAATACATATAATATGCCTTTTATATTATTTATCATTATATTAACTTATAATCTTATATTCCCTATAAATAGGGCAGCTAGATAATCTATAATCCTTAGCTTATTATCATCTTTATAAACATTCTAATAAGAGTTAAGGGTTAAATATAGGTTTTAAATATATAAGGCTTAGGATATATTTAGGTGTTTAAGGTATTTTAATTATAGGCATGGTTTATTATTTAGTTTATACTTTTTAAGAAGTTAATTAAGTTTTTATATTACTTAGGTTATATTAATTCTTATAATAATGATTTTAATAATATTAATATCTAAGGTGATTAAGATATTATATCTTAGGTATTATTCTAGGTTTATATTAGGATTTTCTATAGGGTTTTCTTTTAGTTTTATTATTTAGTTGGTTTACAATAAATTGCTATTTTTTTAAATATTATCTTAGGAGTCGCTTATTCCTATATACTTAATACTTAAGCAATCCAAGTTATTATTATTTATTATTATATTATATAATAATCTTCTTCTTCTTATAGCTAATTATCTTTCTTAATAAGATTTCCTAAGAAATTAATTAAAAGCTTTTTTCTTTAAAAGGTATAATATATATTAATTATTAAAGTAAAAGGTTTAATTAAGGGCTTTATGCTTATTATTAATATCTATTATTTACTTAGATTTAGGTAGTAAATCTTTTAATTTTTCATTATTATTAAGGTGGATTAGATATTTTATATAAAGGTTAGGTTAATAAATATAAGGTATCTTGCTTTTTAGGTATATTAAGTATTACTTATTAAGTAAGTAATTATAAGGCGTGATTAGCTTTTATTTTTAAGTTATATTAACCTATTATTATCCTTTTAAGATAAGTTTTTATTACTTTTTAGGCTATTGATAATCCTTAACGAAGTATTTTAATCTTCTATAATTATAGCAATCCTTATTATTTAGCTTTTATTAAGCCGTATTAAGTTTTATAAGACTTATATAAATATTTATTATGATATTATTATATCCTTTTTAATATTAAGGTTTATTATTATTATTAAAGTTATTATTATATTAATATTTCTTACTTATATTTAATTAATTACGGTTTTTCCAATAGTTTCCAGGGTTTTTACAATTATATTTTTATTATTACTTAAATAGTTAATTATTAATATATATCGTTATAATAATATATTTAATAAAGTCATTAGGTTAATTTATTTTAAAAATTTCGTTTTTAATATCCTCCTTAAGTCCTTTATAAAACTAACTTATAAATACTTCTTCTTTTTAATTAATATAAATGGTAAGCTATTTAAAGTATATAATATATTTAAAGGCTAATCCTCTTTACTTAAGTTTTATAAACTTATATTCCGCAAACCTTTCCTTATCTAAATCTTTAAAGGTATCTTTAAGAGTTTATTTAAAGTAATTAAATCCTTTAAAGATTTTCTTAATATTTTTATTTTAATATTTCTTATTATTCTTTAAGTAATCTCTAAAGGTAGATTTAAATTATATAAGAATATTACCCTTAAGCTAATATCTTATAAAGATAATTATATTATATTAAGAGCTAAATTAATATTTATAATATTTAAAGTAGGTATAATATTAAGTAATGAATCCTTAAAGGGTTCCCTTATCTCCTTTATAAGGGGCTAGCTTATTTATCTTATAAGTTTTAGCTTATTATGCGATATAAAGGAGGTTAATCTCTTATTAAAGTATAATAATCTATATAGCTATATCTTAAGAGTTATTATTATTAATAATAAAGGGGGTAGGAGTTAAAGGTATTATTATATCTTTATATTATTTAATTAATTAATTATATAGCTATTTTAAATAAGAATTATTAAAATATAATAATTATATTAAACCTTTATAAGGTTTAATAAATAACTTATAAGGTTTATATTAATAATTTAATATAAAGGTGATATTTAATTATTCTAGTATATAAAGATATTATTTTAATATTTAATATTTAATAATATAATCATTAATTATAAGATTATTTAATTATTAAGCTAAATATTTAAATTAATAATTAAAGAATTTATTTTATAAAAGCTATTTATTATAATAATAATTATATTCTTATATATTTTAACTTTTTAATAGGATATATTAAATATCTTATATTTAATATATTTATTATAAGTTAGATATATTAAATATTTTATATTTAATATATTTATCCCTAAGGGGGTAGTAGGTCCTAGATCCTAACCCTGGATTTTGCATTATCTTATAATTCCATTATTTAGTGCCGTTATTTCTTTATTAAGATATCCTTTCCTAGACCCCTAAGTCGCTAAAATTAAGCACTTAGGTGCTAACCATATTGGTTTATAACATTATATTATTTATTATAACCTTATAAATGAAGATTGTTATTAAAGTTATAAGAGGAGCATAAAAGCTATTATTATGATTAATAAGTATATATATTATATATTATATAGATAAAAAACTCCTTTTATTATACTTATTATAATTAATATTATTTAAATAATATTATAAGGCCTTATTATATAAATAATATATATTAATAATATTGGTAATATTTCCTTATAGCTTATTTAATATTAAAGCCCCTTTCTTCTTTCCCTTATTTCTTCTTTCTTAATATATATTAACTTTTTCTTATAAATATATCCATTAGGGTAAGTTATTTAGGATATTATATTAATGCTATATAATATCTATACCTATATTTATATTTATACTTAAACTTATATTATAAGTTATTCCTTTATTATTAATATTATATATATATAATATTTATATAAGATATATATTAATAAATTATAAAGTAATAATAATAATAATAATAATAGAAATAATAATAATAATAATAATAATAATAAAGTAAATACTTTTTTTATATAATAACGTTATGGCTATATTATAATTATAAGGCATCCCATTAATATTAATTAATTAAAGGATTATAAATAGCTAATACTATTATTATTAATACTTAAGCTAGCTTATTTATAAATATTTTTAAGAGTAATTATATTATACCTGCATAATATATAAGTGATGCTTATTAATCTTAAGTGCTTTTAGTTTATTAATAATAAATATAGCGCCTTAAGCTTATCTCTTAAAAGTCCCTTAGCCGTTATAAGCGTAAATATCTCTTCTTTTATATTTATATATTAGTTATGCTATACTTATATATTATTAATAAAGTATTATAAAAGGATAAGAAGTTAAAGAAAGGGCTTAGCTTAATTATTAAAGGTAGCGCTTATTTTATATAGGAGTGATATATATATTATATATATACTTTTAAAAAAGAGTTAAAGTTAAAATACTTTAATTAGTTTAATTTATACTTACTTTATATATATTACATTTATAATATATTTACATTATATAATTATTATTAATAGGATTATAAATATTAGCTGCTATTATTAATAATATTATAATTAAAATAAAGATAAGTATATTTATATAAGTAATAATCTTAATTCCTTTATATTAAAGTATATTATACCTATATATTATTAATGCTATATTAAATCCTTTTTATTATTATTTAGTTTTTAGCAGCTTTTTTTAAAAGTAATAATAAGGAAGATTATATTATATATTTATATGCTTTACCCTTAGGCCTTAAGGCTACCATTATTACTATTATATTTATACCATATGTTATTATTATTACCGCTATTATTAATAATGAGATATTATTGCTAACTCATTATAACGTTAATGCTCTTAAAGGCATTAATAAATCCCTAGTAATGCTGCATTATACCCTTGTTATATATAAGTATTATAAGCTTATTATTAAAAAAAAAAAGAAGGTTATTAAGAAAGATAAGGAAGATAAGGAAGATGATAATGATAATAAATAAGCGATGCTTATATATTATCTATATTATGCTTAATTTATATCTGCGTACTTATAGGTAAGGGATTTATATAACCCCCTTTTTAATTTAAAATCTTTATATACCTTATATACCTTTATTATATTTATATTATTCCCTTATATCTTTATAATTCCTATTTTCCTTATATTAGTTTTTTATACCTTTTATTTATTATAATTATATCTTTATATTCTTAAATTATTAAATTATTATAAATATTCCTATATAGCTTTTATAAATTATCTTTATTATTATATCCTTTTTATTAAATTAAATATTATTATTAATTTTAAGGTCTTTAATATTATAAAATAGCTTTTATTTTAAAAATATCATTATTAAATAAATCAATATTTTATTATAACTTAAGTATTTCGCCTTTATAACTTTTAAATAATTTAAGTATTATAATTAATATTATATTATATACCTTATATTGCTTAAGTAGTTTTAATTAATAGGTTAAGTTATAATAGCTAACTACTTTAATTATTTAAAAAGGGCCTAAATATTTAATAATTAATTTATTATTTTTATATTTCTATTATAAATATTTAGTTGATATTATAATTAAATCGCCCTCCTTAAATCATTTATTAATATAGCAGCAGTTATATCATTTCATATATTTAACGTTTATATATTATAAGTATTATATAATCTTTATATATTTATCCTTTAAATCCTAACTCCTTTTATCTATTTTAAGAATGCTACTTTATTATAACGTTAATATATCTATTGATAATTTTAAATAATATTAAAAGAATATAAAAGAAGGTATGGTTTTAATTATAATATATATTATATTATTATATACGAATTATATACTAGGGAAGAGCTATATTTAATTAATTTATATGATATTCTTATATATATAAAGGTAATATTCTAAATTTTAATTTTACCTTTTTATTTAATTATTTATTTAAAGGTGGAAAGAAATATTAAGGCGATGCTTTATAATTAATATATAATAAAGCTATATTTAAAAGTAATTAATAAATAAACTTTCTTAGTTAGAGATAATATTATTGAATATGCCCTAGGTTATAAAAATATAATGTATTAATAGATTAATAAAGCTATTATTTTAAAGCTATATTATTATTAAGATATAGATAATATATTTTATAAATTTATTAATTATTATTAAAATTATATTATATAGCTTATTATTTTTTAAGTTAATAAAGGGTGGTAATCTTATGATAAAATCTATTAAGATTTCTTATTATAATCTTATAAGTATTAGTAATATAATAAAGAAATTAAGCGGTTTATATTTAAGTATTTTTATTTATTAATAAATTATATATATATTAATAAATATTTTAATATCTTTTAAAAGGGAATCTTAGAAATAGCTATATATAAATAGCTTTATAAATTTAGCAATATTAAGGTAGCCCACTAAATTATAATTATAGTATGCCTATAATAATTCTATTTATATAGATAGGTTATTAAGTATATATACTTAGTTATTAAAGAAAAGTAAGTTATTTTAAAGGTATTAAACCTTCTTAATATTAAAGCTATATATTTACCTCTTATATTACTCTTTTATTTATATAAAAGTATCCTTTTATTATAATTAAGCGATATATATAATTATTAATTATTTAAGTTGCTTAAGCACTATTATTATATCTTACCCCCTTAGCTTATATAAAAAGGTGCCTAAATATATACTTTAATCTTAAGTAACTGCACTTATTATATAGCCTCCTTATATTAACGCCGCTATATTACTGCCATTTTAACCTTTTATGGGTTAGCTTATATATTTATAATTATAGCTATAGGCTTTTATATTTACAATCTATATAAATTCATAAAGTTAATACGGCTCCTTTATAACGCTTTTAATTTATATATAATTAGGTTTCCTTAATAGCTTATTAGCTAAGTTCTTTAACTTAAGATGATAATTAATTATTATATTTATAGCTATTAGGATATTAAGTTAATATAGCTATTATATTAAAAGGTTTCTTTTTATATATTAATATTTAAGGTTTAAATGATTTATAATCATTATAATAGGTTTTTAAGTATAATATAAATAATATTGCTAAATTATAATGGTATTGATAATTATAAATAGCTTTAAATTACTTATATTATAATATATTTTCAATATAATTAACTTTCTTAAATGAAATATTATAAGGTGCTATTAATTATTAAATAGTTAAGATATAACTATATTAATAGCATTTATAAAAGTATTAATTTTAAGATATATATATAGCGTTAATTTAAAATATCTTAAGATTAAAGCTATTATAAATAATATCTTAATATACTTAAATACGGCTTTAACGTTAAGTGGTAAATTTAAAGGCCTTAATATATTACCTTATAAATAATTAATTAATAATATAATAATTTTAAAGAAATTCTAAATAAATTATTAATAAAATCTTATATATCTTAGGAATATATAGATTTTATATATATTATATAGGAATGGTTACTTTATAATTATAATGATATAGCTGCTCTTTATTAAGATTCTTTTAAATATAATTATAAATCCTAAGAATTTAACCTATATGATTTAAAATTTATATTTTATAATATTAAGATATAAGTCCTATTAATATAACCATTTAAAGATATTATATATATATTATATATATATTTTATTATCTTTGCTAAAGATAAGAATATCATTTAAATATATAATATAGTAAATATCTATTAACTTTATTAAAATATAATTAATATAGGTTTAAAATATAGCTAGTGTATTTATTAAGCTAAAGGGTATTATTAAATATTTAAAGTAATTATATTTAATTTAAAAGGCTATCTTTTATTTATTATTTATATAAATATAAAGCTAATAATAAGCTTCTTTTATATTAAGTTTAATATAAATATTTACTTTTATAAGTTAGTTTAAGATTTTAATAATAAATAATAATAATATATAATCTTTATATATAAGTTAATTTAATATTTAATAATTAATATAAAGGTATAACTTACCCCTTTTCTTTAATATAAAGATTATAAGTATCCTTATTGAATTTATTAATAGTTAGATCTAACCTTATATAAATATTTTATCTAAATAGCTTTTAAATACCTTTAGCTTAATGCTTAAAAAAGGGTAAAGCAATCCTTAAAGTAATAATATTTTTTCTTTTAATTTAATCTTATAATTAATAGGTAAGTAATTTAATAATATTTTAACCCCTTTTTTAAAGCTTAGATTATTATATTTAATAAATTTATTAGGTAAGTATAGCATTAATGCTTTACCTTTATTATTATTATCTATCCTTAAGGCTAGTTTTAACTCCCTTAATAAAGATATTAAGTAGATATAAATAATAATAACTACCCTTTTATATAAGAGAGTTTTAAATATAGGTTTAATATTAAGCTAATTATATTAAATTAAGTATTATTATTATTACTATCTTTATTAAATTATTAAGTTAATAAATTTAAGTTAAAGATACTTTAATATAATATCTTTTATTAATAGGTTTATAATAATAAAGTAATAACGCTATATATATATAATGCTTATAGAATTACGAATCTTTAAAAATAATAAATAGCTATTATATATAATTATAAGTTTCTTATTTAAAGTAATTAAAGGGGGTCCCTTATTAATATAATAAGGTTGCTTATATATATTTATTATGCTATATAGGATTAGATTCTCTTCCACTTTTAAGTTAATTAAGGCTTAGAAATGCTTAAAATGATTATTAATTTAAGCTGCTATATTAATATAAAATTATTACTATTTATCTACTGCTCTTAAGTTAATAATATATACTTAAATAGGTTCTTAGTTTATATTTAATAATTATAAATAATTAAATATAATATAGCCCTTTTATTAATAATTTTAATATATTTAATTTAAATAATTTTTATTAAAATAATCTTTTATATTATATATATAATAGATATTCTTATATAGCTTAAGATATATATTAATAAAATGCCCTTTCTATTAATAGTTTTAATAAGTATTTTAAATAGGTTTTATTATATTATCTATTATGCTATTAATATTACTATTGCTTATAAGCAGCGTCTATATATATGCTATAGCTATAGCTGCCTTTTTCTTATAAATAAGCTTAATATATTTAAGGTAGTTATAAAAGTTATATTTAAATATAAGCGTTATATAAGCATTATATAAGAATATTATAAAAGGGGCTATTAATAAATTTATATTATTAAGCTTATTTATAATAGCTTTTATTTATTATATTAATTTAATAAGATTATTTTAATTATTTAAAAGCTATATTTATAAGCTAATAGTGATATAAATATTATAATGAAAATGCTTAATAATATTTATAATTTATTTATTATTAATAGTTATTTAGGTAGATTTTAATTTATTTTTTTAATATTAATAAATAAAGCTTATAATTATCTTATTATTTTATTATATAAGGTTTATATATATTATAGCTATTAATATTATATATATAATAAGATTAATTAATTGATTTTTAAAGAACTTCTTAAATTTCTTAAAAGAAAGGGAATAAAGGTTTTGCCTTATAAATTATAAATAGATAATATAAGTAATTTAATCTTATTTAAGCTTAACTTATAAATAATATATTATATAGCTAGTTTTTTCTTAATTAAATCTAAAATTATAAAGGTAAAAATAATATTTAAAGTTATATAAAAAGATATATAATTTTATAAAGGAAATCCTTTTATAAATAAGTAATAAAAGGTTCTTAAGGTATATATATTATATAGGCTTAATATTAACGCTACTTTTAATAAATAATAAAGGTATAAAGTTATCTTAAAATAAGGGTTTAAATAGGTAGGTTTTAAATAGGTTGTTATAATTATTTATAAATAATACCAACCTTATATACTTAATATAAAGGCAGTAATAAATAGCTTCTTTTTTTAATTAATAATTTAATTCTTTTTTTTTATATTTAAATTTAATACCTTAAATATTAATATTTTATATAATAGATTTAATATTTAAATATAATAATATAGCTTTATATATTAAGGGTAGTTGCTTAGATAATTAATTTATATTAGGTTAAGTTTTAAGTTAAAGAGTTTAATTATTAAATTTACCCTATTTAAGTATAGTAATATTATAATATAAATATATCTATTAATAAATATATATTATATTAATATCCTTAAATAATTTATTTCTTTAAAAGGGTTTAAGAAGTTTAAATTATAAGAGTTTAAAATATAAATAAAATAAATAAGGATATATAATAATAGTATAATATATTAATAATATAGAAATAATCTATTTTAAGATTAAGAATATAATTAAACTTAACCTTTTTCCTCTTTTTCTTTAAATTAAAGAGTCTTCCCCTTTTTATAGATAAATCCTTTATGCCTTTAGGGCTTTTTAGAAGCATGAGAGTAGTGCTTGCTATAATTAGGTGGTAATTAAAGTTATAATACTGGGTAGGTGACGTTGTGGTATGGCGATCTCTGATAAAGGAGCAGAAGGCTAAGCGTCAGGCTGGTATAGCATAGTTGTTTTACAATACGACGCCCTAACATGTTCCTTAGACTAAATGATTTCGATTTAGCTGATACTTCGATTCGTGGGACCCAGGACTCTGCCGTGCGCATGCAATTATGTCCGATTGTGAATAACGGAGGTGTCTGGGTTAAGGTCATTATGTTAAGTAGTTGTGTCCTGGGCTTTAGTCAAAACAATGTAATGCACTTTGCGAAACCTTTGCGTTCTTCAAAGGTTTAAGCCTTCAAATGCCTTTAAGGAATGTAAACCCCCAGTCCTATGTCCTCGGCTTTTGGCAATCACAGAAATTTGCAGGCTTCGCGTACTGCATTGATTTGGGACTTGCGCCCGTGGCCTCCAGTTCCTTCAAGTGCTCACGAGTAAGACACATCAACACCATGACAACATCAACTATTTCTGCTAATTCGATTTAAACAAAAAGAAGTCATAAATTCAACCCGAGCGCCACAAGGAAAAGATGTACGAACAACTAGCACGGAGGCGGCATTGTAACAGTTGGCACTTGTGGAAAAGTCATAGCCGTAGGCAAGTTGACCATCTTTGCTCGCTGTCCTCTGTCAATATTTTCATTTTCTTTGCTTCCATCCTACCGGACGTTTCTCTCTCGATCCAGACTGTCGAATTATTCTTTCTTCGGACAATTGATACGTTTTCCAGTAGTTCCTGTTACGATGTCTACCTTGTCACGCTGCGGCACCCTCAACCTCCATAGCGCCAGCCTTCTCATCTTCAAGCTGGTCCTCTGTGTCTTTCGGAGGGCGATTCGGAGATCTCGCACCAGGTGCACCAAAGAGCGCGTCCATCTCTTCGATGGGGACACCCTTTGTCTCACGGATACACCACCAAGCCCAAACTCCCATGCAGACCATGAGAGCGCCGAAGAAAAAGTAAGCTGTTGCAACCGATTAGCAAGAGTTTTCACAAGTCTACTGCTCAATCAGGTGGCACCTACTGCCATATCCGATATCTGAGATCATGTAAGGCGTGGAACGAGAAACAACATAAGACCAGAGACGCTCGTCGGCGATTGTGAGCGCCATACAGAGGGAACGAATGTAGAGAGGGTAGATCTCAGAGGCATACAGCCACGTGATACCTTGCCAAGTGGCACAGTAAATCACTCCGTAGAGGTAGACACAGACGATGGCCAGATATCCCCAGCCCGACATCTGAGTCACCCCCGCCTCTGCTGCGGCCTCAGGGTCGTTCTTCATGACGTAGCCGCCAAGATAGAGCTGCAAAGTGTTAGCATAGTGGAAGAAAGATAACTGGAAGGAGAGCAGTACCATTGGTACACAGCCCAGAGCAGAGCCCCAGAGCAGGCCCTTGCGTCTACCGAGATGGTCCGCAACGTAAAACGAGAAAATGATCATGCCGAGGGTCTTGGCGACACCATAGAACCCAGTCGCAAAAAGCTTGAGGTCGGTGCTAGCAATTCCAAGAGTAGCAAATATTCTAGGGGAGTAGTAAGTGATGATATTAACGCCAGTCATATTCTGACACCTATTAAGCAGTTAGTCAACCGGACCTGGTATGGTTTTGAGGTTTTGGGGGGGGGGGGCATACATCATCAAGCACAAGCCGATGCCGATACGGTTGCGAATTCCCTTCTTGAACAACTCCTTGAACTGGAGCCAGGTTCCAGGATTCAGTCCGGCAATATGTGCCTCGAACTCAACCTCGGCACGGATTTCACTCATCTCATTCATAACATAAGGATGGCTGGAGGGAAGCTGACGAAGATCGCAAATAATTCTCTCGGTTTTCTCCCAGCAGTCCTTTTTGGCCAGCCACCGCGGTGATTCTGGGCAGAAAGGCACGACTGCAAGTACGAAGACAGCGGGAAGCAGTTGAAGACCAAGAGGAACCTGCCACTGAGCTGGGGCTGAGACAGGTCAGTCGTATCCGTCGGCATCTTGAGTTCTCTAACATCACCAACTTACTGCTCGAGCTTATAGTTCTGTTGACAGCGTAGTTGACCCAGAAGCCGCACATCTGTGCGCCCTGCGAGCCTATTTCATAGAACCCAACCAACCGCCCACGAATGGAGGGTGGGGCGACCTCGGCAATATAGCTGAAATGACAAATATCAGGCAAGATTGGTTCCATTAGCGAGAAAAGACAAAAGAAACAGTATGACTTACACGGGAATGACAGGTGCGGTTCCACCGATGCCGATACCCGCAATCGCTCTGCCAGCCATGATCAAGCCGACAAGTCCGTGCGAAGCAGTCTGCATGGAGGCGCCGCACATGAAGACGATTGTAGCGTAGAATATACATCTCTTTCGGCCAAAGCGCTCCGAGAAGAAGTGAGACCCCAGTGCACCGAAAAACATTCCGGCTTGGAAGCAGGATACAATGTTGGAAGTAAGGTCATCGAGTTGTTTTTGGCTCTTGTTCAGGAGGCCAAAGTCGCGTTCGAAGGAGGGAAGGATCAATGTTCCACCCATGACGGAGACATCGTAGCCTTTGCTACAGTCAGCCTTCGTCGTACAAATCAAATAGAACGTTTAGACCAGACCAGAATGATCAACTCACCAAGAGCAAGAGCACCGAAACAAACCCCGATACAGTAGATATTCACCTTCCAGTTCCTGACCTCTGGTGGTTCCGGAACCCTCTCGATCATCTGCTCGGAAATTGAGGGGTTTTTCGAGTGCCCCATGGTGACTCTGGAAGAGACCCGAAAAGGATCAAAGACAATGAACTGTAATGAATATTATATTCCAATTTTGCACCGCAAAGAACAATGAGGATACAGCTCGGCTCTGCGATCTGTAGTACATTCTCGCCGCAAGGTGCAAGGCGAACACTCAACCAACACACACGAAACGCCGGCGATGGAGGCATTGATGCCTGCCTTATACTAAGACGAGTAGATCGCCATCCTTCCCGCCATCCTCTCAACCACTGCCGGCCACAAATCTGGAGCGTTGATCGAGTAATGGCCAAGGCTCTACCAAGCTCGACACCAAGAGGCTAACTAGGCGTTATGCGTATCACGACACTCTTCCCCGCGGGGTCGGACTGAGAAGCTTCCAAAGGAGCAGGAGGGGTGGTAGCAACGCGGGTGGGCCAGCGGCAGACGCGTGACCGGGGAGACAAGAGTCAGGTGGGCGAATCGCTTGGGTGCGGTCCCGGAAACACAAAGCAGTGGTAAAGTGTGAGGAGCGCCGAGTTGGCGAACTTGGCGCGCGTGTCTCCTCCTCCCCCAAGTCTCAAACGCCTAGACGGCTGGACCTCTCGGGTTGGTTAGAACATCCGTCGTGGGCGCTATCCCCGCACGGCATGTAAATTATCTGATTTTGACTATAGTCGTTCGCAGCATCTCCGTCTCCTGAGTTTTGCTAGGAGATGGCCTGGGCGAATATGAGACGGAGCGGTGGAGGCACACCTGATGTCGAGCGAGTGCTTCTAGTCCTGTGTATAGCGGCATCGTGATGCTCCCAAGTGTGGCTGTGCAATGTGATAAATGTACCTACATGTCGGTACGTCTAACAAGGAAGACCGAGAAGGGGGATCAATGTTGTTTTGCTGTGCTCATGTTCACGATAGTTCACTGTACTTGAGGGATTTACGATCAACCCGTATCCATGTCTCGCAACTCCCCAAAAGATGACTTGGCTTTTCGGAGGAGGAAATGACGTCCGCATCGCGTGACAATTAGAACACTGTCAGTTGATGTTTCGATGGGAAAGGCATGCTGTGAGGTCCTGATGAGAAAGAAAACAGAGCAAAAGAAGTCTGGTTGGCAGCAAGAAAGATGTGCTCTCAAAAGCCAATCATCTTAGCACATATCCGCCCTCTCACTACACAGTAACTATCATCGGATGCGCGGCCCGGGGAGGTTTTGCATTGAGCATGTGCATGTTGCTGGCAGTGCATTCACGACCCCATCTTTGCCGTCATACTGCTTCTCGAGTGAAGCAGACAAAACCGAGCACCCAATTTCTCCATGGGGCACGAGGCTAATTGACTTGGAGATCATTGCGAGGTCTCCGTACATGAATTGAGGCAACACATCGCATAGAGGTGGGCTTGATTTGTGATGGGAGCGTAGGCCACATTGATGAAGGCCCTCCTGACAACCGCAGGAAACCCGAGCGAGGAAGGATCCCGACATCTGTTCGTATTCTCATCAGTCATCCCGTCCCTGAGCTATAGCCTTTGACTGGCCATATAGATGGATGTTCAAGGTGTCGATACGTGAAAGCGCGCCGACCCAAATAAGGTCATATTTCTCTCACTGGAATCCGCCGGTCGAATCCTCTAGAGTCAATCAAGCCACCAGTGCTACCCTTACCCAGGCTGCCTTGTCTCATCTGTCCACCTTGGTCTATTAGAAATAACGACTATTCCCTCTTTGGGGTGGATTAAATGCTGTGCCTCACTTCCTTGTAAAACCCGTATTCAATGCTGCAGTCATCTTCCATCTCACGTACATTAAGACTTCCTCTGCAATCCTTCTCTGGCTTGGCACAAATAACACGGAGCCCGATAGCTGGAGCCGGATAAATCAATAAGACTCTTTACCGGTCAGAAGCATGAAGCCCATCGGCACTTTTGTTGAGACCCACCTAAAAGGCGAGAATATATATAGGCAAAGTAGATCTGTTCTCCGCCTGCAGACGGTTTTCTACAGCAGGTCCACCACGTTGATCTATCGTACTCAATCAAGCTTGACTCATCTCTGACTTTGTGCCAGCCGCAGTTGTTCATTCAGGCATCATCATCATGCAGTCCTCCAAGTCACTTGCCGTCCTGCTCTTGAGGTATGATCAGGCGAGGGGTGTCCGTTGCCATTTTCGCGGAATAAGTCGCTGATATCTCTCACGGCAGCTCCATCGCGACAGCTTTGCCCAAGGAACAGGGCAACCCACCACAAGTCACCCTGACCACCATAACAGTTGGCCTGCCTTCGTCCTGTACCTTGAGGCCCACGCAGACCATCACCGCCACGACCGGCTGCCCAACGTCTTGCAGCACTTACGCTGATAGTTGCTGGTGGGACTGTCAGTTTCGCCCTATCCGTACACCTCTTACTGTGGTGGCCCTCGGGAGAATCTCGACTAATTTTACATAGATGGCGTTGAGCTGGAGTGCGGTTGCCAGAGAATGACAGTTGAGCCGGTCACTGAGACGGTCTGTCCCACAGTGACCAGCTGTGTGCAATGTACGGTAAGTGGATATCCCTGAGTTACTGTTAATGAGCTTTGCGTGATCCAGAGTTGGCCCGCTGACTGCTGTTCCAAGACGGCATGGGGCATAACTACCATAACGCCCACTACCTGCCCGACGCCGACTCCCACGCCTCTCTAATTTTAGAGCGATTTACAGCACTGTCACTCGAATTAGTTTCAAGGCTGCTCTTGAACTGGAACAAAGTGAGAGAAGAGAAAGAAAAGAAAGCAAGGAGCAAAAGAAGAAAACAAAAATGGAGCCGCAATGTCCCTGGCTTTGACAGTGACTGCTCAAGTTTGTCCATTAGTATCACAGATCACACCCTAGTATAGGTTATTGTACTGATGTCCCAGCCTTTCGCCTCATTATACTCGCAGCCTACATGCTTGCATATTTGTCTATCAATAGCGGGTCCTATCCGCCCTGTCCCCGGTCTTGCGGTCTGGTGGCTTCGTAAGTCAAACGTGTGATAAGAAAATACCTAATCATGCACAAAGTCTCAGAAGATGCTCTTCCGTAGAAATCGGAAACCCCAATGCTAATTGTTCTATCTCCTTCCTTCTAATCTTGCTTCCGAGCATTGAATATTAGGCATCGCAGTACACTCCAAATCCGCGTCAAATGTACTCTGAATTGTGGCATCCCTTCCTATTCCATAAGCATTATGTCGGAGGGGCAGGCAAAGAATGAGCGAGGGTGTTGTCTTTGGTCCCGTTCACGGGAGTAGTTTCATCGTCGGATGGTGGTTCGTTTTGATCCTCTTCGAAGACCCTTCCGATCTCTCCTTTGGCCCTCCCTCGCCTTTCCAACCATGCTATCAATAGGATGATCGGAATGGTCAGAGCCCCAGTTATCAGACTGGAAATGTACCCTTTGTTGTAATCGGGGGCATCGGTGACCGGGTAGAAAACGATCGGCCACCCTAAACGTTTGTCAGTAAGTTGTTCCCATCTGAAGTGTAGCAAAATAAGAGTACATAGTGGTTGTTAGTACTTACAGCTCACAAAGGCGAAATCAAATGAATTCATAAACCCGGTTGTTATGGCTCTCAGCTGCACATCCTGCGCTGTCAGGTCGGCCATCCAAGTATACCACAACGCCTGTGGCGCAAATGTCGAGCCAAGCAGGTAGAAGGCGAAGAAATATCCAGCATCGTTAGCAGGGTGTGCAACAAGTATCGCACTTCCGATGACGAAAGTAAAGCCGATGGCCAAAGAACATTCCCATCGAGATCGGATTCGGTCAGATATGGCGGTGTACATTAGCGTCGCGACGATGGCCACTGCGTATTTGCCAGTGGGATAGTTGTTCTGCTGGATGACGCTGTACCCCCGCGAGGCCATCCAGAGTTGCATCACGTTGTTGGTCAGTGACTGGACACACAGGGAGTAGACTGCCAGGTGTTAGCGACGAGTGAGTGTTTCGCGATTTGGGGGCTTTTTGGGCCACTCACGCATGAACACGGTGGGAAGCAACCAGAACTGCCAGCTCAAAAGCACGCGCCGGAACACAGTGAGATCCCATGTGGTCTTTCGAGACTCGCCAAGACGCCGGACCGCGCACTCCTTCTCCTCTTCAGTGAGGAAGCGTGCGGACTTGTGGTGCGGCAGATCAGGGATTGCAAACCAACCTAAACGGTTGGTCAATGTGACTGAAGCGTTCATTTGTGACCAAATTCGAGCTGGAGGTTCAACACTCACCAAACAACGCAAAAGGGATAGTCATAACGGAGACCACGATGAACATCCAACGCCATGGAGGCAATGATCCTTTGCCACTGAGTGACCCAAGCAAGGCGGCCTGTATCCAACCCCCGGCCATATTGCCCAGGTTACCGAAACCACAAAAGACGGCGGCTCGGGTCCCAAGCTCGGACTGCTTATACCAAGAGCCATATATGAAATGAGCCCCGACGCTTCAGAGATGTCAGTTCCCATAAT
This sequence comes from Diaporthe vaccinii, assembly GCA_039880775.1. NCBI lineage: Eukaryota > Fungi > Ascomycota > Sordariomycetes > Diaporthales > Diaporthaceae > Diaporthe > Diaporthe vaccinii. The sequence continues at coordinate 402,257 of JBCEDN010000015.1, read as the reverse complement.
TTCTTTTCCGGGCAAAAGCGTGAAGGGAAAACGTACTAGGCGATAGCGGAAAACGCCCCTTCGAAACCGTTGAGCACGAAGACTTGCCATACATGCTCCACACGAAAGGTTATGAGGGTCAAGACGCTCCACACCGTATTGGCCAGGACAAAGACATATCTCGGTCGTATAATGGTCAAAGCCGCAGTCGAGGGCACCTGCATGACGGCGTAACAGACCAGATAAATCGTGGACATGTAGTTGAAGTCCTTGCCCTGAAAGCCGACATCCTCCTTCATGCCGCTGATGTAGGCAGTGCTGTAGCTGGCGCGGTTGATGCCGAACAGGAACCAGATGAGCGAGAAATAGATGAGCACGGTACTGTCCAGCTTGATGAGCAGGGACCGCTCGGCCGAGGGCTGGCCCCAGACGGCCGTCTTGAGTCCGGACAGTGCCATGGTGAAACGTGATGACTGGCGTTCACTGAGGCATCTATCAAGATCTCCCGGCGACGTCGAACAGATAAAGGACGCAAGGGGCAGTGTTCCGAAATGCCGAGGCGTAATGACAGAAGAGTCAAGTTTGGTGGCCGACTCGGGTGGGTCCCAGCATGTCCGCTTATCGCGCCATCGCCGGGTTGCAATCGCGCACTGCAGCTCCGTGCCACATTCTGCTGCTTACACCCCAAGATTACCAGCTCGCGGGGCAAAAATGAGCCTAGCTTCGTCTAGGGTCGGATTCAATCATCCAAACAGAACTGGCCATGCAAGACAAGCACAGAAAAACCTTCCGGACTCGCTGCGAGGTTGCCAGCCTACATATGGAGCTGCAAGGAAAAGATCTTCCAAGGTCTTGCAAGAGCTGGAACGAAATGTGCTTTTAGAATTGAAACGACATTGTTCTCATGAAGTCAGTCGCATATTGATGCTAAACTCTGAACATGCTATCATCTGAAGTGGAATAATACCCTTACCTAAGAACCTTTTGCGAGTCGTATTGAACCAACAAATCTCCCTTCTTTAACAGCAAGTGCTTTAGTGAAGCCACCCACAAATATGTATAGAAGTATAGCTCTACTGCTAAGAGATTTCCAATTCATTTCTTAATTGAATTGTGTGGACGAGTGTGAACTATTCACCCGGGGCGCATACAAAGCTTGAGCTACGTCTCGCTGTCTGGCCGTGTGAAGTGTATTGGAGGGGTGATTGTGATAATTGTATATAAACTATTATCTATTCAGCTGCCTCCTCCTCTTCTCCTTCTCCCACCAACAGAAATGCTAGGCAAGATTCAGTCTCGTGGTGTTGTAGATTCACATCTGGACTTTTCAGTCTCTTTGAGCCGTTTTTCGTATAATGGATTAATCGATAGGTGAATGAAGTACCTCAAAGTCTAAAGCTGATATCCAGGACAGGCAAGCTGGCTTATGTATTCTGTGGAAATCTCATATCACCAGAGTACAGGCTCAAAGAGTGGCGAGGGAGTTTCAAGTGCGTAGATGTTGATTCTGTGAGTGCAATGGCAAGGTGTCTTCGCCTCCGGCACACTTATCTGCTCGGACAGTTTGCAAGTCAACGTCCGGATCATTTTCTCCGAACTCATACCTACCTTATCCTCGACTACATGCTCGTTGACCTCAGGGCAGGTAACATGGTGGCTCCTTCTTGTTGGAGCAGGACCGCGCCAGACAGAATCAAAACGCTCTTCTATTTGGGACCCATTCACCCTGTGCCGCCCGATCTCGACCTTTGTAGTACTGCTTTGCATGTGACAAGTTGAGTCTCCCTGCTGGAAACTCCTATCGGACATGTCAGTGGCGTGTCTGCCGGGGATGTGCCTACCCAATCTTCCATCGATATACGAGGTACTGCAGTCACCACTGGGTCACTCCAAATGTCCCACAACACAAAGTGTATTTGTATGAACAGTCTTGAATGCAGATTGAACACAGAATAACCCACACGGTACACAAAATACAATAACGCCACAAGGGGCAACGAAGCCAGGAGTCATCAACCAGCCCGAACAACAGTGGCGGCGTTCAAAGTTTGGACCGCTCGGTCTTTCAAGGATGTGAAGCGTGCCTGCTCTGCTTAACGTAGTGAACATATCTCAGGAAAGTGCCAGCTCATTAACTGATATCACCCGAATTCCACTTTGAGCGGGCTTGGCTTCCACAACCGCGAGTTTCCGGATGAGCAATGCGCCTTATCTTGTGCGCAAAGAATGAAGTAGTACCCAGGTAGGTATCAAGAGGAATAGGAAAGTGCAATCATAACAGAGTCTCCAGGGAACGCATGATCAAAAAGCCTTCGCACCGCTCTCCCCAGGTTCTGCTTTTCCCTTTTCTCTTCTCTTCCAAATTCCCACACCATCAACACTTCAATTCCATCTTCAAGATATTTGACTCTGAGCCGAATAGCCCATCGACACGCAGTACTTGCTCTTGCTCGTTTTCTGTCATCGGAACCCCAAGACGCCCGCATCCCACCGAGTTCTCGTCCCGGCAGACCGGCACCGTTGGCATCGGTCGACGAGACCATGCACGAGCTGGACACTTGCCCAACAGAATCGCCCCGTAACCGATCCCCGTCCCGAACCTGTTTGCCGCAATGGCATTGCCTCAGCTTTGTTCCGCTCCGTCCCACGGATCATCATTGGCAGCGTTCAAGGGTTGGCACCCATCCCTTGCCTCTGCAACAAGGTGGATACCCCCAATGCAAGTTGGTTTGCCCACGACTACTGGCCGACATGAGCGTTTTGGAAGAGAACAGAAATGGAGGTTTGTGGTTTGACACACAAGAAGTAGTCTACCATTTAGACCAACATGCAAATTTTGGACAATCTTGTCGTTGCTCAACTCCATGCTAAACCCGCTGGCCCCTAATTAGTGATTCCTAGTGGCCACTTGGCTCAGATTTTGCTCTGTGTTCTAGGGCAGGTGCCCAGCCCAAGCTTGTTCGTCTAATGGCAGAGCCCGAGTCTTGAGAAGGGACCGGCCGCATCTGGGTGCACCTTAACCGCAAGCAACCCTTTTGATCAGGGCCGCGGTTTCAAGGCCGCCTCGTTCACAGCGACCAATCATCATCGCTCTGCCCGTCCAGACTGGTCACTGTCCTCTGCAGAATCGCACCATTGACTACTTCTTCGCCGTGAGAATTTTTCTATTCTAAATGTGCAAATCACGGAGCATATAGCGCATTTTGATCTGGTCCTCTACTCCAAGCACAGGCAGGTCCGAAGATACGGGGCTGCATCACTAATAAACTTGACCGGGGTCGATGCCCGTGCCGGGCTCGGGGCTCGGGTCTCGCATTTCCGCTTATACATCCGACGCCTGTAGAAGGATCATAAATAAATGCCTAGTCCCACCTCTTGTTTCCTCGCCTCTCACCGCTTTTGAGACATAAAGGACGAGTTTTGAAGACAGAGATATCCCTCGCTCAACTTCATCGCCCTCCACACTACTGGTCCTATCATCATTCTCACGTATCGGATAGACAAGTCATTGCTCTCGCAGTAAGCTCACCTGATCTCATATCTTGCAGACTGACGAGCCAGTCTGTATTGAGGATAATGGCGAATAACACTGTCACAGATGCGGCTCAGGCCGACGAGAAGGCGCTGCAGGGTGCCCCTCAGCAGAACCTTGGCGACTCCAGCCTTGACGAGCACCAGGACCCGGATGCTGTGCCGAGGGACGACAATGACTACCCAGAGGGAGGCGCGCAGGCCTGGCTGGCCATCACGGGCTCCTTCTTGGTCTACTTTGCGTCCTTCGGCGTCGTCAACAGTTTCGGCTTCTTCCAGACCTTCTACCAGCAAGACTACTTGAAAAGCTACTCGCCGTCGGTCATCTCGTTCATCGGAACACTGCAGATCACTTTGATGTATCTGTCAGGATCAGTTGCAGGTGCCCTATTTGACGTTTATGGTTCCAAAGTAGGTCGTTATCCACTCCATTTCGGCAGCGGACATAGACTGATCTTATAGAATTGGCTGACGTTGAGCGCCAGTGGCTCTATATGTTCGCGGCTTTCGGCGGCGCTGGCTCGATGCTCGCCACGTCTTTCGCGCAACCGAACGCCATATGGCAGCAGTTCTTGGCCCAATCTCTCCTCTTCGGTATCACTGTGGCGTACGGAGTGCAAGTGAGTAGTCCGCAACCATCAAAAATCGAGAGCCGATCGTATAGAAAATGGAGCCTCCGAGCGCGCTCCTCCTTTCAGCTCAACCATCTCAACACGCTGCCCTTTGAGACTGGGCAGTGCGTCAAACATTGGAAGACTTTGGATTCACTTGGTTCAAAATATACTGGGTATTTTCAGAGTTGTTGTCTGCCATGCTGACAATGAGTGTGTATGTAGCCTGCTCTCACTGTCGCAGGCCAGTACTTCAAGCGCAAACGTGCTTTGGCCATGGGAATCGTTGCTTCTGGAAGCAGCATAGGCGGGGTCTGCCTGCCGATCATGTTCTCGAAACTGATTCTCACGATAGGTTTCGCATGGTCAATGCGTGTCGGTGCACTGATACTGCTGGTCTGCTATGCCATCGCCATAGCCATCTGCAGGCCTGCACGACCCAGGACGAAGCTCGTGTCCCTGCGGCACCTTCTCGACTATAGAGGTTTCCTGGACATCCGTTACGCGTGCCTCTGTGCGGGAGCAGTTATCTCGAGTCTTGGAGTTTATGTGCCATTCCATTACATAGGTACGTCAAGACTGTTTATGAATTGGTATGGGATCAGATCTGACCAAGGCGGGTAGAGCCATAATGCGTTACTCTTGATGGCAATACGGAGCTCCTCGCCTACTTATTACCGCTCATAAATGCTGCAAGCCTCCTCGGCCGGATCAGGTATGCTAGAAACACCTTTCATTTCTTACAACATTGACTCTAGCTAACTCTAATAGCGGAGGGCACGCCGCAGACCGTCTCGGACGACTCAATGTCCTCTACCCTATGGTCACTCTTTGTGGCGTATTCTGCTTAGCCATGTGGCTTTCTGCAACGACACCTGCAGTACTAGTTGGGTTTGCATGTGTATATGGGTTCGCCTCTGGCATTTTCATATCCGTCATGCCCCGCTGCCACTGCACAAATCACGCCAATGGACAGACTGGGAGCCAGGCTCGGGGCGTTTGGAAGCGTGACTTCGGTCGCTTTCTTGACGGGTACTCCAATCGCAGGATCTCTGATCCGGGGCGAAACTAGGGAAGGATATCAGCCTTTGATCATACTTGCTGTAAGTCTCAATTGACCTGGAACAGTTAAATCCAGCGCTAATATCTTGTATGTAGGGGGTCTGCCTTATCACAGGGGGTTTTGTAATCTTTGTGGCCCGTCTATTTCACGACAAGAATCTGAGGACCAAGTGGTAAAGAAAATTACACACTGGAACGCAAATTGGCTATGACAGGCCACTCATATAGCAGGGAAATCAGCCAGGGTGTTGGCTGTATTGTCTTGTTTTAATTTGACCAATGATGGGAGATACCCAAAACTTTGGACATCATCAGTAACTTTTCCCTAGAGCTAAAGATAATGATACTTATATTGCCTGACAGCAATATAACCAGCAGACCAGCCTATTATTGCATTCAAACCAGAGTTCAGTACTACAGGCACGAATGAGCTCTTCCGAAAATCGACACCACGGTCCGAATAGCCTTCAGGATCACCAAGGAGTATGGTTACGCGGCTTAAATTCGGATTCTGGTCCAGGGTCTCTTTGCATTCGGCTTTTATCGAGTCGACCATGCGAACAACGTCACACACCAGTCCGATCAAGGAAAGCAATGAGATAAGACTGAGCATAGCGACATCCACCTTCACCTTTCCGAGTAGAGCATAGTCGAAGGGCCAACGAAAGAGCACCATGATCACGGCGGCTGCAACCAGCGAAATATGGAACCACGGAAAGGAGAAACTGATTCGGCAGAGCCTGGTAGAGGGTCCCTAGATGACTTTCGTGGAAACTCTGTGCCATGTGGAATGAGTGTGCGGTGGGAGCGACCGTGGGCCACCAATGGCATGATGCAGAAGTTGGATAAGGAGGCCAAAGCAGCCCGAAAGGAAGGACTCACCCCTGAGGTATTGGCAATGTTCTTCAAGAATCTATGCTCGCCTGAGAGAGCCTTCAGTGCTTCCGTCTCGGACCAGAGAAGCTGGGTGCCAAGCTTTCATACAATCCGCCTCTTGAACCGAGGTACAGCCTACTGCGACGACAATCGCTTCAGTATCCTCGAGCTACGAGGACGGGTCGCGATAGTCAACATAAGCAAGCTTTTTGAGACCCAGGAGGAAAGGGACATTGTGGCGAGGTTGGCGGATCTTCACACAGATATCGGGAGGAATCTGTGGAGACAGGTCACAACTGAGGATAAACCGGACAGCATTGTGGGGTGGGCTTCGCTAGAGCATCCCGACTTCCAGACCGATGCGCAGGTCGACCAATCTCGCTCACTTCTCTGGGCTTTCTTCGTCTTTGACAACAAGAATCTTGATTACGGACTTGGAGTTGGAAACTTAGCGACTAGCCACATTGCCTTCAATGTGTTAATTTTGAGGGAGTTGCTTGTGGCAGGCTTGACCAATTGCTATGAGCGAGTTGGAACTGGCCGGGTCTTTGGCACTGAGGTAAATGCTCTGTATTAGTCTGAAGATATAAGACAGGTATTGTTACTGTAGCTTCATACCATATCCAAATTTAACTCAGGGGGTTATACCAATAGTCTGTCATATGTATTATGAATCGGCCCTGGAAAGCTGAAGTCTACTACCTATCTCGCCTGCCTCCCAGATCAAGACCGCACTGAAAACTGCACACCACTTGTACGCCGTTTTTAAGATTCTTATTTATTTTCCAACTCTCGGCAGGGACACTCCTTTCGTTGGTGAAACATACATAGAGTACACTTGCTCCAGAGGCCCATCCAATTCTCTCCAGCCAAGTCGGAAAGCACAGTCTTCCAGCCGTCCGTATCCCTTCCTAGTCTCTTTTGAAGACGACAGATCGGTGTTTTCCGATGACAGAAGATCAATAATATTGCCATCCGCAAGAAGTGTCGCGACATTGGCTGTTGTAGTTGGCTGTCTCGGGATCATCTGGCACCTCCCAGCTGAGTGGATTAAATACCAGTTGGCTAGATAACAAATAAAGGCTGCGACGAGTCAGCCCTGAAGGAAGCGAGTCGATAATTCGTCTTGAACGACCCTGTACCGGCTCGACGGAATTGAAGCTGTGGCGTCGTAAGAGGAAGTCTTGTTAGTACCAGGGACGATCTCGAATCCTCGTTCGCGCATATCTGTGTCGTTGGGATATCCCATGCGCCGTCGATTGCCAGCTGTTAACTGAGTCAACAGGACGCGATGATGGAACTGTACTGCGTCCGCGACGGCCGAGGCTTGAGACTCGTTACCAATCATTTCAATTGGCACCGCGTATCGTGACATCGTAAGCAAAGTGAAGAAGGTGTCAAAAAGCCTGTCTGTCATGCCTGTGGACAGGCCTCGAATGTATTGGTAGAAACCCGTGTATCCCTCGTCCAATTTTCCCACTACCACAGTGCTTGTCGAGGTCTCGTTAGCAATAGGAGGTCTTTTGGGGCCAATGGCCAAGTCAGGGCCAAATAGTGTCGTCGACAAGTCCACAGGCTCTATGCTTTCGTTGCACGCGAGTGCCGAAAGTGATAGTACCTGTGGAAACGAACCGTTCTCCACATCTGCTGACCACTGGCCCCAGGCCCAGAGCCGCTGGCTATACCCTTGAGCATCTATCGCATCTCTCTCTGCGCCGAGGCCAAAATATGCATGGGGAGGAAGTGGTGATTCACCCAGTCCGAACAGCCAGGGGCTAACTCTCAAATTCCACGGCCCCGCTATTCCAGATTCTCCGTTCTCGAAGGGTTTCTCAGGCTCCATGTGTACGGATATGCCACCATGCGACTAAGAAGTTATGTTGAGACGGACTTCGGAGGAGTTATACAAGGAGGAGTTATACAAGCGGCAATCCGCAAAGGAAGGACGTGCGGCCGTCAGCTGCACTGAAAACTCAATGTTGGAAGAGTTGGGATGCCTTGTGAGAAAGTCCTGGTCGACCGTTATATTCGGGAGTATCAGGTCCTCGTACGTGAAAGACGGGTACGTCAAGTTTCCGTCAAGGATTAGTGTAGCTACGTCGAGCGAAGAGCTTGGTGCGTCATCACCGTAGGCTGCTGTTGTTTCGTACCACACGAAGTCAGTTACATGTAGTGGAGTCGTGACTGTGGTAGCAATGTAGACTCCCGAGAATAGGCCAGCTGAGAAAATTGTCATGAAGGATGAAATTATGACCGCTAGAGTCGAAGCCATAGCCTCGAAGCTCCGGCTTCTGAGCTCTCCGTATAACAGCAGCATTGGGTGCTTATTGATCAGGTCCAACCCGACAGATGATCCGAATCTGGACCCCTGAACAAGACGGAGAAACGGCGCAAGAGAGCGCGTGTCAAAGTCTGCTGAGGAGAAGTACATGTTGATCAAAGTAAATACGGCAGTAGGTAGTGTAGTCCACAGGTAGCTGATATACTGACTTTCCGATGTTACGTTGCCTAAGCCATGTTTCCGCTTCGAGATTCTCAGTGTTGCTTCGAGAGTTGCCGTGATTGCAGCTAAAGTCAGTGCTACCGCCAAGCGAGCCGCAAAAGAGAGACTAGCCGGTCTGAATAAAGAATTCTTAGGCTCTCGGCAGTGAAGTTCATCGTTGGCTACAAGACGCTCCTGGGTGCATATCGAAGCATTGCCTTTCGCGTTAGCTGGACGTATCCTGTAGAGCCAGCCATCAAGATAGCCTCTCAAAGTCGGAAATGGGGTGAATCCCATTCCTTGAATCTTTCCAAGGAGTAAGGGACTCGATGACAGGCAAGCTGCAAGCCCAATAACGGAGTGAGGACTTCGTGGAAGAACGGGTTTTGTCGATACATCAAAAATCGATATCAGGCCGACCGTTATGAGACAAAACCCAAGGATTCCGGTCGTTGGATTGGCAATGATGTCTCTCACTGGCAAGCTCGTTTAGCATGAACCACATAATCTGATACAGCTAGCATCTATACCGTACTTACCCAGAAATCTATTGACCACTTCCGTGACTGTTCCTTCCGAAGGAGTTGAAACTTGTTGCATAAGTGAAGTGTGAGCTAGGAAGGCGGTGTATTGTTGGTAGTAATTTGAGAATATCATCTTCGCGCCCTCTTGGTCCTCGAAGATGGTGGAAAGTCCGGGGGGGGGGGGGTTTACCAGAGACGTTTGCGAGCAAATACGCAAGGAAATTGTAATTATCAAAATAGACCGTCTGGTTCGAAATATTCGCGCTGTTATCCGTATTCATTGGGTTGTATGGGACGTGATAAAGGTGTGACAGCATAATGTCCCACGGATGCACATTACTCAGTACACGTGAATCAGCTTGTTGTTTTGGTGACACAATTCTGTCCAAGCCTCGAGCAGAGAAGTCCAGTCGCTGGATCTCGTAAATGGGCTTGCATATGAACGAGTTTGAGCTGGAAATTGTCACGTTGGAGTCCCTTGAACCAGCCAACACCACAATAATGATAGCAACTCTTTGGTCGTCAATGTCGTCTGAACCACCGCAGTCACCGGACTGGAGACCGACGATATGGCTACAGAATTTATGCGTAGTTGAGGTAATGGGCGGGAATATGTCGAAGCTACACGAGTTGGATCGAATCGGGAAGGAACTGCCCCAGCGGAAGTCCGGAAGTGTACTGCTGTCTGGCAGAGCAGCGATCTCGCACTCAAGATCTCCGATGAGTCCATCCAGGGTGGTAGACACAGTCGATGGCGTGTCCAAAAAGTCTGATTCAACAAGTTTATACGCGTATTTGGGAGAGGTCCCATGAGGTAAAGGTGTGCCGAATCTCATCATGGAGGCGAAATTTGCGTATGCAAGGAAACCATTACCCGTCAGCCCAGACGGACTGTTAACGAATTCGCTTCTGAGGGTGAGAGGGACGTCAGGGCGGACAACTTCTGTAGGAGATAGCGAATAAAGAGATGTCGATAAAACAAGTAGGACCTTGATGAGCAGAGAGTTGAAAGTAGCAGCTGCGACAATGTAGTCCTTGTTTTTGATAGCTGATATGATGGAAATTGGCTGAAATTGTGACAAATAATCCAAGACGAGAGATTGCCCGACTGTTGTGAACCCCCCGGTCATCTTAATCCAAGGTGCTATTGTCTTGGTCTGGCATTCAAGGCAGGTCCAAAATGAGGCGACCAGCGTCAAGAGAGCCGTTGGACCGTACGTCCAGAGGACACGATGTAGGCCATCATTCACGCCAGATAGGCCATTGTTCCGCTTTGATAATAGAAGCATGGCCTGAGTGCCGATAGCAAGTGCCGTAAAGGTTACAAAGAAAGCTGTCAGAGCTCTCTTGGTTAGATAGACCGGTCGCCAAAGCGACAGGCTTTGGGTGTCATAGTTTTGAGATGTGTCCTCGACGCATTCACCCGATCTTCTGATGTGGCTGGGATCGGACTCGGGCGCTAACATCAATTGGCTCGAGTGTCGTCTCGTAGAAAGAGTCATCTCGAATTTTCTCCTCGTGATCAAGGGCCAAGGGTCATAAGATAGTCTGGGCGAGCGGGGCCAACTCGCGGTACAAGTGATGGATAGAAAGCATGTCGATAAATGGGCCGAAGTATGGGCGATAGGACAACTAGTGGGTTTATATACTTGAAAAAAATGACTACCTCGGCCGTTCAGTTCTGGAAGGGTGCTGAAAATAAAATGATGCCTGAGGAGTGACTACCGGAAGCTGTGCAACACAGGAACTCCAAAAGAGAAAGGCTGGGGGCTGTTGTGCTATGAAGTCATACCGCTGCGTGTGGTGAAACATTTTGAGCGAAACAAAACGTGCATTTCAGCTAATAAGCATGCATGTTTGAGTCCTTAGCAATTGGTATTCGCCTGCCTCCATTGACATAGTCTTCGCGGGAGCACTGGCCGTACATTTCCACCGTAATTACAGGCCTTCTAGCAGCATTACAAGTAGACAATAAACTCAAAGCTTACCAAATTAAAGGTATTACATGGTTATACAACTGTATCAACCGAACACGCGTTGCCCTCAGTGGTGGCCGTAACATACAGGCTGTGCCTGCGAGGTGGCAAGCGAGGTGTATTGTGATACTTGCAGGATTGCAACTGTCCAACCGATTCTGAAAAGATGTACCAAGCAGACAGGCGAAGCACTCAGCTCTTAGCAGTGCCATTCATCATAGTACAAGACCCCAAAGCGTACAGCGCATCAAATATACAACTTGCCGCCCCGCCCCCACCTCAAGGCACACCTGCAGCCGATCAAATGCAGTTCTTGGCGTTCTGAAATTCGTTTGGTCATTCTCGACTTCGGAAGAACGGTCTACCTACCTGAGTACCTAGGCGGTTGGTCAAAACACGTTGGAACACACATGTGACAAAGGGGCCATGATTATGCATATACGAGGACCTAGATAATTCAAGCGAGCGATTGGGGCATGAATCTGAACTTTTGAGACCTTGATAATTAGACACTTAGAGTGGTTGCGCAGAATCAAGGAATTATAGTCGATGATTGTCCAACCCACCTGGGTAACCCCCTGCCGCCTGCATTGCCTGTGTTCTGAGTAGCCTGATACAGGTAACCACATTATTGCTCATCCAGCTCCTGCTCTACCCAATTACCAGAGCGTTTGCACTCCCTGCAGGATTTCGCCCCCGGATCTGCATGGCAAAACCAGCCTCAGAGCGCTACTGCCACGCACAACGTCTTCGGTGACCAAACCACCCACCCGTGCTTCAAGGCCTAATGGCCACCAAGCCTATCCACTGAGGCTATGCTCGTAGTCCGAGCCCCATTTCAGCTACTCTTCGAGTCTGCGCTGCGTCATATTCTCGTCTCTGTGGTCTGGTACCGAAACAATGTGCGGAAATCTTCCTATGGCTGTCAGGTCTGTAAGACAGGGAGCATAAATTAAGTCTGTTGTACTTAGTGTGTTGAAATAGAGACTAGCTGTAGGGATTGTATGCATTTAACGTTTATTAATATTAACCCTGCGGAGGTTCAGATGCTCAATCGTCATTGCTGCAGACCTTGCGTCGTTCCCCTACGAGTGCAACATCGCCGGCCCTCACCAAGCCTGCGCTGTGAGCCCCCAATTTTCGGTAGAAACGTTGCACATACTCATGACCAGTGACTCAAAGGCTGTTGCCTGCTTTCTGGACTACCACGATTGCATGCTTCGATCCAAGTGTACATGCGTAAAGAGCGATCAAGGCGTCTTGGACCTCTGAGCTACTGTGACGCCTGGGACTTGTGACTTGGCTGCTAGACTACGCGGCTCGACGGGCTGAAAGGGCTCACGCAGTATAGGGTGGTAGCCGTGTCAAAAAGATGCCCAAGCATTCATGCATGGGCCAGGGTTGTGGTGATGATCAATTTGATGCCCGAACAGGAGAGTATGAAGATGGCTACTGCAAAGAGTGACACGGTCGAGCGGAGCGGACACTTCCAGCCGTCCAAGTTTCTTCCCAGGCTCGTTTGAAGAAGACAAATCGGTATCTTGCAATGGCAAGAAGCCAATGAGATTGCCATCCGAAAGCAGTACCGCGGTATTTGCAATTGTGGGTGGCTTTCTGGGGACCATCTGGCATCCCCCTTGTGAGTGGATGAAATCTGCGTAGTTGATAGGCGGAATTCAGGCCTGGTCTGAGTACAACCAGATTTTTAAGAGGCAAACTCAAATGAAACTCCGCAGGTCAATCTCAGGCGGCCCCTAAGGAGAGTCATTAGCGATGGTCTGCTTAGAATAGCTTAACAAGTTAGATTTATTGCAACTTGCAAGTATATACCTTTCCCTAGCATGCTCAATAGTATTAGGTACTGGTAGTGTCTTGGCTTCATGGTCATGCACAACTTTCACGATACTATGCGTTGCCCATGCATATATATGGTAGCCCTCTACTGGGTAGCCATGCTTTTTGACGAAATCCTGGCACAGCTCAATACTATCCCGCCGCCTGGGATTAGTTGCGTCTTGTATCCTCTGATCCAGGAAGCCTATCAAGTCATTCAAAAGCTCCTGATCGTCTTTGCTCGTTCCCTGGAACGGGTTGTGTGGCAGCGGTATTGTTGGTCTCGACTGGTTTGGGGCCACAGCCCTGATTCTGGGTGGCGCGTGGCATGGCGGTGGTTTTAAGGAAGCCTGATGCTAATCAAAAGAGGTTCTGTACAAATCGTATCAGCCGAGGCATTGAGGGAGCGATTTATGGTAGAGGCTGGATAGTGTAAGCCGTTGCATGCAACATAGAACATACGAAACTGACTAGAGGCTCAGCTCTAGCTTAAGAAGGAAGCAATTTAGGCAGCACTTCACGGAGGGGGTGAGGTGCATGTGAGTGCAAGACGGATTGCTGACTAACCCAGTTGAGATAACCCCCATAGTAGAACAACATACTCTATAGGTAAGCAATCAGGCCGCCACTAAGTGACCGAGCACTGCCATGCTCAGATGCCTTTCTCATACTCTGACCCGTTACCTCTGACTCATACAACGGTATATCAGCCTGCTGCACATCGTTGCAAAACCATCATCTCTTTGACAACGTGTTGGAAAATCACCCAGTTGTTGCCCTTTACCACGTCTTTCCCATCATGGCCCCATTCAAAATCGCCGTAGAAGGCTGTGTAAGTCGCACATCATTCCAGAAATTGGCCTCCCTCGCAACTGACAACAAAGTGTCACGGCTCGCTGAACCATATCTACACTGCGTTGGAGTCCAAGTGCCAGTCTCGAGGATGGACAATCGAAGATCTTGACTTCTTAATCATCTGCGGGGACTTTCAGGTAATCAAGAGTGCTGAACATACTCCCTGCTGTGGCCTGTCTGACAACCGTTTCCAGGCAGTCCGTAACGAACGCGACCTGAACTGCATGTCTGTGCCACGAAAATATCGCCAGATGGGCGACTTTCATCTTTATTACAGCGGCAAGAAGCGGGCGCCAGTGCTGACGCTCGTCATCGGGGGCAACCATGAGGCTTCAAACTACTTCTCCGAGCTGCATTATGGCGGTTGGCTGGCGCCGAATATCTACTATATGGGAGCAGCCAATGTGCTCCGCTTCGGGCCCCTACGCATCGCCGGGCTCTCTGGGATCTTCCACCGGGGGAACTACAACAAACCACACTACGAATGCCTCCCGTATGATAGGGACGAAGTTCGCTCCGTTTACCATGTCCGGCAGTGCGACATCTCCAAGCTGTTGAACGTGCGCTCGGCCGTCGACATTGGTCTCAGCCATGACTGGCCCCGAAGAGTCGAGTATCACGGTGACTGTGAAAGGCTCTTTGCCGAGCGGCCCCATTTCCTGAAAAGCGCCAAGACCGACAATCTTGGGAGTGAGCCTGCGGAGCGAGTCCTAAATCATCTGCGGCCGCGGTTCTGGTTCTCTGGCCATATGCACGTCAAGTTTCGTGCCACAGTAGAGCACAACGATGAGGCGAAGGTTGACTTCTTCCAGAACTTGGACGTACCCAGAGAACTGCAGAAACAGCTACCAAGGCCGGTTAGGACTTGGAAGAAACCTCGCAATCGACCACCCAGTATCACGAACACGACCACCCACTTCCTTGCGCTCGACAAGCCAAGTCCTGACGGCGAGTTTCTCGAACTGCTCGAGATCAATTCTTGTTGGGACGTGAACGACCCTTCGGTCGCGCCATATCTGCCGAAGACTCCGGGCGCCAAATTCTCCCTGCATTACGATGAGGAATGGCTGTCGATCCTGCGTGCAACAGACTCGGATGGAGCCACAGAGACGGGCGGGACATCCCTTGGTGGGCCAATGGGCCCGGCGGTCGCCTCGCTGCAAGACGGAGCAGATGAAAGTCGAGCCTATGTTCGCGCCAACGTCACTGCAAAGGGTCTTCTACGTATTCCGGACAATTTTCAGACGCACGCTCCTGCATATGGGGGGTTGGACACCACCCACGGCGACGAACAGCCTTGCGAGTATCCGAACTCTCAGACTGAGGCTCTGTGTGAGCTACTTGGAATTACCACAAGCAGAGCGGATGAGCCAGCCTCTGGTGACGAATTCGTGGTTTTCGAAGAATAGCCTTCTACCACATGCCTGGCGCTTCCCCTGCTTTCTGATCTGTTCAGCCACCATGCTGCTTGTCGCAGTCATCGTCTCGTACTCCGCAGATTGGAATGGATGTCTCGGGTTCTTTAAGCGAGTGGAAATACGAACGATCACGTCGGATAGCGGATCACAAAGAGAGGACAAATTGCCTTACTGTCGGCAGCGGGCCTGTGCGAATGAGCGCAGAATCTATGTAAATTTCCAGCACTCAAAAATCGTGCCTGTGCTAGGTGAAAAAGTGAAGTAAGGCGTGGACGGCCCTTCCGAGGATGGGAGGACGGACTCGAGGACTGTCCTAGCGACGAGATCACCGAGGTCATTCATGGCATTCGCCACTTAATGGCACGTCGGGTAGTCCTTCTCTGCTACTCCGCCCGCTCAGGATCGATGTTCCAACGGGTTAGAGCCCAAAAGTTGGTCGCAAAGTTTTCTCTTAACCTTGATGGAAAGATGCACGATGAAGCTATTGAGGCTTACATCACCAAGGAGTTAGCGCGACGAATACAGTCATGCCAAACAGGACTCTTCAGCCACAGGCTTGAACAGTTGGTCAAGAAACAACTCATGGCCGGTGCGCAGGGAATGTAAGAGAAAATTCCGACGTGAACTGTATTCATTTTGAAGTATATACTGAAGTGCACTCTTCTAGGTTTCTATGGGTTACGCTACAGCTCGACTCGATTTTCCCCAGCCATTCAAGGACAGTCGTCACACACGAGCAAATCCTGAACTTGATCTATAATCTTCCAAAAGACTTACCGGAAGCTTTCGAGAGGGCTCTTGAAGAGATAATTGATGACCGCTACGGAGACTCAATTACGAAGATCATTATGGCTGCCCAGTCGCCGCTTACTCTGGACGAGCTCAGGGTCGCTCTGACTGTGGTCCCTGGAGATCCCGTCTGGTATGCCGCTAAAACCCCAGCAGATGCAATTCAACTGATTGCACTCTGTGGCGGTAATTTGCTGAAGCTGGATGAAGAAGACGGGAAAGTTCGGTTCATACACCACAGCGTACTGAGCCATTTGCACCAAACAACCGAGAACCCTCGCACTGCGCTGTATCACTCCTCGCCCGAAGAAGCTGATATCCTAGTAGGTGCGATTTGTGTCACGTTCCTGAACATGCGAATTTTTGACACCGATGTTGCGGCGACGAACAAGATTACTGGAGAACAATTCGCTGAGAAGGCCATAGGGGCCACTAGCCACCAGAACTCCCTCCTTACCCATCTTGCCCATCATTTCATGAAGAGGAACCGCCATCAACCTACACCAACCGACTTCGATATCGGGCGTTTGATGGCTGAGATCCAAGCAGCTAGTACAGCGAAATTCAATCCCCACTGCTTCCAAGGCTACGCTATGTCGAATTGGCTCTCACACTCGGCCGCCTTCAAGAGGGACAAATCGTTGTGTATGAAAGTCTGGCACCTCTGGCTGAGCCTGTTGTGGGGCCATGTAAAGGTGGCCACTATCCCTTTCCGAAGTCCAGTAGAAGGTTCTTGGCCAGCATTGTCGTGGGCGCTCATGAACCATCACAAGCCCTTGGTTTACGCAATCTTCGATGAACTAACCACAGAACCAACTGACAGTGAGAAATTTTCTCAAGGGATCGCCGAGCTCACATTGTCAACCCCTGCCAAAAAGTGTGATCCTTTCTCTCTGGGTCTAATTCTGGCACACCTGTTTCAGTTAGTTGTCGATACACTGCTTCCTGGACCCAAACATGAGGGCGATCACAGTATTGTGGGTTATGACAGTACGTCAGGCTCGAAAGTGCTCTCGAACTTATTGTACCAGCCTCAGAAACTTCTGGACTTAGGAGCCGACCCAATGATACCTCACAATAGGAACGGCAACACCGTCCTCAAGATGCTGCTTGAAATACTCAGCCGCATTCCCGATATAACGTACGACGGGCTCCAGTCATACAGTCTCCTCATTCAAGTCTTAATTTATAAAAATCCTCGGCCCTTACTCCAGTTTACCTGGGTACCATATGCACTTCGAAGAATTCTTGAACATGGCAATACTCTAACCTTTGTGAAACTTCTCTCATACCGGCCGGAAGTACACATACCACCAAAGGAAGATTCGCTCATCGGCGTTGCCATCGTCCAAGGCAATGATGTAGCAGCCAAAGCTTTGATCAGCGCTTGGCCTGAGGGTGGCCTGAGCCTTGCTGAAGCATCCTACATAAATGGCCAGCCAGCTATACAGCTTGCACTTGAAACCGAGGACAGGGAGATGGTAAAACTACTCGCCCATCACGGAGGGCTGAACACCAGCTCTGGTATAACCCAATTCTTAGCACCTCTCCTACGAATAGCACTCGAACGGATGAGCGTCTGGTGGGTCGAACTATTGCTTCAGCTGGGTGCTGCCCCAAATCTTGGATATCAGGCGAGCATCGAAGAACCAATTGCCCATGCAGGATCTCGCTATCATCTTCAGGAGGTTGTAAGGAGAAATCAAGCCCTAAAATTCCTGACTCTCGTTCGCTACGGTGCAGATGCTCGCCTACCTGGTTTCCGCACTATCCGCAACATGATTACGTACCATGACAATCAAGTTCTGATGGCCAGACTGAAGGAAATGGAACTCTCTGGTCCAACCCAGTGCTCTGAAACCTCTGCTTTCGAGTCTCGGGATGAAATCCCAATCCCTGGGACAAGCGCCCTTCTTGAGGCGTGCAAGATGCTTGCAGAGGATGTGAACGAAAACCAGACTTTCAATCATTCTCTTGGCTCTGGTCAAGTCCACTCGAGCTGATCAGCTCAACATCCAATCTCTAGAGGGAGACACTGCGCTGCACTATCTCGCAGGGGCCAAGGACTGGTTTCGTCGCGAGGCACGTATTGTCATGTCCCATCTCCTGACTTCTGAACGAGCACTCCCTGGGCTGGTTCTGAGGAATAGGAACGGTCAGACGCCATTGCACCGTGCGATTGAGAATGGGTCAAGAAATCGTTGGCTTCCTCCGTATATCGACAGCGTCTTATTTCTTTCGTCCTACATTCGGACAGAGAATTCTGTACCTGGATGGCCCACCGCAGATGATGGCGGCATCCTGGGATTCGCCATGTGCAAACTCGCACCAATCGACGATGTGATCAAAGTGCTTCTCCGCGCTGGAAGTGATCCGAACGGAACCTGGAAAGGAGAGACGCCCCTGAAATCGCAGTGAAAATGCCATTTCCCCATTACAGATCCATGATAATGCCTTGTCTCTTATCGTATGGCGCCAATCAATCGGTGATATACCCAAACACAGCCCCTTTGTCGAACGTGATGACCATGGGAGGGCGAGGCCGGTTGCGAGATGGAGCAAACATAACCCAGCCCGACACATCCATCTTGGAGGGCTCCGGTGTGCCAAGATTAAGGACGCAGAGGATATATGAGTTGGAAGATATAATGCCCAGGGATATGGAATGTTAGCACAGAAATCGGGCATTCCTTTCCAATCCCGGATATATACGTCTTGGTGTTAGATCCAGATACACGATTCGTCCCAGTCGCTCAGCGACAACAGCACAAAGTCTGTACGCGGTGGTGTGAAGGCGACTCCCCTATGCGGACTAGAAGATATTCCCATATATGAACTAGAGGATACAAGCGCCAGAAGGCTAATTCGTCTTAAGGCCCTGAAATCATGCATCGCACCTCGCTTCCGGCTTCCCTTGTCTGAGTATCATAGCCGGATACGCGGTCCGTCCCAGCGCAAGGGATGAATGTGAGGGTGTGGAGACCTGATTTCGCGCAACTCAGCAGAGTGTACGAGCCTCAATTCTTGCAGTGTCATTGATCAATGAAAGATATAAAAATCCAAAAATGAGAAAACATCAGGTGGCCCCTGACTTTAAAGCCATCCCTGAAAATGTCAGTCAAAATTGCATGAGACACTATACTGGGCAACTCCGCTGCGTAACACGGCGCTGAGTTGGATATTTTCTGCATCAGTCGGTCCCCAAAGATCCCATCAGCTTCCGTCCCTTGGACGTACCATGCTATGTATCTAGCTAATCTGTCCGCCAACCTCATGGACATGTTACGAATAAAGAAGAGGGGGAAGATTCCGATTTCGTGACTTTGAAAGTGTATTGACATGCTCGTGGCTGACAGTCGTATAACTTTCATTCTCGCAACATTTTTCAAGTAACTTTGCACTCTGCAAATGTTCTGAATTACCTTCGATCTGAATCTTTTCCACGCCCCATATTGGCGGGGATCCGATACTTGCATCTCGGACAACGTTCTCTAGTCCATCACGGTATATTGCAGTGACGCAGGTCACGACAAAATTATGCTGCTACAAGTGAATTCTTCTATCGTAAAAAATAACCGTGTATGTCCGCGTCGTCGGAGATTCAGTTGCTGCCGTCCACCACCTGCAGGCGAATACAACCCTGTCCGTCCACATTCTGCTAGGGGACTGCTTACGAATTTATTCCCGTGGACTATGCTGCATATGGTGTGATTTGCATGGCAGCCTGCATGATGCTAGAGTATGGGGTCCTCCCTCTATACTCGTTCTGGAATGTCAATTCAAACTCCAATTCTTGCACCGTCGTTCATTTTCTGGGACTTGGTTTGGTCAAGTACCTTCTATGAGGGCTAAACTCGGCTTCTTACGTACGCAAGAGGCTGCCCGTACAAACTCTTAACCGTTCTGAGTCTGCTAGAAGTGCCCTCCGCAATGGGCTTGGGCAATGAGCCACACTGCCATATGGATCCTGAGAAGGGCAAGGACAGCGCCGACCACGCGAACAATAGTGACGATGTGGTGACAAAGGAAACTTCCGATAGTGAAGCTCAGTATGCCATTGTTCATCCCAACGTCTTCTGGACCTCATGTGTGTCTTTTGGGGTGGCTTTAGGTCTCTTTCTGGTAAGGAACCGATGAGCACCATGGCCTCTCTCGGCCTATAATGCTAACAATACCACCTCAGGTCGGCTTAGACATGGTAAGTGCGCCAAAGCATCATCAGCTGGATGTGTTGGCTCGGTTGTTGTCTCCAAAACGAAGATATGTGCCTCACAGCAACTCCTAACAGCTCTAGACAATCATCGCGACCGCTATCCCCAAGATCACTGAGGACTTTCCTGGTGTCAACCTCATCGGCTGGTACTCGTCTGCTTTCTTCATCTCCCTGGCTTGCACACAGCCCTTCTGGTATGGACCTGTCTGCTTCCACTATTTTCATATATTTTCGCAGGCCTAGATCTTGTGCTGTGCTAAGTGTGATACTACAGGGGCAAGGTATATCCCTTCTTCTCCATCAAATACACCTTCCTCGTGGTAGTCTTCATCTTCGGTGTCGGAGCCCTGATCGGCGGTAAGCAGCCCCCCAACGCGTGCCGTGAGTCATGCCCCAATGCTGGGCAACCCACTGACTGTACTGCAGGCCTCGCACCCAACAGCACAGTCCTCATCCTCGGCCGCGCCATCCTGGGCGCGAGCGCCGCCGGGATCGCAGCAGGCGGGTACGCCATCCTGGGCGTCACCGTCCGCCCGGGGCTCCGGCCCGCATTCACGGGCCTCATCAACACGGTGTACAGCCTCGCCAGCGTCCTGGGCCCCATCCTCGGCGGCGCATTTACGCAGCGGTCGACGTGGCGCTGGTGCTTCTACGTCAACCTGCCCGTCGCGGCCGTCTCGGCCGCCGTCATCCTCTCCCTGTTCCACCCGCCTCCGCCCACCATCAGCGCCCGCCGCTCGAGGGCGCTGCCGCTCAGGGAGAAGCTGTCCCACTTGGATCCTGTCGGCATCCTCCTCGTGCTTGCTTCGCTGGTCTGCTTTACGCGCGCGGTCGAGGTGGCTGGCATCCATCAGCCGTGGGCCTCGGGCGAGGTCATCGGCCTCTTCGTTGGCTCGGGCGTCGCTCTTATAGCTTTCGTGGTATCCCAGTACCTCCAAGGTGATCATGCCCTCCTCGTGCCGCGACTCGTGAGGCAGCGCGGCGTGTACATGAGCATGGGCTTTGGGTTCTTCCACGAGGGTGCTTTCTGCCTCCTGCTCTATTACATCCCAATCTACTTTCAAGTCGTCGCCGGCATCTCGCCATCTGAGGCGGGCTTCCGCAATCTCCCCATGCTCATCAGCTGCGGCATTGGCTCAGCATTGACTGGCTTCCTGGTGTCTCGGTTCGGCTACTATACTCCTTTCATGGTCTGGGCCAGCGCCGGCGGGTGCATCGGGGCCGGTCTTGTTTACACTCTCGACGAGACCTCACCCCCGGCAAAGTGGATAGGCTACCAGGTTCTGGCCGGGCTCGCGATGGGAAGCGGGCTGCCGCTCGGCATCATCGCAGGCCAGGCGGACGCGGAGCCCGAGGACCTCCCTTCCAGGACAGCCATGCTTCTCTGTAAGTTTCCTTTCTGCTCCTGAGACTCCTGTCGATCTCCGGCAAGCAGAAGACACCAATCGCTGACGCCTTCTCTGCGCGCCCCTAGTCTCCTTCTGCGTTGGCACCTCGACTTCTTTAGGAACTGGGCAGTCAGTCTTCAGCAACCTGCTTCTGAACAAGCTGCCCGCTCTTGCCCCTGGCGTCGACCCCATCGCAGTCATCAACACGGGTGCTACGGACGTTCGTGATGTCTTCCCTGCCGACGCCGTGCCAGGTATCATACAGGCATATCTGTATGCCATGCGCGCCGTCTTTGCCGTGGTCATAGCCTATGCCGGCGTTGCGGCTATGTTCGCTGCTGGTAGCAAGTGGCAACGATTGAATCTCAAGGGATGAGCTGGACTGGGAAAAACTTCCCGGGAATGAGCACTTTATGGAGAACTGTGACGACTTCGTCCAGGAAGCCAAATTCTCTCTCACTTTTCCACTCAGAGCGGGTACTCTTTTGGCTAGTAAGCCGAGCACCAATAACACCAGACCACACTCGCCAAACATACAATGATAGAGGTTATAAAATCATTGATCATAAAGGTTATATCCGTTGCGAAACCCTCTGGACATGGCTCGGTGAATGCGAACGGTATTCGCGACCCCGCAATGATGAGCCAACACAGTATAGCGTGAGGTTGTTTATCTCTCCGCCAGGAGGGCATCCACCGTCTACTATGAGGCTGCCACGGCTTCAACATGCTCCGTAAAGGTTTGCAAACCATAAGCATCGGGAAATGATCACAGGGAGATGGTAAAGGACAGAGCATCTTGCGCCCAGAGGCGCTTGGGGTATCTCATGAAATTGCTTGTCGTCGAAGAAGATGTGTCTTCTTGCGCCCGCTCATTGGAAGCTGACAGGCTTCTTGGTACGCCGAGATGACCGTCTCATTGGCGTCGGTGCCTCGGGTACTGATTCGGGTTCAGGCACTGATGCTGGTGCTGGCTCTTCCTCCTCATCCTCCGCAACAGCTGCGCCGCCATCCTCAGCATCCTCAGCCTCTGGGGCGGCATCGTTCTCGTCTGCATCCTCCTTGCCATCGTCCTCGCCATCGTCCTCGCCATCGTCCGAGTCCGGAGCCTCCGAGTCCGAATCATCGGAGATCTCGGGCTCGCTAGCATTGCTGAACCCATCAAACTCGTCCTCATCATCGTTCTCTGGGCTGCTGTCTTCTTCCACAGCTTTCTCTGTCTCCTCTGCAGCGTCCCTCTTGCGCTTCTTGAGCACCTTCTCTGGCGCCTTTTGTTCACCCTCGGCGGTGGCACCCTCTTTGTCTTCTCCTGCGACTGGTGGTGGTACAAACCACGGTATCCGTCCGCGCACTGACGCATGTTAGCATTTTGAATTCCTGGCGACAGGGCTTTGCAGGTCACTTACTAAAATCGTTGAGCACCATCTTTGCTACACCGTCAACATCGGGCTCGCCGCCTTTCAACAGTCGCCCTCCTTTTCTGGCGAGAAGCTCTAGGAACAGGATGTGGTCGTCATTCCAGTCACTGATATCATATGTCTTTGCCATATGGTGCTTCTTCACCCGTTTCAGCACGGCGGGTATGTACTGCTCAGGATGCTCTACTTTCTCGACCCGCACCACGCCTCGTAGGAGCAACTCCGTCGGGGCATCGTGATGGTTTTGTGGCACAATACCAGGACAGTCGATCAGGTATATCCTCTTCATCAAGGTGACATACTGCCACACTTTTGTCTCGCCAGGAATCGGAGCCACAGTGGCGACCTTCTTGCCTCTGAGGGTGTTGATGATAGAAGACTTTCCGGTGTTGGGGTAACCGACCAGGCCAACTGAAACTTGTTTCCTGTCGGCGTGGAGTTTTGAAAATTGTCGGAACAGGTTGATTAAAGAGCCCTTGCCAAATGGGTTGTTTATCGAAGCCCGGAAGGCGGCTGTGGGGTAGTCCTTTTGAAGATGCTTTACCCATTGGGCCTGTTTGTCGTCAGTCAGCAACAGCGTCAGACAAACATTGATTGACAGTAGACAAAAAGAGCGATTTAAGCTCGTATATATGTGCGCCTCTCGTACTAAGAAATCCACGGCGAAGGTGCTCGAAAGAACGAGGTAGACTTCAACTCAAAATGGAGGCAAATCCAATCTCACGATGGTCAACCAGAACGGAGACCATCTGTCCTCTGCGGCCAAAGCCAGAGATTTTAAGATGTGGAAGTTGCTCTCCCCAAGCCGTAACGGCCAAATTCCATTGTTTGGCATGAAGACACCGGAAAATGACCTGACTAGGGTTGGGGGACCCCGAAGGGCCTTGTAAAATAAAAAGACAGAACTTACAGCAACCTTGGTCGGGACCAGATCACACTTGTTCAAGATGAACACGAGATGCTTGTGTGGTGCTTCCTCCTTGAGATACTTCTCAACAGACCGACAACGTGTTCCCAGCGGGTCGCGGGCGTCTAGGATGTGCAGAATAACGTCCGAGGAATCAATAACCTTGTCTGTAAGATATTTGTTAGCGTCGCCTGAGGAATGAAAATGATGGAGGTAGAGGCGTACAAAGCTCGTTCCAGATACGCTTGGACTGGCCCTTGTCGAAGATAGGCTCATTCGCCGTCGTCAACACAGCCGCAGCCTCTTGATCTCGACGAAGATCGCCAGCTTCAGCCTGCTCGGCCCCCAGCTCGCCACTCAACAACCTAGCCTCCTCCAGCTTCTCGTTGTAAGTTTCAAGGCTCTTGACTGAGTCACCCGCCAGTTCGTCGATGTTGCTGACGCTCAGCTTCACCCTCTTCCGTGATGACTTGGGCCCAAACACTTCGGCAAACGGTGACGTCTCGACAGTCATCTTTGCCTGGTGCTCTTTGAGACCATTGACCCTGTTATCCTGACCATCGCGGATCAGACTCAGGGGCAGCTTGTTGCTCTTGAGCAGGACCGTGTAGGGGTCCTTCTCCTTCTGTGTGACGGCGTCGCGGAAGGCACTGAGGGACTCCTGGCTGATAACTCGGCTGTTGGAGAACCATTTCCTGTTCGGCTCAACTCGGGCGCTGGGGACGTCGCGGCTCTGGTAGCTGGCGGCTTTCGTGATCTCGCCATCTGCGTTTCGCTGTGCCTTGCCCTCCTTGAAGATGTTGAGTTGCTTGACCTTCTTTGCGTCGCGGTAGAAGTTTTCGCTGGCGAGGACGTCAGTCGGAACAGGCGAGCGAGTGCGAAGGAAACTAGACAAGAAAAAGCTTACCCTTTGATTTTGAACGTCGCACCGCCTGTGCTCGTGCCATCCCGAGCACGACGGCTCTTCTCCTTTTTGAAGTTGCCCATTCTCGCCTTTACCTGCACCGGCAGCCTCGAAATCCAGCAGGGAGACAACGAAGTTGGTCGTTGATCAGGAACATAGATGGGCTATCGACCTTTCCAACCCTCTCCGGACCTTGTTTGAGCGCTCGATAGTTGCAGGGAAGCAAGCGCCAGCAGGAAGGAGACGATATGGCGTCGCGATGAATATCGCTGGAAGAGGAGGAGCAGGAGAGAAAAAAAAAGTTCAAAGCCTGCAGGGTCTAGTTGGAGACGGTGGGGCGCGGCTAGCAGAGCTCCAGTTCCAAAGTTTTAGTGGGTCCTTGTTAAACAAGGCTTGCTCGGCTTGCTGGCAGGCAGGCTTGGTCGCTCACTCTCTTGCCGCTGCAGGGCCGGAGCTGCATAAACCCGACTCCGCCTGGGAAAATCTGACTGGGGGCCGGCCGTAGAGCTGTCTGCTTTGTATACGATCCAGACATCATCGCCATTGCACGCTCACTTGGTCGATCGGCGGGGGCAGGACGGCAGCAAAATCTCGACCTTTTCCTCAGCTCCGGACTTGAACGGCCAATTCGTCTCACGTCGAGAAGGGAGCAAAGTAACAGACCTCAAACATGGCGCCAACATTACCAAGAGCGCCACTGCGCTCGCTATCGTCCACCATCCTCCCATCCGGGACCTCGACGCCATCCACCACCTCCACCGCCTTCCGAACATTCAGCACAACAGCCTCCCGCCTCGAGGTCGACATCCCCCCCGAGTCCCCGCGCTTCATCAACCTCCCCGAGCTCCCCCAATCCTCCGAGGACAAGCTCCCGCCGGTGAAGGGCGTGCTGCCCGTGCCGCGCGAGATCTTCCACCGGCGCAACAACGGCAGCCACAAGATCCAGGCCGGCTTCGTGGACGAGACGGCACCACGGTCGCGGGCCGAGGCGGCAGGCGAGGCACCCAAGTCGGACCGGGCGGCGTGGAAGCGGGCGCTCGCCGAGTCGCGGCGGAAGGCCCTGGCGGCGGGCATCGACCGGCTGTGGGCGCGCAAGAACGTGCGCGAGGGCCGGGCCAAGCAGCGCGCCGAGTCGCACCGGCAGCGCAACCTGGGCGCCGCCAACGCGCCCGAGGGGCTGGACGACGTCTTCACGCGCGGGACGGTCACGCAGGCGACGCTGGACACGAGGGTGATACGCGACCCGGAGTACAAGGAGCGGCAGCTCGAGTCGCAGGCGCGCACGGCGCAGCTGCAGAGAGACCGGTCCGAGGCCCGCAAGGACGCCATCCAGCGGCTTTACGTCGAGGCGGGCAGCTTCATCGTCAGCGAGGACGAGCTTGCCAAGAGGGTCGAGCACATCTTCTCCGAAGCTTTCTGGCAGGGGCGTGGCCTGTGGCGGGGCAAGATCGCCGAGAACGTCTGGGATGCTCACGGTCAGCCCATCCCCGTCAGGGCCATGTTTGCAGGCCTGAAAAGGACGAGCAACAAGGCCGTTGAGAAGTACGAGAGTACGGTCAGCTTCACCACACAGCGCCAGAAGATGGTCTCCGGAGAGCTTACTGGTGGCGCTGTGTCTACTGGGGGCGACAAGAAGCGAGATGGCCGGTGAACACATAGGAACAGCAGAAGGGCAATCACACCCAGCAGATGGACTTGTACAATAGCAATGCATCCAAGATCTTTGAACATCCTGGTCACTAAGTTGGTGTACATGGGAAATAGTATCGAGTGTACCCCGAGGTCCCGGTTGCTAGCTACAAATCGACAAATGCCCCCCTAACGCCCCTGATCCAATGCAGTGTAAAAAGACAAAGATGGGCACCAGTGGCCCAGGCTCGTTTCTAAGGGAGTTAAGCATGGTCTAGATAGCGATTGATCTTCAGACAGATTCAGCGACCGTATGCAATGAACGCTTGTTTGATGGCTCAACACGCTTGGATCCCAGTCATTCCTCCTGTTCACCTGCTGTCCGGCGGCGATCACCGACGCTCAACCAGCAGGACGTGCATGGCGGCGTACGCCAGCACAACAAAGCCAGCTGCATAGGCTCCCAAGCAAATAACGTCCTTCCACATGGCGCCGTTGTCGAAGCCGAATGAGCTAAGAATGGCAGCGCCAGGTACTGTAATATCCAAGCCGTACTTTTTGTCAACGAGCGTCAGTTTGCTAACCTCGTTGACAATGAGCGACTCAAAGGCATAGTGGAAAATCGACAACCACTGAAGCCATTTGGCCCCATCTGGAATCTTTTCCGCGTTCAGAAGGAGACCCGCGAACAACAAACTGAAGAGCATAACCAAACTGCCGATCAGATTTGCCACGCCGTTGTCCTTGCACACGATACCGATAAAGAGACAAATGGCGGCGGCAGCGAGGTTGAAAAGTACCAACACGAGGAGGAAAAAGAAGAAGTGGGCCGCATCTGCCTTCAGCCCCGTCATTGGATAAATGATTATGCCCATCAGGATTGGCGGGATGATTCGTAGCGGAACGATGTCGAAGAGTACTTTGGAGGCGAAGTAGGTGACAGGAGAGTAGTAGCCATTCGCGCGTTCTCTTGTGAACAGCAGCCTCTCAGAGGAGAAGACGTTCAAGCTGGTCAAAGTGCTGAATCCAAAGAGGGCCAGCACGAAGAAGAAGAGACCTAGCCGGTTCTGGAATCCGGGGATGTCCGAGGTCAACCCATAGAAGAGATAACCAGAGAGAACTCCGAGGAGAATGGCGATGGCGTAGTGTGTCAGCATCAGCAGTGGGTTGCGGTACAGGTTCTTCCACGTCCGCTGGGAGAGAATGACAAATTGTCGCCCGTAGCCGATGCGCGCATATCCTTTGCCAACAACGCTGGTATAAATGTTCGAGCCGTTGACACTGTATCCATTGGAGTTGCGGCCGTTGGCATTCTCGGCGCTGGCAACTGCTTGCTGGATCTCGTCATGTGTCGTGCCGGAAATGTCAGACTCTGCGAATGAGTTCACCAAGATATCGAGGTTTGTGCCGCCATTCGCCGCAGGTGGGAGATCGTGTGGGTCCTCGATGATCTGGGGAGGAACATGACTAGGAGGCTGCTTGTGAAGTTTGTAAGCCCCTGTTTCCCCTTCTCCATCGGAAGAGGCTGCAGTCTCGGCATTGGTTTGGCGACGCGTGAAAAGCTCTCGCTCCAGCCTGGCCTTAACAGAATCCCGACGCTTGTTCTTGGGTCGAGAGGATGAAGCTTCGGCGCCACTGTCTTCCCCGATGCTCACATTCGACACACTAGCGATAGACTTGACACCTCTAACGCTGCTCGGCCCGACGCTGGCGGCATCAACCGATATAGTCCCATCATCGAAGGTTGTCGCCGCGCCGGCGTGCATAGTCAGGTCGACTAGGTAGTCAGCGATGTTGAAACCAGGGGGGCAAGGATATCCAATATGGTCGAAGTAGTCCTGGCACTGAGAAAACGGGCCGGAGTAGACTGGTCTACCTTGGGCGAGCAGAATGAGCCTGTCGAAGAGGGCGACGATGTTTGAGCGCGGCTGGTGGATAGTGAAGATGACGGTTCGCTTGAAATCTTTCGCAAGGGTCACGAGACACTCGACAACGTTAAAGGCATTATATGCATCCAGGCCACTGGTCGGCTCGTCGAGGAAGAGGATGGAGGGGCTAGTGACCAGTTCACACGCGATACCGACCCGGCGCTTCTCGCCACCGGAAATTCCACGGCCTTTGCCTTCCTCGGAGCCGATGAGGGAGTCCTTGATATGGTAGATTCCAAGTTGTTTCTCGACTTCGGTGACCCTTTGCTCTTTTGCGGCTCGGGTCATATCGCGGGGCAGTCGCAGCAAGGCGCTGTTGAGAATGGTTTCGTGGACTGTGAGGGTTGGCAGCATCGTGTCTTCCTGATCGACAAATCCAACCACAGCCTTGAAATCCACGTCTGTGACCTTCTCGCCGTTGACGTAGAAATCACCACTGACGGTTCCTCGCTTGTTTTTGCGTGCAAGGATGTCCAAAAAGGTTGTCTTGCCAGCCCCGGAAGCGCCCATGATGGCAGTGAGCTCCCCGGGATACGCCACACCCCGAATTGAATTCAGGATTTGCTTGCCATTGAGGTTGTATGACACTTCCTCGAACTGCAGCGACGCGGGCTTGTGGTCTGCCATGAGCTTGAGACCTTCGTCATCAGAGTCGTCGAGATGGATGGGGCCGTATTTGAAAGAGCGCCGGGACAGATACCAGGTGAGTACGATGACGGCAACGAGGAATAACGCACAGCCAGCGATGACACCAGCGATGAGAGGCGTGTTGATCTTGGGAACGGGCGGTTTGTAGTCGGGCAGCTCGGAGAAGTGCACGCATTCGCCAGAACGACATGTCAAGGTGATACTGGAGTCCCCGAACATCTGGTTGATCAGATCATTCATGGCAGGCTCCTCAAAACTGCACTTGTTTGCGCCGCCTTTGATCTGTGTGCACTTGAATGCGCCGGGGCCCTTGATCTCCTCATCCAGGAAGTCAGTGATGTCAACACTGCCGTTCTCGCCACAGAGCATCCGGTCAGGTATGCATGAACATTCGACGGTCTTGCAGTTGTACGAGGTCTTGTTCTGGGAGGAGTCGCTGAAATCGTAGGCCGAATCGCACTCGCCCAGGGTACAGTAGAAAGACTCCCTCTTGGCGACCCAGAACTGGAAGTCGCACCTAGCCTCTGAGGCATCACAGGTAAAGGTGACTTGAGGTACTTGTTCCCCCAGGAGATCGCGAATCTTCTCGTTTGTAACATCGCACATCTGGTAGTTGTTCTTCAAGACGTTGCCTAGCTGGTAGCAAACGCCTCCTTCTTCCGTCTCCATCAGGGCGTTACACGCCCTATCGTCGGTACACAGGTTGCAGTTGAGACCGTCCCAGCCGTCGTCGCATTCGCAGGTATCACCATGACGTATCTGTCGGTGCTCGTTGCCTCGGGCCAAAGAGCCGCAGACTGCGCGTTCAAAGGTCAGCTACCACGGATCGCAAGTCGTCTCTGGAATGCCGGGACCAGGGAAACACACGAGGTTCGATACAGTCCACGCCACCGAAGCCGGCGGGGCAGGAACACTGTCCGTTGAACGAGTTACAGTCGGCATACTGGGCACAGCTGAAGGCTGGAAGGAGGCAGTTGAAGCTAGAGAGGCCGTAACATCAGCGCCTGGCTGCAAAGCCTCAAAGAGCTGGGCGAGGATATGGGACAACAGACCATGGTGGGCAGTCCTTGGGCCTGTCATCCATCAGGGCAAGTTGCGCGCGGAGAGCATCGATGCCTGGAGATGACGACGAGAAGTTCTGGGCGAGGGCAGCGCTCGACAGCGCAAGCGCCCCGAAAACGACGGCGCGGGCTGTCCGCGATGCCATGATGATGAACACAAGACGGCGCTGGTTCGGCTGCGTTCGAGAAGTCTCAGCGTCCTGCGAGAGAGTAAAGGAAACGGTGATGCGTGGTTTCGAAGAAGAGCTCTGGGGTGGCAGGTGGTCAGGTCAGAGGAGCAGCGATAAGGTGCCTGGTCATACACGTACTGTACCTGGTCTACCTGCTCGGAGAGCTAAGCCGCGGCTTGTGAGATGTACCGACCTGTTTCTGCTTCGGTGCAGCTCCTACAGCGCAGCTCCTTGGCGCCGGCTAAACTTCCCTACTTAGCTCTTGCTGGCCTCAGGTACCCAGGTGCTGGGTACCCCACGTAACGTCTCGCACCTGCCCCGTGCTCCTGAATCGGTCAGTTCCATCGGTTGGGAAGCTGCCCCGACTTCCCGGAATCCTGCTGACGCAATGCGGAGGAGCAAAAGCTCCACTCGCAGGAGGGTGTCGCGACTGTACTTTGTAGACTATAATTTGACATGCACACTTTTCAAAAGACTGTGTAGACTTTTGGGGATCAAGACACAACATATGGAGGACCTTGCTGTACGGTCTGCGACGTACCCGGCAGTATCGGGCCGAGCTTCAAGGATGGAAGTGTATCTTCACGTCGGCAAGGCTTGGGATGAAATTGAGACTGGTTGGAGCTACGGCTGGCTTCCCCTCTCTGCGTCGGTCGCCCATAGTGGGGGATGACTTCTACAGCACCATGTACATGACACCTCCATGAGGGCTTCAGCAAGTAACACACCTTATCAGTCCACTTTGAATTATCAAAGAGTTACCTACTACCAGTCTATGTGCCAGTATCTCCTAGCAAGTACGCGCAGGTGAGTGTACGCGCAATTGCGCACGTAGCAGGAGTGGCATATAAGTAATCAGTTGAGACTTAAAAATCTCGGCGTCCATTGCCATCAATCCTGAGTATTATACTGTACTTGCCTACGAAAATCAAGTCGGATTCAAAATGGTCAAGATTGAGCCCTTTGCAGTGGAGCAGTGGATGGACGAGTAAGCCTCATCAACTTACCAACCAAGCTCCTACGCTGACGCTGTCCAACAGGTATCAGACCACGCCTGGCGTTCTCAACATTGCCGAGACGTGTGCTGCGTCCGTCTCCATCGACGACTTAGGGACTCTTTCCAAGAAAAGAGATGCCACAAATCCAGTGGGCTTCTCCACGAAACTCACCTACGGCGCCATCAGGGGCTCAGAGAAACTGCGAGGGCTGGTCGCCGCTTTGTTCGACGAGACTGCTGCACCTCTTCCCGCCGACACGATTTTGATCACCCAGGGAGCCATCGTGGCAAACTTCCTCCTGCTGTACACCTTGATTGGACCAGGAGATCACGTGGTCTGCGTCTACCCGACTTACCAACAGCTCTACGGTGTCCCGAAGAGCCTGGGCGCTGAGGTCTCCCTGTGGAAACTCAGACGGGAGAATGGTTATGTTCCAGACGTCACCGAGCTTGAGTCCTTGGTGAAGAGCAACACAAAAATGATCATTCTCAACAACCCGAACAACCCAACCGGAGCAACCATCCCAAAGGCCGCTCTCAGCTCCATCGTCGAGTTCGCCCGAGCGCGCGACATAATCATCCTGAGCGACGAGGTCTATAGACCGTTATATCACAGCCTGCCGTCCGACGCAGATATCCCGTCATCCATCTTGTCGTTCGGGTACGACAAGACCGTCTCAACGGGATCCATGTCTAAAGCGTGGGCTCTCGCGGGCATCCGTTTAGGCTGGGTTGCCTCTCGAGATAAAGCCATCATCGACGCTGTGGCTGAGGCGCGCGACTACACGACCATCAGCGTCTCGCAGCTCGACGACCAGGTTGCGAGCTATGCTCTCTCCGACGCGGTGCGACCTGCCCTGATCAAGAGGAACCTGGAGCTGGCGAGGACGAACCTCACTCTGCTTGGGGAGTTTGTTGACGGGCACAAGGGAGTCTGTAGCTGGGTGAAGCCGACGGCGGGCACGACGGCGTTCATCCAATTTGCAGATGGTGGCAAGCCAGTGGATGATGTGGCATTTTGCCTAGACGTGCTGGACAAAATAAAAGTAATGTTCCTTCCCGGCTCGAAATGCTTTGGTCATGATCAGGACTTCAAGGGTTATGTGAGTACTGTCCACCGCCAATTCATCCTTGGCTCTCTCTTGGCTGGGTGAAAAAGTTTGCTCTGCGTCCCGCGGCGATAGCTAATGCAACGGTGCAGGTCCGGATCGGATACGTGTCGGAGACGGGTGTGCTGGTCGAGGCATTAAAGAAGCTTGGAGAATATGTGAACAAGAACCTGTCGTCGTAGCACTTCGTCTTAGCCAGACCGCGCAGGTGTTGTATTTGTGGAGAATCTTGCGCCAACATGTCAGCCGTGGTGACCAAGTTATGTCAAGAACGGATCGGATGTAGTATAACGCAAGAAATTCGCAGTATCACACTCTAGCCTCCACCGTGCTCCGAACCAAACGGCATCCTCTTCCGAGTCCGTACGAAGACGGGACTTGGAGTTGCCGGGCGCCAAGAGCCAAGCAGTGAGCTACCTTGGGAGGATCGTCGGACAAGACAACGCAGCGATTCGTGAAACAAAGGCCAGGGAATCGTAATCCCATCGGCATCTTTGAAGAATGTCAAGTCCAAAGTGCATCAACAGCGTAGATTATGTAGTTCGACTGATTCAAGTGAACTTAAGTAATGCTGGTTGATTTGTCCAGCTTGTATGTTGTAGGTGGCAAGACATGGTGCATTTCCACAGTACCCGCCAGTTCAAGCCGTTGTCTGCTGCTGTACTCCTGTACCTAGCGTGGTAAATAGCGTGTGGTTCCTCGACACGGGCTTGGCACAAGGGTAACTGGTACCCTGGATGTCAATTACCTGAGAAAGTGGAGGAGGGCAGAGGTAGGGTGGAAGAGAAGACGGATGGATTATCGCGTGGCCGTTGGTAGAGGTTTTCTCGCCCAGGATGCAGGTGAAACGGAGCATACGTCGACCCAGCACCTGGGCTATTGCTGGGCTGCTGGGCTACTGCTGGCCAGCTGGCCCAGTGCTGGGCAGTGCAGTGCAGATCAGCCCGAGAAGGAGCAACGCTTGGAGTTGGAAGAAGTCAAAAAGGGAGAGTTCAAAGCGGCAACCCCCCTGTTGTTTCCATTAATAAGGCCAATCCCACAGTCCCGTCGGCCACCCCACAACCCTTCCCGGCTCACCCAGGGGCTCAGCCATCTCGTGCTATGATGCATGGGACGACAACTGCCTCCCTCCGTGGTGGAAGGCAGGACAGACGACTGACGACTGACGACGCAATCCGTCATCGTCTCGACCCGACACTTGACCGCTCGACGGCGGGAACCCGGCAGTGCTAGCTGCCATCTCCCAAGAGCCTCCAAGACTTTCGCGGCACCTTGCGCTCTCACTCATTTGCGACTTACTTATCTGGCCCTCGCGCTGCTTGGCCTTCTTCTTGGGTCACGCCTTTGCACGCCGCCGTTCTCTTGGCTTTTCCTTGGTTTTTCTTGCCTCAAACTCCCTTTCCAGCCTTTGCGCAACATGCGCGCCTCTCTTTCTTTGACCTCTTCCCAGCTCGCTGACGTTCTTTACGGACGCTTCTGAGGCTGTTCGTCTTCTTATGAGCCCCGCTCCCATCCCGCGTTTTCACATCGACAAACCGCTTCGCTTGTCGATTGTCTCGTGCTTGTTAACGAAGCCGGGGTCGTTCTGAGCCCGGTCTGCCCTCCTTTCTCTCATTCAGCTCCTGTTCGGCCAATATCCTCTCCTTGCATCTTGTGGCCTTGGAGGTTCGCGCACACGGAGAGTCTCGTACCACAGCAGAAACCATCCGCCGTGGCAGTCATTACCTGCCGGTAGGATGTCAAGGGCATTCGCTGTGTTGGCCGTTTCTGCCGGCTTATTACTTGTGCCAGCCGCCAATGCCGCCGGCACCGTCCAATGGGACATCCAGAAGCACCACCCCAAGGCGAGGTTCGGCAGACGCGCAGCAGACACCCATGAGGGCGTCATCACGAATGAGCTTACCAGGGGTGGCTACTTCGTGACCTGCTCCATGGGCACGCCTGGTCAGAACCTGACCTTGCAGCTTGATACCGGGAGCAGCGACATCTGGGTACCATGGAACCTAGCAACTGTGTGCGAGGAGGAGAAGTGCACTCTTGGCAACTGTGCGCAACGGTCCCCAGATTTGAAGATTGTGATGATCAGATGTTAGCTGACTCTGCCGGCACAGTTAATCCCAATGCCTCCTCGACCTACACCGACGCTGGGAAGGGCACCTTTGACATATCATATGTCGATGGTAGCTTCTCCAATGGCGACTACTTCATGGACACTTTCCAGATCGCAGGCGCCACCGTTTCCAATGTCACAATGGGCCTCGGCTTGAACACCACCATCGCATACGGGCTCGTCGGAGTGGGCTATACGTTGAAAGAAGCAATAGTCCACACCGAAAACTCCCTCTCGGCCGCCTATCCCAACTTGCCCGTGGTCATGGTAAACGAGGGGCTCATAGGGACCAACGCCTACAGTTTGTGGCTCAATGACCTCGACGCAAACAAGGGCAACATTCTGTTTGGTGGCATTGATACGGAGAAGTACGTGGGCAACTTGACGAGGATCGACATACTGGAGAATAACAAGACCAACGTCTACGACTCTTTCCTGGTTCCGGTCACGTCTTTACTTGCTGTTAGCGCTAGCGGCACCGACGAACTGACATCAAGCGAGTTCCCAATCGAGGCTGTCCTGGACTCGGGCACAACCCTCAGCTACTTGCCCACCGACATAGCAGAGCAGATATGGACAGAAGTTGGCGCCACCTACACTCCGGGAGTCGGGCTCGCCCTGCTGCCCTGCCGGATGCAGAAGAGCGAAGGGCACTTTTCCTTCGGCTTTGCCGGTCCAGACGGTCCAAGGATCAACGTGTCGATGGATGAGCTTGTGCTCGACCTCGTCACCTCTGGACCTCCACCAACCTTCATCTCTGGACCGTTCGAGGGCGAGGACGCGTGCGAATTCGGGATCCAGAATTCGACAAAGAGCCCATTCCTGCTGGGCGACACCTTTCTTCGGAGCGCATATGTGGTCTACGACCTGGTGAACAACGAGATCGGGATGGCGCAGACAGATTTCAATGCCACCAGCTCGAACATCGTTGCTTTTGAGGGCAACGGCTCCACTATCCCGTTCGCCACCTTGGTTTCTAATCAGAACCTGTCCACCCCCACGACGGCCGCGTCCCCGTCTTTTGCGGCGGAGAGCGGTTTTGAGGCAGGAACGCAGGACAGCGGGTCCGCGGCCTCCTTGCCACTCGGCTTAGGACACTCGCTCTTCGTGGGCTTTGCTATGCTCATGTCCATCTCCCTTTCCGTGTAGACCAGAGCGCTACTCATGGTCTCGCCAAATTCACTTTTCGTTTCACGGCTCAACTGGCCCCTTATTTTTGCCACCCCCTTTTACAGCATATACCCATTTTATGGTGCGCAGTCACAAAACGGCGAGATTGGCACTAGCGTTACTACCCCCTCTGACACAAGTCACATTTGTTTCACGATGATTTGCATCTTAGGTGTTGGGGCAAGCAAGCAAGCATTGGGTTGGAGTTTAAATAAACTTGTTTCCTCGTTGATCAGGCGAGGGGATTACTGCGTGCTACGAGGCAGGTAATTAGATACCCAGCGTTACTGTCGGTCAAAATTGGACATGTTAGAGTATTCTTCCGGTAGGGCGATATGCCCGTCATGGTCGAGTAATGAGAAAATTGATCATATGACCCGCGCCCACCGGCCATTTCAATCGAACCAACATTCAAACGTTTACGGAAACCAGCTGCGAAGCCTGGTTGCATTCTTCTGTAAAAGGATCCAAGATGTCATGTGAGCTACCATTGATGAGTGCACAGCGGCATGCTTGACGATCGCAATCAATTGATCGCGCTCGTCCTCAGCTCGGCCTCGAAATGAGTGCGGGTGGTAAACGCACTCAGGTATGTCAGTCCAAGCGATTCATTCTGTCCGAATTTAGTCTCTGGTACTCATATCTGCTGACTATGCACATTAAGAAATGACCTGTGGTAATTGGACGACACCAATACCATTCTTGTCCCGACAAGGCGTAACCCTCCCAGTCATTCTCTCGACTCATGGTCATCGCGCCCATATCAAATTGTAAGTATCATATTGCAAGTCAACGCGAAGCTGTGAGCAACAGAACCTGATATCGTCACAAACCACAATCTGTCACGCAAGCGGCCTCACTTCACAGAACCCCGTCCCCGCGGCCTCTCATCTAGACTCGATTCAGCGCGCCAAGGGAACTCGGAATCACTTCCTTCACGGCCTTTGTCAACTTCGGCAGCGGCTTCCCGGGGTTCGTGTTCGGTATCCAGTTGCCGTGGACCTAGTTGCGCATGGCGAAGGGCAGCTTGACCAGGGCGACGGGCCTGGTGAAGTCGTCGGTGTCGAGGATGACGATCTCGCCCTTGGGCACGCTGGGGCTGTCGCACCAGAAGATGACCCAGCCGTCGCCCTCGGGGGCGTCGTCGGAGCGGGGCACGAACACGGGCTCGGCCAGGCGGCTGCCATCCTCGGGCGGCTCGAAGATGGCCGTCTCGCGCGTCTCGGTGTCGAGCCTGACGACCGAGTTGAAGCCGAACTGGCGGCCCGAGGTCCTGCCCGCGTCGCACGCCGCCAGGTAGACGACGCGCTGCCTGCGCGTCAGGAAGCGCTCGTCCGTCTTGGGGAAGTCGACGAGGCCCCGGAACAGCACGTCCGGGTCCGGCAGCCACGCCTCGGCCGGCTTGTCGAGGTCGATCGTCCAGCGCATCCAGTCGCCCGTCGGCTCCTCCGGATACTTCATCCCCGGCAGGTCCCAGAAGGTGAAGACGACGTTGGAGGCGATGAAGTGGCTCTCCAGCTTCAGCTTGTCGTCCTCGTCCTCCCATGCGCCGCCCGTGTGGATAACGAGGCCGTTCTTCCAGTTGTACCGCCGCACCTCGCCGGGCTTCCACCCCGGGTGCTTCGGCGAGCCCGGGTGCCACGGGGCCACGAGGAACCCGGAGGGCTTGTCGACCACGTACTCCCAGTGCTGCGAGCCCTTCTTCATGTCCTCGTCCGAGTTGACCTTGAAGGGCATGGAGCACATTACGATCCAGTTCTCGGTGACCCAGGCATCGTGCACCATCGTGGGTTCCTCCTCCTGGAAGCAGAACTCATTTGACACCTTCCCGTGCGGGTCAACGGTATATACGCACACATCCGGTGTCCCCAGGCCCTTCGCCTCATAGCCCCAGGTCACTAGCTCGTTCGCGTACGGGTCGACCTTGGGATGCGCGGTGAACGTCTTGGCCTTGGCCTGTCCCCCAAAGGGATCGCACCCCCATGTCTCGAGCGTGTCCGGGTCGACGGCGTAGGGCAGGCCGCGCTCGCTAATGGCGAGCAGGCTGCCGCCCCAGTAGAGGACGTTTGTGTTGGCGGTGGAGTCGTTGGCCATG
Source organism: Diaporthe vaccinii (assembly GCA_039880775.1). NCBI lineage: Eukaryota > Fungi > Ascomycota > Sordariomycetes > Diaporthales > Diaporthaceae > Diaporthe > Diaporthe vaccinii. The sequence goes on along the minus strand of JBCEDN010000015.1, from coordinate 364,574 downwards.
CGCACGCACGGGTGGTTGCTGTACGGGTTGCGGTAGATGTGGAACAGGCGCTCGTTGGCCCTGCGCTCCAGCAGCCAGCGCTCCGTCTCGATGTACTTGACCTTCATGTCGACGCGCCCGTCCTGGAAGTGGAGCGCGCAGATGTTGCCGTCGCCCTCGGTGAAGCCGTTGGCCGGGTGCGGCGGGTAGTGGGGGTCCACGATCAGCCGGCAGAAGGTGCCCTCGATCTCTTTGGGCACCTCGCCGTAGACGACCAGGTTCTCCAGCTCGCCCTCTCACCTGCCTTGCGCCGATGTGTTTTGGGGGGAGTAATAGTGTGCCCAAGCAGAGCTGAGGCCATACTCGGGATCATGGACCTTGGTCCCATTGGTTCCATTGGTGTTGTTTTATTTGTTTGCTATTGAGGCCATTTTGAGTGATATGAGAGCAGGTTGAACCGTCCGTTGTCCTCCATGACCGGGCGTACACAGACAGGTGGTCCTGATGCCATTGTATATTTATACACTCACACGTGGCTTGGAAGCAGCTACTGTCTTGTGAGCGCCTTGCGATTGCCTTTCTCGCTTTGTTCCAAGCGTGACTTACAAGCAGTACTGTGGTCTCCGCGGAAGTCTCCATGGAAGGATTTTCCGAGGGCAGTCCCATGGAGTAATTCGATAATCGTCGTCGCCCGTATCCCTGGCACGAACGGAGTATTCCAGGGAATTCAAACCAGACCCATCTCTTTCCCCAGATTTCCCCGCATTATTGATCTATGTCGCGGGCGGGCCGGGGCGGACTGACTTGCCGGGCAGCCGTATGGCAGATATCCATTTCAAAGCTTGTGGATTATATGAGGGCGTAGCATCTCGGGGTGTAGCTTCTGTCCATATGCCCGACTTCATGTGAAGGTAAAAAGGAGGTTAGCTTCATGATCCGGGGGAAGTCAATATGCCTACCATTCCTCAGTGTGTATTGATTATTTCATTGGTCACATAACTACCATAAGTTATTCCTACGAATTTAGGCGCTCTTTCTCTACTCTTTGGATACAAGTCGACGATTCAGTGGGTGCCACAGTCTACCTCAGACCCAAATTTTGAACTCATCCTCTGTTGAAAGGCGGAGATTGCAGAGAAGACGCACACTTCAGTCCTCTTATAAACACTTTCGATGCATCAGGACTAGTCGGAAGATAAATACTCACGGACAGTTTATTTAGCATCGGTGATGCTAATAAAACCAGTTTTCAATTTTTGGTGTGCAAGCCTCGCTCTTATTTATCATGACACAAAGAGGATCATCCCATCCGGGGCGGACGACGACACGTAGGCCTGGGAGATACCTGAATCTAAGTCGATGGCAGTGTCCATACATTTATCAGGACCTTTCACAATGTACACTGCGAGTTCGATGATGGCAGATCCTAGATCAGACCGATTTCCTGGGGAAAGCTGTCTCAGTATCAGTGCGAAGCCCACCTAGGTACATTTTCATTTCTTCCTCGAGGCTTCACTGGCTGTCCTGGTAGGACTCACATGATAGTGACTTGACTTTCACTCAAACCTTTTGCCATTCAGCGCCAGATTCTTGGTCAAGGTCAGGCATATTGACCGGCAGCAATAACAGATCTCAATTTTTTACTGTCTGCCTGACCTTTCGTTTCAAGAAGTCCTCTCGTGCTGCTGAATGTGAGCTGAATGTGGATTCTCTCATTATCTAGTTGATTTTTCGGTACTCAGAATGTCAACGACTGTGTTTGTATTTCCACGCCTGTCCGGCTTCTCCCCGGGATCCTGGCTGATCCCGCCCGGCCAAACCCGAGTTCACGATGGGGCTTTTCACAGCACATCAAAAACCGCTTGAACCAAGAAACAAAAGCAGCGAGCCAAACAAAAAAAAACCTTTCTTCGATATGCAACTTCCAATACTTCCCACTTTGACATGTTTAAATAATTTGCGATGGCGTCGTTCCCTCAAAATAACCGAACATATCAGATCCTTGACGCCGCGGCGAAAGGCAATTATGCTGTTGGCGCGTACAACTGGTACGGACGACTCGAGAACTACTCTCGGAAGGCGAAATTGAGAGAGGCCTGGCTGATGTGTTGTCCAGTTACAACGACGATGGTGTCATATCAGTGATCCGTGCAGCCGAGGCCGTCAAATCCCCGGCAATCATCCAGCTCTTCCCTTGGACCGTCAAGTTCCAGGGGCCTCACTTTGTCAGATACGTGGTTGACGCCGCCCACGAGGCCAGCGTGCCCATCGCGGTCCACCTGGACCACTGTATCGAGGAGGCGGACATCCGGCAAGCCCTGGAGCTGCCCTTTGACTCCATCATGGTCGACGCGTCCGGTCACGACGCCGGAGAGAATGTTCGCCAGGTGAGGGAGATTACAAAGATTGCGAATTCGAAAGGTATTGCCATCGAGGCCGAAATGGGACGCATCGAGGGCGACGAGGACGGACTGCCGAGCGTGGATCTGGATGCGGTTCTTACCCAGCCGGCGGACGCGAAGAGGTTCATCGATGAGACGGGCGTGCAATTCCTGGCGCCGTCTTTTGGAAATGTTCACGGCGGTTACGGTCCACAAGGCCCAGAAGGCATTTGGAGATGTGGTTTGTGAGTATGACCCGGCGGTGGGAATGCGATGTGAGGACTCGCGTCCAATATGCATGGGTCTCTAACTAGGTGCTGACAATCAATAGGTTGGATGAGATACACAGGCTCATCCCGTATGTCCCTCTCGTTCTTCATGGAACCCATGGAGTCTCCGATGAGCTGTTCCGCAAGACGAGGCGGTATGGAGTCCTGAAGGTCAACGTGAACCGGACGGTCCGCGACGACTACACCAAATTCGTTGCTGAGAATGCCGGGAAGCTGGAGTTAACGGTGCTAAAGGTCCGCGCAGTCGAGATATACACGGAATCTATCAAACGCGTCATGCAAGACGTGTTTGACTCGGCAGGAAAAGCTTGAACATGTGACTCAAGCGGACTGCAAATCTAGTACTATCAATGACACTGAATTGTGAAGCTTATGTGCGTGAGCTTGTTCGTCAAATCCATGTCAACTTGCAACGTCGTGTACTATGCTTCTGCAAAAGGTGGACGAAGTCCTACCTGTAAGTATGAATACGCTATAATAAATGAATACAGCTCCAATAGTAGTCACGGAGGAATTGATTGATCCTGCCAAACGGCTATTTCACGCCGCAACATCAAATAGCCTAACTGAGCGGTGTAAGAGATAGAGCCATCACCGGCACTCCGTACTTCTCTGCTAACTCGTCAAACATTTTCTTCTCGGCATCGGCATACGGAATTCCTTGTTTTCCTCGCTCAAGAGAGAGGCGATGCTCAGGCTCGCCCGGAAACAGGACCTCCTTGAAGCCCTCGGATGGTGTGACGGCGTGTACCCGTTGGAGTAATGTATCCATGCGCGACTTGAACTCATCCGCACCGATAAAGACATCAGGCTTGATGGCAATGAAGCAATGGCCCACATTGTGTGGCCTTGCCTCCTTGTACTGGTCTCCAACCTGACCGCCAAACTCGGCTCCAGAAAGCACGCCAGACATGATATCCATGAGGATCGCGATTCCAGACCCCTTGGGTCCGCCGATGGGGGCCATGGAGCCATTGAGGGCAGCCTCCGCGTCCTCAGTCGGCTTCCCATTCTCGTCGTATGCCCAGCCGAGCGGGATCTTCTCGCCTCGTTTCGCCGCCTTCCTGATCTTTCCCTTGGCAACCACCGACGGGGCCATGTCCAAGATATATGGGATCTCGTCCTTGCTGGGCGCCCCCGCAAACGGGGAAGTGCCGAGGAGCGTGTCCTTTCCACCGAATGGAGGCATCTGTTTGGCCGAATTTGTGAATACGAGGGAGATCATGCCTGCATCCAGGGCTTGGAGGTAGGTGGCGGCCATTCCGAAGTGGTTCGAGTGGTTTGCAGTCACGATGCCGACGCCATAAATCTCGGCGCGCTTGATGGCACTCTCCATGGCCTTGGTTGCGACTATGAAGCCGAACCCATTGTCTCCGTCCAAGTGGGCTGCCACTGGTGTCTTCTCTGTGAGCCTGGGCTCTGCCTTTGCATTGACAAGACCACTATTAACGCGCTCGATATACTGTTGAAGTCGCGCCATGCCGTGGGTGTCCTGCCACGACAATCAGCAGATATGGACTTGTTTATCCGAGCAGACGAAAGGCGACTTGCAACTCCTCGAGTATCAGCCTGCACCAGACAGCTGGCCATGAGCTCTGCATGGTCGTCTGGCAAGCCTGATTTTACCAAAAGAGAGCGTGCGAATGCCTCAGCATCGCTCTGCTTGGCGAAATAGCGACATGCAGATGCCATTACTGTAGAGTCGTCCCTTAGGGTTGTCGGCGAAGCCGGTCTTAGGTAGTCCTTTGCTTTGTTCGTAAATAATGGCTAGTCAACAACATTTACGACGAGATGATCAATTTGACTTATGTGAAGTGGTACTATCTAGACGGTCTAAATGGACCGTGAAGCCGATCGGCATATTCTCGTAGATACGATTGAGGAGTGATGTATTTGAGGGCTCGGACGTGGGGACGAAGAGTCAATCGGCATATGCCGGGCGTGCTTTACGTACAGTAGCGCGGCTACGCGACTCCACCCCAGAACACTCAGAGCTTTTGGTGGGATCATAACCGGGGGAAAGCCGAGGAGTCGGGTGATGTTTTCTTCGGGCAACCTCGTACGTCGTGCCGAGCACACAACGGACCCCTCGCAAGTGACCACAAAGATTTTGTGCCATGTGAGACGGCTTGACCCCTCCAATCCGACGCAGACGGACGATCGCTGTGCTTTCTGCTCCAGGCGGCCGCGCAGAACCCCGTCGATGGATGCCAATACCGGCATCACTGCCGACGCAGCACCGGCTCCGCGACAGAAGCCGCAACCTGGTGGCGGTCGAAGGAAGGGCACGGCTTGTGCCCGCTGCCGCTCACAAAAAATTAAATGTGATGACGAAACACCATCGTGCTTGAATTGTGCTAAGGCTGGGCAGCCGTGCATCCGAGCGAATCCCGGGAATAATCCAGATGCCATCAGGTAGGCGTCCTTCAACATACTCTTGCCGTCTCCATCTGGAGGTCTAGGAAGATGTGCCGTGAAACCTGCCTCGCTGAGCGATGTGGCCTGGTATTGAACCCAATATATAAGAACTGACCAATGGTACAGCTATATCACACAGACCGAGGCACGCCTGCGTGCGCTCGAGGAGTCGCTTCGTCGGATAGCACCCGAGGAGCTGGACAAGGCTCCTCAGGTAACAGAGAGTTCTCAGCACGGGAGCATCCCGGCGTCTTCGCACCAAGACTCCCGATTTCAGCCCGCGAGCGCAGTACCAGACCTGACGCAGGGCTCGGTACGAAGCCATTCGCACTCCCACAGCCTTTCTCGAACGCAGAGTGAGAACATCGGGTCCACTGCCGCGGCCAGTCCGTCGACACAGATCGGACCAAGTGAGCCGCTTGCCCACGAGGTCGGCTTGCTCTCACTTGCCAACGCCATCGAGCCCAAGTACATCGGACCATCTTCGGGCGTATCGTTTGCGCGCCTGATCTTTGCAGCTATTCCTCAGTCTCAAGGGCTGTCGACGGCCTACTGGAACTCGCCACAGCGAAATGTGACTGAGAGCTCGACGAGAGCCGCCTTGAAGCCGGCCCTGCCGTTGCCTCCGGACTGGGCCCCAGAGGTGGACCTGCAGCACTTTATCGATGCCTACTTCGAGACGTGGCAGCCGCTGTATCCATTCCTCAACGAAGATGATACTGTGGGGAGCCTTGACGTCTTGTTCACCCGACAAGCTCCGGCTGCAAACTCCCTCCAGATGCCTCAGCTGCGTGATATTGAAGCTTCTTTATCTCCATTCCATGCGGTCCAGCTGTTCCTCGTCGTCGCGTTGGGTGCGCGCATCCTTGAGGCACGTCTCTCGTCCGAATTCGAGTCCGCCCGATATCTGGCGACGGCCATGTCTCGACTAGACCGACTTGCGCTGCATGATAGCCTCGAGGGCTTGCAGACAATGCTTTTGCTGACCTTGTCGGGGTTCTGTTTCGAGCATGGGCCTAACGCTTGGTTCCTGAGCCAGAACATCATCACGACCTGCCTCGATCTGGGCTTCCAAAGGCGATGGCAGGAGCCGCCGCCACACAATGCGTCCCCAGAGGCACTCAGCCAATATCAGGTCCGCAGAGATCTTCGACGAGCAATATTCTGGTCGGCGTATTCCATCGAGAGGAGATTGGCGGTCATTCTTGGCCGACCACTTACACTGCGCGATGAGGCAGTCGACGTGCAATTTCCTGGAATCGAGAGTGACACAACCGGTGAAACTTTGACGGGACTGGAGTCTTCTTTGAATTCCGCTAAGCGCATGCGAGTTCAGACATCGCCGTACAAGGCAGCACATTACTCCTTCCGATTTGACCAGATCACGGCAGAGATCAAACTGATGCTCTATCGTGTCGTGAACAAGCCAGACGTATTCCCGTGGCCGACAGACGTCACCGAGTGGCAAGAAAAGTGCCACAAGCGCTGCGACGAGCTGTTCGAGAGCCTAAGCAACGACCTGAGGTGGCGGTCCCGCCGGCGCAGCGCCGACGGCATCGCGCAGAGACTCGAGCTCAAGTACCACCAGTGCCTGATGCTCCTGCACCGCCCCTCGCCCGCCACGCCGCGGCCGCGCGCCGAGTCGTGGCGGGCGTGCTACGGCAGCGCGTCGCAGACGATCCTCATCCACTCGGACATGCACCGCTTCTCCAAGCTGCCGCACACCTGGCTCACGGCCCACACCATCTTCGTCAGCGGCATCACCTTCCTCTACTGCCTGTGGGTCAACGCGGCCGTCAAGGAGGGGACCTCGGTGGACGAGTTCAGCCGCATCGCGTCCGCGTGCTCAGCCCTGCTCAAGGTCCTCGGCAGGGCGTGGAGCGTGGCCGCGGACGCGGTGGAGAAGTTCGACAGGCTTGTCTCGCTGACCTCGTCGTCGTGGAACTCGTGGAAGGAGGCGCAGGCGGAGCGGCGCACCGAGATTGCGGTTGGTGCCTCCCTCGTTTCGCTGGCTCAGGACGGCGCCGTGGCCGATACTGCCACTGCGGTGAACCAGGCTGACGTCTTCGACGATGTTGGTGGCTTCAACCTGGTCGAGCCTGAGTTCTTCCTCACTGAGCTCGGTGATATGAGCTCATGGTTTGACTTGGACTGGATTGGGGAGGGGTTTAACTTTGACGAAAACAATACTGCATATCCGCCTTTATAGAGTGGAACAAAACTATAAGCACGTCCCTACCTGAGGAAAGAGGAGAACGCGACTACTCCATCGACGCTTAAGCCTGTGTGTATCTCTCTTGAGTGCTTTCGTTGAACTTACTCCGTGATTAACAGCCAAAATGTACTCATACAATGCAGAACAAATGCAGAACATTCGGAAACAAATGTGAAATTATTCCTTGAATTTAGCACAACTATTGCCCGCAGTTCCAGATTCCCAAGTCTTTCACTGGAAACTGTACCGGAAGGCTTCCGTGGGCGCATGAGGTTCATGACGCATCTCATCGGCTTTACCCCGTTGGTGGGGCCAGGCCGTCCGCCCGTCGGACCCGTCGTTGACGACCGACGTGTCACATTTCTTCCGTATTGCTCAAAAGCTTTTGACGAATTATAGTAGACTTCTCTAGGCAAAGCTTTGTTGCTCAGCTCCATCACAGCCTCATGGGAACATTCGTTCTAACGTAATTCTCCGCCCTGCTATGGCCAGCGTCTGTGTGTTCCGCACCAGCCCAAGCCTCCCGATGGCGTATCGTCGGGTGAGAGCTCAGGCTAGGTTCTGCCGGAGGACAATACAAGCTACGCCATATTCCACATCGCAAACCATCAACCCCAGAGTTGCCGTATTATATCAAGCCCTTGAACCGCCTGTCATCGACGGCATCAAGAAGCCCAAGAAGCCCAACGGTTCGTAAGCTGCAGTCAGCCCGTGCCCCGAGGTCCACGCCAAAGCTGTCGTACTCATTCAAACTGACTTTGTTTCGATCCTGCAGGCTATAAAGATTCTGGGGCTGATGTTGCATACAATCTGAGCCAGAAGAAGAACCTCGACGTCATCACACCAACGACGAATCCCAACCCCACCAACGATGGCGAATGGAGCTTCCCAGATACAGAGGACGGCATACTCGAAGCCATCGATAAAGGGGCGACTCACTTATGGGCCAACACCATCATGTTTGCCTCACACCCCCTGCAGACCTCGGCACCAATAGGCAAGCACGCCGAAAGGCTCCGTGTTATTGGGCAGAGCCCATTGTGCGTTGATCAATACGACAACAAGGCCTGGGTGAACACCCTTCTGCGGCAGCTTCACGATGCCACGCTCCTGGGACATACCCGCCGGGTCCGCCCGACGCGCCGATGCCTTCAGAGAACTGCCGTTCCCCGTCGTGGCGAAGCCGATCCGCGGCCGCGGCAGCCACGGCGTCAAGGTCTGCCGGAGCCCGGAGGAGCTGGCGGCGCATGCTAGGAGTCTCGCTGACGAGGACGCGGCGGTCATGCTGGAGGAGTTCCTCCAGGGCGAGGAGGCCACGGTCACGGTCATGCCACCCAACGCAGAGAAGGGATACTGGGCGCTGCCTCTGGTCTCGCGCTTCAATCACCATGATGGCATTGCGCCGTACAATGGCACCGTCGCCGTCACGGCCAACTCCAGGGTCGTGACTGATTGTGATAAAGACCCGATATGTGCCCAGTTCGTAAAATTTTGCCTCTTCAGGTCGATCAGTCTTTTTGAACGTTCTTTTACTGACGAACCAACGTGCCAGGGTGATGAGAGAGTCGGAGCGAGCTGCCGAGCTTCTCGGCGTGACCGCTCCGATCCGCATTGATGTAAGGCGCTACAGAGATTCTCCCGACTCGAGCTTCGCCCTCTTCGATGTGAATATGAAACCGGTATGTTGCCATTACGGGGGCGTTTGAGATACGCGGTCATGTTTTTTGAGACTGATACTATCCTAACCCACAGAACATGACTGGTCCCGGTAGGCCTGGCCGTGACGACCAAGCCAGCCTCACGATGATGGCGGCCTCTGCTCTGGGCTGGGATTACAAGGAGCTCCTGAGACAGATCCTCGCGACCTCGAGCACTCTAGCGACATTGAGAGGGTTGAGGCCCAAGGAGATCCCATAAAGTTGAGCATAAAAACTCTATACTATGCAGCATCATGGCATTTGGTCGTCGTGTCTGACTACAGATGCTCTGCCGAAGGCAAAGACACATTTTTGGTCATTGGCCTTCAGAAATAGACTTCACGTGTATAAAATATCATGGTCTTAGTACTTCTGAGGCGCATATCCCTTTCCGCTCTGTCCCGAATATTCACATCGTGCAATGGTTGCTCCTTAATCAAGCACCACATTTCCCAGGTCGCAGACATTGTCTTGCTCCAAAGCGTCAGGCTGAAGTCACAGGCACCGTGGAAGATCAGCAAGGTTTTTGTTTACTATCGATACCAACACCAGATCCAGTGGGACTGGGCAAGCCGAAACCCCAAAGATAGCACGTTATTCCCGAGATTTGTGCGTTGGGCATGGTGGAGACAAAGAGGCATTATCCGAGTCTCGGGCCATTTTTGCATCCAAGTGCCGCGGCAGTAGTAGCCGGTGCTACCTAATACGCATTCCTGGTGTCTCCTGCTTCCAAGGTTTGATGGCAGGTGGCCAAGCAACATGTTTGTGGAGACTCGGAAGTCCCAGGCGGGGAAATGATGTATAAAGGCGATAGGACCACCTCAAGCTTCCGAAGTCGCAACTGGTTGCCGAGGCAAATACGTTCGAGTGAATTACCTACGATCTCTGATCCACTTGGGTCTTTGTTGCAATTGAGCCACATAACGACAGCTATCATGGCTTTTACGGTATATTTGATATTGGCTGCGGGCTTGGCTTTTAGCCTCACGGCTTCTGCACGGAGATTGCCTCCTGGCTCTTGGTACTGTACACTTTTGAGAGATATATGTGTCAGCCTCAAGTGACTAACAAGGCGAGCCAGGGACTCCCATATTCATATAATAGATCCTGAGGGATTTCCATTGGACCCCGATAGAGGTATGATCAAGCTCTGCTCATGATAACTATCCATGAGCTCCTTTCGAGATCTTCACCCGCCACCCGCGCAATATGGAACTGATCTCTCGAATTATCTCGACTCAGACTACACCCCAAAGGCGGCAAGCATTGCCAATGCGACTGATTTTGAGACCAGTCTCGGTGTCGACCACGCTTGCATTGTATTGCCCAGCGTGTATGGCACCAACAACTCAATTCTTATCGATGCCTTACGCCGGTTCAATGGTTCATACCGCGGTGTGGCCGTCATAGACCCGGATAACATCACCAACACGACTCTTTCCACGTTTCAAGAGGCTGGCGTTCGAGGCTGTAAGTAGACGTGTGTCTTCTTGGGTCGCCCTTACTACACCCGTTGTTAGGGAATTCCTATCTGCATATCCAGGCTTGCGTTCAGCCGCACACAAATTTCCTTGGCACAATTAAAGTCCTCAAAGGATACGCTCTTCCCGCAGCTGACAGAGCATTTTAGTGCGGGTGAACCTTGATAGTCAAAACAGCACGGAGGTCTCCAAGATGGTTCACAAGAATACAGCCGTGGCGAAACAGATGGACTGGGTTTTGCAGCTTTACACGCCGCTCTCCTCCCTGGTGTACCTACACGACTACATCGTTGACTCCGGCGTCACCTTCGCCTTCGACCACTTCGGGCACACCCTGGTCGGGTCCAAGACTAACGTGAGCATGAACACGTACGATCCGTACCGGACACCAGGCTTCCGCGAGTTGATAGACCTCGTCCAGAAGAAGATCATGTTCGTCAAGATCTCAGGGCCTTACAGGGACTCCAACCAGGCGCCGCTCTACGAGGACATGCGCGTTGTAGCTGAGACTCTCATCAATGCCGGTCCGGACATGGTTGTTTATGGTAGTGATTGGCCGCACACCAAGAGCAAGGAGGGAAATGACCCGATTGGGGGCCGTCTCAAGGAGCAGGACTTTCAGGATATCAACGATGCTGCCCTAGTCGAGATCACGAAGGACTGGGCTGGGAGCGATGCTCAGATCCAGAGGCTTTTCGTGGACAACCCCAGGCGTCTGTGGCAGTGGTACGAAGACTCATAGATAAGGTGAGACGGCGGATCCTTTCCGATTCAGAAGCCTTTCACTTCTCCTGGGACCTGGGTAAAAGGACTGATGTTTGGGGATTTTCGATTTGAATGCAGTTGGCTTTGGCCTAACCTGGCCATGCCACCACCGACGAAACATGGCGCCCGAGCAATGGTTTGCTTAGATGCAAATGGGCACTGTGAAGTGTAAGAAAAGTAGATATCAAGTATTCTTGAAAGGTCATGTCGGAGCTGCCAAATCTAAGATGGTGATGTACCAAGTAAAAGCTGCCTGTCGTTCCGTTGCCAAAGTTGTCCAGGAAATCTCTTGGCGTGCTGGCGCAAGGAACGGGATTGGGGCCCCAGCCCCTCGCGTTTGGTAGTAATCCTGGCTGGGTTAGGGTTTTGATCTCGCGCCTCACGACTTCCAATGAGCTTGCCAGTGGAGCTTTTTCGATGGGTGTTGGAGCTTCCAACCGATTCCATCCATCCGCCAAATGCAAACACAGCAGAAGAAACACACCGCAACGCGACGTGCCTGATCCCGATCGCATTGACCCTGATCACATCAAGCCAAGTTTCTCATATCGACGCGATCGATTCGCGACAGTCACAATGGCTTCTCAACAGCCACTCTCCTCGTCGCAGCAGCCGGCTGACGTCTACGGCGGTGGTGAGTGACCTTTGCGCATGGCGCAACCCCCGGCTGTCCCATTCAATCTGCTGACAATGGAATTGCTGCATTACAGATGAGATATCTGCCCTCGTCCTCGACCCCGGCTACTGCCACACACGCGCCGGCTTTGCGGGCGAGGATGTCCCCAAGTGCGTCCTGCCATCCTTCTACAGCCGCATCAACGGGAAGCTGCAGTACGGCGACGAGTGCATACGCCCTCGCGAGGGCTTGGAGCTACAGAACTACATGAATACGAAGTCGGAAGTGGAGGACTGGAATGTCGCACCTTACCTCTGGGAGAACATGCTCGTCCGCCGACTGAACCCGACACAACCAACACCGGCTTCCAAGAACGGCCTGAACGATGGGAACAAGGATGGCGAAGGCGATGTCGCGATGGCAGAAATCGAAAATCAGGAGCTGCAGGAGAAGGCGCTCTACGAGAATCCGATCCTGCTCACGGAACCGGCGACCAACCCAGCCAAGAAGCGGGAGACGTCTATGCAGGTTCTGTTCGACACCTTTGGGATTCCAGCCGCCTGGCTTAGCAGGACGCCCGTCCTTTCAGCCTTCGCGGCAGGGAAGGCAACGGCTCTGGTGATCGAAGTTGGTGGAGCGAACACCTCTGTCACGGCAGTGCATGATGGCATGGCGTTGAAGAAGTCGGCTGTTCAGTCATCCGCAGGTGGCCTGTGGCTGTCCCAGCAGATTCGTGCTATGTGGGAGACTAACGAGCCGAAGATCGACACTGTTCCCACATTCATGATAGAGAACAAGACCCAGGTGGATGCCCAGCAACCGCCGAACGCGAGGCTCAAGAACTTCCCCTTCCCGATCCACGACTCCTTTCGCCGGTACGAGGAGGAGCGACTGTTGAATGAGTTCAAGGAGTCTGTGGTCGAGGTGTGGAAGGGCCCCGGGCGCTACACGACTCCCGGAAACGAGGATTTCATCAAGTCGCAACCAGGCCGTGTGTTTGAGATGCCCGACGGCTACAACCAGATGTGGCGCGAGCAGCGGTTCAAGGTCGCGGAGGGCATGTGGGACGAGACAGCAGCGTACCACGTTACGGAAGAGCAGTACCGCCTTGCCAAGAGCCAGACGTTGCCAGGACTGATCAAGCAGAGCCTGGATCTGGTAGATGTAGACTTGAGACCTCATCTACTAGGCAACATTGTTGTGACGGGGGCCACAAGCCTGTTGAATGGGTTCAACGACAGGCTGAACAACGAGCTCAACCAAATGTACCCTGGCATGAAGATCAAGCTGCACGCAGCAGGGCTGACGAGTGAGCGTCGTTTCGGTGCCTGGGTCGGTGGAAGCATCCTGGGCAGCCTTGGAAGTTTCCACCAGATGTGGATCTCGCGCAAGGAGTGGGAGGAGATCGGGCCTAGTGTCGTCGAGAAGCGATGTAAGTAATGCAAGCTCACGCGTGGCGAAAAAAGCGGTTGAAGTGAGGGTTTTGCTGTGAAATTTGGGAATGCGCGGCGGTCCAGAATGGATGGGCGTCTGGAGTTGGAAGATGGTCTGCTGGCCGGTGGCAGGATCAAAAGCTGGGTAGGGCAGCTTCTTCGGAAAGCTAGCTGTTTGTACAAAAACTGCAATATTGATCTAGATCTACTGTCCGCGGTTACTTTTTACCATCCGTTCCACCTTTGCCATACATCTACCACCTCGTCCTCCTTCCCTGTTCGCCTGCTGTCAACCACCAGATAATGATCGTACCCAGCACCGGCGATACACGCGTGGTTCGGCCAGATTTTCAACCTCTGGCCAAACTTCAACGGCACCTCGACCTCCCTCGCCCCCTTCCACACGAGAATGCCATGCTCCTGGCTGATCTTGCCAACCTGCCAGCCCCGGTGCACCGCAGGGAAGTCCCTAGGGGCCGGGTCCGACCTCTCGAGCGCCGCCTCCCCCCAGGGGGCCACGACGCCCCAGCCGGCGTAGTGGCCCTCGCCGTCCTCCTTGCAGGGCTCGCGGCCGAGGGCCAGCGACCCGGCGTTGACGAGCGCCTCGGCGGACCCGCCCTGCCCGCGGCCCTCGTACAGGGACGCCACCTCCGCCACGACCGCGATGGCGATGTCGCCGCTGCTCAGCAGCGAGCCGTCGCGGGCGTGCGTCGCGAGCTGCTGCAGGTCCAGGGTCGGGTAGACCCCTGCGTGGACCTCGAGGCCGAGGCCGTCGCCCTTGAGCGTGGTGATCAGGGACGACAAAGTGGCCACGCGCGCCCCGGCGTCATTGCTGCTGCTGCTGCTGCTCGTCCCTGCTCCTCCTGCGGCGAGATCTGGGTGCTGCAGCGCCGTCGCCGTGGGCGTGGCGCCCACGGACAGCACGAGCTGGTGGCCGGGGCTCTGGGCGCGGATATCCTTTGCCACGTTGCTCAGGGTCACGAACTCGTCCGTCAGGTACATCAGGGCGTCCCAGTCCTTGCGGGTGTAGTATGACTGCCCCGCGTGGGCGTACAGCCCGTGGAGGACGCAGGAGCCTTCCGCCTCGGATGAGAGGATCGCCTTGAGCAGGGACTGGTAGGTCGGGGTGCCAGGGATGGTGCCCGCGCGGTTGTATTTGACGTCGATCTTGAGGAAGGCGAGCGGCTTGTTGCCCCCGGACTGGGACTTGAGCGTGGCCAGGAGCGGGACCTGGTCTGGGTTGTCGATCATGACGGAGACCGAGTCGGGTCCCAAGTCCTTGGAGATGGCGGCGAGGCGGGACACCGCGGATGGGTAGAGGGGGAACGCATAGAGGACCTCCTAGGAGTTAGACCGACGAGTTCACACTCAGGGAGTTCTTTCCATGGTGGATACTCACGTTTACCTTACGCCCTTTGTTCTGAAAGTCCTTCAACACAGGAGCAATTTTCTCTGCCTCGAGAACCGTCGAGACGATAATATTGGCCGGCATCTTGGAGTTCTTGCCGACTTGAAGCCTTGTAAGCTCCTCCGTCTGTGCAAGAACCGGTCAGCCGTCCTAGTGTTACACTTAATCTCGTGAGAAATGGCAGAAGAGACTGACCTTGTGCGTCTTGATATGGGCTCGCCATCCAATACCGTTCTTTTCGGCGGCATCAATCATCCGTTGACAGTTGACCTCGAGCTTGGCAAGGTCGAGGACGATGCTCGGGGTCGGAACCTCGTGGAGGGTCTTCCCCACAAAGCGCTCCTGGAGAGCGGTCTTGGATGGTGTTGCCGACATGACGAGACGTTCCCGCGAGTAATCACGATTCACTGACTCCAGTTAGTATCTTGTTCTGCTGAACGGGGTGGAGGAAGGTCATCTACCGGTAGCTGGGCTCACTGAGGCTAAATCACTCAAAGCTTCAAGGAGATCCTCTACTTCCACGGGACAAGCAATTTTCTAGGACCTGTGATGCGGACAATGTTGCGGTGTTGTTGACGCATGAGCGAGGAGTTGCTCACGAACGCAAAGTGCCAATCGATGCCAGAATTGCTCTTGTAAGTCAGTCCCGTGAACGACGATATCGGCCTCGGGAGTCATCTCCACATGATAAGCGCATATTAGACCGACGCTGAGGCGGCAACAGACGGGCAATGACAATTCCGCATCACGTCACAGAATGATGTTGTTGATGACAGCCCAGTGCGTTCCATTCCTCCAGGTGCATGAGTCCACAAAATACCGGTACGGACAGAGGTAGTTCATGAACCGGCAGGTTCCCTAGAATTTACATTCTGCAGGTGTCTTGACACTATCGCAGCTGGCCGTTCACCCACCTAGGTACAGGCCCTCTATGTCTGGAATTACTTATGAATGAACGGGAACATCGAGTGTTCTATTTATGGTGTTTTGGGGGAAGTTCATGTTCCTGCCGAGCTATCTGAGGCGAGGTCGGTCTGGGTGAGTTCGGCGGACTTGTGTTTGTCCGGTCACAGCCATATTAGCAAATTCTGAGGCACGATGACTTCGGCCTCTGTCCTGCAGTATTCAGAGGCTGGCTTATGACTGAAGCCATACGTAACGGATGTGAGGGGAGGGCAACAAGAAGCTGCTCAGTCTGTTGACACAGCTCCCAAATTAGCCGCGCTCTTGATCCCACCGGGGCCGAGTGCTGAACGTTGTCGGTTGTGAGAACAAACATCATCAATCGTCACGTCCGACGCATATTCTTTTGTGTGATGAGTGACTCGTGTTTCCAGAAGGGAGGATACTGGTACTGCTAATCAAGGATCGCAGGGCTGCAAATCCAAGTCACTAGGACAGACCAGAGAAACGTATGTTTGCAGCATCGGCGAGATCTGCCTCGCTTATTCCCCATGTCTTCAAGATGCAGGGCGAGGGAAACAGAGCCGCTGACCCTGGCGTGCTAACGGACCTTTTTGGCGGGGATGGCTAAAAATGGCCCGTGCACCTCCACGTCACTCCACTCTCGGTACGTACCCACTCATTTTAGCTCCTTGCTCCTCAATCAAATGCGGCTCTCGCACCTGCGGAGGCACCTGCATCTCAAGCCACGCTGGGCCGACTACAACTTTCCCCGTGGTTCCCACTCTGGCCACGATCGAAGGCAGTCCAGTCAACTTTGCAGCATTCTTTCCACGACACGACGCAACTTTCGCCCTGAAGACAAAACGCGAGCGACGAGCGACGGGCGACAAAACAGCTTCCTCGTCGAATCCCACACGGTCGCAGTCCCCTTCTTCCCGACACCCCCGAAGAAAACCAACCTCGACTCGAGGCGAACCGACAGCGCTATTCGCTCTTTCGCTGCGCGCAACATCCACCGACTCTTTCCGCCGGCGACTTCACCGCTTCGACCCACTGGCATGACCTGAGCGTCTGCCGCGACGCGCGACGCGACGTTGCGAGGTGTTGTTGGAGGAGGCCGCCGCACCATCGACATACCTGAGCACCTCACGCTCACGCCACCCCCGGCTTGTTCGTTCCGACCTGCCCACAGATCTCCACCATGGCGACCGACGACGAGGTTAAGCGCGAGTCTGCCTCGCCCCTGGCAGATGAGATCGACTGGGCGACCCAGGAGAAGGACGACGAGAACGCAATAAGGAGTCTGTTCGCCGCTGATCCCGCCCAAGCCCAACAGGACTTTTCCCTCGAAGGACCTATCGATCAGACCAACAAAGCCGACGATGCGCTCGACTTTGAAGATATCAGCGACGATGATCTTCCCGATGAGGAGGAAGCTGTCAACGGCGGCTCCGAGCAGCCCCCTGCCCTGACTAGCGATGGCGGTACCAGCAACGATAACGACGATGACCTGTTTGGCGATGGCCGGGAATCTTCGCCCTTAGTCGGCGAGCCCGCCCTGTCACCAGGAGCTGCGATCGCGGACGCTGACCAGCAGGACATTGAGATGACCGGCGGCGACGACCTCGCCGATCTGCGGGCTCTCAACTTCGATCCCGAGCCTAGCTATCCTATGGCCAACCAGGATCCTTCTATTCCTGCCGCCCCCGAGAACGTGCTCGATCTCTTGAAGCAGACCTTCCCGGACTTCGAGAGAGGCAAGATTCTCAACTTCAACGAGCTCTTCCCCCCGAGGAAGGCCAACTGGGTCGACAAGAAACCTCCCAGGAACCCCAGACCCCTGATACCTACAAAGCTCAGTTTGGATCTCGACGTCGATCAAGAGAAGCAGTTTAGGGTCCCCGGACCCGCCTCGCAGACGACCCTTCAAAAGATACAGACTGCCGAGAAGAACGGATTGATTTCCTTACTTGTTCCGGAGCCTGTCGACCCCATCGAGCTTGAGATATTCAAAGCAGATGACCCCGATTCTGAGATAGAGCTTGTCGGCGGTTTCACTTTGCGTGATATTGAGACAGTCTGTGAGGACTGGGATGACATTATTGATCCTCCTATCCTACGGCTCGGCCACGATTCGCCTGGGCCTGCTGTTGCTGAAGAAGACGACGATTGGTTCCTGGAGATGGGTATCGACCGCCCTGCTCCTAAGAGACGCAAGGTCAATCATCTTCCCGGTCTCCCTGAGATCTCTCGATTCGTAGCTCCGTCGTTTGACAACTTCGAGGAGGCGACGGCAAGAAGCGCGAAGCGTGTGCGCCTGGACATGAATGATCCATATCTTCTGATCGACGATATAGAAACAGAGCGTCCCGCAAAGCGACCCAAGACGAACCAGAAGATGAAGCGAATGGCTGACGGCAAGATGGCCCAAGACATCACTCAGCGGTTCAATGTGTCGAATGACGATGCGTACGAGGCCCTCAAGGAGAACGTGCGGGACAAGGTCAGGGCGACACTGGGTGGGATTCAAGTCGAGCACAGCACTCCAGCTCGCAAGCTCCTATGGCCATACTATCAGGTCAAACTCGGCGATCCGAGTGCATTTAGCTATCACCGACCCCCATTCCGGGTACTCAAACAGATTGGCAGGTCGCTGGGCTGGATCAAGCCTAGGTGGTTTAAGCGGAGAGAGTTCAAGAACCAAAGGGTGGGCGACATCTACAAGGAGTCGAGAGACGTGAGTCTCAACGATAACTCGACTGCCGTGCTCTTTGAATACTGCGAAGAAATCCCGACCGTCTTGTCAAATTTTGGCATGGGCAACAAAGTCGTCAACTACTTCCGCGTCAACCATGATGCAGAGGAGAAACCGGCTGACAAGCCATCCATCGGCGAGACCAAGGTTCTGCTGCCCGAAGACCGGTCTCCGTTCGCCAACTTTGGAGATGTCAACAAGGGGGAGACAGTGCCCACCTTACAAAACCAGATGTACCGAGCGCCGATCTTCAAGCATGAGCCCAGAAAGACCGACTTTCTCATCGGGCGTATCACAAATGCGAAGGAGGGCAGTCAATACTACATGCGCAGAATCGATCATCTGTACGTTGTGGGCCAGAACTTCCCATCCGTCGAGGTACCCGGCCCTCATAGTAGGAAGGTCACCAACACAAGCAAGAACCGTCTCAAGATGCTGTCATACCGTTTGATAATGAAGAAGGGTCATGTGGCTCTTAATGATATCACAACCCACGTCAAGGACTCAAACGATGCACAGAATCGACAGAAATTGAAAGAGTTCCTGTCATTCAATAAAGAGGCCAGGCACTGGACTCTGAAAGACGGAGAGAGGCTAATGGACCCGGAGACGATCAACTCGATGGTGCAACCCGAGGATGTGTGCCTTATGGATGCCATGCAAGTCGGAACATACGAAGTTGAGAAGTCTGGGTTTGCCGTCGATGCGCTGAATCCTGACAAGGAAGCTGGCGAGGGCGAAAGCTTGGCCGTGCACTTGACACCATGGAATACGTCGAAAGCCTTCATCGATGCTACGACTGGAAAGGCAATGCTGAAACTTCGCGGCGAGGGTGACCCGACAGGCAGAGGACTCGGTTTCAGCTTTATCAGAACTTCGATGAAAGGCGGGTTCCTCAATGTCTATCACGAGCAAGGCCCACAGTCTACGTCGGCAGATGCCCTCGAGCGAGAGCGCAAAGCCAACGGCGGCCATTCATACAATGTCAAGAAGCAGAATGATGCCTACGCCGAGGTCATCGCGGACATCTGGGGCAAGCAGAAGGAGACGCTGAGCGAGGCGGCCGTCCACGATGACGCGGACGTCCAACCCCAGGATGACGAGGATGACCGCTTGTACGCCCAGCCGCAAGTCGCCGCTACTCCCCGCTTCGACGAGGGCGTAAGCCAGGTCAGCCGCAGCGCCATTAGTGCTCGCAATGCGAAGCGGAAACTGCGGATCGTCAGAACGGTCAAGGCCCCAGACGGCACGGAAAAGCAGGTGGATGAGATCATCGAGGATGCCGGTGTCATCGCGCAGTACACCAAGGCCAGGAGGGAACTGGAAGAGGCTGACATCGATGTCTACAACATCCAGTGGACCGGCGACGAGGAGAGAGACCGGATAATCAGGAGCAAGCTTGACCAGGAGGAGCTACGCCTCAAGAAGAACAGGGAGCGCCGCCAGCAGCGGGAGAAGCAGAAGGGTGGCGCCCGAGCTAGCCTCTCCGGCGCCAGCGGAGCCGCGAGCGCCGGGGGCCTTGGAGCTGGCGGGGGCGGCTCGGGCCTGTCGCCGGAGCCCTCGATCGAGAAGAGCGGAACCACGCGCAAGTGTGCCAACTGCGGCCAGGTCGGTCATATCAAGACGAACAAGAAGTTGTGCCCGATGCTCAACGGTACCATGGCCAACAAGGTCGGCGGTGACGACACGACGGGTACGTATGGTGAGGCTTGAAGACAGTTGAAGGGGAAAAAGGTGGGATGAGGTGGGATGAGAAAAAAAAACTGCAAAGCAGAATCCCTGCGGTTTCCCGCCTCACGTGTGTTTATGTTTAGAAACATGCAGTTTCTGGGAGTTGACATGCGGGGATGGAATGGGGGGACAAAGGGGGCAGTTGGTGGTGTTACATCCAGGTTGAGATTAATGCTATACTTACCACCCACCTCTCTCGCTTATCTGTGAAATGTGAAATGAGCTCACCTGTGGTGCAATGTGTGAGAGGCTCCTTCGTGGTGGTGATCGTGATGATGATTCGTCCAGCTGGCGCGGCGAGTGGTGGGTGTGGCCATGGTTGCCCGCTGGTGTGGTGTAGTGGTGCCCTTGGGGAGAGGGGGGGAGATGAGACAGGCCACTCAGAGCATCCTACCTGCGGTTCTCCGGAATCCTGTAGGTTGGCGTGTGTATGTGTGTCTTGGTGAGTGTGAACCTTCTTTGGGAGAAACCGAATTCCATTATGGAGGTGAAGTCCGTACACTGCAGGAAGATCTGCGGAAACACCGTGAGGAATACAGTGTAAGCCCACGCGCATGCGCTTGTCTTCTCTCTTGGCGATTTTTTTCTGTGCACTTGAGCGCCTCGTAGCTCTAAAAAGTCCTTGCGCAGGAACAAACGCCGCGTAACTTTAATGTCCTGCTTGCAGCAGCCGGCCCAGATATGAGGAGAACACCCGCTGGTGCAGTGAAGAGAGAAGTGGCACAGGCATGGACGCTGCTGCGCGTGTGTGCGCGCGTGTGCGCGACCCACGGTGCCGCCAGGCAGATTACGTGAGTGATCGGCTGGTCGCCTCGTCTGCGCAGGTCAGGAGTGATGGGGCTGTAAGACGGGCCCTGGCAGGGGAGTTTTAGTTCAAATTTCGAGCATCCTCTGCCCGCGTCCGCGAACCACCGACAACGGGGTCTGCGCGTTCCGGGGGGCCAGACGATGGGCTGGGCCCAGGTGGGAGGGGAGGGAGGAAGGAAGGATGGGTAGGTGGATGGATAGGTGGATGGGTAGGTGGATGGGTAGGTGGATGGGTAGGTGGATGGGTGGATGGATGGATGAATGGGGTGCGGCTCAGCCCTACTGGTTTGTTTCGAAACATCGGCGGCGTGGTGTGTATGACGGCGCAGATGTTAATCTACGGAGGGGGTAGTTGGGTGGGGGGAAGGGGTCACAGGCACAGCAGACACCGCACGCCCGGCCAGAGGGGAGGGCGGGCGCACGTGGTGCGGAGGCGAGAGACAGAGTCCGACGAGGCTGTACCTCAGCCCGCTTCCTGCCTGTGTCGCTGTTTCATATCAACATGAGACATAGAGGCATCATGCTGTTGCTGGATCCTGTATTTGTTGCGGGCGACATGCCAAGCGAAATTCCATGAGGCTGCAAGCGGGGTGGAGAAGAGGGACAAGATGCTTGCTCTTCAGT
Source organism: Diaporthe vaccinii (assembly GCA_039880775.1). Lineage (NCBI taxonomy): Eukaryota > Fungi > Ascomycota > Sordariomycetes > Diaporthales > Diaporthaceae > Diaporthe > Diaporthe vaccinii. The sequence goes on along the minus strand of JBCEDN010000015.1, from coordinate 343,068 downwards.
CGTGCGGTGTGCGCGCCCAGAGATAATCATCCGAAGTTACGTGCCTCCGAATAGAATGGCTTGGCTGGTTTTGCATGGCTGTTCCGTTCATCGCGCGGTGATCTGATCTATCACTGACTCGGTTCAGAAGTCGCTTATAGGGACCAGACAGCGATGCACATAGTGCCACCCTCCCAGGCCCGGAATATCAGCTGAACGGTCGTCGCACAGACCGATGGCATATAGGGCTGCAGGGTTGCGGGTAACCGAGGGGGGCATGCCACCGCAGAGAATTGCGGGTGATCAATGCAGGCTACAATCAAGTTTTGTAAGCCAGACTTGAGCGACACGGGCTCGAAGTGGGTTCCAGCCCCCCTACCTTCTCCTATCAGTGTGCATGTAATCAAAGCCTCTGATATTGGGGCACTGGCCAGCGTCACCTTGAGGAAAGCAGTGTGGGCCAAAATAATCACCCACACATTTAGCCAGCTAGTGTGCTTGATTGCCGCCGCTATCTCGTGCGAGGACCGTCCCTAGGTGAGAATCCCCCAGGTTCTCGGTATTGGTGGTGCCGTCCAACATGTTCGAGCCCAAGTCAATCCTGCCTCAGCGAAGGATCGCAACCTTCAATTCGACAAGTGCGACGCACCATGGTGCCGGCGTAGCTCTGTAAGTGGACGGAATTTCGGAGGAACGGGTGGGATTGGAGCAGTAAGCCAGTGGGGTAGGACGGACCGGCGAGTCTCGACGGCCTCGAGCACCCGTCGGTCGCGAGCCGTCCACGAGATCACAGGCGAATGTTCCGAGGTTGTCTTCGTGCCAGCACGCCAGCATGCTAGCAGCGTCAAACTCGGAAGTTCTTGATCTCCTGATGCGCTTGCATGGTGTGTCGTGTGGCTGGCGAAACGGGCCAGTCATGGGGGAAGGAGGTTGAAGATGGACTTCTAAAAATATCTATTTTTAACTGATAGCCGCCGGGCGCTTAGCTAGCGACCCCACTCCCTTGCAGAATGCACGCAAGATTTTGAAGAGCCAAGAGGCAGGGGTGAGCAAGAGGTGGGTGGGGGTGATAGGTCCGAGCTTGGGTGGTTCCGTAGGATCACCCGTCGTGCCGTGGATGCGCAGTGGGCCATCGGTGATGGCATTCGTGCCGTCGTTGATGTCCTAATGCATTAGTTGGTGCTTTTGACAGACAGCGCATCGTTATTCGTCACGACTAATCCGGTCGGTCGTCCCGTGGAACGCTCGCATCGTTGCATCACGACGACTCGGGAACCCTGTCCCAATTAGCTTGTTGGGTTCAACGGGGCCGGGATGGTGGTTTGAGGTCTGACTCGATGACAGCTCCGACCGTGTCGACGTGCGAGGGTGAAACCTTCTAAAGCTTCCCCTAGCTCCTCGACGGCTCTCAAGAAAGTCCGTAGCCGGCATTACGGCGCGAGAGACGTGTGCGACTTGAGAAAGAGCCTCAGAGCCTCAAAACGTCGCGCAGTACGGTGGAAGTTATTTCGGGCCGTGGGTAAGACATATGTAGCACGATGCCGAAGGCGGAGGCAGAAAAGGCACGTAGGCACGGCACGAAGATATCGGCCAAGGCTTGCCCTACCCGGGGATGAATCTCCATAGCCCGCTTAGATTTCGCAAATCTGACGAGATTCAGGGCAGCACTCACAGCCCCAATTTTGGATCATTGTGCATGGCCTGCCCCTTGTGCAGATGATCAGGCGTGCGTGCGGGTGGGGAGCTGCACGGAGTCAGACGCCATTGACCAGTGGGTGCCAAGCTTACACACCTCGCGGAATTGGCTTCTGTATCACGTACCGTAAGGCGAGGCTGCCCTGACCTGCTTGTTCACCCCATCCGCCGGACCGCAACAACAAGCTCCATGACCTGCCCCTGCCAAGGTCACACGGTCGCCCAAAGAAGGTCGGATGTCGTCCAGAGTCGCCAATAAGACGTGGTTCCTGCATATCGATGCCCTTGTGTTGCATCTAATATCGGCGAAGAGCGAGCAGACTGCTCAAGCGGACTGACATGGGCTCTGGCTTACAAGGGTGAGGATGCAGTCACGACCACGTGCAGAAAGGATAGCGTAGTCTATAATAAATCTTGCGTTGCGTTCCTGGATTGTTCGTGGCATCTGCCTGTTGGATTCTGTAACGTGGGCAGCAGTAAGTAGTGTACCTGACCGCAGACCAGCTCAGGGCGATACCCATGAATGGGAAACGAGTCGTAGCGCGCTTGGAGCACGTACGATGCATTGACGGCCGTTGTGAATGTGTGGGGGCGTCCTCTGCAAGGCTGTGACAAGGGCAGGCACTGTACTACTCAGCAATCTCACGGACTTCTTGGCCACCGCATATGGGGGTCGTGTCGCGGCAGATTGCTGTCGAGCTTGGGCTCGTAGGGCTGGCTGGCAGGGGCACAGGCGCAGACGCGGGCAGACGCGAGCGCGGGCGTGGGCCAGGGCGCTGTAAAAGCGTAGTCTACACAGTATAGGTCTAGGTATATAGCGACTGCTGGTGGGCCACGTGCACCTGCATTGTCGAGGGCGGGCCTCTGACGATCAGAGTTTCGATATGCCAAGAGCCTTGCAACCGGGAGTGTCACGGATCCGGATGGGGCAGCCGTCCCAATTGGCAAGATAGCGGCGTTGCCGTGAGGCCATTTCAGGTGCGAAGAAATGGATAAGTGTATCTAAAGCGACGGTGTGTTAATCATTTTGAAACCAAAGTCGATGTGAAAGATGCAGTGAGATGAAAACTAATAGTGTTGCAGCAGTCATCAATGGTGACAGAATGAGTTGGTGATACCACGCTCGGTACTCGGGAGGCTACTGGGAGGCTAACAGGCGACGGGGCTTCATCTGCTGCATGGATTGACGATGGCGTCGTCGCTGGGATCAGGGGACACCCCGGGTTTCGAGTGGTCCACTGGATGACCCTTGGCATGGGCCGTTTTTTTTTTCCTCATCCTTTTTTTTTCCCTCTCTTGATCACCGCTTCTGGGATGTTTCAACTGCCCTGATGTGGATCGCTGTGGTTGGCCGGACGGACTTTTGCCCACACTGTCGGTGCCGTCTGGTTGTCCGACGGCTGTCTGGCCGTTGCGAGATGCAAGGTGCAATGCTGGTAGGAGAGTTGTGAGAATTGTGCACTCGTACCAATAAATGTGTATGGGCTCGTTTAGCAGAGTACGCTGTGCTGGGGTGCGTCCAGCAGCAACTGCCGGTCCTAACCGGGTCGAGCTTCGGCCACTTCTGGTGTCTGGGTGAGAATCGTCAAATGGCGATGCTCGTTCCGGAAAAGGCAAGGGTCCATGACTGGTTCTGTCTTTGATTCTAGACAGCACGAGGCAGGAACGTTGAAAGAACATTTTAGCGTCAGCCGAACGTCAGGGTCAGGTACCAAGGATGGATTGATTGATTGATTGACCTGCCGGCTTGCTGTCCATCAAGTCGATCGATCCCAGTCGGGTCGAGTCGATCGAGGTCAGGTCAGGTCAGTCGAGTCCTTGCCTTCTCTGTCCTGCCGAGTCCTGTGGGGACGAGGCTAGTAGGCGAGGTGAGGTGAGATTCGGTCATGTCTGTCTCCCGTAGGGTACATGGTCAGTACCATCACTGTGTGCCTATCATGCAAGAGATTGCATGTACAAGTCCGAGTACACGAGGCAGGTGCAGGTGCAGGTGCAAGTGCATCCTGCCAGGGACTGAGTGATGCTCCTTCTCCCCCTCCCACCTCCTCCCCCCGAAAACGGTTCCGCGTCCCTGGTCCAATCCCCCCCCTCACCCCTGCCCGCCTGCCCACCTGCTGCGCACCTGCCCGCTTCAGAACCAGAGCCTTACCCAAGTCTCCAACCACCCCCCAAAACCCGCAAGAGAACTAAAACCTGGCCCGCCTGCAACTCTCGTGCGCTGCACCCATACCTCTCTCTCTCTCCTTTCTATTATTAGCATCACCATCAACCGTTCAGCCCCATTAACCTGCACGCCATCGCATCGCATCACCACACACGCACAAGCGATCGAGTCCATGCTAATGCTAATACTCGGCTGCCATACAACTGACCTGCAAGTATTCTCCTGCCCGCATACCTGCCACTCTCCTACCTTGTTCCTTCCTTCGCCTTGTCGTCGCCGTGGCTGCATCCGGCCAGGACACTCAAAAAGGCCCGCCTGCGCCGCCCGTCATCGTCCCTGTGTTTCGAGTTCACCCTGCCTCGCGCCTACTGCTCTTGCGATCCATCCGTCGCGGCATCCCACTGATGGTCTTCACCTGCAACTAGGCTCGTCCTTTCTTCCTCGATCTCCCTCGGAGCCAGGCCTGCCATCCAGCGGCCCGTTCCCGTTACCTCTTCAAAGCAGTAAATATAGCTCGCCGTCTGCCCTCGACCCGGCCGTCTATAGCTATCTTTATCCTCCTCCTCCACCTTTTCGCATATTTTCCTACTCCTTCCCCCATTAGTCTCCGCCAGCGCACTGTCCGCATATACTCAGGCCTAGTTTCGACTCGACCCAAAGCTGGCTTGCACGGCCAGCGCCGCAAGGCCGACCCCACTGGAAATAGAGTCCTGTCTATTGTCATCACCAACTTCTGTTACATCGCTGCTCTAGACACCTAGTGTCGCAAGCCCTTCAATATGGGTCGCAGAAAGATCGAAATCAAGGCTATCAAGGATGATAGAAACCGCTCTGTGTAAGAATCCACTCCTCGCCAGCCAGGTTCACTCGATTCAATCATGGGACCGCCTGCTGACGATATGCCTTATTCCAGCACCTTCTTGAAGCGCAAGGGCGGTCTGTTCAAGAAGGCACATGAGCTTTCGGTGCTTTGCTCTGTGGATGTCGCCGTCTTCATCTTTGGCCAGAACAAGAAGCTGTACGAGTACTCGTCCGGCGACATGCGAGAGCTGATCACAAGATACACCTATCATGGCGGGCCAAACGAGCACAAAGGGCCTGCCGACTTTAATGGTGGCGCGGATGACGACGAGGACGACGAGGGCGACGCCACGCCGCCTCACGGAGAGCGCATGGGAACCCCCATGATGCCCCAGCACTTCCAAGGACAGCCACCATTCCCGCATATCAGGCACCATACTCCCTCAGCATCTCCGCCCATACCAAACGGCGTCGCTTTTGCTCAGCATGCTGCACAGGGCATCCAGAGGGTACACACACCCCAGCCACAAATCGGCTCACGGCCTGGCTCGCGAAACGACATGCGACGCATGCCTCCTCACATGGTCCCTCAACAGGTAGGCCCCCACGGGCCTCCCCAAGGCCCTCAGGTGAATGGTTATGCATACATTCCTCAGCCGGCCATCTACAACCCGCAGAACCCAAACATGCCTCAGCCCGGTCATCAGTATCCTTACCCGCCTCCTCCACCTCACATGCAGCAGTATATGGAGAACCACCACAGACAGTCATCTGTCCCTCCAAACTTCCCTCCACAGCCTCAGCAACCTCAGCAACCCCCGCAGCCCGTCAGGCACTCGCTCTCGCCGCCACAGCAGACCCACGGCCTCCCAGCGCAGGCTGCACCGCAACCATCACCGCAACCTCCGCACTCAGAGATCCGCAGCCCGCCGCCGCCACCTCCTCCTCAGACGCAATCCCAGAGCCAAGAAGCCCCACCAGTCCCGGTGCAGCCCAAGGCTGAAGCCAGTGATAGACTTATGCCACAGGCGCCTCTACTAGACACTGCCTCAGCCATCAAGAAGATGCCTCAAAGAAAACAACACAGCATCTTCACGCCGATAGATGAGAATCGTTCTGTCCTATCCCAGCATCTGGCTGCTTTTGCGGAGCACAGTGGCAAGGCGGACCCCAATGGCAACCGATCGCAGTCAATGGACATGCCCTCTGCTTTGCGAAACACTACCTCCCCACCCCAGGCACCCAAGAGGGCGGAGACAGGCCCAGTCCCACCAAAGCGGCAAGTTTCCGTATCCTCCATACCTGAGGCAGACTTCACTCCACCTTCGCGCACCAATAGTCTGCGCACTGGCGGCGGAGCGCGGCCTCGTCTCAAGGTGCAAATTCCAGACGAGCCGTCGGATGCCGGTAGCAACACTGCAGAGTCCAGCTCCGCTGGCCCAGGTCACTCCACCGACGCTACGTCCCAAACGACGCGGCCTGGGGACTCGCATTCGTCTGGGATCGTGCTCCCGCCGCCCTCGCCATCTGCAACAACCACATTACTCTCGGCCGGCGCGACTGGGCCACCAAACCCGTTCGCGCGGCCGCCCAACCCCAACAGCCAGAATCATATGAACATTGATACCCCGGCCTCTGCACTACCTTCTCGATATATGAACAACGAGTTCCTGCCCAGTCCAAGTTCCTTCTTCCCGGACATGTATGCACGAGGTCACGACAGCAACACGCTTCCTAGTCCACTCAATTTCGCAACGCCCGTTGTTGGATCAGGCCCCAGCTTCCTAAGGGAGGAACTTTCCAATACTGGCAAGAGGAAGAGCCCGGAGATAAGCAGCAATGGCCCGCCTTCGGACCCCATCGAGCCCAGCAATGAGCCCAAGCGACTGAAGGTCGGCAACTAAGGTGGAGTTCGATTGACGGATCTCTTATTTGGCGGAAATTGTACATTATTCTCTACATTTGTCCAAAAGATGGAAGCTTCGCGGCATTTTCTTTGTCGGGTGATACCGATTATGAGGAGTATTGAAACTGTCTTTTGGTCGTCAGCTCCACCGCACGGTCTGGCATCCAATTTTGCTTTGTGTGGCATTGCGGTGGAGTCTAAAGGAAAGAAGGCGGTCGTTTGTATTTTAAGGGTATGGATGATGGCGGACAGGAGGCGCTGCGACACGATCTGGGAATTTGGAGTTCTCGTGTCAACTTGCTTTCATCTTCACGCGTGCGAGTTGACGCATTGAATTCCGTTGCGGTGGGTGAGCTGTCTGCTATTGCGAGGTCCTCACCAACGTTATCGACAGCCACCTGCCATCTTCAAGCACGTCGAGCCTAAATATAGGGTCAGGAACAGGCACATGGAAGTGAATGATATATAGACAAATGGAAACCAACGTGTCACTCCAGAAATCTCTCCCTTCCCTCCCGTGACTTAAGCGAAGTGTTCCCTTCAATTGGCCTTCGCAAGCCCAATGGGACACTTTCAAGCTGGGTTCTATCACGGAGGATTCCCGTATCAGCAGGTAGACTGTGTTGTAACACAGAATGCCCCCAAGCATGTGTTTGATAATTTCGGAGGTTGAGATGGCTGCGACTTCGCTGCGGAGTTTGTGCAAGTTAGTACGATTGAGGAATCAATCACAGTCTGAGAACGCATAATAACTCGATTAGACACCCCCAGACATCAAGAAGTTAGCCGGGAGATCCGATGATAGCTTGAGCTGCAAGATTGATGAATGTCGAGATCTGGTGAGAAGCACTCTAAGTCCGGGACTACGGGGAGGTCGAGAGCTAAAAGGAAGCCTGGCAGGTAAATCCTAGAGCTTGGATCCTGGGAACGGGAGGGGAATATATTCATGCGAGACAGAGAAAGGTCCTGTTCATGTGACTCTTATGTCTCCGACCTAGAGATCGGAGGCGAATACGATTGCTTTTTTTTCCCGAACGGGGGAAAGCTAAGCGTTCATGGTGAAGGGTTCTTTTTTCTTTCATCTCTATACAAAATCCATCTGTACCATTCATTCTTTGCATAGTTGAAGCTACTATGGGAGGCATTCTTTGAAATGCCGATCTGTGGCCTCGGTAAATAATGTCGATTCTCAGACGCCTCCTCCGCGCAAGGTCAACGAAATTGCGGGATTGGGAAAGTAACGTCGAGGAGTACGGGCTCTGGCCTCAGTCCACGTAGGCCAGGCTTTCACGAGATGTCGGTATCGCATTCGTCTAGGCACGCTCTGAGCTTACATGTGACAACTCTATGCAAGATTTGGGTGATTACTCAGATGGTTAAATAAATGGGCGAGTATCCATTCCCGGGCCTTTATTTCCTTGCATCTGCGACCGTTGGCTGCCGCGTTTCAGGATCAGTCTCCCTGATGGGTGAAGCCTCTCGGAGTTTTTGTTGCGAGCAGAGCGAAAAGCCTTCCGCGACTCCTCGCATCCGGCCGTGCGACTTGATCGAGGCGGGACAAATGCCACTTGAAGAGGAGCGTTAAATGCAGGTGTTGCAAGTCACGACTTGTAGCAAGGACTGTTATTTGTTTCTATATAGCGGCCACCGTTATTGAGGCATGCGTTAATACCGCGAGAACAGACGAACAGATATGTTTGCGTGCAAGGCCGGCAAGACGGCATAGGGACATGATGTATAAACAATTGCGGCCGCACATGTTGACTTCTCTGGATACGTGGATTAAATGAATTCTATGAGTCTTTAGGCAACTCAATTTCAGAAAGAAAGGAGCTTGTTGACGCGACTCGGAGCCAGTTCACTGCCGGATCAACACACCCAACCCTATTGTGACAATTTTGTCGGGCAGCGCAACTCTCAGCCTTCGTCCGAAGCCCGCTCACTGCGCTGAGACGGCTTCCCGAAACATCGCGACGTCCTTTGAGCAGCCGTGGTCTACAGGCTTCCGACATGCTGGAAATCTTAACGACGAGGACGCTTCTCATGAACGGAGAGCACGCGATTGGAAGGTCGAGTATTTAGTCTAGGTAGTCGTAGTCAGGGGCGGTATTGGATGAAGCGGTTGACTGGTGGTCTTGTAGTCACCAGGCTTATATGGGTGGACGGTGAAACCCGTGTCCTTCCAGGGGGCATTGACAGATCACTTGCCACCAGTCATGTCATCCAATGCTTCCGACGATGCATATGCTCTGTCGGCCTTCAGATCTGCAGCCCGACATGACGGCCTCGACGACTTCAGAAACTGACCTCGTCGTTAGTCTTGTCGCCACTTACTGTATCCGGCAAGAGGTAAAGAGCAGAATTGGGTTTAGGTTTTCCCTTGGAACACCTTGCGCTTGAGGATTGGTTCAGCCAGCGTCCGACTTCCACTGAATTGATGACCCGCATGTGTTTTGGCGCTCGAGGGATCTCAACGGGGACATCTGGGATAATGCGCTGTGTTTCTACACGGGAGCGGGCCCCTAGGGGATCGTCGGTGTTGGCGATGGAGGCTTCAATTTCGGCCCGTGTCCGCTGGCGATAACATCCACTGACGGCAGCGGACTTCAAATATTGTGTCCAGGTGGACAGGGCACATAGTCATGAGAGCGCGCGCCTCGCAAGGTTCCGCTCAGGGATGGCCGCCGCTCGCGGTCGGGCGAGGGTCGCACCTTCAGTGGAGAACCACCCTTCTCGTGGGAGATCGTCCGAACAAGCTTCGTGAAACCTTGAAAGCTTAACTGGCCCTCGCCCGCGGCCTAGATATTATGTTTCTCGCCGACTTTGCTACCGACCGACGTCCGCTCACCGCATTTACATTGGTATCGGTCTGGCCCCTGCGGCCGGATCTGCTCCTGATCATGATCTATGCGAGTCAAATTTGTTGTCGAGGTCCCGCAGTGATTGATCCATACCTGCGGACCGTCTAGTCCCGTTCCCTATCGCCCGGTCTTGCTGTGTTTGCAGCATGACTGGCATGGTAAGTTGGTCGTTCTCGTATTGCGGACTGGGGCTCTATTGCGGGTTAAGGTCGTGTCGATCCTACCTGTTCCATGCCATCCAAGCTAATATCTCGCACATGTGCAATGGGACGTTGCCGGGGAGGGACGAGCGGGGCGTGCAATCGGTTCAAATGCCGATACGCGTACGCAGCCAATATGAATACTTCGCCGTTGTTCTCTCCTTTCCATTAAGCTCTTAAACATAATTTCTCTGCCAGTCCTATCTATCCACCCCCTTCTCACAATTGTCTTTGAAACCATGAGGCTCAGGGTTGGGGATCTATAAGTTAGTGTAGCGCCAATCTATACATTCATTGTTCAGTCTACTCATTACCACTTTCGTTTTCTCATTACAACAGGCACACACAATTCAGGAAGATACCGTCGTCAAAATTCGAATATGATATCAAGAGCAGGATCTGTCGCCCTGGCCGGGCTCGCCAGCCTGACTGGTCTGGCACAGGCTACTCCCTCTGGTCAACATCGCCCGAAGAGCGCACAGAGCTGTCCGTCTATGAACAGCAGCACATTTGTTATCGACGAGTTTCAATTGTACCCAGAGAATGCCAAGTTTGATTTCAACCGCTGCTTGGTCTACTTCGGGTATGTTATAAAGGGTTTATACCCTCTTCCTACAGTCTCCTGGACAGATCTTCGCGCCACTGAGTGCTTCCACAAGTCTAATTGCGAAACACAGCGTCCTCTTCAACGCCTCGGTCGGAGTCTTCAACCCGTATACCAAAGACCTGGAGACCATCCTCCTGCCGGGGATCTCTGGAGACCCAGCCCTTCACCTTGGCCCGGCACTGCCCGACGCACAGGGACACCTGACCGTCCTCGTCGACGCGGGCGCCGCCTTCAACACCGCCGGGCAGGACGTCTCGGGCACCAACATCGTCCTCAAGTACGACTTCGACCAGCGCGAGGTCATCTGGCAGCGCAACATCACGCAGCTGATCACCCAGGGCGCGTGGGGCGGGTTCCAGGACGTGGAGCACGACAAGGACGGCAACATCTACATCGTGGGCACGTACCCGGGGACCCTGCTGCGCGTGGACAAGGACGGCAACGGGCTCAAGCCGTGGTTCCTGCCGCCGGCGGACGAGCTGGCCAACACGACCAACGCCGGGTTCGCCGGCCTCGCGTCGATCCGCGAGCGCGACGTGCTGCTGACCAACAACAACGCCGACGGCCAGATCTACCGCTTCGACGGGGTCAGCGGCAGCGAGACGGGCGCGCCGGTGCTCGTCCCGCGCACGGGGCCCAACGGCACGCAGCCGTCGGCGCCCATCGGCTTCAGCGACGCCGTGCTCCTGCCGGCCAAGTACAACAACACGGTCCTGCTGGTCGCCGAGGACGCCGCGGGCGTGTGGGTCATCAGGTCGCAGGACGGGAGGTGGGAGAGCGCCGAGACGCTGGGCCTGGTCTCCAACAACGTCCCCGAGGCGCAGGGCGGCCAGGTCCCTGCTGCCGTCCAGATTGGGCCCGACGCCTTGTTCAGCCTCGAGGAGTTCTTTGCGGATCCGATTGTGGAGGGCACTAATGCTGGGGACAGGAGGGCGTTCCCGATGGTGAGCATCACTGCACAGGTGGATGACTTGGTGCGCAAGTCTCGATAGTCAGTCGTTGGATCCTGACCGGTCAAACTGCGCATCTCTTCGTACATAGGTAATGTCTTGTACATATTATCCATATAAAATATTAATGACTGCCCAAAGTCCAATACTTCCTTCTGGTTTGCTTTGTATGCAGTAATGGAAGAAGTGAAACAATGATCGTGCTATGCTAAACATTGGAAGAAAGATGATACCGGACCAGTCAAAGGACACATGAAATGGGATAGGGGTCATGACTTACTGCAATCAATGTGCAGCCTGAACTACTAGACAAGACCCTTCTTACTTGTCACACGAACAAAATGAAGATAGATAACTTGCAGTGTTAGTTGGACCGGAATTTTCAGGTTGGCCGGATGACTGAGGCAGCAATCAGTCCCCTCTCCAGCCCCCTCTCCCCAAGCCCAACCCAACACAGCTTCTGACGTTGACTTCACGCCAACTCCTCCCATCTCCCAAATTCTGCATACGGCAGCCACTGGCTTCACAGCACCGAGTACTTGATTATATATGCAATCGTGCTTCAGGGGAAGCGAGAGAAGTGTTCCGTGGGGACAGCGCAGAGCAGCTCTGTGCCGCTCGCAGTGCCCATGGCAGAGCCCCCAGATGAGGCCGGAATTACAGGTGCTCAGCCGCCAAAACACCGATACGACGGCGGAGGCACCATATCCCTCTTGAATCTCCCCCAGGACATATTCCTGGGTATCTTGGATCAGTTGCGCCCGGATGGACCTCTCACCACGTACGAATCCCGGGCCCACAGACCCATTGTCAGACCAAGCCACGTGGAATGCCGGACCAGTCTCTTGAACGCCTGCCTAGCTTCAAAAGAGCTCTATGGCCTTGTCATTCCCTGCCTTTACCGCAACTCACTCATCAGAGACCGGAGAGAGTTGTTTCATTTCTTCCGCACGCTCGCCAGACGACCAGATCGCCGCCCAATGGTCCGGTCTTTCGCTTGGGTTGGCATCTTGCGGGGAGAAGCTGTCAAACCGGGCTCCAGTGCAGCTTTGCTACACGAGGAAGCTACCATGATTGCGGAACGTTGGAATTCGATCAAGGACGAGTGGCCATGTGACCGCCTCGACCACGACATCGCTGAGCTCTGTAAGTATGATGCTCTTGTTCTTGACTGTATAGCTTTTTTCGATCCTCTACTCGCGAAACCTGTCCTTGCAGGCTTCATTCCACAGGCCGGACTCTTTTTCGATTTGGTGAGACCGGCTGCTCCGTTCCAGTATTTCCTCTTGCATAAATGACACTCTCAATCGTCCAGCGATTCCTTCGCCATATTGAAACAGTCAAACGCCCATGTTTGCAGCACAAGCGGGGTATCTCTTCCTCGACTGCAACTTCCCAGGCCTTGGAAATCGCTAACTCGTAGACTCTCAGTGAAAATCAATGGCCCAGACACCCTGAAGGACTGCAAGCTCCTTGGCGCTGTGTTAGCACTGTGCCCACGCATCAAGTGGCTGTTCATGCGTAATTGTTACAAGGGCTAGTGTGTGTATGTAGGGCTTGTGGTATTTCAACGATAATCTCTAAGGGGGTCTAAGGGATCCTTAAGGTTCAAGGATCCTCCCTGGATACAAATGCTAGGCTCACGCCATATATAGTCCATCGAGTTTAGATGCCTGAGGCTACCATTCCCTTGGCGGGCCCGCTGGGTCCGCTGGGTGCCTAAACGCGCTCCACCTGGGCGCGTATTTCCTTCCGTGTGACAGTAATGGGGGTCCGAGAGGTATTCCCCTTGACGGCTTTAATGTCTGCCCCGAGTCCGATGCGGTAACGCCCTTTCTTCGGAGGTATGTGTTCGGCGAATCGCGAGAATCCCAAGGCAGCGTTCGGCCTTACGACCACCACTTTCTCCAGGATCTGCAGTCCCTTACCATTGACGACCATAATGGTGAAGGTGAACGTCTTCGCACGGAGATCATCCTAGCTGGTCTTTTTTTGAACTCGCCCCTGCTTCGCCGCCTCGAAGTAAAGCATCCTCCACATTTCGCATATATTAAGACGAACTTCCGGACGCCGGGGGAAGACTCAAAGCCTCTCGCGGAGAATGTGGAGGAGGTCCTTGTCTTCTGCGGCGATGACCCACAGGACGACATGTCAGCCATAGTGGCATTTCCGAAGCTGAGAACGCTCCGGGCTGAGTTTAGGGACGGATCAGCTAGCCCCTTGGAGATTTTCTCTTTTCCGCATCCGCGTCCGCGAATCCCAGGGGCTCTCCTCAATGTCTCCAAGACGTTAGAAACCCTCTGCTTGACGACGTCTCCCGAGACTTACCCGGCCGAAGGCCGTTGGGAATCCAAAACGTACCCGTCCTCGTTGTCGACCCTGAATCAGATGACCACGCTGAAGGACTTGACGACGGAGTGTATCTGGCTCTTTGGGTCCGCGGATCCGGCCGTCGCCCTGCAGCTGCCGTATCTCCTTCCGCCGTCTCTTGCTCGCCTGCACCTGATCGACTACTGGGGCAACTCCAATCTGGCTGAGTTCTACCCTGAATTTCCAGACGGCTGGAGTGTGCTTGATTTCTATGTTCATGTCTTCCAGGCCCTCCGGAATGAATGTCAGGTGTATAATCGTGACTTGAGAGAGGTCACTTTCGCTTCGAACTACCTGACTTCCCATGCAGAGGCAACGGCGCCTTTCAGAGGTCGATTTCAAGACGAAACAGAAATTACGCAGGCTCGTTTACAAATCCTAAAAGTCTTGTTCAGCCAGGTGGGAGTAATTTTCAACGTGCTTACTCATGAGGAAAGCACTGCGATGATACACGCGCGCTGGGCCAACATCGGTTGAGGGCTGAACTCTTGGACGCCCAAGTTGGATCTCGGTCGTGCCTAAAAACCCGAATACCATCTTTAATCACAAGAGGCCAGTATGCTACCGCAAAAGGCTCCCCTGCATGATTTGGGACTCTTTTTAGTAGTCATTTGAGCCCCTACCTGCCTGTGTGTGTGATATCAGCATATGTAGACCTCGAGTCTCTTTCACTTCCCTCCTCCCTCACTAACTGTTGCTCATGTTGTGGCAGTCGCATGGCCGTCAGAACACAAGTGAAAGTCGGCGAGTCCAACAGCAATCAGTGGTCTCAAGAGAAAAACTCCCGACTTACTGGGCTCGCCAAAGGAGTCTCGATAGGCTGGTATGGGTGGTCTCGTTTTTAACCTGTACACATATGCCTCTTAAGCAGTATGCATCCAGTCCCTTCATACAATGATAAACGCTTAAACACCTAGCGCCGAAAAAAAAAAACACAACGATAGGCTGGTATCTGAGCAACTTCTCTGCTATAAGCTCGAAAAGGTACCCCTTTGGAGCGTATCGCCTAAAATCTGAGAAGGGGTACTAGTAACTGGCTACAAAGGCTCTAATTATGTCGTCCATGGAACCACCATGGCTACTTGTTATAGCAGTGCAGTGCTCCATCTGATGTTGCGGTAGCAATAACCAGGACAAGTCCGCTAGTATGGTCAGCTCGAGCATTTGGACCGTCTCTGACCACTGACCCCGGGCACCGGGCATATGGGGAAGGTCTAGGCGGAACGCCTTTATTCAGGTCTGTGTCTCCTAGATGGAAACTCTGCCTAGTACGGCATGTGATGCAGTTCTCCTAAGTATCTCAAAGTGGCTATGGTCACGTCCAGGATACCCTGGTGCTGTCTCTGAAAAATCTGCACAGGTCGAGATCCTGGAAGCGCTTATGAATCACAAATATTTGGGCATTAATTCTGAGAAGTCAACGGTAGGAGATAAGTGTAGAATTAGGTTTATTTCCATCAGGTCACTAGTGAGACTCACCTTCTGGCTCTGTCTTGTTAGAATTTACTTCAAAACATTGAAAAGGGGGCCAAAAAGAACCCAGAGATTGATTGTCAAGGCAACACATCAGACGGAAGGGACGTTACTCACAGGGACTTCAGCCGGAATACATTACTCTGGCCCGCAGGCTCACCACCAGTTGACGCTGTTCTCTCACGCCCTCCCTCGATGTTCTCTTTCAACCCACCCACACTGATCAGAGTCATTGCTCCGACCAGGGAATACCGCTGAATTAATTCAGCGGCCTTCTTGTCTATAAGATGCGTAGGATCTCCCACGACATCACCTCCCCTCGGTCGCATCATCTGATGCCCCGCGTCTCGCCACCTTTTTTTCTTCGACCACTTTCCACTCGAACACACGGCTCTGCGATTTTGTTAGTTTGTTACGATTGGAATTGTGCCGCCTTGACAATCAAGCTACTGGGTTGGTAAACCAAGTGATGTGCTGCTTTCAAATGGGATGGGGTTCAGGCAGCACTGTTGCATGTGTGAAATGTGAATGCGACCAGTTGACTGCCCTCTCCCTGTGATTGCACTTCACCCCTCACTCTTTGTCTTCCATCTGCTGCCTTTAGCAAGAATCTGGATCTTGTCAAGACATCCAACCCCTGGTTCTCTACCACCCACAGCTGCTCATAGTTTATCAGGAACTCATGTTTTACCGCGCTTTGTCCAACTCAATTCTGAATTGAATGCCACGTCATTATCTGGATTTGAGTCCCTGTGACAACTTAAGCCCTTGTATGGCTGTTGTAATTTTGTGAGGTTCCTCAGCGAATTGACACAGGTCAAAGAAACTCAAGGGTATCAGTTCGATTGAGACCAAGTCACAATGCCCAGTTTGCAAACTGCTAACAGAAGACTGCATTCGAAGGCAACAGAGGATTCAATATATTAGCTGGCGCCTGAACAGACTGGAGCACAAGTGCTCCTGGACAGCATCTTTGTTGATTAGGCCAGAAGTGTCCCATACTAAATCACACCAAGGGGACACCACAGTACCGTTTCCAAGCTGTTAAGTTGCCAAAGGGGTCGACAACCATGCCGATAGGATTGAGAACGGTCGCGCACCCAGCCAATCTTGAGAAGCCAGCATCGAAGACTTCGTTAGCATTCCTCCAGAAACCTCGCCCCTCGAGCCAAGGAGAGTTTGCCAGCCCAACAAGGACACACGACAAGATGTGTGTCATGTTTTCGAAGATTGCTAAACACATCGGTCGGAAAACTTTTACGGCTCACGACATCGCAGGGACAAAAGGCCCAAGGAATTCAGACGATGACTCGATGGCCCCAGAGCTTGACGAGATACCGTCCAGACCTGGCAGCACATCCAGCCTCGAGCGCGTCACAAACAATGATGTCGGACACCATTCCAGCTTATTTTGGCCCTACTTGAGTAGCCATACTCATCATGATGACACGGGATCAGAATATCCTCTCAGCCTTCGTCGACCAGCGCTCTACGAGGAGTACTGGGCCTCTGAACAGAGACCAGCTTCTGGCTAGAAACGCTGCCAACAGTCGACAAAGTTATGATCATCAATTGAACACTGTGGGGTAAAATGACTCATGTGTTCATTGCTTGGGAAATGTACATTTCAAGGCGTTGTAAGATCTCAACTGAATTTCGAGACTGTGAATTTCATCAAGAGTGAGATGTCACTGTGATTCAAACGGAGTATGCAATACTTTTATTGAATGGTTTTGGAATGTTCTGGCTACCTGATGTTTCTGTTAAGCTTCAAGAATAAGTTGCTTGACGTGTCGGATGAAGTGTTGTCACTCCCAGAATCTGGAGGCAAAATCAACATGAGTGTTTGTGACTCCTTCCCATCAATCAACACAGTCCAACAAACTCCAGGACAAAAAGTATAATTGACCATGCCAATCCTTTACAAACACTACATCACTAACACAAATCATCCCTCTTGATTTGCCTTGTTCATTCGATTGTTTTGCCCAACC
Source organism: Diaporthe vaccinii (assembly GCA_039880775.1). Classification (NCBI taxonomy): domain Eukaryota; kingdom Fungi; phylum Ascomycota; class Sordariomycetes; order Diaporthales; family Diaporthaceae; genus Diaporthe; species Diaporthe vaccinii. Next base: position 326,068 of record JBCEDN010000015.1, on the reverse strand, counting down.
AAAATACAAGACATTCCGCTTGGGCTATTCCACAAACTTTCCTCCCCAGACGACTCTGCGCCATACACGGAGACTTCCCATCACTGGAGAAGACTCAATAGTCTGTTCACGATGGATACTGCTTCCACTGTAGAAGCAATGAGGGAGGAGCAGGATCTCATCAGACGGTTGTACAGCGCCGTCCACTCTCTGTCTTGCGATGACCCAGACTGTCCCTGGGCTGACCTTTTCAACGGACCCTCGAATGTTTACGCCTCACCCCGCCAGGACGCATTAATCCTCGTTCTCCTCGGCATTGTTGACAACATTAGCGAGTGTCTCGATTTGATCCGCATCTTATTGGCGAGCAGGAACGACACCACCAGGCCGGAGCACTCGACGCGGACAACCACGAGCCGGGGCCGTGTGTCCTCCAGCACCACTTCTCACTCGCAGAGCGAGGGTATTACCACCGGAGCCCACGGCTCCCTCCGCGAACCACCTATACCCAGTTTGTATCACGATCAGTGGGCTCGGTCTCCCGCAAACTCACCCCCGGCGTACACCGCTTTCTGGCACAGCTGTCCCCGGAGCTTCCCTCGCGCTCCGGCACCCTCGCCGGCTACCCAAGGCTCGGAGGCGACACCCTCCACTGGCGGGAGTCCCATCCCCGAAGACGATGAGGGAGCGAGCTGTGCCTACCAGTGCGAGTAGCAACAGACCGGAACCCCGACCGAGACGTGCATTCCAGCGCCGAGGACCCCTGAGTTGTCAGCAGGTACGCCATGCCACCGTGGCTTGCCGGCTGGCGGCAACGATAGTGACCACCAGCCACATGGCCGGTTTGCTGCCCGGATTGACAGCGACAACGAGGGCGGGGAATGACCTGGGAAACGAGCCCGAACGTCATCCGGGTGGGATCAGGAGTTTATGTGGCTGAATGATAGCAAGCTGGAGGGCAAACTGCTAGTGCGTTGTGCAGGATGTGTTTGTCGTGTTTTTGAATCTGGTAGATGCGCATCCATATAGCTGGTGTGAGTGAAGGTGTTGTTTCTGTTAGACTCCTGACTTAGAGTAGATCGGTTGCTCAGGATGTAACGAGTGGTTCTGAAGATTCGCTGGTTTCAACCGCTCCATGTGTTGTGCAGTCTTTTGTGTTGCTCTGCAAATGTTTTCTGTAACTTATCAGGTATACCAAGTTCGAAAGTTTTGGAACGATCGAATGCATATCACAGCTGCGGAACGATTGATTGCATACTCTCATTTGCAATCAATCGTATCGTTTTGGCACTAGTGGCCTGCAATATCTCTTCATACTAAAATTATATTGCATTTTGTTTTTTTAACTAATTTTACCTTTAATATAATGAATATACCTTTAATTTAAATATATTTTATATTAAAAAATAGCTGTTTTTCTTTTATTTATTTTTTAATATTTTTTTAAAAAAAATAAAGAAAATATTAAAAATATAAAATATATTAATATATAATTTTTTAAAGAATTTAAATTATTTTTAAAAAGAATGTTTTTTAATTAATTTAAATATATTTATATTATTTATTAAATAATTTTAATAAAACTTTTAAATTTTTTTTTAAAAAAATAACTTTTTTTAATATAAATTTTAAATAAATTAAAGCTGAATTAAAAAAGTTAATAAAAATATAATATAATTTTGGTGCTATATGTTGTATGCAGCCCACTAGCGCGAATTCAATACGATTGATTGCAAATAAGAGTATATGCAATCAATCGTTTCAAAACCACGCTAATGCTGCGCAAATGTTGTACACCACCTAATTTGTGGGCGCACCGTCATGCCATCAGCGTCTTTGCCATTATAATCTGTTTACTCAACCAGCAACCGTCTGACCATCCTGAGGCTCTTCGTACCGCATATCTTGACTATCGTGCATCTTTTGGTACTACTTTGGTATCTGTGGCACGCCGTCCGACCCCGGTGGAGCGCACCACAATCAGAGGACTGCGTAATATCGGCAATGCTTACAATGCCACATCGCCACGATTATGGGTGGGCCCGAGACTTGGCCACGTTGGTGCCCTTCCCTGAAAGGGAACCAACAGCCAAATGCTCTCAGTTGATTGGTCTGCTATGATCCTATAGTTTCATGGACGAAACTCTTAAAATTGTTACATTCTCACCTCCCGATGACCTGACATCTCCAAGGTCACACTTCTTTTCATTCCTCTCGAGCCTGCTGATCGTGCGCCGTCGTCCGACACCTCTCTCGCTTCTGTTCTTCGCTTTAGTCGTAAAAATACCACCAATGGCGCCATCATTTGCCAGTCTCTGGGCGCAGATGTTCCCCAGTAGGCCCGCCTTCACGGAGAAGGATGTGCCTAACCTAACAGGCAAGGTCAGTTGTGTTGCTGAGCCCATCAAAAGACCGTGGAGCTGACAACGTCTCGACAGGTCTACATAGTGACAGGTTCGACATCGGGAATGGGGTTGGAGCTTGCCCGGATCCTGTACTCGAAGAATGCAAAAGTCTACATCGCAGCCCGAGAAGAGGGTAACGCTATTACGAGCATCAAGAAAGCCGAGCCTGCCTCCAAGGGCGAGCTGGTCTTTTTGCATCTGGATCTTGCCGACCTGAATTCTGTCAAGGCATCGGCAGAGCGCTTCCTCTCCGCCGAGACGAAGCTCCATGTGTTATTCAACAACGCTGGTTACATGGCTGCAGATGACAAGAAGATGGAAACCACAGCGCAGGGCTACGAGAAACAGCTCGGCGTGATGTGCCTGGGCCCATTCCTTTTCACCAAGCTACTTACGCCGACGCTCCAGGCCACAGCGGCAGACAAAGGCTCATATACGAACGAGATCCGGGTCGTCTTTGTGTCTTCGCTTGCGGCCGAATTCTACTACGAGAAGGAGCTGGGTCTTGGTCTCGACCTCGAGAACCTGGACTATCACCGCCCAAAGTTGAGCATCGAGCGGTATGGCCTTGCCAAAGTGGGCGTATGGGCGTACGGTGTTGAGCTCTCAAAGAGGTTCAGCGGCGTCTTGGGCGTGCCTCTCAACCCCGGAAACCTGAGGACGGATTTGTTCAGTCAGCAGGGGTTCCTGTTTAGGCTTCAGGTGCTTCTTATGCACTACCACCCGGTGAACGGTGCGTACACCCAGCTGTTTGCTGGTCTGTCCCCCGAGGTTGCGAGACCTGGAAGCTATGTCCTCCCCTGGGGGCGCGTCGGGCCGATCTGCGAGGACTTGCAGCTGGCAGCCAGGCCGGAGAGCGAGGGTGGTGTGGACTTGACGCGCAAGTTTTGGGATTGGAGTGAGAAGCAGGTTGAGAGGTTCCTCTGATGCGATGATACGAGGCCAATCTTCCTTGGCTTCTTCAATTGGTCATGGAGAATCATGTCGCAGTGGATAGCAGGCGCGAGGCTCCTCGACGCAGGCAAGTCTCCAGGCACCTCGTGGCAGTACCTACACTGCAGCTTGACTTCACTCGAAGCTATGGTACTATGCCACCTAGCAACTACATAAACAATAGAATTCGTCAGGCAATCACCTCCAGCAAGGTGGCCGATTTGGGTAGGCGTCGGGTTTCGACTTACGCCGATGATCCCACATTCAAACCGAGCCGGCAACCAGTAAAATATCAGCGACGGTCTACAAAAGACGGAGGTATTTTCTGACTCTTCGGAGGGTCCTTTTGGCCTTTTGTGCAATTTTATGCCCCCTGCGAAAAGAGAGTACGCCTGCGATGACCGACCGTTTGTTGAAGCTCGAAAGAGCCGTTTGCGGTTTGTCTTGGTGATGTGTGCGCCATGCAAAAATCGCACTTCGACTGCGTGGTGTGACAAACCATGTGTCTCGCCACAACATTAAGAGCTGTGGGCGAGTTATAGGTGCATTTGAGGAAGACACAGACGTCGACCAGCACACGCAGGCGATCGAGTTCTACGGGTCCACCTCGTCCATCGCCCTGCTCCGGGACTACGAGCTTGAAATATTGGAGCTCTTTCCTCCTCTCACTGCCCAGCCAGAAAGTGAACCTCCCCGACCCAACCTTCGTCCGTCAAAGTTCCTCCTCGCCCTGTATGTACTTGGCATGGGGCTTGACCTGACCTGACTGGCCTCTGATGGTTCGGCCAGGGCGGAAGTTTAGACCTCATCTGAGTCACCTCTTGTGCCACAACCACCTGTAGATAAGCGTCCAAAATGTAAGGAAACCACAGGCTCTCGATTTCGAAGTTTCCGAACTATATTTTGAGCATGGCACTGTGTTTAGTAGTGATTTGTGTGAATGCAGGCCTGCCCAGGTACACGCAAAACCGAGACTTGACCCCCCAGACCTAAAATAAGAAGCCTCAGCCCATTCCCCAAACATGCGATGACGAGACTTCGGAGTTTGCTCCGGCTTGCTCACCCTTTTTGCGCTTACATTAAACGATGCTTTCTATCGGAGGTCGTGTCGTCGGAGGTCGTTCCATCGGAGGTGTTGTGCTTTGAGGTTTTCCTTCAAGAGCTAGTTTTGTTGGAGGTTTTCCATGGGAAATTCTTGGGGAGGTGGATCAGTGCCAGTTTCTGTAGGAGGCTATTCTATGGGGTTGGGTATTTCAAGGGAGATTGTTTCACTGAGGTTGCTATATATCAGAATCTTCAGTGATCCTAGGGCTTATCCCACAGGAGATTCTAGTGTCGGAAGCTAGGCAGCAAGCAGTGCTCACAGCCCCCCCCCGAGGGAGAAGACAACAATTGATCAAGACAAGCGGGCTTGTTACGTGCAGTAAGGCCGACATTACATCCTTCCAGCCTATCCTTCAGGCCCTACGTCCAATTATCCTATGCTACCGGGACATGCGTGAGTACCTACCTAGGTAGCTAGTAGATTCCAACGGTGCTTCGGCGCACTCTGCGCGAAGAGATGGACGCCTAAGCCCGAGTAGCCACTGCTGCCATCCCCCTCGCCTCTCTTTTGTTTCGCTGTTCTCATAGCTTGTATGAAATCCGGCTGTATCAGTATCAGGCGATAAAACCCCACGGCTCACATGCGGCTGACTGGCTGGAGTGCCTACTCACGCACGTGCGCACTGGGCAGCGAGACTCGAGAGGGTACCTAGGTACTTAGGTAGCTTGTAAGCACCTTCACTTTTAACAATATTGTCCAGGATGTCATCAGTTGATGTGTAGACCTAGCCTGCAGGCACAACACTGCTGCCCGCGTTTCTCCTGAACTTTCAGGCTTCCCAATGCCTTTGGCAGGAGTCAACGAGCACGCTTCGCCTCACAAGACGTTAGAGAATCACCGGGCCAAAATTTCACCATGGTCACAAACGGTTTCCGACCTATTGAGATCGAAGCAGAAGAAGCATGAGTCAAGAGCAGGGCCACTTGGACACTTTGACCAGGGCGACTCCAGGTTTGAAATTTCCCAGGTGCAACTACGCACTCCAAGACTATATACCAAGGCGAGTTCTTTGGAAGAGGAGAGATTCTACCTGGCATATTCCAGGTCCCCAGGGAATCTATTCCCATCTGAACCCGTGCATGAACCAAATGCCTGCCATCTGTTCTCGGGGTTCAAAGAGAAATCGGCGCGGCTCGTCGAATTCCTTATCCATGGTTGGATCATCTCGGGAAAGTGCAGCTGCTGGGGACAGCCGAGTCTTCGTGGCTGCTGGCTTCCTGCTCTAATTGTTCTCTGAGTGCTGTAAACCATGACGGGGCTCATGTTCGCGGTTATGCCACCTTGATGCATGCGGTCCTGCCGACCACCCATCGTACCTGCACCAAATTGATTCCCAACACGATGACGCCAGGACAGCAGTTTGTTTTTCGAATCATAATTAAGTCTGGCTCCTCGCCATCACAAACTTCCTCTCCTTTTTACTTCTCCTTTCTCCTTCACTTCACTTCCATCCCGAATCCCCATCATCACAACTCCGGGTACACACACATGCCTGCGCTTCGTCTTGCACGACTGCGTTCATCACACACCTCAGCGCGTTCGCGCAGCTCTCCCCACCACATACTTCCTGTTCTTGCCCCTCTTCATCGTCTTCACTTCCAACTGGTGTCCCGCCCATCCCACGCTAGACGCTTGTCAGCTCCCCGGCGCGTTCAGCACATCCTGGGGCAACACGGTCTCAGTACACTCAGGCTGGTAGCAATGGCCATCTAGCCGACTGCTTTTTCCAGCATGCTCCAAGAGCATGTCATCATCGGGCGTGTTCTGCCCACAGGTATGCATAATTGAAAGGCTTTTTATATCTGACATGCAAAGTGAGGGTGATCCCGATCGCTTGGGTGAAGGGAATTGTTACGATCTGAATGTACATACAAGACGTCAGCTTAGGCTGACGCATACTTTTTGCAGCGTCTTCCTCTTTGAAACGGCCTCAGTTCAGATCTCGGCACAGAAGCAGTACGATTCGTCTCGCACAACCCGTTCACAGTGCCGACGATCTCATCATCACTGGCTGCAAAGCGACGCCGGTGTCTTCTGTATATGTGGTTGTGAGCTGATTTCCTTTCTTTTCTTTCTCGTGGGAAGGGGTGATTTGGTTGTGGAGAGAACCATAAGGAGGGACAGGCCTGGAACTTCTCTTGTTGTTTGAGTGACGATGTACTCGATCTGTCGTCCAAGCCTTAAGCCTTAAGGTAGCATTCTCAACCAAAGAAATTCCAATCGTTGCCTCAATACCATTCAAGCATTTCATGCACATCATCGGTGAGATGCGCGGCCGCCGCGGTGGCACAACACCTCAGGCTGTGATGGCTCTGGCATCGGAGCTCCCGATGATCCAGCTTTTCCGCACGGCCAATGTTGAATCACATCAGGTGGCCCGCCGGGGAGCACTTGCCCTAAGGGTTGAGCTTCGACAAATCCCTTTTGAATACTCGTGTCTAAGCCGAGGCACCGCTTTTCGTCGTCGTGACGGGGTTGCCGCAGAGTTCACGGCCAATGCCTGAAAACAAGAACAACTTTCAAGGTTGTATGAGGTAGTCAGAAATTAAATTAATTTTTTGACTGTGACTTGGTGTCCGCACGGCTTAAGTACTTTTGGCCCGCCCGCCAGAGGTAACCTGGGGCAACTAGATTTCATTACGGCCGTAGAGCCAAACACTTGCGCCCTTAGGCCGGCTGAGCATCCATCTAGTGCTTCCAAGGTCTATCAGGTATCAGACTATCTGCTGGCATAATCACTGGGCGTGCGTGGCAGGCGTATCAGATCTTCTTCTCCGCAATGCCTTTCTAGACCGCCAATATGGCGCTACTTCGATACAAGCGGTGCTTCAGCTTCGCGGTATGAAGGCCTAGTTTGCCGTAAATTAACGTCGAGATCCATTCGTTCGTTCAAAGCTCCCTGATGCAAGGAAAGAGACAAGGCAACAATTTTGGGCTCTCTTTCCTTTCCCGCCTTCTTTTTCAAGGCTATCTGCTCGAGTAATGATTATGACGAATGACTGACAACATTGTTTGCTACATGGCTGTTTTGGAAACTGTTGGACACGGCCGTGGTACATGCCGTGGATTGCATTGGGATTGTTTACACACTGGTAGTCATGCTAAAGTCCGTAGCCTCCCAGGTAGAGGCCACCTGACATGTCTGCGTACGCAATTCAGTTTCACCAAGGGTATGGTTGCAGAGGGTAGCACGGTAACGCAAGTAATACCACGTGCACATCCTTCTGCACAGAAAATAGTCAGCAATTTGTCCAAGTTAGGCCAGGATGCTTTTAAAACAAAGAAAATATCAGATTGCGCTGGCATTGGGCGGTCCTCACTGGATTGATGGTGTCTATTTGTTCTGATTTATCTGGTAGGTTGAGGTCTCAAGGATTTGTTCGTTATGGATGGGATTCTCTGGCCCCTATCGCAGTCGCTTCTCTTCTTTGTCGAATGTGTTGTGTTGTGTTGTGTTGCTCTGGTTTCTCTTGCTGATGGGGAAAGGAAGGAAGAGAGGCGCCTTAACAGAACCAAGTGCGAAATTTATACAAGGTCAATGGTATGAATCACAACACCATCTTCATCTATATGATTAAGTCTGACTATGTGACTACAATCAGACTGTTGGTTGGAGCCCTAGTGACGAGTACCAACTTTCACACAGAGCAACATGAGCAAGTAAATGGAATGTTGTTGCAAGCTTTATGCGTTGAAGTGACTGGGAGAATACAATAATAGTAATCCGAGCCAAAGCAAGAAACATCGAAATTACTTGTAACACACGCCTTCTAGTGACTGGAAGATTACCACGTTCATAATTTGAGTCTAGTGGTCCACTGGGAAACACTTAGGCGACTTGTGAGCTGTTAACTTGGCATTTCCCCACGTCCCTTTCAATCAAGGAGAACTGACCAGTAGGCTTCTTCGCGTGAGACTTTAAGTTATAAGTCCGTGGACTCAGCCAGTATTCAGCCAATAATCTGAGCGAAACACATGGAAGTTTGGCAACAGACATTCCACTGTGATGACACGAGCACTTGTTGTTTCACCAAATGAACCTGGTTCAGCCTACCTACCAGGGGGAGGGGGGGTCTTTGAAGTCATTCTGCAGGGTTGATAGAAGGGTCTCAAAATAATGCTGATATGTCTTCAATAATTTAAATTATATTTATTTTATATAAATCGAATAATCTAAACAGAACTAATATAAAATTACTTTTAATATATTATAATATAGTTATGATATAATATTAGCGCTTAATATAGAAGTAAAAAAAAGGGTAATTTAACTCCTACCCTTATTAACTTTTTTTTTTAAAAAAAATTTATTACTAACCCAATTATTTATCCCTTATTTATTAGCTTATCTATTATTATAAAGGTATTTTATAAAGCTATTAAAAATATAAAATTATTTCTTTTAGCTAATTTATAAAATTTAAAACTAGCATGGATTTAGAATTTTTAATATATTATGATATAATATTAATATTAATATAATTTCAAGCCTTAATATAATTTCAAGCCTTAATATAATTTCTTTTTAATAGCATTTTATTAGCCTTTTGCTAGCATTTTGCTATAATTTTATAATTTTAATTAAATGTTAGCATTAGATTGCATTGCATGACTTAATCAGAAACCCCCCCTCCCCCTGGTAGGTAATGTTGCTGTCATGTCCACATATCCGTGACGTATGATTAGGAGGCTTGAATCAAAGAGAGCTCTGAGTGTATTTCACATCGTGACATGGCAGGTCTTGGTCAACAGAGGCAAAGCACCTGTGTTAAGCACATGCATCTGGATGGTTTCCCTGACCTGTGGCTCCCCTCAGTGGTCTACTGGAAGAGCTGACTCCTTTGTCTTCTATAGTCACTCTCATGTCTGATCTGCCCTGGGATGCCCTTTCCCCATAGTCAAAGATGATCTTCCAGCTTGGTTTCACGGTCAGAGCTCCCTCCCGCATAAACCTGGGAGCCTTTCCTGCAATATCTGTAATATCCAGCGTTTTCTGGTACCAGTCAAGCAATTCAGAACCCGTGGCATCAGTCCATCCCACCTGGGTGACCTATACCTTTGCATCGTCGTCCCCAGGGTCTGGACAGCGCGGCGTCATTGGTAAACCTGGCCCTTTGCGCGCACATTGGTCTTTTCACGTGGACGAAACCACATCAACTTCATGGATGGGACCCAAGTCAGCTCGCCAGCGCTACATATGGAGCTGGAATCACATTGCATGTCGCCAATGAGTTGGTGGATTGAGCGACTGGTTGAGAGGGACAGTGAACGGAAGAATCCTACGAGACGTGCATAGACTTCATACATAAAGGGACCATGCCTTTTAGCGCTTACACAGTCCCTTCCCGCACCATTGAAGCTCACGGAATTTCAACATGCTTACACAGTGCCGTTGTGAGGATGCTAAACGCCGTGGCGCAGCATACAAATACGCGTCATTCCCACGCGAAAGCCGCTAGTAAAGAACTTGTGTCGACTGGATGCAGAACCCATCATGTCCCTGGCTTGACCTCTGGCTGATCGACAACCACAAGACGGGCTGCCTAGACTCACCTCGAATATTCAGGCTTCCAAACCCAGCCTTTTCCAGTCGTTCTCTGTTCTGATTCCTCTCGCCGCCGGGTGTCTTGGATTCATTGATCCTAGCAGCTCTTTAATGACGAGCCTCTTCCTCGTCGCAGTATCATATCATGACCCTCGGACTGGATCTTGCACCGAAGAGAAACCGAGAAAGTACGTCCAAGGTTCGAACCGGTTGCAGCACTTGCAAAGCTCGTCGAGTGAAATGCGATGAAGCAAAACCTATCTGTCGACGTTGCGCCGTTGGAAATCGAAATTGCGAGTATAACACCGCACGTGCAGCACCAACACGCCGAAATGTAATCACGGTATATATGCCTCCTATGCAGAGCCAACCGACATTCTTCGTAAATGCTCGAGGCCTTGAATTCTTCCACCAGAACCTTGCTGCGAACCTGGACGGACAATTCGATTCAAGTTTCTGGAGCAGGCTTGTATTGCAACTGTCACACTCTGAACCATCAGTTCGTCATGCTGTGTCCGCCATCAGCAACGTTTATCGTGACGTTGAATCATCTTTACGACATCCGGAAGGCTATGTCAGTGCCAACCCCGAGGCTCAACAGGATTGGAACAAGGCAATAAGGAGCCTGTCAGCTCGGATTCAAGCGCGTCCCAACTCGAATTTGGTACCTTTGGTCTGCTGCCTCCTGTTCACGTGTATCGACTTCCTCAGAGGCAATGTTGAATCTTCATTGCTTCACGTTGAAAGTGGACTCAACATCCTAGCTGCAGCCCGCCGCAACAGCCATGCAGACCATGACCTAGGATTCGATATCTCGAGGAGTGATCTGCAAACTATTGAAGATCACGTCGTTCCGGTATTTGCAGGTCTGAGTGTCCTTAGTTCTCTCGCCGGCAGAACAACTCCGCCAATATACGCTCCAACAGCTGAAGAAGACTCTCCTCAAAAAGATCTTGCCGATTCTAGACGGCGGCTCATCGAGGTCTCAGATGCCTGCATCCGTTTCATTGGCGGAGCCAGCCTAAAGGCCGCAACTTTCCAAGTTGACGTCGATGACTTGGTTGACCAGGCCAAACTTCAAACAAGGCTGGGCGCGTGGCGCGACCAGCTAGGCAGACTGGTGGACCGAATGCAGGCCAGAGACAACCCAGTGAAGCAGGACGCGCTCAGCCTACTTTTGGTACATTACAAAGTCATTTACATCTGGCTACGAGTCTGCACCACAGCTGGTGAAACGGCCACGGACTTCTACCTTGCCGACTTCGACGAGCTTGTGCACTATGCGGAGCAAATCGCCAAGACACGTGCGGGCGTGGAGATGGCAAGACCGCAACCGCTATCTTTTGACGTACAAATCTTGGGGCCTCTATATTATGCCGCGCTTAAATGCCGCGATCCCGCGACACGAAGGCGCGCGCTGGAGCTACTGCGATTTGCGCCTATGCGGGAAGGGATGTGGAACGCACATCACGCCTACCTGACTGCCAAACGAGTGATTGAGCTGGAAGAAAGGGATTTGAACGGGCAGGAGTTGCCAGACGAGTTTTCAAGACTGCACGGCCTCGTCCTGCCTGATGATATGTCACGGATCGATGGGCAGGGCGAGATGCCTTTTGATGTTCGGGGGTTCGACCACAGCATCGTGCCCAGCCCGGCTTACCCAGGCACGCTTAAAGCTGTATTTTGGATGAAACCGTGGGGGCTATCGCGAGAGTGGCAGTCAATCACGGAGTATATAAAGATATAATGATGTGATTAATTGTCCGATATTGGTCGTTACAAAGTATAAAGTGCCAGTATGACATGCCCTCAGGGGTTTCCAGCTTACGCTCCTACGGCCAGTACAAGTACAAAAGCAGACGCTTGCTGTTCCTAATTGTATTGCCGATTGAGCTCATACATACACCTCGTCAGAGACCAAAGCACTCGAACACTACCTGATTCGAGACTCTGCACTGCTCTCAACTGGATGAGTTCAAGGGTTATGCTTCTGTCACATGTGAATGCCGTCTATGGATGAGCCGCTCATGGCAAATGCAGCCTTTCTGGACTGCTTGATCGACCAAGCCGCACTGCTCCACTGGCCGCCCAAGCCAAAGCCGGGATGCAACGCCGTCATTGCAAGCACTGCCAAGAAGATCATCGGCCCCTCCAAGATCATAAAAGACACCTCGTCATTCGCGATGGGTCCATCGAAACCTTGCTGCAGCTCTGCAACACGGTATACCGAGCGGATGAAGACGAGCACAACAGCCGCGCCGAGCGCATACTGGAACCAATTGAACTTCTTCGTGTCCCTTAGCTGTGCGAAGCGAATGTCCCTGGCGCTCCCAACTGTCGTGCGGCGCAGGCGTGATACGAATTCCAAGCCCACTCCCATGAAGATAAGAAGGGAGACGACCTGGAAAACAACACCAGCGACCATGATGGCCCGTCCTCTTTCGCTCCCGGAGTGATCATCGGCTGTGGCTGCGATCCCGCCACCGGTGCCTTGGAGGACCAGCGAGACAAAGTCGCTTGCCATGAAGACAATTGCATAGGCGCGGGGGCTAAAGCGGGAGATGTTCTGGCCGTAGACGATAACTATGCGGGACAGGCAGAGGTAAAGGGCGCCAGCGATGAAGGCGGGAGCAATTGTAAGGGGTACAAGATAGCTATGAAGGCTGTCAGGAGTCTTTTCTCGATTTTGAACGGAATGTACAATTCAACAGAAGTGGGGGGGGGGGGGTTACATGATGAAGTTGTTGAAGTTGAACGGGTTGTCGTGCAGCATAATCCTGCCGGCATATCCAACAACTTCAAGAACGAGACCACAGATCATGCCGACCATGAATCCCCAGGTCTTGTACTTGATGCCGAGCCCGAGCTGCGCAATAAGAAGCAGGCCAAAAGCAGCAGCATAAACGGTATTTCCAGCAAGCGTGGGCTGGTAGTCCACCTGAGCACAGCTGAGGGGACATTTTGTCACGGTGCAGTTGACAATGCTTTGGAGAGGGCAAATGTCTGCCATCTTCGCTGTAGTTTCGAGAGATTTCTGGGGTTTGAATTGTAGAGCGAGGAAGAAGAAGAGGCACTGGATCTCCGTAGCTATGTCACTTTCTATGGTTGACTTGATGAGTTGGTCGGGGCCCATCACCATGAAGCCCTCCCGCTCCTATTTATACTCCCTTCATTCGCAGCTTTGACATCGACTCTCAATATTCGTGTGCCATGTTCTGTCACAATGTCAGTCCAGAAGGGGTTAGATACTTACGAGACAGCCGCACAGGCGGCGTGTCCAGCCTCAATCTTGGGATCCTCACAATCGAAGGATCGGTTAGCGAACAAGTAAGCAAGTATGCACCAGTGTTTCCGTTGCCCATGGACGTGTTACTTGCCTAGCTGAGAGGGATCAACCTTGGGAACTTACTTGGACGGCGGCTCTTGATTGGCGGACGGCAGAGCATCTCGTACCCGCCTAACCAAAAGTGGCCTCGTAAACGACTAACTAGAATGGGAAGCGCGCCTTCACACTGTAGTTCTCGATGTGGCTGATCAAGGAAAATATGTTCTTAACAGGCTCGCATAATACATAGTCAAGTCGCATTGTACTGTCGACGTCCGCGCCTACTGTCATAACTCGCATTCACAAGAGCATCCCTCCGATTCACTCTCCTTACAGCCGCGCCACCTCCCTCCGGTACCACGCAGACCGGTCCCGCGTCAGACTAAGACAGGAGAGAGGCTCTGGTTTCGCCGTCATCTAGGTGCACCCTTTTGCGCATAGTATAGCGGTTACTTTTCTCAACAAGTATAGTATTGCAAACCAGGCTAGGCACAAGAAATTCAGGCAGCAGGTAACCGTTAGTTTTAGTTAGGTAGAGGGGCACCATAAGGTAGAGATAGTCCTAGCACGCTTATAGTGCTGCCCACTTAGGTAGAAGATATAGTACGCATAAATACCTGATTGTAAAAAAGGTATTGCGACCCTTGCCAGCCAGGTACTATCTAGGACCTACAAGGGCTGCCAGTGCGGCGCGGTCTACATAGCTACTAGTAATTACAAAAGCGGCAGCGCGGACCGAGCACATTACAGGTATTACATGTAAACATTATGTCTACTGTCTTTGATGGAGGTGCTTCTCCTCATTCCATAGTTCGATCCATTCCCGTTTATTCAATACGCATATAATAAATTGTGACCACCGAGAATAAGTTCGGTATTCTGGGCTCAACAAATCATATCCCCTACAGCTCGTCTTGGACAGGCCTTTTATTACTCAAGTGCTTAAAAGAGTACTGGGCAGAACCAACCTGGGAAGGGAGAGGACAATCAGCATATCAGCCAAAATCACGCAGCCCCGCCCAAGAACCACCGTACCGAGATTCGGGATAGAAGTGGAGCATACATTCACACTGGACACCGGGATACTTGCGCGCAGAACTGAACGGTCCGCGGTACAACGCGCCTTACACCGCTGTCAATTGACCCTGCACCAACAGGCGAAGAGCCTCAGGATTGACCTCACCCAACTATCTCTGAAACGCACGAGCCAAGGTATTTCTCGGCGCAGGAGAATAACCAAACCAGTGTAGAGAGCCGCCTCATAAGGTGGTCAAAATCCAGCACGAGGACGCTTGAAACACTATTGGCTGTAGCAAGATATCAAAAGACCACCCCAGGCACAAGTAGACAGCATTTTCGTGTACCCACAGACTACGACCAAAGACGCGCTCGCGCTACATGATCGCACACAATGCTTGAGCGATGCCACCGGCTACAAAATTTGCGGCTACATTAGACTGCGACAAGTCAGAAACTTTGCTCTTGAAGGTGAGGTCCTGCGGGTATGTAACTCACAACGAATTTCTTTAGCCGAGACAGAAACGTCTTCTTCTTCTCAACGCTCTGCTTCATTTCTTCAGTGCCACCGGTGAATTGTATCTTCGCCTCCTGCTCATGAAGCTCATCCTCATTCATCTTCCACGCGAGACGACCTGCCGTAGTATTCTTCAAGACGCCATTGTTGTTGGCCAACTCGGTTTGCAGCAACAGTGCCCTCGCAGGAAATCTCGACGTGTCCATGAAATGACGAATAATATCCATGGTCGACGCGGGTGTGTTCTCGAAGTGTTTGACGGTCGCTTTGTCCGGCCCGACCATTTCACCCCACAAAGCAGGATCCTTAACCCGATTGTCCTCGTTCCTTTGACAAAGTCTGTTTCCTGTGTCCCACATCGAGCTACCAATAACGACCTGGTTCATGAACTGGCTCCCAATAATCGACCTGACAAGCGCGATGCGCTCGCGTTCGCTTTTGCCTGCTCGGGTTTCTGAGACGGGCTCCATATATATTACGCCGTTGAGGAGCATGTTGGATTTGTAAGAGGACATAAGCCAGTCGGTCATTTTGAACAGGGTATCTCCATCATTGTGGCCAGAGTCGTCGAAGCCTGGGGTGTCGATCAGTTCTACCTCGCGGCCGTCTACTGTGAGTCTGGCGGCTTGGAGCTTCTGCGTGCCTTTATAGAGAGGATGTGGTGTCAGTACATCTTGATTGAACGAATCGGATTGTGCACTTACACGAGTCCACGCCGTCTCCTACGATGTACTTTTTGTTATCATCGTCAAGTTCCAGGGCTCTGGCGATGAAAGATGTCTTGCCTGCGCCCGTCTTGCCAACGATAGCCAGGCGGATTGGGGTTGTCGGCATTGCGGATGAGGAGGTATGGATACGTAGGTAGATGGTCCTGATAAGTTTTGCTCAGACTGAAAGTACTTTGTGGGAGACGGACTTAAGGTTAGGCGCAGAACTCAAATTCTCCGTGCACCAGTGGTTGTCGAAGTATATCTGGTGGTGTAAGATAGCTGTCCTTTATACTACTAACAGGGACAAAACGTGTGTCTGCCGGCCCAGAATATTAAAAGCTTGCGCCGGAGCCTCAGCTTCTTGATTGTCTCGGCAAGGCGCAGACACCCCTGCCATGGAGCTGGAGATGACTGCGCCCTCAAAATGTGCCCCAGGGTGCATAACCGCAGCTTGGGCCGTGTGGCCGCCAGACGCTGACATGGAATCGCAGTGTACAAAGTCCTAACAGGTTTACTGGTTATGTGACGACATAGCAGGGCGACTGCTGAGCAAGTGACTGTCCACAAAGGGTCGAGGGATTCTCAGCCATGCACGTTAGGGTTACGCAGAGCTGACCACCTAAGCATGTATCCGTTAGTGATCAGGCTGCGGGGGCCTTTTGTCAGCCTGCAGCCCTGTGATATAAGCCTTCGCCAATCTAAATATGTCTCAGGTGTTCCCGAGATCGACAACATTGCCACTCTGCCTGTCTGCCTAACAGCGCACGAAAGCCTTGTGAGGCGGAGTGGAAAACCAGCATCCAATGCGGTGCATAGGAACGGGCTGAATGGAATAGCAGTGCCGTCATAGTCTATGTATTTCTTCGTAAGTACGAGTCTCGCTACTTGGATAAAATCTTGTCACTTCCACTTTTGTAAGCCATCTTCCAATGCTGTCATGCATCTTGATGTCCTACTGGTTGATCAGAACTCTCAACTCCTCCATCATTGCAATTCATTAAGCAACAATTGAACAAGATGTCCTCGGCCTCGGGCTTTCCAGTTGCCTCATTGCAGCCAAAATCACCCACTCAGAAGAAACCACTACGTATTCTAGTCCTCGGCGTAACAGGCGCAGGGAAATCTTCGATCGTGGCGGCGGCCTGTGATGAGACTGTGGAAATTGGAGACGGCGCAGATTCCTGTAAGGCAACTCATTACCATTGTTCCCGGAGATCTCTATTCTCACTATCTGTTCGTAGGCACCAAATTCTGCAGGCCCTATCCCATCAAATACCGTCTGAAAGAAGGCATCGATTTGGAGATAGTCGACACGCCCGGCTTCGATGACCCAGACGCGCAGATCTCAGACCTCAGCATATTGAAGGAGATTGTGGGATACGCGAGCAGTGTCTGCGGCATCATCTATGTCCACCCGATCACCGAGACCAGGTTGACCGGATGCTCCAGGTTCAACATCGAGGTGCTCAAAGCCATGTGCGGTGAGGAGTTCTACCACCGCGTCATCATATGCACCACCATGTGGAACAATCAGGCCGACCAAGGGCTTCGTAGTCTTGAGGTACGCCAGGAAGACTTGTTCAGACAGAATGGGCCTTTTGGCGACCTGATGTACAGAGGAGCCAAACATATGCCGTTTTGGGACGGGAGGGAGGACGCGGGTCTTGAGATTCTCAAGCACTTTGCTTCATTTTCTGAATTCTACCCCAGGATGGCGATTCTAAGTCACTTGTCACAGAGCAAAGGGAAACTACACAAGACGTTGGCTGGTGAGGTAGTTCGGGAGGAGCATGAGAAGCGCAACAGGAAGCCTACAGACATCATGCCGCAGAATAATGCCGGCAGCTCGAAGTCAGGCTGGGGCCTGAAGAATCCTTTCGGTAAATGAAGCTAGTCAGCCTGCCTGGCAATCTAAGAAGTTGATGAAGCTCAATTTTGGTGACCCCTGGGTCGACCTTGTGTACACAGGGTCTCAGTGCGCCAAACCTGCTAGACTACTAGGCCGTCCCTAGACTTCCAAAGTTGCATCAGTCTCTCAGAATGCACCCGACAAACAAGGTGGCCTCATGATCTTGGTTTCAACTTCTTTGCGCAATTTTAAACCTTCATGGACGTCGAACCTATTGATAGGTCGTTACATAAGAACTCATGTGGCCAATACGGGATCTGTTGGACCATTTAATCCTGGCTGTCGGAACTTGACGATGCACATCAACATCCTCCTCAAAGGTCATCAACTTGGTTTGCGTAACCGAGAAGACCACCTGGGACATCTCATCATAGCTGATTAAGCGTTGGCATTGCTTTCGTGGCGGTCCCGTTACATGACACACTTGATCAGTGAGAGGATTCACTTTACCAATTCTTAAATGTCCTATGTACTATTACTATTTATAATTCTCCTCTTAGTCTTCTTTCCTACTACATAACTTCATCTTTTAATGTTATTATTATTGTCACAGGAGACACATAGGAGATACGAAGCTCTCAAGCCTTGCTTAAAATTGTTGAATTCGCATAATACTTAGTCTGGATAGGAAAAGAAGGAAGGAGGAAAGAAACTCTCCAACTAAGAGCATCTATATTCGACTATTCGTATTCTTTGAGTTCCTATATTATGGGAACAAGATGACTAGCATTTTTTTTTTTTGGTAGTGATGAGCTCGTCCTTCTCCAGTCCATCAAGGTCAGCATCTCCTATCAACTCCAAAGCTGCCCAGCCGCGCGCGTCAAGACATGACGGCGTCGCCATCAGACACCGTCCGTCCTGGCTGCTTGATACTTTGTTATCTGTTGTGACTTTTGATGGAATCGTGTTTTGGCTTTCGGAAGGCTGAGATGTGACTCCTTGATGTGGGGTGATAAGAGGTTGAAACTGTTATAAAAGTAAGCGCAGATCCTTGGCAAGCGTGGAATCATTCCCCCCGCACTTCTTGTCTGTTTGCTTCTCTTTCTACCATGCAATCTCTGACCGTGTGACTACTTGAACTATTATGCTGTGCAACGTGTGTAAAGATGGACTTGAGGGGATGTGGGATCCTAGTCGCAGCAAGCGACTTGCGTTGCTAAAGGACTTCATGGCAAACTATCACGACGACGACAATGACGACGCACCAGGCTTGCATACAACCAGTCAGTGTAAAACTTTTCTACCGCCGCGAAAATTTAAGGGCTTAGGTTGACTAAGTATTTCAATGAATCAACAGGCACAGACGACTTGACACATCACGGAGCCAACGAGTATGTGTACGGTCATCACAAAGACAGAGCTTCATTTTTGGCCTCGATGCGAGAGGGATGCGCCATGTGCAATCGTTTCCGGTACCCAACCAGCGATATTAACCCCAAATTACAGAAGCTTGGCTACTTCTCAGTGTTCCACGTGACACTTGATCAAGAACGCACCGTTGACGAGCCAATAATGGTTGTTAAAGTGGGAAATTCATCAGGAGGATTTGGGTTCGTCCCGTTTGGTAAGACATGTTTGGCAATTATACCTAGGGATATCTACGTATTTCTAAACGGTGGAAGGGGTTGCAGAGACTAACGGTGTGTTAAACATAATTAGACCCGGAAGACGACAACATGAACTTCGACTTCGGACAGTCCAACCATGATTCCAAGGCATGGTCCGTCATGGAGACCTGGATGAGGACGTGTGTCGAGTCTCATACCCTCTGCACCCAGCCAAAGACGTCAACTTCGTATCGACCAACTCGTTTGCTCAAGCTAGGCAACTCGCATACATTCCAGCTTGTCCTAGGCACTGAGTGCATCCCTACCCTTCAATATGTAGCATTGAGCTATTGCTGGGGTACAAAGGCTGTCGAGGGTCTGCTACGACTGCTTCAGTCAACTGTCGAAGACTTGAGCCAGGAACAACCAGTCGACAATCTTCCAAAGACCTTCAGGGATGCTATAGATGTTGCTCAACACTTTGACGTCCACTACATTTGGATTGACCGACTGTGCATCTTCCAAGACTCCCCCGAGGACTGGCAGAGGGAATCATCAACGATGCAAGACGTGTATCGAAACGCACTATTCAGCATTTCCGCACTTGGGGCCAAAGACGACCAAGGCGGGTGCTTCTTCGAGCGTGATCCAATAAAGGCGGCGCCAACAATTGTCTCCTTCAAGCTGACAGAAGACGGCGATGAGAAGTCATTTAGATTCGGTCTTGAAAAGGGCTGGTCGTGGCGCCTATCCTTTGAGAATGAGCCTCTGGTCCAAAGATCCTGGGTTGTCCAAGAACGACTTCTCGCACCTCGGACCCTGCATTTCGGCTCCAAGCAAGTGTTCTGGGAGTGCCGTGAAGCGAGTTGCTCTGAGATGCACCCGCAGGGTGTCTATTGTTTCAGAGGCGACAAAGATGGCGAAGATGATGGGACACAAGAAGCGGGTCGAAACCCCAATCACCCCTTCCTTTGGAAGCAGCTGTTAGAGGCACCAGATCGAAGGCATTCCAACGACCCATATGAACAGCTCTTCACCGACTGGGATATGTTGACCAACTACTACGCCAGTCGGAAACTGACCTTACCCAACGACAAGCTGGTTGCTCTGTCCGGATTAGCTAATAATATGAAGGCCAGACTTCAGCAATTGAGACCAGGGCCGCATCGGTATCTCGCCGGCCTTTGGGAAGAGACACTGATGGATACACTTGTGTGGAACGTCAGAGCCCCGGCTAGAAGAGCATTGAAGTATCGTGCACCGTCATGGTCTTGGGCATGCCTTGATGGGAATCTCAACCTCATAGGATGCAAGCATGGGGATAGCATTTCCTTCACATCCATGGTCTCCGTGGAGATGGCGTACTACGGCAAAGAGGATACAGGAGAAATTGATGGTGGCATACTGACATTGGCAGGACCATGTGCTCTGGCCAGAATAGACATGGAGAAGAACAGGCACCATTGGTCTGAGAACGAGAAAGACCTTCGAAGTATCCAAGGCGACGACGGAAGTATCCTTTACAAGAAGGACGAGACCAAGGCCAGAGTTTTATTTGACGCCTTGGACGATCTTAGCGAGGAAGCTCTTCTTATCTGGGTGTGTGCTCATTATTTCCATGATGAGACATGGTTTGGCCATGGCCCGGTACTCGCGCGTGTGGAAGAGGATAAGTATCGGAGGTTGGGCATGGTAAGCTGCTATTTTGATAACAAGGACGATGCACGAACATTTAGTGCCAGATTTTCCAAAAGGCAGATTAAAATCATTTGAGTTAAGCATACCACTTTGGCGTTTTGATACCGTGGAGGAATGGTGTATTCAGGCCGGAGTGTTTCTGAGGAGTAAATTCATTTGCAACCTGGGTGGGAAGTTTCTCCCTCCAGACACATCAGTACAATACTCGGACTAGGACCGACCCAACAACTATTCCTCAAGGTCAATATTGTTAGCATTAGATACCTACACAGATGCCTAGCTGGACAGCTACCTAGGTAGGCAAGCGTAGAGCCTGTTCTCAGCCAACTGATAACCCCCTAGTCTCTGAGTTGCGATGCAGTCTTGAGCGTGAGCATTCCATAAGTGCATGAGAGGCCACGCAATTGCGTAAGGCGCAGGCGGCTGCATTGCTCAAGCATACTCTATACCGGGGCTGCCCACGTACCAAGAGTTCCTCTTAGGCTTCTGGAAGCTATCAAAACTTTAAATCAAGGAGACATCGTCATCAACGTCAAGGACCCCTCCTTTCGAAACATGCTCTGTGGGCTGCCAATTTTTTTATTGTACGTCGGAGACTCTATGCCTCCGAGGGTCAGAGTTGGGGAGCAAGGAATGGATGAAGCAATGGTCCTGGTTGTTGAGTAGGCAAGCAGCCAGGAAGAGGGAAAACTGAGGCAGTGTGGTCTCATGCACTGTGGTCAAGCGCGCTCTCCGACGAGACGGTGACGCTTCGGCTGGGGATCTTGGCCAGATACGATTTAAAGGGTCTCAGGCGCAATCTGGGTACCACCGTCTGCCCGGCCGAGGACCTGGAGATCTGGGTCCTGGGACCACCCAAAGGTGGTCCCAGTGGGGCGCCATGCCGCCACTACCGAAAGCAAGAGCTCTAAAACGAGACGACAACGTGGGACTGGATCTTGAGCTGCAGATGGCAAGGTGGGGCAGCCGACCAAGCTTGCCAATTTACTGCAGGTGCTAGGCACGGTACTTGGTACATGCCTTAGGGGTCAGTCGCACTGCGCCTCTTGGGCCTGGGCCGTCCGAATGGCGTCCGACGTTACGCCAACCCTCCCTTTCACCGACCTTCCTGCCGACCCCAATCCTATATCCGAAGGGCGGGAGGCACATGCGAAAACAGGGACGTTACACACACCACTCACACACTCCCTCACCGACCCAGCCAGTAGGGACTCGAGCACATGCCATCCACGATCTGCGACGACTTGCGCCGTCCGACAAATCAAGCAGAGGCGCTGACTCTGCCCTGCTAAACCACCCGCGCCTTTAATCTACAGCACCCTACTCATGTCCGTCCGCCCATCATCGCATGCCCACAACCAGCCGAACCTCTACTTCCCCGTCGACGTCCGCGTGCACCAAGATGTTTCACCCTCCTGCAGTCCACCGTCTCTGAAGCATTTTCAAGCTCGGCCTACTCAGCTCGTCGGCCCCTGGCATGTGAACAACGACGGCTCGAGATGACGGAACAGGATGCCAGCCCTCAGCAGCACCTCCTCCCACCGCCTCGCGGCCACCGACCGGCCTCGCAGGACCGTCATGCTGCCCCACCCAGCCCAGAGGTGGGCGAGTCGAGCGCCTCCGGCAGCATCATGAACAGTGCCTGGACCACCGATGCCACCCTGGCACAGCGACCATCCCACGACGACGCTCCGGTCAACGGCCAAGCTGGCGGGCAACAAAGGAGCAGTGATATCGCGAGAGACAACAAGCGCCAGTCTCATCACTCGAGACCGCACAAACCACGATCCAGCGGCGCGTTCCTCCTTTCCGACCCCTTTGAGGACGCAGTCGTGGACGACACTCGACCGCACAAGCACCGCTCGCGGCGCACAGCCGAAAAGGGCAAAAGCAAAAGTCAGCGCAAAGCAACAACACAAAGCGATGAGCACATACAGAATGGCAGGCATTCAAGCCTGGGCCTGGGACTAGGTTTATCCCCAGACCCAGGGAGCATGAGAAATGGTTCTGCAGAAAGACCGCCACGCACTTCCCCTGGAGCTCTGGGAGTCGATACCAGGCAAGATCAGCTACAGGAGAGCCCGAGGGCACCATCCCCCCGCACGTCCACGTCATCGCTGGACATGGAATCGACGCAAATCGTGAATATGGCCTTGAATCTGAGCGAGTCGAGGCGCATGGCGCAGAGGAGGAATGCGTCGCAGCCGTTGCCGCCAAGACTAGTACCGTTGGCCACAGATAATGCCGTGGCAGGAAGCCTTAGACAGCAGCTGCAACAACAGAGGCGGGTCTCACGTACCATGTCGCCAAAGCCAGAACGCGGAGCGTTGTCGAGATTAGGATCCAGTGGGAGAACCAGCTCCCTACAACCCGCCTTCGACCCTACAAACGATGGTGGTGGCTACAGATACCACTTTTCTAGTTCAACTTTGGCGAGGGCTCAGAAGGCGAAGGACT
This sequence comes from Diaporthe vaccinii, assembly GCA_039880775.1. NCBI lineage: Eukaryota > Fungi > Ascomycota > Sordariomycetes > Diaporthales > Diaporthaceae > Diaporthe > Diaporthe vaccinii. The sequence continues at coordinate 302,921 of JBCEDN010000015.1, read as the reverse complement.
ATATGGATCTTCTTGCTCAATACCGCCGAGCGCTCGAGCTGCTACCGCCCTTGAAACCAAACACATTATCTAAGACGTCAACCACCAGTGACTATGCGCTCTCGGGCTCTACATCTGCGAATCCGCTTAATTTCGATACTGCCGGTCAGATTGGCCGTCCATACGACCCATTACAGTATATCAGGAATCGCAAGGTCAGGGCTCGGGAGAGGAAGACCATCGATGGCGAGAGCCAAGGCTTTGGCGATGTGAGTAGGGTCACAGACTGGGTGGACGAGGTTGCGAAATGGGTCGCCACTCGCCAGATTCGAACTCCGGGCAGCTCTGCCCTTCCACCATTCGCTGGCGCAGACGTCTTCACGGTCGAGACATCCCCGCCGTCCCACGTGTCCCGGACCTCGAACGCTGTCACGAAGCCGAAACGACCTAGGAACGACTGGACCATCGATCCGGCTGACCTTGTGGCAGATATCTACTGGCTGGAACAGGATGACCATAAAAGACTGGTTGAAGACCGCAACTGGCGGCGCGTCTTCCCACAAGACTCGGGGCTGTACCGGCCGCTTTCACAAGCCACAAATGATGCTTCACCTGCGATTGCATCTAAACATGCACAGCTCCAACTATCAGGGGCAGAAGACGGGCCAGGAAAGTCAACTGCGGACGCTAAAGCGGCCAAGGCTGATCATGAACATGCCTCAGGCGGTACACGTGAAAGAGCTCGCCAGAAGTTGCAAGAGCTTAGGAGCTTTCACCGGCACACAAACTCCTCACATGGCCATTCGCACAATCCACTCCGTCGACGTGACTCGTCCTCCTCAAGTTCATCTGACTCGGACAGCCAGAAGAAACGCAGCAGAAAGAACACAATAGATATCGATAAGGATATTCTTGAGAAGCAAATGATGGAAATGATTGCGCGGGAGGAAGCTCAAGAAAACGAGGCAAAACTGTCACAGGAGCCGGAGCTTAAGGAGCCCCAGTCTCTTCCGTCAAACTCTACCAGGCCAGAACGTCTAGAGAACTCGGATTCAACTGGAGGCAGTCGTCAGCACAGCCGGAGAGGATCCTTTAGCAACGTTGGCGGTGTCGAAGAGAAAGATTACGCCGATCGACCCAAGATCACTTCGTCACAGCGCCCGAGTCGTGAAAGCCTTGAAGTTCCTCCATTCTGGGGAAGACCGTCGCTGGAATCCGAGTCTTCTCCGCCAAATTCGCCCGAAGCCCGTACCTCGCGTCGCGACAACTACTTCATACCTGGAATTGGTACAGACCTGTCCCCAGCTTCCAGTAGGACTGGATCTCCGTCCAGGAATCCATTCTCCAAAGTCAAACAGATGTTCCGCGACCGCAGCCGGGAGCGAGCTTCGGAACGCCAGCACGAGATCCAATCGAGTGAGAAGGAGGATAGTGTTGATGTTGTCGCTGTCTCCTCCGACAGGCTGTCTAGTACCCCCGAACTGGTGGATAAAAGAGGACGATCGCGGTCGAGGAATGCCTCTGTTGGACCAGAGCCGAAGATGATTACATCACGGCTCACGGGTGACAGCCAAAAGTCGCACCGCAAGACGAACAGCATGCGTTTGGGAGACCCCGGCGCCGGACTGCGAAGTCTTTTCAAGGGGCCGCGGATCGACAGTGTCCTTAAGTCAGGTGTCTCTAAGGTCAGCGAGCTACTGTGGAAGAAAGAATCTGAGGCTGAGGATTCTGACTCCTCGACTTCATCTTCCGACGGCACCGATGCCGAGGAGCGCGGAAGACGCAAGCAGGGCAAATCGCTGTCTCCGACTGCCTCGATCAGAGGCCGTCCAGGGCACGTCAAGCAAGAGTCGAAACACTTCCTCGACGTCATGCCCCCATTCGTGTCTGCATCAGACGGCCGCCATGCACCTCCAGGTGTGTCGCTGTCGAGGCCGGCTAGCCGCCGGTCGACGCGGTTCGAGCTCCTGAAGCCTCCCAGAATAGATATCTCGGTTGCAGACTCGTCCACGGATACTCAAAAGGACCAAGCAGTCGATTTCTCAGACTCCGACATGCGCATGAGTAACATCCACGAGGAGCCGATGTCTGGTGGCAGACGTCCAGGCTCGGCATTATCTGCACTGTCGCCCAAAACTCGCCGATTTTCGGCGGCTTTCAACAGGGACAGCCGTCATTTCTCTCTATCGGAGCAGCCCTCCGTGCCCGAACGTGCACCGTTGACCAGGCGGGAAGTTGCTCGTCTCAAGGCGCTTATGCTCAGCTCTGGCGTGATGGCCATGAATATATCCCGTCGGGCCCACCAAGCCCAGGTCCTCGATGTCATGACGGCCAACGAGAGCAGCGACGTCCTTTTGGCGCTCGGCAACAGAGTCTCGTGGCCCGAGATCACCCAGCTTGCGCCTGCGGACCAGCGGCAGGAGCTCCTCAGAAAGCCCATCTCGGAGGCAGACCTCTTCCCCGTGACGGCGCAGGTGCTCGGCACGGCGATCCAGACGTCCAGGCAGCGGTGGGAGTCTGCGGCCGAGTCGTTCCGGCACAGGACCCGCAGCGACATCAACGGGCAGATCGAGCAGCTGCGGACGCGGCTGCAGCTGGACCTGAGCGCCATGACCCGCGCGGCGGCGGAGGAGGCGGACGAGGTCAGCGGGGACCTCGTGGACGGGCAGCGCCGCAAGGTCAAGGCTGTGGTGGACGTCATCGACAAGCTTTCGCGGCGGCGTCGGCGGCGGTTCCGCTGGGCGCGGCGCGCGGGCTGGCTGGCGCTCGAGTGGGCGCTGGTCGGGTTCATGTGGTACGTGTGGCTCGTCGTCATGATCGCGAGGGTGTTCCTCGGTGTCGGCAAGGGCTTCGTCCGGGGCGTGAGGTGGCTGCTGTGGCTGTAGGGCGTGTCGCGACACCACGAGCACCACCTCAGCCACTACGTCAAACACCTGCACCATCCTTCTTCTCTTCCTGTGATTCCTGTTTAATATGTGGCATAGCTTACGGAGTTTTGTCTGTCATTTTTGTTCCCCCCTGTCGAAAGCATAGCACGTCCGCGTTCACTGTCCGCCGTCGTTTGGACAAAGGAGGAAAGATGGCGGGCTAAATTGCGCCTTGATTCCCCCGCTGAAGGGATATTCTCCTGTCTACATTCTTTGATTTTAATCTAGTAATATCGTCTTCTTTGTATACGCATGAGGAAGCTGGGAACTGGGAAAGGGGAGTTAGGGAAAGGGATTACAACTTTGTGTATTGCTCCCTCCTAAAAGCGAGTTTTAGATATTTTACATGTGGGCATATTCAGCTTTCAGAGGAAATAATTTCTATTTTTAGCAGAATTAAATAATTAAGAGGAATGAAATATTTATTAATAGAAGCCTGTTAATTAATTATCTTATATTTCCCTTTTTTAATTTATTTAATTTATTTTTAGCTAATCTTAATGTTTATTTTTAATATCTATTTATTTATCTATTTATTTATTATATTTTAATGCTTTATTAGTAGCGGAAAGCAATATATATAGTAATAAGGCTAACCTTTAAGCTAATAAGTCCTTAGAATTTAAGTATAGATATATAGAAAACACTATTATCATCTGTTATTATATTTATAGGTGAGCTAAGGTTAATAATATATTAAATAGCCTCTTTAATAATATTAATATATAAGTATTTAATTTAAATATTATTAAAATTATATTATAAATATATAAGTAGTTTAAAGATGCCATTATAATATATTTAAAGTTTTTTAAAAGGTATATTCTTAAGTAGTATCTTAAAGGTAAGGTATATAAGGCTGGATATAAGATTTAAGTTAATATTCTTAAGCTAATAGTAAATAGGGATCATAATACCTTTATATAATACTCCTTTTAACTAGATAAAGATTTATATTTTATAAAGTTACCTTATTTTAATCTTATAATTAGTTATATTTATAAAAGGTTATATATTGCTATATATAAAATATATATAAGATTTTAATAATTTATATAGTTAGGCAAGCTAGTATAGGCTTGATTTATATACTTATAATTAATAAGAGGGATTATGCCTTTTTATTTATTAATATTAGCACTTAATACTTAAATAATAAAAATAAGCCCCATTAGCCTTTATATATATATTAGTTAAGTTATTTAAGAAAAGTTATAAATACTTTATATAATTTAAAATTATAATTATAATAACTTTTATTATTATTATTTATAAAGGTATATATAAAAATAGGGTAGCTATTATTTATATAAATATATTAATAAAAGTAATTAAGGGGGAATATTTCTTTTTTTAAGCTAGCCTTAATAAAAATATTATTAATAAAGATTTATTCTTTTTAATATTTTATATATTTAATAGATTTTTTAATTAAGGGTAATAATTTTATATCTTAAATTAAAGAATTATATATAATTAAATAAAGGTTTTTTTTATATAATTATTTAAACCTTTTAAATACCTTATAATAAAATAATATTATCTTTATATTTTATAATTATATTAACCTTTTAAATATTTTATAATAAAAGAATAATATTATTTTTATATTTTATAGCTGCCTTAATTTATTAAATACCCCTTTTAAATAAGGAATATTATTATTTAGCTACCCTAAGCTTTTAAATAACTTATTATTAACCAATAATATTATTTATCTTACCTCTACTTATCTTCTTATAATAAATAATTATTTAAATTAAGGCTTATTAAAACTTATTTATTAATATTAATATTATAATTTTAATATTATAAAATATAATTAAATACCTTAAATAGATAATATAAATTAATAAGGGCTACTTTTATAATATAAATAAACCTTATAATATAAAGATCTTTAAAGTAAAAGCTTATATTATTTAAATATTTACTGCCTAAAACTTATATATGTAGCTAAGGATGCTTTAGTTATTGCAAAGCAGAGTAAGAGTATTAATAATAATAATAAAGGAAGTTGCAGGTTAAGTATTAATAATAATATTAATAACAGTTGAGTTGATAATGATAATAAAGTTAATAAAGATAATAATAATAATAATAATAATAAATTATATTATATAATTAATATTAAAAGGATAGATATTTAAGGCTTTAAATATAGGGATAATAAGGTTTTTATTTATAATTAAGGGTATATTAAATAGTTTTAGGCTTAATAATAAAGAATAATAATTATATATCTCCCTTATTATTATATTTATATTAATTAATAATTCTTTTATTTTAAAAGTTTTTCTATAGCTTATATTATACCTTAATATATAAAGATGCCTAGCTATATTAAATATAAATATATAAGTTATTTTACCTTATTATTATTTCTATTACCTTTTTAATTATATTAAAAAGCCTTTAATATAAATAAGTAATCTAATAATGCCTTTACCTTATATATCCTTAAAGTATTTATATATATCCTTTTTAATTATTTATTTATAAATTAGGAAATATCTTATAATAAAGGTAACTTAAAGATAATCCTCCAATCCTCCCTATTAATACACTCCCTAAAACTCTACTTACCTTTTATTATTATATTTAATATAATCCTAAGTATCATAATACCTTTATTAATAGCATCTAAGGCTACAATATTATTATTAATTATTAAAATTATTTATTTAATATATAATATAAGGCTAAAGGCCCTGCTTAAGGTTATATTAAAGGCGAAAGAATATTTAAACTTATTAAGGGGATTACCTCTTAAAATATAAACCTAAGATAATAATTTTAAAGCTTTAATTATTTATATATAATCCCCCTTTAATAAAAATAAATTATATTAAATAATGCTATTAAGTAATTATTAAGGGCCTTACTTTATAATAAAAAGCCTTAATATTTAGCTAATCTTAATATTTAATATATCTATAGCCATTTTATTAAAAGCAAGCCTTATTAATATATTTTTATTTATCCTACGATAAAAGGTAATATATAGTTATATAATAATAGCTTTAAAGCTAATAAGGAAATTTAAAAAGCTAAAGCTGATTTTACTTATCTATAACCTATCCTTATATAAGCTAACTAAGGAGCTAGCTATTTTATAATACTTTTCTTTAATATACTAAAGCTATTTAAAAAGCCCTTTATATATATTTAAAAAGTTAATAATTAGGCTAAGGCTGCATTATAATTATAAGATATAGATTATCCAGGCCTTACTCTTTAATAAGTGGAGGACCCAGCCTTTAGAATTAAAATCAGCCTTACTTATACCATAGGATAGCCTAGTTATATAATATAAGCCTAGGAGCAGCAAATTGGCGCTTAAAAGTAATAAATAGAGATTAAGAATTGATTTAATTTATTAATTAATGGTAAGGGTGATGGTTTTAATTAAAGGAGGGATGCTATTAAGGATAGCGGTAAGTATTAAATAGTTAATAATAATAAACTTAAATAAGGTATTTAAGCTATAAGTAATATATATTATTATTAAGTACCATTAATAAAGCCTTAAAAAGATTACCCTTTAAATATTATTTATATTAAGGGGGCGCTTAATTAAAGTTAGATTTATATATTGCTGCCGGGCTTTATTATTTTAAGGGCTATTTTTAGCTATAATTAAGGTTATATAATTAAGATTATTTATATATTTAGCTATATAGTCTGCTTTATAATCTAATAATATTAGTTATAATAAGAGGATTTAATATTAAAGAGTTAAGTTAAATAAATATAAATAAAAAGCCTGTTAAGTAAAGGGCTATAATTTATATTATAAGGAAAAAATAAAATAAATAAAATTATTGCATTTTTATAATTAATACCTATAAGTATTTTATATTATTAAGCTATAAATAATAAAAGAAAATTTAATTAATTAATATATAAATTAAGAGAATTATAATATAAAGGATAAGGATATATTAAGTTTAAAACTTAATTATAATTAATAGGGTTTGCTTAAGCTATTTAATAATTCACCTATCTATTAATATTAACCGCCAACACCTTATATTACCTTAATATATTATTACCTTAATATATTAACTTGCCCTCTTTATTACTGCTATTTAAAAATAAAGGATTAAAATTAATCTATTAATTATTTAATAATTATAAATTAATAGAAATATCCCTTAATCTTTTAAAAATATTAATAAAAGAAAGTTAATTTTAAGCTAATAAGCTATCCACTATATAACCTAATAATAAATATTTATAATTATTATTTAACAGCCCTTTTACTTAAAAGGAGGTAATAAAGAATATAAACTACCTTTTTAATACCATTTTTATTACTTATATTATAAACTTTATTTAAGTAATTAATAAAATTAAGGAGTTGGCGGCTAAAGCTGCCGCTAATAAGGTTTAATAATAATATTAATTTAAACTTTCCCTTATATAAAATATTTTAAAGGCCTACCTCCCTATTTATTCCCCCTTTTATATATCGCTTTAAGTTATTTAAGTTTAGCTTTATAAAAGCTATTAGCCACTAATAAGGGTAGAGCTGGTAGTGGTTCCTAATTAAGCAGTCTTTACTCTTAAATTATTATTTAATAACAGCTAAGCGATATATTTATATAAGCAGTATAGCATCTTAGGAATATACCCTATTATAAAGAATTATAGCGCTATAGATATATATAAAATCAATTAATACCCTTATAAACTACTTAAATTATATAATAATATATATTTATATTAAGTAATTAAGCGCCTTTATTATAATATATAATATATTACCTTAAGCAGCCTTTTATATTATATTAAAAATATTTCTTAAATATAGGTTTTCCTTAATATTATTTAAGTATAATTTAAAAGTATAAAATAAAATTAAGATTATTATTATTTCCTAGATATAAAATAATATAATAAAATTATCTTTAATATAAGCGTTAATATTAATTTAAATCATAAATATATTATATATAGCCTGTTTATATCTTAATAAGGGCTATAATAATAAAAAAAGGAGCTATTTATATTTATATTATTAGCATTATATATATTATTATTCCCTATTTATAAAATACTTAATATATTAAAATTGGTTATAAATAAGCCATCCCCTTAAGATAATATTTAAATATTTAAATCTCTAAGGGCTTTTCTTATTTAAATATTATTAAAAGGTAGGTATTAACTAAAAATATATTAGTAATAATATTTATATAATAAAGGCTTATCACTTAAAATTAAATAATCCAGCCTTACCTAAAAAGCACCTTAAAAATACTTATCGCCCTTAATATATCTATTATATAAAAATATCCCTTTATTAAGTAATTATATTAAGGGTTTTATAAAAAGAAGAAAGTAGGGTATATTAAATTTATAAGAATAAAATATAAGATATAGATAATATAAACTTAAAGGTAAAAACCAGCCTTATCTTAAAAATATTAATATAAAACAATTTTATTATATATATAAAGATAAATCACTTAATTAAAATATATATACTAGCCTTAATACCTTTATAAAGAATTCCATTAATATTAAATTTAATATTTATAATTAAAGCTTATTTTAAAGCTATTTATTTAACCTTATTAATAAGCTTATTAATAAAACATTAGCTTAGCATAATATTTATAACTTAATATTAAAGTTCTTATTTCTATATAAGGCTGCGCCTATATAGATCTTAAAGGAGCTTATAAGCTTTATAAAGCTTATAAATAAGGCGCTAAGGGTAGAGCTAGCCGCTATATGCGTTAATTAATTAAGCATAAGATCTCTATATTAAACCCTTAACCCTCCCCCTTAAATAAACCCTATAACTACCTCCTTATAACCTAGCAATAAATCAAGCCTAATTAAGCTATATATAATCTTTTTAATTATTCCTTATATATAATCTTAACTAAGCTATCTATTATTATAATTATTATTATTATTATTATATATTTAAATATAAGGAATTAATAATAATAAATATTATTTAAGTATTAAGGTATTAAGGTATGGTATTTTTATATATAATTAATAATTCTATTTTTATTTTAGTAAGCTATATAATATACCCTTATAACCCTTTCTTATATATAGTTAAATTAAATTTATTAATTTAACCTTAATCTATTTAAGGGTTTATAAGAAAAAAGTAATTATTTTTATATTTAATAATCTTATTTCCTCCCTTTATTATTAAATTAAATATATAAGTAAAGAGGAATTTATATTTAAATTATTATCCTTAAAATTATAAAGCTAGCCTAGTTTTTTTAAATAATACTTTAATAAATTTACTTTATAGCTAAATATTAAATATTAATATAGAGGAGAGTTATAAGAGATGCTAATAATGCTTTCTTTTTTTTCATTATAATCTTAAATATTTATATTAAAATTAAATTAATATAATTAATTTAACTTATATAAATATAAATTTAATATATTAATATATTTATATTATTAACGCACCCTTAATACCCTTAAATATAAACTAGTAAGATCTTGCTATTATTAAATCCCTCTCTTAAAAAAAAAAATATTAATCCTTTACCTTCCCCTTAATTATTATTAAGATAGCTATTTAAGTGATATATTATTAATTAAGTCTTTATATAAATTTAAAATAATCGCTATTATTATTATTATTAATATTATTACCGCTATTATTATCTTAATATATATAATAACTTTCTTTAAGCTTTATAACTTATTATTATTTATTATAATCTATCAGCTATCTTAAATAGATTATACCTTTATTAATCACCTTAATATATCGTAATATAAGTAAAATAATCTTATTATTAATAATATAATTAAATTTATAACTTTAATAAAAAATAATGCTATTATTTTTCTTAATTAATATTATTATTTTATCTTTAAATAATATTAAATTATTATAGGCAGCCTTAATAAAAAAGGTTGCTTAATTAAATAAATCCTTCTTAATAAATATTATTATTATTATATCTAAATATAAGCTATTAATAATAAAAACCTGCCCGCCTATATATTTTTTAATAAGCTTAATAACTATTATTAAGTTGTAAATAAATTAAATTAAATTTAAGGCCTTAATATTAGCTTTAAATAAGGCCTGGGTGGGCTTAAGCGCGGGTAGTTAATTAAGCCGAAGGTATAAAAGCTTAATCTCCGCTATATATATATTAAAGTAATTAATTATAAAAGCCTTTATTATAATAATAATGAATTTATTAGGCCTGATCTATTAATTAAGCTGCTTATAATTAATGCTTTTAAGCTAGATGAATTTAAAAGTAGTTATATTATTACCCTAGCTGCGCTACTTCCCTTTAATCCTAAAGTTAATTTCTTAATAAATAAGCCTTAAAATACCACTCTTAAGGCAGCAGAAGCTAAGCTAATGGTATAATACATCGCCCTTATAAATGCTATATAAATACCTTATAAGCTTCTTAGAATTCACCCCCTTATTATATGATATATTAATAATTATATAAATTAAAAGCTAATTATATTTAAATAAATATTTAAGCTTAACCTTTATTTAAAAGCTATCCTAAATACCTAGCTAATAAAAAGAGGAAAAATTCTTAATAATAAAGCCCTTATAATCATTAAATATCATATCTATAAAAAACCCCTTTAGCTCTTTAACTATAGTAATAAAAATATTAAGGTGCTATTTAAAATAATAATTAACCTTTTTAAGGTATTTAGCTATTACTTTATAATATTCTTTAAATAAATAGTTAATAAGGGTTTTCTTATTTAATTATATAATATTAAATATATAATATAAGGGCTATATTAAGGCCTTATAATATAAGCTTAATATATAAATAATATGTAGGAGAATTATATTTAAATTTAAATCCTATATAACCATTTTATTATTTAAGATTATAAATATAAATAATTTAAGGTTGCTTATATTAATAATAAATGCCTTATTAATGTGTTAAGCTAATATATTTATGGATATACTGCTATTATAAATATATATATAGTTAATACCCTGCCTTAATTATTATTAAAATGTTATTTTATTATTGCTATTAATAGCTATATATATTTATATATGCTTTTTATTAAGCTTTTTCTTAATATAAAACTATATATTATCGCTAACCTTTAAGCAGGTTATAATTTTATTTAAGAGGTTTTAAAAGGAGCTATTAATCTTTATTACCTACTGTAAAGCAACCTAAAGCTTAAAATATCAGAATAGCTATATATTAAGCTCATTTAGGCCCGGCTACCACGCTAAAATGAGAAGCTAGTAAACTATACATAAGTATAATTAAGAGTTTATTAAATCCTAAGCCTTTTTATTTTATAATTTTATAAAAATATTATTTACCCTTAAATAAATGCTATTAAATATAATATATATCGCTTAAGTGAGCTTGCTAGTTATTATATTATAATATATATCCTATAGCACCTTTATACGCTTATCCTCCTTTATTTTAATTTTAAGCTAATTAAAGAGGCTATAAACCTTATTAATAATTATAATATTATTCTTTCATTTTATATATTTTTAAATAATATCCTTGCAGATATTTATAAAGGTAATAAGGCGCCCTTCTTTATTATAAATCTTAGATTCTTATTTAATAAGCTAAATCTAATTAACAGATTACTTATTATAAAACCTAAAAATATAAAGTAAGATTTTCACTATAACCTTTTCCTTAATACTTAATAAATTATTCTTAATATTAAGCTTTAATATAATAAGGTGGATAATAAAATAAATATTTAATTTATACCCTAAGCTTATTTTTATAAAGCGGTAAATAAGCTAGCATCACTATTCTTTATTATTCTTTCTACCCTTCCGCTTACTTAATAAGCTTAACTCTTATTTATAACCTTTTTTAATTTAATAAAATAGTAAGAAGAAGCTTATAATTAGCTTATTAAAAGGTATAATTATATAATTTATAAGCTAAAGCGAATTCTTATATAAGTATATAGGTTAGAATATATTAAAATAAATATTATAAGCATTAAACTTATATCTCTTTAAGCTCCTTATTTATATATAGCCCATTATAATAAATCACAGCCTTAGCTATATTAATAAATAAGGGAAGGTAAGTAAATATAATATAATAAGCAAGATTTAAAATCCAAAATCTTAAGGGGTTTAATACTAAGAGGTTAAATATTAATAGGTAAATTATTAAATAAACGTGAAGAGATAAAGATATAATATTAAGAATAAAAATGTAATATTAATAAATAAAGATATAATATTAAGCAATATTAATAAATAAAGATATATTATTAAATAATATTAAAAGATAAAGGTATAATATTGAAAATAAAGATATAATATTAATAAATAAAGATATAATATTAAGCAATATTAATATATAAAGATATAATATTAAGTAATATTAATAAATAAAGATATAATATTAAATAATATTAATAAATAAAAATACAATATTAAGAATAATAATATAATATTAATAGAAAAAAATATAATATTAAAAATAAAGATATAATACCTATAGATAAAGATATAATATTAGCGTGGAGATATAATATTAATAATTAAAGATATAATATTAAAAATAAAGATATAATATTTATAAATAAGGATATAATATTAAAAATAAAGATATAATATTAAAAATAAAGATAAATTATCTTAAATAAAAATATAATATTTTAAGAGATAAAAATATATAAAAGCCTTAATATTAAGATAAAGATTAAGAGATAAGGTCTTAATAAATAATATATTTAAAAGTTAAGGCTAAGTATTAAGAAATAATATATTAAGAAAAAGTAAATAATAGATTTAAATACTTAATTCTTAAATTCTAATTTATATATTATATTTATTATTAAGCAATAAATTAAAAACGTTAGGATTTTAAGAGTTAAAATATTAATAAGGTAACTATTTTAACCCTATAATTACTAAAAAAAGGGAAAATAAAACTAAATTAATTATTATAATACTTTTCTTAAGCTAAATTTAAATTAAAGCTAATAAAATAATAATAATTATATTAAAAGCGGCATTATATACTTATTAATTAAATTATATTACCTCTTAATTTACTACCTATGGGCCTAATCTATTATATTAAGGCTTAATATATATTATAGCCTATATAAATAGATAAAAAAAGGGATATAAACACTGCAATCCAGCCTTAAGGCCTGCCTTTATTTAATAATAAACAATATAAATTACATCTTATAAACCTCTTACTTACCATTATTATAAAGGTACTTATAAAAAAGTAATAAGGCTTAAACCTTTTCATTATTATTATTATTTCTTAGCGCCTTATTAGCTAGGGCTTTATAATATATAAATAATAGGCATTATATATATATTTAAGGTTTTCATTTATAGCGGGGCCTATTATAATAGCAAAGGCATTAATATTTATAAAAAACGAAATGCTATTAATTTAAAGAATATTAAAGAGATTAAAGCAAGTAATATAGGTGCTATTAATATTTAACTAGTAAGTATGGATTTAATATGCTTTATATATATAATTTATAATTTCATTATTTATGGGTATGCCTATAATTTAATCCTTAATTTGTATTAATTTAACAAAGGTAATCATTATAAGGGCTAGGGTAGTTATTTAATTATATTTTTCTTATAAAAAAAAGAGGGTAAAGATGCTAATAATTATATAGGTAGCACTCTTAATAAGGTTTATAATAAGTAGCATAAAGTAGTAAGCAAAAGGAAGCCTTAAAGATAATAAAATAAAAAAAAAGTAGGCTTAAAGAAAGTTTATTAAGCTAAAAAATAATTATAAAGTAAGAATATAAGGAAGAGGTTAAATAAGATTATAAATATATAAATTTAAATCTTAAACTTATAACCACTTTAACTTACCTTTATTAAACTTCCTATATTTATATTAACTTTAAATAAAGCCTATATTAAGATTATATTAAGGATATAATAAGATAGCGGCTATCCTATTTATAATAATAAATATAATATTATAATTTTACCAAGGCTATATATCTTACATCTTATAAGATATATTAGCCCATAAGGTTATAATTATAATTAAGGCCTTATAAAAGCTAACTTAAAATAATTAAGGCTTAAAGCAACTATTATTTACAAGCAAAGTAATACCCTTATTAACTTAAATTAATCCCTTTTTTATATATAAAAATAAATATACTTATATATATATTAATATAATATATCGCCTTATTTCAACCTTTAATTTCCTTTTAAATTTCCTTTATTTCCCTTTTAATATTTATTTTTATAACTTATATAAATTACTTATTATAAAAAGATAATAAATGATTTAAATTAATAAAAAAGGGGCCTTACCTTGCTTTTAAATAATAAGAATACTTAATTTTTTATATATAATCCTACCTTATTTATATTACCAACTTATATTTATAAATAACTCCTTTATTTATATCCCTTATATTATTTATTATAAAAAACCTAAGGATAATATATTAAGCTTAAAAGGATTTTTAAATTTAATAAAGAAAACTTATAACCTTAAACCCTTACTTAATTTAAGCGCTTATTTTAAACCTAACTTATAACTTTATTTAAACCCATAGCCTAATTTAAATATTAAATTAAATTTAAACTTATAGCTAAATTTAAACCTATAATTAAATTCCAACCTATAATTAAATCTTAATACCCCTGCCACCTATAAAGCTAAAAACTCAACTTAGCTGTTATAAAGCTTAAAATACTTTATAAAATAAATATAAGCGGTATCTTATTTAATATAAATAGCCAATAATATAATTATCTTAATCCTTATTTTCATTATACTTACTGCTACTACCTAACTTATAATACCGTAAATTTACTTTAATAATAACTTTAATATATCATTACCTTAAAACTAGAATAATAAATAAGCGGTATAATATAAAAAGGCCATTAATATATATTCTAATATTATAAAATAATTATATTACTTTTAAGGCTAGGCTAAATTAAACTTTAAGGAAAATAATGCCCTTATAATAATAAGGATAGTAGAAATTATAAAGAGGATTAGCTACCTAGCCTTAAGCATAGTTATATTAAAGAATAAATTTAAAATATTAAGCTTAAATAAGGCTAATAAGCTGTAATACCTAAAAGCAAGGCTCCTTTAAGGGCTTAATAAGGCATACTTCTACCAAAATGCTATATAGTTATAACTGCTTTAATTTAGCTATATCTTATACAGCCTTATTATATATACTCCCCCTTACTTAAACTACTTAGCTATAATAATAATATATAAAATAAGGAAGGTAAAAAATATATTTTTAAATATTAATAACGCTTATAGCAACCTTATATCATAGCATTATATTATTTAAATAAGTAGCCTTAAGCTTATATATAATAATATTTATATAAGCGGATAGTGGAGCTACTTTTAAGTAATAGCCTTTAAAATATATCACTTAATTAGCTATAAGCTATATAAAGGGATAGAATTTAAAGATGAATTTATATTTATAATTAATAATAAGCTTAATATAACGTTAAATAATATAAATAATATTAGCAATAAACTTAATAGCATTTACCTTAATTTTTTATAAAGCCTAAAGGATATAGCTAGGGGTATAATAATATTAAATAGTTTATTATATATTATTATAGCTTAAATAAGTGGTAGGTAAGAAGGTATTAAATAAAAAGGGGACGCAATATAGGCGCGATAAGTAGCAATCCCTTTTAAAGCTGCCTTAAAGTAGTTTCGTTTTTAATTTATATATATATACCTCTTAAATAATATATATTTAATTTTTTTATATAATAATAAATGCTTAAATATTTATTATTTAATAAAAAAATATAATATTAATAATAATAGGTTTTGAATATAATTATATATAACTTAGCTACTTTAAAGGGGCTTTAAAAAAAATAGTTTAAATTAAGGCGATTTAAAACGATTTATTAAGTTTACCTATTTCTTACCTATTACTCTTATATATAATTAGTTATACTAGAATCATATTAAAAATACTACCTTATTATAAATTATTTTTTTTAAGTTTATAAATTTAATATTAATTTATTTAACCCTTATATTAATAGATAATACCTGCTTTCTTTAAACCTTCTCTTTATATAAAACTTTAATATATAAGGGAAAATAATTTTAAGCTTAAATCTAAGTTAAAAGTAATATACATCCCCAGCTTTAGCTTAGGTTTAATTATAAAGCAATATATATTAAAAGGGTAATTTTAAGTAATATAATTAAAATTAATATATTTTTAATTATAGCATTATAAGTTTAATTTTAGATAAATTAAACTTAATATAAAAAAATAAAGGGTACTTATAATTATTAAAAAGTCTTTTCCTTATTAATTTAAATATTTAATAATAAAATGATTTATATTAAAAATATAATTTAAATAATATTTATTATCCTTTAAAATATATAAAGATAATATTTCCATTAAAAACACTATATTTACGCTCATTATTTACATATACCTATCTAAAACACCAAACCAACTACCCAATAATTATTTTAAATAAAATTTACAATATAAATTATAAAACAGCCAAACTTTTAATATTAATATAGAAAAAAATATTAGATAGCTAAAAATACCCTTTATCTTTTCATATTAAATTTAATTAAATTAAAATTAAGCTTATAAAGCTAATTATATATAAATATAAACTTATTATATAACAATATAGCAATATTAATAATATAGCTTTAGCAGTTTGGAATATAAATAAATATAGCTTTAAAGATATATATATAATTATTATAATTAAGCACCTTGAAAGTTTAAAATATAATTAAGCTAACTTATTAAATTATTATATTTCTCTAGATTTTCTAAAGCTAATATAGCTATTAATATAACTAAATCTATAAAAGGGCGCCATTTCTTATATATTTTCACCTATAATATAATAAATATATCTTAGCCAGCTATAAGAAGCGCTTAAGATAAAAATTTTAAAATAATCTTAAATAAAGATAAAAATATCAATTAATATAAAATAAATATACCCAACCCCCCTTTTATATTTTCAAATTATTAATTTATATTTAACTTATTAACTACTTATATAAGAAAAAAATTATTAAATCCCTTATCTTAAAAATCCTTTTATAACTTATATTATATTTTAATAAAAAGATATAAGGCGCTCTTAAAAAAGAGATAATAAATATAAACCAGCACTAATATAAGAATATCTATAAGTAGTTTCATAAGCCTTATAAGATAATTTTAAATATAGAAAAAGTTAAAAAATAAATATTATAAAGGAAAGCTACCTTAAACTTACTTTTATGCTTATTATAACTAACTGCCGTTAAATTATTATTATTATTACCATTATTAAAAGCCATCTTATCTTATTCTTTAGGCCCTTAAATAAGCCAAATTAATTTATAAGTATATTATTTACCGCTATTAAATATATAAAACCTTCTTATTAATAAAATAGCTAGTTATAAGGTTAACCTAAGCGCTTTATTTAATAAAACTCTTTTTGGAGGAGTTATCCTTAATAGGCATAACTTAATATAATTAATCTTAATATTTAATAAAAAGGCTAAAAGGGAACTTATACTTAAATTCAGCTTATTTATCAAATCCCTTATTACCCTTATTACCCTTATTATCCTTATTTCCCTTATCTACCTCTTATTAAATATTATCGTATTTATAAATTTAAGCTTAGAGCCGGTTTAAGTGAAGGGAGAATGCCGCTAGCTTAATTATATTTACTTTAATAATATAAATCTTAATAATACATTTAGGCTGGAATAAATAAGTAATTATAATAACTATAAGCATTATTAAAAACCCATTATAAATATTTCTATTTATAATAGTATAAATATTTATATTTAACTCATTATTATAAATCTATTTTAAAATATATACCTTATTTATTTAAAAGAGCTATTAATTAGGATAAAGGTTAATAATATTTTTAATAATTAAAAAGGTATAATATTTAAGGGGAGGGGGTATTAATTTATAAATAAGGCTGATATTATAATAGTTTATATTTAGAGATATAATAATAGCTTAAAGTAAATAATAAATTTAAAAGGGTAGATAAGCTTATCTAAGCTTTTAGTTATATTAATATTAAATAAATAAGAGAGGATATATATAGGATTAAGAATATAATTAATAGTAATAATATAGAAAAAGGTAGAAATATAAAGGTATATATATTTATAGCTTATCCCATACCTTATTTTCTTCTTATTAACTTAGTAATATATTTATAAATTATTAATTATATAACTTTTAATTTATAATAAAAGTTTTATTTTATAGCTTTCCCTTTTAATATTTATCTCCCTTTAATTAGCTTAATGATATATTTATAAATTTTTAATTATAAAGGTTTTACTTTATAATTAAAGCCTTAACCTGCAATTCTCCCCTTTAATATTTAGCTATATTTTATAAGCTTAATGGGCTGCCCGTAAACTTTTAACCGTAAGAATTTCGGCCTATAACTCTCCCCTTTAACGTTTAACTCCCTGCTATAAGCTTAATAAGCTACCTATAAATTTCTAATTATAAAAATCTCAGCCTGCAGCCTTCCCTATCAGCGCTAATATACTTATATACCTCCTATTTTTTTTTAATAATAGTAAATAAGTTGCAATTAATAGTTAAAATTAATAGTAGGTAAAAGCAGGCTTAATAATTTTAATTAACTACGATTATTAATATTAAATAATAGCATAGGTATATATATTAAGAGATAATATTCTCTTATATAACGTTTTTATTATATAAGATATTATAAGCTAAGAAAGGTATTATACCTTAAGAATAATAATTATCTATTTATAAGTAATATTTTCTAGGTAATAAGGAGAATCTTAAGACTTAAATTGCCCTAACCCCTTAATTTTTATAAGAAAAACTATTTTTTACTTTTATTATCTTATACTTTTTTTATCTTATATTTCTATTATTTTATATTTTTATCGCCTTAATATTTAATACCCTTTTTATTAATCCCTTATTTATAAAATATATATATATAACTATTCCTTTAAGATATTTATTTCTTATAATATTTTAAGCTTATTTAATAATTATTAAGAGATTATAACTAATTAAATAATTAATAATAAGGCAGTAGCTAATAAAGCCTTAAACCCTGCCATTATTAGCTTAGACAAGACTTATTAATAATATAAGCAGGAATATAAATCCCTATTTAATATACCATTATAATAGCTAATTAAGATCCCGTTAACTAATAAATATAAAGATTAAAGCTAAGGCTAAATAAAGGTTATAAAATGGAAAATATGTTTAAAGGTGGATAAGATTATATAAATAGGCTTATTAAGGCTGATTTTATAATTAACCTTATAAGCTTTAAGATAAATTAAGCCTTTATATATATATTATAATAATAGATATCTAGGATATATATATACCTTTAAGCAGCCTTTTTAATAAATTCTTAAATAAATACTTAATTAAATACCCTTTATAAGCTTAAAAAAAGCAAGCCTTTTCTAGATAAATATTTATATAAAGTTATTAATAAGCCTTTAAATATTAATTATTATTAAATGCTGCTTATATTTAAAAAAAGCTTATTATAATAAAAGATAATAAATATATATATAGAAGTTTATTAAAAAAATAACTATTATAATAAAAGAGAATAAATATATATATAAAAGTTTATTAAAATAAAGCTTATTATAATAAAAGAAAATAAAGGTATATATATAAACTTATAATATAAGAAGTCTTAATAGATAATAATCTAAATAAAGCAGCACTACCACTTATTATAATCTCCCAGGTCTGCAAAATATTTATAAATATATAAAAGCTAGCCTCTTTATAGCGCAACCCTATATTAAAGGGCTAAATACCGCCTAAATATTAAATATAAATCATTCCTCCTATTTAATTCTCTTAGCTAGCTATCTTTATTTATTAATATCCTTATAAAAGCTATTACTATATCTATAAAAAATAATATTAAGCCTAAAAATATTATTATTAAATTTAAAATAATTATTATTAAGTTTAAAAGAGAAATATTTTAAATAATATTGGATAATTTAATATATAAAAGCTGGATAAACTTAGCAGGATGGTCTTTAAATAAATATATACCATAATATAAGGCAATTATAAAGTAATAATAAGACCTAAATTATAAAATAAATAGCTTCTAAATATACCTAGCCTTTATCCAGCTTAGGCATAGCTTAATAATGCTATTTTTTAAATATATCTTTTTAAAGCTAAAGACTCTTAATTACCTCCGCAATATTAAAAAGGATATTTTCTTTAAAAAGCTAGCGCTCCTATATTTAAAGCACCTAAAGCTATAGCTTAACTTAAATAAGCTATTAAATATAGCAATTTATATAAATATATTTTACTATTTACTAATAATATATATTAACTTTAAAATAATTTAAAATATATAAATAAGTTTATTATTACTAAGGTTTAATTAAAATTAATATAGCTGCCTAAATATAAACTAGCAAGGAAAAGGCTAATAATAGCTTTATTACTAATATAGCATTTACTTTAAATATAAGTGGTAACTATATAAGCTCCACACCGCCTTAAGCAGCTAATATATTAAGAGAAAGGGAATAGGGTAATAAGATAAGGAAGAGGAAGGGGGCGTTTAATTATAATAAATAATATTTAAAAAAATGTTATTTTAAAGGCAAAGTTAAGGAAAAAATAGTTAAATTAATAAATAAAGGGTAAGAAGATAAGCCATAAGGTATTAATAATATAAGTTATAAGAAATCCTTAATCTTTATTTATAATAATAATAATAATATGTTTTAATTATAATAAAGCATATATAACGTTAATGCAATTTAGCTTATTAAGCAATAAGGTTATTAAATAAGTATAGTGGCTAGTTAATATTAAGTTAAAAATAAGGGGGCTTGTTAATCTTAAGGCTGGTTATTTAAAGTAGGCGTTAAGAAGGGCTAAGAATAAAAGGGTTGGGTTAAAAAGGGGGAATATAGAGTGATTAATTATAAGATAATTAATAATGATTTCCAACGAGCTTTTATTAATAAGTATATTTTATCCCTTTAAAGGTATATATTTAAATCTTAATATTAAGATATATTAATATTTAATTATAAAGCTAGCGCAATAAATCCTTATAATTATAAGATTAAGTTATTTTTATTAACACTTAACTTATCTTATATTCTTACCTTAAATATAAATAATAATAATATTTAATAAAATATTTTATAATAATAATAACCTTATTAATAAAAAAAATTATCTCCTTTCTCCCCTAATTTAATATAAGCCCTAAGGTGAATTTCTAAATTTAAATATCATTATAATATAAATATTTCATACCTATAAATATAAACTAATATTAATATTAATACTTAATATTAAAATAATTATATAAATAAAAATATACCCTTTACCTTATTAAGCTCCTACTTACTTAAATATATATATATCTTTAAGGATAATAAAGAGGTATATATTATACCCCTTAAATAAATATACCAGGCCTCCCTTAATAATAATATTTAAGGATAATTAATATAAGATATTAATTAAAAATATTAAGGCCGTTATTATTATAAATTTAATATAATTATAAAGCTTAATAAAGTCATATATATACTTATATAAATTAATATAAGCAAAGGAATGCTTATTAATAAGGCTTATATATATAAGGTTATTTCCTACTTAACTATATTAATTAATATATTTAGCTAATATAATAGCCGCCTTATTAATATAATTATATATAGCAGGTATAAATACCTCTAGCTTATCCTATATATACTTATTAAAGATATATATATCCTTAAACTTATTATTCCACTTCTAGGCCCTTTTAAAGAAAATACATTTTTCATTAATAAATAGCTTAATATTTACAATATTAATAATATTAAAAGGTATATCTATAATAAAAGTAGGTTTATAATTATTTAAAATATTAAAAAAGTTAATAAAGAAAATAAAAAAATAAATATATAGATAATTTCTTATATTTTAACTAAAAACACAGGAGGTTATCTTATATATAAGAATATAAGGGCGTTAATATCTTTTAGATGTGGGATTTTAGAAATAAAAGGGTTAATTATAAAAAAAAAAGTAGAAAATAAAAATCTTTAAGGTAAACTAATTAAACCCTTATTATATAAAAGGCTGCTTATTAAGCTTATCCAATAATTGCATTAAATATTAATAATAATTAGCTTAGGTAAGTTAAAGTAAGAGAATATATAATTAGCCTTATTATTTCCTATCATAATTATTAAAATAGGATTATATTAAAGGTTAATTAAATAATATATATAATAATGGCATAAAGTTATAAATAAATATATACTTATATAAATAAGTAAATAATAATATTTAAGAATAAAGAAAAAAATATATATTAAGGAGGGAAATAAGGTATAATAATATAGGTATTTACTATTATTAATGCTATTCTTATTAAGCCCTTTTGCTTTTAATTATAACTAAAGCTTATTATTTTATTAAAAGCTTAGGAGTTATTTAAAATCTAATAATGCTTTTATTATTTATTCTTAATTTTAATATTATAAAAATATATTAGATATACCTTACCTCTCCTTCCTTACTTATTAATATAAGGAATATATTAATTATAAAAGGAGATAAGGGTTTGCACTTATATAAATAAAGGATGCTTATTAATATAGCCCTTAATACTAATCTTACCTTAATTCTCCTCCTCCTATCCTTATTATTAATAAGGAATTTAATAATTAAATCTATCTATAATAGCTAATTGGATTCCCTATGGCTTATATATATTCTCCCTTATTATTAGCTGCATTTAATTATAGCAGCCAGCTTATATTAAGCCTTAAAATAAGGGTAATTTAAAACTTATATTAAAAAAATAAAACTTAAGTAATTAAGAAATATATAATATTAAATTAATTAATTATAATAATTAAATAGTTAAGCTAATATAATTTTAATATAAAATATTTAAGCTTAATTTAATAATAATAAAAGTTATATAAGGTATTACTTATTATTTATAAGTATTATAAGGTAGTAAGGTGAGGTTAAATAGCGGGCTTTAATTAGCTTAGTTTATTAATTAAATAGGCTATTCTCTTTATTATCATTAATATTACTGCTTTCAAATCTCCACCAACCTAACCAACTTAACCCCTAGCCTTCCCCTTTCCCTTCCCCTCCCCACCTATAAAATCCATCCTATTAATATCCTCTTTATATACCTGCTTTAATTAAATATTAAGTTTACTTATATTAAATAATATATTAATATTAATATTTATAATATCAGCCTTATTATTATTATCATCCCTATTAGCAGTTAAGCTTATATTATTAAATAACCCTTATATACTGCGCTATTATTTTAAGGGTTATCTTATAATCCTAATATCCTTTTTATATTAACGTTATTTCCTAATTATTATTATAAATAACCCAGGCTTTAACCCTTTATCTTTAATATTATTAGCTTTAATTATTAATAAGGATTATAATTATATATATAATGCTTAAATAGGTTGATTAATAAGCTATTTATAAATCTTTTTATAAGTGGTTTTTATATTAATATTGATTAATTTAAGGATATCGCCTATCTCTTTATAACCCTTAATGTTTTAATAATAAACTAAATAAACCTTATATTCCTTAATTAATTTTAAATATATATTATATCGCTGCTAATCCTTAATAATATCTAATAATGCTTAAAGTTACTTAAGTATATCGCTCTTTAACTTCTTAATAGCCGCGTTAAATAGGTTTATTATATTTACTATATTTTTTATAACTTAATTATAATATTTCTAAGTTTTTTTATATTAATTTAAATCTTTAAAATATTCTTTATAATCCAAGCAATATTTTATTATTAAGTTACTCTTATTAATTTATCTCTAATTTATAAATATAAAAATTTTAATAATAATTTTATGAAATTAATTTATAAAATATTTAGTTTTTTGCTACTTAGTTTTAAAGAGAATAAAATACCTTTTATAATATTTCTTACCCTTATATTTCCCTGCTTTTTTTTATTTATAGATAATTTTCTTAATGCTTTTTTTTCTCTTAATGAATTACTTTTTATATTTTTCTTCATCCCTTAATCCAGGGTTAAAACCTTATTAAAAGATTTATTCTTTTATAATAATATGGAATAATAATTATTTTAACCTAAAGTAAAACTCACTTCAAATATAATCAGCTTTAGAAATACCTTTCTATTATATCTTTAAATTATTTTCCTTTTTAACGGCTATAGCTTTTTTATATTTTATACTTTTTTAATATCCCAGAATCCTAAAAGGTTAATCTAATTAATAATAACTATAAATATATTAAAATCTTAATAATTTCTATTCTTTAACTGCTTTATGGATTTCTTTATATTTTAAAAGATATAATATATTATCACATTTTTATAAATAACTATTTTCTTTATAAGAAAGATATTCCTTAAAAAAACCTGCTGCATTATTTATAATATCATTTTTTAAATAAGAATTAATAGCATTATAAGCTTTTATAATAATGATATTAGGGAAATAATAATTATATTTCTTATATTCCTACTCTTATATTAAGTAACACCAGTTTAAGTAAATTTAATATTCCCCTATATACATACCCTCTACATTATATCCCTCATTAAGGCAAGTAAATATAAAAGGCCCCTCTTAATTGCTAAATAGCTAATTAATAAGCAGCTTATCTAGCTTAAAATTACGGTATAAGCGGTTTAAGAGGGTAATATTAAGTAATAAGTTACTATAGTTAAGCCTTTAATTACTTAAGGCTTAATTAATTTTTTAATATATATTATTAATTAATATTATTATAAGGATATTAAAAAATATATCTTATAAAATAAATATTAATAATTTTTCTATTTTATTATTAATATATATTTTATAATATAATATCTAATATATATTAATATATAAATTAATATAATAATAATTTTTAGGGTAGCAGGCCCCCCCTTATCATAACTAGGATGCCTTATAAGCCGCTAAATATTTTAATATTTAAGAGGCCCCTTTTTATTAAGATATACTTAAATATATAGAATTGATATAATAAATAGGGGTTATTATAACGATTTATAATCCATTACTTTACTTTATTAATAAAGGCCCCCAATCTTAGTTTTAAAAATGGGTGTCTTTATTTAATTTTCTTAATGGCGTATTGAATTAGCTAATATATTTTATAAATGATTATATTTAAAAGCTAATTTTAATATTTATTAATATTAAACTTATAAATATTAAGATTAATAGCTACCTTATTATATTTATTATAGAAATTAAAGCTTTTTAAAATTGCGCATAATATTTAAATATTATAATATCTTTCTTAAAGATCTTTATAGCTAAGGATATAAAAGGGGTAAATCTTATTATTAAGGTAAAGGTAAGCCTTAAACTCCTTTTCTAAAAATTTATAATATTTAGCAATATTTAGGCAGTTTTTTTTAATTTACTTTTTATCGCTAGCTTAAATTTCAATCTAAGTTTTACCTTTAATTATAATTAATAAAAGAATCTACCTATTATCTTACTTAGCCTTAATAATCCTTTCTTATAATAAAAATATATTCTATCTTATAAATACTATCTTAAAAAGTATTATAAGGTCCTCTTTATTTAATTTTTCCCATTCCTTATAATATTTATTATAAATTTTAATAAAACCTAAAAGCTAGCGGGTAATAACAAGGTTATCTATTATAATTCTAAGCCATTATAACTTTTTATAATATTCCTCCTAGGATATTATAATATCACCTAAGATTCTTTTCTACTTTATAATAAGCATTATATTAATAATAAAAAGGTTTATCCCTTTAGCATTATTTAAAAACTTAAAAGTAATAACCATTATAGCTAAGTTATAATATATAAATAAGTAGTAAAAAAAGATAATAAAAGTGATTACCTTAATAAATAAGCTAAAGGCACTATTAAGAATTTAAATAAGGAGGCTTATAAAGGCATTAAACTTAAATTTCAATATATCTCCCTTTAAGGTTTAATATCCTTTAAATTAAGCCGCATAACTCTTAATAACCTTATTAATATACTATTTCCTATAGGTTATATTTTCATTATTATTAAACCTTTCTTTCTTTAATTATCTTTTAAAATTAACTATTTTTATATCTTATAACTAATTTATATAAAAAGGGAATATTTTATTAGCCTTAATATTAAAGTTAAGTAACGCAGCAATATAAATATTATTACTAAAAGCAAATAAATACCTTACCTCTCTTATAAATTAAAAATATTCTTCCTTATTTAATCCTAAGAAAGGGTTACTAATATCTTTAAACATTTAAATACACTTTAATATATCATCCTATTTAAATAAAAACTAAAACTTATACTTACTATTATATCTTAATAATTATATTAATAAGATCTTAATTATAATTAAATAGGGTAAAGTAAAGCTATACCTTATATAAAAAAGCAGCTAATAAGATATATAAAGGTTTTATTCCTTATAACCGCCGCAATTAATACATTTTTAACCCAATTTAACAACCTTTTAATATTATTAAATTACCAATATTTAAAAAAATTACCTTTAGGTATTAATAGCTTGCTTAAGAGCCTTATTTAAAAAAAGGAATTTAATAAGGCTAGCAAGGATATTGCTTAAGCTAAAGAAGACTTGTAAGAGTAAGTATATACCTAGAAATCCTAAGATAATATTAGCTTATCTTAAACCCAAAATTCTTTTAATATTTATTAATACTTAACCTTTTTTTAATAAATTAATTAGCCTTACTTATTATTATATTAAAAATATTTATATTAAATATTTTATTAATATATTTAATTAAGGAAAATATTATAATTTTAATTTTATAATTAATTATAACTTAATTACCTTTTTTACCATTATCTTTAATATTTTTAAGTTTAGCCTTTTAATAAATAAAGCTTTCTCCATTAAAATTATCCTACCTATAGCTATTTAAATCTTTTTAAGAGCCATTAATACCATTATTAAAGCCATTATTAAATCCATTAATACTATCATTAAAGCTATTAAAATCATTATTAAAATTAAAAAAATCATTAAAATTATTTTTAAAACCATTAAAATTTTCATTAAAATTATAAAAATCATTTTAAGAAATCGCTTTATTATTAAGAGCATTATTACATTCTTAAATATTAGGATTTTCATTATTATAATTATTATTATTAATCTTAAGCACTTTAAGCTTATAAAAAACTACCTTATACTTTTAAGGTATATACCCCTTTAGAGCTATAATAAGGGGATAATTATAACCCTAAGGAATAAATATTAATTTATATATATAGCTTAATATAAAGGGGAAAAGGCTCTTATAAATAAAAGTTTATAAATTACTTAATAAAAAATAACATTAAATATTTATATTCTTATAGATATATAAATAAAATAATAAGAAAATAATTAAACCATAAGCAATAAGTATTAATTTATATTTATAGCTTTATATAAAGGAGAAAAGGCTTTTATAAATAGAAGTTTATAAGTTATTTAATAAAAAGTAATATTAAATATTTATATTTTTATAAATAAAGATATATATAGATAAGTAAATTTTCCTGGTAATAAAAATGATAATTAAATATATTTATATATATTTTTATCTTTCTTATAAAGCCCCTCATAAGTAGGTCCTTTAGCTATACCCTGCTAGCTGTTATATTAAGTAGTTATATAATAAAATATGGTATCGCGCTGGAGATGAGGCTGATGTTTATAATTATGCTTAATTTCTTATAAGCGAGGGATAATATATTCTCTCCTATCTATTAAAGGCTAATCGCCTTAATAGCTTATTATTTTAAGGTATAAAGGTAGATATATTTTTATATTTTAATATATTAAATCATAATAACTAAGATAGCCTCATTATCTTAAGATATAAAACTAAAGCTGCAATTTATTATTCACCTTATTATTATATACCTTTTAGGTAGCCTAAGTTTTATATATTAGCCTTATAATTAAATAATAATTCATAACCTTAATAGTTAAGTATATTAATTAATTTTTTATTATTATATAATAAAGAAGTTAATAATAAATAAATATTTAAATTATAATAATATTAAATTATAAAATTTATAAATTATAACATTAATAATATTTATTATTACTTAATTAAAAGGAAAAGATTACTTAAGAATATTTAATTAAAAAATAAAAGGATATCTTACTTAAAATTAAATAAAGATTTATCTTTATATTTATAAGCTGGGTATTATTTATATAATATATATTTTAGCTTTAATTTTAAGACTTTTACCCTTATTTAATATAACGCTTTTCTTATTAATTAATAAGCCTTATTAAATAGAAATTAAACCATTAAGCTATATATTAAATATTATAGGGATATTAAGGCGAAATTTATAAAAGGGTTAGACTTTTCGCCTTCCTTTCTCGTGTGTAACAATAGTTATATATAACCGTGCAGGTGTTATATAGGTTGGCATTAGCGACGGGCGCGTTGCTATAAACCCCTAATATATTCGCTTTTATTAAATATAAACAAATAATAACCCCTTAGCTATAGCATTGCATTAAGGTATTATTTATAGCTTAAATACTTTATTATAACCCAGCCTTACTCTCTTAACCCTATTACCTTTTATAATAAATACTATTAAGATAACTTAATAAATATATCAAGGGGAATTTATAAAATATATTAATAGAGGTTTATATGGAAAATTTATAGCTAATTTAAAAGTTAATAGTAATCTTTTAATATTAAGATTAAAACTAAATGTAATGCTAAATATAAATAGGAGGTAATAATTAATTTAGGTTAAATATAATTATATAAAAGCCCTATTAGCCTATTTTTATGCAAATAAATGCAAAAATTAATGGAGTAAACTATGCTTAACCTTTAAACTTTCCCCTTTTTTTATTTTATATACCTTTAAAGTATTTAAATTAATATAATTATAAAGTAATTATTTTATTAGCCCTTGCTATAATAAAGTTAAATTATATATAATAAATAATAGCTTATAATGCTTAAAGCATAAGGGTAAGAAAAGAAATCCACTTATAATAATTATAAATTTTTATATTCTTATTTATATATAGCTATTAAAGGCTTTTTTAATAAATAAAAAAGCTTAACTATATTAATAAATAAGCTTAACGGCAAGGAAATAATACGAACCCTTTTGTTAATAATAAGGTATTAGGTTAATAAATTTCTATATATAACAGTTGCTTTAATATCACTATATATAATTATTAAAGGTATATTCATTCAGAAAAAGGCTTAGCTTTCTCTTAAAACCCTGCTTAATAATAAAAAGCTAAGGCTAGCCAGCCTTTAACTATTAAGCTAATTAGCTTCTATATATATATTTACTTATTATTACTATATATAAGGCTATACTATTAAAGATAGGGATAAAATCTAAGCGCCCTATAAGGTAAAGGAATCTTTATATTAAGCTTTTTTAAAAAAAAATCTTTTTATTTAATTTTAAATATTTTCAATTTTCATTTATTTATCCTAATACCTTAATTATAATCCTTTATTCCTTCTATTTATTATAAAAACTATTATTAACCCTAAATCCCCAGCCTTTAAATTTCCTATATAAATCAAGCCCATTATTATATATAAACATTAATTCTATTAAGCTAATATTATACTAAAAATATACAACATTACACCTAAGATAAAAAAGTAATACCCCCTAGCTTAAATAATATATTAACTTAAACCTAATAGCTTATTAAAAAGATACAGCTCCGCTACCTCTTAATAAGCTTAATTAAATAAATCTTATAATATAATTATTATAACTATATTATATTTCAATTCCTTATTACTTATAAATACTATCCTTATAATTATAATAAGGATATCTAAAGCTTAATATAGCTAATAAACTATATATATTTCAGCTTTAAAAATATAATATAGCTAAAAATTAAATTATCCTTAAAGTAAAAACTCCTTAAGCTTTATTATAATAATAATATTATTATTTATATTAATAATGATAACATTAAATAAGCCTATTAACCTGCTAATATAAATTATTAAAAAGAGGATATTTAAAATAGGAAAAGGAATTATAAAGTAAACCCATTAATTTAAAAACATTTTATATCTTATAACATATTTAAGGTAATAAAAAAGGGCAAGAATTATCATAATATATATATCTTTATGCGGAATTTAAAGCATTAATATAATAATAATAAGCTGCTATTAATAAGGTGGGCTAATAAATTATTATTAGCTATAATTAATAATAATCCTTAACCCTTATTTATTATAAATAATAATAACTTACCGCCCTTATTTACTATAAGCAGCAGCTACCAGCAGCTTCCTTTAAAGCTAAGTAGCGATAACTTATACTTTTTATTAAAGTTAAATAATAATAGCCTTAATATTAATACTAACTTAATATTAAATAATAACCTATTCACTTTATTTAAATCCCTTTATTCCATATTATCTAGCAATATATTATATAGGAATTAAATATACTTATATTTAAATAAATAAATAAGCCCTTAAAGTAAATATTATTATATTTAAGTATTAATTATTTTTATAGCTTAAGTAAATAACCTAAATCCTTAAATTAAAGAAGAAATATAAAATTAAGCTACCTTTAAGGCTTAAGAAACCTTAAATATAATAGATATAATAGCTACTATCTTTAATAGAATTTAAAAGGGTAAAGAGTGGTATAGTTTTATAGGTGTTTATTAATAACTTTTTTTTTTTTTCCCTTTAGCTTTTCTTTCCCCTCTTTAATTAAAATCCTTAATTATAAATCTTTAAATATAAATATATATAATTATAACTTATAATAATAAAAGATAAGCATTATAAAATATTTAAAGATAATAAAATAGCTAATATTTATAAAATAAATCTAATTCCTAAGAACTCTTATATTAAATACTTAATTTAAGCTATATAAACATTTATAGCAACATTATAAGCAATTTATCATTATATAAATACTTATAATACTAAATAAATATAATTATATCAATTTATAAAATATTTATAAGAATTTAAAATAAATAGCTTTATATTATAAATATTCTTTTTATTATTAAATCTTAAAATATAAAGTAATATAACTATTTATTTTTAAATTAATTAAATATTATTTAAAGCTCTTAATTATAAACCTTATTTAAGCTAAGGCTTTATAATTATTATATCTTAATTAAGCTTATTAACTCTATTTTATCTTATATTTAATTTATCTTTTATATCTTTTATAATCTTTTTATACTTTTCCTCCTTTATTTTAACTTTTTATATTTATATTTCTAGCTTATAATTATAAGCCTTTAATTTCCTTAACCTCTTATAAAGCTCTTATACCTCCTCTTATATTAACTTTTTAAACTCTTCCATCTTATATTCTTTTATAAATATATATTATTCCATCCTTAATACCTTAAAAGCTAACTATTTATATTTAAATTCTACCTTATTAATATCCTTATATACTTTATAATAATTATTTTTAACCTTAAAAGCTTTAATAGCTAAATCTTTAAATATTTTAAAATTTATTAATATTAATTTTTATATAATCTTTAATATATTTATCAACCTTTTAATAAATTAAAGGGTGAATTTATATAACTACTTAATATCTTACTTTTATAAAGTTATCTCTTTTAATTACTATCTATTTTACTTAATCTTTATAGCTATATATATAATATTACTAATTAGCTACTCTATATTAGCCTTAACAAGCCACTTAATATTAATATATATTAATAACCTATCTTTATACCTAAATAAATTACTATTAAAGGACTATCTTTATATATTTCTTTCATCCTTATACCTTAAGATAATAATCCCGCTAATTAAATTAATATTATAACCTATTATTTAATAGTATTTATAATAATATATATTTTCCTTAAATAATAAATCATTAATATCCATTACTTTTATAAATCTAGTAAAGGCAATCCAGCTAATATTAAAGTATATTATTTATAAATTCTTAAAATTAATTATATCCTCCTTAAATAATTCACTTTTACTTTTCAATTCTTTAGTAGCTATATTATTAGTAATCCAGCTAATATTAAAAAATAAATTCTCAAAATTAATTATATCCTTCTTAAATAATTCACTCTTATTTTTTAACTCTTTAATAATTACTTTATTAATAATCTAGTTAATATTAAAGTATATTATCTATAAATTCCTAAACTTAATTATATCCTCTTTAAATATTTAGCTATTTAAATATATCTCCCCTCTAAGCTTTATATTAATAATTTAGTTAATTTTAAAATATACTATTTATTAAAATCTATATTAATATATATCCTCCTTAAGGCATTATTTATTATAAGGGGTTATATTAATAATTAAGCTAGGTTATATTAAAAATCATATATAATTTTTAATAGCGGGCTTTAATAACAAGCTATATAATATATTATTATTTATAGCGATAATATATATATTTTATTAAGGGTTAGGGTGCATTATAAGTTATATTATTTATATAATATAATATTTATTATAATAATATAATTAAGGTAGGAAGAACTTAGCGAATCTTAAAATAATGTAATAAATTATAAGTTAACGCTATAATAAGCAGTGCTAATTAGGCCGCCATATATTTATAATTATATAGGCTCCCAGCTTTCTTTAATATATTAAGCCTTCTCATATTGCAATCCTTTTTTTCTTTAGGCAACATTTAAGGGGGATATTCTTATATATCATTATAAAAGCTATCTTTATCTATATTTTCTCCCTGGGCTATAAGACTGCGCTAAGGCATAACTACAATCAACATCCATTTTAAATTAACGTTAAGATAGCTATTATAATGCTACTATGCTATATCATAGGTGCATTTCCCATACCTAAAATTCTCTTTATCCAAAATTCCCCACGCTTAAAATCCCTAAAAGCTAGAGACCCAACCATAACAACAAAATCATAAGGCCCACAAAATGCTATCCGTCTTCACTGATATCACCTCGACTCTGGTGTGTGCTGATTTCGCCCGCCCTCGCCCTCGGATACCTTTACAGTCTCCATGCTATTGTTCCAATAAATTTTAGGCCCCAATGATAAGTAGAGCTGGGCGGTGTCACTTTGAGAGGGAAATCCTCCATCTATGATGCCTCTTTGCCATCATCACTTTCATTGCCAGTAAGGTCGATCACTTCTGCATGCTGACCTTGTCCCAGTCGCAGTCCTATTCTCAGTCCCACTCCTAGTCCCACTCCCATTGCCAGCGCCAGGCTCAGTTTGTCAGCAGTGGGACCGGGACTGGGACTGGGCGGAGGAGTGGGACTGGGCGGAGGAGTGGGACTGGGCGGAGGCGGAATCGGACTGGGATTTGCCTTCTGCTCTCCTTGCTGGCTGGTTCCAGCCTGGTGTTCTGGCTTTAGGTGGAAGAGCTCGATCGCCCTGGGACGGCGTTGCTCGCCGGTAGTATTGATTTGCAGCCCCTCCCTTTGGTTTGCTCCTGCGGCGTGGACGGCCTTGGTCTGGCCATGTTGTTGGATCGTAGTATCGATCTGAGGTCCACTGCTATCGCTCTTTTCACCATTGTCTCTGCTGGTATTGTACCGGCGCTTTTTGCGAGCACCCTTTGAGTTGTCATATTCATCCTTATCGCCAGGTCCAACCCCTGCATTATATGCAGCATTATGCGCGGGCTCCTTAGGAGGTCTGGCTGCCGTGGCAGGTTGACGTTGCTTGTCAGGCATCCCGGCTGGTAGCTTTGGTATGGTGCGATGAAGTGGTGATGATAAAGTGGTGTTGATGAAGTGAGTGAGGTTGTTAGCAGTGTTGATTGCGGCAGGTAGGTATATATTTATAAGGGGCGGGCATTTTGTGCTCTGGGTGCTGACAATCTCCCAAGTGCCTTGTCTTTAGGTCTGCCAAATCAACATATTAGTCTGCATAGGTCAGGTATTCAACTACGGCTCCTTCAGCTCCCAACACGCTGAGAAGCTGGGATGACCTCAAAGAAGCCGCTACGATAATGTCGGGCTACAGCTAACGCTCCTAAAACCGCCTTCCCTAGCTCGACATCTCAGCCTTAGCAAGATGGAACTACCTAGGTAGCTTCTTTGCTGCTACTAATCTCATACATTTTTCCATTATAATTGACTTGCCGCTTGTTAAAACGAGTTGATGCAAGGGCAGCCATAAATTAGCAAGGCCTGAAAAGATAGGATTTCCATTCCCAGGAAGACGGCTGTGCCAATTGCTTCTTGAGCACGGTGAAAATCTGCGTGGTGCAATACACAACGCCCATAATGACCATCACATAATTCCCACAGACACTAGTCTCTCGGAGAACTACTTTATTGCAGTTATATCTGCGCTCATCGCGCCTTAGGCACCTTTAACAGTAAATTACGGGATCAATTGCTAATTTACAGGAACAACACTTTAGCTCTTTATTCTCATTAATAACTCCACCCGTATCCACCACTTAAGCGAGAAAAAAAAAAGGGCTTTATCTCACCCTACTTAGCAACTTTATATTAGAATTAACCTTTAACTTCTTTATCCTCTAAATATATCCACTATTCCTTTTACTTATCCCCTTAAGTCTTAATAAAAATTTAATTTAACATATTAATAACTTTATCTCTTATAATAGAAATAATAAATAATATAATAAATAATATTATAGCTAATTAATTAATTACGCTAGCCTTTTAGCTATATTATTATTTATAATCTATAACCTAGCTAATATAAAGGATAAATTATAACATTAATTATTATAATCTGCCTTTTATAAGCTATATAAATAATAGAAATTACCATTAAAAATAAAAATCTTTTATTTTAAATAATCATTATATAAAATATTTCACTACTTATATCTTAAAAATTAATTAAAAAAGTGATATAAAGATTATTAAAAATATATAATATTTTATTATATTAATTACTATTTAAATTACCTTAAGGCCTTAGCTCTTATATTAAAATATTATCCTATAATAACCCTTACCTTAATACCTATTTAATCTTAAATATTATTAATTAATAACTTAATAAAAATATCTCCATACTCTCTTAATAACTCTTTTATTATATAGCTATTAATTTAATAACTATAAGGCGCGCTTTATTATTATAATTTAAGTATTTATATATAAAATAACCTTAAAGGCTAATAACGCTATTAAATTTCCTTTTTAATTAATAAATTATATAATAAATTTCTAGCTTAAAGATCCTCCCCTTAACCATTATAACGCTTAATATATCTACCATTATCTCTAAGGTAGCAGCTATAAAGCTTAATAAAAAATAAGTTTTAAAAATTAATAATTAATAATTATATAGCTATTTTCACTTTATAAATATAATACCCGCTTATTATAATAAGATATAATATTAAATAAAGGTAACCTTATAATTTATTAAGGCTATTAATTACAATAAATATAGCTTTTTATAATACTTATAGCCCTATAATATAAGCTACCCAGCCTAATATAACTAGCGCGCCTCCTTAAAGCATAGCTCTCACTCATAATTAATAAATATTAACTTATATAAAATATAATTCTAATTTATACATAAGCCATAGCTATAAAGGTAGCTATTATTATAACAACACCATACCTTAACTTTAAAAAAGTTATTAAGGTTAATTTCCCTTTTAAGCAACTCTTAATCCTTAAATTAAAATAATACCCTTATAAAGGTAATTTAATAATTATTAATCTTTAATTCTAATTATTTAAACCTTATATATAAATAATCCTTATATATAAATAAATAAATAAGTTATTAAGGGTTATATATCCTTTATTTTATAAATATAAAAAGATAAGAAATAATATAATTTAAGCTTAAGTCTTAATTACCTATTAGCTATATAACGGCCTTAATCATTATCTTCCTTATATTTTAAATAAGCTATATAATAATATACTATTACTTTAATATTACTTAAGATGGCTTTATAAAGTATAATAATAAGGGGAAATTATATATTATTCTTTTATTATTATATAAATAACCTTTTATATTTTTAATAATTATAATCTCTTTAAATAAGGTAGTAATATAATATTATAATATAGTTTTTATCTTATATAAGATATTAATAAAGATAAAATAATTATATTTTTCTTAAAGCTTTTTATTTAGCTTAGGTATAATATAAATAAATATAAAGCTATATTTTTAATTATCCCTTTAATATTAAATATATATATAACGCTATAAATTATTTAATTAAATGAATAGCTATTTATATATATTATTATCTACTAGCTTTTTTATATAAATGAATACTTTTAAGTTAATTAATATATTTAACTTTACTTATATTTATAATAATTATTTTAATCCACCTTATTATAATAATTATTATTAACTTATATTTAAGTTAATTATCATCCCTTATCATTATTATTATTATATTATTAATATAAAAACTATATTTATCTTTATTTATTAAGGTTAATTAATAAATAAAAAGCTATTATTAAATAAATTTATATTCTTTAATATTTAATTTAATAAAACCGCTATAAATAAATATTATTATCTAAAAAATAAATACTTATAAAATCTATATATATATATTATTATTTAAAGGATAAATATTTATAATTAATTTCATTAGGGTATAATTTAAATAGCTCTTTATCTAAGTAGGTTATAGGTAGTATTATTACATCCTAAGCCTTTAAGTAATTTATATACTTATTTAAACCATTTACTCTTAATTTTCATTAATTATATTTAAGATATATAAAAACTTTAGCAGCATATACTTACGCTAATAATTATTATTTCACCTCTTAAGCAAATATTATAAAAAGGGATTTACCTAAAATGGAAATTATCTCCTCTGAAAGCTAAACTAGGATACACTGGTCGTTTGAATGACCGCACAGAGGGGCGAGTCCATTCGAGGCTTTCGCTGTTTCTGGTTTGTCTATACTTTATACTACATGCACATATCTTACAGACTTTCTCCATCAAATGGTGCGTTCGTCTCCTGTGATTGCCGCTTGTATACGGTCAACGACAATTTTGTGTCGAGAGGTCATGTTCAGACCGTCTTGCGTTTCTTTCGTAGATACAGATCATGGTACTATCAGACATGAGCACGAAAAGCTTCTCGTTCATATTCAGTGTCTTCGTAGTTCGGCAGAAGCGTTTTCTATCCACTACCTCGACGTCTGAGTGTACCTACGTAATTCAAAGGTCGTATGTTGTCAGATCTCAAATTTGGTTCCGTTTGGTTCATACACCCTCAACATGCATTGAAGACATCTCATAATCTACCTACCTGTAAGTGTGAATCGCACCTGCACTCTACTCATATTGAACCTAACGTTTGGTTTGCTCGATGAACATGCCCGTCGTCATTCAAGCCCAGTGACCCGTCATCACCCCAATTTGTCCAGTCGAAACGTTCAAGCCTCCCGTTTGCCTCGACCGCGCGTCGCACCCCAGATCTCTCGCTCTCAACACCATATCTTCTGGGAACCTTCGACGCCTTCAATCTACTCCAACCAATCCAAGTCTATCAAGATCCATCCCAAAGGTCGCTCGCAGGCTACCTCGCCCAATCCCTGACACGATGGCTACGCCCGCTCCTGCAGACGACATGGTCATCAAGTCAAGCACCAGCGACCCCGCCAACGAGGAGGAGCTCGCGCAGGAGTTCCTCCTGCAGGAGGAGGAGGGACCCGCGCACTTCCCCCTGTCGACACAGGAGCAGCTCCAGGCCATGGCCCGCCGCCGCGAAGCCGCCGTCTCCTTCAAGAACCAGGTCAGCGAGTGCCGCCTGGCCCTGAGGTACTCGGTCATCGGCTGGACAGGCACCCTAGACCCGGTCAGTAGGCGGCAGCTCTTCTTTCCCATCTCTCTCTCTCTCTCCCCCCACGCAATACCACCTCCCTCGTCCCGCCCACCCACCTGCCTAGGTAGCAAGCTACGCAGCTCGTGAAACTACCAGAAGACACCGGCTCACACGGACCAAACCGCGCGCAGGAGAAGATCCCCGCCGCCCTGTCGAACGCCCCCTCGATCCGGAACCTCGACGCACAGATGGACAAGCTGGAGCGCAAGCTCGCGCCGTTCCTACCAGCCGACAACAACGACAACCTCGTCGGCGGCGGCGGCAGCAGCAGCAGCGGCCAAGGTTTGGGGCCCGAGGCGCTCGCCCGCGTGGAGCGCGTACGCGCGGCGCTGCTCGAGATCGAGCCCGGGGTCAAGTCCACGCGGTTCATAAAGCCCGTGCTGGACGAGGTCGAGCGGGGC
The DNA here is from genome assembly GCA_039880775.1 of Diaporthe vaccinii. NCBI lineage: Eukaryota > Fungi > Ascomycota > Sordariomycetes > Diaporthales > Diaporthaceae > Diaporthe > Diaporthe vaccinii. The sequence continues at coordinate 264,641 of JBCEDN010000015.1, read as the reverse complement.
GCCCGCGCCTCGGGGATCCTGCCGCCCCAGGACAACGCCGGGTGGGTGTGGTCGCTTTCGTTTGACGACTGGTTCATCTGGCGCGCGGGGGAGGGCGCGTTCGTTTCTGCGACGCATGGGGTGAGGACAGACTTCGTGGCGGCTTGAGTAGTTGCTGGCTGGCTGTGGGCATCAGGGGGATGCGGGGTTGCCCATCGTTGACAAAGTGATCATGGAGGCGGGGGGCAGGTGTTGGTCTGGTTCTTGGTGTTGAGTAGGAATATTTTGTGTTTCCGAAGGACGATGATATGAAAGGGGTCCGGATTCTATACAAGGCGCGTGCGGTGCTGTTTGGGTGACAGTCTGGTACAGACCAATACCATCAAAAACCCATTTGGACGTAATCATGTCATAGCGTCGGCCTCGGTGGTGAGGGATGCGTGAACTGACACACAGGACACTGCATAGGAAGAAGAGGGAGAGAGGAAAAGACAAGAGACAAGACATAGGCGTTGAGGGACGGCCACGAGATATAGAATGATCTGGCGAGATAAATTTCAGCAGGGTGTCGATCAGGGCTGTCCGCGTGAATCTGTCATTTTTCGCAAACTCTCCTGGCGGCTGGTCCACCGTTAGAGTCCGTCCACGGAATCTCAGGAGCAAGACAATGAAAGATGATTATCAACCAGTGTGAAAGATACACATTTGCACAGACAGAGAGCCTCGAACTGCAGGTGGTGGTGCACGCTGGAGAATTGAATTAGTGATGATCTTGTAAACCTGCTAGTTGTCCGCGGGCCACAAAACGCGAAAGAGAAAAAAAAGACAACAGAAGAATTAGTTAAGACTCATGATACGAACAGGATGGAATGGAAAGAAGAGGATGTAGAGAAAAGCCCGGCCTGCCCGGGTGAGCCTCAGAATAAGCAACCCAAGGGGCGAGATATGAACACCAACTACAGGAAGGACAGCCGGTACTCCAGCCGGGACAAAAGAATCAAGTCTATTATTACAGTACGCCGCGAAACCCTCTACTCGATCCTCTTCTTGCCCTCCTCCGCGTTGGAGTATCTTGCCGCGCTCAGGCCGCGCTCGTGTCTCGCCACGAGAGGGCCAAGCAGTGGGTCTTTCCTGACCTTGCTGATGGTCTCCTGGTAGCCCTCGGCCACATATGGGCGAGGGTTGAGCCTGGGCCAGTTGACCTGGGAGGCGCTTGTTAGTGGTTCTGCGCTGAGGTAATCTGGTGGAAGACGAGGCGATACTTACATAGAGCATGCCGTTCTTGAGGATGAACCGTCCGGACCAGGCGCCCACGAGGGTCCAGAAGATGATGAACAGACGCATTGGCAGGACGGCCGAGTCAGGGAGCCGTCTGGTAAACAGGCCGACCAGCACGAAGAAGATACTGAATGCCAGGATATAAGGGATGGCCTGGATGAGGATGGGGCGGCGGTCCGCGAAGATCTGGCTGGGCCCGACGGCGACCGCGCCAGGGTCGTAGATCCCCAGGAAGAGGTCGAAGGCGTCCTGCCTGGGCCCGTCGAGGAAGTTGTTCTTGATGTACCGCGTGATGGCGATCTCGCCGTCCCGCATGGCGCCGGCCTTGGTGCGCTTGCCGAGACGGGTCATATCCGTCTTCATGGCGCCCGTGCCGGAGTAGCTCTTGCTGACCACATCGGCGTTGTCGGCCCAGAGGTTGCGGTACAGGAACTCGAAGGCCGGGTCCTCGTCCTTGAAGGTGGTCCCGCGCTGCATCAGGCCGAGGTCGATGAACATGCGGTCGAGCGTCCACCGCGCCAACATGCTCTGCACCACATTCGTGCGGTCCAAGCAGTCCATGCAGTTGGTCCGCACGACGGACGTCTGGAAATTTCTAGGCTCGAGCCGTCCGTCAATGCCGGCCGGCATGTCTACGGCGCGGAAATACTGCTGAGCAATAAGGGCGTCCTGCATCCGGTCCAGGAGGAGCTGTGCTCTGTGCAGCTGCATGCCCTTCGTCTCGGAGTGGAAGTCAAAGTAGATGTAGTGAACGCGATCAAACGTGCGCTTGGAGGATCCAGGCTCGATGACGTGGAACTTTTCATCCGTGACTTGGTCGCCTGTCGTGGCCTCCTTGGGCGATGACTGCAGTTTCTCAACTATTTGCTCATAAGCATCCTTCACGCGCTTCTCTCGGCCCTTCTGGTTCACCAAATTAACCAGGTAGTTGTCGCCGTAGATGCGGACCTGTTCGTTGAAGTGTGCCGACGCTGCATTGACGGCGGAGTCGATGCCACGGATCTGCAGCTTCGGCGTGTACGACAAGGTATTGATCTCGGCCCAGTTCACCGGAACACTGCCTCGAGTCTGGACGTAGGACAAGATCTGGGTCTCTTGGCCGTCCGATTTACGCGCGTGGACGTCGGCAGATCCGGCAAAGCCGCTCATGCCGGTCGCGCTGTCGTTCAATATCACAACTTGCTCCGTTTCGTTGTAGTTGGACACATGACCTTGCTCGTCTATGCCTCGCGAGAAGTACCTTGTGCCGCCTCTGTGCCGACCACGCCTGGTGATGAGAATGATGGTCAAGGGAGTGCCCTTGAATGTGGTCGGATGGATCTCGAGCATGCCGAAGATGACTGGCAGTATGTACGGGTCAGCACCGGGTTGCGGGCCCGGGTGGCCTCTCGCGCCCGAGGTGCGGAAGTCGATCAAGTCAGACTGGACGAATCTATTCCAGAAGAATCGGTCATCTGCCCTCTGCCACAACGGTCTGGAGTTATCGTGTTGTGATTGCCTCTGGAAGCTGTTGGTGAGATCTATCGAGTATGAAAAGTACATGGGACCAGACTTGATGAAGGACTTCAGTATCAGGAGGAACTTATCCTCGTCTGGGTCGTGGACTTGTCGCTCGCGCATGGGAAGGATATCGGTCGAGACGATCTTGTACACCATGTGGCCCCTGAGCCGGCCGACGGGCTGCGCCTTGGTAATGACGATGACATACTTGTCTGTCGGGGTCAGCTGTTAGCGAGGCCATTGCGACGAGTGCAGAGAGGTCGCAGAGCTGCAGTACGTACCAAGTCGCAGCTGGATGATGCCCAGGATGCCAGCAATGCTCGTCACTCTCGACACCCTCTTCCCAGCCACCAGGGCGCCGTCGCTCAACCGAATGTCGCCGCTTGGCCGGTCGATGGTCAGAGCCGGCGCATTAGGGGAGGAGGGCGAGGTGAAGATGTAGGAGTCGGAGGCGACCTGGACGTTTATATCCCTGAATGGCAGGGCCATGCTGGGCAACAGGGGGAGCGGGCAGACAGCTCGAAGCTTGCAGCTCGCGATGGAACTTTCTCTACTTGGACTCCTGGTAGAGGCTAGTTGTCTAGGCACAGCAGACGTCGTACGGTAGTTGTTGGGTAGGGGAAATGCGCGACGAGAGCAGGCAGTGGGTGCGAGCAAGGTAATAAGGAAGGTTGAGGTGGACTGCCTCGACGGTGATATTTACACCACGTTGCTGTAGGGGTAAGCTACCTAGGTACCTATTTTAGCTTACAGTATCCAATCTGACCCCAACCGAGCCGCTTCTAATTTCGGCCGGGGTGTCGTCATGTCACAGTGGTCAGGCAGCAGACGAATGGCTTGTGAATGAGGGTCCGCTTGATCTCGCCGTCCCCTGTTCCGTGTCCCCTCTAGCCCCTCCATCGGTACGGTGATTGTGCTAACCTTTTCATTCAGAGATGACCCAGGTTGCAGATTACCTAAGGACTGTCTAGGCCCCATTGAGCCCAGGCCTGGGCCCATCAACTGCAGCCGGTTAGGACGGGCTGGACGGGCTGCGGGAAACCCGGCTGTGCCTGTGTATTCCAAGGTCTGCTGGTTCGGCAGGGCAGTGCAGGCTGCCCCCAAGACTGTGATGCAGCGCCTGACGTGTGCAGTCGGTTCCGTCTGCAGCCTGCCCCTTCTGCCAGTCCGGCCCCAGCCAGCCCAGCCCAGCCCAATTCATCATCGTCCTCCGCCCAAGCTTCTTTCATCACCCGTGGCACCATCCACACCTCCATCACCTCGAACCCCAACACCCACCGCATACCCTACGGTATCCTGACCTCGTCATCCTTCAGGCAGTCATCACCCCGGTCGGCGCCTACGGACGTACACTCTCTCCAAGCCCAGACTGTCAACCTCCCAACCCGCGAACCTGTACAGGTGGATCACGAAATCCTAAGCCATCCAACAACCTCAGCGACGGACTACCGAAGAGCTGCATCTCTCTCTCGCAACGAATAACCTCCTCGCATACCACCAAATATCTCAACATGGCTACACGAGGACCCCCCGGCGCCCGAGGCATGGGTAACCGATTCGCGCAGTTCAAGCTGGTCTTGCTTGGTATGTTTCTCCAACCAGGAATGGCGGAGGCCGAAGCTTGGGTGGGTGCGTGTGCTAACAACGCCGCAGGAGAGTCTGCTGTCGGAAAGGTACTGCCCGTCCCCGTTGCCATCAAACATCACACAACATCGTCGTCGCTAACACGCCATTGCAGAGCTCAATAGTCTTGCGATTTGTAAAGGTACGCATGGTTTAAAGCGCTCCGGGTACCTTGTCGCCTTTCCGCTGACAGACCGCCAGGACCAATTCGACTCGTACAGAGAATCGACTATTGGCGCCGCCTTCCTCACACAGACCATCTCCCTCGACGAGAACACAACAGTCAAATTTGAAATCTGGGACACGGCCGGGCAGGAGCGGTACAAGTCTCTGGCGCCCATGTACTACAGAAATGCGAACTGCGCCGTCGTAGTCTACGATATCACACAAGCTGTACGTTGTTAACCCCCACCCTCAGCACACCCCGAAGCGTCGTTGACATCCTGGTTGTAGTCATCCCTGGATAAGGCGAAGGCATGGGTCAAGGAGCTCCAACGCCAAGCCAACGAGAACATCATCATCGCCCTGGCCGGAAACAAGCTGGATCTCGTCACCGAACAACCCGACAAGCGGGCCATCCCCGCCTCCGAGGCCGAAGCGTACGCCCGCGAGGCCGGACTTTTGTTCTTCGAGACATCCGCCAAGACTGCCGAGAACGTGAGGGAACTGTTCACGGCCATCGCTAAGAAGCTGCCCCTAGATCAGGCTGGGCCACGACACTCCCGGGTAGGACAGCGGCCAGGCGTCAGCCTTGGAGCCCCGGAAAGGTCGGACACGAACAGCGCCGGACCATGCGCATGCTAAGTGCCATGCACGTTAGCAGTCTACATACCCGAGAGGTCTGCATATCATGGCATGATATACAGCCAAGCCTGTTTCTTGGATCATTTGGCGATACGGCTCTGCGAGGTAAGAGGAGATGCGGTGGATTAGCAGGCCACGAGCCCGAGGCATAGATTGGAGGATTGCTGGCTCTTCCCTGGACACGACACGATACCAGTGAAGTCGGCACTTTTGTTCGGGTCGAGAGCCCCTGCCAGCAGGATGGTAACCCTTTAATACTTTTTTCTTTCTTGATACGCTGCTTCTTGGTGGTGTTTTGGCATTATTCGTGGCCGATCGTTGGCATGGTCCAGGGAAGAACAGGCAACGGTTGGCGTCTTAGGATGATGTTGATGTGACGAGATTGTCTAGCCTCCACGAATTTTATATTACGGGGAAAAGGAGACGGAGAATATCGTTTTCGGGAGCGCAGTAGGGGCGGTGTGAACATCATGCGGAGCTGTACACTACGCGAACATAGACGACGCCAAAGGAATGAGAGAATCTGTCCTAAGGAAGCCAGTTCGTGTTTGCGATCGTTGTTGAAGAGAGCACTCAAAAAGCTGTATGACAAACCGTCACCTTAGGTTGAGGCGAAGGCTGAGACTTTGAGTGAGACTTTGAGATATTGTCACAGTGCTATTGCTAATACGATTTCACCGCTGTGTTGCAATCAGATGACTGCGTAAGATACGGAGTGCCGAGGTTTCGTTTTCTTTCATCTTAGTCTTCATAAATGCTAGAAGCCGCTAGTAGGACTCGGTGCCGTTCACTGTGTACGCAGTAGCAAATGAGCGTTCGGTGACGTTGCTGTTCCTTGATTTTGGCAGCACCCGAGACGACCCCTGCCGGCCGCCAGAAGAGCTTCGGCAAAACCTGGGCAGGTCGCGAAATTTCCCGCAGCTGTCTGCTCCCACCCAGTGTACTGGATGTTGTTACTACCCACCTAACAAACCCAACCCCATCCATCGGCCACTCGATTTCCCTCATGTTGCGGACATCGCTTCGATCCGTGAGGGGCCTGAGCATCAGGTCTGTCGCTGCTGCTTCTGGCCGTCAATGGCAAGCGGCATCGGCAGCGCGGCCTGCTGGGCTCGTCGCGAGGGTGAGTCTTGCCTTTGAGCACGAGAGCTGCTACCAATTGGATTCCATATCTGACTTGTGGACTGCACATAGAGATACTTTGCCGACGAAAAGACTCCAGCCTCACAAGTCCCTAAACCCCCTGCTTCAGAGACAAACACGGCGTCTACAAGCCAAACACCCCTTCCACCGCTCGAGAACGACATCGACGCCAAAAGCATACCCGCCGAGAACGTGCCCTTGACCCCTCCAGCCCCCGAAGACCTAGGTGCCGTTACGAAGGAGGAGAAGTCCACATCCCCTCCGCCTCCCCCACCTCCTGCGGGCAAGGGCTTCTTCAGGAGCCTACGAAACTATGTCCTGACTCTGGTATTCCTCGGCGCCGTCGCCTTTGGCGGTGGTGTCTGGTACTCTCGTATCAACGACAGCTTCCATGACTTCTTCACAGAGTACGTCCCCTACGGCGAGCAGGCTGTGCTTTACTTGGAGGAAGCCGAGTTCCGGAAGCGGTTCCCCAATATCTCAAACCGTGGCACCGGAGCGCGACGCGATACTGGCGAGGCGGTGCGGATCCCAGCTCAAAGCGGCATGTCATGGAGGGTAGCCGACAGCGGCGAGCCAGCTGGTAGACAATCCAGCGCTGTTGACAAGACGGCCGCTGCGAAGAAGGAGGCAAAAGTAAAGGAGCCCCAGCCTAAAGCACAGCCCAAGAAGGAAACTCCCAAGCCCGAGGAACCCAAGAAGGCCGCCCCTGTGGCTGTCGCTCCTGTTGCAGCGACCTCTGACTTTAAGCCGCCAGAGGTCAACGAGCCTTCCCGATTCCCTCCGACTGCTCCTCTCGAGCCCATCTACTTCCCCAATGTGAATGAGCCCGTGGTCCAGGATCTGGCGTACATGCTGAACGACATCATCGCCGTGATCAATGCCGACGGTGCGCATAGCAAATATGGTTCCAGTATCGAGAAGGCCAAGAGTCAGCTGAAGAAGGTCACCTCGGAGATAGACCAGATCAAGGCCAAGGTCGAGTCGGATGCTGCCGCCCGGGTCAAGGAGCGCGTCCAAGACTTTGACAAGGCCGCCAACGATCTCGTGACTCGCGTTGAGTCTGCCATGGCTGCACAGGAAGTTGGATGGCAGCGGGAGTTCGACGAGGAAATCAAGAAGCTGAAGGAGGTACACGACCAGCGCATCAAGGTCATGACTGACCGTGAGCGGCAAGTCAACGAAGAGCGACTCAACAACAAGCTCCAGGAGCAGGCCATCGAGCTCAAGCGGTTGTTTGCGAAGGAGATCCAGCAGCGAGTCGAGCAGGAGCGGGACGGCAGGCTGGGCAAGCTGGACGAGCTGTCGAAGTCTGTCAAGGATCTCGAGAAGCTGGCTGGCGGCTGGAACGAGGTCATCGACACGAACCTGCGCACACAGCAGCTCCACGTGGCTGTCGAGGCTGTCCGCGCCAGCCTGCAGGACTCGGCGCACCCGCGGCCATTTATCAAGGAACTTGTCGCCCTCAGGGAGATCGCGGCGGAAGACGCGGTTGTCAACGCAGCTATCTCGTCCATTAACCCTTCGGCTTATCAAAGAGGTATCTTCTCACACCAGGATCTCACCGACAGATTCCGACGTGTGGCTACTGAGGTGCGCAAGGCCTCTCTCCTGCCCGAGGACGCCGGCGTCGCCAGCCACGCATCCAGCTTGCTGCTGAGCAAGGTGATGTTCAAGAAGCAGGGCCTGGCCGCCGGTGACGACGTTGAGAGTGTGCTCACCCGGACGCAGACGTTCCTCGAGGAGGGCGACCTGGACAATGCTGCGCGTGAGATGAATGGTCTGACCGGCTGGGCAAAGACGCTGAGCCGGGACTGGCTCGGCGAGGTGAGGAAGGTGCTGGAAGTGAGGCAGGCTCTGGAGGTAAGTCTACTACTGAGAACACAACTATACCGGAACAGCATGCTGACAGCCACTCGTACTACAGGTTATCCAGACGGAAGCTAGGCTACAGAGCTTGAAGGTGGAGTAGACGAAGCCTTTACGGGTTGGAAAGATGGGGGTTTTCGCCGGGTTGAAGTGCCTCACCAGCCAGCTATACATTGGCATTTGTAGACGTGTATACCGTGGAGAGCGTCAGTGGGCTTCAGCCCGTGTAAGAGATAATCGTTATAGACGTGAACCAAAAGCAGTTGACTGAGCCAGCTTGATGCAGCTTCCGGAATACCCTCCGTTGACTCTCTCAAACAGCAGGCTTCTCCGCGTAGAAATACGGAGCTATATATGTTTATTTCATCTGTGTTTTCCGGGCATGACATGCGCATTCCATTCCCTTGGATGATTTGCAATAGAGCGAGTTGATCTAGATCATGCGGTAAATGAAAATCTCGTCTGTTCTCCAACGGTGATGTGATTCCTCACATCGTCCTGGCTCCCGGGTGCCTCCCCTTCTGCCCATCCGAACAAGCCGGCCGGATGAGTGGAGCCCGGGATTAGAGATCCTTGCGGCACTCGCCCGTAGCTGCGGGACGGGTGGGGTCTTCGTCATTCCCTGCCGGTTGTCGTGCTAGCTGCAGCTTCCTGGTCCAGCAGCCCGCAACTTCGATGCAGGATAATTATTATGGGACTAGACGAATGCATACTATCCTACCCTTGGTAGCCAGATATATTTACCTCGCAAGCTGCCGATGACGGCCTAGGTGGCGCGATAGTCGCATCGTATCTCCTTCTGCAGCCAAGAGGAGCAGCCAAAAAAGAAAAAAGAAGGGCAGACACCGAGCTCGCCTGGCACAACCACGACGCCGCCTCATCGTTCCCTTAGCCTCGCGACAAACACACCATGTCGTCCCAGCTCGGCCGGAGGGCCCTACAAAGGAGCCTGGGAGCTCCGGCAACGCCAGGACCCACGGCAGCGACTGCCAGGGCTGCGCGGCGCATACTGTGCGTCGCCAGCTCCCAGGCGAGGTGGATGGCCACAGAGACAGGGAAGGGCCCGCGGGCCAATGAGCCCAGCTTCAAGGGCCAGATGCTCGAGAGTATCACGGCGCGGATAGCCAGGCAGAAGGATGACCTGAGGAGGTCGGCCCTAGAGAGAGAGGCGCGCAGCAGGGGCGGTCCTCTCCCTATCACAGTATGTAAGTGCTGTTTGTCTTGCTCCCCAATCCATCCTCCTCACCCGCCCACTAGCCACTAACGCCCCGCCCGCAACAGTTGTCCTCGGCGCGAGCCTGATCGCCTTCTACTGCGGCCTCAACTACCCGCGCGACGTCGACCCGTCCTCGACGCTGCCCCTGGGCGCGATCGCCAAGCCGCCCAGGCACAACACGTCGCCCAAGGAGCTCGAGGCGGCGTGGGCCGACTTCGTGGCCATCGTGGGCAAGGAGAACGTGTCGACGCTGGACGAGGTGATCACGACGCACGCGACGTCGGACTGGTCGACGCACAAGCACCTGCAGACGGAGCGGCCCTTCTGCGTCGTGTACCCGTCCTCGACGGAGGAGGTGTCGCGGATCATGAAGGTGTGCCACGCGCGCCGGATCCCCGTGACGGGGTACTCGGGCGGGACGAGCCTCGAGGGCCACTTCGCGGCGACGAGGGGCGGGATCTGCGTCGACTTTGGGCGCATGGACGGGGTGCTCGCGCTGCACAAGGACGACCTCGACGTGGTGGTGCAGCCGGCCGTGGGCTGGGAGCGGCTCAACGAGCAGCTCGCCGCCGAGGGCCTCTTCTTCCCGCCCGACCCGGGCCCGGGCGCCATGATCGGCGGCATGATCGGCACCGGGTGCAGCGGCACCAACTCGTACCGCTACGGCACGATGCGCGAGTGGGTGCTCAGCCTGACGGTGGTGCTGGCGGACGGCACCGTCGTCAAGACGCGGCAGCGCCCGCGCAAGAGCTCCGCCGGCTACGACCTGACCAAGCTGTTCATCGGCAGCGAGGGCACGCTGGGCCTCGTGACCGAGGCCACGCTCAAGGTGACGGTCAAGCCGGCGACGACGAGCGTGGCGGTGTGCAGCTTCGGCACGGTGCGGCAGGCGGCGGACTGCGTCGCGGGCGTGGTGGGGTCCGGGGTGCCCGTCGCGGCGGTGGAGATCCTGGACGACGAGATGATGAGCTGCATCAACAAGGCCGGGTCGACGGCGCGCACGTGGCAGGAGGCGCCGACGCTCTTCTTCAAGTTCGCGGGGACCGACAAGGGCGTCAAGGAGCAGGTGGACGTGGTGCGGCAGATGGCGAAGCGGGCGGGAAGCACGGGCTTCGACTTCGCCAGGAGCCTCGACGAGCAGCACGACCTGTGGTCGGCGCGCAAGGAGGCCCTCTGGAGCACGCTGGCCGTCAAGCGTGACGGCGACAGCGTCTGGACGGGAGACGTCGCCGTCCCCATCTCGCGCCTGCCCGACATCATCGAGCTGACCAAGAAGGACATCAAGGGCAGCGGGCTCTACGGCACCATCGTCGGCCACGTCGGCGACGGCAACTTCCACACCATACTGCTGTACAACGACTCTGAGAGGCAGATCGCCGAGGCGGTCGTCCACCGCATGGTCAAGAGGGCGGTCGAGATGGAGGGCACGGTGACGGTGAGATAACTACCACCCCTCACTCCGCGACGTAGAGAACGCTCCTCTCTCTGTGCTTTTGCTGACGAGAGAAACTATTACAGGGCGAGCACGGCGTTGGTCTGGGGAAGCGTGATTATCTGCCCCACGAGCTGGGTGTGACCACCGTGGACGCTATGCGAAAGGTACGAGATATCATCGCCCTCCCCCCGGGGGACTCTTTTCTCTACACGCCTGGATTCTCCTTTCGTAACTTTGACGCCATACTAACACGCCATCGAACGAAACAGATGAAGCAGGCATTCGACCCGCTGTGCTTGCTAAACTGTGACAAGGTCGTGCGGATGCAGAAGCCCAAGGCGGGCGAGGTGGCCGAGTGGTGAGACTGCCATGCACACTGGGGGGCGATAGCATAGTACTCAACTCCTTTTGCCGGCAGCCGTCGGAGTGTATACACAGCAGGTTACAGGCACAAAAATGTAAAAGATTCTGGGGTCTTCCGGCTGGCATAGCTGGACCAGGAGAATAGATACCTGGGACAGTGATCATGGGGTTCTGACAGGGAAAGCAATTATGATCAAGCGACGAACGAATCCTCCGCTCCATCACAGGTGGCTAGTTGATGTGGGATGGACTGGCTCCCATCCCCTCCCTTGCCTTGAACGCCAGTGATTTTCCCTCAGCATCTGTAAATGCAGAGCAGATGGATTCCCAAATCAGCCTCATAATAGCTAGGCACGCTCCTCTTTCAGTAATACCGTGCCTGATTATTTCCACTGACTCAGGCACTATTATTTGAATGGCATCAACCGACCTTCTCACCAGACGTACTTCGGGAGCGAATCAACGTATCAGCGTATCAGCGTATCAGGGTGCTCTGCTCACCCGTCGCTTGCTGTTGTCACAGTGGTCCAAGACGGCGGCCGTCATTTGGCCGGCTGGACGGTGCCATGTGCCAGATAGACAGGACACAGCATAAGGCTGACATTATGGTAGAGACTAGCATCATCCCTCAGCCCAGGAAGGATCGGCCGCCCGGCGGCGGGCACAGCAAAATCTTAGTATGGAACGCATTGTTGCCGTTATCCCCAAGAAACTGCCCATGTTACCCACACCCCAAGACGAAACTCGACCACTGAGGATCACCTCACGTGGCCGCGCCCTTTGGTGAGAGTGGAGGGGGAAGGGGGAGGGCGGACGTTCGGGGCAAGAGACGGGGCGTCGTCAGCGCTAAATGCTCACATTAGGCACCGTGGAACCTCAGCTCACGCTTGAGGCACTGCGGCGTCCCTTTGTTAAAATAGTGTCTGGCCTGCTGGAGGATTTGCACAAAGGTCTGCCTGTGTGCTTACCATCCCGAGTCTGGACGTGGGCCACGATAGACTATCTACTGATTAGCAGTGGGGGAAGTCGGTTCTCTTCTTGGCGGTATTGCTTGCAGAAACGAATGCAGCATTTATTGCGTGCATGCATATACGTTCACTGCTGGCCGGTCCGTGTCCCGTGTTATTCACATGCAGGCTGGCACAGGCCAAAAGAACGGAGGGAGGTCGTCTCCAGTTCCCTCTGCTGCTGGGCAATTGATGAGATTGGCATCCCCACGAGATAGGCACAGTTTTGCTACGCCTCGCCGTCGACCCGGCACAGTTCAGATCCGGGAGTTTGGGCGAAGAAAAGAAAAAAAAGGCACAGCCGCCAACAGGTGCTGGGCCAGCACCCCCAGCCACAAGGGAACAGGGGGCCAGGGGTGAAGGAGGGACCAGGTCACCAGGGACCAGGGCCTTTTTGTTTAGAAAAGGCGGCAGGCGGCTGGTACGGTAATAAAGCTTAAGGCTGTGAGGTCGGATTGGCGGCTCGGGGCGGTGTCTTGGGCCCAGTCGTATTCATTGGTCATGTTCGAGCTGAAGCGGTCGTGTCTCACGGGCCCTGCAGCTTCCCAGAACATTTACGCTTGCCGGCGATAGCACACGATGATACGAGGGCCGACCTCGAACTCGCTGGTCCTGTTCGAGCAGCACGAGAGGCCAGCCGGCTGGGTTGATCGTATCCCTACGTAGTCTACTGTGACTGTGATGTGATTGATGTGCCAGACCTGGTCGGATCAAGAGCCGTCAGAGAGAACAGAGTGGAAGACGAGAAAGAGGGTCTGTCTAAGGACCTGTCGGTCGGGTCGGCAAGTCGGTCGGCCACATACGGTTTCAAGTCGTCAGGTTGTGCACAGGTTCAAGTGGCAGATCGCCCACCGAGGTCCAACTGTGGTGGCCCACATCATGGGCGTCAAGCGTGCTGTGCTGTCAGGTTTGTACTGTGGTGCACACGCTGGCTGGGCTGGTTACGCATCCAATCTTGGAACTCTGGGGGGCGTCGACGTCAGAAGGTCAGGCACATGGGGGAGGAGCGAGCGTCCAGGGCAGCAGCACCACATCGAACATCGACACAGGGATCGAGGGGCGAACAACTGCCAAACCTTGATGTAGACCTTGATACAGCACATCGATATCGGGTCGTACTGTTGACTGCTTGGGACGCAGGACAGCACCTCCCTGCTTGGGCCTGACCCTGCGCTGCGCCGGTCTAGAATTCTGGACGGACGGGGCCACTGAGCACACCAGAAACCCGCCTCCGAGTGCCTCGTCCCCACCACCCTCTATTCTCTTAGTCTAGTTTCTATTCTCCAGTCTCTATCCTCCATTCCCCCCGGAACGCATTCCCTCTCGTGTGTGTGCTCGTATGCTACTTGTATCACAGCTCTCACTCTCTACCACGCTGTACATTCGTTTCTCCTGATCTTTCCGTCTGCAGTTTTCTGTTTCCTCCTCGCCGCAGCGTTGGCGCCAAGGTCGATCACCTACGCAACCCACGAACTCTCCTGTCGAATCCCTGGTCCCATATCTCGTCTCCCCATCTTGTTGGCGACACCCGCACCGGTAGCCAAAGGATCTACAGGTGGCAGAGCTGCCACACACAATCCGTACAGCCCTGGCTGACGAAACACGCTGCTGCTGGCCGCCAAGGATTCCCGTCTGACGAAGCCTGTGTCTATTGCTGCGCTCTACTGATCGCATCGTCTTGTGCCGCGTGCTTCCCTTTTCCATCCGAACATCGCCGCGCCTCATCTCGCCTCGCCTCCCGACAGCCCGCCAATTGTTAACATGCCGTCAATTGATTCCTCGCCATAGCTCCCATATCTTCTGCGCGCTCAAGGAGACCCTGAGTCCAATTTACTGGCCCAAGGCAGACAGACATCCAACATGCCTCGCCCATTTCGGATCGGCATTCCGGTCGACCCCTCGACCGGGTCTGCCGTCCTGCACGTCTCGTCCAGCCTGGGCCCGCGGCAAGGTCCCGACCAACAAGGCGCCAACGGCCAGGATAGTCAGAACCCGAACACTTCGGATCTCGAAAACAATGCCATTAGTAGCTCCAACTCGAGTGGTGGTGGGGGTGGGAACACGAATGCCACGGCAATGGTACGTCTAAGCCCAGTCTACCCATTTCTGTGATCGAGGAGTAGAATATGAGGAGGTCTTCATCATTTTGCTTACACAGGCTACAGATTGTCGTTGGCTCGATAGTAGGCGTCATTCTTCTCGTCTGCCTTTTTGTCCTACTTCGATCGATGCGCAAGCGCCTCAACCCTGCCTCGAAACATCAACCAGGGCCATTCAAGAAAGTATGGAACAGGTTGAGCGGCTCGACTAAATACAAGCGGACGGGCGACGGCGACGATGATGGTTTCAACCGACAAGTCCGCATGCGCGAAGCCCAGGACAATCTCGAAGACGCACTGCAGGATGTGAATGTCCAGCGGACAATAGTGGGCGGCCCAGGGGCAAACAATGGCCAAGATGGAGTCAACCGGAACACATCAGTCCGCTCAGTCATGACTCTCCCTGCCTACCGTCCCAAGGCAATAGACACGGAACAGGTTATCGGTCGAGAGGGCGAACGCGACGGCATCGATACCGTCGTCGAGCTGCCCACCGCCGAAGAAGACGAGGCCATGCGGGAGGATGAGATGAATGCATTGTACCAGATTCGGCTCGCCCGGCGACAGCAGATCGCTGAGCGGGAACAGCGCAGACAGGAGCGCCGGGAGGCCAGGGAGCGCCACGACCACCGCGCCCTTGAGGACATCCGGGACCGAGCGCGTGTGGCATCTCAGCAGGCCACCAGTCAGGTTGAGGAGCTGCGTGACGCTCACGAGCACATCAAGCAGAGCCGGCAGCGAGCAGTCAGCAGCGTGAGCTATGCCGACGTGGGCTTGGTGCGAGCAGATGGAACGAGGCTGCGGGCCAACAGCGCCGAGAGCGAGCGCGTCGGCCTACTGAGTGATGCCGGGAGCATCGCGCTCAGCACACACGACAGTCACACCCTACAACACAGGAGGCAACCGAGCTCGCAAAGTGTACTTAGCATCGACACCTTCCGCAGCAACCCAGGCAGCTCCGCGTCGCGTTCCGGGTCGCCCGGTTTCGGTGGGGGACACAGCAGGGCGGGTTCCAGGAGCCAGCTAGGCGAGGAACTGCCCCGTACAGGCTCTGCCTTCTCACAGCGGGCAGGATCCAGCCCCGAGCTCATCGATGCGGCAGAGGCGGACATTGGTGGCAGCGATATGCCTCTTCACTCGCCACCTGGTTATGATGACGTCTCTCTAGACGAACTCACGCCCGCGCATTCGCACCAGTCCGGCCCATCGGCCAATCCATCAGGGATGAACAGACCTTACCCCGAGCCCCCTCCCGACTACCCCGGCCAGCAACACGAGCCTGAAGGGCCGACTCAGGCCCGGCAGAACAGGCTGAGCGCACACATGGCGGACCTGGCCGAGCAGCAGCGGGCAGAGGGTCAGGGCCAAGGGCACTCCAGGGCGGGCTCGAGAGGAGTCGGCGGCGTGCCACAGCTGCCAAGCCTGAGGCTGAATAGGCTACCCCAGATCGTAGTCGAGCCATCCAGCGCGCTTCCCAGGGACGACCAGGAGCAAGATCGGAGATGGTCTTGAGCCAAGAAGGGCAGAGCCTCGATCTTTAAAAAGGGGCCTCGACAGTGAGAGGGACAGTGTCGTGATTACGCGCCCGGCATGATAACGACGGATGACTCGAGAGAGTACACAAAATCACAGACATAACAGCGAAAGCGGGGATGACTTTTTTTTTTTTCCTTCCGCGAATTCAGGATACATCGTCGGTTTTACGATGCCACTTACAATCAGCAGCATGCATGTCTTGAGTTTGTTTTTATATCTTGGACAGATACCACCACCACGGGACGACTCTTTTCCGAGTCTATTTTGTATATAATCAGGGCATATCAGGAGCATACTGGAGTATTTGGGTCTGAGTGGGGACTAATTAATTGATTGTCTCTCACGTATTGTCTATCTTTTCCCCCATCTCCAGCACAGGCAGGAGAAACAATGGAGATGAGAATATAATCTGGATATTTGGCCACGTTTCTTTACGCTGACAGTTTCCATAAGGTGATCCTGGGCTTGCTGTTAACAAAAAATGACCTTGACTAAACAACAGTGTATATTGCCTGTCACTGAAGGCTGTCCTTCTCACTAGTTTCCACAGGACTGGGCTGACTCTCATATACTGTGCTGGTCCTCGATAGCTGGTATATGTAGTGTGCGGTATGGCGAGTGTGGTTTTAGTGAGGCCATGAGCACACAGAGTGCCATACTCAACGACCGCTCAAATCAAGGAGACACTTGGTGCTGGGAATCCCGCGATGCGGAACAGAGTACTAACTGATTCAGATTCGCCAACTCCACATAGACCAAGTTTTACGGATCTCACACACTCCAGGAGTAAAGAATAAACCACATACACAGGCTTAGACAGTAACATCAAGCCAGATTATCGAACCACCACTTTGGTAATGTTGCCTCTCAGCTCGGGACCGCAGCCCCCTCGGCCTCGCCACCCCGCGCGAGGCCGATGACGTCGAGCCACCCCTCGGGCCGCAGCCGGCCGCCCGGGTAGACGTCCCGGATGTACCTCTCCCCCTCGGCGGCCCACGCGAGCAGCCTCTCCTCCTCGCCCCACATGCCCATGGCGAGCATGCCGACGGGCAGCTTCCCGGCCCCCCTGTCGGCGTCCGCGTAGCCCACGGGGACCGTTGCCGCCGGGCACCCGCTCGTGTTGGCGAGCCAGGCGTACGTCATGCTCCGCAGCGCGCGGTTCCCGTCCGTGAAGCCGTAGCGCTCGTCGCCGGGCGTGGCGGCGTACCCGACGTCGGGCATCATGGGGCTGGCGACCAGCAGCCCGGGCCCGTGGGTCTCGAACAGGAAGGCGAGGTGCGACATGATGGTCGCGCGCACCTGCGCGAACTTCATGTAGTCGTTGGCGGTGGTCTGCGACCCCACGGCCGTCATGACCTGGTTGGCCGGGTAGAGGAGGTCGGACCAGTGCTGGCCCTTGCTGTTGCCCTGTGGCACGCGGTCGCGCGCGTGGTCGGCCGCCTCGGCGAGGCAGGTCGCGCCGTGGGCGACCTGGCCCTCGCGCAGGAGCGGGAGGTCGATGTCGACGGCCTCGTAGCCGAGCGTCCTGGTGTAGTACCCGACGGCGCGGTCGAAGTGCTCGCGGACGGCGGGCGTGGTGCGGGCGATCCACGGGTGGCAGAGGCCGAGGAGCTTCTTCTCGCCCGTCTGGGGGCGGCGTGAGGGCGCGAACAGCGACCGGACCGGGTCGGACGGGTCGGGCTGGGCGATGACGCGGTAGGCGATGGTCAGGTCGGCGACGTTGGAGGCCATGGGGCCGACGATGCACATGCTGCTGTTCATGACGGTGGTGCGGCTGTGGGACGTCTTGAGCGAGTACTGGCCGGCGATGGCGGGCGGGATGCGGATGGACCCGCCCGCGTCGGTGCCGATGCACAGGGGCACGACGCCGGCGCCCAGCGAGGAGCCGGCGCCCGAGGAGGAGCCGCCCGGGTAGTAGGCCTTGTTGTACCAGTTGGTCGGGGTCCCCGTGGCGGCGTTGCAGCCCGTGGTGTCCATGCCGATCTCGTGCTGGTTCATCTTGCCGACCATGACGGCGCCGGCCTCCTCGAGCTTGCGCACCGGCCAGATGGACTCGGCCGCCGGCCTGTTGAAGTAGTCGTACTCGTTGCGCACCGCCATGCCCATGGTGTTGACGTAGCCCTTGACCTCGCAGTCGGCCTTGACGCCGAAGGGCACGCCGTCCAGCACCCCCAGCGGCTTCCCCGCCGCCCACCGCTCCGTCGACGCCCGCGCCGCCGCCAGCACCTCGTCCGTGTGGATGTCCAGCCACGCCGTCGAGTACTCGGTCGGACGGGCCGCCGTCCGGTCGATCACGGGCAGCAGCGCCTCCACCACCTGCAGCGGCGTCACCTTGCCCGTCTTGTACAGCGCGTGGTAGTCGGCGAACGACGCCCAGCTGCCCGGCCGCCCGGCATCCTGCGGCCGCAGCAGCTCCTCCTCGAACGTGGGCGGTGCCGGCGCCGTGCCGGGTTCGGCCAGCGGTATCACGGTCGGCTGGGACAGTCTTGGTCAGCACATGTTTTGGCCCCGGCTTGACAGGCCACTCCCGCCGCGTTCCAAAGCCACGGCTCGACTGGGGGGGGGGGCAGGAAAGCAGGCAGACGGGAGGGCGAGTGGGCTTTCGTTGGATCATACATCAAACCTCCACCGATGCGTGCTCAGGCCCTCGAGGCTGGTCAGCTTGCTGAAGCCAGCATTGCCGTACAGGAACCTCTGGATGGCCGTGCTCCTCGTGACACTGTGTGCATGTCAGTCCTACTGCATTGATAATACAAGCACAACTGTTTGATTTGACACGGCTCGGCTCACTTGCTTGCACGACCAAGCAAGCAAGCCATCACAAGCACAAACACACACGATGATGAAATTACTCACATCGCAGCCCCGATGGCCAGGGGCAGGCCGCGCAGGGCAGGGTTCTTGTCCTCCTCGACCTTGTAGCTGATGTAGGACGCCTCCTGGGCCCGGGGGTAGTCGGCGTAACGTTGGGTGGGCGTCATCTTGGGGGCGCTTGTATATATTTGTGAATATGTGTGTAATAAATTGATATAGAATAAATGGAATAAAAGGGGGGAGCACACGATCAATTAATTGGGTTCATAGAGTTTATAAGGAAGCGCGGAAAGTGGACGTCGAGCTGAACCATCTGATGTGGAAGAGGCCCACGCAGCTCGCTTGCTTGCTTGCTTGCTTGCTCGCTCACTCAGCAGCAATTCTGGGGCTCTCTTGGTTCCCTGGGGGTTGAAAGGTCGTCCGGTGAGGTTATGAGTTTCACGCCCTCATGCCACGACTTCAGTCGAGATCAATTGGTGCCCAGCAGCGGAGGCCGAGGGGATCGGGACGTTCAGCCAGACCACAACAGCCGCGCGCACGAACGCCCAGCTCGCACTCCATTTCGTTTCGGGTCGACGAGCGAAGCTACAGCACGCGGGCCAGGGAGCTCAATCAGCTAGGCCGGGCCGGTGTACTGCGCGTGTACATTGGCCCGACGGAGCTTGGTATCCTACGTAAGCTACGGGGCACCACGCCTGCGAGGCTCGAGCAAGTCCCTGTGCTCCGTAGCGTAGCGTAGTTTTCCATTGGCCCCCTCGACTACCTGCGCGTCACCATCCGCCGCCCCCGCGCGCATGATGGACGCTGCCTCGGCTCGGAGCACACATTGGATGATCGCCCATGCAGCGAACGGTGGGTGCGTTGGAGCCGTTGTTTATCCTTGAGGTGATATCATGAGACGATCTCACATGCAAGCACATATTCTCTTCTTCTCCTGGGGGCTTTTGAGCTGGCAATGATATATCCACAAAGCCTTCAGGTCATTGTCGACAGCTCCCTCACTTCTGCACAAACCCTGTGCAATGGGGTGTCTCACTCGCGCCAGTGACTGTCAGAAACGGAGACTCGATCCATTTCACAACTCATACTGAACAGTCCACGAGCATCACAGTTTCACCACGAAGAACAGGCTGGCCATCTTGTGCAAAGAATCGATTTTGCCTCACCGGCCCGCCATCCAAGGCGAAGGCCCTGTCTCTTTCTCCCTCTCCCTCTCCCTCTCTCTTATCTATAAGCACGCGGACGTCTCAGGGGCGATGATGACTGCCCGTCCGTTTTTGCAAAAAAAAAAAAAAAAAAAAAAGGGGGGAACAAACAAGCCAACCAACGTGTGAAGAGACCGAAAAAGCAGTGTTGCCCTGACCCTTAAACCCAAAAGTCTACTCCTGGCTCAACCGTCGACCGACGAGTGAGATGAGCTCGATACGCGCATAAAGAAACGAGCTGCTTTCCTCGCACACTCATGACGGTGGAAATGACCAAGCCATAAAAACGCCTCTTTCCCTCCCCGCTTTCCCAATTGATGCCCTCTCCACCCCGCCCAGTCCAGAGAGAAATGACGCCCCTCAGCCTCGCGCGAGCTGGGTTGTGTGTATTTGTTGTTGCCCGGGCTACCGTTCGTCCCATGCCCCTCCCCTCCTTTTCAACCCCCCCCCTGTCTCTCTCCAGCTTGTCCACACGTGAGGGAGGGCCGGGCCAGCTCCAGGAAGCATGCATGCAAAGTCAAGTTGTGATAAATGATAGGTCGCGAATTTTGTTCTTGCCCTCGGAATGAAACAGGATTCCGGGTATGTCGCCAAACGCCTTGCGAGTAAGCCGAGTTAGTTCAAAAATCCACCAGGGCGATGAGTGACGGATGATGTATGCTGTCAAAACGGTCGCAATGCAAAGAACGCTAGGTCTCGTGTAACGTATGGTAATTTCATGTTGAGTGGTGTGCTGTGGTGAGTGGTTTAGCACTGGCTGGACTGCCTGGCATAATGGTGTCGATGTGATTGGTGGTGTAGTGGACCTTCTCTGCGAGAATTGGCAATTGATGGTGTGATGCCAGTATGGTAGTGAGATGATCCTTATGGCCTTGTAGTGGTTGATTCGACGCGTCCAGCCGGTAGTCACTGGCGATCCCGCCATGGCTATCGCCTCCCCAGCTTCAACAGGCGGGTCCGAAGCCAAAGCATGAATGAAGTCCAGTAGCTCTGTGTCCTCCTCTTGGCCGTGTGGGCGCGCTTTGGCGTCCCAAACCGGACGTCGTTGATGTCCGGCCCCGTCGTGCCGTCCCCAGTCCCCTCATAGTTGCTTCCTATGAGCGCGGACCCGGGCCTCTGGACCTTCTCGTTGATAATCGCTTGCCTGGGTGACTCGGAGGCCCGGGTGTGGGTGTGGCGGCTGCTGACGGTGGGGCTCAGGGGCGGCGGGGTCCGTTTCCGCGAGAAGGACGGCCTCCCGATGCTGGACATGTCGCTGGCGCCGGTGGCCCTACGCGAGGCGGCCTTCTCCATCTTGCTGTCCTTGCGCTCCCTCTTCCTGCGCTGCTCCGACTCGTATTTCTCCTGCTTCAGCCTCTCGTTCTCCTCGAACTTGCGCCTGGCCTCCCGGATGTCCTCGCGGCTGACGCCGGTGTCGACCTCGCTGCGGGACCGGATGCGGAAGGTTCCCTCGAGGCTGGTGCGCAGGGGCGACATGGGCGCGGCAGAGGTGCTGGGGCTCCCCAGCGTCAGGGAGGGCCGCGGCGAGTCGGTGGGGCTGGCGCCGTTGATGTGCAGGTCAGAGTGCGAATACGAGGTGTTGAGGGATGCATGTGCGAGCCGGGAGGGCGCGGAGGGGTGGGAGCGGGAGAAGGGGGTCGTGTTGACGCGCAGGGGCGGGTTGTTGTTGACGTTGCTGTTGAAGTCCGTCAGAGATGGCGTGCGCTGGCTGGCGAGCGAGGGTCGCCTCAGGCTGGTGGTAGAGTGGCTGTTGCTGGGCTGAGGCCGGTGCAGGTGGGATGACATGGAGGTGGAGAGCGGGGTGGAGCCTGCGACGTCCAGGTCGTCGTCGTCGTTCTCGGTAATGATGGTTGGCGAGTAGTCCCTGGGGGTTGTGTCGCGCTCGAACGAGGTGAAGGAGTTGGCGTAGGTCAGTGGCGGGGTGTTTGTGCGCGGGGTCTGGTGTTGCTGGAAGGGGTGGACGAAGCCTCCGCCGTGCCGGTGGCCGCTCCCGTTTGTGCCTATCGAGCTGGTGCCCGAGGTGGTGCGGGTGTGCTGCTTCCTCCTGATCTCGAGCCCGGCAACAGGCGTCGCTGTGCCCGACGAGGGACAGGCCGAGCCGGAGCCCGCCCCTGGGCCGCTGGGAAAGGTCGAGGGCTCCCATGTTGAGCCGGGCAGGCCGGCGTCCCGGACGGACCGCGACATGCTCGTACGGGCGGGCGGATCATAGACGCTGGTGTGGTCGTCCCAGCCCCGGTCCAGGTCGAGCGAGTTCTTGGGCGAGGTGACAATGACTTTCTTCAGCATGGGCTTGACCATCTTGGATCGTGCTTTCGTGATCTTGTTGGACGAGTGGTGGTGATAAGAGCCTGGCACTCCGGCAAGGGGCGCCATGTTGGCTGTTATTGCCTGGACCATGGGTGCCAGTGTCAGTGCCAGTCACAGTCCCAGTCCCAGTCAGTCCCAACCTGCACAGGAGGAGATATGCTAGGACGAGACAGACAGACACAACGGCACGACAACAACAGGCGGGCAACACAGACAAGGGACGGGAGAGGCAGATCAGATGGGATGGTCGAGGGCCCAGGCCACGGAGAGGAGGAGGAGGAGGAGGTAGAGGCGATCGTGGGCGGTAACACCCGCCAGCCAGCAGGTATGTCAGAGGAGTCGGGCGAGGCTGGAATGGGGCATAATGAGAGAGGTGTTGCCGGCAATTGGAGCGTCGCTGGGGCTGCCTCGTCACGGTGGTGATTTGATTAGATGGGACGTGAAATGAGCGGCAATTTACACGTCATGTGTCTCCTACTCAGGTCGAACCAGCCAGCAGCACCTTGGACCAGTCGATCCAGTCAACCAGTCAGTCAATCAATCAATCACGGCTGGTTTGTGGGATGTGCAAGAGGAGGCAAGCAAGGCAGGTGAAGTAAGCAAGCAAGGGCGGGGAGAGCAGAGGAGTAGCAGCAGGTAAAGTAGATGTAAGAATAGATAGGAAGCGGGAAGGAGGGGTGTGGGTGGGAAAGGATGCGGCTTGCATGGGCTGGCTCGGTATGGGTATGGGTAGATAGATGGAGGAGATGGACAATAGATGGACAGCACAGATTATAGTCTTGATGTCAGGAATGGGAAACGCTGCTTTCCCCGGTCTAGCCTGTGTCTGTTGTGTCTGGTTTGTCTTGCCTGTCTGTCTACTGTGTGTGTAGAAACCAGACTAGACCATGCGCCTGCTTCTTTCCCCGGTCTGCCCGCACCGAGTCGATGGGCCAGTCGGTGTGGGGGAGGATCTAGCACGAGGCACAGCACAGCAATAGCGCAGCACTGCACCCAGACACACGCAACACTAACACCACCACAACCTCGCAACCGCAACCGCAACGTAGAATGAAGCAGCAGGGAAGCAGCGTCAGCAGCACCACCAGGCCAGCTGAAGGCCCAGACTCGACTAGCACAAACCCTAGCACAGTACATAACATAGTCCAGCGATTCAGCAGCATATCATAATCAGCATCATGACCACCGCCGGCGCCGGAATAAAGCCTCACAAAAACAGCGCACCGCCAGCTCCCAGCGCTACGCTACGTCTCGAAGCATCCAGAGAAGGCCGCGGAAGCACAGGCGAGGGCTCAAGCGAGACGAGGAGGCTCCTCCCCATCCCCTCCTCCTCATGATGGCGTCCCCACGCTCCTCATGGCATCTCTGTTTCCCCTGGGCCCAGGCGGGCATTGGTTTTCCCCCTGAGGCCTGCAGATCACAGAACCCTTCGGCAGCCCTTCTCGAAAGGCGGTGTTGCAAATCCTCGTTGCCCTTGCCCGGCGAGCCCATCAAATCATCAGCCTCAATTTCTCAATTCCGCACCTGGGCCGGAGCAGAGAGCATGTGCGACAAGGGGAGCCCACTTCTTTTTTTTTTTCCTTTTCAAACCCCATCCCACAGCCCCTTCGAAATCCACTGGGCCACAGGCCGTAGCGGTCTCTTGACCGCCTGGCAAGGTGGAAATAGAAGGGAATTAGAGCCATGCGTGGGGGAGAGCGCGGAAGGTGGCTTGATTGGAGGGGCAGGGCCACTCGCGATCCCTCGTCCTCCTGCCTCTCTCGTCTCGTCTCGTCTCGTCTCACCTGAGCTAGCATACTCTGGGCCAAATGGACCTCAGGTCTCCAGTCAAGCCGAGTCCATCAGTCAGTCTCAAAGTCAAGTCAAGTCAGTGTGACTGACACTGACTAAACCGACAGGCAGTCCGCCCCAAAGCCTCGGGGGCCCGTGTGGGCCGGCGCTTTTCCCTTCCCGTCCTGGAACCCACCACGACCGCGGGCTGGGACTGGCTAGCTGGGACCGGGGCTAACTGGAACTCTGGGGAAGCCAACCACTAGCGAAAGGGACTGGGTGAAAAAATGCCTCTCCCTCTTGTCTCGCGGAAATCCGAGGCTTTGTCATTCCACCGGCGGGATGGAACCTCGCTGACAATCGCTACCAGGACCTCGGGAACGGGAGCCCAGCCTGCAGGAGAGTGAGGCAAAGAAAAGAAAACCAACCCGGCCCAGCTGAAAGAAGCCCCCCCTCCCTCCATCTCGCTGCCGTCTGAGCCACTCGACCTCGGCCTCAGGACCGAGCGGAGGAGGCCCTAGCCTTGGCAATTGGCCTGCTGTGATGTCTATCCGGTAGATATTCGGCCTACATAGCCTGCTAGACTATCATCCCCCCATCATCACGATGCCTGCCATGCAATCGCTGTACCCTGCCCCGGCCCTATCTTGGCCCGGACCGCCCGTCCTCTTCTAACTGGTGTGGGCTTGTGGCCCTCTCCTCGGGGCCGGGCCCTCTTTTTCATTGTTCGGTTTCTGGTTCTTCTCAGCCTCTGGCTCGCCATTTTGTAATACCCATGGGTCAATTTTTTGCAGGTGCAGAGGCTTGTGACTATGTAGGAGCACGCTCTCACCACCAAAGCTTCCGCAGCACCACAAATATAGTCTACTCTAGTCAGTCAGTCGGCCTACAAAGAGAGAAGCAGAGCTCGGAACCTTTCCTGCCCATGTCCCACCTCCATCCCCCCAAGTGGTGCGGTTGTCCCGGCCCCTCTTGCCGGCTGGACGGATCGTGCCAATGTATTCGCGACAAATTCCCCTCACCGGCGGCCGTCACGTCAGATCGGTGTCCCGCCCTGCCCTGCCATGCCCTGCCCTGGCTGCTAGCTGCTTGGTCCTTGGCCGCCTGGTCGGTCTACATACATCATTGATTGTGGACAGGGCTTTGCCTATCTGCCTACGCTATCTGTCTGGCTGCCCGCCCTGTCGTCACGGTTGTTTTGTTTCCCTGTTTATTACCGTTTGACGAGAGAGCAGCCCTGTCCTGCCCCAGCTACGCGAGGCAGCCTGTGCCTTGGCCTGCACGCAGGGCAGTCTAGGCAGCGCGGGGAGGAGAGGGAAAAGAGGGAGCAAAAAAACGCCACACCGTGCACTGGGCCGCGTGTTCTATCAACAATTGCCCCCCCCCCCCAATCATCCAAGCCCTGCCGCCGCTCTCTGGCTTGTGATAGCTGCCACGGTAACGTTGCCGGCCACTCAGGGCTCCGGTGAGGGACTGAAGCTGGGTCCGACCTGGTGTGATCTCACCCACCGCCGCAAGGTGTGCCCCTCTCTCCCCTCTGAGAGGGAAACACAAAAACAAAGAGGAACGAAACACGTTATACTTTCGCACTTGTGAATCGGCCCGGATCTTTCGTGTGACAATAGTTTGCGAGCGACCGAGCTATCCTTCCTACACAATACAAGCAAGCAAGCAGGCTCCTCCCCTCCCCCAATTCCCCACCCTGCCGTGCCACAAAGGTGGTAGGTTTGCTCGGCTGTCCTTATCCGAACATGTTAGTAGGATCTGCCGGCGCCGCCGCAGGAGACTGTGCGCAGGGGTCCAGGGACACGAAAACGAAGTCCCGGATGGGGGTCTGTTGGGAGGGCGTGGCTTGTATTCTCTAAGTTCTGACTAACTTCTCCTCCGGGAGGAGAAGTCTATCTACCAGGGTGGGGCACGGGCCACCCCACACAATGCCCTATCTCCCCAGGACCGAGACCACGAGGTCATTCGGATCATTCTCCCTCTAAAAAACTATTTAAACACGGGTCCAGGATGCCTGTTTCACAGTCCCGGATGTCGGGCTGCATTCGGCTCGTGGTAATTAGGTGGTGGCGCATCGCCGCGCAAGGGTAAGTATCTTGTTTATCATACAATTGTTGATAACGTCCGCCTCACCAGGATGATCAGGTTGGTTTCCAGGACGAGGGAGGTGTCCTTGGTTCATACAGATCTCTCAACTTCCTCGTCATCGTTCTCGTCAGCTTCAACCGGGTCACACTCTCCATACTGATTGTCAATATCAGAGTGTGCGTCAGCCTCCTCCTGCTGCATAGACGATTCTTCCCGTGGCTCAGTGTAAGTAGTGCTTGCGATTGACAGCCGGCTGTCCGAGCGAGTATGACGCGAGCCTTGATCTGGCTGTTCTTCGTCACCCTCATCAAGGTGTCTTGCCCGAACTCCACTTGGGGGGGTTCGCAAGTTCAGGCTTCCTGCCAGCCGACTCAGTCCTGGAGTCTGCTGCCCTGTTGTGCCCTCCTGTGGTCCGTGCGGCAAAGTGGACACATTCTCAGCAGGCGGTTGTTGTTCCATCACCGGTAGCCGTGGGCTACTCGAGGTTGCATCCAACCCCACAGCGGCAGCACCAGATTGTCCGGGAGTAGGTAAGGGTCCACGCTGTATACTGCTTGCAGATCTGGTGGGGGTAAAGAAGCTCACTTCAGGGCGTGGAGGGGCATAGGGTGGCGGCGGAGGTGGAGTGTCCCTGCTGTACATTGGCGGTGGTGTCTCCGTATTCCCTCCGGCAGAATTGGGTTGCTGGTCCTGGAATGCATTCCACATATCGGGCGGGTGCCTGGCGGCTCCCCCTGGCTGCCCTGGCCGAACGGGTGGCCTTCCAGGCGCCCTAGGTGCCTGCTCCCGCACTGGTTGGTTGCGCGGTCCACGCGTCTGAACCACGTTTCCGGGCGCGTTTTGTCTCCGCGACAACATGTTCTGAATCGGCGACATTGGGTCATTCAGCGACCCTGTGCTCATTGTGGGTGGTGATTGCCTGTCCGGCTGAGGCTCCTCCTCTTCCCCAAGCTGGTCGTATATCTCTCGGATCTGCTGCATTTGCTCTGCCCGGGTAATTCTTGGTCGTCTCTGCACCAACGTCCCGTCCAATCCTCGCAGATGGATTTCATCAGCGGTCGCATTTCTCATCCATTCCCGGATGAGGTCGTACATATTAGTGGTCTGAGCCTGTCCCACCATTCGTCTGATTCCTGCAAGGATCACGGGTTCAAGATATTGGTTGAATCGTTCCCGGTTTCCATGTCCAAAGTGAATGCGCCTGAGAGTTCCCACATCCAAGGAGGTCATATGGCCGTGAAGCCAGCGCAATGCCCGCTCTCGGATAGCAATCGGTACAATTCGCCCTCGTCGCGACTGTACAAGAGTTGCCGTCAAAACAAGGACCTGCATCACTTCCCGGGCAACGTCGTCCACGGCGTCTACCTCGTTGGGCATACTTCTCTCGATAATTCTGTGGATAGCCAAGGTGTCGTGTACGCGGTCACGATACAGGTCCGCTTCGCCTCTGGCCGGTCGTCGGTATTCCAGGACCGCCGCATCAGTAGACGTCCCCACTCGGCTTGCGAACTGCATGGACTCCCGTGTTCGCATTACCCGGCTATATGGCCGCAACCGGGAAATCTCTTCCACGATCGCGTTGGTACGTAAGTACCCATCTCCGAAGGTATTTCTGATCTCCACTCCTTCGCCCTGTATTCCTGACTGCTGGTTGGGGTTCGGCGGCCGTCCCAGAGCCAGAGGAATCGACCATCGGTGACTGGTACCAGCAGCATGCTGGGCAATGAACTCTTGGTCCCGGATCAGGCGGGCTGAGTTGTCGTTGAATCGCCGGGCTAGCACCTCTGTCGGGAAGGCGTCTTCCGCAATAACCTGGCCCTCGTGCATCAGGTTGCCGCGTTCATTGACTGTCAACACCAGATCTGCGTCCAAGAGATACGCCATTCCCCAATCTGCGACTGCACGAACAACCAATTCATGTAAGTGGCGGTTTGCTCGAGTCAACATTCCCAACAATACCACATGCAATGGGTGGGGAGGAATTGGTTGGGTGGCTTGGGGCCCTTCATTTCGTTGCGGGTTGACAATACGCCAAATCGACTGCGTTGTCAGCTGGATCCAAAAGGAGACAGTGTCTCGCAACATCAGAATGTAGCCTCGGGCGGTTTGGTCCACTCCCGCAGGTAGCTGCTCGCCCACAAAGACACGCTGTGCGTAGATGTATTCATCAGGCAGGTTCGCTCGAATCTCTTCGTTTCCCGGACCATGTGCAAAGTAGTATGGGACTAGGCGTAACCCGCGGATCGTCTCTGCCGCCGTCCACCGGGCAGGGTTGAATGATCCCGCATACAGCAGCTGTCTTCCAGAGCTTCGTCCTGTCCACAGCAATACATTCCGCATTTGGTCCTTTGTCGCCGCGTACAGCAGGGTTGGTCCTCTCATTGCATGTCGTCGTCGCTCAAGCGTGCTCATGTTCTCCCCATCTCGTCGTGTACTTCGTCTGGTTGGTGTGCTGGGGTATGGCTCAACCCGCTGTCGTCGGGAGCCCATCCCGGATGAGCGGTTCGGACCCGGCGGGTCCGACTGACCTGCTCTGCTTGGTCGTGTTCTGGGAGTTCTGGGAGTTCGGGTGGTGAGAACCTCGTCTTGCTGGGTAACGTTCGGGTCATCGGTGGGTTGGTCTTCCAGGAAGGGATCTCGCGCTCGTTCTTCTTGTTGACGTTGGGCCCACTGCATGATACGGCCCCGGAGTTGTCCCGCCGGTGCTTGCGCCCACCTCAGTAGCTCATCCATGTTGGTATCGGTCCATCTCACCCCCAACTCCTGCATATGTCTCTCGATATCCACGATCCGCTCTTCCGCCATACGTGGCACACTTGGTCGGGCGGGCGTTTGTAAATTTCGTCCATGACCCATTCCTCTCCAGTGTCCTCCATCCTGGGGTCCATTGTGGGCGAGCCACACCATCCTCTCAGGTGGCGTCTCGGTCAAAAGCTGAACAAAATGGGGGATGCCTGGTGCCGCTCCCGCTCGGCCCAGGTGTACCACTCCGAATCCCAATGTCTCGAATCCCAGTTCTCGTCCCAGCAGTGCCAGAGCACCCTGTATCTGGTCGGCCCTGAAGAAGGAAGTGTTGTTGCCCTCGAAAGCGGGGTCAGCGTCTTGACTGACGCGTCGTAAGTACGCATAAAGAACGATAGCTGGCACTGTTCCTCCCCATCCTTCAATGACTGGGTGCTCGCGGAGAACCTCATTCTCTGCTATCGCGTCCTGGAGGGCGTATAGGGCGCACAGGGCCCCTGCAGATTGGTTTGCTATGATGGTGGAGCTCTCCGGGAAACACGCCTCCAAGAGTACTCGTGCCTCCCACTCCCGTCGTCCCGCAGGACTGTTGTACTCAGGCGGTAAGGGTCGTCGTTCCGCCATCGTGAGGTTCCGTCGCTCGTCGTCTGATTGTCTTGAAGCGCTCGTGGGGTATGAAGGAGGAAGTAAAAGGAGGAGGGGCGGAAAAAGGGGCTGTTTGTCTGTTTGTGCCCAGTCTGTGGGTTTCGAGGAACGGTAAGTTGCGAAAAGTAATTCGCTGAAGGTGCGGTAGGTAAGGATTAAAATGATGCGTTTGCTGTATTTGCGATGTGGACGCGTCGTGGGTAAACATTGCAGTCAAGCTCTGCACCCGAACTTCCACTTCCAACCTAACCTAGCTCTGCTGGTTCTGGCGATGCTGCCCACTCTTTTCATCTGATATTGCTGCTCATTCACTTTTCTGACCCTTTTCCCACACTCTCTCTCCGGGATGGCTTCCTCACCAAAACCATCCTGCTCCCCCCTTTTCCCATCGTGATCATACAATCGGTGCTCGCAAATCGACCTCCACTGGGCCTGGCCTCAGTGTCTTGTCGTCTGCCCACACCCTCTCTGCCACCGGTCTGACAGTCAATGGTATCTCTGGGATGAACCGATCGGGTTCGGTGCTATAATGTTTGAGGTTTGCGGCATGTACCTTTCTCGCTTTCCTCGCTGTCCCCGGCTCCACGATGTTGTATGACACCTTCGACAAACGAGCCGTGATTTCCCATGGTCCTGTCCACCTTGGCTCGAAGGACTTGGCACGTTGATCGCCGTCCGGGACTGGGAGTTGTCCGGTCCTGTAGTTTCGCACCTTGGCATCACGTTTCTTTGGCATCTTTTCCCATACCAATTCTCCCACCTTGAACTCCACGTCTATCTCCGGCATGTTGTCCACTGCTCTCTGCACTAGGCGATCTCTCTGCTCCTCCCGGACCGAATCTCGTCGATCCATGATCATCTCTCGTACCTCGTCTTCCTTCACGACACCCTGTTCGACCATCGCGGAGATGGCATCAGATTTCCTCTTGACCGAGGTAGTAAGAGTTTCCCCCGGCAGAGGTCCCAGCCTCAATGGCCAACCCAGGATCACCTCTGCGGCAGAATACTTCGTACCCCGCGCCAGACGGGCGTTTGCTGCCGCCATTATTTCCCAAATGGCGTCCGGCCATCGATTCAGTCCCTCGTAATTTCGGTGGCGCGCCCACTTCTTGAGGCCCTCCTTGACCAGTCTGACCGCCATTTCTGCTTTCCCCATGGACCATGGGCTGTACACAGGGCCGTGTGTGATCTCGGTTCCCTTCTCCCTGAAGAACTCCTGCAATTTCTTTGACACAAAGTATTGAGCGTTGTCGGAATACACCCTCCGGGGGTAGCCGAACACAGCCGCACTCCGGGACCAGCTGGCAATGGTCTCATCGGCAGTCGGCTCCTTCGTGGCCCCTCCTGTCAAAAACCCCGACATGTAATCCACCATGACATGAAAGTTGGTCTGTCCACCATAGCCAACGGGTCGCACCGTGCCGGAATAGTCGGTTCCCATCAGATCCCATGGCTCCATCGCCACCACAGGGATAGGGGACAATTTGGAGGGGTTGTAGGTGCTCACCGATGCACATACCTCGCAGTCCGCGAGATACCTTCTCACATCCGCATACCTGGTTGGCCACCACGCGACTCCCCTCAATTGGTGCAAGGTTGATGACTCAGCATAATGCCCATGCATCTCGTGCGCCCATTGCAAGACGTCAGCAACCTCGTCTTCCACCACGCACGTTGCGTATTCTCCAGGGCCATCGGTATGCTGTAGGGACCCATCGCAGATACGGTACTGGACGGATTTTGCCATGATCTGTCGTTGGACCTCGGGTGCTTCGTCCGCAAGTGCGCCCCTCCCGGCAAGCAAAAAACACATGATCCCGCAGTACCATTCTGAAGAGGCATATGGCTTATCAAGCTTCACTCCCTTTCTCACATCGGCCAGCCCGACCATCGCGAAAGGTAGCACCATTTCCCGTCCGGGTGTTTTCTCAAGTATCCCCAGAGCTGCACCGGGAGTCTGCTGCCTCACTGGTGACAGGGGTTCAGTTGGTAGTTTCTCCGCAGCCTCGGTCAACGGGCCAGAAAGTCTGGACAGCCCATCGGCGATCTGTATCACTCGTGACGTGTTTGGTCGATGAACAACACGGATGTTGAACATGGCCAGCGTGTCAAGCCACGCTGCAATCTTTCCAGTCGGTGTCCCCTCTGGAGCCAAGGTCGATATCATGTTCAGGTGATCGGTATACACAATTGTCGCGTGTGGTGAGGGAAGAATGTGTCGCCGACACTCCTGGAGGGCTTTCACCACTCCCAGGGTCTCCCGTTCCCCAATGGAATACCTGGTCTCAGCATCCTCAAACTTGAACGAGATGTACATCACTGTACGCATTCGCTTCATCCAGGAGTCGGTCATCTGCGTTCCGGTTGGCGTTCCTGCAATCTGGAAAAGGACCGCTCCCGTTGCCTTGTCTGAGGCGTCTGAGGATAGGTGAAATTGCAACGCTTCGTCCGGGGCTTCATTAACATTGTCCTGCACACATTTGCAGGCGGCTCGGAAGGCCTCCGCATGTTCATCAGTCCACTCAAAGGGCTTTTCTCTCCACTCCATTTGTTTCGACACCTTCCCGGTCGGCGTGGTCTTTGCCACTTGCCTCTGTATCGCTGTCTTCAACCTGATGGTCAGGGCAGCCCGTCCTGGAATCAACTCCTTGAGATATGGCAAGAGGTATAGGAATTCCTCCAGTTGCTCCCGGTTCCTCGGGTGGTTCTCTGGGAGCGCCCATCGGGCAAACCTTTCCCTGTGTTTTTGTGAGGGCCGTATCGTCCCCGATGCCAGTTCAAACCCCAGTGACGTCACACAGTCAGCAAACAAAATTGTCTTTGACGGTGAAAGGTTAATTTTCCCAAACTTCGTCCGGGGAAAGTAGTGGTTGTGAAGAAAATCAAACATCTCTTCGAAGGTTTTGGCGGAGCCAGCATGGTCGTCCACAAACAGGTTGAAGGAGACTCCCCATCCCGGATGGTGCCCGATAAGTGACGGCAGCGCGGGGCCCAGGAAACCGTCCATGGCGGGCCACTCTCCATACGTTACATCCCCAAGCGCACAATAAGTATGTGGAGCTCCACCCATTCCCTGAGGCATTCGGTTGGTGAACAGCTGATGGTTCGGAGTCACAAAGGCAGCCTTGTACTCATCTCCCGGAGTAATCCTCACTCCATGGAATCCGTGCGCCGCAT
Source organism: Diaporthe vaccinii (assembly GCA_039880775.1). Taxonomy (NCBI): domain Eukaryota; kingdom Fungi; phylum Ascomycota; class Sordariomycetes; order Diaporthales; family Diaporthaceae; genus Diaporthe; species Diaporthe vaccinii. Next base: position 232,035 of record JBCEDN010000015.1, on the reverse strand, counting down.
CTCCCTGAAAAAACACTCCGTGGCCAGCTTGGAGTACATCCTCAAAGACATGATCCCGTTGGTGGGTTGGCCACTGCGGGAGAATGGTGACGCTGTTCACCGGTCGATAGTCCACCACCGCCCGGAATGAGTCCTTCTTTGGTGGGAAGCGAGTGTGGGCAGCCCACTCACTCACACCCGGCCATACCCAACCAGCCTTTTGTAGCTCGTCGTAGAATCGCTTGGCGAATACCCTCACATCGCGGGTGTAACTCGGCTGGCGCAGCCGAAATGGGATCGCCTCCGGGATTAGGTTAATACTGTGTGTGATCAGATCCGTGGTAACAATGTCCGTAAGCGCGAACGCGAAACAATCCCTCCAGGTGTAGGCAAGCCGTCGTGCAAGCTGCCGCTTTGCCTCTGTGTCGGCTGCTTCTCCTTCCCGGATGCCAGTACCAGCGAACCATGTGTCTATCTCTTCTTGCGGCTTGTCTGAAAGCACTCTCTGTGATGGTCGGCGCCCAATATCTCTGTTGAGTCGATGTCCCTGGATCATTGGGTGGTATTCTGGATGTGGATCCGTCACCCCCGTCTCCGCTGACAGCAATGCAAACTGTTCCCGGGTGTCGTATAAATATCGGTCGCCAACTGTGACCCCAAAAATCGGTAAGGCCGTGTGTGAAAACTCATATCTCAGGGCTTTCTGGGAGCCTTCCAATACTCCCAAGGCCCATCTCGCTCCATCTACTCCATCAATCGCGGACACTGTCTCCCCGCTATCATCTCTCAAGTCCATGCTCCTCATCGGGAACACCAGAGTCCCCTGGGGATATTCGCAGCTCGTCTCGTCTGTTGGGGTAGGGAAAAGCCCTTGCTCTTCTGTCGTGTCGCTTACCTCTATCATGTGTGGGATGGGCTTCCCACCACGTAACAGCTGATTTACAATCTTAAGATCTCTCCATGAGACCGGTCCTTTCCTCCCCGAAAAATCACATATTTGTGCGGCTCCCGTATTGCTGATGTAAGTCGTGCTTTCCGCAAATCGAACGTGTTTAACGATGCTCGTCTCACCTGGTCTGGCCACGTCCGGGGCCCTCCCAGGCGTAGAACCCCTCAGTTGTTTTTTGGCTCATCCGGGACCAAGACCGATGAGTCATTCTCCATGTACTCCAGAATATCCAGCATCTCGGTCTCATCCACAAGACTCATCAGAGTGCCTGGTTCCAATCCAGATTCCACCTCCTCACTCCCGGACGAGTCACTCGCATACTCGTCGTCGGTCTCCGAACCGCTCGACGTCACCTCCTCGTTCTTCTTCCCGGTAACAGGCTGTCTACCCACTCCTCTTTGCTGGAGTTTCACAGTTGCGACATAACCGTCTGCTCCATGCAATATCAGGGTGTCCGTCCCATATTCATGGGTGGCTCGGTTGCGGATGAGCCATGATCGACCCAGAAGGAGATCGTAAATTTGGTTCTGCCCAGTAATGTAGGCCTGGACCACGGTCAGGATTCCTCCCACCACAACGGGTATCATAGCGTAATGCTTGATCGGGGTCGACGAGTCGTCCGCCATCTTCAGGAACATAGGTCGTTCCACCTCACAACGTCTCAATCCCAGTCGGTCCACCAAGGCAGGGCCCACAAGCTCACCAAGCGAGCCATCATCCACAAGGATGCGTTCCACCTCCACGTCCTTGATTGTCCCAGTCGTGTAGGCCAAGTACGTAGTCTTCGTATCTGGCAACGCCCGATCCCGGAAAGCAATCCTGCCAACCACGGAAGGAATAAGGTTGGCGGTCACAGACTGTGTCCGTCTCTTCGAAGTCCCCTTCTTTGCCTTCCTCCCACGTTGTCCACGATCAGGGTGACCCAGCTCGTACATCATCTGTGCTCGAACTTGGGGGCTCCGATCCAAGAGCTGGCCAATTGACATTGTGATGTCGGTCTTCTGCATCCACTCCCGTATATTGAAGCGACCTGCCTCATTTTCTCCGAACAGGCGAACTGGGATGGTGTCCTTCTTCCTGGCTTTTGCCTCCAGCGTAGCTTTCAGCTGGTCCTTCAGACGAATCAGAGTCTCGCGTCCTCTCCTCACCCTTTCAGACTCCTCTTTCGCGGGATGAGGCGTGCCTGGCTGTCGGGCTGTCGACGTTCCTCCGCGAGGAGGAGTTGGAGGGGCCACCTCGACCACATGGTCATCTTCATCCTGGTGCTCCTCTGTCCTAGCCCGCTTCGCTGCCCCCGCCAAAGCTGGGTAAGTTGGGCTCGACCAGTCATCGGGGTTTTTCTTCCAGTTGTCCCAGGTAGTCTTGCTTGGGAACAACGGGTCCGCGAAGGTCATGGACGCCACTGCGGAAGCAACTTCCTCCGTCCCATCGTATACCTCCACCACCGCATGTGGTTGCGCCGACTCTCCCACCTTGAGCCGGTCCGGGATGGACTCCCCTTTCTGGACCAAGTCTTGTATCTCACGCCGAACGTTCGACGACCGCATATCATGGGGACATGCGTTTGCCCCATGGCCTTTATTCCCACAATTGTAGCAGGTCCAGTCTGCCGCATAGTTCGCAGACGTGTTAGCACGTCCACCCGTACCCCATGACGACTGCCTCACATGGCCTCCCCGAGCACTCGGTCCCGGATATCCACCCCTCTGGCTTCCACCTCCCCTGAATCTCTGCCATCCCCATGCTTCACGGTTCTGTGGGGGTCGATAAGGTTCGGTTCCTGCAGGGCGTTCCTGTTCCTGATGAGGTCCAAAGGTAACCTGTCTCCGCGAGTTTTCACCCGGACCACCGGTCGGCTGGGCCGTATAGGTGATGCCCGGATACATGGCCTCCATCGATCCAGGAGCCACCGGCGACCGTCCAGAATGGGGAGTCTCTCTCATCTTGGCCACCTCCTGAATGAGTTCTTTCACAACTTTGGCTGTCTGCAGCGAGATCTCCTCGCTCGTCATGGATTCCTGAGGAACGGTTCGCGGCTCGTCATCATCTTCAGACCCTGGGCGACGGGTGCATCCCAGGATACACCCTTTGACGTCCTCAAAGTCACAGGTATCTGCCATGATCCCGTCCCCCGATATCTTCCTGAGCCCAAACAGGCGATCAGACACACGCTCCTGGATCCGACAGTCGGATTCGAAATCCCGATGTCCCTCCGGGACAGCCAGGTGGGCATATAAACGGTATCGCAACTCTTTCAGTTGCTCATCAGTGCACTGGTAGGACAATTCGGTTGCTCTCGACACGAATTCCCGGATTGACTCTGTCGAACGTCTCTTCAGGTTGAACACTCGTGCTCCAACCCCTCGGCCGACGTCCGTTTCCCGGATTTTAAATCGCTTCGTGAATAGAGGCTGAACCGCAGTCCACTTTCGGTTCTCAGACGACAGCCGCAAGTACCATCGGGTCTTGGCCTCACCGCGAAGGCCCTGACGGAATGCCGCCTGCATCTCCTTCTCTCTAGCTCCCTCGTCGTCAGGTTCACACTTCCGGCCATAGATCTCCACATCCTCGATGTATTCGAGGGGGTCCTCTCCCGGAAGCCCGGCAAAAGTGCCGTTGAAAGGAATATGAGTTGTCATCCTAGTTCGGGGATGAACGGGTGTCGGTGGTTGAGTAACTGTTGATGCAAAAGTGGTGGGTGAGATAAAATCCAGGACACTGCCTCTGTAGGTTCCAGTGGAAGCACTGCTCAACGGCCAAGAAGGGGCATTTGAAATTCCAGTATTGGTTGATGAACCCTGCTCTTCCAAGAGCAACTGGGTAACGTTCCGAGTTGCTCGACGAATACGTTGGATGCTCTCTTCGATGGTCTCTGGTAGTTCGGTTTCAGAGGTGTTTTCAGGGGTGGTCTCCTCCGGGGCCGCCACGATGCCCGACTTGGAAGCTTGGCTCCGGGTAACTCAGACAGGCGTGCTTGCCAATAGACCGACAAGTGCCAGTCTAAATTCCGGGCCGGACGGAAGGTAGTCCCCACACAGCACCTGCCGTAATCTCGTCCGGGAAGGTGGGCACCCTTTGGGTGTCAACAAAGGGCCCTCAGGTTCTGGAGATGGGATCTTCTGTCCCGGAATAGTCGTTCAAAAGGTCGGCGTCCAACTCGGTCGTCCGGGAAAAACACCGGAGTCTCTCGGAAAGGCAAGGAGGGATGGGATAGTCGGATCGGATAGGAGGGTTCGGGTGTGCGCTGGCCTCAATTTGGGCCCAGTGGTGTTGCTCCACGGCTCTCCGGTCCGGGATATGGGGTGTTCGTCCTCGTCGAGTAAGTAATCGTCCTGGTCAATGTGCAGAAACGCAGTTCGGTCCCAGTCTCATCACCAATAAATGTGCGCAGGGGTCCAGGGACACGAAAACGAAGTCCCGGATGGGGGTCTGTTGGGAGGGCGTGGCTTGTATTCTCTAAGTTCTGACTAACTTCTCCTCCGGGAGGAGAAGTCTATCTACCAGGGTGGGGCACGGGCCACCCCACAAGACCTTCGGGTCGGTCTCCATCCTGCTGCTGCTGGTAATGATCACCTGCTTCAGGACCGCAATCCAACAACGGACGACTCGGCCCCCTTCGCTTTGGAGGGGAGGGCGAAATTGCCTATGGATACTCGCGCTGTCGGCTCGCCCCCCCAGCGAGAGGAGGCGAGCCCTCTACGTCTTGTTCTGGGACACACGCACGGGTTCACTGGCAAGGAGAAAGTGAGGCCGCTGCGCGGTGCAACAGGGTGCTTGCCCAAGCCCGCCACGGGCTAGGACGCTGTGGTGGCACCGCACTACCGTCCCCCAACTGCCCTTCCCCGCGTTCCGGCAAACCACTGCTGCTCCCGGGCCTCGTAGGCTTCTAATCTGGCTCGGGACGCCCCAGGTAAAAAAAAATAAAAAAAAAAGTCTGGGGTTGCTTCCCTCACCTCTTGCAGCACGGCGGCCCTTTGTGTACCGTGGGACAGGGTGGTAGCACGAGATCGTCTGCAGTAGCACGTAGCTTAGCTTTGAATGCCCATAACAAACCTGACCCTGTGGATAACACATGTGGTGTGCCCTGGCTGGCTTGCCTATCACCAGCAGAGCACGTCAACCTGCAACAGCGCCCGGCCGCAAAGCCACGACCTGTCCGCGTAATCACAGTCCTTTCATCAGGTGTGTCGAGGTGGCGCCGCCATGGTAGAACGGGTAGACGTGGACCCAGACGGCACGAAGTCATCGAGAACCCCGGGAGGTTCCCTGTAAGGGAGGGAAAGGCCGGCGTGTGCTCGCTCGTCGAGGTCCCTCCAAGGTGCCCGCCTGCTCCGGAACGCCCATGCCTCCCGACCATCGCCTCCCCCCTCCCCCAACCCCAAGCTTCCCATGGTAGCATCGAACGGGAGTGGAATCCCCGAGCGCGTCCTATCCGCATTGTCGCATGCGGCTCTGGCGGGATCGTCCTTTTTTAGTGAGGGAGAGTCCGATGCAGCCGACGGCAAGAGTTCGGCCCCCCCCCTCCCCTTTGGAGATCAGAGTTTGACCTCCGTCTTGGGGAGGTTGGTGCGGCCTCCTCCTGCTTGCGTGTGGTTCTCTGGGCCACCCGTTCCCGCAAAGTCTAATCAAACACAGAGTCACCTGATGGGTTACCGAGGGGGGGTGAGTGATGGCGTGAGAGATACCCGAGAGCATCTCATGTCGAGCCCGCAACTTAAAATCATGAACCAGGGCAGTTCGAGCCGGGGCTCTGGCTTGCCCGACTATGGCGTATGCGAATGTCGCACGTGATCCCGGGCTATGTAACAGAAACCTGGCTCGAATGGTCGTCCCTCGTTAGTAGCTATATCCTGGCCCGCTGCGGGAGACAACTGTGCACGTAGTACTGTAACCCCTCATAGGATCAGGATTTGCCAGCATTGTCACCCGCGAGGCGGGCAGCCTCACGCTGTTTCATCCATGCCCGGCGATCCTGGTTGCCCCTCATATATGACTGCGTTGGCAGTCAGTCGGACGTAATGCCGGGCTCGGGGTCACTGATCACTCAGCGCTTGAATCAAGGTCCCAGCCCAGTAACTCCCGCGCTGGCCAGAGCTGGGAGCGACGCATGGATGTTTCGATGGACAAGGTCTCCAGGCGAATTCGAACGCATGCTTGGTTCAGATGTCAGAAGAGAGTGTGTCCAGTCCAGAGCCTCATCGCCATAAACGACAGGACTTTGAAGCGCATGGATTCACGCACCGGCTGTAAGAGCGGTCTGCAGCCTCGGTCAGAAAGAGATGCATGAGGTGCCTATTGATGGGACCTGCCTGACCAAAGCCTGTCAGTGAAGCTCAACGCCATGCCAGTTTCCACGGTGATGAGAGGGACTGATATGAATGAACATCCAACTGAAAATTCTGTGAGCATCCTTGCAATACGAACCATACAGCCTCGTTCGAACATGTGCTCGATGAGACCACGGTGCTGACTTCAAGCCGAGACGACGAGTGATGAGTCCATGCCAGGTTGAATAGTCCTCGAGTCTGTGAAGGACGATGTGTGGATGATGTCTTCGCATGTCGACGGTAGTCATCCATGACCTGAGGTTGGCCAAGGAGACAATACTGTCCTGCGTTCAGGGTCCGATGAGGCATCAAACCTTTGGTGATATCACCGGGGATCTCTGCAGGTTTTCTGTCTGTTGACTACGCGGCATATCTTCCATGTATGCGTTGTTGCCATGGGTCTCCCCCAATCAGTCTTCCCATCTCCAAGAGAAGCAAGCGCTTCACGATATCAGCCGCCGTACACGTCGCTCTGGAGATGCTCATACACGCAGTCCCTGTGCGTTTATCTGACCAGCCGGCAGCATGCTTCAACAGGTAAGCCATGAGGTCTTTTCTTGTCTTGAAAGTCCTGCAATAATCGAAGCTGGCGACAAGCGCAGTTATGCGTAGGGCTTTTGCGACGACAGCGGTATAGCGCGGCAGCAACTCTGAGAAGTCAACACGCCCCGGAGTAAAAGTTGGTGTAGGTAGCTGAGACTTGCAGCAAGGCAGCAATCCTCATCACTTCCTTTTCCTTTGAGAGCCTGAGACGAGATTTCTCTCTGGAAAACCAAGCCAGGAGAGGCATGGGCTGCCTCCTGTAATGGAATGGTGGAACAGGGACTTCCTTTCTGTCACCGTCAACCACGGCGTAAACAGACGCATTGTCAGAAGTCTGACAGCACCCATGGTGTATCAACCGGCCTGGCCACTCCTCGTCCCTGTCCCATGGCCCTTGGGGATGGTACTGGGCGGGCTCATATCGGGGCGACAGCGGGAGGAGCGCCACGCCATGCAGGCTGGCGAAGACAACATGATCAGTCAATCTCTTGGGATGTGCTGAGCCCGCGATATCACAATCACCGGGAGAAGCTCCGAGGTCTAGCCGCGGCCATGGGTCGCCAGAACTGGTAGGGCCCATGCTGCGGCCCTATCGTCACGTATAGACCAGGCTGGTGTATGAGGCAGCAGTCTGCCGTGCTCGTACGATGCTGCGGCCGCAATATGAGGAGCCGTCAGCACTCTGTGTCGAGAGTCTTGACCAGAGGATAGGCGAGTGCACGGTTGCTGTGCAACGTTCTTGATCAGAGCCATGGCACCCAGGCTTGCCAATGGCATCTTCGAGAGTGCCTGCCAGGGCAGGCAATCGTGTGATCTGTGGTGATGATTGGGATATTAGCCAATTTGGAGCCCGGGTCTGGGAGCAGGTAGCAGCTACTCGAGCTGGTGACGACATGTCCGAGTCTCTAATTTTCCTGATACATCTGGAAGTCAGGCGCAGTCCAGCCGACACCATCAGTACGTCGCGGCCCCCGAGGTGCTCCCATTCCTGCAAAGAGACGATCCTCCCGACGGAGCAGGCATTTTCGAGCCGTAGCGTCCGAAAGATGCTGGGTCAAAGGCGCTTCAGAGGCGGAAAGAGATCGCTTGGGAGTGACGGGACGCTGGGCTCGGAGTTGCAGAAACATTGCCGTATTTGAATGGCGGCCAGGGGTCCAGGGTGCCCGGAAACGACGTGGCCGTCGTCATGACATGCACAACCGGTCATGACAGAACGGAGCGCTGACTGCCGAGCGCGTCAGGTGAGTGAACGGGTCCTCACATCCTTCCTGTCCCACCTGTTCCCGTGTCATGGCACTGTTCCCTTTCGCGCGCAAGCTGAGAAATTGAAGTGCAGTAGATCATGCGGAGATCTCCGTTGCGTCTTCTGGCTAATGCACTTATGATGTATGCCTGGGGACGGAGTGCATCCGGGGATCGAGGTGCAGGGAGCTTTGCCTTCCTAAAAGGGGCATTTCAACCTGGAGGTTTGAGGTGACATATTGTACGGGAAAGGAAAGGATCTAGTCGCACAGAAGAGCGAGTGACAAGAGACACGCGCAAGCGTTATGACCCATGTCTTCGCATGAGATTCTCCGGTCGAATTTGAACGAAGCATGACGGTCAAGATGGGATGGCTCTTCAAGTCTTCGTTGCGAGTGAGGCGTGGTGAGTACTTCCTGCTGGCATTGGAAAAGTGCTGGAGTACTGGAATGCGTCTGTCCCCCCCCCCTCTCCACCCCCGAGATACACACCTTCTGCAGGAAGACTGTCGGCCTGGGTGTGTACTATCGAGATTCGTCCTATCCAGCTCAAGGGCCACATGCCTCTATCCCTGCTGGATCAGTGATCTCAGATGGATGGATTTGGACTTTTGTGTGTGTGGTGGTGTGAAACTGCACCTCAGGCATAGCCTTGAGTGACTGGATTATCGGCGATCAAATTCAGCTCTGAACCATTGGCGAAACGACTCGAGCCTGCTCGCAGATGACGCGACCTCCCATACAATTCATGGCACAGCATCAACACACCTATGACAGTTTTCCAATGGTGGAAGGTAGATTGTCGCCCGGCCCGTTGAAGGACTGGGAAGGTTGCGAAGGAAATGCGGAATAGACTGAGCCGCTGTGCACCCCGGACAAATTTCCTGTGTGGATTTTGATCCTTACCAGAGTGGAGGTTCGCTTCAACGCGTTGCTACATTATTCCAGGACGGATATGCTATCGCGCATTCCCCGTCCCTTGTCTCCCGCTTGTGGATTGCACTTGCTTGGTTCCATTGCGCCTGGAGATGCAGCCTGCAGAGATGGAGGTGGTGGGCAGGCAGAGATGATCACTGCAGCCAAAGTTCACCCACTTTGTTTTCCAAGAGTCGCGACCGGGGCCGGGCTAAGAGCCAGACTCACTACAGGTATATTGGGGCTCCGGAACATTACGCGCAACAAAAATGCAGTGACGGCAAAACGGGAGAAAAGACACAATAGACCAGGCTGCACCTTGCCTTGCCCACTTGGTCTCGGTTCCCGAGACAGTGTATAGGACAAGTCGCGAGAAACTGTGGTACGGTACATGTGAGGTACTTTGCTGCACAATCTTTTCACTTGTGCATGCGAGTGGAGGCGAACACTTCCGGATAATGACTAGGGCCGCAGCGCCTAAATCGTGGAGACCTTGGGCGCGCAGACTGCACAGAGATAACACTCGTGAAGAGACTTCGAGCGGCGGCTCCAGCAGTCGTCCTCTGCCTGTGCCGCAAGAGTTAGAGGCTCAAGATGGACATACACTGCTGCGCTGCAGGCGTGCTTCTAGTGACATGGCAGGGTCACATGGTTCAGCATTGTCATGGCCACAATCCAATAACCTTCACAATTCTGATATCCAATGCGCGCGAGCGGCGGTGTTTGGCCATGAGCGTCATCGGTGCGGGTTTGAACTGCAACATCATGACTTGGTCGGTTTTGGTTAACCTTCTGCCGCAATTTCAGATCATGGAGAATGACTCCGTGTCGAGGCCTAGGGTGTAAAATCAGTTCCCTGCTGTCGATCCAATATTGTCAAAAGCACGCTGGCGAATGGACTCCAAAGGGACGGCGCCACGAAGCTAGACAGAGGTCCGCACCGGGCCACCGATAGGGTCCGACTGGGCGGCATCTTCCGCTTCCAGGGAAGGTACAACCGATCTCTATTGTTCTTTGCATGGTTGCAGAGATGCAACGCCCCCTACTCAATGCTGACCATCGAATGACCTGTCGCAGATACAGATAGGGATCCAACAACGCCGTTGCCGAGAGGAACAACGCCGTCGTGAGTAACGGAGGAGGCTTGGGAGTCGCTAGTCTGCAAGAAGATCGGTGATCTGGCTTTGCCACGCAAATTAGGAACCAGCGCCTAAGGAATATAAACTGTTGATGCTGTTCATTTGCAGGCCTGGGGATCCTCTTGTGCCAGGTTCCCAGATGTAAGTCCCGGCGAAACAGGCGGCAGAGCTATCGGACCCAACCCGTGACGTGCGGGCTTGCATTCGTATGCAGGTCCAGTCAGCGTCGATGGGCTCGAAGCTGCTTGTCGAGCCCAGAGGCGGCTCGTTGCCCTTGGCTGATGAGGTTCACGGAGAACAGTTTCGACCCCGTAAGCAGGGCTAGTGTCGTGTTACCCGCCAGGGCGTCGAGAGGAACCTCGCCAATGCGTGTCGTGCCACATATTGCGGACAGAGAATTGTCGTAGTGTGACCGTTTTGCAAAGGACAAGAACAGGCGACAGTGGCGGGGCACGGGAGCGACAGGTTCAAAATATCATGATGCAGTCTTCAGCCGCGGACGAAGGAGAAGGTTGAGCTGGCTCGTGGTATGTAGACGCAGGCCTCGAACCTTTGGCTTCGTTTCTCGGGAGTGGAGGGAGGGGGCATGGGCGAGCTTGAGCTCCAGGCAGCTTGGCGTACGAACCTGCAGAAGGACTGCATTGATCATGGATAATAATGCATGCGACACAAAGGCCGATAGGTATCTAATGAATGAAGTGTGGCTGTATGAGTGGGCGGATACAGATCGGTGCGAATGACTCGCATCTGGGCACGAGAGCAGCCAACCGTCCGCGGCAGCGTCCTCGGAAAATTGGAAGGTGGCTCGACTCGCCTGCCACGTGTCTGTCATTGGCTATGCTGGATGCCGGCACATTCAGTTTACTGCAAGCCGGCGGCGGTGGTGGTGGTGGTGGTGGCAGCGGGCGGCGATGATGATGGCCATGACAATAATCAAGCCTACGGTGTTTGAACAATGAGTGTGTGTGTGCCGTGTGTAGGATACGCGGGTGACAGCACGTCAAGGCAAGGCAGGTGGGTGTGCGGATTGCATCCAAATTACCTGGGCAGGCCAGGAAGGTGCAAGGTCGCGATTGCATGCCCAGCACAGACTGCACGCCTATCACGTCAATGTTTAGTCTGCCATGTACGCAGCAATGTGCTGCTTGATAAAATACCTGCCTAGGTATATACCTTGACTGCCCAAGATTGAACAGCACGAAGCGAGGTACCTATCCGGCCGGGTCGTCGGGGATCTTCTAGGCAGGCGCAGGAGTGGCAGGAGCATTTCAACTGGGCCCGACTGCGCTCCAACGTTGTCTTCCCGTTTGCTGGGTGACCCCACAGCGGCCCACCGACATTGAATGATGATGATGATCAATTCATGATGAGTCTCCATCTCAACGGGCGGAGCTCCCTCCTCCCAACGTTGGCTGGGCCCCTTGGTAAGGTACCCTGACCATGACCTGGATAGCTTGATGACCTCAAATAATGGAGTCCACAGCACGGTAGCAGGCACGCAGGAGCCCCGACCACTTTCGGTCCCAGACGTCCTCCACCCCGTCCATCCCTCATCGATATCCATCGCTGGAACCAACGGCCGCTTGATGCGAACGTTGGCAGGGACGTTTCGGTCTATGGCGACTCCTCGGGGTGCGAATCGTGCACCATGACCAGCGCCGGCGTGGATGTAGCCCACGTACATGTATGTACTGAGGTGCTGTACTTGCTATACCGAGTAGACTACGTCCTCTCCTCGTCGACGAGGTACGTATGGGCACGGCTCCAGCAGACACCCATGCTTTTGGGTGTAAGGATCTACCCTGTTTGCGATCTACTCTGATTTCCAAAACGAGTGAGCTGCAGTTCCAGCGTCCCCGCTAGCTGGATTCAAAGAATGTGTGGCTGCATTTTGCTGATGAACCATCCGTGACCAGCTACTAGTTAGCCTATACTAAAAAAGAAGGCGTTGATCAAGTCGATCTCCAACTGAAGTCAACAGAACCTTGCGACTACTCATGGACCCCGGCTCGCGAAGAACAGGTCAATTCCTCTGTGTGCTTGTCAGATACACTAGCTAGCCCACGAGCTCTCGAGTTGTGTCTCGTGTTGGCACACATGGACGTGCCCGTGGCATCCGTCCAGACGGTACTCGTTGCCAATGGCCTCGCCGGCCGAGGTGGGCTGTGGACAGGACGCCAAGACGTCACGACAGTCATTGCTTTGTGTTACTGTGGTCACGACAGCTCGGGGTTGCGCCTCCTGCGAAACCTTCGCCCGACTGCCGTCACATCACGAGGCTTACAGCAGTAGCATGACAGCCGCGCACAGCCAGGCTCTCTTGCGCAAAGTCATGGGACTGCCCCTGTACGCCAGCTGCGCTTCTTCGGTAGGCCGTCAGCGCGTGCCCATCATGACAATCACATTGCATTGTGAGCAATAGGCAACGACGTTCGAGTACACAAGTACTGTACAAGCCGGCATCGTGTCTGTGCGCTGAGACACCTTTGTGCTCGCCCCGGTAGTGGCGGTAAGCCACAATCTCTCCAACGACATACCATGGTTCGCTCTCTCTGGTACTCGAAGCAGAATGGCAACGCATCAACAATTACTGTGTGTGCGTGTCTGGACCGACAAGCCGACAAGAATGGGGCAATGATCACACACATATACGCGTTCACACACACATCAGGCTCCTAGTTTACCGAGCATGAATGATGTATCACCAGAGGCACAGTTTACGAAATTTGGCACTCCAGTGGCTGGGTCAATCTCGATTCCTAGCGATATTGCCAACGACGATAACAAGACTGCTTCCTGGGCACATTAATTACATGTCACATGCTGAGTCTTATTACGAACGACCCTGCAGCGGAATTGGATGAGCCGTGGGACTTCCTCAATGATCCTTGAGCCAAGACCTGACGTCCCGAATCTAAATTTTGCCCTGGTAGGGCAGTCCCATTGGTACTGACGCCGTACCTGCATCACCTTCGCGTATCCGCCTGGCCTGGACCACAGAAAGATATTCGCCAGCGACGGAGCTCCAATGCCCAATTCGGACTCCCAGGGCATGGGAAAGGGCGTCTTCCTCTGAACTGCTGCATCCGAACATCACACGCTGAACTAAGAAAGGACGTCATGCTGAGGGATCCTCTCTGGGCGCTGATGGTGCAATCGCCACAAGGCAATCGTCGGGGGATCTGCATAGTAATGTGGTGGGAGCCGCCCCCAAAGTACCTGCTGAGTACTCTTCTCGGTACGGCAGACTCCAGGGTCTTCTCGGGATTCGCGAGCTGGGACCAGCCTGAGGTCCGTCCGTCCCGACGGTAGGCACTCCCATTCTCGGACGCGATCTGGAGCAAAAGCAAATCTGCCCTCCATGCAGAGCCAGTGCTTTTCCAACCCCAGCCCTAGATCCAATGTCCGTCATTCAGCCGCCTCGCTCACTCAGCCGCCATCAGTCGAGAGAGGCGGGCTGCTGATTCACATGCAGCACTGTCCTTGTATCCCCGCCTTCCTTTTCAGCGAGCCTCGTCTCGACCTCCTGAGGTACCTACGTTATTTCGCTGCATCCGCGCTTCTGCAATGGCCATCAAGGGTCCTCGAAGCGTCACCTATCACCACCCATGAATTCGTCCCAGGCCAAAGTGGGCCACTCTACTATTACTTGTGGGGATTCCGACAGTAGCATCATTCCATGGTTCCGTTGGTGAGCAGTCACAACCTTGGAAATAACCGCCCGAATTCCTACCCCCATCATTCAATGATCTTCTGTGACAAACGCCAGCAGATATCGCCTGCAACTCCCGAGCTTGCCTAAGTTGAGAAGGTGCCTCTTGTTTTCGGCTCGCATCTCAGAATACCAAGCAGGCAAGGCTCATTTGTGGTGCTATCTCCAGCCTTCAAACCCCCCGGCTCCCTGCCACCCCCGAATCATCTCACAGAGTGGCCTGTTGTTATGTACACCAACACCTCAGAACGAGCCAGTCAAGCAGGCCAGGTCCGAGTGCAGCCGACTAACAACATCAAAAGTCCCTGGCATGACACCCTGTCCATTGGGATACTTACGGCGGTTTCCTGCCTCGGCTGGGGTGGCATTTGTCCTCAGAAGCCGGGGCTCATAACTGATTATGAAGTCTGTGCATCTGATCGCCTGCTTCCCTGCTCCGAACACAGGCGTTGTGACAGGCATGGCCGGCCATTCGCCCGCACTGCTGGCAGGCAAGGCTCACCTCGAGACTATACTGCGTAATGAGGGCCACTTGCTATGTTCTATAAGCTGGCAGCATTTGCGCAAAGAAGCCTCCTGGCATAAAGCAGTGGCTTGCTGATCCATGTCGGCCTGAGCTCGATGGCATGAGCCCTTGGCGGCCGGCAGGGACTAAACCCCACATTGAGATGGGGCTGGTATGCTTGTTGTGCCTTTGCAGAGTCCGTGTTTGGGGCATGTATCACATCATAATGCTGGGTTTCCTGAGGCTCGAGATGCACGCCCAAGTCTGGCAGCGAATGAAGTGTCAAGTCCGTCCCATTCTCCGGTGTCTGGGCCTTTCCAACGAGTGGGTTTTCGACTCCGCATCTCGCTGAGCGAACAAGGTGGGTAGGCCGGGATTCAGGGGGCTGGTCATCGCCCCATATACAGCTGTACAGGAGCATCCCTATCCTTGAAGCTTCAAGGTCTCCACCACCCTCACCCGCAGGTACTTTGTCAAACTCATGTACCCTGGCCGGCTCTCACTGTGTTCTCATGATACACGCCCCTCTCCCACCCAACCGCATCGAGGTTGTGATGGCCCCCATGGGACCTTAGAAGCAGGCCCGGTGGATCTTGGAATGACACCCCTCACCACTGCCACCCACACCCTCAGGGAGGACCCCTAGGCCGGAAGCAGTCTAGAGAGGGCCCCCTTGCAAGCGCGTGCATGCATTGCTGGATCAGCACTGTACGTACCATCCCTACTGGTCCCTCTGTTTCTCGCGCCTTTTTTTCCATCTGCACAGTCTCGACGCTGCGTCGACAAATTGTGTACTCTGGACCTTGGCCGCGTATTGCCCCAGTTGTGGGCATGTCTATCCTCGTAAACACATTGTTCACACTACTTCCTTGTTATGGCGCTTCTCCTCACTCCCAAGCTCGGAGCAAATCTGTCCATGTTCCCTGCAATCGTGCCCGCTCTGGGAACAACCCCAGGAAGTCAGACTTCCTCGGCCGTCCATCTCCCGTCCGGCACCACTGACTATATATCTCTTCAGTCCCCATCCGCTTCCCATGTCTAATCGAGGACGTTTTGCTTTTCCAACCTATTTCTTTATTTTCTATCTTTGCTCTTAGGGCCCAATTGGTCTGTACCATGGATTTGTCATAACGTTCTGCTCTCCCGTCTCCTACTTGTACATTACCCTCTCCTCCACCGGTTGCTGTCAGGGGCTTTAGTGGTGCTCGATGCCCAGTCCTTCACCCGAAGTCGTTCGTTGCACAAAGAGGAAAAAGGCTTCGAGGGTGTAGATGAGCCAGCTTTGCCTGTCTCACTGACGAGAGCTCACACGGCTCTGTACAAGCACAAGCGCCGTTGACAGGTTGTTGAACGCAGTCCTGCAGCTCCGTGGGCACCCCGTTCTCCCCGAAGCGCTCGACTCGCCACCAACCCCCCGGTCTGCCATATCTGTGCCAGTCTCCCAGGTGTGGTAACACCGCGTCGAGATTCTAAAGAACCACAAGATTTGAGCATTCTTGTCTGCAATCAATCACAAAATTGCCGTAGAAGGAGAAACGCCTTCGAGACAAGCAGCAGGGACCTTGTGCACAAGTTCCCAGCCAAGCAGCTCCATCAACCCTGAACTGCCCATTTCCAGGGTGATTATTCCTGCGGCCTCTCCAACCAGGCCTGGTTGGAACGAACCCCATTGGAATTCAACACAGATCGACCCTGCTCCCAGCTTCACGTTCGAAAGATTCGCTGGAGCAACCCCGCTGTGATCACCAGCACCTCTACCAGTAATGGCGAATTCGACAGCACCTAGTGTGTCTCTGGACACCCACATCATGATCCCATTGACAGCTTCCCTGTGGAGCTCCCTTGGGGCCTTCGATTTCTCCTCGATCTGGTACTCAACAACTCTCTGGGCTTGTGTCTTCATTGTTTGCTGGTAAGTCTCTGTGGCTCCGGGAATAACTCATACTCCAGCTCCGGCCCGAGGCTGTGTTATCTCCTTGCAGCACCTTTGCTGATAAGCGTTCAGGCTACACCGATATGTGCGTCTACTCGTCCACTGCTACAGCCATTGGACCTACAAGTCGAAACCCATCCCGGAAAAGCCCAGTTTTACGCCGGATGATGTGACCGTGGTGATCCCCACAATCCACAACCGTATGGAAGAGCTCCGCCCCTCACTCCAGAGCATCTTGGCCTGCCAGCCGTACGAGCTCATCCTCATCACCACGGCCGCCAAGCATGATGCCCTGAAAAAACTTGCCGACTCGCTGAACCACCCTCGGGTTAAGGTTCTGTTCACTCAAATTGCAAACAAGCGTCTGCAAGTCTGCGCCGCGCTGCCGCATGTCCGGACTCGTATCACGATCATGGCAGATGATGATGTCGAGTGGCCCAACACCTTGATGCCTTGGCTCCTGGCGCCTTTTGAAGATCCAAAGATTGGTGGCGTCGGAACGTGCCAGCGTGTCCGTCGCGAATGGAACGCCGACCTGAAGACAAGGATTTTCAACTGGCTAGGAGCTGCCTACATCGAGCGCCGCAACTTCGAGATCTCCGCTACCCACAACATCGATGGAGGCACGTCTTGCATGTCCGGACGCACTGGGGCTTATAGGTCTGAAATCTTGCAGAGCGCCGAGTTCCTCGATGGTTTCCAGCGTGAGAAGTGGCGCCACTATATTCTTAACGCGGACGACGATAACTTTGTGACCCGATGGCTAGTCAGCCACCAGTGGAAGACTTGGATCCAGTACGAGCGGGAGTGCGAGCTTGAGACAACTTTGGAGAATGGTATGAAGTTCTTGTACCAATGCTCCCGTTGGGCACGAAGCAACTGGCGGAGTAACTGGACCAGCCTGGTGATTGAGCGATATGTGTGGCGGTAAGTCAACTCCCGGCGTGGCTTGGCGCTTCTGCAGGATTACGTACTAACTTACCCTGTCACAGCCAACAACTCTGGTGCACATATGCGCTGCACATCGCCACCTTCACGTCTCTGGCTTTCGTGATGGACCCGTTCATCATTTTCTCACTTTGGAAGGCAACCGCGAACTGGGATCCTACGAGCCGCCAGTACGCCTTCTGGGCCCAGATCATCTTCGTGTTCGGCTTTACCAAGGTCGTCAAGCTTGTGGGTCTCTTCATGAGAAACCCAAGCGATATCATGTTCCTGCCGGTCTCGATCCTTTTCGGATATTTTCATGGCCTCATCAAGCTTTATGCCCTCGCCACTCTCAACATGGTATGGATCTTCCCTCCAAGAGTTTAATCGCCAAGACCGGTACTAACCTACAGTACCGCAGACGTCATGGGGTAGCCGAGCAGATGGAGATGTCCACGATCGACAGCGTCTTATGCGACCCCAGCGAAGTCTGAGCATGAGCACACCAAACGGGAAGGGCGAGCTCGTGCGCTACGTCACTCAGCGCCGCATGACACTGCCGTCCCGGTACGAAAAGCCAGTGATGCACGACGTTGACTGAGTGAGCTCGAGAACAGTTTTGTGCTTCCTGCGTGCTCCAGACACGACTCGAGGACCTATCCTGAGCCACGGCACAACCTCTGTTCGACGGGTTGGCAGATCTCCAGCCCCCTCCGCATGCGGTTGAGATGGAATGACTTGATGATTTCACGGCCACGAGAACAAGAATTACTATTACTTCTACTACTACTACTATTACTACGGCGTTAGCGGTTTTTTGAGGTTCGACAGCACTCTCCACGACCACTGCTACAGTCTGCGGGCACCTGTTTTGTAGGCGGCGCTTTATTCCCCGCAAAGCTGGGATAAGCAAGCCGTCGGAGGCCTTGTACATGTTTGGGACGGACGGTATTCTTTGATTTTCCGGTTCTTGTTTCCGCCCTCTCGTCAGCTTCTCCCCACTTTCAAAAACAAAAGTCCGGGCCAGAAAAGAAAAAGGGTATGCGGAAGTCCTATAACGAGGGGTTAAGCAGGTGGACCGCCGATGTACGACTCGCCGGCTAAGGATTCAAAAGGGGATCAAGGGCAGGGAGGGACAAAACAAGATGATTTTTTGTTGATTCTCGGGAGGAGGTTTTGTCGGGTTTTGCCGGCGCAGGTTGGAACTATTGATTTCCTGGTTTAAGTCCCTACTGGCATTTAGCGCACCAGAAGATTTGGCGCGGCGCTGTGCTTTCCTCTGCAAGACAAACATAGAGATGCGTATTTTGAGGCATAATGTAGCTGGCAGAAGATAGACATGGAAACATTGGAAACGAAATACACTTTTGACTACCTAATATTTTTTGGAGCCCTAGAAACGCTGTGACACCTCGTCTCATGTACGATCCGGGCTGAACACGAAGCTACAAGCTTTGGGATTCCAAATCCGACCACGCACATGAGATGGGATATTTTGAGGTTGCCCAGACCCTCAAGATCTATTCGTCCGGTTCGGCAGCGGGAGATGTCAGATGTGCCTCGTATTGTGAAGGACAATGCATATGGCGCAGATGGGAGACGCAAGCCACCCAAGTACAAGACAGATTGAAGCGAGCGAGTGTGACTTGACAGGAGGGTCCTGCACACCCACATGGTTCTTGTTTCCTTCCCACCAGCTCGGTAAGGTTCGAGACAGGTCAGATCGCACAGCCGAAGAAAAAAAAAAGAAAAAGAAAAAAAGATCACGTAGTTGGTAACCCCAAGGCTTGGAAATAACCCAGCTTCCCGCACCCCTTCGAGGCCCGGGTGGGCCTGTTACACAGCAGGGGCCGGAGGGACGCACCACATCACACGTCAACGGTGCAGCACCAACCCACACGCACACATATGAGACACACCACCACACCCCCTTCTGGCCTCATGCGCACAAAATGCACATCAGCCAGCCCGTCCAACCGGATCTCCACGGAGGGTATACAACCTGCCACACCCGGGAGCCGTGAGGGTGGCCTGCGATTCGCCAACGACAGGGCTGCGGGAGAGACTCCTGCTGTCAGATCGCTCCCGCACGCGAAGGGAGGGGGGGGGGGAGGAAAAAAGAAGAAAGAAAAAGCAAAAACACAACCACCACAGGGTCCCGGGAAATACCCCCAGGAGGCACATACATGAGGATTAGGAAAATCCGGGGGCCGGATCAGCACGACTATGTAATGTAAGGTGTTTGGTTGGGTTGGGTACAGGAATAGGGCCAGCGCCGGTGGTGGTGGTGGTGGTGGTGCATTCTTTCTTTTTTTCCTACTACCCCCAAGACGTTCTAGAAGGGCGTCACCCTCCTCCCGCCGCCGCGCATTGCAGCAGCTGCGCTGCATGCGAGTAACCTTCTTCTTCTCCTTCCTTTCTGCCCATATCAGGCGAGTGATAAGGTCCCGGGGTTTGCCCGAGAGTGGAAATGTGTGTGTGATTGTGTGTGTGTGATTTATTAGTCCATCACCCACACACACACACACACACACACGCATACTGCTAGTGATCACACACGACCAACACCGCGCCACGGAGGTTCTCTCCGCTTGTTGTTGGTGTTATATTGTGATTGATTTTGGGACCAACTACCGCCGTGGGCTGTTCGTGCTGAGGAACCAGCCTGACATGTCAGCACTGTCGGGCGGGTGAGATCCGCCATACGAGGGGGGAGGAGCCAGAATAGTCATGATCGCGAACCGGCAGATTCGATCCATGATCTTTGTCGCGAGCGTGCGCGCGCACGCACACACACACACACACACACACACAAAATGCAGGGCTCTCTTGACTTGACGGGCTACGATGACGTTTCCCCGCAGGAGGGCTGGATAAGCTGGCCCTAGGCAAGGGTTGGTGGGTGGTGGGTGTGGGTGGGTTGGAGGGGTTGGAGGGGAGGGGAGGGGAGCTCGATGGCTAATGTGGATTTGCCTATTCTCCCTCCTCCTGTTTGCACCACACACCCCATCATCCTCTGACATCTGAAAATCGGGGTGGCAGCAGGCACTGGGCATGTACAGTAAAACATGCAATTCCTAGCTGCTGCTGCTCAGGGTATGTACCCAGAGCCTCGCCCCGATACCCTCACGCCCCCTCCCTCCCACCTCCCGGGGGCCGGGAACTTGTTTCTTTGCATGTGTCCCCATCGCCAGGTTTTCTTGCTGACCACAGGAGGCGCGCGTTCTGGGTTCACACACACACACGCTCAGGAGCCAACAAAAAAGCCACACCTACCTGCCTGTCTGATATCTGATATCTGACATCTGTCTTTTTTTCCTCAGGGCTAATCTGCACAAGAGTTCCAGTTCAGGAATATCGCCCGCAATGGCCGTGACCCCCAAGTGCGCAACGGGCGGGCTAACAGGAGCAGGCAACGGCCGCATCTGACATCTCGGAGGGGCACCAGCTCGAACCAACAAGGCAAAGACTGTGCACAATCCAATCCAGCACACGGACATGGCCTGGGCCTAGATACTCGCTTACAGCACAAGCACAGTACATCACCTACCCGACCTTGACCACATCCGTGCGTTCCCACAATAACCATCGGACGAGCAACGGGAAGGGAGGTAGGGGAGGGGGCAGCAGGGTGAGGGGTCCTGTTGTCGGGAGTGGTGTGTGTCTGTGTGGTCCTGTCCGTCTGTGTGTGTGTGTGTGTGTGTCTGTGTGTTTCCGGTCCAAAAAAAAAAGGCTTGTGGGCGCCGGCGCATCGAGCCTACCTGGGTTAAAGAAGTGGTACCCCCTTCGAAAATGGCTGCAGATGGGATGTCCCCTCCCAGAGTGGGATCCAAGATGCAAGATTACGATCATTGGGATGCACTCGTGATTGGCGAATGGCCGCCCGGCCGTTCTGGGCCCCTCAGGCAGGTGTCAACACTCCTTCCGCTTTCCATTTCTCTATTCTGGTGCTTTTATTTCTTCTTTCTTTATCGCCTTTCATGTCATGTGTCGGTCGATGTTGGATTAGTTCCGCTTTTCATTCCCGGAAGAGGAACTTTTTGTAAAATATGTGTAGATACTTGCCTGCCGTTGCAAGTGGCTCGACCGTTGATTTCTTTTCAAGCTAGTTTCCTCGTTGCCGTCTGCAGGTCGCATATGTACATGGGCATGTATATATGTGTCATGTACATCGATCTGGGACTTGTACTTACTTTTTCCCTGTCACTGGATTGCATGCATTGATACTAGTGAAAAAGAACGTACAGGCTATGACGGGTTATGACAGTCCCGACCATCTAGCACAGCCGTGGTGGATGCGCCGGGACTCGAGTAAGGTCGGCTCGAGTTCGCCGCTTTGGAGAAGTTCCGACACCCAAGTCAGCAGCCATGCGCAATACATGTGCCCTTGTTCTTGGATCTTCGCATGGCGAGGTTTTCAACCTCTCTTCGCCACCACGCGGCTTGACACGGACAATGCATTGTATGTGTCCACGTGTATGACAAGGAGCAAAACACAGATGAGAAGATGAAAAAAAAAATTTCTCATCACGAGGCTCCCGCATGTGGCACGAGTCTTGCCACGGTGGTGGTATCGTATGGCAATGAAAGATTGGGATGGATGGATGGATGGTAGTCATCACGTAAGGCGAGACAGTGTCTTGGGATGGCGCAAGGATACCCGAGCCTCATCGTCGACCAACATCCTCGAGATGTCTCACTGGTCTGACATGTTCCTTCGCTTGCCTGCTCTTGGTGTCTCAGGATCCTCCGTGTCTTGATGAGGCACGCGCCCTTGTGGCTGGCTGGCTGGCAGGTACTGTGGGATGGCTCGATGTTTCTATCGCACATAACCTTCCCAACAGCTATCTAGTTACCTTTGAAGGGGGGTTTGTCGGATGTTGTTGGCAATTGCATTTGCTGCTGGTACACTACGCACACATGCGGCGGGCTGGTGGATTCTCGCACGAAAAGGATCCTCAGCACCGGGCTCCGCAGCTGTCGCGACAGGCGCCTAACCAATTATGATGCTGGACTGGGGATCGCTGCTAGATCCATCTCGACGATCTCAAGATTGGCTGGGGCTTCCTGGGTGCAACCCAGCAGGACGGCTGGCTGTCTTGTCTGACCGGGAGACCCCCCTCCCTCCAAGGATGATGGGTTCCTGCTGGTGCCCGAGACGCTGTCGTGATCCACGCAAGGATTTTCTGGAGCCGGAGCTGGAGCTGGCACGAGTGACGACGGCCGGGGAGTCAGGCCAGCTCAGGTCAGGCCAGGACCCCGCGAGCTCCTCCTCGACGGGAAAAAGTGGCATCACCCCTCGGCTCAGCTGAGCAGGAGGCTCCTCATGACCGGTCATGTAGAGATATCCCGACAATGAGCCAACAGACAACAGCCTGCTCTGGCCGGGGGAGGAGCAAGCACCACCTAGAGCAGTTGCCAGTGAGGTTGAGTGACCAGAATTTGAGGAACCCACATGCTCCATCGCAGTGTGGGGTTGTAGCGCCTCCCTTTCCTCGAGCTCGGGCGATAGGCTCACCCCTCCCATGTCCAAGTCCGGGCCAGACTGTCCCACACTGGGTGGACCTGCTGCATAGTCCAGCATGCATGTCTAGCCCTCCCGCGCTTGACTGCTTTGGCTTGGACCTGCATCTGCCCAATGCCATGGTCGGCAAGGTGGGATTTGAAGATGTGCGCTCCATCTTGGACTGCGGAACGCACTGCTCTAGCCTGCCCTGCCCCGTAGATAGCTCCTCGATGTGAAGGACAGCGCGGATATACACGGTGGCCTGGGCTAGCTCGGACCGGGAATGCTGCTGTTCCTGAGCTTGCAGGAGCACGCTTGGAGGAGGCACTTGCCCGCTGTAGGTTCGATGTCCCTTAGCTCTCATATGGTCCGTAGGATTGAATGGCTGGCTCCCAGAGGCTGAAGGGGGAGAGAGATAGGCACCTTTGTTGGGGGCTTGTTGGAGCCACGGGCTGGCGGCTGGCTCGGGAGAGGGCCACTGGGTGTCTCGGATGGCCACATGGGGATCGAGAGTCAGCGCCTCCCGGGACAGGGCATGACTGGCATCGGCCCTGACGTCGTCAAGCCGCCCAGGTTGAGGGCTCTTGTATATGTTGTATTGTTTCACCCTCGCGATGTGTGCGTCCACTCACGGTTGCGGGGTTGGGAGACGGGATCGATGGTTGAGCAGGTGCTTAGACCTGCCATGCCTGGAGAGTCATTTCCCCGACTGGGAGCGACGGCACGAGAGTCAGTAGGTCAGCTCCTTCCAAACGCGACCCCACAAAGCAGTGCTTGGCGATCTCATCTCGCCAGGAAGCCCTGGACATTGGGAGCGGCAAGTCCAAAAGCTTGATGCTACGATACCGATGATGCAGCGCCCTTCTGAGCAGGAACTCTCGTGCTACGCTCCTTGCTGCGCACTTCCTGGCAAAGCCGCGGCCGAGTCATGGTGGTCACATCAACCATCGAACGACAATGATGTGATGACACAAACGGCCGGTGCAGAGGAAGGAATGGGCATGCCGTGCTCTGGCAAGTGCCGAGCCCGTGGGCCGATTGCCCGCTTGCTGGCGGCCGACCAGCAAGGCAGCATCATCATCAATGGTCAGCAATCACCAAGGGGGGCCCGGGACAGCGACACGCTGTTTGATCTGCGGCGGCAGTTCAGAGGAGGGCCTGCGCGCCGGGCCTGGGCTGGACGGGAGACGACGGAAGAGCGGGATTAAAAAAACTCAAAGCTTGGGTCACTGCCCGATCCGATCCACCGACCTCAGACGATTGCCGGGGGCTCTCCCTCTCGCTCGCTCTCTCTGAACCTCTGAACCTCTCTCATGTCAACATGGGCTGGGGCTGGAGCTGGAGCCGGGGCCGGACCTCTCGACCTGGACCTGGACCTTGACCTGGGCCTTCTTGTCAAGCGTCAAGCACCCGAGATCTGCGAGGTCGGCCGCGGCATTACTCGCACCGTGCCATTCCAGCACGGCTGCGGGCCATGAATTCAATGGTACAGTACGTGTGTTGTGTGCTGGCTGGCTGGCTGGGAGAGTGAAGCAACAAGAAAAGACCCCGGCTGCCTGGCTCGCAGGTGGGGGCGCTCTGGGTCCCTGGAGCCCATCAAGACATCGATTGCAGACGAGTTGGCGATGATCAAGATGGAGAAGCGGATCCTCCTCGATCCCAAATTGAGCATCCTCGATACCGAACGCGAGAGCAGACCCGGCCGGCTCACGTAGCGACGGACGGGGCAAACGGGTCCGCAATGCATAGGCCGCTGTTCCGTAGGCCTACTGGAGCACGTCTAGCCTCTGTTAAATGTCTCAGTCGCAACGCGACGGGGCGCAGCGTGCGTTGTGTGTTGGCCGATGGGATTAACGAGATGAGGCCGTTGCATCGGGAACGGAGGAACCCCGTCTGATGTCGTGATCCTGATGAGCTGCCGTGTCTTCCGCGTCCCGGGCCCCAGGCACTACGTGTAGACTACTGGAATAGTCTAATATCGCTGATGATCACTGTGTGCGTGTTTACAGTACTATGCAGACTCCAGCAGTCTTTTGTGCAGTGCGCACAACTGCAGGACACCTCGCCTGCGTGAGCTGTGCAGCAGATGAAACCATCGTCCACTTTGCATCTGCATAAATATCACTTATTTAGTAGACCAAATAAATTAGAAATAAGGCCCAGGCAGCCCAGCAGTATTTCCATCCGTCAACCCGGGCCGAAACGCCTTCCAAACCCAGATTAGCGGGATCGTCGCCTCTGTTGCTAATGCTGCACGCTGTCGATCGATATTGGTTGGATCTGGACCTCAAGCCAGAAGCACAACGGCCATCTCGAATCCCCACCAGTGTGCAGGCTGTCAGCAACCACGACCACCGGCTCACAGGCTAACGTGAACAGCACGCCGGTCCGGAGGGTCGAGTCCAACCACTATGTATGTGTCTTGGTGCCGGCCCTGTCATCAACTAGACAAATGAACTCGACACCATCACCTAGGCCAGGCCTCGACGTATGTAGCCACAAACGTGGACTCATGCGAACTGCCATCTGAAACCACCCAGCCTGGCCAGCCCACCCCCAAGCCCCCAAGGTGTTTTTGCTTTTTCTTCCCACGGTGCTTGGACGCCGGCGGGCCAGCCTGCAGTGGAACCTGCATCCGCATTCTAATAAGTTTCGGTGCTACAATATCGGAACCAGACCACCGCCAGAGGGTGGACCACAGAAAGGGCAAAACATATCGGTAGCAACCAGCAATGAGCACCGCCCTTCCCTCTGTATGCCAGACATAAGATCCTCCACCATCCGGCATAGCACCACGGGGTTAGAGGCCAGTTCTCAGCCCACGGGAAACGGACGTGCCTGCTCCAATAGGGCAAGCCGTGCCACCATCAATCATCACGATCAGCGTCGCAATCTCATGTCCTCCCCCAACACGCATCTGACTGGCGGACTCGTGCGTTGCGTCGCGCGTGAGTGTGTGTTGTGCCGTATGTACAATGTACAGAGCAGGGAAGCATTGCTGATGCGGGATGCGGCGGATTCGCACAAAAAAAATAAAGACCAGGCAGGCCCCATCAAGCGCACACACACACACACACAAGCAGAAAAAGGCCAGCAAGCAAGGCTCTACCCCGGGCCTCAGTGCCGGATCTTCACAACACCGTCCCTCCTTTCGCTATAAGACAGGGTGATAAGACCACATGCGGCACTGGGCCGGGGTGTTTTCCATTTCCGGCATGTTCTTGGCTCTGCTGCGACGACCAAAGCCAGCCAGTCCAGCCCCAGCCCACCACCAACTTGTTACCTTCCTGTCGCCCCCTAAGTAAGTTACCCACCATCCATCCAACCCTCCCCCCTCCCTGGCCATAGGTGACCCCACGATGGGTATCTTGGTATCTCCCAGGTACTGCAGGTCACGTAGTATCCAAGCAAGGATTTCTTCCTTTGGGCATGTCAGCTCCGTCCTGAGTACCTCTGAGGTATCTTTTTTTCCTGTCGTCGCCCACGGGGGGAGTAGGCCGAGCGGCGCCAGCATGGGGATGGGAGGGGGGTGTGCGCCGACGGATGGGATATGTACGCTCAGACGATGGCTTCAGTCAGGAAGTGGGCAACGGTAGGTATGTACAATATGTACCACATGTACCTAGTATAGGAAGTCAAGCATGCACACAGTAGCGTAGTAGGTATTGCTTGCATCACGAAAAACCCCCCCATGGAGCGACCCCGGCCCTTGCGCCGTGGAGATGGGGTGGTGGTGTTGCTGGATATGTGTGTGTGTGTGTTGTTGTTGTCTAGGTCTCCTTCAGCTCCCCCCCCCCCCACCAGTCTGCGATCTGGTGGGCTCGAAGCATCTGCATAGAGTATCCAGCGAGAGAGAGGGGGGTGGGTGGGTACGAAGGAACCAGACCAGCAGAGCGGGCCTGGTGTCA
The DNA here is from genome assembly GCA_039880775.1 of Diaporthe vaccinii. NCBI lineage: Eukaryota > Fungi > Ascomycota > Sordariomycetes > Diaporthales > Diaporthaceae > Diaporthe > Diaporthe vaccinii. Next base: position 205,451 of record JBCEDN010000015.1, on the reverse strand, counting down.
TCATCGTCGCTCAAAAACCTCCGATCTTGACAAACCAGCAGCACAATGCGGGTCTCCGGCGATGCCCCCCGGGCGGCCCAGCAACCGGGGAGATATGACGATGCTCGAGGGCAATGTGGAGGGGAAGGGGGGGACGACGAGGGCGAGAGGGTTCTGCTCGGTTTGTGCCGCGTCTTTGCTTGGTCGTTTCCCTCCTTCAAACTCTTGATTCTTGCTCGAGATCGAGATAGCAAAAGCAAAAACACCCGGTTGATGAATGTTGAGTAACACACCAGACTGGGTTGTTGATCCCGTCCCAAGCTACTGGATTTGCCGACGGGGCTTGGGGCTGGGCTCCTGTTCCAGGCCTTTTCCATTGTGCTTCTTCTTTTGATTCTACCTTTTGCCCAGCCGAACCTTGTTTCTTACACAGACACACACTCTCGCGCGCACTGCAGTAGTTTGGACGAAGAAGCCTAGCCTGAGGCCTGGTGGTGGTGGTGTGTGTATGTGTGTGTGTGGCAGGCTACCTGTAAGACATGGGCGAGGGCGTAATTGACAAATCATCTTACACCCATTGCGTCTGACTGATCATCGTATGTGCTGATGCTTGTGTGTGGTGTGTAGTCCCGGCCACAACATGGGGAGGGTGTCCGGCATGCCCGAACAGACTACGAACTACGAACTAGTCGATGGCAACCGGACTGAGTCGAGGCATCGATGATGTGGTTGCGTCGTCTCTGAATGGACACGGTCTTCCTTCCGCAGAAGAAAAAAAAAAAAAGAGGAAATCAGAGAATTACCCGATGGGTACTATTTTCTCTCCATCAAGAGGCCTTACGTACCTGGGATACAGATCCCCTGCCTATATTACTTCTGTCCTTTTTCCCCTTTTCCCTTGCCACCCTCTTCCCGCCCCCATGGCATCCTTCCACGGCATATTCACACCCAGGGCAACGGGCCCAGCAAGATCCAAGCTCCCGGGATCTCCGAGATGGCCATCGAGCAGGAGATCCCCAGTGCGCGGTGCCCACGAACCGGCGGCCCTGACGAGTCGAGAGGGAGGGCGGATGGAACGTCAGCCACATGTGCCCGTTCCCCAATATGTGCTCCTGTTCTGGGTGTGTGAAGAGCCGCAACCCGATCCCTTCGCGCCGCGTTGGCGGCTGTTACTGGCGAGTCAGGCACGACAGGACGGAGTGGCGGCTGCAGCAGCGACATGTGAAATGGTTGGTGACAGAGGGCTCCCTCACATATATTGGTATGTGGAGAACGCTGCGGGGAGGCACTGCGTCTCAGGTATGTACTGTAGAGCAGTGTCAAGAACCTAGCTGGCCCAGGAGACTGCTGTGACGCGTCTCTGTGCTTGGTCAAGATGCGTCGCGCAGCTACTGCTAGGTGCATTGGCGACAGAGTCATACAACTTCCTTCTGCCGGCGCCAAGAACATGGGAACTTCAGGGAGAGTAGAGTATGCATAGCACTGCCAGCCTTATTTCCACGAACCAGATCTCCAGAATACCAAAGCAATCGGGGGTATCATATCAAAACGGCCTTCTCTCCTTCCGAGACGCCATCCTCCTGTGCTCGTCGTCCTTCTATCATGCGCCCGTTCTCGCCAACCTCGCCAATAGGTGAGGCCATGTAGAGGGTACTCGTGACTTCTTTCCGTAGTTCCAGCCTTGAACGGACTTCATCCATGTCGTCGCCATTCAAACCCACGCCGGCTCGCACGCCTCCAACGGCGTCGTCTCCTCATTGACTAGCTCTTCGTTCCGACGATCGATCGAATCTCTGATGTATGACAATATCTTCAGGGCTGCTTCATGTGGTAGCATCTTGGTGATGTTGATGCTCAGGCCTTCTCGTGCCTTGAAGATGAATAGGCTGCCTCCATCGGTTCTGACCGTCTTGGCCTCGTTAGGGCTTCGAACTGTTGTGAAGTTATATTAGCATATTGGGACCGACCCGGCGTAGAACACAACAGTCACTGTCACGGCGAGGGCCATCCGTCAGGTCACCCCTTGGTAGGTTTCGTTGAGAGACTCGACTACCTAGTCACGGCGACGGGTATGTCGGTGTTCGAACGCGTACCCGTGACCATTCCACTGTAGCACTCATCGATCGACGTGGAGTACTTCCCGTCTCGATGGAACACTCGGATGGGTCGCCGTCAGTGGCTGGAGGCCTGGAGGATGTGCAACGTAGACTAAACGAGGGCTCAAACTTACTCTTGTCCTTCAGACTAACCCTTCTCTCGGCCTCCTGCAATCTCCGCATGTTTTCTTCCACCTGGCACTCCAGATAGATTGGGATCAATAAACGGTTGGTCCTCTTCGCGACAACCTCGAAGTCCCGAGCAAGCCGCATCCCCAGTGGCGTGTTTGACAGGCAGTCTGTGCATATGACCATCTTGCTGAACGTTGATGGGTGTTCGACTTGATCAGCGAGGCATGCGTCCCGTTGAGCTTTTTGTGCCACTTCATCGTCGTCGGGTATGGTCTGAAAGCTCTCGCCTCGACCCTTTCCCCAATCCAGCAATGATGCTTTGTTGTCACCGATCAGAAGGCTGAGCGTCTCCGCAATCGTGTCTTTTCCCACCCCTGGCCAGCCATTGAGAAGTATGATCGGTTGAGCTTCCATCATGACGACGCTGCTCTCCGGCGCGGCGGTCAGTGGCTTGTGTTAGTTGGAGGTACCCTCGGATGAAAAAATTTCTGGTACGTGATGACCGTGGAGGTGGTCGATCGTGCTCCTCGACAAGAGCAGGTTGAATCTCGGGATCCCTTGACCTGTGAATAATTCCTTGGTCGACCGAGTGATACCTGGCTGTAGGCTCTGGACAAGAATTTCCTGTTGATTGATGTCCTAGATCGTAACTGGTCTCCTGGCAGACGTGGAAGAGTCGCAGTAGGCACCTTCGTTCCGACGAATGGCTTCACCCAAGATATCGGAGATGGGGTTTACGCCCCGCTTCAGGGACACGGGTGGTAGGTGAGGCCAGAGGTATTGAGCCAACTGGTAGTCGATTGCAGAGACAGAACGACAGTCCTCTCTTTTCCCGGATGAACCTCCGTGTCCAACACCCTGTGGGAGGTACTAGTCCGTTCGTGGCGTTGAGGAAAGAGGGTCGTGGAAGTCTCGAGATTCTGCCGTGCTGGGAAAGCAAGGCGCTCTTATCCTCAAAGAAAGCGTTGGGCAAGTGCCGTTGCCAGCATGTTGGGGTCAAGCGACGTTTGTGGAAGGGAAGAGAATATCTGTCGTCGTAGTCAGTGCCGATCAGCACCTTATTAGGAGATTTGGATAGCTGCGACGAAAAAAGGTCTGGGCCCCCTCCGTGCGGGCCTTCGGGAACAGGTGGGTACTTGGGCATATTTTGGGTGGGAACTGACTCACTGACACCTCGCAGTCGCACGGCAGCTGAATGCAGGCTGCCTCTGTGGCGGGCTGTTTGTTTGTTGATGGGAAACGAGAGCAAAACCTTATTTGCTGGATGCCGCAAACGGGGTGGTGAGTGGTGATGGCCGACTTTGCTTTGTTGGGTTCTAGACCACGCGAGACAGACAACACACAGATGCAACAACAAGCGCAAGCCCTGGTGCCAAAACGAGCATGGACTTGAGGTCGGCAGCTGCTGGCTCTGCACAGGTTCACACAAGACGACATGTGCTTGTCGAGTAATCCCCGGCCGGCTTGCAGTATTGGCATTGGTGCCCGATCCCGTGAGGAAATCTCTGTGGTTCCTTGGGTTTCGTTGTCAGTTGGGCAGAGGCAAGGCCACACACGGCAAGTCACAGTGACTGCCATGCCATGTGCTACGTGTTGCTCGGGCGACTCAATGGCAGCTGAAACGGTTTTTTGAAGGTAATGAGATGTTGTCTGACTTGATCTGACCTGACCTGTTGGCTCGAGGGGTGACGGAGAGTGCCCAGGCCGTGACAGCCACATGCTAATTGCAGACGGGCCGCCCCTTCCCTTCCCCTTGCATGGCAGGCAGGGAAGGAGCTACAAAATTGACAGCAGCCCATGCACACGCTCCCACCTTCATCTGGACACCACGTCTTCCTGAGCATGGTGCTCTAGATCGTGTAGCTCAAGCTCGGGCTTCTTCCACGGATCAACGCCCCAAACTCTTCAGATTACTTCCTCCAATGTCCACTCAGCTCTTTGTACCACCACCTGCCCTGGGTCAGTATCTGTTGATGGGGACGCCCCGTCGTCTTGTCGGCTTTACCCTATACACGAGTCAAAACAAAAGCAAGCATCTTTCTTGTGAATGTGATTATCATTGCGTTCTATGTGCTTTGGTTGCGGCCATATAATTGCCAAGAACGAGTGCGCAAACACTCAACAGTATCAAGAGATATAGACATCTAGAAGAAAGAAAATCTAGGACCCTTTACATTAATCATCCCAAGCATTACACACATTGCCACCGTCAGTATCATCAGAGATCATCAAGGCATAGCCCATCTACACCGTTCCTCCCAGGTGTAAGATGTTCTGCTTCATCGCCTCGGTCAGTTCGCCCCTGCCAGTGTACGAGTAGGCCACCGTCTGAGTCCAGGCTTCTGGATGCGGCATCGGCAGGTCTATCGCGTCGCCAGTCCTGACATGGCCCGAGAGCATGAGAACTGCTAATGCTGGCAGGTAGGTCCGAGCATAAGGGAGATCTAAACCAAACGTTTGTTAGCACTGGCGTACAGGCACAAACACAAAACAATGGGACCGTTCTTGCGCGGGCCGGAGATGGCCGATTTCTGACTTACGGATTGGCATTTCCCTCGAGCCGCCCCTTTGCTGATGGCTGGCCCGAGACGACAGCGGACTGGACGAGGTCACGGAAGACCGCCGCCGGCTCGCGGCTAGGGGCGATGCTGGTAGGCGTGGAGAGCTGACGGTGTCGGGGGACAAAGGAGCTATCCCCTGGCGGCGTGGCGAGCGCACAGGCGTGGCCGCCGAAGTCACCATGGCCCTCAGCACGCTCAGGTCTAAGCTGCGCTCAATCAGGAACGGCTTGCGCTCCCTCCCCTTGGGTCGCACGCGGGCCCTGATGGCGATGCGATCTGAGTGGCCGTTGCGCTCGCCGACGCTGTCAGGATGCTCAGTCCCGCTCAGGCGGCGCAGGGCGGTCGGAGCCACGAGGACGTCCGCCTTGGTGACATCGCCAAGATACACATGGCCCCAGGTATGGAGCATGTCTGGACCGAGGAGTGCCATGGTCAGCCTCTGTTGCTTCTGGATAACCTCGGCAGGTGCTGAGAGCTTCCTGTTGGCCACGGCACCCACGTTGCTGGCTTGTGATGGGGACATGCCCGACAGCAGCATCGACCTGGTCTCCTGCGCCATGCTCTGTCGCCTATGCGCCGATGGAGAGGCCAGCATTGGCGTGTTGGGCGCTGTGAGGGGAAATACCGGTGTCCTTGACCGCATTGGACTCTCCATTGTCAACAGGTTGACCCTCGCTGACATGGACTGCTCCGCGACGGGAGACAATGACCTGCTCAGTCCGCCCCGGGAGTCGAGGCTCTCCACCATGGCTCTCTCATGCCGCCTCATAGACACATCATAGCCAGGCGTCGAGGGCTGTATGGGACTGGGAAGGGGCTTCGCGGTTATTGGTGTTGCAAAGGGCAAGGGGCTCCGATGTCTGCGGAAGGCTGACCGCAGGTGCGTCTCGACAGGCCTTGCGTAGTCCGTTTTGATTTCGAGACTGGGCCGACCACGACTCTGGGCATCCATGATCATGATTCTGGGCGCTCAGAAAGACACAAAAGAGAAAGAAATCCACGGCTGGGGGATCGTATAATCTTCACGTGAAACGAGGGAAGGTGGGTGACAACAGGCCAGGAGCCAACTTTGGCAGGGTGGATGTTGCTGAAACTCTGGATCTGGGACGGATGTGACACGACGTACGAAAGTACAGGATAGATGGCGAGGGTTTCTGGACACAAGTGGTGACGGCCATCGTTCCAATTTTATCTCTTCTTTCTCCTTTCTCGTTGCGCGCCTCGGTTTGGCTCCTGGGAGCCCTTTCAACCGGGAGGCAGAGGCAGAGCAGGCTCAAAGCACTGCTGGGCCAGCGCCAGACAAAGGGTTACCAGCAGCATGGTCCAAGCCATGTTTCGTTTTGCGCGCGCGACCTAGCCGCGATGAAACTGTCAACTCCCAGAGAACAAAGGCGCATCTGTTGAACGCCTCACCCGAGCTGGTGCGCGCCCTTCCCGGGAAACGTACACCACATGGCAATACATCATATCTCAACGTCCAGAGCCGGGGTGGAGCCCGCTAGGTGGGGTCGGCGTTCCCGGCTCTGGTTGGTCGCTCGCATCTTCTGGGCCCCGGGGCTGGACCCTTCCACCCTGGCCTGTGACGACTGTCTGCTCGAGCGAGGCTGAAGGCAAGCTTGGTGCAGAGCTGTCATTTCTCTCTCCCTTCCTCTCCCTTGCCAGCCTGGCCTCACTGGAATCTTCGGCGCCGTGTTGGCAGCGCAATGCACCCAGCCTTCGACTTCCAAGAGTCTCCGTTCTGACTTCTGACTTCTGTGTCTCATTTTTCTTTGTCACGCGCTGCTACCCTCAGACGCAACGGGATTCAGCATGTCTAACTCGACAGCCAGTTACAAGCAGCTCAAGGAGGACTTCGTGTCCAACTTGACCGGAGGCCCAGTCAGCGAGATCGCGGCGGTCACGGCTGTCTTACCCGTGAGTCAATCTACGTTCCTGTGACGGAGGTCTCGTCTGCCCCCCAAGCTGAAATTCCGCCCCAGGTCGGTGCTCTGGTGTGGTCCGCCCTGCAGAGCCGCCAGTCCTTCTTCAGGCCGTACACGATTGTCGGGTTCATCATCGACTACTTCCTCAATGTCGGGGCCGTCCTGCTCGCAATCACGCTATACTCCGACACCCCGATCCTCCTCATTGTCCTGCTGCTGGCGCCCGCGCTGCTAGTCTACGCATTCCCACCAAACCTCGTGGCCCGCAGAAAGAAGCCTAAAATCCCGGCTACCGCGCAGGCCAGCAAGACAAAGGGGTCCGCGGCGGGCCTAGACGTCCTCTCGACAAAGCCCTTCCTGACCATATTCCGAGGGTCTATGCTCGTCATTACGTGCCTGGCCATCCTCGCAGTCGATTTCCGCATTTTCCCCCGGCGCTTCGGCAAGGTCGAGACATGGGGCACATCGCTGATGGACATTGGTGTCGGCGCCTTTGTCTTCTCGGCCGGAGTCGTGGCGGCGAGGCCTGTATTAAAAGAACGCGCTGAAGGCCACGGAACTCCTCTGTTCCGACGGCTCCTGTACTCAATGCGCCATTCTTTACCACTCCTCGTGCTCGGCGTCATCCGCCTGCTTAGCGTCAAGGGCCTCGACTACGCCGAACATGTCACCGAGTACGGTGTGCATTGGAACTTCTTCTTCACGCTGGGCTTCTTGCCACCCTTTGTGGCTGTATTCCAGTCCGCGCTGAAGTTTGTCCCGTCCTACGCCGCCCTTGCCCTCATCCTCGGGGCCAGCTACCAGGTTCTGCTGGAGAGTACGGGCCTGAAGGCTTACATCCTCACTGCGCCCCGGGTCGACCTCTTGTCCATGAATCGAGAAGGGATCTTCAGCTTCTTTGGGTACCTGGCCATCTTCCTGGCCGGCCAGGACACTGGGATGTATGTGCTACCTCGCAATATTACCCGGACTGGGTCCAGCGCAGCGACGCAAAGGACCACTTTGCTCACGACGATGGCTGTGTGGAGTGTTGTTTGGCTGCTGCTGTTCTTCTTGTCCACGAATTACAACTACGGCGCTGGATTGCAGGTGTCTCGCAGACTGGCCAATCTTCCGTACGTCTTGGGGGTGGTTTCCTTCAACTCGGTCCAGCTCATGGCCTGTTGTCTCGTCGAGACGTTATTTTTCCCGTCGTTTTACAATGCGGCCGACACCAAGGCGGAGAAGGAAGCATATGAGATCGCCACTCCCAGGGTGCTGCGTGCGTACAACCGCAACGGCCTTGCCGTCTTCCTCATTGCTAACCTTCTGACGGGGCTGGTCAACATGACAGTTCCGACTCTGGATGTCGGGCCGGTCGCCAGTGTGGGTATCTTGGTTGCGTACAGTGCAGTCCTGACGGGCGTGGCTGTGGCCTTGGATGCGTATAACATTTCGATCAAGCTATGATGAGCGGACTCCTGTGATCGGTCGTGTGTTCGCACGCTTCCATCGCCGAGGCGGGATAGGGATCCACCGAAGCCGCTGTGGTCCCTTCCAGCACCTTCCAAGTCGGCCTTGAGGCGTCGCAGCTCCAGCTCGGGCGTCCTCAACAGCACGGTCCAGCGAGGTCGACGACTGCCTCGGCATAGAATCGGGAAGAAGTTCTAGTCGGGAGATTACGCGGCTAATGGCCTTGACTGGAATATCATTAATGCTCTCCCGTCGGGTTCCCAGGTGCATTGACGGGTAGACAATGGCGTCCGTTAGTGCCCCCCTGCGAGCCCCGTCCGGCCGGAGTGACCGGGAGATCTCAACCGTCGGCCAAGTCCGGGTGGGCCTGGTTTCGCTTTCGCTGCGACGGGACGGGGACGTCCCAGCGATCCGGGCACATCGCCGAGAGACACCATGCCGCGTTATCACGCAGTCGGTGCTTACGATAAAGTCGGTGAGAGCATGAGTAAAGGGCCCCGGGGGTCAACCTGTGTGCCGGCCCGGGCTCAGCTGTGTCTGTTCTCGACGCATGCGCGGGTTTGTTTGAGAAAAGGGAAGCACGAGTCACATATGCGCGTCTACTGCTTGAGATGAACGGGCGACCCGGGTCCATGGTGATACCTGGGAGGGTGTGAACTGTACCAACGTGACGGTATTACCCATCACGAAACCCTAATCATCCGTCATTGAGATTTAGCCGTGTGCCCAGACATATCCATAGCCACAAAATACGTGAAATTCGAATACGCGATGTCCCTGTGATATACTACCTGTGACTCAGCCCAGAACTTGCCCGCCTCACAAGGCGGGCGACCGGGGATCTCGCTTGGAGCCTTGGAGCAGTGGTCAGGATCCGCAGCGCGCCAAAGAGAAGAACCGCGGGAGAAAGAAAGATGAAGGCGACAAAAGCGTTGCGACCCAGAGATGGTCAAGCGTCGTCGGGCACCTACCCGGACGGCATTCATCGTGTTGGAAAACAAGCAGCGGCAAGGCAAAGCAGCGCGTGGACAGAGTGGGTGTGGTGACGGCATGTCAAGCTTACCCCTGCCACCGAGCGCCACGTCCGTTTCCCGGCCTCAATGCACGACGTCCCTCCCGCGGCGAGGCGGAAGGGGAGACAAGAGAGGCGCGCCCGCGGAAGAACGAGGCTGGAGTGGGTGCTAGGAAACTTGAAGGTTGTGCTAGTGGAAGGGCAGGCACAGGGAAGAGGGCATGAAGGTTAACACTTGATGAGGGCATGATTGTTCTGCGCCTTTCTGGCGCCGTCGTCGGGCGCCAATTGCGGGGCCGGGACTGGACTGAGTGACTGAATTGGACTCAACGACTGGCCGTCCGCGGGTGAGGCATTGTTGGGCTTGTCGCCATGGCCTTATCTCGCTGTTCTGTCTTTATGCGCCTACGGTGAGGCACATGGGGGAGGTGGTGGGTTGAGGACTTGAAGGGAGTCAGGAAGCAAGGTACAGTACTCAATGCGCCGGCCCCCAGCGCTCCTCCGACTCCCCCGTCCCGTCCCATATGCTGCTGTTCGCTATGCCGGTGTGCACGAGTCTTCCTGCTGCCCGTGTCTGGGGTTTTGGCCGCGGTGCATACCTTGTGGCCGAGGTGTGGCGCGTTGCGTGCATGCGTCGCCGGGTCGCCGCCTATTCATGCGCCGGCATGGCGCTGGTTTCTTGCATTGGGGATTGGGCCTTGGGCAAGGGCGGAGTTGACGAGCAATGATGGGACAGGAGGAGCTGCTAGCGCGCAGGCATATAGTTTGGGGCTGGCCTTGGATTGGGGAGAACGGTGGTGGGGAGGGAGAGAAACAGAAACTAGGCAAAGTTTATGCGCTGGACGAAACGCCTAACAGGAACTGTGTGAGAGTGTGTGCGATGCAGGATGGAGATATGGGAGACAGAGCGAGACTCTGGGTGATGTTTGGCTGTAGACAGGCCGTGGTTGAAACTGGTCGGGTTCGTTGCAAGGCATGGCACGTCAATTGGTTGATGCCAAGACCCGGTTCCTTCTGTCTGTCTGGTTACGTTGTGGGGTTTCCGTTTTGAGACGGCTGAATGGCACACGATGCTCCTGTTGGTCTGTTGCTGGTAGTGTCAGTCAGCATTTTCGAGCCAGACAGCTCCAGACAAGCCAGACACATGCACGAGGGAGGAGACACTTAGTTGGGCGGCGACTCATGAACGACGTCCTGCAGGCTGCGGGCCCAGGACTTGATTTCGGGGATTATTTCCCCCCAGGCCGATCGATGAGGCTTTGAAGATGCACTTTGCGCACACACTCTGGCTCTCTCTTCTGCTCCCCCTGCCCGCTGGCTGGGCTGAATAGGCTGGCCGGGCTGGCTAGGCTGGGCTGCTACCAGAGCTGTGAGGACCCATCATCCGTTTCTTGAGTTCGCGACAGAGCGAGCAGGGCCTGGGCAGGGAGGGCTAAAGTGCATGGGACCCCACTCCCCTGATCCCTGACTCCCTTCGTGCAGCGGGCTAGGAATTCAGGAACAAGCGGGCGGACGGGGCGCCCGCCTTTTTTTTTCTTGCAATTACTACCACCAAGGTACAGCAGGTAGTATGATTAGCCTGCGTGCGGACGGGTGCCCATACTGTACCGTGCCAGTACGTAATTTCAGGTTCCTCAGGTCCTCAGCTTCCTTGGGTTCCTTGGAGGGGCTCGACCGACCCCAACCCATTTCAAGTGATGCTTGCCGTTCCGCGTGCCGCCTGGCTCAATCAATATCCAATCCAAATCCCAGCCGCGTCCCGAAACAGTCAGTCGGCACCCTCGACTCTTTCGCATTGGAATGGAAATGGGCCATCCTCTTTCCTGACACGCCCTGTTTTATCCTTCGAGAAGCCTCGTCGAAGGATAAAGTGGGGCCCCGGCATGCATCTGGGCATCCTGGGGGGGCCGCAGTCAAGCCGTCAGCAGTCAGTTAGGACGCAGAAGCCAGGGCAGGGGCAGTGCCGTTGACTGGTTCTCGACGTTTGCCCCTGCTGCCCCGGGGTGGATGTCCCACGACGCGATTCGACATCAGACGAAGGGCCGAGGCGGTCAAGCAGCAAACTCGTGATGTTGATGCAGGGCTGCTTGTTGTGGCTTGCTGCCTTGCCTGTGTGTGTGCGTGTGCGTGTCTACGTCCGTATTGCAAGGTTCGCTCATCTCGCTGATGGCGGAAGACTCAAGTACCGTGTGTGCTAGGTGAGTGAGATGAGATATCTGTGGGATGCTTGGGCCAGGTCTCGTCACGTCACATTCCGCCCCAGGGCATGCTGCTCCGCGCTGCGCTTCTCAGGCCCTGCTGCGACGGGAGGTAGCTTCGTAGAAAGCGAATCTTGAGATTGTCTTGGTGCCCGGTGGGTTTCTCGGTTTTCTGGTGGACAACAGCCTTTCATCTTGCAGGACACTACCGCGGTGTCGCCCCTCAATTAACAAGCCAACACCCTCTTGCTCTCCTGCTGCATCCCACCACAGCCCGCACCACCTGCGATAGGTACGGTACGGAATACCTTCACAGACTACACCTCCAAATAAGCGCATCTCCTGCAGGGACCTTAGTGAACATTTACTAAATTGTTAATCAGTACCGTATCTGTTTACCGACATAGGCGAATGGCAGACAAAGAAACTGTTCATCTGCGGACTGCAGAATATACGTAGGTGGGTATGTAGCACCTGCTCCGTAGTTATCAGACGACCTTTCCCGGGGCGAGCTACCCTCGTTCAAGAGCTGAGACACGTCGATCGGGTGGAGCGTCTGACTTGTTCTCATGTGTGGGATAGGACAAACAATTTAAGCTTCTGTTGGCTGGGCGTCATACCGTAGTGAATATCGTCCATGTGTCTATGGATCTTCACAGTACTTGGGTACTACCGTATTCCATGCAGTCTACATAGCACCTGCAGGTATCTCGGTAGTCCGCCCGGGTATGTGACCTGTACTGCCCGCCAGCTCGGAGACCTTGCACGAGGTGCTTGCCCTCGGGGGCCAAGGTCGCGTGTGCGCGGCCGCGCTATATCAGAGTATCTCCGTCTGAAATGCGGTTGCTGTTGGGGTGCATAAAGTGATGATTTGCCCAAGGCCGGCCTCGTCCAAGCATCCCCCAGCTTGCATTTTGGGGCCAAGCACCGGCAGGGTCATGGCTGGCCATCCGTCCCGCGTGTTCTGTCTGCCGTCTTACTAAGTCATTATGCTGCCCGTGAGGGCCGCGAAGCCGTGAAGCACGCAGATTATCTCGAAGTGATGATGGTGATGGAGCAAGCCTGTTGTGCGGGATGCATGTCTGCCAGTGAGGGGAGGCCTGGCTGCTAGCAGGCGGGATCTACATCGTACATGAACGCATACAGTTCGCGGCATTGATCATGATATCGTGACCAAGGTTTCTGGTGCTCGGGCGAGGCCAATCCGCGGGTTTCCCTGGAAGTCAACAATCAGGGAACAATAGTCAAGGCACGGGGCACAGGCATAGACTGAGCTGACAGGACAGGGAGACAGACAAGAGAGAGAGAAAGAGAAGTGAGAGGAGCAGCACCTCGGGAGACGAGCAGAGGAACACAGACGCTGGCGGGTTGATTCATCGAGGCCGCGGACGGGGTCAAATAAGATTACCCACCCGGCAGCGCCTCTCCCTTCATGTTCTCGCTTGACGACCAAGATCCCAGCCAGGCCCCAGTCGCATTTGCGCTCTGCATCTGCATTTGCATCTGGGCTTGCCTTTGAATTCACCTGCAGTGGATTAACCCAGCATCGTCGCCTGGCATTCACCACAAACCCCCCTACCCTACCTTTCAACCGCCAGTCTTCCCTCCTCCCGCCTCCTCCTGCTCCCTCCTCCTACGACAATCAGCGGCGTTTGTCTCAGTCGACCCGTCCTGTTCGCCGTCTCTCGTTTCCCCGAACTTACGTACCTTACCTGACTGACCTCACCACACCTCATCCCGTCCCACCACTCCTTTCCACACTCCCCGCCGCTCCGCTCCTCTGCCTTGCCGTCTGGTACAGTTCCTTTTGCAGCGAGCACGCACAGCAAACGGAGTCCTGTCCTGTATCGTCTTGTCGGTCGCGGCAGCGCCTAATAATTGAATAATCGAAAACCCTGGGCCGGCCTGCTGTCCCTGACCTGCATTGACTGCGCTCATCCTGCAAGCAGCCAACCTATCAGAGAAAAGGGGCCAAAAGATCGGGGCCCCAGAACAGTCCCAATCCACCACAACACTACGCCGCTCCCAAGCTTCTGCGGGTGTCGCGTCTGGGCTGCATTGCATGTGTGTTGTTCACAGGACCTGAGTCGAGTCTAGTCGAGTCGAGCCGAGCCTGCATCAATCGCGAGCTGAGCGACAGGCGGAAGCCAGGCTGCAGGGACAACGGCGAGACAAAACGTCGAAGGGGGGCAAAAAAATAGGGCGATCGATCAACAGCGACCTGACTGACGGTCACAACACAGCGCAGCGCCGCGCAACGCAACGCAACGCAACGCATCGCCGCATATCCCATCCCATCCCAGCACGCACATCCAACCCAGCCGCCCAAGTCAAACTGACCGCCGCATCGAAACAACAAATCGCAGAGCAGCCATGGTGTTTTGACCTGGACAATTGGTCTCATTGGGCACTTCTGGCGACTCGTTGCATTGCCCATATTTCCTCTCTTAATTGCAAGGCTCAGCTCAGCACACACGCCAGCCAGCAGCCAGCCAGCCAGCTCCCAAGACAAGACAAGACCAGTTCAGTCACAGTCCAGTCCAAGTCCAGTTGCACTTCCGCCGTTGCAGGACAGTCTCCCAAGTCACGCTCCCACGCCCTGCGAAACGAAGAGGTTCCGCCCTCCACGCGCCCTCGCTCTTTGACTTGACCTCTTGACCTCTTGTCTCTTGTTTCATTGCTATTCTATTCCTACGACCGGGCCTTCCAAATCCAGGAACCGCCTGCGCTGCTGCCCTGCTCCTTTGCCCTAGGTAGGCCTAGCCTCCGTCCCTGCTGCCAAGGCCCTGGTCTTGGGCTGGTACTTGGCCGTACCTCCATCTCTGCCCCAAACTGCTGCTCCTCCAACTTTGGAAACCTTGGAAGCCTTTCCTTTCCAGCCTCCCAAAACCGCAACCCGATCCGACCTGAGCTAGTGTCCGAGCCGAAACATCCTCCTTAGCCCAACGTCCGACCGACCCCCTTAAACGTCAACTCCCTTGGTCAGCCAGGAGCACGGCAAGCCCTCAATCCAATCTATCGTGCAAGGGGCCGAAAAAGACCCAGATCCCTTCGCTGGGCAACGTCACCAACCACTCTCGATAAGCCAGAAACCGACTCCAGACCTTCCGCGCTCCTGCGTGGGAAGATGTCGTCGGCTGCATTGCAATCCGCGCCTCATCAGACAGCTACCTCCGTCACCATCAACTCACCGCCCTTGGTCGCCGCCTCGCCTGGCAGCCGCCACCAACACCCACACCACCAGCAGCAGCAGCAGCAACAACAACAACAGTTCCAGCAATCGACATCCTCGCCTGCTCGCGACCCATATTATGCGACCGCGCAGAACAGCACATCCTCACCTTCGGCTTCCAAACGGCCGACTAGGAAACACAGCGGAAACGGCAGCGGCAAGGGAGACGCACCGTCCCAAAGCAACTCCCCAATGAGTTCACGCGCGGCTCTCGCGTCCCCCATCCCCGTCGACCCCTCCGACCAGTACCAGCAATCCTCCTCCGACCGCCGTAAGATGCCCGCCACCACGGTGCCACCTCGCACCTCATCCCAGCAGACTGCCGGCGGCTCCAGCGGCGCCTCGACGTCGAGGAGATCTGCAGCACAGGGTGCCGATCGATCGGCGTCGCAGCGGCACGCAGGGAACGACGCGAACGGCCAGGCGAGCGCGAGCCAGGCTTATCAGGATGAAGCCGCCGTTCACAGCTCTCGGAGCCGAAAGTCGGCACACACGGGTCCGGAGCAATCGCACAAGACGAGCAGCAGCGGCGGCCACAGAGACTCCCGGGCGGCAAGTGGCTCGACCTCACTTCCTATCAGGTCGCAACAGACCTCATCATCCACACCCCAGGGGCCTTCTAGGGAAGCAAGCGAAATCCTGAACAGCATGCTGGTGTCACAGCCCGAGGTGGACATTGAGCGGTCGCGCGCCCGCGAAGCGCTGGCACAACCGCACCCGACCGAGACCCCCGACGAGGACACGGCCCCACAACAAGTAGTTGCAAGCGCCGAACAGCACGGCGAGGAGACACGGCGGGGTGGTCGGAGCAGGCATGACTTCAGCAAACGCGAGAAGCACACGAAGTTCGGCGAGTACATACTGGGCAACACCATCGGTGAAGGCGAGTTTGGAAAGGTCAAGCTTGGTTGGAAGCAAGAAGGCGGCATCCAGGTAAGGCCTACTAACAACATGTTGATGAGCCTCGCAAACAGAGAGAAGGAGAGAGCCATTGGCGCTAATCATTCGGACGCACAGGTCGCCATCAAGCTTATCAAGAAGGACCAGCTGGGAAGCAACCCATCCCGAATGGCCAAGATCATGCGTGAGGTCGCCATCCTAAAGCAACTGACGCACCCGAATATTGTCCGACTGCACAAGATGGAAGAGTCTGAGAGGCACTTTGGCATCATCCTGGAGTATGCTTCAGGCGGTGAGCTGTTTGACTACATCCTGAACCACCGGTACCTCAAGGACAACGCCGCCCGACGTCTTTTCGCACAACTTGTTTCCGGCGTGGGTTATCTGCACAAGAAGGGCATCGTCCACAGAGACTTGAAACTGGAAAACTTGCTCCTGGACCGCAACCGCAACATCATCATCACCGACTTTGGCTTCGCGAACACGTTTGACCCGATCGAGGAGCTGTCAGAAGAAGAGGAAAACAACCTGAGCGACCGAGAATTTGTCAAGCGCATGGGCTTAAACCAGTTGAAGCCGAACGGAATGAGGAAGGGTGATCTCATGCAGACGAGTTGTGGAAGCCCGTGCTATGCTGCACCTGAATTGGTCGTTAGCGACTCCTTGTACACTGGTCGGAAAGTTGACGTCTGGAGCTGTGGGGTTATTCTGGTAGGTCTCCTCTGCATTCTTCGTAGATTGGCGTCTCAAGACTGACACTGTTCTAGTATGCCATGTTGGCAGGCTATCTACCTTTCGACGACGATCCCGCAAACCCTGAAGGCGACAACATTAACCTGCTCTACAAATATATAGTCAACACCCCGCTTACCTTCCCCGAATATGTCACTCCTCACGCAAGAGACCTGCTGCGGAGGATACTGGTCCCGAATCCTCGGAAACGTGCCGACCTATTCGAAGTGGCCCGCCACAGCTGGCTCAGCGAGTACGCCCACGTGGTCGAGTTCATCACAAGTAGCACCACTACTCCTGGAGAGATCCAGAACACGACTGTGCCCGCTGAAGATGAGACGCCAATGGTCGCGCGCAGCGCATCTGTCCGAGAGGCGCACAAGAAGAATACGGTTGGACCATCGATTGGCGGCCTGACCAGCAAGCAAGGCACTGTTGACCCAGATACCGAGGCCGCAAATTCTGCTCGACAACAGAGAGACAACAAGCGGAGGACGGTACAGGTTGAATATGTTGCGCCCAACACCCAGACACAGCGTGGTGAGCAGGCGAGCGCGCAAGGCTCATCATCTAAGACTAGAGCCCGATCAGGCAGCCAGGGCCCTGTTGAGGTTCAATCGTCTTCCGCAAACGAGAAGCCACTGCCCCGCGACCCGCCTGTCACGAGGGAGTCATATGGACCGCCGCAAATCTCCACGAGGAGGCCTCCGAGCGCACATCTCAACAACCAGAACCTGGTGCAACCGTCGAGACCGAGCCGTGAAGCCATCCGGGCAGCTTCTGACGGTCAGTACATGACGTCTGCAGGAGCACATGGGCGACCGACAACCGGCGGCTCGACTGGTTCGAAGGGTTATGGAACAGGGAGAGCTACGTACGGCCAACCCTCCGCCCCCACGGTCGCTGATACTAACGTGCATGGAAGTATACAACAACCTGCAGGTCGACCAGCCTACCCGGAACCTTCTTCCAACGAGGACCAGGGCTCGGACTACGGCAGGCCAAGCGTCAACACGCCGTCCAAGCTCTCAAGAGTCAGTGGCTACACCGGGGAGGCCGATAGCACCGACTCCAGGGGCCACAGGCGATCGAACACGATCGGTGATATCGGCAACAAGATCTTCGGCCGAAGCGGGTCTGTGTTCGGTAGTAGGAGTAACCGCAAGAGCCAGCTTTCTTCCGGAGAGAAGTCCAAGAAGTACCCTCCGGTCAGCATGACCCAGCCTATCTCCGACGATGGTCCCATTCGTCCGTCGATGGACTCGAAGCGTTCCCGCCGCTCTTTCTCACTCGGTCTTGGAAAGAAGAAATCCGGAAGCATGAACGGGTCACAGACGTCGCTGGACAAGCAGGCAAATAGGCGGTTCTCATTGCTTCCCAGCTCATTTTCCCTCAAGGCTATTGGGCTCGGTAAGGAGTACGAGCAAGAGCCCCGTGACTCGCAGCGGAGCCTGCCGATGCAGGAACCCCCACAGGTTGACGACCATGGACGCTATGTGGAACAGCCCCGGGCACCCGAAGCTGCCGACATTGACGGAATGTATGCTCAACTGCAGGGTTCTCAACAGTCTCATCGTCGGGCGCCGAGCCAGGGTCAACAGCAAAACAGGAACAGCTCGAACCCCTACCAGAGCAGGCGGCAGAGTGGTATCCCGTCGCACATGCAGCAACAAGGCGCGGTCCTGAATAGTGCTTCAGATTCATCCATTGAGAATGCACAGCGACCGACGAATCAGACTAGTTATCCCGAAGAGCAGCAAGGCAAGGACCACAGGAGAACCCCTAGCCGGGGAACTCGCGGCATGCTGCAAAAGAACAAACGATTCGTTGACGCCTACGACAAGGACGAATACTCGCGACACGGTGGCCACGACCACGCCGGTAGTAGTGGTGCCGCGAGGAGGGTCATGGATTTCTTCCGCAGGAGAGGGAAGGACAGAGGCGGCGATGAGCGATGAGCATTGAATAACCTGTGTCCCAAATAGGGGGGCAGTGCTACAGCTGTCTGAGATTGAGATCTTGCCATGAGAGTGGATTCCGCCTCGCCAACATCGGGTGTGGCTTAAGGATATCACACACACGCAGCCGATCCTGTCTGCTTTTCCGAAACTCGCGACCTGTGAGGCGCAAGGAGTGATGGACTATGTGGCCGATCAACACCAATCCGACCGTGTGGCTCCTCTCGATCACCAGCACGGCCCTATAATTGTCCAATCCGGAAGGACAGACCGACCTGCTGCGACACCATATCCGGCGTCAGTGCCGAAATACTGACCGATGATTCGAGTTCGATGATACCAACTACACCTACCTTTGTTACCGATGACATGAAGCTCCCTGCAGGAGTGCTGGTGGAAGTAATAGGTGATGGAGATCACGAGCAGTCATTTCTGGTTCCACGATTTGAGCGGGCCAAAAAGGGGGGGAGAAGGGAGATTTTCCACTGTTACATTCAATTCTGATAATGCCATTTGTTTTTATTCCCATACCATCCGCTACACATCCACACATCCAAACATCTCACCGACCATACCCCCAAACACCATCATCTGTCCCCATCATCTCTCCAGGTCCAAAGGCCACGTTTGATCTCGCGAAAAGAATTTGAAAGGGGACTTGAACGCCCCAGAGTGGGAAGCTCCATCAGGAACAAGAGAGAGAGGTGGAAGGGGAGGAAAAGTAGAAAGAAAGTGGAATGAGAGCGTCATTGAGTCTGCATCTGAGGAGCTAGTACCTTTTTCATGGGGTGTATTTTGTACAAATTAAGTAATCTCCACACGTGGGAACAAAGATTGGAGGGAGGGAGGGGGAGCGATAGGATTCATAACTGCGAAGCTAGAGAGAAAGACAGAAACAGGAGGGAGGGTACAAGGGGTGAGGGTACGGCAGTCTATCCATCCAGTCATAGAGAAAAATCGGGGAATTTCACCTTGAGAGACATGTGTGAGAGAGAAAGAGAGACATATGTGAGAGAGAAAGAGAGACTCTACTTCTTGTCCTGGCATGCGACTATGAGTCATGTCCTAATCATATGTGTGCTGTATGCAGATATTGTGGTTTTGCCTCATAGTAAAATTGGTGGCATTTTCTCCCTGGTAAGCACCTTTTGTATAATCTGGATATACACACTTACTGTGAGAAAACGATACCTATTACTGTAGAGCATTCATAGGATCCTTCTCTAACTGCCCCTCAGCTGAGGTTAAGCGAGGGTGGTGTGCTCCCCTGATGTGGCGCCAGGTCAGAGCGCAAGAAGCCACTTTCACACAATAGTACTTGACCGCCTAACATGCAGGCTACAGCCAAGAACAGCAAAACTTCAGCTTCTCCGGGACCCTGATGAGCGAGGGTCCTGAGGGATGTGACTAGTATGTCCTATAGGGTCATTTGCTCATAAGTTCTCCAGATAATTGGAAGTAATCCTTCTCACTCCCTCCTTTACTTAGCCAGACTTGAAAGCATAGCGTCTCTTGTCTCCCGCTTCATGGCATCTACAGAGCTCACTAAATGATGTCGTGTGTGTGTGGGGTCATCCGCGGATAGGTATGACAGCTTCTAACATCTGACCTCCGCCCAAGAACGCTGGGCGTGCCACAGAGAGCCTCATCACCAATGGTAAGACCGGAATACCCAGGTAACGTTATGCACGTCAGCGTCCCGACCCCCACGGAAATAGTTGGCGATATCTACATCCTTTCTTTCTTTTCTTCTTTCATTGCATGCATGTACGTATTGTGGCTGCGTCCCTCCGACTCCCTCCATCCTCCCACGTCGAATCGTGACCACACTATTTTTTAAGGCAACAAAAGCCTGACGCTCGGAACGATGGCTTATTCTCTGACCGGCGGTGGGTACGCCATCAGGTGGCGGTCCGAGTCGAGAGAGGAAGCACATTATCGGTTCAGGCTTCACCGCGGTGGGGCTGAATAAGGCTGAACGATGGTAGAGCTGAAAAAGGCTCGGAAGCCACCACATACACCGGTGAAAAGGATGCGAGTCACATGGAGCCCTCCTTGATCTGTCAGAGGCTCGCGACGTAAAGGATGTTGAGGGTCTTTGTAAAGGTGGGCGAGCCCTGGTCTCATTTCGCTGCACTTTCTCGAGATTGTGCCTTTCTCCTATCTTTGTGACGAATCTCAAGGTCGGACGGGAGTCACTGGAGGTCAGAATGCCGAAATTTCATAAAGGTGACCGCACCACACAGTCTTTGAATGATTGGAATTGGTCAGCTGCTGACTATCCAGGTGATACAGTGAACAGCGGCTCTCGAATTCCCATTGCAGCACTGGCCTTGGAGAGACGTGGATCAAATAATGACTCCGCCAAGACAGGCCTCATTGTCTTCGGCATTCTCCTCGCCGTCGGCCTTGGGTTCTTGATATGGTTTGGTTGCTTCTACTTGGGCACACGTCCCGGCCCACGTGGGCCAAGGGGCTACCGCGGACGCGATGGCGTCCCGGGACGTCAAGGTGGACCTGGGCCTCCAGGCCCACCGGGTATTTGGGGTCCACGAGGTCCACGAGGCCCTTCGGGTCGACGAGGTTCACCTGGTGCACGAGGTTCACCTGGTCCTCAAGGAGCACCCGGCCCACCGGGAAAAGCTTGCTCACCGAGAAAACCTTGCCCAACGGTAAAACCTTGCCCTCAAGGAGTTCCCGGTCAACCAGTATCCTGTGGGTGGCCAGGCGTACCTGATCCCCCATGCCCACCGAGAAAAGCTTGCCCTCAACCAGTTCCCGTTCAACAAGTACCCTGTGGGTGGCCAGGTGTATATGGCCCCCCAGGACCACCTGGGGAACAGGGGGTGAGAGGAGAGCAAGGAGCACGTGGCGACCGTGGGCCGCGAGGGGACAGAGGTACACGGGGTTGGAGAGGAACACGGGGTGAGAGAGGCCTGCGAGGCGAGCGAGGAGAAAGGGGTGAGAGAGGACTGCAAGGCGAGCGAGGAGCACAGGGAGGAATAGGACCAGAGGGCCAAAGAGGGCCTCAGGGCGAGAGGGGACCCCCTGGGGAGAGAGGGCCACCGGGCTGGCCGAGATCCCCCCACGCACCATGGCTCCCAAGCAGAAGCAACATGATCTTCAATAACCAGCATTAGTCGCGAGTACGGTATAGACCTCCTTCAGGGATTAGTCAAGCTGTACATCTGGTGCTATAATATCCAGTGTATCGAGCTCGGCACAAGGCAAACATTTTGCTCCCAGTGAAAGATAGAACGCAGGTGATCGTCCTAATTCGATTCGGTCAGCTGTCATATTACAAGCGTTTTTGTTTTCAGGTAGAATCCATACTACTGGTCCCTATGCTCATTCACCGTGATATTTGTCAAGTTAGCACCTGATGCTAAGTTACATGCGCATTGTTAAATACTTCCTTCGTATCATCGTGGTTGCCAAGGTGTATATTAATATCAATCCCATCAAACGGCATCAGAAATAGTGAGGTAGATGCTTTTGTTTATTACACATTTGAGATACAGAGGAGAAATTGAATGCGTCTAACTAACATTTCATCATGTATATAGCACCTACAGCTTTCCATGTGTACAACTTCCTCGCTCTCACTTTATTAAAACGAAAAGCACTCTTACTTACGCCTTAGCGAGCTAAGAAGGCAGGTCATTTGGATCTAATTCAGATTGATCAGACTCTGATGAAGAGTCATCAAGCTCAGTCTCAACAGGCTCAGTCTCAGCAAGTTTCACGAAAGGGCTTGTCGCTCAGCACGATCTCTTCCACCTCAGAGATCTTGACTTCGCCGAACATCATGCCTTGTACATACGCCTCGCCAACAAGCTTGAAGCTTACACCATCGGCTTCTGGTCTCAGCAGGAGCGGCATGATGGAGTCATTGAGAATGCATACGACGTCCCCTGGTTCAGTGACCTGAGGGCCAAGCCCGACGTGGCCGTCTTCCGTAACAATAAGGCGCCTCCAGGTGCACGCACCGCGCATGGCCTCTTGGAAGCAATGGGCCCGTCCTGTCTTGGTGACGGGGGGCAGCGGAAGATCTGTCCGGGGCCGGAAAAGCGAATCTTGAAGCATGTTGGGTTGCCGAGAGAGGGGTCTATCACTCCGGATTTCCTGCGCAGACCTCCCCCGTGCTTGGTTCAGGTCCGCTTCCAAGTCACTATCGGAAAGCATGGTGGGATTGTATATGAAGGCCAAGAAATCGGCAAAGTGCTGTTCCTTGTCCTCGATGATGCCCCCGAACCAGTCCTTGCCCGCAGCGAGCAGGGTACTCAGTGTGTAAAAGAGCTCCGTTGAGTCCGCTGTCGATGCTTTCAGGGGCTCGACGAATTCGAACAAGAGTTCGTTGGCCGTTTCTGCCGAAGCATGTCTCCATGTCTTGGAATTGTCGATGATGCGAGAGACAGTCTTGACACTGGTGATTTGAGCGCCCTGTGCAACCAAATTGAGCGCTCTCGGCTGAGGATTGATCCATGTGTCCATTTGAAGAGAGGCGAATGCTTCGAAAGTCTTCGGCTCTTGCTCCGGTGGCGCTAATGTCCTTGCAATGTACTGATGCCAGCGGGGGACCCACGATGGGACGAGGACAATAGACTTGATAGCGTTGGACACCATCTTTTTCGAGGCATTTATTCGTTCCTGTACGGATCTATGTGTCACTGGATGTCGGGACAAATATATTCTCTTGTGCTTGTCCATGTCGGACGGCTCGTTTCCAGCTGATCCTGATGCCTGCCTTATTGCCTGGGACTGAATAAAAGGTAGCAACACGATGGCCCCCAAGGTTGCTATTACAGGCGATGCCGTCGTCTGTCTGGTCGTTTGTCCTAACAAGCAAATAACAACATGAGCTCCCAAGGCAAGCATACAATCCTAGCTAGACATACAAACCTCTGTGTTGCTGGGTAACAACAAAGTGACATCACCCATTGATTCCACTTGTAGGCTTTGGTAATAAGAGCAATTTTCACCACGAGGCATCGACACACCTGTTCAAGATCATTCCTCACCACCAGCCCAGGCATCACAGAGCACCAGGAATCAGCTGCTCCTGCAGATCGGAGCCGTCATGGATCGCAACAGCAACTTCGACTACCGCAACTTCTTCTACCCAGGCCCAGCACCGCTCCCAGTGCAGATCTATCCA
This sequence comes from Diaporthe vaccinii, assembly GCA_039880775.1. Taxonomy (NCBI): domain Eukaryota; kingdom Fungi; phylum Ascomycota; class Sordariomycetes; order Diaporthales; family Diaporthaceae; genus Diaporthe; species Diaporthe vaccinii. Next base: position 182,119 of record JBCEDN010000015.1, on the reverse strand, counting down.
GTAAACGGCGACCCACGCTTCCCCTTCCACTTCCCGTCCGGCGCGCCCAACAACAACATGGCCAGGCGCGGCTCCGCGTCCCCCTCAGCGCGCGAAGACATCACCGCCGACGAGGCCGCCCTCGACCAGGCCGCATCGGCGAGCCCGTCCACCGGTGGCATGGTAGCCAAGCGCGACGCGGCGGCGGGGGCGGCGCAGGCCACGACCACCGCGCCCGTGAAGCTCGACCACGTCATCCAGGGCCTGTCGCACCTCCTGGGGGAGGCCACCGCCTTCTGCGAGGAGAGCCTCAAGACGCACAAGGAGGTGGTGGCCGTGGCCGGGTTCGCGGGGCACGCGACGCGCAACCGCCTGTGGCGGGAGCTCCTCGAGTCGCGGTTCGAGGCGAGCGGTGTGCACAAGGACCTGCTGCACACGCTGGTGCCGCGCGTCAGGCGGTACACGCAGCAGGCGCAGCAGGCGGCGGCGGCGGCGGCGGCGCGGGACGACCACCCGCCCGGCGGAGGCGGCCCGGACGAGGCGGGGAGCGACGACGGGGACGCAAACTACCGGCTTGCGCTCATGGCGGACAAGCTGTCGGCGCAGTGCGACTGGATCGGGAGGGCGAGCAGGAAGGCGCTGGGGAGCAGCGCGGCTTGCGAGGACATGGTGGAGCTTATGAGGGAGATGAAGGAGCTGTGCGGCAAGATTGTGCCTGGTGGCGAGGCTGCTCCGCAGGACGGCCAGGAAGGAGGTGACAGGCAGTACTAGGCTAGGGAAGCTGTGGTTGGGTTGCACTGGAGTGATAGCTAGAGCAGGCGGAGAGGACGACGTAGATGTAGTTGAGAGAGCGCATGCCTTGTTGTCTGATCATGCCGTCGGCCTGATATTTGTCTTGAGCCTTGACCGAACCGCGTCTGCCATCTCCATCCCAGAAAGCATCCAAATGCGGCCAACACATGGTGTCCCACCAGGATAGGCGACAAAGCAAGTCATGGGCGAAGAAGAGGACTTAATGGAGACCCGTATCACGAAGAAACCGTCTCCATGTGAACAAAAGACTATAGCAGTGCCTTCATCCTCCGCGCACAAGACAACAACTGGGATTGTAGCAAGGAGCCGATTCAACAAAAAGGCACTGTCGCACTGAGATCCCAGAAGCGCACCACAAACACACCATCCAGGAGCCCGCCCAAGATGCCGCCCAAGGTGCGAACTAAGAAGCCGCCCAAAGGCCGTGGCAGAGCCACGCCGCACATCCAGAGGGGTGTGGTAAAACTGAAGCACAATTCAAGATACAGGATAGAGGAGCCATTGCACCCCCTGCCAAAGTGGGTGCGGGACGACAGCGGGAGGCTCGTGTCCAACCTGCCCAGGAGGCCCAACGTCGGCGGCCTCGGAACCCTCGAGGTCTACTACCACGTGAACCGCGAAAACCCAGACGAGGTCCTGCCCCCTCCGAAGACGCTGTGGAGGCAGCGGTAAAGCGACCAGCAAACCATCAGCTACAGGCCGCTCTGGGTCGACATAGCAACGAACCTGACCGAGCCGCTGAGGCGGCGCAGCGACGTGAGCCTGGGGTCGAGCGAGGGCGGTGACCTGGAGGGCAACGTCGGGGTGCCGTACTTGTACACCTACGACGAGAGAGTGGAGCCCGACGAGGAAGGGTTGCAGTACCGGCGCTGGCGGCCCCTGAAGATACTCGCCAACGGCGGCTATGGTGTTGTCATCACATATGTGGACGACGCGCGCGGCTTCACCGTAGATGCGGATATTGCAAACGAGGATATAGTGGTTGCTAAGTTTAATTATAAAGGGGGTGACCTCGTGGACATCATGGCTTCTTTGGTGAACGAGATCACGGTGTCGGAAGAGATTCGACGAGCGCATTTAGAAGACGACGAGGAAAGAGCCACGGCAATAGAACCAACAACGGCACCGAGAGCAGCAGTGAAAAGAGTAAAGAAAGAGGAAATAGTCACGAAAGGGAATATAAAGAAGAGGAGCCTATCGTCGAGCCTATCGTCGAGCCTATCGTCGCTTGGGCGGGATTCTCGCCGGCGTCGCAGTCAAGAGATCAACTATTACTCCCACTTCCAGACCCCGTCGGCCGGGCTCGATCTCGACACGACCAACACGTTCCGTCAGGAGACGGAGATCCTCGAGATCCTCGACATGACCGGCTCACCACATTTCCCGAAGTTCTGGAAGCTCGCTGATCCGCCGCAGGATGGGATTCTCTGCAAGATGGACTACATCCCGGGCGGTGTCACGCTAGACCAGCAGCTCAACACCCTGGCGAACGAAAAGGTGCCCATTCGCTTGCTCTGGGAGGCAGTACTCTGCCTCAGCAAGGCCATGTCCGTGATGGCCTACGGGAGTGAGGACCCGGCGCCGACGCACAGGGTGCACGGCTGGAACCAGATTGTTCATCTCGACTGGAGTGAAGCCAACATCTTTGTGCGGCAGAATCTCCCTTCGCACACATGCTCACACGGTCCTTGCTTCGTGGTCGGAGACTTTGGGTTCGCCCTGATCGTGCCCAACAGACCCAAGTCAAGGAGAGCATTTCGCGAAGGGCATTTGAGACTGGACTGGCACAAAACCTCAACCCTCAGCTGCCGGTAAGTCGCTGTCACGACTTGTAATGCAAATCGTGAGGCCCATTTTGTTCTGATTGTGAATTTGAGCAGGAAGCGAACATAGATACGAAAAAATCATTTGAAGAGCGAGTGAAGACCCCTCTAATCGGCCACTTTTCCCACAAGACAAATATCTTCCTCATGGCTGAGGTCTGGAGGGATAATCTCGGCGGCAACAAGGTCGGGAGGCTTGGTATTATGCGGTATATGCAGGACAATCTCACGCCGATCGAGCAAATCAAGCTTGAACAAAATCTGCATTCACATCTTTCACCAGATGAACGGCTTGGAAGAGCACTCGTAGAGGGCCATGACTGCGACGATGACGTCTCTGACGACGATGATTCCGACAACGCAGACGACTATGCGCCGCGAGTGCGTGGGTATGTCGATGTGGCCGAGACCCTGCTGGCACAGAATGTCGCCCAAAGTTTATGAGTGTCGGAACAGTGATTCGTAAATCTCATGACCCGCTGCCTTAAGCACGACCCGGCGGAGAGGCCGGAGATCTAAGAGATTATGCTGCAAGCTGCTAGGGGAATGGCTGAAGCTGGCGTGTATGTACCACCCACGCCAAGTAGCAGTGAGAACGAGGATAGCGAAGATGGCGAGGACGAGGAAAAGCAAGAACGGAGATATGTGCCAGGAAGTTGCGCAAGCTGGCAGCGCAGATCGTCAAGCCGACCGTGGCGATGAAGGCGACATGTGCTTCTTGATTTATGTACCTCGAGGAGGTTGTTAGTAGTATCCTTTCTTGCCAAGTAATTCGAGGTTGTGTGTACAACTGACCTAGAGGAAAAAATGAGTGAAGCCCACCGCCCAGAGAGTGATCGGAATTGAATGATGAGGCCTGCCCCCACCGAGGAGAGAGGCAGGCGACACGCCACCCATCGTACTTCAGCTTGTGTCCAAGCAATCCCGGCAGTGACTCTCCCAGAGGAACGCTGGACCGGAGCCCCCCCATCTTCCCCTTGCGGGTATGAACGAGAGGGACGGCCAGCGCCCTGCTTTTCTGATGCCAACTGCGGAGGCAGATTCGCCTCGTGCCGTCACCGGCAGGCCGTCGTCACCCGCGCCAGAAGCGCAGGCGGTCGGGCTGGTGGGGCCAGGGCAAGCCCTGGGCCCCGTCGGGAGTTTCTCCGAATTTCTCACATGCGACGTGGTGCCAGCGACTCCCCCGAGGGAAAGACGCAAAGGCCTGAGAGAAGCTGCTCGCGCAGATCTCTCCGTTTGTGGCATAGAAGGGTAGCGTTGAGGGCGGTGGGCTTGGAGAGAAAGAGAGGAAGGAAGAAAGAGTCACACTCTGAAATTTTGGCAGCTCTCAAATATCAGCGTGCGGCTCATGGTGTGGGGTATAGGGACCCTGGTAGCGCCATGCAGCCAATCACAGTGCTAGCGCAAGGCCACTCCTACAAAGTGCCTGGCTAGCGAGGTACGTACCTGCAAGGGTCGAACCGTCGCCAGAAACCCTGAGTCCCTGACACCGGAATTTGCCAAATCGATCTAGACTTCCCGATAAGTCGATAAGAACGCTGGATCTTTGTGACCGTTTTCTCTTTTTCGGCTGTACTTGCTCTCACCGTGGCCCCCTGTTCCCAGACCATATTCGATCTCACCGACAGCTCCGGCTTACAGAACTCGCATCACGGCGGTATCAGAATGTCTGCGCTTGCGCCATAGCACTACGTCTCTCCGTAGTGCCCGTCCACCCAACACAGCCTCTCCCTCTTGTCTTCCCCTCCAAACAGTCTTATTCTTGTCCTGTTTGCCTTGACCAGTTGGTCCCAGTCTGCTTCCACAGAGAACATGCTTGAGTCCCCACTGGACCTTCCTCAGGTCTGGCAGAAGCCTGCCTTTCCAGTTCTACTAGCAGCCCTCCAAAGACTTCGAGTTGATCCACCAGTATGGAATCTCAAGGCCTCCCGCACTGAAATGCTCAAACACCAGGACACGGCTGCGCAGGACCCTCGGGAGATCGCTGCCTATCTCTCCACAATCATCAAGAGCCCGCTCAGCTGGCTGGAGGATGAGGATCGAGAGGCAATCTGGGACGAGGCAAGCAGGCGGTTCTCGGAGCGATGTGGACGAAGCGGTACGTCCGACGCCCTACCTGGGAACACTGGAGAACCCCAAGCTCACACCTTGGGGATTAGCTATGGGCGAGATTACCCGCCGGTGGCCCTTTGAGAGCGATGCGTACAGCCCGTTCAACCTGATCCTGCGGGAGCCAGCATTGACAGGTGACAACCTCGGCCTCAAGACCTGGGGCTCATCATACGTCCTTGCTCAGATGCTGTACACTATAAGCGAAACCTCGCTGGCCCATCTCTTTGGACAGGCCGCCCGCCAACCGAGGCCACCAGTGCTCGAGCTGGGATCCGGCACCGGCCTCCTTGGGCTGGCAGCAGCCGCCATCTGGCGGACTCATGTCATCCTCAGTGACCTCCCTGAGATCGTGCCCAATCTCGCCCACAACGCCGAGAAGAATTTGTCAACGGTTCGGGAGCGCGGTGGTAGTCTTGCATCCGGGGCTCTGACATGGGGCGGAGACGAAGACGAGATTGACCCCGTCCTCTTCACTGCGAAGAACAACTTTAATGCATGTCTAGGCTAATCTCGAGGACAATGATATTGGGTGGCTGACTCACGTGTAGGCCGTAATTGTCGCCGACCCTCTCTACGACGACAACCACCCTGGACTTCTCGCCGGTGCGATTGACGAACAGCTCAGCTTGGACACCAATGCCAGGGCAATGATCATGGTGCCACAGCGGGACGCCGTCACGGCCAGGCTTCTTTCAGCGCTCCGGGAAGAGATGGCATCGAAGCCAACGCCCGTTGTTTGCCTCGAGGAGACAATTGTGGCCGGGCGAGACGACTGGGGCTCAAGTGAGGACGAAGAAGCCGGCCAGGTGAGCTGTTGGCTGGGCATATTTGCAAGACAGAAGGTTGTAAATCATGCCTGAAGCACAATTTTCTGAGTCAAACCGCTGTCCCCAATAAGCAAGTCTTGCTTTTGATTGCATGTATCTCACATCTTTCTGCGGCTATCCATTTGAACTTGTAGAGCATTTGAACTTGTAGAGGTCTCTGGGTGTGGAGCTCAATGGGCCACAACAGGCAAGTTCGGTCCCACGACTTGGACTTGGTCCAGATGTCGGTTGCCATCCTCCTGGCGACCAGTCCGAACTCAACCGTGTGAATGCATTCTAGCTGGGTCTGACTGGCATTCAGGTTTCGTATGTATCATCCCAGGAGCAACAATGTACACGGAAGTATCCTAGGTCATTGGGGGCTGTGGGGCATCAGGCTATCTCCAGTGGCCCCGTGCCTAATGTCACCAAGACCTCTCCCCAGGTCTCGCAAATGCCAACGCTTCGTGATGCTTGCGCATTCATTCCTGCCTGGCACATTTCAAATCACTCGCTGCCCATTTGTGTCTTGATGTCTGCTTCATTTCTATCTGGGCTGCATGTTTCTGAATTCTGGAAATTGCCTGGTAAAGTTTTGTTTCGTAAAGGTCTGGATAATTCTCCACTAAATGGCTCCCAGGTTTTCCAGGACGACAACTCTCCACACAATTGTGCACCTGCCCAAACCTCTTTGTCATCTACCCTGCAGCTTTTCCCCCTGGTCGGGTCTCTTCTGGACTTGTACGGTACTGGAGGTATCTTCCATGTTCGCACTTTCCTTTCCCCACGCCATTGTTCGTTCGTCTTGTCATTGGTACCTTCCATTGCATCTTGCAACTGCTCTTGCCCATGGCCCCCTCCGCCCAAACCAAACCCTGGGCAATCTCTTCGTCACTGGACGCTCCTTCAGCTGTTATTCCTCTTCTTCAGTTCCATATGGCTTTTTGCTGGCGGAACCTGTCTTTGGACCAGGCACAGTTGTGACTCCCCAGGATTTGTTGCTCACCACCCAACAGTGGTGCCTGGCCTTACTCCTCTCAAGGTCAGACGGCAATTGCCAAATCACTACCCTGGCTGCAATCATGGTCTGGGCTGAACTGCTTTATTTGCACGACAGAGTGATCTCGATGTTCAAGCAGCCTGTCCACCAAATCTACCCAGCAACCACCATTTGGACCAGAACAAGCCTCGAAACCAACCGTTTTCGCGGGGTCGAGGCCGCTCAGCTCAGCAGTAGTTCGTCAGTCCAGGCCTAATTGAACAAGATACCACGCGGCAAATCCCTCCCTGACGAGATCGCCTCTTATTATCCAGCTCATAGAGGATCTCAAACTTGCCATTGCTCAGTCTATAACTTTTTCCAGCAGCGCCGTTACAGATATAACTCCACAAACCTGTTGCCCTGTGACGAGGACGAGATTTCACGAAAGAAGAACATTGTCACCAGTCAGACCTTGGACCTTGTCCATTGACAAGAAGCAAGATCAGCGTGCTTCAGAAGGTGCATAGCTTCTGCTAAGAGGATCGTGTTTGGTTACTGCACCCCTTCACAGGCCATGTGACTGCATCGCGCATTTCACCACAATTGTTCATTCATCCTGAGGAAGCTCAACAGCTCCCACAGGGTGAATTGTGCTCAAGTAACAAGTACTCTTTGTGAACATGGGAATGCCTCCCATCACTCACAGACCACTGCCTTTAAAGCAAAGCAAATTTCAAGGTAGTCTCCCATCCATCCTTTGAGACTGATCAATGTTGCCCACGAGTCCATCCACTGACAGCGTTTTCAGACCACTGCCGATCACTTTCGCTTGACTATCGTGACCATCAGTGACGGAGGTTCACACACACCATCGTCATTATGTCTGATTTTAAGATGGTTGAGAACCGCAAGTACAACGACGAGGAAATCAAATACGTTGTATCTCGGATCCACGCCAATTGGCGCCCCGAAATCATTGCCAAAGCCTTCAAGCGGGATCACCCATACTGGGCCGATCGAGACTTCACGAAGAAGCAGGTTAATTACATTCGGTCCACCTACAAGACTCCGCCCGGGTGAGTTCATCAACAGCTGCTCCATGCTACTGACGAACCTGCCCGCTGATGGAATACTATAGTATCATCAAGCCGTACACAGGCCCCATCCCTCAGTTCTCGAGATCCCCAACGTCGGAAGACAGTCCTATAATGGACAGCCCCAGACGCAGCAACCGCAAGCGCAAGCAACCAGTCGCGGCCACACAAAATCGCTCCTCGAGCACCCAAGCCCCCGCCTCCGAGCGTGCCAGCAGCCCCGTTGCCGGACCGTCACGCAAGATCCGGAAGACAGAGCCCCAGAGAGACACTTCTACTCATCATGAGGAAGCCTCCGTCTCCGAGCGTGCTAGCAGCCCCGTTGCCGGACCGTCGCGTAAGCGCCAGGAGCCCATAAGAGACGATCCTACTCATCATGAGAGTTTGATCCAGGGCCAGGACCTGGTACCTGGCTTTCTGAGCGGTCCCTTGGCCAATGCAGGCAGTGTGCTGGGAGACACGATTCCGCAGGAGCCTTTTGATGTTAACGCGAACGCTAGCGATCTTTTCGCTGGGATGAACTACGACATTGATGCGTTCGAGTCGGACCCGGCGTCGAAATACCTTAGCCTCGATCCCAGCAGCCCCGGAATGATGGGCCTGGGCGCCTTCGCTGCCCAGGACTCGATCATCCCGGGTGCGCACGATCTGGTTCCGGATATCCCCCTGCAGTCCATCGAGGAGCACGAGTCCATCACCACGGGCGCCGGCACGAATGCCACCGACTCGGCTTTCCCGACGCCGCAGCAGCAACAATCATTGCAGTTTGGCATGCCCAACGTCGAGGGCCCGTTTCCCCCAGGATACACGCGGGCGGGGGCTCAGGAGCGCGACGACCCCTATGGCGTGTGGTACTTCAACCCGCACGACAGATGCCGGATCCCAATGGGCCACCGGCACGACATGGATGGCGGGGTGCATTTCAGCAGCGAGGAGCACGTGCACCAGAGCCTAATGGCCATGGAGAATACCGAGGGGATCGGCTTCCTGCTGGGCGTCGCCAAGACCGCCGAGCTCATCCTGAATCCGCAGGGGAGGAGCCATCTCGCCAATGCCGGGCCAATTTATATCGACCCCAGGGCCCTCATGCTCCAGATCACCGAAATTGTTAACAACCACCTTCCTGCCCAGCTTCTGGACCGCGAGCATTTTCAGGTCCCCGCAGTCTCTGACATTCAACGGCTGTCAGAGAGGAACAGCCGCCTGCCCGCCGGTCATTTCTTCGATCCATTCCATCGCCGCGACGTTCCGTATGACATGCCCGGTACCTCAGGAACCCAGGGTGATGGGCAAGGAGGAGGTGCTGCTGGAAGCAGCAGGCCCTCCCGTCCAGGCAGCGGCCAGCCAGGACCGGGACCTTTCTAGCAGTATCCCTCTGAAATGGGATGTGTCCCATATTGAGCTGCCCACTTGGCGCTGTCAGACGGAAGACTTGTATCTAGCGGAATTACAGTCCGAAGCTGGGACAACGAGGAGAACTAAAACAGCTACGGCGAAGCTGATCACCGACAAGGTGTGACTTCAGTGTCCTCTTGCCTGGCAGGTCACTCCCCATTTGTCCGTTGTTGACGCCATTGAGTGACTCACCCCCAAGCTAACACCCACCGCTTACAGAACATGTAACAAATATGCGCGAATTTCATCCAGCCCCAACAGCTTTAGAACCTACTCTGGCAGCCAAGAAGCTTTCAAGGGAGAGGGTATATGACTATCTACGGGCACAGGTATGAGACCCACATCACCAACTCTACCGCCGCCGGGCCCGTGGGCACCTTCACTTACAGAGTTACAACAGTCTTTCCGGGTCAACAGCCCACATGCGATGCATTTTCCTACGTTCATTTACGGAGATACGATGAGTTGGGAGTGCGGTACGGAAGGAACAAAAAACGACTGAAACATTGGCGGATATAGGAAACCCTCCTCTCTCTCTGCCGGGAACCAGATGTCAGTACACACGTGGGTTGGGGCAGGAGGAATGTTTGGGCTACGGCTTGGAGAAACGGTCATGTTGGGAATAAGCAGCAGTTTGTCGTAGCCCTTTGCAGAAACAACCCAATTTGATCAGGATGTCCGCCATGTCATTGTCCCCCATCTTGCTCTCCGCTGTGCTTCGACCCGTGGTGTTGGTTTGGGAAAGACTGCAGGTATTCAAAGGCCCAGTCGCAAGAGGGCAGCGGCGCTGAGGATGTGTTGTCGCCTGAGACCGCGACAAAACTGGTCTACTCACTCCCAGCCCCGTAGCATAAACCACGACTCGTCATGCCTTGGTTCCTGGTGCAGCAGTCACGCCCACAACTTACCTCGCAGCGAATACCCACGGAGCACGGGCGGTGGTAATCAAGTTTCGGTCCCAGTTCCATTTCAAGAGAGACGTAAATTTATTTAGATTGACGTGCGTGACAGCTCCGAACCCCAGATAATGGCTCCACGCAAGAACTATGGAGATAAGTATATATATGTGTGTGCGTGGAGATATGGATATAGATGGAACGGAGAAGAACAAAACAGCAGAAAAAGAATATTTTGCCTCCCCTTTGCCTGCACCTGCAAGCAGAAAAAAAACAAAAAACACCAAGACAGTTGAGCCATCCGAATAGAGGGGGTATCGTGCTTTGGAGCGAGAAACGAGCTGACTGGAGATTGGAAACGTGAGGGAGAAGGGTTTGGTTGGTGGGTTGGTGGGAGGCTGTAGGAAGATACAGACATATAGGGTATGTTGTATGAGAAAGGGATATGTGTGTGTGTCCGTGTGCTCCGCGCCTGTATGAATATGAAGAAGTCATTGATCGTTAGGATGGCCGCTCCAAATGGTGCAACTTTTTGGCATAAAAATATAACACGAGAAGTCCGCCGTCGAGGGTTGTAAATATGGGTATGTGTCTGGTGGATGGTTGGTTGGATGATATCGCTTCGGCTGCGCTGCGCGACTAGCCCCGAGTAATCTTCAGTAAGATCGGAAGGAAGACGCCAGAGTCCCGAACGTGTGACAACATCGCGCACGGCCAGGAAAGAGGCAGGCAGGTCAATATGTTTCTCGGGTAGAGACGAAACGGTCCCCGTGGTCCCGCCCATCTCACACAGCAATGCTGACGTTCTTCCGGTTCTCGGCCTCCTCGATGGGGAACCCGTAGACCAGCCGGAACAGGTCCCTCAGGAACCCATACTGGCCGGACCGGAGCGTCATCCATCCGACGCTCTTGGCGACGTCGGTGGCGCTGACCCGCTTGCCCCTGCTCGGCAGCGACGCGGCTGTGCGGAAGGTCGTGTCGGCCAGTACAAGGTTCTTGTAGTTCTGCAGCAGCGTCGCGTGCGCGGGCAGCGACCCGAAAGATCCCGTGGGCAGCTTTTGTACGAAGGCCTGCAGCGACGCGCCGGTGTCGCCGGCCGCCGCGCTGCCGCCCTCCCGGCTGTAGCCGATGTTCATGGCCGCCTTGAGGATCAGCATCTTGATCCGCGTCACGTTGATGTCCTCGGCCGAGGTCGCCGTCGTCGCCGTGCTGCTCGTCTTGGCGCTCGACTGCGAATAGCTCGACAGGTTGCTCGCGCTGCTCGACCACCTCCCGCCTCGCGACCCACCCTGGCTGCCGCCGTCCTGGTTGGTGCCTAGTACGAGGATGTTGGGCACCTGCGGGCTCTCGCTGCCGGGAGAGATGGGCGTGTCACCAGTATCCTCGAATTCGGTCACCGGGGTCTCGGGCACGGGTGGTGGATGCTTCGTGCGGCGCGATGGTTGGTCTTCGGACATGCTCTTCAGGCTCTCGCGCTTCGAGTGGATAGAGGAGCGGCTCGTGGTCGATCGTACGTCCGACGCCTGGCCCTGCTGAAAGAAATTGATCTGGCTCGGGCGTGGGGTGCCTCTGTCCGGCCTGACCTGCGTCCACCCTTCTCTGAAGATGTCGCAAAGTTCCCAACAGGCTTGCACGGCTGATCCCAAAAGCTCCTCGTCCGGTGCCTTTCCGTCACGAGAATTCTGTCGCAGGCTGAATAGCATCTCGGCCAGTGACCAGCACGCCCTGAGAAGCGAGTCAGTCTCTTCCGCCAGCTCGCTCCGCTGCTTCATGAGGCGGTGGCAAAGAGTAATATAGAAGTCCAATGTCCTCTCGCGGAATGCCTCTGGCAGGTTCCGACTATCCTGAGCGCTGTAGAGACTATTGGGCAATGATTAGATGCTAGACTTGCGATGTGTCAACGTGGCGGGGAGTCTCACTGGTTATTGAGTTCGAAGCTGACTCTCAGCACAGAGTCGCCAATCTCATCTTTTCGTTGCCGCACATCAAAAAGAGACTGACAAAAGTCTCGGCACAGATCCAGGTTTGCCCGCCCGTTGAGCAGCTCAACAGCTTCGTCTCGGCTGTTGTACAGCTTTTGGCAGAGCTTCCAACAGCTCTTCCAAGCCTTCTCATGGGCATCCGGCGTTCCGGAACTGTTGAATACTCGCTCTCGATGGATGGAGCTCAGGTTGGCCAATGTATTGCACAGCGTCCAGCACTCCTCCAAAGCAGCTCTCAAAGCTTTGATCTCAGGCTCCTCTTCTATCACAGCTGGTGTTACGAATCGTTCGCTAGTGGCGGAATCTGGCTCAGCGTCGGTCTCTCCTTCGTGAATCTCTGGAATTACTAGCTCATGAAGTCAGTCTACGCCTGCCGAAGATGTGCATGAATTCGCCTACATTCGAGACTGCTCGTGCTGCTGGACCGTAATCGAGAGGCGTCCGCAAAGACATCGTGCAGTTTCTGCGCCTGAGGCGTGGCGTTGTCCAGGGAATATCTTGTCGGTTTCACATTCGTCGATATTGGCGGAGGAGTCGGGTGATTTAGAGTGTTCTCCTGCGAGGTTTCGATCAGCCTTTAGATATTGGACCTAGGACAGCAATTCAAATTACCTTGGCGGATGCTTCGCTGTCGGGAGGACTGAGCAGATCGTTCGGCTTCTCAGCAGACTTGTTCGGGTCTGACGATGCCTGTTTCCCCATTTAGTTTCCAGGACAAACTGCATCCATTTTTCTACGCACCCATTGATGAAAGCTTTCAGGGGCGTGTATGACCGAGACAGCCTCTCCTTCACTCGAGTTCGTCCGCATGGCATCGGGCAAGTTCGTCCTCAGCATCTTGAGCTGCGCGGGAATTAGCAAAGACTAGCAGGACCTGCGCACATAGGCCCATACCTGTGACGGTCCTTCGACCTCCGACGCCGAGGGCTGGTCGCTCGTATCCGACAATGCTTCATCATCTATCTCCGTGGTCTCCGTGCCGTTCGAGGTTACAGGTGAGGGACCAACGATATCACTGGAAGGGCTCAAAAGATGTGCGGAGTGTGGCCTCACATACGAGGTGGGCCGAAGGGTTTGGGAATCCATTGGAGTCGGAGTCGACCTGGGACGGCGGTACATAGTCAGCGCTGGTGAGCCACAGGAGACCAAATCAAGCGGGAAGCAGATAAAGGCAAGTGGGAAGACCTGAGCACGTCTTCAAGAGGATATCACTGACATGTCTTTGAATGGAGAGAAAGGAGAGATTAAATTTCCCGTGGATGACCTGAGTGGTGCCTCGAGAGCCATGACTGGGTGACCGGCAGAGCTCTGAGCAATTGGTGCCAGGCGAGGCTGAGAAGCTCGTGTCGTCGTCGCAGGCGAGGCGTGGGACAGACAAGGGGCTCAAATCGGGCCTTCAGGGTGGACCATTTGCCGTGCAACCACGCTGGGAGGCGGCGGTGACGAGGGCCCCGGAAACCGGCCGTCGGGCGAAGCGAGGCAGACTGAAGGGTGTCGATGGCGGTCGCCGGGTGTTGGCCACCAAAATTTGCCCGGTTGGTGACAGCGCGCCTGCTGTGGAAGCTTCCTGGGGAAGGACGAGACCAGGAGGAGGGGCAGGTGGCTATTATGAGCTTACAAGCCCTCGATGTCAAGGTAGGGTTGCTAGCACTAGGGAGGTGCAGCTAGACAGGGACAAGGCTCCAAGACCACCAGGCGATGGGACAGACAAGTCAAACACGGCCTGATGACGGGAGGGTGTGCCGAAAAGTATTGGCGACGGGCCTTCGAGAAGATTTCGAGAGAAGCAATGAATGAAATAGCCGGACTCGCAGAGATCTGCGCCAGGCGGAAGGGGCGTATCTTTTCCGGGGCCTGGCTCCGTCTTGTCGGGTCTCGCTTCAATATGACTGGCCCAGAGGTCAGGTTCGCACGAAGTGGCGGACGGCTGGACAAGCAAGAGAAGAGAAGGTGGACTGGAGACACTGTCGTTGCGACAATACTGTGTCAGTAAAGTGGTCGGCGTGGCTGCTGCAAGAGAGATAGATAATCTCCGTGGCATGCGCCTGGGCGTTCTGGGATTAGGTTTGCGCGAGTATCTGCAGTCAGTATGCGTGGGTATGCTGCCAGAGGATCGGTTGATCGAGTCTCGACCAGTGGGAGGTGCTCGGAGCCTCGTCCAAGTGCTGCCAATGTGATTCGTCGAAGGTGAGCTCGAAGCACACGAGCGGACAGCAGCTCTCCGGAGCTCAGCTCTTTTGCGACGGCCTGAGGGGCTCGAGGACGGATCGCGGGAGAATGGGTCACCAGTTCACGACGAACTTGAAAAAGCCGGACGGGGCCGTGATGTTTGCAAAGCGACCGAACCCTACTGCTGTTTCGTCGCAATCGCGCGCAGGCTTCCTCGTCGGGTATCGCAAGGAGAGATGGGAGTGAGTGAAAGGTTAAGTTGCCTACGGCTTCACACTGCCGCAATGGCAGTCGCTGCGACGAGGATGTTCTACCGCGGTGCGGTGCGATGCGATGCAATGCTCTGGTAGACTAACGATGGGTTTAATGTGGGAATTGACCACTTCAGCCTGCAGATGCGCGTCGGTGTCCCTCGCCCTCCTGCCGCGAGCTCCTCTGGACGGCGGCGCAGCCAGTAGGAGGCCGGCAATGTGCCGATGTGGTGGATGCCCAAGGTTGTCTACCACTTATGAGCTGCATGAGACGACAGGCGTCGGCGCTTAGAGCTGGTGGTTAGCTTGGATGGCTCGCTTCATCCAGCAAGTCACATCCTCCGTTCCTGGGCCACCCCTGTCGATAGCATGCTGCACTCGTGGTTAAGATGGGCACCGGAACACTTCCTGAGAACCCAAAAGCCACCAGGCCGAGCCATCACCGTCTCTGCCTCGGTGCGAACGTCCCAGCCGGTCGGGTAGCAAGCAGGGAGGTGGAGCATGCCGACCGAGACATGGCACCATCTTTGCCTGTGAGCCAATGGAGCTTGGGATGTTGGAGCTACGACGCCCGCAAGACCGAGCTGGTTGGCTGGCAGGCAGGCCGGGTACGTGGTTGATCTTGTTCTCAAGAGCTAGACTGGCTGTGTGCCATGTGTGCCAGTGCCATGTGTCATGGCACGAACGGAGCAGAGCAGAGCACGGCACACATCACAACACATCGGCTGGCCGCTCGAGTTGAGTCGAGCTCGTGCCGGAGACCACAGACATCGAGCCAGGGCCCACCACATGATGCTGTGCTCCGGACCATGTTGGGCGCCACCGGTGGCACAACACCTTGTGCAACAGGATGGACGGATGTTGGTTGAACACAAAAGTCCCGAACCAGGTGGCTGCTGCCTTCACGGCCATGCTCAATGGCGATGCGTGATGACGGGCACATTTGAGCCTCCTTCGGTGGCTTTCTCCCCCGCCTCACAGCCTCATGAGAGAGGCCTCGGCATTTTCTCTGTCTGCGCCGCGAGCATCAGAACGGAGAGTCGAGAAGGGCTGGACTCGGGGCCAATTGGTGATTGCGTCCCAAGGACCCCCCCCTCGGTGGACCTTTTTAGGTGCTGGCTTAATTGCCTGGCTCAATCCCGCAACGAGGCATCCTACGCACCCGATGGACTGGGAACTGCATCATTCTGAGTTTAGCGTACAGCTATATTTGGGCCTTGCTGTGGTTATCCTGGGGACAAGAGGGCAGATCACCCCACTGCCTCTGCCGTTTTAAGAAACGAGACTGTTTCTGAAGTAGTCGCGCACGTTCCGAGCCTGTCCATGTTGATCAATTGACGACAGGGCAGGAAGGGGATGGCCGATAGCACGGAAAGGAAAAGGAGCAGAAGTATGCATATTTTCCCTTTCTGGCAAGCTGTTGAGCAGACCTGGGCAGGACCAAGTTGGGTTGGGTTGGAAGCACGAAGGAGGGTTTCGTCCGAGGTGCTGGACGGCCGCTCCCAAGCAAAGCCAGGCCTCCAGGAAGGAGCCAAGGAAGTGATCCCCGCTTGCTCCTTGGTTGACAGTGCCTGTGGGTCATCCCTCTAGCGCAAGAGCTTGACCCCTACCGTTGACACCAGCGACTTTGGCCGGGACGAGTGAGCTTCCAGAGATGGCCGCCCCTCAGGCACACCGGTAAATCTGGCATTGCCGTCTGACATGTACATTCTGCCATCACCCCGTCACCGTGCCATTCGGCCATCTGCTTGGTCGCCCTACGAGAATTAACTTGTCTGAGTTGAAGCATCCCCGTCAACCTTGCCTTGCTGACGTGTGTGGGAGTGTGGCAGTCGGGCGTGGGGAGCGGCCGAGGGGAGGGACATTATGAAAATTCAGATCTGCATAATTCAATTGCAGCGTAGCGTCCGACTTCAGTCTGCGCCTGCGCCGCACACGAGCATGTCAAGTCAAGCGCGTGAAACAACTTTCCTGCACGTTGGGCGGACGCATTGCATAGAACTTCCTGATGCGGCCAATATCTCCTTGACCTTGACGACTCCCTTGCCGAGGTTCGACTGCTCCGGGACCAAGAATCTTGCACCCCCCTGCAAGACTGAGGTCTCACATTGCCCCTTTTGGCACAATGCACTCACTAAATGATACAACACATCTTTCTTGATTTTAAAAAACACAAAGAGTACCGGGTTGGGCTTTAAGTGGTGCTCGGCGGTGCCTACCGGCACCGTCCGTCCTCGCCCCATCCAGCCATTTCTTAATTCAATTGTCAGCCAGGGAAGGAAGAGAAAGAGAGAAGTCTTATGTTTTGAATACTTCTGAGATCGTTAAGAAAAGCGGAGCCGAGCGGAGTCGTTAACGCCAAAAGAGGCAATGTGAGACCTCAGTCTTGCAGGGGGGTGCAAGATTCTTGGTCCCGCGACTGCTCAGTCAATCCTCGCCAGCTCGGTCATTGTCCACAATGTCCAAGTGCATAGGTAGGCAGCGGGCGTGGCCCCAATCTGGCCGCATCTTAGCCGCTGGGAAGGTCTGCAGGGTTTTTTGATTTGACAGAGACGCGTCGATGTTGATCCTGCGTCACGGTAAATGCGAGATTTGGTCTAGATTGGCATAGAAGCAACAAACATGAACTGCATATCCAGCTCGACAAAAGACTGTTGGCCTGGCGGAAGATCAGTCAGACACCCTGCAGCGCCGCGTCTGTTGCCCCAATTGTGTGGTCAAAGAGACGGCCACGAAGCTGGCCACATGCAGGGGCAGCGCAGGGAGAGAACACGGAAGAGGCCCGGTAGGCATTTCTTTTGTGTTACCAGTGTCTATTATAAACGCCGAACCACGATGCGCCTCCTCTCACGGATGCCTAACCGCGTCGGAAAGCGGACTCTGCATAATCTCTCCAGGGCGTGAACCTCGTCTCTTGTAGTGATTCCAGTCCAGTCCGGCCTGGCATTTTACAGCCACTCTCCCAGGACGTGGGCGCAGTCATGTCCAACAGATCATCCGTGGCCGTCGTCGCGGCCCCGGCCGTGCCTGCTCAACGCAATATGCCATTTTGCCGCCGCGCAGGCTGATCTCGTGCTGTCCCTTGTCGTCGCTGTGGCGTGGAGTATGCCTCGAGCCATGTAATCCTCTTGAATCCGCCTTAGTGCCTAAACGCCACGCAGTGAAAACTCTTGCTTTACAGCTCAGGCTTCAACTTTATTGTGGGTTGTCGTGGGCAAGGCTGCTCTTCTTGACCTCGCGTCCGTCGGGGGTGTACCTACAAGCAGTCAGTCATTTGCTTTCATGCGGGACCAAGCAGGTGGGCGCCAGCGCCAGCCTCGACGTTGGATGCCCAAAGACCGTGACATACTTGAGCAACTTCTCGATCAGGTCGACGTGGGTCATAATCATACGGCGGCAGCAGTACCGCTTGCAGCCGAGCTGGTCCATGGCGTCTCTATTGCATCGCAACACTTCGCGTCAGCACAGCCCGGTCATAGGAACCAGATCCCATCGCATCTTGGAATAATCTCACCCATCAGGGACGTTCTGGTCAATCAGTGCCAGGTAGCGCTCCCAGAGATCTCCCGTCACCTGCGCTGCTGTCAGCCATTCTGTCCCGGGATCTGTCGAGCTGGAACGGCTAGCGAACCTTCCCGCAGGAGAAACAGCGGATGGGAATGATCATCTTGATGACTGTCTCCGAGGACAAACAGGGCGGACTCGGTTATTTGATGCAGGTCGAAGGCCCTGCGATGCCGTTTGATTGATTGATCGACGTCGGGAAGCGGGATGATGAGGCGTAAGGCGTAGATGCCCCAAGACTGGAATTCTTCAAAGCGGCCGGGAGAGGCTAGACCCACTATAATTTCTTATCGCTCCCTTATCGTGATATTTTTCAGCAGCAGAACCCTTGTACCTGAGTTTTTGCAGACGGCCATGCTCGCCCATGTTCTACCTGCTGCTGTTCCGGCCCAGCACAATATCTCGACTCAATCCAGCATGGCTTCTTCAAAGTCACAGTCCAGCAAAGGTGCAGACAAGCGGAAAAGAGAAAAGATAGATCAGGAGGATCCGTCGCACAAGAAGAAAAGGAGGCAAAAGCAGGACAACCAGGACGGCACCCCACGCGCATCGCCCAAGAGGAAAGCAGCAGCGCCTGCCACCGAGGACCAGCATGCTTCAGAGGAGGATTCGACCTTCAACGACCTGTTCTCCAAGCCCAAGCCACGGTCCCAGTCCAACGGCGAGAGCACAAAGTCCAAGGCCCTGCAGAAATGGAGGATCTCGGAGCCAATGGGAGGCAGAATGTCTGACATAGATCCCATTTTCAGTGCCGATGAAAAGTGAGCCCGGTCGCTCGCAAGCTTCAAGTTCAGGTGTGCTGATGGCCCTAGATTCCTTCTCGTCGTCTATCATACGTCCATTCAAGTCTACTCGGTCGTCGACTCCCTCCTCGTCCGTCGAATCGCACTGCCCGTGGTCGGCGCAAACAATGGCGCACCCTACCTCGTGGCTGCTGCCCTCTCCCAGGTTACGCCAGAGCTGGTGTGGCTTGCTTCTTCCGACGGCAGGATATGGCGGGTAAATTGGAGGACAGGATCTGGTGTGGACGAATCTCTTCGAACTGGTGCAGGCGTTATACACGATATGACCGTCGGTGCCGTCACCATTAATAAGAAGCCCTCCGATATCCTATACGTTTCGGAGAGCATCAAAAACAACAGCAGAATCGTCGCCTACGACCCTTCTGACTTGGCGAACCCTACGAGCCAGGTGCTGCAAAATCAGTCAGGGAAATCGAGCATTTTGCGAACGACAAATGGGGGCAGCATTCTCACCGCCGTCGCAGGGAAGACGCTCATGGTGGGTGCTTTGCAGCAGAAGAGTATTGGGAGCGTTGAGGGCCTGGCTTACGACTTCTACTCCATCAACACCAGCGACGAAGTCTCCTGTCTGAGTGTAAGGCTCGTACCAAAAAAATCAAGCTCCAAGAAGAAGGCTTCACAGGAGCCCAGCGATCCCGTACTCGATATTGCCGTCGGAGGCGTTCGAGGAGCCATCTACATATACTCGGATCTCCTCTCGCAACTACGGGCTAAATCACGAAAAGGGCTTGAGATACCAAAGAAGCAGCACTGGCACCAACGGGCCGTTCATAGCATTGCTTGGTCACCTGATGGTAGGTCTACCAAGGTTCCTTAGTTGGAGTTCCGCTGCTAACGCAACACAGGCAACTATCTGATATCTGGAGGCTCGGAGTCTGTGCTCGTGCAATGGCAAATGGACACTGGCAAGCTTGATTTCCTTCCTCACCTGGCAGCGAGCATTGAAAATGTCGCTGTGTCTTCCAGCGGCTCCTCTTATGCTGTTCATATGGACGATAACTCTGTCATGGTACTTTCTACGGCCGAGATGAAGCCGACGACCTACGTCTCGGGTCTCCAGTCCCTGGTCTTTGATGTTCAGAAACCCAAAGACGCACTTGTGGGCAGAGTTTTCGATGGCCTGAGAGAGATCAACGCACCGCTGGCTGCAGCGATTGATCCCAAGGATCCATCGCAACTTCTTATCTGTGTCGGAACTAGCCAGCAAGCCAGTCGCACCGGACCTCTCCCCGTCACACCTTTCCTGCAGCGATTCGATCTGGGCTCGTTCCAAAGCATATCTAAACAACCACTCACACGGACAAACACAACAGAGCTACACAATGCGCCAAACGGTCACCCCATAGTCGAGCCGAGGGCGTGCCAGCTTGCATTCTCATATGACGGGAGATGGCTTGCCACGATTGACGAATGGGAGCCACCAGAGCGAGACATAACCGCTCTCACCGAGGGCTCCAATGCCGCGGCACTTGAGTACTCACGCGAGCGAAGGGAGATCTACCTGAAATTCTGGGAGACGAAGGAGGACGGCACAACCATGGAGCTGTCGAGCAGGATCAATGGTCCTCACTCGACGCGGCATTCGGAAGACATCTTCGATATTGCTGCAGACAAGGTGTCCAACAAGTTTGCCACGGTCGGCGAGGACGGGGTTGCGCGGATATGGGCCCCACAGCTCCGTGAGCGTGACGGCCTGGCGACCACTGCCCCCAATGGCCAGACACTGGTCAGCTGGTCCTGCGTCCGAACGGTTGCTCTTGGCGAAAGCATCAAGTCCCAGGATGAATTGTTGCCCCTGGGCGGTCGGGCGACGTACAAAAAGAGCGGGTCTTTGACGTATTCCGAGGATGGCTCGATACTGTTCGTCGCCTATGGTCACTACAATGAGATCGTCATCTACATCATCGACATGGAGTCGGGCGAGATCCGCAACACACTCCACGACATGTGCAAGGGCGGAATTCGGTCGCTGCAGCTCCTGAACTCGTGCCTGGTCATCCTGTCACAAGACCTCGCCGTCTACGACCTCGTGGCGGACGAGCTCCGGTACGGCGTCAAGCTGGGGGAGAGGTCCGAGGCCGCCGCGCGGCTGACACACCTCGCGGTCGACCAGGCCTCGAGGACCTTCGCCATCTCAGTGCCCTTCCTAAAGGGCGCCAACGGCAGGCTGTCGCGCGGCGCCGTGTCGGAAGTGGCCGTCTTCGGCCTCGACGACAGCGAGCCTCTGCTCATGCAGAAGCTGCCTCAACTGCTCACCTCGGTCCTGCCGGCCGCCGGCTCCTCGGGCTTCATCGCCGTCGACTCGGCCGCGCAGATCTGGCCCATCACGGAGGGCGCCGACTCGAGCAACATCGCGCGCCCGCTCTCCGAGCTCAAGCTCGACGACCTGCCGCCGGACGAGGAGCCCGCCGCCGAGAGCAAGGTGGACCTCCTGAACGGCGCCGGCGAGGAGGATGAGGAAGAGAACGATAGCGGGGACGAGGAGGCCATGGACGTCGACGAGGACGAGGACGACGACCACGCCGCCGTCGTCGCGCCGCAGCGGCTGGCCGAGATCTTCGACGCCGCCCCCGCCTTTGCGATGCCGCCCATCGAGGACACGTTCTACCGGGTCATCGGACTGTTCGCGCAGAAGCCCACCTCGCCATGAGAGGTGTAGATTAATGCAGAATAGCCGGAGGGACTTCTTACACCCGGGGATATTGCATGTCTGACCCAACGTCGGAGCGAGGGGGCCCTGAGCAGGGGGACAGCGGTCAGGGGTGGACCAAGCCGTCTCGCCAATCCTCCGCCCGTCGTGGAGGCCGTGGTCGAGGAAAGAAGACGCCCACCCGTCTCGCGCTAGGGGCAGAAAGATCAGCCGCGCCCCCTCGCGACCTGAATGGAGGCCGCTCACTCACTGTAACGGCATCATCGGCGGCAGGAGGTGGGCGCGCAGGTCCATTGGGCCGAGTGAAGGACGAAGACCCGTCGTGGTCCGGCTGCAGGAAACGGAGTGTCTAGACACCTGTCATTCCCCTTCATGGGTAAATGGAAGAGATCAATACCGCAGGGTAGGGTGAGAGTTTTAAGGCCGGGGCCTGTAAAGGGACTTGGGGGGGGGGGGATTGGCCGGACAGTTGTAAAAGAGCGTCTATACCCAAGGACGTCGTCCGTCTACTATCATGTGTGATGTCCACATGATAACACTTAAAAAAAGAGAGGGAACGTCAAGTCATCATCATGTGAAATGGATTATATGTGTTCTCCCGCATCCGTCCTCCACTCATTATCCCTAGTACAGGTGTGACAAACAGGTCTCATTGCAGCCTCAATCAGTCTGACGGTAAACATCACACACATTAAAACCTCAAAGCGCCGGGAGGGAACCTAGACGCGCCACGCCTCCACGTACAGACGAGTCACCGTCGGCTGGTCTCAATGATACAATCATGCGCACCAAAGTTCCCCGTTACCTGACCGCAAAGCTGTCCGGGAACAGTATCCCGTTCGCAGTAGCAAGAACCATCCGCTCCGCCTCGCCCCCGGTGGCGTCGTCCTCGTCCCACGCCAGCAGGCCCGTCGCCCGCAGCGCGGCCTCGCCGCCGGCCTCGTTGACCTCCTGCACGCCGGGCCGGCCCATGTGAAAGCTCTCGCCGCCGCCGCCGGCGAAGTCCGGGCCCGGGAACCCCAGCAGGAAGGCCTTGCGCTGCCGGGCCAGGAAGAGGGCGTTGGTCTGTGTCAGGGGGCAGGCGGGGATGTAGAGAAGGGTTGTTCCTGTCGATGAGACTGAAGAGGGTGATGGTGATCGGGATGAAGACGACGGCCTTCTTGAGCGCTGCGGGGTTGGCGGAGGAGTCTGCGCCGTGGTGGGCGTTGGCGTGGGCAGCGATGGGTTCATGGTGTATGCCACGTCCGGATGGAATAGAACATAGTCGCCCGGTCGTAGAGGCGGCACCTGGACGAGCGTCCGGTCGAGCAGAAGGTGCGGGTGGAGCAGCGCGTTGATCTCTTGAGAGTGGCACGGCTGTGCCCCGTGGAGGATGGAGCTCTGCGTCGGGGTCAGGTCCCAATTTGACGGGTCGAGAAAGTCCGATGCGCGCTGACCCTTGCCGACCCAGGGCTTTCGGGGTGAGAAGAAGGGCCTCAGAAGCCAGTAGGCAGTCACTAGCCTCAAGGGCAGCGCGCAAATGGCCATTGGTGGTGATGGCAGCTGCGATGGTGACGAGTCTTTGTGACGGTCGCCTGTGCCCAAGGAGAAGACGCCCTGAAACATGCGGAAGACACTGCAGGTGTTGGCCCCATTATACAGATCGCTGGTAGTGTTTAGCCTGGTGCTACTGTCCCAGGGGTCCCAGTCCTCCCAGCGGCCCATAAAGATCTCGCGGTATGTCGCCTTCTGGGAGCGCCCGCCATACCCGTCTGCTTCCCATCGTTCGACACTTCCGCCGTCAACTTGGGCCTTGACAGGCAGCGAGAGCTGGGACCTGGGAGTTTCGTTGGGGCTTCGGCTTCGGTCGGATATGAACACACGATCTGCGTAGGCCACAGGGAAGTTCGTCGTAATGCGTGTCCGCGAGTCCACCACATTTTCAGCAGTGGCACCGCCTGATGCAGTCGCTGCTAGGGTCGAGTGGTGCCAACAGCCGTTCATAACAGAGGTCTGCGCCTTGAGCATGTTTGGATGTGCTCGAGCCTTGAGCTGGGCGAGACTCCAATAAAGCTCGTACAGTTGAGAGTCATTCGGGGATGATGCTCTGGTATAGGGGTTGTCGGCTATGTATGTGTCAAGATCTCTCTTCATAGCCCGGGCCTCGTCTTCCGCGACGACATTTCGGATCACCGCTGCGCCTCGAGTCTTCAGGTCGTCCAAGAAGGCATCTCTTTTTGCAGGAGCCTCGAGATCCTGAAAGTCAATTGCAGGTATGACAGGGGTCTTTGCTTCGGCGATCGATGCAACTTCTTGTCGAAGTTGCTTGAGGAGACGACTCCATGACTCCGCAACCGCTGTCTCATTGGTTGATACCAGATCGGCCTTGACCTGCGCAAATCGTTTAGGAAGAGACGGGATGCCGTCCTGGGGAGACATCGGAACGACCCTGATCCTCTTGTGAGGTGCCTCCTTGAGGTTTCTGAGGGTGTGTGCAGGCGTGGATGACTTTACTGCCATGCTTTTCGACATTGGGGAGAATATGGCAAGTCGTGGTCTCCGTACGCCGATAGGGAACACCTGCTATGGACTTCTTGTTCGAAGAAGGCCGGCATCCTTTATACACTTGCATGCCCCTGGCATTGTGTCTCCCGGTCGAGCCATGCGTGCAAGGGAGTACAGACTCGGGCGAGTACTTGAGAGGGAAGGTAGCTGCTTGCATGCCATCTGTGAAGCCGCGGTCTACAGGCATGTGAACTTTGGCCTGGAACTCTACACCGGTCGGTATTAAACTGGAGCCTCATTTGTGTGAGAGAGGCAGATCTTGGAAGGGAAAGGGAGTTGCACAGCTTCTGTAGCCAGACCCTGATAGCCGCGACGCGGGCCGCAACGCCGAAAGTGAGTTCTCGCTGTGTAGCATTCCTTGCAACCAATGGGAGAATACGGATCGGTCCATCGCGTAGGGCTGGATCCCTCGTATGGCTCGACCAGACCGGACCTCAACACAATAAACGTGTTGCGTTGGCGCATTGCTGACGTCTCATCGGTCCCTGAGCCGCTGGAGATTTATGTTGCACATGAGTCCAAGTGATTTTAGCCAGATCATGCTTAAACTCTCGGCCCCATCCCCGTTGCAACCAAGTCGCCTTAGCTTCGTGAAGCCAATGGATCGATCACTTTCGGTGGCCGATTGTGCAACCGCGCTCTAGAATTCGGGACTACCGGTCATGCCAGGGAGCGGCCGTTGCGATATTGACCTTCGATGCCAATCAACTACACCAGAGGGGAGCACGGCAAAATGACAGGGGATAGCTGGCAGGTCAGCCGAGGCGCTCCTTCGTTATTATTCGGGAGGATTAAGAGAGCATAGCTCGTGCAGGTCGACTCCTGTCGATCTAGAGGACTTCGTTCGACGGAGCGCATGAGACGATGATCAGATGTGGATACTGTACCCCGCTGTCAGAGCCTGACAACGAAGGCAGCTGCATGGTGTTTTGGGCGTGCCAGTCCCATGTCACAGATACATGGGTGTGGGTGTTGTGTGGCGGCGACATTGCCAAGATAGTGAACTATCTGGCGTCGAAGGTTGAAATAAACTAATACATTGAGCCGCGAACGAGTGACTTTGGCATGTGCGCGACCAATCAGTAGCTCCAGATGGCCAGAATTCGTTGTAGGCGTTGTAACCTGCCGCGGAGGTGGCCCCGGGAAGGGCGGAACGCCTTGTTAGGCATTGTACTGTTACTGATGAACCCTCTTCTGATGACTACGCTCAAAACAGAGCTCTATTGAAGGCTATTGACGGTGAGAAAGCACTGAAGTGGGTCTTTTCTGATCGGCAACTGAAGTTTCGGGTTAAATTGCGTCGGATCCGAACTGTAGCGCTCCAATCCTGGATGGAGCAAGGTAAAAGATCCTGAGGCAGGGTCTCGCTGGATATTGGTTTCTCCGGCGGCATGGGCTCGCTGTCCAGCTCGGAGCAGACAGCACGCAGACAGCGCGATAGACACATTCGAGTACCTCCACATTTACACCGGTGTATAAAAAAGTTCATGAGTTCGGAAAGAATTGCGAAGATCCGTCTCCGGAGGGAGGCCCAAACTCGGGCTGCGATGCCTGTCTCATGCAAGTTCGACCCAATTCAGCGTAGCCAAGCCCAATCTGTGATACAGCATTATGTCCCCGACGGATGAAAGCTGTCATTGTTGGGTAACTCGGTGGAGTAATCAAATGTTGGCCTGCTTTCGGTGTTTGCCGCACGCGTTACCAAGATACGAGGACCAAAGATTCAGTGCGGGTTTCAAGGTCCTTGCATCAAGCCGGCAAAGGAGCCTCTTGGCTGATCGGGGTTGGCAGAATCGGTGAAGGCTTGGACCATATGGATCGGACCTCGACCAGCAGCCTTGAAGTGCCGCAGGTGGATGACAGGCCGGGATTCCAGATAAGATAAGAGCAAAGAGAAGGCCCCGTCTGGAGCGGCATGTTGTGTCATCCATTGATGCTGCCTGTCTTCTCGTGCTCGCCGGTCCTCGACAATGTCTTGCCTTTAGGACGGCAATCGCCATCCTGCCGGAAGCTCCAACCGAGAGCGAGGGGGATCTACCTGGCTAGGAGTCCAGTCGAATCGAGAGCGTCGCAGACAACGCCCTAGAGGTTGGCCAGTACGCCATGGACCCAGTAGTAGCCAACAGCTCTCGAAGACGGATATGCGGCGATCCCATTCCAGGGACGACTGACACTACGGCGCGAGCTCAGACCGAGATAAATGGAGCTGCTGCTGAGCTCTGCTGCGCAACCATCAGGCTGGCTTTCTCCGCTTTGATCGTCGAGGTGCAGAAGATGCTTCAATGGCACCCTCCTGCCTCTTCTTGGTGGCCGCAGACGTGGTCTTTTCGGGGGGCGCCGCTGCGCTGTTAGGGGTTTCTGCCGGTGGCTTGGTTGTCGGACTTGCTCCAGAGTCGTTCAAGAGGACATAAGCCACTCGCTCCACGTCGATTGCTCCAACGATGAGCCGCGTGGCCAGCTTCTGTGAATTCTCGTGAAGCTGCTTGTATTCCTTGGCATTGTATTTTATGTGGTCTCGTCTCCCGTGATTGCACAGCCAGTAGAAGGCCTCGTCCGCAAAGAAGACTATATTCTGAGGGTCGTGGACAGCCAGAAGCAATGACGCTGTGGCCGGACCGATTCCCTTCAGTCTTGTTAGCACGTCGATGGCTGCGGATGCGTCGGCTTTCTTGGTGTAAATGTCCAGCGCGCTCGTGGCCGTGTCTTTGACGAACGATTCCTCATTTGAGGACACGAGCTTCATCAGAGTTGGGCGGAACTTTCCATGCTTGCTGCTGACAGGTCAGATGGCGGGCCCAATGTTGCCAGATCAGTTGCGCTCCCCACTACTGGTCAGGAGCCAAGGGGACGTTGGACGGTGGGTCGACAAAAAGAGAATAGGCTCGAATGAGCCCGAGGATTAGGCAGGTAATACGCACAGCTTCCATTCGACTAAAGTTTGCACATCCCCAAGCTGCATCGGCCGCCTTGAGCTGGTCGTGGCGAACAAGGCAGGGGCCTCCACGTAACGGTAATGATCTAGCTCTGCAAGCGTCTTCTGGCCAGGTTTGGCTGTGGGCTCATCAGCTTTCGGAATCAATATCGGGGGGCAGAAGGGGCCGAGAATTTTCATACCCCCTTTGGAGGCAGATACGGCCTCGATGAGCTGGTCGTATTTTGCGAGGGCGTCGCGGAATTCCTGCAGGGTGATGTCCTCCGGACTGGGGAAACGGCGGTCCACCATGTTGGCCTGTACCCTCGTCCTTTGTGAGTATGAGGCGAGGGTTGTTATTCGCAGCCGAGGCGAGCTGAAAGTCTCAATGGCACCTCGATATGGCGCGTTGTACTTGTTTCTCTGCCCACCAAGTACTGTCGTCCACCAGCCGCGCTGCACAGCACGGCACGGCACTGCGCGGCACGCACTGCCCTGCACGGCCTTGCGCGATAGGCACGGCCTCGGCGGATTATCTAGGAGCCTGCAGCAGGCCAACACCGACTGACTGCTGGAAGGGCTGGGAAGAGAATTGGGACGGCACGGCGGTCCGCACACGATGAGATTTAGCCCCAAGAGAAGCAGAGCAATGGATGATGTGATATATACGAATTGTTCTGGGCTGGCTGATTGTGGAGCTTGGAAGAGGGTTGACGGCTCTGCTTGGTCTTGATCATTCAAGCAGATGGCTGGGTGTGATGTGTATTGTGAACAAAGATAAAAGCGATGACGACTCCGTCAACGTCCGCCACTGTCAGCTCTCAGTAGTCGAGGTTCGAGGTTGATGTCGCGGTCGATCACCCGGGTCACCACCCTTCCTTTCTTGGGCCCTTGGGAGGCTCCTTCCGACAGCCAGACAGAGTGTGGACCCTTGGTGCCGCCTTCCCTGGACGGACCAGAAGAGCCGGCCCAAGGAATTGGCTGTGGTCCGTGCGCCCCCTCGGGGTTCTCCCACCTGGGCAGGGTCGAGACTCTGCGATCAACCAGGGGTCCAATGCCCAAGGCGGCCTGCAACGGGAGGGGGGCACGGGGCTTCTAGAATTCTGCCTGACCAAAAGTCTCTCTGTCTGTTCCCTCCTGCGACCCGAGATTTTCTTCCACTGCAGTCTCAGCCTCACCATCCGAGTCCTCCATCAACAGCCACACCATCATCAAACGGTCCATCAAAGCACAACGCTTACCCGTGAAAAATCACCCTCAACAACTCTCCAGAACACTCCTTAAAATGGGTGGCGGTAACGTAAGTTGTCTTTCTATCGCCTATCACTACTCTCCCCCACCCTAATCGCCTGATCGCTGATCGCTGACCGCCTTATTCGCGCACACAGGGAGCCAAGTCTGCACAGAAGCGGGAGCGTGCCGCAAAGAACGCCGGCAAGGAGGCCAAGTCCCAGCTCAAGGTCAACGAGACGGCCAAGGACATCCAGTGCAAAGTCTGCTTCTCAACCTTCCTGAAGACCTCCCGTGCTCCTGCGTACGCAAACCCACTCCTCCCTATAGTTCCGAAACGGAACCTCAAGTCGAGAGACAAAGGAACTCCCTGGCTAACAGATCCGTGTGATATAACAGTCTCACCGAACACGCCGAGAACAAGCACTCCAAGTCCCTGACGGAGTGCTTCCCCACCTTCACCGCCTAGGTAGTTCTCTGTGATGGGAGCCGGCCATGGTGATTGCGATGGTTAATGCGATGGTGAAGGGCCTGAAAGCCTTTGAGTATGACGGAGTTGCGAGCATAGAGCGAGGGGCGTATACCATTGTTTGATTTTGGCAATCTGGGGTGGGAAACAAATAATCAAAAACCACATGCACAAATCCGGGCCACCTGTTCTTTATCTGCCTGCCCCTGTGGGTGCTTTGAACTGTCTACCCTACATCTCAAAACTAGTGCGCCGTCACAGCCTTTGCCTGAGAACCCCGATCACCACCATCCACCGGCACGGGCGGTGACGGCGGTGACGGCTGGGATGCCCTCGCCTGCTCCTCCCTAATCTGCGCCAGTATGTCCGGGTACCAACGCTCGCCGACGTCAGGGTGGCTCTTGACTCGGTTCCTCAGCGTCGCCTCGCCCAGCGTGCGCGCCACGCCCCCACCGCGGAACGTGAACTCGACGTCGTCGAGCCGCCGGCCCCCATTTGCCGCCAGCACAGCCTCGCGCAGGCGGCGCACCTCCTCCGGCACAGAGCCGACCCCAACGCCCTCGAGGTCCTCGAACGTCGTATCGGCCGCCACGCCCTGGAAGAAAGGCACCGAGAAGCGCGGGCCCTCGCCTGCACGCGGGCTCAGCACCCTGTGCGTCGTCGAAGTACAGACGCCGCGCGTCAGCGCCTCCATCCCCTGTCCGATGGCCACGACCAGCGTCCCCTCGCGCGGCGGGCAGTCGATCCACTCGCCCCGCGTGTTCTGCGCCTGCAGCCCCTTGTGCCCGCTCGCCTGGAGGAGGTAGCTCGTCAGCATGGAGTCCTTGTGCGGGCCGACGCCCTGCCTGGCGCTCTCGTCGTCACCCCCGTCATTATTGCCGGCGCCGAGCCCCAGCTCCCCCGCGTCCGGGTACCGCACGATCTTGAGCTTGTGCTGCTGGTCGGGGGCGCCGACGTACTTGTCGAACGCGCCCGGCGGGAGCCCCACCGCCTCGGCCACCAGGCTCGTGAAGCGCACCGACACGCCTGACATGAGCCGCATGTACTCGGCGTACGTGGCGCGGAAGCCCGGGAGTACGGACTCTGAGGGCCACTGGTTTGGCGCGAGCAGGTTGTGGTGCCGAGGTGCATCCGGGCCCGGCACCGGGTGCTCTGTTGACAGGTCGATTTGCTCCCTGTGGTCTATCTTGCCTGCTGTGATTTCTGCTGAGAGGCGGCTGTAACCCAGGAAGGAGGGCGCGTTCTTCATCTCCATCTTGAGCCTGTTGAAATATCGTGTGAGTCTGAAGATTCACTAAGCAATATTGTTTATGAATGTATATGAGCGTGTGTGAGAGCCCTCTCAGATGGATCCGTTGCGCCGACTTACTTTTCCTCGAGCGGGATGTCGAAGAATGCCCTGCCAAGTGAGACCACCTTCTGGAACAGCTCGTCTGATATGCCCACATTTTTAATGTAGAGGAAGCCAACTTCCATCAGGGCCTCGCGGAGGTCTGTGAGGAAGGCCGGCCTGGTCGCTGGGTCATCGGCCAGGGCCAGGTCGAGAACGGGAATGGACTTGAATGACATCTTCTAAGCGCCTGTCTATTCGCCCTCCCAATAACGCACCAAAAGACGATTAGTCAATACAAAAAGAGCCCGATGGCACACAAGTGAATGAGACGTGCAATCTCTCTGTTATATGAACTGACTTGGATATTCTGGCTCCGACAATTATCGAAAGGAGTTACGACTACCGTGGAAAGAATTGCGCAATCGTCCCTCCGCCCGTCCCAGTAGATCCGCCCGTCACCTTACACATACACCCCCGCAACCGATCGGACGGGCCCGCTAGGCCCCCCGGTAACTCTTGGCCCCAGCCCACGGGGGCGGGCCTTCGAATTTGACCCACCATGGGGCTTGACACCTGCGCCCGGCCGTGTCGCAGTGCAGCGGCCGCCGGGCGGCCGGAGCCGGGCATGGTTGAGCTTCTGAGTGATGTGGCTGGACCGTCCGCCGTCAAGGGCAGAGTGAGGTCTGCCGGGGATGATATCACAGCATTGATGGCACAGCAGCCTATGTGCGAGAAATATAACTAGGAACTCGACATTTCAGACAGGGAGGGATAAGTGACCGGAATACTCACACCACGCTCTTCGGAGTGGGCCGGTCATAGCCATCGGCGACGTTGGCGGCCACGACATGTTCCTGAAGAAGTGTCCCGACAAAGCCGGTCTCCAAGTCAGAGGCTTGCTACGCATATCTCAGGCCCCGTGACGTCAGTGAGCGTGGAATCAGGTAAGTATACATACATGCCATATACGAAGCCGTTAGGGCAGAAGCAACAGAGTCGATGGGTAGTAAAGCCAATGCATTATGAAATACAGCACATGCCCCCTCGCCCCTGTGGGACTTTCAAAACCTGGATATAACTCCAACCCTGCGTTGTTCACAATCTGCCAGGAAGCTTCCCCAGCGTCGTGTCACTTTTTCTTTTGCTCCCAAACCCAGTTGTCCCACCGTAGGATCCCATCATGCCTCTCGAGAATGCAGTCGCTCTCGTTGCGCACCTCGCACTCGCAGACCCCCGGCAGGTCTAACCCAGCGCGAACATCACAGTCTCTTTTCGCCTTTGGGCTTTGCCACAGTACTTGTATGCATGCCGGACCTTGTGGAGGACTATCGCGGCTTTAAGACCATCAACCTTATGTTGGAGACCTCGCCGCACCGAAAACTCCAGTCCGCCAAAAGTCCGGCGTCTAAAAGGGGTACCACCCTCTATTTGTCCTTCCTGGGCAAAGTATCCGAGTTGCCGACCTTCTCAGCCAGCTCGTTGTACTCGCGGTGGAGGCCCTCGGCCTGCTTCTTGAGGGTCTCGATGTCCTGGTCCTTCTTGGCGAGCTGGCGCTTGAGCCCGGCGATCTCGCCGGCCCCTCCAGCCTGCGACAGCTTCTCGGACTGCTTGGCGTTCTTGTCCGTGCCCTCGTACTGCTTCAGCTTCTCCTCGAGCCGCAGCACCTCCAGGATCATGATGTACGTGCGGTTCAGGATCAGCGACAGGAACAGCGTGAAACCGCACAGGTACATGTTGCGCTGCGAGTAGAACTTCCTGGCTTGCACCTCGAGACGCTCGTGGCCCATGATGGCTTGTCTGCTGGCGGGGTAGGCGGCACGTTAGCGCTGGAGTCTCTTGCGGGATGATAGGCTTCCGGGGTGCGACTTTCTGCCTGTCTGCCATGTTGTACGGTGGAGCATGCGGGGCAGACAAAGTGGGCTCGCTTTGAGAAAGCAAAAAGAAAAAAAATAGAGACTGTAATAGAGGGGCAACGTACGCATTGTTTCCACCCTCGGTAACGGCCGAGAGCTCGACTTGGACGCGGTAGACGCGGTTGACGCTGTCGATGAAGAGGATCAGGATGAAGATGAATGTGATCTTCAGCCCGTATTGTAACTTCGCGACTATGGGGTTCTCGGAGATGAAGCTGGACAAGATGTCAACGGTCAATCCTGAACATGTGAATTCTCCAGGTTCGAAAGATGGGCACATACGTAAACACCCGCCTCTTGAGGGAGAATGGCATCGGGACGATGAGGAACATGAATAGCGCCATCTCCGCCATAAGGAGCATGAACACCTGCGGGTTGGAAGCTGTTAGCGCGGCCATTGACCACCAGGACCGAGCACTGAAGCTCTCGAGAGGGAGGCAGGCATCGAGGCCACGTACCAGGGTGTAGTAGAGCGTCATCGTGACGGCTGTTGTGAAGCTACTCGAGCTTCGAGTGGACTGCGGGGTGTTGTTTCTGAGTGGTTGCGCAACTTCAGGAGCAAGTGCTGTTGGGCTTGTGATGTCAAAAAGGTCAAGGGTAAAGTCTCGTGGCCAAGAGTTCAGGTCTTGGAAGATATAGGGAAGAGGTTGACGAGGAGGACAGCAGAGCTTGGGTAGAAGAGGTGGCCAGTTTGGCTGACAATCCCGGCTGAGCAAGCTTGGGCTGGCTGGGTGAGTCCGTCATACCTACCGCGGACACCTGCAACGTCATCGCCCACCTAGCTGGCCCAGGTAGGCTAAGTGCCTGGAAAAAGAAAGTGGCAGTGAAATGCACGGACCACCCGGGTCCTCAATTGGATAGGCTCTTCACTCTACGTTCTGGGCTCTTCGCTCTAGGCCCTATGGAATGTGTCGATCACAGAGCACCAAGACAGCCACAGAGAGGCCTCAGGTTACACGAAATTCACGCCTAGTATTCAAAACCAAAGTCTGAATTCACAGTTCCAAGTATTTGACCACAGATTACCGCATCGCTAGGGAATGTTTATGTATAGTGGCAGCATCAACGGGCAATAACAATTGACTGAAAGTAATCCCCCGAGTCCCCGTATGCTCCTCCCCGAAACTCCGAGCTTTTGATGCCCACCAAGCCAGCAAGAGCACCCATCGGACTTGTGAGGGCCGTCATGAAATGACCAAACAGCATGCCTAATTTACAATCCCACCGCACTCCAACTTCAGTCCATCCGCATGACAAAGGAAATCGTGCTCCAACCATCGCCGAACGCTATTAGCTGTAGAACTGTGACTTCTGGAAGCTGTCGGCGGTGATATCGCCAGGCTTGCCCGCCGGCACGGGCACCTTCTCAGGCTCAGGAGCCGCCGCAGCAGGCTTCTGCGCCGCGCTCGTGATGCTGCTGGTAAGCGAGTTGGCCCTGCTGCTGTCGAGCGAGGCCGTGGCCTTGATGGCGGCGACGGGCCGCCTGGCGACCTCGAGGAACGTCGACGGCAGGTACCCCATGCGGCCGTCGCGGGAGCGGCAGCGCCACCAGTCGCTGGGATTGCCGAGCGGGTCCGTCTTGCTGAGCACGGCGACGAGGTCGCCCTTCTTGACCTCGAGGTCCACACCCTTGACCACGGCGTCGCCAGCACCGCCCGCCTCGGGCGAGAAGTCCCACAGCACGCGGCAGAACTCGAGCTTGGACGGGTCGATCGCCTGCGCCTGCGCCTGCTGCAGCTGCCGCCTGCGCTCCTCCTCCTCGTGCGACGCGGCCATCGACCGGATCATCTTGGTCATGAGGTACGGCAGGCCGAAGGCGAACAGGAGGAAGAAGATGAGGGGCTTGCGGCTCGGCTTGGACGGCGACGGCGAGCCGTCCGCCGCGTGGCGGCCTTCGAACCTCGCGAAGGAGGCCGGCGTGAGGGCCATCGCGTCGGCGGGTGGTGGCCGCCCCGTGACCTTGGCGATCAGCGTCCTCATCCAGCGCATTATTGTGTATATACCGAGGACATGGCCAAGGGTGTCACGGAGATTTCCAAACTGCTCGGCCACCGCAACCACGGCTGTAATAAAAAATGTCAGTGCCTGTCTTCTAGATCCCGAGGAGTCCAGCTGGATGGAGATTGACGTACCATAGAAGCTGGAATGAGTGGTCATGTATGTGCTCTCAAGCATCTGTGCGAACCCACCGAACGCGCCCACGATACCTTCCAGCACTTGGAAGGTTGCCTGCGTGCTCTGGTTGACCCTGTTCGTCAAGCTCTCTGGGTTATTGGGGTCCTGCATGCCTCCCATGCCGCCCATGCCATATCCTCCCATGCCACCGTACCCTCCCATGGAGCGATAGCCACCGTACATCCCTCCGCCGTATCCTCCCATGCCCCCAAGGCCACCGTAGCCGCCGCCAATGCCACCGTATGGCGAGCCGTAGGAGGAGTACGTGGATGGGTAGCCGCCCGCACCGTACGATCCGTAGCCGGTGGAGCCCATCCTGCTATATGCGGCGGCGTTCTGGTTGACTGATGCTGTCAGGGACTCGGGTCGCGGTGGTATGGCGGGAGAAGCAGCGGAGGTCGTCGAGGAGGTGGGAGTGGCGGCGGAAGTGGAAGTGGCAGGTGCAGCTGCTGTTGCGCCAGGACGCTCCCACGGCTTTGGAGGCGAGGCCATGACGAGTAATGCAGGGCGGGAGAGCGCTGGATTGAAAAGTTCGCTCGATTGGGCCTGTCGGCGGGAGCCGTAGAGTTGGACCGGCAAGGATGAGACTGGAGTGAGGGGAGAGTGCGGAGGACGGTGGACCAGGGTGTGCTGTTCCTACTGCCGGTCGTTGTTGGTCGGCGTTGTGCTTGTCCTCTTTTGTCCTGACCTGTGGGCCACGAGAGGCGCGAGACTTTGGGAGATTCAGGCCTCGAGCATTTCCAAGATGCAGTCGCAGTCACTCGGATAAGCGTGATGCCCGGTGTGGAAGCCGCAGTGCCAGAGTTCAACCCCAAAGGATGTTACGTCGAAAACCTAGACTTGCGCCGGCCTGTGACCGGCCCTTTTGCCATGCCTCGGCTGATTTCCCAACGTCGCCTGGTTTGCCGAGCGGCTGGGACCCGCGGTTTCTGGGGAAGGCTTACCTAAGCGGACGGAGCCTCTGTTTGCCTATGGAAATGTTCACCTATGACATTCTGCAGTATTTTTGTGTCTTGACTCCGATTACTTCAAATTGCAGTGAATGCACTAGAACTTTTCAACGTCTCAGCCATGTCCTACAGTCTTAGTATCGGCAGGATGGTCAGTTTCCTCGACTCGGCCACCGGGGAGAACTCGGTATCTTGGCTCTTGATTCTCGAGTCACCCACTCATCTTTGTCTAGCAGCCAAGACCGGACATATTCCGGCCAATGGATAGATGACTTGCTAATCTCGGTCCGCCTCGTGGTCTACCAAGCGACAAGATATATCCAGATCTAATTTGTTTCACTATTACAGCCCACGCTACATTCTAGAATATACTACTAATCCAGACTCTGAATAATGACCTTGATGGCGCCCGTCTTGGGGTCGGCGGACGTGTTGAAGGCCTTGAGGGCGTCCTCGAGCGGGAACTTGTGGGTGACGAGCTTGGACAGGTCGACGACGCCGTTCTCGATGAGCCGGATGGCGCGCGGCCAGGTGTTGGAGTAGCGGTACTGCAGCTGGATGTCGACCTCGCGCACGCTGGCGCGCATGAACTCGATGTTGATCTGGTTGCGGCCCACGCCGATGATGAAGACCTTGCCGCCGAACTTGCTCGCCCAGATGGCCGCGTTGATGCTGCTCTCGACGCCGGTGCACTCGATCGCCACCGCCGGCTCGACCCCGCCGAACGCCTTGACGATGGCCTTGGCCGAGTCCTCGGGCGACAGCCGCTCCACCTTGTGCGTGATCACGCTGGGGCAGAACTCGCGCGCGAACGCCAGCCGGCCCTCGTCGATGTCGGTGATGACGATGGGGCACGCGCCCGCCGCCTTGACGACGGCCAGGCTGATGAGCCCGATGGGCCCGGCGCCGCAGATCAGCACCGGGTCGCCCACCGTGATCTGCGCGCGCTTGATGCCGGCCAGCGCCACGCTGAGCGGCTCCAGCATCGCACCGTTCTCCCACGACATGTTGCCGATCTTGTGGCACCACGCGGCCGGGTGATTGACGTAGCGCCGCAGCAGGCCCGGCACCGGCGGCGTCGACAGGAAGTCGACCTTGTCGCACCCGTTGTACCGCCCCGTGAGACATGGCTCGCACTCGTTGCAGATCACCTGCGGCTCCACCGCCACCCGGTCGCCGACCTTGAGACTCGTCACACTCGGGTGCACCGCGATAACCTCGCCCGCCGACTCGTGGCCTAGGATGTGGTCGCCGCCCACGATCATGGGGCCGATGCAGCCATGGTGCCAGAAGTGAATATCTGATCTGTATGTGGCCGGAAACCCGTATCGTCAGCAATGCGCGCCATTGTTCACACCTTGTATACTGGTATCATGCCTCCCGCCTCGTATGCCTCGTGCGAACTCATGGTTCACGCCGCCTCAATAACATTTGTGTTCATGCTCGTTTCGAGTGACGTACCCACAGATTCCCGTACTCCTGATAGCCACTGTGACCTGTCCTGGGTTCAAATTGTCGCCGCCCTTTTGCACGCTCTCCAGCGTCGGCTCCGCCTCATTTATCCACAAATCGTGGGCGGGGTTGGTATAGACGCCGATGTTGGGCTTGGAAGCCATGATGCCGGTGTGCCCGTTCTGCGCTCCGTTCTCTACTGCCGAGGGGCTCATTGGGGGCAGATTGCTGGCACGGGAGGATAGGTTGAGGCGAGAGAAGAGGTAGAGAACGCGAGGGAATGCCGAGAAAGATGGACTCGAAGAGGGAGCGGCCTAGGGGACCAGGACTAGGACACCAAACCTGTATGACGATGAGCGAAGGTGGGGCAGTAGCCGGCAAAAGAGGTGGCGCCCAAGTAGGTCGACTGTCGACTCGTAACGCGACGCAGACGAAAGCTCTTGTAGATATGCTTGCACACGTACACGCCAAAGATCGTCAGGCCGCGCACGCTGGGTGGGCTTCTCGCGGGGGCGTGGGACGTTTTATAGGAGATCGAGTCAAAAATGGGACAGACAGTTCACAAGCGACCCTATATTATCCGTCAACCACGACGATAGTAGCACAAGCAGAACTCGGTTGGGGTCGTGACCCCGAGCCGCTATCACCGTCACCAGGTCCAGGCCCGGGCCCAGGACGGGGTCCAGTCAGCCATCCAGCCAGTCAGTGAAGTCAGTCTAGTCGGCCGTTCCTGGGCGGGCGTCGACTCGAGGAACCGCCAGTATGCGAATTATCCGCGACGCCGTTGTGTTATATCGATGTGGGGTAGCAAAAGCGGCCCTTTCCCCAGCAGCGTCAGTCGTGCTGCACCAGCCGAGGGGTCCTGTCCTCGGCAGCTTCAACCCCGACCGATGATCTCATTCTCCCGCGCCAATCACCACGCCTGCCCCGGCTTTTCCTCCCACTTCCGACGGGACCCACCGAGGGAAAGTCAAGAATGCGCTCTTCCGCTTCCTACCCAGGCCTTGTCCAGCACTCCAGATGGGCAATGTCGGGCCGAAACAGATCTTGGACCCCTGGATTACTGTGCAGAGACAGACCCCAGATCAACCGATAAGGCCTTTTTCCCCCTTGCCCCAGCAGAGAAGAAGTAAGAAAATAAAAAAACAAAAGCAACGTCTCTGCCGCTCCGGGCCTTTCACATGCGAAGGGACCGCGGACCCACTCAAAGGCGGGCGGGCATTAATGCACTCGGCTCTCCCGCGCTCACCAATTTCCGCTTGCTGAAGACGCGCACCTGTGGCCGGTAGACGCGGTCAAATCGGATCCTCTCACCCCCCAAAATGCGCCTGACGAATACGGGCCAGATATCGACCGTGAGCATCCCGTCCTCCTTCCGATTGAAGGCTTCGTCGCCGCCGGTCAAGAGCGTCCGTGGTGGCAGTCGGGCGTGATCACACGTACCACAAAGGCCACCCAGTCAGGCCAAATATTTCGCACCAATTGGCAGGACTCCGCATCGTGGTATCACGACGTGTCAAGTCTTCCATGTGACCTGCTTGGTGCAGCTCGCAGGGATCATACAGGATACAGGTCATGGACCAACCATTGCTCATCAGAGGTTGTTCTACAATAATTGACATGCTGTTCTGCTACACCTTGGAGGTCGTGCCACTTTGAAATGTTGCAGCTGAGGATCGTCCTGCCAGAGATTATCTCAGTAGCCACTACAAACCGTCATCCCACTTGAGACCCTACCATATGTACAGATGGAAACATAATGCCAGGCCCAGATACAGCCCCCATGAAAGCCTGCACTGTCTTCCTGTTCAGCTGAGAGGTAGTCGCTACAAAATCAAACACCGTCCGTCCGCTCCACCAACGCCGATATACCTGGGTATGTTCTCGCGAGACCACGCCATACATCTCGCAGTAATGAGCGGAACGGGATGAATCCGCAGCAGTGTCACCCTGCCTATTACATTACCATGCTGCCAAAATAGCTCTTCGAAGCACTCTTCATCGACACATCACTAGAAGGCGCCCTTTTGCCCGCCGGGCCCTTATCGCCGGCCTGCCCAGGAGTGCGCCCGCCAGCGGGCCTGGGAGGGGGCTCGTCAGCCGGCATGGCAGGGATCCTCCTCGGGTCCTTGCCGTGGCTGCAGAGGATCGCCCTGGGCTCCTGCGAGAACAGGCCGAGCTTGAGCATCATCTGCGCGGCCGACGCGCGCTTCTCCGGGTCCGGCCTGGCCATCTCCCCCAGTTGCGCCAGGTGCTGGCCCGGCGCCGCGGCCTCTCTGGCCACCTGGAGCAGCGTCGAGACGCTGAACCGGCCGGCGTACGCGTCCCGGCGGAATCCCTTGAAGTCGTACATCCAGATGAGAACCATGAAGAGGGACCAGATGTCCGCCTTGGGGGTCTGGCCCTGCGCCGCCGACGAGATCTCCGGGGCCATGTAGATGGGCGTGCCTGCTGCGGACTGGGCCACGGAGATCTGGTTGCAGAGGCCAAAGTCTCCTAGCTTGAAGACAAGCTCCCCACTCGGGCTGTAGGTGTAGAGGATGTTCTCTGGCTTGACGTCGCGGTGGACGATGCCCATTGACGCCACGCAGTCCTGGGAGAAAATCAAATTGTTAGTGGCTATTGCGTGAATAAAAGCCTTCCTATGCCTCTAGTGATCACTAAGGTACCGGGATAGATGAGAAGATTTTATACCAGAGCTTGTAGCATGTGCGTGAGCATCAAGTTCGCAGTTTGGTTCAGATGGTCAAGTGGAGTTGGTTTCCCCTTTAGGAGGGAGTACAAACTGCCCTTCATCAGGCCCATAACCACTTGCACCTCCGGGGCGTTTATACTGGCTTCAGAGCATAAATAGTCGACGACGAAAGGCTATGAAGTGTGTGAGCTCACGATGACTCTACATAGTGCTTTCATCTGCCTGTAAGCCAAGGGAGATCTGCTTACATGTTCAATTCTGCCAATCGCCTCGACTTCGCGTTTGAGGGCCGTGAAGAAGGCTTCCTTGTGTTGGTTCTGTCGTATCTTTATTATCTTCACTGCAATGAGTCTCCCAGAGTCTACATCAACAGTGCGGAGAACCTTGACATTGTGTCAGTGCTCTCAACAATATTAGAAGTTTGGGCCTCTAGAATAGGTCCCGTGTGTTTCAAAGGAGCCTTCTCACCTGCCCAAACGCTCCAGCCCCCAGCTCTTCAATCTTGGCCCATCTTACCATCGGCCTTTTTGGCAACGATGAGTGGATTCTCGTCTGGGGCATTGTCGGCACAGCTGTCTCTGCATTGTCGGAGTCGGTCCGGGCGAATCTTGGGTTTAGCGCCAGGGACTTCAGATCTCTCTGTTCCACCAGCGTCATGGTCTGTGGGGGTTCGAAGGGCCAGTCCAGCTTGAATGTGACGAGGTCACGCCGTTCACCTCCCACTGTGCATCTCCGGGTCAGAATTTCATTTACTCTTTCAGTTTCAGGACCACGAAGAGGAAACGAGTACCGGCCGCTACCCTTCCTGCGGAGTCTTAGAAACGAAATGAACAATATACTCACTGCCAATGGTAGTGTTGACATTTGGTTGCACAACGACTTTCCGGGGCTGGCCGGGCCGGAAAGGCGTGGAGTCTGGACCGAGGGTTGAACTCGTCCCGCTCTGGAGTCATCATAGAACATGATGACACTGGTGTTGAGATCGACGTGGAAAGAACATTGATATCGGGAGTAGCCGGTGCCCCTCAGCGTAATATCGCCGAGCCTCCCCAAAGTCGCGAGTGTCGTCCTATTGTTAGCTTTGGATTTGAAGTGACCGATGGCGAGGCGAGTCACTGGACCAGCACGGTCTACCAAGTATGCGTTTTCCGGATCATTCAGAACATCTTTGGCTTGGTTGCTGATCGGAAGCAAGTAAAAGAGCACATTCTTCCGCGACATATCGCTGGACAATTACTGTAATTATGTGAAGAGAGCTGTCCAGATATGTTACAGAAGACGATAAAAGATATGTGAAGGGGAACACATATTGAGAGGGGGAACTCCCACCAGCTGGCTGGAGCATTTATCATTGCTCTTGAGACCTTTTGGCGCCCAGATTCTCACACCATGCGGAAGACTGGGCAAGGCGATGAAGTACATGGGCGGGCTGCCTGGGGCGGCCTCTTCGGGCCAACAGCTGCAGTTTCAGTTGGCCAAGGCCGATCATCTGCTACTGATCCTACTTTTAGACAAACGTGTTGGTCTAGAGTTGACATGCTGGTGACTGGAACGTTGGAGCTGCAGGTGGCTGTGGTTTGGGCGTGGTGGTGTTGGGGTCCACCTGGGAGAGTCGAGACGGGTGATTGGCATGTTAAGCGCTGCCTAGGTACAAGTCCCTACCAGGGTCCAGCATGCGGCCGCAGGGCTGGTGTTCTACGCTAGGCCCCGGCGCCCGGCCCAGCTAAATACAGGGACCGGCTCGGCAACACTTCGCCGATGGCAACTTCGTCATGGCCATGCTCCGTACTTCCCAACTGCTTCTCCAAATTCATCTCTCTCACACTTTGTTCACCATCACTTCAAGCTGCCACCATATGTCATCGCGTCTGAGTCACGAACAGCAGACACACCGAAACTCCAATGGCCGCTGACACGATCAGAGGCGACGGGCTCTTCCAGGCTCATCGTGCTCTCGCAGCACTCGCCGAGGACCCTGAGCAGTTCGACTAAGACAGGGAACGACGGTTCAGCGAGTCTCCGCCCTCATATCGGTCGAGGTCGGGAACCACAACACGACCGGAGAGCCCAGTTTCCGAGGATGATCCGCTGGTGGACTACAACGCGCGCAAAGACAAGCTCTACCTGGACTGGATGGCCTCAACCCCCGCCAACCAGTTCGACGCGCAGAGACGCGAGGAGGTGCAGCGCATAGAACTGGCACGCGAGTCCGTCGGCGTCGGCAACAGCCCTTACGGCGTGGCAGGGGCAAGGGTCAGGGAGCGCTGGATCGAGCAGGGCATCTGGGACTACAAGTGGTACGAGGCGAACCTTGAGCGGTGGGGCGAGCTGGTCCAGAACGCGCCTCTGTTGGATGCACGGTGGATGCATGAAGTGCCTCTCGAGGATGACTCGGACACAGTTGAGGAATCGACTCCTGGGTTCAAGTTTGGTGCCAAGAGGAAGCGACAAAAGACGGACGAGGAGGCGCGCCAGACTGCTGAGCGGCGCGCCGAGCGCCAACGCCAACGGGAGCTGACACGCCCCATCCACCAATTCAACTACCAAGTCTCACAAGAGCGCGAGCGGCTGCTGGAGGAGAGATCACAGGAAGCTGGCAACGAGGATCCTGTGAAGCGGTATCCTCCCGACATCAGCACCCAAGCATACACGTTAGTGAAAGACAGGTGGACAAGCGCAAGATTATGGGTTGAAAAATGGGGCATATTACCGGGAATGACATGGC
This sequence comes from Diaporthe vaccinii, assembly GCA_039880775.1. Taxonomy (NCBI): domain Eukaryota; kingdom Fungi; phylum Ascomycota; class Sordariomycetes; order Diaporthales; family Diaporthaceae; genus Diaporthe; species Diaporthe vaccinii. Next base: position 140,403 of record JBCEDN010000015.1, on the reverse strand, counting down.
TTCATGAACGTGACTTCGAAGAACTAGCGCAAGAGGAGCTGGGCCCTAAGCCATCTCCTCGGCCTGCCAACTCTGCTCCATCCGAGGATCCGCCGGCAGCGCCCCTTTGAGATGGTGGCTTAAGTCTTATTCAGCTTCTGGAATACCCTCAGAATTTATCACTGAATGAGCGGGATCAAAGAGAACACCACAATTTCTGCTAAAAAGGATTTGAAAAATATTAATCAACAAAACTCGGAGGAAACACATCCCTCTTGAGATAATCTTTGACTCACCTATGCCGTCGTGAGCCAACTGTTCGTGCCCAGCCCCACGTAATGGTCTCGGTGGTCTGGGAGGTGTTGTGGCTAAGCAAAAGACTGCGGGAATATATGTTGGTATGCAGATTGATGCACTGATTTTCAAGCCATCCTTAAAGCTCATAAATTACGTGCGGCGGTGTCTCCAAGTACTCACGTAGTGCAGTCGGAAGAAATACGCGCTTGCCACCTCCCTTCCCCATCAGGAGTCTTCTAACGACGATCCTGGGTTTATAAGCTTCGATAGATGGCAGCGTCTATCTATTGAGCTTGTACCCAGGTCTAGAAATGACCACTGATGCACACAATGAATTGAAATATGTCAATTCAAGTTTCTTCATCAACTACATCATATTTGAACAGTGCACATCCATATGCTTGTGTAGAGTAGGGCTGACTGCGGTTGGACGACGGCTAAAACAAGGGGTTCCGGGCATCATATCCAACATATCAATGTGAAGTAGTTATCGTGTTTATGATCACTCGAAGAACACGGCAACAGCGAACAGCACAAGAAGTAGGGTAGCAGCAGCGTGAATAAGGAAGCTTACACTAGATAATATTAAGTTCATGCTGTCATTATGCGCCCTCTTAGCCACTCTCGATTCAAAATGGGAACGCAGCCTCACTGCTGCAAGATTCCTCGGTCCAGGTGCGAAATATTCAACTGTGTCACACACATACTCGTGTCGAAGATGAGCCCAAGCCTTGTGTAATACCGGGCCCCGAAGGCTTTATCGCGAAAGTTAAATATCACCGGCAGCCGCTCCATCTCTTCGACTCGACAAATGACAGCGGGATGGCTTTGTGCCCAGAGATTGTGTTGGAACCCCCAGAAGTTGGCCAAAAGACTGACCTCGGTCGCTGCGTGGGCTCCGTTCATGACCGCATCACCCCCGACAGACTGCTGCGGCTTGTGAAAAGGGAACTTCAGCTCGGCGTTGACGGCCACGAAAATGGCGGTAGCTTTGGTCGCACCGTTGGGGAAGTACAGGAATTACGCGCCTCTTCCGCGAAGTTGATGAACGGCGCAAGGCTGGTAAAGCGCTCGCCAACCCTGTCCCAAATTTTCTTCCCGTCTATCGTGGGCACAAGGTCCTCGAGCTTGAAATCCGGGGCGTCCTTGTTCAACCTGGCCAGCTCGTGTGGGACCTGAAAAGTTGCCTCCCGGAGCGCGTCGTTGCGCTGGTGTGGCGCGCTATTGCCATGTTGAATCCCACGGCCAGGGTCGCCTCGACCTCGTCGCGCGTCTGCTGGTCGACTGTGCGGGCCCAGGTGTGTGGGAATTGTGCCAGCTGTTTTGATTTGGACAAGAGCATACAATCCGAAGCCTCCGATGCTGCACGCCGCCAAGGCCCCTATTATATTGAGGCCACCAGCAGCCTGGCGGAGCGAGTCTGATGGAAGTGATCTTTGAAGTCGAGATCAGTTCGTAGTCTTTGGAGGTGAGGGTGAAGAGTAAGGGTCAGTACACACATTTATGGAAGACAGCGGCACCGCCGAGTTGTGCTGGGAGTCAGCTCGCAGTTGCGTTCGACGTCGAACTTGAACCCATCGGCCACCGGCTTGTCGATCGAAGGAAGCCCGGGTCGCTTCTGGTTATTAGAACCCATCGGTGTAGCATTCTGGAAGACACGACGGATAGAGTTGTCAGTTTTTTGAGATGATTTTGTGGAACTTCAGCGGGAGCAACACTCAGTTGTGTCATGGACTTCGAAATCTGTCATTCCAGATGTTGTGGCTTGCCTCACCCGTGCGGCTAAACCGGCTTGGGCATATGCATATGCAGGCGGCCGGTGTGAAACACAATATCGACTCCCTTCGTACATGAAAGCTGAAATTACGTCAAGTTGTCAGACCTCTGTCGATTCAAAATTGTGAAAGGACTCGTGACGCCTCAGAAAATGGGGCGGTTGTGAGTTGGAGGAGAAACGGGAAGGACGAAGCCGGGGCTCTTGTGTATATGCAGGTAGTCGATGGGCTCTCCTAGCTCAGTAATGTACAGTATCTGTCGTAATTGCCTTTGAAAACACTCATAGCTAGGCCAAAGCAGGTTTCCCGTGCTCGAGCGACTCAGAAGAGGAAAACGTGGATGACAGCCCCTTTTTCTGCTGTGTGCTGAAATCGAGTCATATCACTCGGCCTGCCAGGATTTAGGAGTGGCATTCGTTCACTTTCTGCAAAGTGCTTCGCAACTGGGAACGGGTATTGTACACCCGGTGGTAGATCACTGGGAAGACAGGAGTGCTCGTACAGTGCTAGAATGAGCCATGCTTAATGTGTAGATTTGTCTAACCTTGGGGGAAGAAGAAATCATCAGTCTACATGAAAGATGAATACCATGGACTTGAGATTCGGGGCTTTATATGGCGACCGGGATGACTTAGTACACATCTGACCGGGTCTACTCAGGACAATAAGCGAAGGAGGCGCAAGCTTGGATGCGATATGAAATTCAATTATATAGGACGCTCTTGAAAGCCAGACCGGTCTCAACACCACAGTAGCTGATTGAAGAGAACAACTGAAATTACATGTGAAGCAAGAACGCAAAGAGAAAATGAAAAGGAATTACTTCTTACGAATCAGCTCCTGCCTCAAGACGTGTTCGAAACCGTCCTCTTAGTCCGGAGCTGCCTTTACAGTACCTGCATAGGGAATCCATAGTACAATCCTCCCTCATAAACCCGGGCGTGCCATCGCCCGTGTTGTAGCTCTCGATATTGTAATCTTCATCTGTGATGTATCCGTAGATGTGGTAGTCTTCTCGTGGTTTCAAGAGCTCAGGGTTTATCAGACCCAGTGCCGTGTTGTTTGCAGCATGCTTGCGAATCAGATCTGCGATGACCGAGTTCTTCCGACGCTCAGCCGCTTCGATAGCGCCGTCGTATCCAGTCGTACCGCGAAATTTGCTCAGAGCATTGGCATTCAGGAGGAACTTGACCATGTCCAAGCGCCCCCAGCAGACGGCTTCATCCAAAGCAATGCGTCCTAGTTTCCCGCAAGGAGGTGCGTTGACGAGAGCGCCGTTGCGTAGTAACAGTGCAGCTATCTCGATATGTCCGGCCATTGCCGCACACTGCAGAGCCGTCCATCCCCCGATCCTGGCTGGTGCAGCATTTGTGTCTGCCCCATGGCCGATCAGGAGTTGGCAGATTCTCATCTTGCGCTCGTATTCTTGCTCGGTGGCCGTATCCCGGGAGCAAATAGCTTGCAGCGCTGTCAGACCGCACTTGCCACACGCGCGGCTGTTCACGTTGGAACCTGCTCTCAGGAGCAGGCGGACCAGGTGCTCGTTTCCGTCCCATGCCGCAGCCTGTAGGGGTGTGCATTTGGGCACGTGGTCCTGTGGTTGGTAGTATGCGTTCAGGTCCGCTCCAGAGCGCACCACTCTCTCAACAAGTTCCTCTGGCCCACCGGCACAGATAAGTGCTGCGAGACAGGAGCCAGGGCTTACCGGAGCTCCTTGGCCGAGGAGATATTCGAACATTTCCAGTCTGCCTTTCATCTCCTCTTCTCCGGCTTTCCAGGGAAAGAACATATTTGTAGGGTTGACACATGATTCTAGCAGATGCGGTGGAAGGACAGACAACGTTTTGCACTCCTTCAATACTCGAATGACATGTTTTACTTTGCGAAAAGTGTCGGAACAGCTATACCGCAGTAAGTGACCTGTGAAATCAAAAGGCGATGAGTCGTTCGGGGTGACAACCAGCCTGGCGCCGTGCTCGGCCAGAAACATGATCATGCCGCAGCTCGAGCTCTTGCCTGTCTGAGTGCAGCAAGCTGCGATGGCTTGAACACTGTAGCTCGGACCTTTCATGTTCTTGTCTTCGAGGTCTCCACCTGGGATGAATGAAGTTGGGTCCACTCCGGCGTGGAGAAGGAACTTGACGGCTTCAAAGTTGTTCCGCCGCGCGGCTTCTGCCAACGCCATCAGCGCCTTGGCTGGAAAATCCTCGACAATTAGCGCCAAACACTCCAAGGTGTCGAAGCCGTGGTCTTCCACAGCATTTCTAAGGTGCGGACCCCTTATGCTGGCTCCGTTTGCCACCAAAATTGCAATAAGCTCCAGTCCATCGTCTGTGCAATGCTTGGATAATTGGCGCAACACCATGTCCAGTAGATCCTGTATACCGACATTGATCGAAGAGGGGGTCAGGTCGACTCCATATTGAACTAAACTTCGTACCGTGTTCAGGTCGATCCCTCCGTGACTCATGTGTCTTTTGTGGTAACGCCCTATCGATTCAAACCCATTTGGTAGCATAAATTGCTCCGCTAGGATCAATTCTAGGTATGACCGCACGTATTCCCAGTTCAATGAGGGTGTTGCAGCCACTCTTGACGCTAAGTACTCTTGCAAGGCGAGTGTACCGCCCTTCGCAGCAAGTAATATTCCAGCCCTGGACATAGTCGATGGCGACACCTTGCTGTAGGGAGCCAGCTTCTCGTACAAAGGACGCTTGAAATAGAAGCAAAAATCCAGGATTGTGAGGCGCAGACCATCACTGGTCTCGTTTCCAAAGTACCACTTCATTGGTAGGAGCGGGGAAAAAGGTCCATCAACGTTTGCGCCGATCGTCAGTAAAAACTCCAAGACGCGCATGTCGCCGTAATGCTGGATGTCGTCGTTATTCCGGGCGATGATTCCCCATATGAAACGGCAAAAATAGGTCACTGAATCGCCCTCGCCTACTCCCCACCACTCAGGGGCACCAAAATCACAATTCTCAACCAGTAGCCGTGAAATTTCGTCGTTTTTGTTACGGATGGCCGCAATGATCGCGCGGAAACTTTCTGTCCACCAACCAGAGCCAGAACTACGCCCGTAGGCCACAAGATCCATCACGGTGTCTTTACAATTCATTTCGACTGCATGAAAAAGTAAATCACCATCCACTGGTTGAAAGGTGAGCCAATTATTGCGGATTCCGATATCGACCAGAAGTCTAAAAGTATCCCTCCGGTGGCTTCGGGAGGAGTACCGGAGCAACGGCCTCCATACATTCCTAATACTTGGCAGCCTGAGATGTAAGAGTTTGATGGTTTGGTGAGGATTGCGCTCGAGAATCGAGCAGAAGACCTCCAGCCCTTTGTCGCCATCATGCGGGTCGTGTAGATCGTTTGATAGCAGATACATAGCTGTTGAAATGAACTGATTCAGCTGGAGGCGTGCCGCAGATATTGCAACTCTGCATCCAAGATCATGCGATGGACGAGGTGGAACTGGGTAGCCGTCTGGGAGTAAGTCGAAGCGGAATTGTGAGTTCTTGTTCAGTCCATAAGTATGAACTCGATTAATATGGTGAGTGACGATCGTGGATAGGAAGTCATGCTTTTCCTGCAACAAGTCATCGTCAAGCTGCCAATCCTGATAGGCGTCCTGGAAGAGGTCTGAAGTATATTAGTACATGTCAGAAAACTTTTCCTTGTCTACAAAAGATCCTCAATGCTCACGTTGCAGTGCCTGGTACAAGTCCACCCAGGGAATGGTGGTGGCGCAGTCCTGGTAGACTGAAGCTGCGTAACGCGCAATACACCCGGAAGCGTTGTCTACAGTGCCTATCTGCGTAATTGGCACCATTGCTGAATGAGGGTTCGGAATGGGATCCTCTGTGTGCTCGAAGTGTTTCGGCTGAACCTCGCCTGTCAGCTGGGATGCTCGAGCTGTCACTGTTGGTAGGCCTTGGACGGGCGACGGAGTTCGTATCGTAATGCCATGCGGAAGCGGACTTGGGGATCCTGAACCAACATATATTAGATCTCTTAGAACCGAGACAGGCCTTCCTCTTCTCCAGAATGTGCTGATAGGTATACTTGACTCACTTTGGGGTAAAGGAAGGGTGATTGCACTAGACCTCCTTATTTCCTTCCAAGCCTTGTTCCACGGAATCTTAGAATTGTTGAGATAGATGGCCGTTTCCTTCCTCAGTCTTTTCTGTCCTGGCTTCTCAAGACGTGGAAGGACATGTTGGTATATCAAAGGCCAATTGGTCGACTTGGCCTTCTTTCGAAGCTGTAGCACATCTCTGGTCTTGGTCTCCCATGTTGATAGCCTGCCCGTACATCAGTTTCAATGAGATTGGAATAGGTTGTGAATACGATAGGAAAACGCCCGTGACACTAGAATGCACCAGTCTGGATATCCCACGAGATCGAGAAATCCGGTCCTGATTTGAAAGAACTGAACTCTGAGGATGGAAAATGGGCAAGGACTAGGAGAAAATTAATCTTACGGCTTCACTGGGAACCCGTTTGCCTCCATCAGATGTTTAACATCTTTGAGCGTCTTCCGTTGATTCTGGTACAGGTCTCTGATTTGTGCTTTATTCTGGTGCCATACATCTTCGGCAGCACTGATAGGGAAGGAGTTGTCTGAAGCTGGCATATTGATGATATTAGGAATTGATAGGAAAGATGAAGACAAGATAAATTTCACTAAATGGTATTCCTTGGGATCGGAATTATATGTTTGCAAGTTTGTTGCCGGCAAGTGTACGCGCTTGGGCCCAACAAAATTGGGTCACGAGGAGGTCAGGCTGTGGTTATATCAAGTTTTGAGGGGCAAGCTATACTGCTGGAAAGCAAGCATATGCAGTCAGATCCGAGGTGCAGGATTTTCAAGTTGTCCGAAATCTTCCTGCATCAGGCCTCGTTTAATTCTCTTACTGTGTGGGTGGTTACACAACCTTGGAATACAGGGATGTGCCCACCACGTAGTCCCATAGCATTGCCACAATGCAGACTCCGCCACTTAGGCACTGCCAAACTGTCCGTTGTCCAAAATCTTGCATTCTCGGGGGGTACAGAAGCGTACACTGCATGCCTCCAAATGCATTGCCACCCTGTCTGACACAAGCCGTAGGACTCTCCATGTCCTTGCCACACAAGCTCAAAACAAAGGGCAAAAGAGGGGCTGGGACTTGGGGCTGCAAACTGGCTTGGATCAATTGGTTGAAGAGTTGTCCAAAATCTTCTCACGTGACGAAACTGATATCATTACGAGGCTGTAGAGGACAGTGCGTAGATGTCCAGAACCTCATGCTGACGAGCAGACAACCAACACAGCCACTGAAAACTGATAGTCCATCATCTGTCACACTGAGTTCCTCCATTCCCCTGAGGATAAGCGTGTCCAATATCGTGTCACGTGAAGTCACAGTGGACCACCGTGTTTCCTACCAGTGGTAACCGACACGGACACAGCCAGTGGCTATCGTTTGGAAAGAGCTTCAGACTTCCCTATACAAGTCAACCATTCGAGATCTTTGGTTTTCAACCCCCTACCAAAAAAGCTGTGCATGTGTCCGAAATCTGGTTACGCATTTCACGACAATTTGGATTTGCTCCATCATTTGAAACCATACCTGCATGATTCAAGGTGGAGTATTAAGCTACAAGGCTGATTCTTTTGGTCATTGCGCCCTACATAGTAATAGCTATGGCCAGAGCCTCCGAGTTTGTGCCTATATAAGGTCTAGCCATATACCTGGCCTTTCGACATTGGGACGTCGCTAATTGCACTCCATACATCTCCCGACGCGCTTAAAATAGTCTTTGTCCATTGAACTTCGAAGGTCACCGTCATGGTCCTGAATTTGAATGACATTATCGGCATGTTGACGCTCTTAGTCACCTGTATCCCAGGGGCCTGGTTCCTTATTCGCTTCAAACGCCACCGTCAATGGAGTACAGCAAACACAGGAAGATCATCCTGGGACCTTGTGCGTGATTCTGTCTTCTTTTTACCTTTATTACGGGCTGTATCCCGGCTAATGTTTCTTTCTGTGTTTCCAAAATCGATCCCAGCAATTCTTTCGTACCTATAGACCTTGAGTACATGCTAAATGAATTTGTTTGACATTGAATAGGAACGTAACAGTCCTGAAATTGCAATGCCGCCAAGGGTACACATCCCTGAAAATCGTGACAATATCAACGTCGCGAAACCTACATGGGAGCTTCCATGCTAGCATGTAGGTAAAGCGCTGCTCCCCCTTCCCCGCAACAAGTTTGTTAGTGCTCGAGCTACAATGATTGAGAATCATGCCTCTGACTTGCAATTTTCACAGGAATGTCTGTGCATTAAGTCCATGTCTCGATCTAAGATTCGATGGAATATGGACTGGGCCGATGGCTTTTTTGCGTTGTTTACATTTTTGAGCATGTCGCCGTTAAGTTCTCTGGGGACGTCCGACTAGGGGAGGCAGCCTACTTCAGGTATGATACAGAGATTGGATGTCGTGGAATTATAACAGCCGAGCAGGAATTGTAAAACATTCAGGATTAACATCCTTTTGGACCTGGGAATAGTTATTACACAAGTTGGATAGTAGCCTACAATAAAGGTACCTGACACTGTACGGCCGGCCAACGATGGCATGTAATCTGGTTGGCTGCTTTTCAGCTGAGTGGGTCGCTAGAGTCTTGAGCCAATAGGAGGCCGGAGGTTGGCAGGGGCGGCTAGTCCCGGATCAGGATTTCCTCTCTTACCTCCTATATAGTAGGCCATTCCGGCAAAGTTTGCAGTTCTCACACCGTAGTCGGATATGGTGTAATGGTTAACATCGGTGACTCTCACTCACCAGCTCGGGGTTCGATTCCCCGTATCCGAGAACAGATGAGGTATCAGCCTTAGTAACATCTTTTGATTTTCCGCAACATTATTTTTCAAGCTTAATAGCCACCTAACTATGCCCACGACAATGTTTTAGAGCCCCATGCGAAGCATTGGTGGCGCGGCGGCGGATACTGAGTATCTATGCGAATCTCCTTGCTAAGATAACCCGGGTGGTCTGCATTCTATCACTTTTGCAATCTCCTTATATCTGTATTTACTGAAATTCCAAGGGTTTTGAATGTATAGAATGTCTCTCTGGCATAATTGACTTGTAAGAGGTGCTTGGTTAAAACTTACAACCGAATTTCACTACATAGTCGAACCAGTGGTTGGCAGCCACTTACAGAGTCTGTTGTAATGTAACTGTGCTCCAAGGGCTGCTGAACTAGATATTTTGCAGCACCAGATACTTTACTCGTCAGATTCTGGCTACCATTAAGATTAGCACCTTCCAACTGGTCACTGTGAAGAATTTCCCTAAGCCCCAATTGAACTGGTAAAAATTACCAGCAGCCAAGACTTCCGGTAAACGCCATCATGTACCCTTACCCATTCCCATTCACCTAAATGGCTTCCTGACCGATATTACTATTATATTATTAATTATCTAGCATATGCAGGCTCAGGATCCGTGCTTCTGCACATGTCCTGATTGGCAATGCCATTGTCTCCTAATGTTTAAATCTCCCCAGTCTGAGGCGATTGGTGTTGCCGATCGTCAGGTCGTCATCTGGATTGCGGTTGCCAAGGACTCACTCATTGAGGGGGAGTCTGTTCAACTTTCTCCACTTCCAACATAACAAGTCTTGTGGACGAGGATGCCGCCGCCTCAGCGGAGGTGAACTCGGGAGAATAATACCCGAGCCAATTGCAACGTAAACATGGTTATAAGGGTGCCTGCCCTTTGCTCGCCCATGAGGCGTGGCAATTGCAGGGCTTCAGCAACGGAGTTGTCAGACTACTTACCATGTTGCATTCCGCGCTCCTACCCAAGCTGGCGCTTTGGGCCCTTCTCATAACATCACGTGCTTGGGCCCAGGCGACACCATGGCAGCCCTATATCCTGAGCCCCTCTTCGCGTACGGTGCGCCCGGTCAACGTGTTGGTCCAGGGCGGGGATCATGAGGTGTCGTCCAATGCGGAAGGATACGTGTTGACTCTTGACATGGGGGCGCAGGCCAGCCTGGACTATGGCGTCGAGGTCGGTGGGCTCGTCACTTTGCACATCGAGACGATGGCGGACGGGTCGGAGGGTCCCCAGCTGTCTCTAGCATTTGCTGAGTCACCTGCACACGTTGGGCCGATATCAGACGACGCGACAGGTTCAATAGCTTCACAAGACTGGGACAGAGAGCTCAACGTCACTGTTGATGCCGGAGATGCGGTGACTTACACAATGCCGCAGGAAAGGTTCCGAGGGGGCTTTCGATTCTTGACCATTGTTGCAAAGGCACCAGTCACTATATCCAACATCACCTGCGCAATTGGCTTCTCGCCGTCACAGGCCGACCTGCGGGACTACTCTGGCTACTTTCTCGCGCCCGAGCATGATCTCCTCTCGAGGATCTGGTATGCGGCAGCTTATACAGCGCAGACCAACATAGGGCCGGTAGACACGGGCCGTCACCTGCCGCAGATCGAGCACGGTTGGGCATACAACTCCAGCACTGGGGTCGCCGGGCCAGCCTTGATGGACGGCGCAAAGCGGGATCGCGCGGTGTGGCCCGGTGACCACGGCATCTCGGGCCAGACAGCCTTCCTGGCGTTCGGCGACGTCGGGCTTGAGGCGTTCAACAACTCGCTCGAGACCATGTTCTACTACCAGAATTCAAGCGGCAGGTTCCCTTATGCCGGTCCGTCGACGCGGTCGTTCAACTCGGGCAAGGAGAGCGATACTTACCACGCCTGGAACCTCATAGCTATCTACCATTATGCTGTCTTTACCGGCGACGAAGCATGGGTGGAAAGGCATTGGGACAGCATCACCCATGCCGTGGGGTACATTCTGAACGGAATTGATAGCAACGTCGGCCTACACAAGCAGATTGGGGCAAATGACTGGGGCCGACAGGGCACAGGGGACTTCAACAGTGCTCTAAATGCACTTGACTACGGGGCGCTTGTTTCGATCACGTCTCTCGCCAAGGCTTTGAACAAGACAGACGAGGCGGAAGTATGGACCTCTGCTGCAGAAGGCATCAAGGAGGCGTTCAATCAACACCTCTGGAACGCCAACGCATCACTCTACAACGACAACACAACAACATCTCTGCACCCTCAGGACGGAAACGCCATGGCCCTGTTCTTCAACCTAACACGGGACACCACGCAGGCCAAGGCCCTGAGCAAAGCCCTCGAAACCAACTGGAACAGCTTCGGCCCCGTGACGCCGGAGCTGCCCGACGTCATCTCCCCCTTCATCTCGGGCGTCGAGGTCCTGGGCCACTTCGCGGCGGGCGAAGCAGACCGCGCCCTGGAGCTCACGGCGCGCCTGTGGGGCTACCTGCTCGACTCGCGCGAGATGACGGGCAGCACGCTCGCCGAGGGCCTGGCGGCCAACGGCAGCCTGTACTACCGGGGCGCGTCCGGGTACAACTACGACGCGGCGTACACCAGCATGAGCCACAGCTGGTCCACGGGGCCGCTTGTCGCCCTTACCACGAAGCTCGCGGGCCTGGAGCTCTCCGGCTGGTTCAGGTGGACGTTTGCGCCGCAGCCGGGGGGAGGGGTGCAGCAGGTGCAGAGTGGTTTCAGGAGCCCCTTTGGGCAGTTCAGCGTGAGCTGGAGGTTGGAGGATGGTGACTTCAGTGCAAACGTGTCGGTTCCCGAGACAACGATAGGCGAGGTCGTTCTTCCTTGGGAATGCGAGGCAGTAAGACTTGATAGCCAAGATTGGACCGGTCCATTTGTGGATAAGGCGGGGGAATTTGTATTAGAGGCAACTGGTTGTGATTTAGATGGTCATAAATAGTGTCCGTGATGTTAAATAATACTTTAGTCGTTTGACTTTTCGGCAGGTTTTACACTGTCCTGAAATACTTCGACGCCCTTTTTGCCTTGGTCCCAAGTCATAACTTGGACTAACCTCGGGAGCCTCCTAAGCCCGGATTGCATACAAATTGAAAGATACCGGTGATGTAGTCATATTGGAGTACACTGCTCACATGCAGCTTGTGATGCAGCGCGGGCTGGAGTCAGACATGTATGGCTCTTTTGGGGAGGTCAGACACTTACACTTACATATAGCAGAACATATGCAATGGGATCGCACCACGAGTGAACAACGGCTCTCCCGGTACTGATTCTACCAACCAACTGTTAGGAATCTAGCCAGGTACCTAGGCAGGTAAACAGGTGCTGTGGTGCCCCTACATGCCCCTATAGCTGGACTGGCACCGTTGTCGTGCTAGGCTTTTATTTCAGGGGTTGGATCAACTGGCTCAGAGCAGCCACGACAAGCTTACAAGGGGCTAGGATCACCCGCGGAACAGACTTGATGGGAACACGATGTACGCTGATGGCATCTGCGCACGCTGCGATACTGAACAGCCTCTTTCTTGACAGCGCAATTTGATGTACCGTCGTGATTAAATTGCACATCTAACGAGGATCCGAACTTCTCTGCATGAACATCCTGTACTGTATGTCTCATGCAACCCCCTAGCTGCCTTGAAACTGCAGCAGCTGGCGGTAAGCCACAGGCCTAAAACGGCTAGCCAAGTAGCCAGGACTCGTATCTCAGCGCAGGAGCAGGCAGCAGCCGGCCCCTACCAGCAGAATGCTAGGACACCCATCCGTCAGTAGCGAACATCGCTCAGGCTGCAGTCACGCTGCCTAGCCAGCCGAAGTGAAAGTCACGAGAAAACCGTGCACGCAGAACGGGATAAAAAGCACGACGTCTGCTCACTAGATCCAGATCAATTCTGCACGGAGCACTGATATCCGTCGTCTTTCGAACGTTACAACTCATCACACATCTTACACGATTGAATACGGAGACAATGTTCGCCCTCGACAATGTGCACGACGGGGAGGTCGTGTACCAGCGCTGTGTTCTCGTCACCGGACGATGTGAAGCTAGCCAGAAACGTGGTGCCTATGTGCGCATCGAGACCAAAGATGATGCAGGTGCTGATCTATTTCGTGAACAGCAATGGCCAATGTGCCTTGGCTGGTTCAAGGCGCTGCTCATCTTGACTCCGGGAGAAAATATCATCACAATCACATCTGGACAGGACGATTCCCACAAAAAGAGTGTAAGCCAAGCCAGCCGGGCCACTTCGAAAACCCAGAGATAGACAAATTGACAATATTCCAGCTTCATCTTCAATACGTCCCACTTCTCCAGACGCCACCCTTGCATCTGGCCATCATGGTCGCCAAAGACTCACCCTTGGCCATTGACTGCCCGCCACGCAAATACAGCGGCCTCTCAAGTGCTCACTCCAGCCTTGAAGCCGCCATAGCCAAGCTCCGCGTCACAGCGTACATGTGGCAGGCCCTGACAGCCGAAGAGCTGCGCAAGAACGGTCTCGGCCGACGTTCGTTCCGTCTCGAGGAAGAATGGGCGGCTGACAGCCTGAGCCAGTCCTTCACACACGTTGTGAACATGCAGTCTACTGCAAAGGTCCACCTGATCCGAGCAGATAGGACTGTTGCTGAGCTTCGCGATGCGCAGGTTGCCCAGCAGAATTCTAATGGGAGACGCAGAGACGATCTGCACAAAATTTTCAGCGAAGCGCTGCTCGCACACGGAGGACCATTTGCCTCCGAGGCAAGGCCGGTCGTCGCCGGCCTGATCTTAGACTCGCACTACGACGCGGAGAGCAAGTTGATCCTCGCCCATGCAGCTCTGGGCGCACACAATCCCAACGGCCTGTCCCTTGGTATTTTCGGGAGCCACTTGACGTATTCCTGGCCACGGTTCATGGAGGAGGTCCCTGACTGTCTGCTGGACGAAGCAGCACCCGGAGATCGGGTCGGGAACGACAATGGCGAGTGTGTGTCCATGTGGGAAGCGTGCGCCGTTGGCCAGGGGGCGTTCCTGCACGAGGTCGGCCACGCGTTCTCGGCGCCGCACACATCAGGCATCATGGCCAGGGGTTACTCTAAAAACTGGCCCAAATGCTTCCTAGCGAAGACCGCATATTGCGCGCATGCTAAGACCGAAGGTATCGAGCCTGTCACTCCGTCTACGGAGAACGACTGCCGGTGGGATATTCGCGATCTGCTTCGCTTCGTGAACCTGCCGCACTTCAGACAGCCTTCAGATTCACCACGGGACGACAAGCCTCCCAGCTTCGAGGTGCGCGACGACGAGGAATTCAGCCGCGTCGTCATCACCTGCGAGGCAGGAATCGCGCAGGTGCTGATCGATGGCGAATTGGAAGCCCACGCCACTCTTGTCACTCCTCAAAAGTCCATTCAGTTCACGCTGGACGAGCTCGAGTCCCGCTTCGACCTGCTCAAGCCACTGGAGATCGAGGTGCTGGCCATGAACGGCAAGCACCAGACGGCCGACCTGTCGCGGCTCTTCTCCAACAAGTCGTCGATCCGCGTGCCGGGGACCAGCATCCGCCTGCAGAAGCAGAGCGTCAGCAGCGGCGAGCCGCAGAAGGACGACTGGCAGTGGGCCGTGATGCTCAAGAAGCGCGGCCGCGAGGACGAGCTCGTGCCCGCGCACAAGATTGACCTCAGGGTCGGCTGTGGGCTCGATGGCGCGGTGGTGTACTACAAGGACGGCACGCGGGTGCCCTGCGGCCCGCGCGGAAAGAACGGCAATGATCCGGGGATGGGTGGCCACCAGGCGCGCAAGATTGCGATCCCGAAGCGCGTGGATGTCGTCAAGGTTGCTGTGACGAAGGGCAGCGGCTGGGGTCTGCAGGGGTTGAGGATGTGGCTCTCTAATGGCAAAGCTATGGGTGCCTTGAACAAGGACTATGGCGGGACTGTCGAGACTCTTGGTAAGTCTTCTGCCTGCGCAACACAATTGTGGTGTGTTCCATTGTCTCTTGCCAGCATTCCAGCCGGCGATGTGCAAGAACGCCATGAAGACCAGCTTAACTAACACAGGGGAAATCAGTTCCTGGACCCAACCAGAAGATCATTGGATTCTATGGCACAAGTGGTCAATATGGCATGTGCAACGAGTTCGGCATCGTGACGGGTCCGGCAGACCAGCACATCCCTGACACAGTCTACGATATGCCGGAGCTGCAGAACAACCCTGATGGTGGTTCGCGACGGCCGACCAAGCGGAGGCGCATTGTAAGTACTTGGGCCAACCCTGCATACTATGGTATGCCTTGGCAAATGAGAATGCGTGCTGTCGCTAATTTCCTTTTTCGTATCGTAGGATCAACACCAGTCCGATACTGAGGATGACGAGACGGAGACCTCTGAAGATGAGGACGAGGGATATGATCACGAGGTTGAAGACGAGGACGAGGACGAGTGAGGGTCTCATCGCGCTACATGATTCGTCAACTTGTTGCCTGTTCCGCAAAGATTTCTTTTCCCTTCGTCGTCTTCTGATATCTAATGTAACTAAACACGGCGCGGGTGAAAAAGGTCGCCACTCCATTCAGAACCGCTTAAGGAGATGTTGACAGGACTATGCTGTGAAATATACAAAGTCCCGACAAATTAGGTCCTGGACAGACGAACAGCCTCTGCGATATTGTGGTCTTTCTATGTAGGTCTCGACCTCTACGATGGTCTCCCAGGACCCGCGTGCCTGGCCCTCGTGAACTGTACCTTTCAGACAGCAGTCACCACTGGGCTTCGCAAGGTACCCAGGTGCCTCTTCTTTGGAAGTTTTGGTCCCCATGGCGGTCACTACTGAAAATCAGGGAATAGGAGAGGGGCCGCAATGATCCACAGGAAGGGCCGCCAGCAATCGAACGGCTGAGCTTTCATGATCCTTCCACAAGTCTTCAGGGTGCCGAACAGGGGAACTTTTAATCTCATTGGAGGAGCTGACTGATCTGATCTTAGAGCCAGCCATCTTCAACCCGCGGAGAGATGCCGCGGAGAGTGCCCGGAGCACGAGACCCTACCCCAAGGAATCGTTCCCTGCCAGTCAGCTTCGTGCGACCAGCCCCTACTTCCCCATCTTCCACCCCGCAAGATGACCGGTTGTGTGGGGGTTCGTCCCGGTCGAATGGGCGACTTTATCTTGTCCCACCACAAAAGGTGTCCGTCTTCATACTCAGTTCTTCTCACTTAGTCGACATTTGTCACTTTTCGCTACTAGTTCTCATAGACACTCTCTCACCAGAAAGATTCTTCACGATCATTCTTGAGCCATGGCAGAGAGCGCCAGTAAGCCGGCCGACGCCGGAAGTCTCGCG
Source organism: Diaporthe vaccinii (assembly GCA_039880775.1). Taxonomy (NCBI): domain Eukaryota; kingdom Fungi; phylum Ascomycota; class Sordariomycetes; order Diaporthales; family Diaporthaceae; genus Diaporthe; species Diaporthe vaccinii. The sequence continues at coordinate 124,129 of JBCEDN010000015.1, read as the reverse complement.
CCTACCCAGGGCAAGGTCCAGGAGATGGACATCACACATCAAGAGAATGCCGTGGGGTATAGGGAGTATCTCGAGGCCATGGGCTTGGAGGCATCTGATCGAGAGGTTCGCAGACACCTCAATCAGCCTCATCCTGTCGAGCGACAACTCATGAGTGGACTAGGCTAATTCCATGTCATAGTTGCGAAAGTTACGATGGAAGATCGATCTCGTCATTCTCCCAATGTTCCTGATCACTCAAGCACTGCAATTCATGGACAAGACCTCCTTGAATTACGCTAATATATTGGGATACCAAGCTGCATTGGGTCTCAAGGGGCAGGAATTCAACTATCTCTCTGCAAGTACGTATTTCTCAGACGGAACATAGAAGGTACCTGCTTGGTCATTGACTGAATATCTCAGTGGTTTACGCGGGCTATTTCTTCGGTCAATATCCTTGCGGCTGGCTCATTGGCAGATTCCCTGCTCAGAAAGTTATATCAATCAGTATCTTTTTCTGGGGGCTCATGCTCATTATTATGACTCAGAGTCGAAGCTATGCCAGTGCTTGTATGTCGTGTCTTCACCCACTAATTTCTCGAGGACTGAGCTGATGAAGTTTGTAGTGGGCGTCAGATGTGAGCCATTTGCTCGTTAGCGAACTCCCCCTGATATACAAAAGCTGACGGGATGACCCAGTCTTAATGGGATTATTCGAGGCAGCAGTAACGCCGTAAGTGAGATTCCGAACTCTAACAATGCAGTCCAAGTAGCTAACCAGTGTCAGTGGGTTGACTCTCATGACTGGATTCTGGTTTACCCGAAGGGAGATACCTCTTCGGCAGTGTATCTGGTAGTACGTACCACCAATAGTGCTATACTTTGTTGCAGTTCGGCTTACGATACGCACAGTTCTTCTCTTGGATGGGGTGGCATTGTAGGTACTACTGCCGATTCACAATCCGACAGTTCAGGAACAGAAGTAGGCTGATCTCGTTCTCAGATCGGGTCATACATTGCGATGGGAGTTTCGAAGCTTCCCGTTGATGCGAATCCGGAACGCTGGCAACTTCTATTTTACGTGGTATGTCTGCAACTTTTGTTATTTCACATGGAGCGATTACCTAACGGATGTTGGTAGTTGGGTGGCGTAACATGTCTATGGGCCTTTGTTGTTTGGTTTGCCCTTCCGGACTCGCCTTCAAATGCTTGGTTTCTCAACCACCGCGAGAGACTTCTGGGCGTCAAGTGCGTCTCGGATAACGAGACTGGCATCAAGAACAAGGCATTCGATAAGAAACAAGCTCTAGTTGGTTTCTTCGACCCAAAAGCTCTTTTGCTCTTCATTTCCGTCTTTTCTGCGTGAGTCTTACCACCAAGCTATGACTCTGTATAACTCTTGACGTGAATTTCTCTAGGGCTATCCCAAATGGCGTTGTCAACTCTTTTTCTACTGTCATTATTCGGGACATGGGGTTCGACACAACGACAACCACCCAGCTTAAGTCAGTTGGAGACGCAGTACAAATCGTTGCGCTCCTCATAGGAGGCATTTTTATCCTGAATGTCCCCAATTGTGAGTAATTAGATCCTAGGATGTCTCGACTGTCATTTTACTGACATGGACAACACTAGCCCGCTTGATCACTGCAACAGTGGCCAACCTCCTGTGTACTGTGTCGGCAGCATGCATGGCATACCTAGCTGAGTCAAATACATGGGGCCGACTCGTCGCGTTCTGGCTGGTCAACGCACAGTCAGTGGGCTTTACTGTCTCTCTGACTACTATCTCATCAAATATGGCCGGATACACTCATCGTTCCTTGGCTAGCGCCATGGTTTTGTAAGACCCCATTCATTGTAACCTTGTTTTGTTGCAACTGACAAAAGGCGTTCAGCACAGCCTACTGCTGGGGAAATTTCGCCGGCCCGTTTGCGGTGAAGCAATCGGAAGCACCGCACTTTCGCGGGGCTACCATCGGTTTGCTAGTCGGCTACGCAATTAAGCTCGTGTGTCATTTAGCTCTTCTGCGTAAGTGTACGGAACACCGCACCCCTTCAATCATTGGCTAAACAGAATTACAGTGTACATGCTTTGTGTCAATCGATACAGAAACAGGAGGTATGGTGAGCCGGATAGGGAGCAGAGTAAGGAGGCCGGAATGAGAGACCACACAGAATTTGAGAACAAGGATTTTAGATACGTGCTGTAGACTTTGGGGTACGGGATGTATTTCTCATATATGACACCTCACAATTGGTAACAGAAATCGCTCTCACGAACATAAAAGACAACTGTTTGGCCTTCGCATCTTCTCCGCAGCCTTGCAAGTTGGGTCAGGAACCCTAGAATGAAGGCCAGTCATACCACGTCTTCTACCGGCGTCAACTCTGTAAGAAGCGGTGCACCTAAGGATTTGGATAAATTTTCAATCTGGTGTCCCGTTTAGGCTGCCGTATCCAGAGTCTCGTGGTTTACCAGGCCATTCAGGAGTATTTGAACTGGCTGCATTGACAGGTTTTGGGAGCCTCATCTGTTTGGGGTCAAGCGCATCTGCAAAAGCCAGAGGATCTGATGTTGCGTCCAACTCTTCGTCAAGCAGGAAGAGCTCCTCTCCTGTACTGGAGGCATGGAAAATGTCCTTCAAAAACTGGCTGTGGGGCGTTTCTTTGTGGTATTCCCCCTCAAACCAGTTGGGCTGCCGTAGGGTGGCCAGGGAGATGATGTCGAGCCCTGAAGGAAGATTGACTGATTGCGCCCCCAAGCAGCGCTGGATGTCAGCCAAAATATCTCCCATAGGTATAACATAAGCATTTCCAAAAGAGATCGTCTGCGACTACGTGGCCGTAGACTTCAAGACGCAGCTCATTGACGACCCAGGAGCCAGAATCACCGTCGCTAACTATATGTTGTGCATTAGCTTTCGGATTCCTTTTCCAGTGGCATCAGATAGTCTTTCTTACTCTCACTGTCCTCTAGGGATAACGTGTAAGCATCGGTAAAGCTGTCCCCCGGATCAAGCAAAACTCGTGCAGTTGCTGTGGAGAGCACACCACGTTTGACTCCCTGAGACGCACAAAGCATGGATACATCGATCTCATCTTTGCAACGGCCTAGTGTTGACACTGGCAGGCGTAGGTCGCCTCTGGAGTTCTGTCGACCATTAAAGGCAAGTTGGTTCGGTCTGTAGGCGTTCAGTTCGAAGAGGGGCCAATCTAAGTAGGGCTTCATCTGGCTTTTCTCTTCGTCCACCTGAGCCTTCTCCCCCTCCGTGTCGAGAACCTTTCCGAGATTGTGTTCATTAGAGAAACACCAGTGCTCAGAGTTGTTGTGATCAATGTCATTGCTCATTGGTTGAGAAGTCGTTCTGGTCTGACCTTCTAATGCCTTTAACGGCCCTTCGCCGAGATCGAGATCCACCAGGTCACTGCCATTCCACGTTGACAATTTTGTATCGCAATCGACTGTAATGACTTGGTTATCTTTTACCACATGACCAGCGGTGAGCCCGTACAGCTGGTATTGTCCGTCAATGAACGTGACTTTGACCATGCCGCCAAAAGTCGCGTTCCTCGAATGTCCGAGTCCATCACACAGACGCATAGGCATGCCACAGAACGTCTTCGTGAAGTCGTAAAGACCGTTCACAGCACCACACTGAACTGTTATATCGGAATTTGATGCCCTTAATCTGAGCGCATGTCCAATGACCAAGGCCTTGAATGAAGGAACCTCGTCGTCGTCCGGTTCGCACAAAGACTCGACAAGAGGCTCATCGAGAAAGTCCTGGACTTTACGCTTAATGTTCTCCGAACAGATGACGACCATGTAGGGCTTCGCCTCAGGATCAGCCTCCGTTTTACCCAGCATCATGGGTCTGATTGCAATCGGTTTATATCTCCCTGGCGCTGATTTGAGCTTGCGCATGAAATCGAGAAGCATTTTCTCAATTTCCAGCTGCACTTCGAGGAATCTCCGCTTAGTTTCAGCATCCATTGTTTTGTTGGAAATGTAGAGACCCAGTTCTCGGATGAATTTGACTTGGCCTGACAAGCATGACATCAAGTATCAGTACTGGGGCTCTCGGCTGATGGACTTGTACGATGAGATTGAGAACCCCAAGCCTCGCGGTCTCCTGGAGCAGTGGATGGAGAGGAAGAGTGGCGCTAGATATGTCATGATGGCGACCTTAGCTGGCGTCATGATCGCGGTGGTTTTGGGTCTGCTTGGACTGGCTGTTAGTATTTTCCAAGCGTGGGTCGGTTATCAATAGTGGAAGCACCCAGTAACAGTCTAGGAGACTGTTGAATTAGACTATGCTTGGTTTTCAAGAGCAACGATTCTGTGCTGAGCTGAAGCTGGTAGCCTCTGCCTACATGGGGTATTATGTGGATTTCTATTCATCTTGGCACCATCACCTGTTCCCCCGGCCGTGACCTGCTGGAATTATTGTGGGCGTGGTGCTTGGAGAGCCTACGCTCATATGCGATGCCAAAAGCTCTACCATATCAAGACTATTCGATCTCCGGGCTCTCTCTAGCGGCGTGAGGCCCTCTGCGTCGCGAATACTTAGGTCCGCGCCTCTGTCGACCAGGATCCTAGCCTCATCGTATCTCCCGTTGTCAACAGCAGCATGGAGCGGTGTTAACGCTCCGTTCCTCTGCCAGGTCTGTACGTCCGGGTTTGCGCCGTGATCCAGCAGGGCGTTGATCAACTCTGTATTTGCGCACATGACCGCCCAATACAGCGCCGAGCAGCCGTCGTTTGAGTTTTGGAAATCGGGGTTGGCGCCGTTTTTGACAATTTCAAGTGCGACTGGCAGGTACCACCCTGCACAGACACAGTTGAGGATGGTATCACCTAAATCTTTTGTCAGCCATGGGTAGGTCCGCATGCTCTGGGGCTGAGAATACTGACGGGCAACCGGGAACACGGTGTTAGGATCAGCACCATGTGCAAACAGTAGCCTCGTCATAGGAAGGCTGTCCGCGGCCATCTTGAGAGGATTATAGTCGCGGTCCTCAGTCTTCTTCACGAGGAGCTTGTGACGAGGTTCCGTTCTCCTGGGTTTGCGAGCACTGGGTGGGAGAATCGAATCCACATTTGCCCCTTTTTCGATCAAGAGTTTTACATCACCCAGTCGGTCTCTCATTACGGCCTGATGCAAAGGCCTGTATCCATCCTCCGAGATGTTGGGGTCAAATCCAAGCTGGAGGAACTTAGCCAGTGCGTTCGAATCCTCACGCTCGAGCGCCACGTGCAGCAACTGCGGCCCACCGCCGGCCTCTCCAAATCTCTTCACCACCGCCTCCAACACGGGATCCAGCTTAGAGTCGTCCTCTCCGACGTCCTGCAGAGCGTCGAGGATCCGCGTAGAAAAGCTCCCTAACCGGCAGCCCTTCTCGATAAGGAGGACCGCCACCTCCTGCGAGTGCTCCTCAAGGCACACGTCGAGCGCGGTCTGGCGGTCGTCGTTCTTCATGTCGAGGGCTGCGCCATGCTCGACCAGTACCTCGGCCATATCCCGGTCGTCGTACTTTGCGCACACGTGCAGGGCTGTCGCGCCCCCGGCCGCTCTCTCGGTGACGCGGGCGCCCTTGGAGAGGAGGTCTATCACTGCTGCTTTGTCGCCTGCCGAGACGGCTTGCACGAGTGTTCTCGGCGTTTCTGGTCTTGGTAAGGCTAACTCGTCGCTACTTCCAAGCTCACTGTGATGAACCGTCAGCTCATTGGAGCAAGCCACGATATGGAATGAACCTGCCTAGTATCAATGGTTTGCGGAGGCTCTTCAGGTGCCGTGGCGGTGTCCAAGTCTTCCATGTACTTTCTCATAGCGTATCCGGCATCCGTCTGCTCCGTCATCGACTTTCGTCTTGACCCCTCTGGAATGCTAGAGACGTCGTCCTCGAGCTGCTTTCTTATCTTTCTTGCACTGGCGTCGTTAATAAAACTGTGAAGCATTCTGTCGTAGCCTGCGGCAATATCCTGCCGTATTTCGTCTTGAGCTTTGCCTGTCAAATGCCTGCATCCCCATGTTAGCTGCGATCACTCATCTGAAACACTCATTGATTTTACCCATTCAACACCGAGACCGCCAGGTTAAAGCTTGCCTTGCGGTCTCTCAGCTTTGCCGTCGAGTTCCGGACCTCTTCCTTGTGCATGATCCAGCTGATCATCCTCATGGGGCTCCGCCTGGCCCCTCCCGCCTCGGCGAACGGAGTTATAATCACGCGCAGGTCCTGCATCGACTCCTGGCACCATGTCGTGCACTGCGTCAGCGTCTGAGCGATGACGGCCTCCTCGCGTCGTAATGGGTAGTTGGTCGTCAGGGTTTGTGCTGACTGGAGCAGCATCGAAAGGCTCTCAAGCTCGACCCGGAGGTCGGTGATGTCTTTGGGTGCATCCTTGATCTCGGTGACCAGCGTGGCGAGGCTCCGCGTTGATTGCGCTGCGAAGGCGAGAACGCCAGCAAGACTGGCGACGATGGATACTGCGGACAGATGTAAGCGCGAGAATCGCACTTGGCTCGCACTGAAGGGTGGTTTTCACATACGAGGATCCATTTTATGGGTCGTTATTGATGAGTGAGTTGATGTGAGAGTTCGCACTCTCCGCTTATGCAAGTCCGTCGTCGACCCTTTTCACTCTGAGCACATGGCTCCGCTTATCGCAATCTCTTGTTGCTGTATGCCTGGAGCACGCGACATGGATCGCTTAAGTGCTTACGGAGTGGGCCTGGAAACCCACAGCACTTCAGTGGGCCGCCGTCGGCAAAGATCGAGCTCAGCGCCAAGCTGTTCAAGCACTACCGTCTTACGTCGGTATGCAGCTGGGAATTTTCCTGGGAGAGGAGGCAGCTGAGGTTTATATGAGTAATCTCCGAGCTGTCAGCGTGTGGAAACGTGGGGATTAGGCTCTCTCTCTAAGCGTCGATCCATGATTCGCAAGCCTGTAGCAGTGGCTATAAAAATAGGCCGCAGGATCAGCTGAAAAGGAGGCTCGGCCCGGCAATAATCCTTCTCTCCATAAGTTAGTATTTGGGGTTCTTACTTATTACTTTATGGGTGTTTAAGCGTTTACTACTGTATGAAGGGACTGGTTGCATATTGCTTAGGAAGCATACATGTATAAATTAAAAACGAGATTACTTATGATCAGTAAGACGCAAGACACCAAGGTCACAAGCAGCGTGTTGGATCCAAATGCTATACAAGACGACGACTGGAATCCGGACATGAAGGATCACATAATTAATACGCAGGTTGTGATTCACTGAACGGTTGTACCGAGGTTCATTCATATGGACAGACTAAGGGACCGGAAGCTGTAGACTCTTTTGAAAATGGGATATTTCATTCTGTTGGTGCAGGCTTTGACCAAAGATACTAAGCTTTATCTATCCATTTCCAGCCGGAAGTGGCCCCATACATTCGACCGATCGGATGCTACTTGAGGGTCGTAACGTCGAATCATGTACGGATAGTAAAACTCTGACTTGGACCTCACCGTATTTAGAAATGTGCCAAAACAGCAAAGGGCCGCAAGAAGCGAGCAATGTGGTGAATGAAAAGTTATGCTGCCCAATGGTAACAAACTCGATTGGACAAAAGTCGAATCTACCTAGACGTCCTTCCCACTTAAAGCTTTCCAAAACTCGCCACGGTGCCGAAAGACCAGGTTCGGACCGTCATGAGTCGCTGAGAAGATATCATACAACTGAAACTCCTCCGGTCTCTCTCTACCCGCCCCCTTCCCCGGCGCGCCTGCACCGAGCTCCCCCGACTTGCCTGGAGCCGGCTCGAAGTCCAAGAACCAAAGCGTCTTGGCCACCACCAAGCTGGCCTCCAGGTAGGCCATGGTCTTTCCCGCACAAGCGCGTGGCCCTACCGAGAATGGGGCAAATGCCGAGTGCATCTTTGCGAGCCCAGCTTCGCCCGACTCTTCGACCAGCCACCGCTCCGGCCGGAAGACGAACGGCTCGGGGAAATATTCCTCGTTGTGGTGGAGTGCGTAGGTGCAGACACCTACCTGAGTCCCGGGTGGGATGACGTGCCCGTCGACGATGAACGGCTCGCCACTGCGCGGGTCGTCTGCACCTTTTGCGAGTTCCCTCCACGGTATGCCGGAGACCTGAGTGTCCGAATCAGCAATATGAACGAGTAATACAAGTGAGACCAGCGATTAGGATTGCCTGAGTATCGCCCGCAGCTGTCTGCACAGTGAGTTTGAGATCTAGACACTGCTTACCGGCGGAGACATTCGAAGGGCCTCCTCAATAGAGGCGCGGAGGTAGCGACAGCCTGCGAGCTTTGGACCGCCCTGGATTTCAGAATGACTGGAAAATGTTGTACGTATCTCATCGGCAAGTTTCCGATAGGCTTCGGGATTGCGGCCCAGGTAGAAAAAGAGCGCACTCAAAGCCGTGGCTGTTGTGTCACCGCCGGCTGGAAAGAAGACTACAGCACTTAGAGTCAGCCAAGTACAGTTTTCAAGCCGTAAACAAGCTCTTGGTAGTGTACTTCAAGGGGGAGTGGTAGTCGCTGGTCTTGGTGAAACAGGCCTCAGTCAGTCACTTACAGAGTCCCTCTGAGTATAAGAGCTCTCGAAGCTGGGCGTCGTCAAGTGCATTGCCCTCGACCCCTTCCGCAACGAATGAGACAAGATCCGTTCGTGCGTCTCTCCCCTGCGAAAGTCGAGTGCTGGCCATATGGTCCAGGACAGCGAGGAACCTGTTCCGGCTGGAGTTGCTCAGCCCGTGCAGCAGAGTGTTCAGCCCCATCTGCTTCAACAGTGGAAACTGCATGAACGAGTTGCTCTTGTAGTTACCAGCAACGAGGCCATTCAGAATGAATCGATACTGGGTCTCTGTTTGCACGTGCAGCTGGAACCCAAAAGCCAACAGGCCAACAATGTCAAAGCCCAGCCATTTGCATCGCTGAGACATGTTCACTGGCTCGGCTCCGGAGACGGAAGAAAGCAGGTTCTGGATGAATATGTCAATCTGCGCCGTCATTGTCGGCTCGAACATGCGAATGGCTCGGTCGGTGATAGCTTTGCTGACGACCTTGCGCTTCGCTCGGTGCAATGTCTTGTCGATACAGTTGAAGACATGTGGATTTGAATTGGCCCTCAAAAGAAGTGTGTAGACATAAGACTTGGTGACACGATCATTGTGGTATATTTCTGTTTGGAAATCAGTCTGGATCAGACAAAGGGCGAGTAAATCTTCGAGTTGGCACGGCACCCACCTTGGAGAGCGGTGCTGGAGTTGAAGACAAGTTTGTCTGGACCCTGTCGTACGACGGGGCCTGTGATGGACGGTTGTCAGCTTGCCAAATCTTCGCACCACAATAGGCCTCGAAAACTCACCATACTTCTTGTGATCTCTTGTCGTTGCTAGGTGAAGACGCATCGACAGTGCATAAAAGCCGGCATACCCGTCGGTAAGCTTGGCCAACAACGGGCCTGAGTATCGCCGGAGTGGGTGGAATACGGCACGATAAGTGATCAGCAAGAGCAACTGTTTGGGGGATCAGTCTCCACCTGTGTGACTGGGGGCCCCGACGGTACACTTACCCATGGTGCAACAAACAGAACAGAGTATTTCACCAACGCGCGGAGGACATCCAACATGGGCATTTTGCACCGAACGTATATCCAATTTAAATTAGTGCAGAAAGACGTGATTTCAGATGTACGACTGATTCCCAATGGATCGAAGGGCAATGGGAAGAAGGGTCATGTTCATAAAGACGGCATGGAATGAGGAGCGTTCCGTAGGTGTGACATCGGACGCACGCGCCTGACTATTTACGTACACAGCTTGATGCAAAGTCCTTCATCTAGGCCTGTGCCGCACGCACATGCAACTGTTGGTAGCCTGCAGCCCATCAGGCGGCTTGCCAAGGCTGAGTGTGGCAGGTTAGTGGACATGTTGGACTCCGATCTGAATGCCCATTGGTCGGCGCTGCACCTTTCCGTGGCGAGCGGGGAGCCAGGCATGAAAGGGGTTATCTAGACCAGATGCTGTACCAACATTCAGTCTGCCATGGCCACTCAGCTGTTCCAGTAGGTGGCCAAACGAGAGGCGCCTCCCGGATGATATTCTTGTTTGTTGGTGGCTATTGCCAGACACCAAGGATTCCCTGTGTGATATCCTATCCATTTATTTCGTCTTTGCATCGTCATCTTAGTTCTGGACTGAAACGACTTCACAACTCGAAGAGAAAACCTTGCCCAGCAATGACCATAGCTTGGTGCAAGCTGTGGGAGAGGGCGGTTCCGATGGCTCGCCCACGAATGCGGATGGGGATGATACTCCTAGCTATGAATATCTTCAAGGCCTGCGGTTTTGGCTTGTCACGACCTCGTACGTCATTAAGTTCTTCAGTCAAAGTTGGAAAAGACGTGATGCACTAATAAGCAATGACTAGGTTGGCGGTAATGGTATTCATGGTCAATCTCGAAATCCCAGTAGTGACCACCTCTCTTTTGACAATTTCTCAAGAATTGGGAGGATTCGACAAGTCCAGTTGGGTTGTATCTGGTTACTTGCTGGGGTATGTTGGTAAGTTGATCCCTTCAGAGGTACCTATACAGAAATTGGCTGATCATGTTGACCGCTGTGAAGCTGTGATTGTTGTCTTCGCGAAGCTGAGCGACATATTCGGCCGAAAGCCGATCTACTTGCTTTCCATGTCCTTTTTCATTATATTTTCGGCCGCCTGTAGTGCGGCGCAGATAATGGCGCAGCTGTAGTTTATCCATCGAGGGAATATCTCTCCCTACCACTAGATCTTTCCATGTACTAACCGCTTGTTGACTTCAGCATCATCTTTCGGGCATTTCAGGGCGGGAGTCGTGGGGGTGTGGGATTACAAATCGAAGTTGCTTTGCTAAAGGTGTATAGTAGCTATGCCCAACACAACTAACAATCTTCAGAGAACAGAGATCCTGCCAAATATTTCAATCCAGTATCGCAAGCAACCGTGACAACCTTTTTCCCCTGCCCCAACTCCTTAGCCAGTGTGACAGCTGCCGCAATATTAAGACCCGAAGATGTTCCAACTAGCAAGCCTTCTTCTCTGGCCAGCCGACGACACATAGAACGAGCATCGTCTTCACTGACTGTACGGACTTCGTCGTACAGATTTTGATTGACATGACCCGAGATGAAGCCAGGTGCGACGCCATCGATGCTGTGTGATTCGTATCGACCGGTGGTTAACAAGGCAGACGATTCGGGCTCAAGGAGGACAACTCGAACATCTGGTCTCTTCGCTCTGAGGACGCTGGATACGCCCATCATCATACCCGCCGTTCCGAAAGCACCACAGAATGTGTCGAACCCGTCTGGGAATTGCTTCTCTAGCTCGTGGCCGATCTCCGCGTACCCGACGAGTGCGTCGTTGTTGCTGAACTGGTCGGTGTGGAAATACTCGTCGCTAGAGCCGAGTTTCGCAGCCCTGACCTTCATGGATGTCATCAGGTCTGCTGTCGATTTCCCCGTAGGACTGTGTGTGATATCGACCACCGCTCCAAACGCGGCCATTGTCTGCAATTTCTCTTGGGCGTACGCATCAGACGACAGGGCGATGAATTTGTACCCTTTGACGGCACAAACGAAGGCCAGAGCTGAGCCAGTACTGCCGCCCGTAGCTTCGACGACCGTGGTGTTAGGTGTAAGATCTCCGCGGCGCTCGGCTTCTTCTATCATGGACTTGGCCATTCGATCCTTGTAGGAGCATGTCGGGCTGACATATTCGAGCTTGACAAAGACATCGGCGCTGCCTTCCGGTACGATGCGCTTGAGCTGCACAACGGGCGTGTTCCCAATTGTATCCAGAACCGACAGACTTGGGGGTGGAGGATTTGAGGACATGGTGGATGGAAGCACGTCCTTGTCGGTGCGAGATTGAAGTTTGGAACAGATTTGTCAAGTTGCACATGTGGGAATTCTATTATTTATATGCCTCTGGAAGAGTGGATGCAGCTCAGGATACGGAATGACTCAGAGGCAGGATTGAGACTTGAAAAAGTAACCAGTAGGGTCCACGATCGGACGTTCTTTCCTCTTCCCGAAGCCAGGTGGGGTTGTCTTCAGTTTTAGGTAACTTAATATGTACTAGCAGGGCTGGAGAGATGCTCCTGATAATCATAGCTCTCGGCAAAGAACATCGCATGTGAGTCACAAATATTTAGGTCACACAATTTTCTGATTAAGGTCGAGGCAGCTTGCATCCAAATGTAAAAGGAAGACGAGTAATGTCAGGAAAGCAACCATACGAACCCAGTGCTCTCCTTGCAACCAGGTAGGTGAACAAACAGGAAGACAAATGGAAATAGGAGTGCTCCTCGGAGGTCGAAGACTCAGCAAAAGTGACTCATTCTGAATCTAAAACTCAAGCTTGGTAATGCATCAATGCCCATAGTTGTATGAACTGGCTACTGTATATTGCCGTCGAGGTTGTTAGGTGCGCAACTACACACGATCGGCGACCCTGCTCCGTCTCCCAAGACTGCTCAGCCATCAAATTTTGACTTGCACTCCGGGATCATCGTTATGGTTGTCAATGGATTACTATGAGGATTCGAAATTCAATTGTTCGTAATTATCTGGCTAAGAAGAGACATATACATCTCTTCAAACACTCAAGCATCCGACGGATTCCGGTCCAGGCGTATAGACGCTCATCTCAAATCCATTTGTAAATGGAAGAGTCATATTCTGGAAACCGTTCAGCGGATCTCTCAGGAACGCCAGCAGGTCTCTGTACCCTTCAGCACCAGATATGGTGTTGTCTGTCAGGATGACTGCGCCCTTCCGCAGACGAGGAAGGACGACCTTAAGTGTCGGAAGAGAAAGGGCAGACCAGACTACATCATGAATCAGAACGTGGGTATTATTCCGTAAGGTGATATAAGATGGAAAACTTACTGTCAAGTAGCAGGAGATCAACCTGTGGCAACCCTTCCTTCAGAGTCTCAAGCAGATTTCCCACCCTCAGATCAATCTCTTGCTCGACCGCCGCACCGCACTGCGCCCAGTACCCGCGCGCAATTTCTGCCTTTTGTGCCTCCTTTTCGGTCGCAATGACCGTTCCGGACTTGCCAGTGGCGGCCTTGGCTTTGCCAACAGCGAGAGCAAGGTAGATGGTGCTGACGCCGAAGCTCGTGCCAGCCTCGACGACGTTGGTGGCGCCCATGGCGGTGATGAGCTGGTACGTGAAGTGGCACTTGTCCTCGTCCAACGCGATGAACTTGTCCAGCATGAGCTTGTCGAACGCGTATGCGGAGCCGGCACGCGAGTGCTGGTCCTCTAGGTCGCCGATGACTTTGGAAGAGAATACCTTGCCAGTCTTCGACAAGACGCTCTCCTGCTCCAGGGATTTTTTGTGCAGCTCAGAAAGAAGCTGCGAAATGTGCTGCGGGACATTGATGGGTGAAGGAGAGGGCATGATGTGGGCTTGGAGGAATCACAGTTTCAAACTGCAGAGAAGGTCACAGCAAACGTTGGCTCAAATGGGCAGACTGATGCTCTTGAGGAAGTGGAAACTTTCCGGTGTTTTTGAGCTCTACTTATACCTGAGTAATTTGCTCTGGTCCGTGGAAGAGTTCTCTGTCTTTCGTCTCCGAGGCTGCCGCGAGCGGCTGGCGGATATTGGATCTGTCATTCTGTGTCCCCATCCCCGCATGATTGGATTCACATTTCCGCGGCCGATGGTTTCCAGGCCCCACACAGCCAACGTGAACGACAGGTGAACGCGATCAGCCGTTGCGCGAGCTAGCCGAGTGAGTCATTCCGTCCTTGTTCGCGTCACGCAAACCAAGGGACCGCAACGCTGCTCTCGGCGCAAAGCCACCATTGCTTCGTCTCGACCGTGTCGGAGTTTTCCTGCAGATCCCGCTGCTTCCAGATTGTCTCCAGAATTGTGCGCATGACGCGGACATTCCCAACATTTCGGACCTTGTCCATTCGGTCGAGAGTTTCGAGGATATAAATGCGCTCCTCATCTGTGCGCGCTTCGCAAGCGATTACAAAAACCGGCCATGGTCCTGTGGCGACCGGGACCTCGCCCAGCGCCGCAAAAGCCTGGCGTAAGTAGGCCCCCCTTCGCACCTCATCGCCGGGGTCGGGGACAACCCGCTGGAGGTACAATAGGCTCGCTAAACGATACAGTTCTGCAGTCGCTGATGCAGCTTTGATTTCTGCCGCCGTGGAAAGAGAGACTTCATCCGGGCCCAGCTGCTGCCTTGCACTTTGCAGTTTCTGTTCCAGAGCCACTCTTCGCTGGAAGGTCTTGTCCAGATCATGCTGTTCGGCACCCGGATCAAGTGTCACTGTGCGCATTAGGTTGATGGAAGAGATACTTCGGAAGACCTCCGTGGAGCACCCAAGAAGGCCGACGATCTTTTGTGTATATCAGCGAGGTAGGTTCTGGTGTGTGGATGTGTCTCACCGACCGTGTTTGGCAACAAGTTTGAGTAAGACGTTGCGCTGAGCTCCTCCTGAATAGTTCGAGAAGGATGAGCGAAAGTGCTCAGAACGTCATAGTATAGCAACCATTCAATGAGAAATTGGGACACCGGCTGCTCCCGCTGGCGCCGACTCATGTTGCTCAAGATATTCTTCGCGCCGTTCAGGTGTAAATGAAAATGAGCAGGTTCTTGTTCATCAAAAACCTGACAACCCAAGTTAACCACGTTGACCCAGTGTATCATGACTCTCGAACTCACATAGTACATGCACAACATCATGCTAGTAGCCAGCTGTGCCTCGGCGCATATATCTGAACCATAGTATGATGGCGCTGCGAGAGATTCGTGGAGACCTTTCATGGCACCTGTTTTGTGAGCCAGCGCGGCACCTGGTCTCTGACGATGATGTGCAGCAATGGCCAGCAATGAGCTGCACAAGGCGCCTGTGGACTGATCTCTGCAGGACAATGCTAGGGACAGAATGTGATGTTGAAAGCCGTTTAGCACCCGAGTTGTTGAACACATTGGTGCTATGATCTGCTCGTCTGTAATGATTGTATTAGTTGGAGCAGAGCAGTAAGTGAGAGAACAGCAACGGACAATAAGCCAAGAGTATGGCATCTTCACCGACTACGGGTGAGTGGAGCGAGAGAGAAAGGCTAGGCCTTGTGGAGATTCCTTCCATGAACCGATGCCAGGTGAGGCACTTCTCAGCAAGCCGGAAATCTGTATTGGTAAAGTTCAAGTACCTGCGCTTTCGGCTTTGAGGATATCTTTCGACACTGGCGAGACCTGCTATATCGCACATAATGAGATCTTTGCGACGGTTACTGAGGTGGTCAGGCCAATTCAAGCGTAGCTCGTAGCCCGCACATTGTCGCTCTGTTCGTATGCAGTTATTGCAATGAGGAATGCTTCTATCACACCCAATCTTCCGTTCTGGTCGGTAATCAAGTAAGTATTTCAGCCAAAGTCTGACACTGGTATGGATTCCTTACTCTTACACGTCCAACAGCCATGTGCGGCTTTCATAATGGTGACAATTTTTGAACTCTGAGTCACGATAAGGCACTCCGTGTAAGCCGAAAATTTGATGTTCTGGTATAAATTGTTAGCGGCAGCTGACCCGCAGTTGCGGTGCAATGACTAACAGCCTTCAGTTTGAGGGCCTGGGGCCGCTGGTAAACTCGTAGGCCTGGCAGGCAGCGCAATGCAGCCTGCTTACATAAGCAGCCGACTTGGATGCCACTACACACCCTCTGGGTGCCTCCCTTTACAGCGCCGCGGGGCCCTCAGAATGACCCCCTTTTTGTTTACCTAGGTAGAGAGATAGCGGCAGCCCACTTCATTCTGTGTTGAGTGGTATAGCATGCAGGACCTAACTGGCCCTGGATAAGAGATCTTGCCTCCCCAGATTGTAAAGTCCGTTGTTCAATAGTACGCCACGGTGAAGGCGCATGAGTTTGCTGAGACTACTAGCAAGTTTTGGTGGCTTGTGCAGCTGATTCAAGATAGCCGGGCGTTAGGCAGCACTTCGCTTGCAAGGGACAGGAGTGAAAAGTTTTGCCTAGCGACTCGGTGGTACCGGACGTTGTGTGGAATTTTTAAGTTATAACTTGATGGTTGTGACTTTTGGGCCCTCTTCCTAACTATACCATCAACTTATTTCTGACTAACATGCCAGATTTTTCTGCATCATGCAGTCCGAATTGTGCCCTTGGGAGGAGCCGGTAATCCTCGCCGCGGCTTCAGGCAAGATTCAAGAGCTGCAACAAGAGCTGGCCAAGCAAAAGGATACAGGAACGCGCGATCTCGAGTTCCAGCGCACGTCTCTGCACTGGGCCGCCCTGGGCGGCCACGACGCGGTCGTACGGTTGCTCCTCGCTCACGGCGCTGATTTGAATGCTATTGAGCCCAATCGCGGTAGGACGCCGCTGCTCGAAGCCGTCGCTGGTGGGCACGAACCCGTCGTGAGGCAGCTGACCGATACGGGCGCCCGCGTCGATGCTTCCGACATGCTAGGGGACACGCCATTGATCCTGGCTACGAGACAGAACAGCGTTGCAATGGTGAGGATTTTACTGGAAGCAGGGGCCGATCCAAACGTCTGCGATTGGCGCCGCGGACAGACTCCGCTGGCATCGGAAAAGGGACGAGACGACATAGTGGACCTGCTGCTTCATCACTGCGCCGCGGTAAGCCTTGCGGATGACGAAGGCACCGTCCCGTTGGCACATGCTCTAAAAGGTGGACATGATGGGATTGCTCAGACGTTGGCGGTAAGGGAGGCGGGCCAAGACCCGCGAAATGCGGAGCAGATTCTGTCGACCATGATGGTGCAACTCGAGCAATATGACCCATATCAAGATCTCGACCAAGGAGCAGCCCTCGTGAAAGCGTTGCAAGAAGGAAGGCAAGATATTGTCCAAGATATTCTCGACAAAAACGCTCATGTTGATATCGATGTTAGAGACAAAGAGGGAAATACGCCGCTCTCGTATTCGGCCGGGGAAGGGGACATTGGAATTGCAACACTACTCCTGGACAGAGGTGCCGACGTCAATGCGGTGGAAGCGATGCAGTGGACTCCTTTGATGGCTGCGGCTGAAAGAGGACTCGAGGAAATGGGCGTCCTGCTCCTGCAACGGGGAGCACACCCCGGCCATCGGGACGCTGACGGATTCACGCCGCTCCTACTTGCGGCATCAGCGGGATGCGTTGGGCTCGTATCCAAATTGATGGACGCCGGAGCGGACCCAAACGCCGTGGACGAGTCAGAAGGCCTGACTGCGATGAGCAGAGCTGCACAATACGACCACGTGGCTGTGGTAGAGCTCCTCCTTGCTCGTGGCGTTTCACCAAATGTCGACGACAGGACTCTCCTCTGTGCTTTCCGCAACCGTGATCGTTCTGAAGAGCCGGGATCTGATGGCTACCGGCTAATCTGGACGCTCGTCCAGCACGGAGCCGATGTCTTCATGAACGGTTGGACGGATGAGAGGCCGCTCGTAATTGCCGCAGAGCATGGTCTCACGGAGATTGTGAAACTCTTCTTGCAAGCCGACTCCGCGTCAACTATAATCAGGCAGGAGCATATCCGCGACGCTGTTTGTGTCGCTGCTGAAGAGGGCGAAAGAGGCATTTTGAAGATGCTCATGGAGCATTACGTCTGTTGTGACACGAAGAATGAACTTGAGACTCTGTGGGAGTGGGCCAAGAATTACGGGTTTGGGCAGTCGTTGACTTCGTGGGCGACTCAATCTTCCAGCCGGTAATCGCGGACTCGGAGCACGGGAAGACCATCGGAGCCCCCGATACAATCTCTCGAGTGATTCTCTGCACTGGCCAGGTCTATGCTGCCCTGCGCAAACACCGGGAGACAAATGATATCCGAGACGCGGTCGTTGTCCGAATCGAAGAACTGAACCCGTTTCCCTTCGCCCAGCTCAAGGCAAGTCTCGATCGATATCCAAATGCACGTACCATAGTTTGGGCACAAGAGGAACATTACAACGGTGGGGCTTGGCATCATGCACGCGACCGCGTCACTACGGTCCTGAAAGAGACGGAGCACCACACCCAGAGGCGTGTCGTGTACGCTGGTCGAGCAGTGAGCGCGACGACGGCTGCTGCAAAGAAGAAGGTCCATTTGCAAGAGGAAGAAGTATTGGTGAGAGATGCTTCCAGCGTGTCAGAGTAGCAAAGACCACAAGGTGGGTGAAGGTTGAATTCGGAATTAGTAGAAAACGCTGAAAAGATAGACAGTACAATAACATCAATATGAGTATCCTTCATCAGACTCATAATCATGGTAGCTTCGAGGCCTTCCGCCCAACCTCCCTAAGTCGCTCACCGAAAAGGTTGGACTCGATGACCGAGAGATGTGACGCCGCATCCCATGGGTACTCAACCCTCCTGGCATCAGTCCCCCAGAGGACAAGTTGACGACGCGATCCGGCCTTTCCTCGAAGACGGGCAGGCACTGCATGTCCATGCTGCATGTGGATGAGTTCGCCATCAGTACTTTGAAGAAGGCGCGCAGGTCCCTGTCGTCGACGATGTCCCGAAGACATTGCAGGACGACTTGCAAGTCCCGGAACGCGTCAAAGCTGTCCAACGCCGAGATCGAGTCGATTATGCAGAACACCCGCGTGCCTGCCGGGAACCCGTGCAGCAGCTCGTGCAGCGTGTAGCACATGGCTTTTATGTTGTGGGCCCTCAACGCTTCCACCATGTTCCGGTCGTGGAGGAAGTCAAGATTCAGGTGATTGCGACTGACGAGCTTCAGGAAGACCTGGATTATCAGTGACCGGACCAGCCCTGCTGGTCCCGGGAACTGCTCCTCGTCGTAGTCAGAGTGGAGACCGCAAAAGAAATGGATGATGACATCCTCGGGCCGGGTGGTCGCCAGACAGCCGACGAGGTCAGCGCAGAGGATAGACATTGCCGATATCTTGCCCTCGCCGGCTGACCGTATGTTCGCGTTGACGAGGATGAGGTCTGGGTTCGCCTGGTTCATCCAGGTGAGGAATCTATCTTGGCGAAGCAGTGTCTGTGCCTGGCTGGACGCTCGCGTCTTCATGTTTCCCCGATACATGAGGACGTACTCCAAATCCACTACAGGGTGGTTTATGGTTGTTGCATCATCAGGTACGTATCGCTCGCTCGGGCCATCGTCTTCAATCATGTGTGAAGCAAATAACTGCCAAAAGTCTCCTGGTGAAATGACTGGACCATGTCTAACACGTCGTGAGTACTCTTTGTGAACAAGCATTTCCAATTCCGCCTTATATCCTATCGCAATGTCAGCATGCTAAACCGATTGCTGCTCTTGGGTGGGCCAAAGAGTGTACTGCTTGATTCCAGAACGACAGCCATCATTTCGTTCTTATATGCGACTACCTGCTCATCTTGACGGCGTGCTCTAGCTTCAGCTTTTGCCAGAACCTTCTTCAGATTCTGCTCGTACATCTCGGCGTATTTCTCCGC
This sequence comes from Diaporthe vaccinii, assembly GCA_039880775.1. Taxonomy (NCBI): domain Eukaryota; kingdom Fungi; phylum Ascomycota; class Sordariomycetes; order Diaporthales; family Diaporthaceae; genus Diaporthe; species Diaporthe vaccinii. The sequence continues at coordinate 104,679 of JBCEDN010000015.1, read as the reverse complement.
CGTCTCCCTATTTTCGGCCTTGATCGTTGCTTTGAGGTCGGAATTCTTCCTTTCAAGACTGTATATCCGGTCATGTACTATCTTGTGGTTCTCAGTAATGTCATGGTGCACCATGGTGGTCCGCATTGCAATATAACGGGCTGCAATATCCGTTCTCTGGATTGCTTGGTCTCGGGCCACACTGATTGCCCGCTTGAAGGCCTCCGTCTTCTCAGACAAGTACTGCAGGACCGTGTCCACGTCGGTCTTTTTCTTCCGGTATTCTAATTTTGAGGCTATCCGCCGCCCTGTGTTCGGCTGTTCAGTAAAGTGCACGAAGACGTGTTCAAAGAATGTGTCTTGTCTTACACGTTGATTTCTCTTCCGCTGTTAAGAGAATCAAGTCCTCGATTGAGTCCACGATGACTTGGTAGAGGGATTTGGAAGCCTTGGCGACCTCTTCATGGCCCTGAAAGCTAACCTTTCTTGGGTCTGCTGAGGCCATAGCTTGTTGAATCCCTTCAAAGCCCATAAGTATTTTCTGACGTTTTTCTAATGACCTGCCTGCGAGCTAAAACACTCATTCCGTCAGTAACCTGTCAAGGATGGGTTGCGGTGTGTATGGCATACCTTGATTACGAGGGCAAGGCCTGTCTTAACCACAGCCAGCCCGAACTCGTCGGGAATCCAACCGACCCAGACATCGACGTTCTCCGATGCCTTACCAACCCCATGCCATATTCTGCGCCACGAACTTTGTTGTCTCTCAGTGTAGTCCTTTTGAGTACTGAGAACTTTGTTACACACGGTGTCCCAGCCTCGGGGGTTGGTCTGCGGGGGGGCTTCAAGTCCGAGAACCTCAGGCAGCATCAAGCGAAGTGCATGTTCTAGGTGGCTAAACAGTCGAATGCGTCAGCAACACGGCATACCGTCGCCGTCAGGCCCAGTAAAGAATTAAGACCTACGCGTAGGGAGGCAAAGATACGAATTTGCCTGCGTCGGGATCGAAAGTTGCTGGAACTGCGAAGGGCGCATCGGGCTTCATCTGGTCCTCCAACTGGATGAAGTCTGCCGCTTTAGCAAGCTCCTTGGGTCCGGGATGGATCCAATCCAGGCCGACAGCCTGCGTCTCAAGCATTACTGAATCCATTACATGCCATGCAGCACCTTCAGATGGGTTCAGAAGTTGGCTACAGGTTAGAGGCAAAGATACACGACACGGAAGTGACAAGGGCCAGAAGGGATGCGCAATGGCCACTGCTCTCAGCGTCACGGGAGTCCGGGTGAACGTCTGTCGGTTCTCGAGAGTGGAGAGATAAGAACACGGTCGAGAGGGGCTGGATCTACCAGGGTCTATAGCCTGCAGCTCGATTCATGAGACGGCGCGAAGGACAAGGGGAGGTCATTAGCTCAGTCTGCCTTTCGTGTGAGTGTCCTGAAAACTGTAGCATAATCTCAGCGCGAGCCAATCCTGCTCCTCGGAGGCCACTTTTTCAGCAATGATGGATGCAGGACGAATGCGATGGCTGGGTGACTTGCCTGAGATTTTCTCCTTCAATCAAAGTGTGGTGGTCATGATCACAGTCACATTGCATCGGAGATGTGCGGCCGTTCTGGATAGCCTCGCTCTATTGGCTTATTGTTGTTTGCTGTTGGTTGTTAGCGAGTTCAGCCCCGCCTGGCGACCCAGAAAAATGGGGGCCAACACAGCCGAACTTGCTCGGCGCGACGCTGCAGCTGCCGCAATAAGATGGTAGGTACATGAAATTCGCGCAGATTGGTGGTCACGAGAGGTACCCTCCACTTGGGTCTCATTGCGTTGAGTCTAGATGCATGTTGGTGCCTAGATTTACTTTTACCTCATCCCTCCCTTCACCAATTGTGTGCACGATTCCCTGAGCGATTCTTTGCTATCGAGAACTTCCCTTTACCTCTGAGGATGACAGCAGACTATCCTTGACGACACTTTCAGTTTCCGAATTCCTTTATCGTCACTAAAATCATCATTGAACGTTAAGCGGCCTTCTAATCACGAAATAGGCCATGGCTTCCAACGGAACAACCACAATGACTGATCAGGACGGAGCCGGAGAGCCGCCCGCGAAGACCTCACCAGACGTGCCGGAAAGCCCGCGCGTGAATGTTCCAACCGATGAAAGAGTACAGGATCCAAAACAAGAGACCACGAATGGAGATGAAAGGCAGGCTGTGGAGAACTCCAAAGACGAGCCCACGAAGATACCACCTGTGGTGTCGTCTCAGCCGACCGCGTTATCAAAGACCGACGATGTGGACAAGGAGTCAAAGGAGCGCGAAGAACGAGAAAAATGGGAGGAAAGTCGGAAGAAGCTTCCCAGAAAAGCTGCCGTGAAGTGGTCGGACTACGAGCACTTCAAAAACAGATATAACCCCGAGGAGGGCTTGGAGATCATCGAAGTCCTGTACGGCCATCCTGACCTTGGCGGTGAAATTGCTCGTGAGAAGGCTCGAAGAAACTCCAAGAGGGCCATTGCCAGCAGAAAGGCCCCGGCAGCCGACAATCGCTGGATCCAGAGAGTGCGTATCGAGTCAGCAATCCTCATTCCACTGCTCGCGCATCTCACAAGCTGTGATGGAGTCATCAATGATTGGCCATCCGACAGACCACGAGTCTTTTTCCGTCCGTTCATGACTTTCTATCACTCCTTTCCGCTCGTCAAGAAATGCTTCGAAATTCTGGAAGGGCAGGGTCTTGGTGGCCACACGACAGATTTCGACTTGCGAAGCCCAGTTGTGGCATCGAAAGCGGGGCCCGCGGAGCCTGACCTCAACGTGGCTGAGAATGGTACAGATCGCTCGTCTATCATCGATTCTTCAGTGGGCACAGATGTTTTAGAGTTTCTGGTTGCCTCCATGGACCCCACTATCGCATTGCAACATCTGCGCGTGTATGTCGAGTTCATGGAAAAGAACATCATCCCTATGTGGGACGAGGCGGCGAGAACAAGCAAGCAGAGGGCCAGGTTCTGTGACCTGCCCATGTTCTTTCGTCCTGGCGAGCTATTGTACACGGCTCACGGGACGTCAACACCAACACCTACATCCAAAACTGCAGCCCAGAACAAATCAAGCGAGAAAAGAGCGGTGCAGAATATATTCAAGCTGGTGTCTGTCAACATGTCAGAAATGGAAGAACCGGAGCCCTCTGACTGGCGCAACGCTGGACGCGCTTTGTACGTTCGAGCGTATCACGTCGACTTTGACGGCGACACATATGGTCCGGATGATGCCTTTATGCATATCACTGAATACGCAGGAGAGAAGGACATTCGGAGCCTGTATGTCTACCCTCTGCGCTACGACAAGGATAGAAGGAAAATTGAAGCCGAGCTTTGTGAGCGAGGGAAGCGATTTCTGCCCCTGGTCAGAGAAAGACACTGCTATTATGATGGACCGAGTCTTCTGTTCAACAAATATGGCGACGATCCTGCGAACTCTGATCTGAATTCCGAGTACATTGATGGAGAAATCATGATCGATTTCAAAGAAGGAAGCAGAGCCAACTCGGATTTGACGGGTTCGGTGGACAGTGCCTACGATATGGGCGCTTTCAGGTGGTACGACCTTACGGACCCTATTGAGATCAAGTTTTGGGACGGTCCCAGTCGGCTCAAACTCCTGGGAGAGAGTAGAGACATCACACAGACCGATGAGGACTTCAGAAAGCAATACGAGCTTTCGATGTTGAAACGCGACTATTTTGTCAAGGCATACGATGAAAAGGAACCTTGGCTCAGAGAATACACAACAGACCTGTCGAGCCACTTTGGTGAGTTTCCTCCCTTTCAATACAACATGCCCGTCTGGAGGACCAGATAGTTGACCTGTTTCACCAGACAATGAAAAGTACATTCTCTTACCGCCGCGGCTCATTGCCTATTCATTCCGAGCTCGAAAGTTCTTCATGGCAGATATTGACTACATCTCGACCATCACAACCACCAAGCATTCATTCAGAGATCTGAGGATCGACCCTGACCATAAGAGGATGGTCAAGTCTTTGGTTCGGTCTCATTTCGAAAAGCAAGACATGAGGCGTCAGGCAACTTCTGCAAATCTAGATCAAGATTTCATCCGTGGAAAAGGAGCGGGGTTGATCATACTCCTTCATGGAGTTCCTGGGTAAGGACCAAAGTTCCCGTCCACTCTCATGTCACCGTGATTAGTTCGTTATCAGCAATAGTCGTTTGTTTGAAACAAACCGCAAGCAATTCCCATGCAAGGAGTTAGACGTTCATGGCAAATTTGCTGAGTGGTATTCTATTATAAGCCCTTTGCTAACTCGACACATCACAGTGTTGGTAAAACCACAACTGCAGAGGCAGTGGCTTTACACAATCGAAAGCCTCTTTTCACTATCACGTCTGGAGATCTTGGATTCACACCAGCCCAGGTTGAGAAAGCTCTTCAAGAGACATTTCGATTGGCTCAGATCTGGGACTGTGTTCTCCTGCTGGATGAAGCCGATCTCTTCTTGTCGCGACGAGAAGTGGAGGACCTGGAACGAAATGCTCTAGTATCTGGTGAGTCAAACACTTGAATTCATCATCACCGCCACCAAATTACTAAAGGCTAGAACAGTATTCCTTCGAGTGCTTGAATACTACAATGGCATCCTCTTCCTGACCACTAATCGTGTTGGCACCATCGACGAGGCTTTCAAATCAAGAATTCACGTCAGCCTTTATTATCCTCCGTTGGATAAACAACAGACTGTTGATATCTTCGAAGTCAATCTGAGAAGACTCCATGAGATCGAAGCAGCCAAGACAGCAAGCCGTTTGGATTATACTCCTCTTGAAGTCGACGACGGCAGCATCATCAAATTCGCCAAAAGACATTTCGAGAATCACGCGCCGTCACAGAGATGGAATGGACGACAGATCCGGAATGCTTTCCAGGTCGCCTACTCACTTGCCCAATTCAACATGGAAAAGAAGAACCCAGACGATTCGGATGACGATTTCCCCCAGGCCGCTCAAGACAACGGCGGGAAGCCATCGACTTCCTACAAGAGATCGAGGTTGGACAGCAAGCAATTCAAGAAAGTCAGTCAATCCGTCGAGAGGTTTGACCAGTATCTTTTCAAAACGAGAGGTGCAGATGCGGATACAGCCAGAAACCACAGATTGAGAAACGACAATTACCACGATGCCAGGGAGGACGACAGGAGGTCGGCCGGGATAGACTACCAAAATGCGCAACGCCGTCATCCTCTTCCGGAGCTCGTTCACACCCCTAGCGGTCGTGGCCCAGTGTTCGATCTGCCTGATCCCAGAGAAAACGACTGGAGGTCCGCCGGACCAGACTACCAGAGTTCGCAACGTCTCCATGCTCTTCCGGAACTCGCTCGCAGCCACAGTGGTCGTAGCCCAGGATTCGACGCGCGTGTACCATCCCCGAGGATTCCTCCCCGGGATGTCTCGGACGAGGACGATGAAGACGACAGCGACTCCGACGGGTCCGATGGGGGGTCCGAATATGAGAAATACAAGAGAGGCTCTGCAAGCAACCCAGCGAGACACCCTCTCGTTTCCTCACATTCGACTCCTGCAGTGACCAAGGTGAAGGGAAGCAGGGGCAGACATTATAGGCAGAAGGGCAGTGGCGACGCGCTCTCACCGGATGATACCGGCTACGGCAGAGGCGGTAGCATAAGCAGCGGCCGTGCGGACAGTTACGGTCGCGGCGGATACTAGTGGTCGACGTGCGGATCCGAACCCTTCCATATCGGTGATGCGGGTGCGAAGGGTGCATGACAGCCTTTTCCGATTTCGTCTCCCTTTACCCCTTGACTCAATGATCCAGATACGAGAGCCAGCCCGGGCGAGTGGAAATATCGAGGGCGACCATTGGAAGGAATAAGGGGGAGCAGGGGGCTTGTTGTCTAGGAGAGGTGCCAAGACGAAGGCAAAACGCGGTACTAGTTATTTCAATTCCTCCACTCACGATGGTCATGCTTTTGTCATCCACTTTGCGCGGTGATGATTGCTGTACTGCGCTTTTTTCTTTTGGTTCCGACCGCTGTCGGATTTACATGTTTGTTTTGTCAATCTATTTCGACGTAGTATTACGGGTCAACTAGGAGATGCATGCCCTTTTGTCGGTCCCATTTCGCGGCAGACCTCCGTGAGATGGTGCCTGAGATCTCCCCTCCGTGTTGCACTCGAGCATCATCATCACCGCTGTCAGTAATCAGCATCGACCGAGGGGTGGCTGCAGCGGGCTTGGGGCATGGAGAAAAGCCGGCCATCCAAAGTCATGTCGGTCGTCAGAGACGGCAGAAACAGAGCAGATAGACAGACAGACAGTGAGAACAAAGACACCGAACCGCCGAGTTTTTGAGCCCATCGTCATTTATGGTTCGATGGAGAGGTGAGTTGACAACGGGATGAAACCGTCTCATTGATCTGGCAGTGGGTCTGACAGGAGGTCTCGTTTGGGTTCAGCCGCAAGAGGTTTAAGTTGCCCAATGGGGCAGCTCGGCGGATCCCCCCTCAGGGGCCCCCATGCCTCGCTCCCTGGAGGGGCGGCTCTCTTACGCCAACTGTCTGGGGTGCCAGGGCCAACATACGAGCCTGACGGGCGGCTGCGCGCAAATAGGCTTATTCTGTCGTTTCCGGTTCCCACCCACCAGAAACCATCTACCGCGCAGGATTTTCCCGATGATCGCTGCTGTCCCTGCTGCATATCGCTCTAGTACTGCCAAGAGAGGCAATCCGCTGTGGCTGGCGGCCCTGGGGGCCCTGGGCAGGCTCGGCGCCTGGTTCAGGTCCTGCGCGCATTTACTTTTTCTCCCCTCCTTATCCCTCCTGATTTTTGAGAGGGCGCTGGTACCCACCCCTGCCCTACGCAGATTAACAGAGCAGTCGATCCGGAACTTGACGAACTTGCTTGAACCAAAGTAAGCTCATGCCCAGCGTCTTGCCTGTGTGATTTGCAAGCATGATCGTGCCCTCGTGAGCTTGAGTCGTCGTCTGCTGCTCGGTTCTCGCGTGCATCCACGTTTTGGGCAATCAAGACGTAAGCATCAAGGCGGCTATTTCGAGTAATCCGCCGTATTTAACCCATCGAAACAAAAACTCGTCTCAATGTTGTCCGTTGTCACTTCCCGCAAGCCACCTTCAAACATCGGCACAACGGGTTCGCAGAGACAGTTAGGCAAAATCATCGGGCAAAAAAGACCGGCGCCCCCCATCGGATGGATAGGTCCACTCTGAGCCCACTTGCACCCGGCACGCCCCCCTGTTCAAGCATGTTTCCAAATGGGGGTCCTTGGCGAACTCCGAGGTGTGTTCCTGGTGCACGTCCTCATTTCTGCGTCAAGCTGCACAGAAAAATGATGGATACGGTACCTTGCGGTACCTGGTCTGCATTGTACTCTGGGTGTGGTCGATGTCATCTGCCTCGGTCTGTGACACCCGCGAAGATTGCCGCCCGCGGGATCCCCTTGCCAACTTAGTCCAGTTGAAGCAGGGCTGAAGTAAAGACGCGCGTGGGTGGGATAGCGGCTGGATCATCCTAAGATCTTCAAGATTGGCACCCAGGGTGCAGCCCAGCGCCCGCCGCACCCCCTGTAACTCGCTCAAACATGGCTCTCCAAACCGCTACCAAGCTTCCCTATGGCCGGGCTTATATCCTGCTCCCTGGGAAATATCGAAACATCGCGCCCACACCCTCACAACCGCCTGCCACCAGCACCAGCCTGGCACGCTCCACCGTGCTGTGACGGAGTCTGTTCGAAAGGGCTCGAATAGTCACTGTGCCTGTAGAATGGCCCCTCCTTGGCGAGACTCGCTTGCTTGGTTGGACTAAGCATCTCGCCGCACCCCTGGCAGACACGGCCGAGAACGTGCAATCAGGCGCCCAAGCGTCGTCCCCGTCCATGCCCTACATATACCTATGTAGACACTGTCATCCGACTGGGAAACTTAGAATCTTGCCATCTTTCACATCAGCCACTGTTCTATCGCTCATTCAGAAAGGATCTTGACGATTCCTAATTCTTTTCTTTCGATTCTTAATTTTCTTCGATAGGCTGGGCCTCATTCATTTGTGCTTTCCTCCGTCTTGGGAAATACCTGGTGTTTAACTTTCTTCCGTCCTCGACAATCCCTTCAAGTCCTCAAATCCGTCAAAATGTCTTCACTCACCCGAGTCCTGCTCACCGCAGCGTTTGCTTCTCTGGTTCACGGCCACTCGCAGATCCTGAACGTCCAGGGCGAGCAAGGATCGCCAGCTTCTGTCGGTTTCTTGGGTATGATGAACCCTATAAACAGCTACAAACAAAGAGGCAAAAGGTTTCCTAACAGTGATAACAGTCGAGGGCGATCTTGCAAGGAACTGCACCAGCATCAGCCCCTGCCAACAGGACGCCACCATCATCCGTGATGCCGAGATCACCGCAAACATCGTAAACGAGTGTGGACGTACTGAGCTTGGCGGAAACATCGACGTTGGGGAGAACACCGAGAACGCCCTCGCCGCCAATGCTGTGACTCAGGTCTCGCCCGGTGGAGAGATGACTGTCACGGTCCACCAGGTCAACGCTGACGGTGCCGGCCCTTACACAGTAAGAAACATGATGTGAACGCATCTAATGCCCACTACACAAAGGCTGACGATCAATGATAGTGCGACATGGACCCCACTGGCAACTCTCTGGGTGCTACCGGCCAGATTCCTCTCGAGGTCACAAACAACGTGCCTGGTGCCAACGGTTTCTCCCAGGCCAAGACTGTGGACTTCAACATGACCGTCAAGATGCCTGCCGACATGAACTGCACTGGAGGTGAGTTACCCAGATACATGCATAATACTATCTTCAGAACCATCAAAGCACATGAACTGACAATAATATTCAGCCTCAACCGGAAACGTCTGCACAGTCCGATGCCGAAACAACGCCCTGGCCGGTCCCTTCGGTGGATGCTTCCCCGTCCAGCAAGCCGGCGCCGCCGCGAAGACAAACGTCGCCTCCAAGATCAGCACGGCACAGACCCTCGACGGCGTTGACAAGCAGGTCGCGCAGAACAAGCAGGACCTGGCCGCCGCCATCGCCGCCAACCAGCAGGCCGGAAGCACCGAGGGCCTGGCTGCCGACGAGTCCGTCAAGAAGGTCCTCAACATCGCGGACCCCGTCATCAAGGAGTCTCCTGTCCAGACCCCCGCCCTCGACGCCGCCCAGCCTGCTGCCTCTGGAGCCGCCAACGCCAACGCCGGCAACAACGCTAACGCGGGCGGAAACACCAACACCGGTGGTAACGGGCGCCAACGTGGTGGCAAGAACGGCGGCAATGCTAACGCCGCGTCTGGAAATGCTAACGCCGCAACTGGCAATGCCGCAACCGGTGCCACTGGTGGCCAGGGCAATGGACGTCAACGCGGGGGCAACAACAACAACAAGCGCGCGTTCGGTCGCTGGGTCGGTAGACAGTTGGCCAACCTCCGCCAGTAGAGGAGGAATGGAGAAACAAATGATACGACTTTCTTATGTGTATCTAATTGGCCTCTTGTGAAAGAGAGAAAGAAAGACACAGCGCGAGGGAAAGAGGCTTGGGTGGTGTATAAACGCCTACCAGAGGGGAGAGCAGAGCCTGACTGATACGATACCGACTGCTTTTCACTTTGTTTCTTGTTGTTTGTGAATAATTTAGAATGAACGATGAGTCTTACACGCTGCATGCAATTTCTCTGTCCTTTGCTGTCCCCCGTGGTGAAGTGTGCGAAATACGCGTACTGGTGAGCCGGGCGGAGAAGCCTGATCAAACTAAAAGCCGATCACATCTACGACTTTCTGGCGTATACTTTATTCAGACAACCCGCTACCTTGGTAATTAATGCGTAGTGAAGTCCGAGGCTGCATGCAATTCGCGGGCTTCAATTCTCACCACAGATGGCTCAATCATACGATACACCAACGAGGGGGTGTGACATGACACCTGCCGAGAAAATCCCATCAAGCTGTAGACTCATAAAGGAACAGGCACAACACCCAAGAAGAAAAGCAAGTAAGCGAGCGCGAGGCCTACGCACAAGTGTGGCGTGCGAAACCCGCCCAGAAAATTGACTCGTGCACTCTTGTACATACTGTACGAGATGGGGTTTCACCTCCGTGGGGGCCACTCGTGACGTAGCCCACCCACCTGTCAATGCACAACACAAGCGATAACGCTGCGGCTCCCCGACCGGGCAAGATTGGGGGGAGGCGGGGACAGAGAAGGTCGGCCGGCGGGCGGGTCTGACCGTTGCATGTGCTCGGCAGCCATGTATGCCACGCAACATGTGCCCACCTTTTTTTTTTTATCTGCAGGAACCGCACGTCTCAGAGCCGCATTTCGTCCTGTGTTTGGGTTCGGGGCCCCGGGTTGAGGTGTGGAAGGTTTGCGGTGGGCCGCCTGGGAAACTCCGAGTGGGAAGGCAAAAAAGGCGCTCTGCACGTGCGTGTTGACGGGGACTTTGAGCTTTGAGCTGCGAGATTAAACGTGGGTCCAATCGAACAGGCATTGGTCAATTCAGAAAGAGTTGAAATGACGCCCTTGCCATTTCTTGACTCTGAGGTCGCTGGAAGTTAGATCAGATGTAGCGACAACAGGAAGAAAAGTCAATTTTGTTGATAAGTCTGCATTTCACACTCACGTCACTGCACTTCATTAGTTGCCAGTCTACACTATAAAGTCTGATTGAGTTCGTGCCGTCCATTTGACGCGTTTCGAATACTGCCGAACGAACATGTTGCCGAGTTTAAATCCCCGGAGCCCCTTGTCTGAAAGGATAAGGTTGCCTTTCAGAAATCTACGAAATAAGCATAAAAAGGTGAATCGATAAGCTTAGCTAAGTTCGAGAGCCTGCAAGGCAAGTTTAATGTCAGTGCCCAGAGTTTAATGAGGCCGTGACGGAGAATTCTCAAAGTTTGACGCTGGTTCCTGAGTCATGGGAGACCCCCAAGCGAAGGTAATAAAATGCAGAGACAATGCACGCACATCTTTCAAGTTTGTCCCACTTACCCGAACGTGATGATATATTTCGCCAAGGCAGTCATGGAGAATGGTCACCAGCAAACCAGACCGGACACCAGATAGATAACAGGATGAGCCATTTTGTAGTTGGAACATCTAAGCGTCATAAGCCATTGCTATATTGAACTATTCCAGCCCCCGAGCAACTATACGCAGGGCTTACGAGCATGGCTTCAAAATTATATACTGAAAGATGAGAAAGTCTTCAGAGGGGGTAATATTTCAAGGAGAGAATTGACCCGATGAACTAGGGCCATATGCGTTAGGCCAATAATTGAGAGTATCCTCAATGGCATAGTGCCTCGCCTTTAACAAGGTCTCTGATGTTGATTACACAGATAGTGACAATTCACAGGAGAGTATCTCTACCTCGGACAATGTTCAATTGTCGCTGCAACTTGGCTTTACCACAACCACTCAACGAAACTGCAAGTGTCCTTGAGCGGATCTCATGGATCTTCGCTTGAAGTGCAGACCATCCCGCCGCAAACACACTGACCCATCAAGGCATTCGACAATCATTTGTCTGGTATGGTTAAAGAGTGAATTCAAAGTAACAGCGTCTTGATGCCCCAAAGACAACAGCCCTTGACTCGTTATGGCTGAGCTCGGATTTCTACTAGTATGGTAAACGCACCAGCTGTCCCATCACGTACTCAATATTACTAAACATGGATATATCTATATATAAGAAGAAAGTCCTCTGATATTGAATCGTATCCTACCTGGTTAATATTAAATCTAAATAAGAGTAAATATGCTATCTATGATAAATTTGGCGATATATTTCACGGTCTCAAAGTTCATCCTGTACCCGAATAAAGTGTCGCAATGGAGTGCTAAAGACTGCCTAGGTATGAATCTTCTTACTCAGCTCGGGCTCATGGTTGAAACCCGAAATTAAGCGATGAGTAGTGGCAAAATTTGGGTTTGTTTTGCCTCTGATCGATCATCGTGCGACTTTCCGTATCGCTCCATCCATCTCATCCCGATATTCCTACTATTACTATAGCCCCTGAATCCCGACTTGGTGTAATGTGCCTAGCTTCTTTTCGGCTTATAATGAGCGAAGATAGTAAATGCATTGCGACCTGAGAGGTGGCAGGAAGAATTCATCTTCATTTCAGCTTCTTACTCACGCAAATGAGTGGCATTTATAAGCTGTCAGACTGGCCATTTTCGTCCGTTTGACCGACCTTCCACCGGTAGAGACAGACAATATTATTCAGCACTCGCGCACGAGTGCGGACAAAGAGCGGCCGAAAATTGGGCTTGACAATGTCTATATGAGTCCTCTAGGGTCTGGAGAGTATACCGACTTAATGGTCCTTTGCTCGTCACCTTTAATTCTCAACTCTTAATCGTGCGAGCATCTCGTCCTATCCTAGCATAATAACATTTAAGCCGACCCCTACCCTTAATGGATCGAACGCTCTGATAATTAGCGTCCACCAAATCCCAATCACACCTCCCTCAAGAAAGTACAAACATGCAGATCCTCATCCTCGGAACAGCCGGCCGTACGGGCACTCGGGTCGTACAGGAGGCCCTGCAGCGCGGGCACAACGTTACCGCGCTCGTCCGCACGCCCTCCGCCCTGGACGAGCTCACCTCCAAGCTCCCCGACTCCCAGAAGGCCAACCTGACCCTGGTCAAGGGGTCTCCACAAAACAACGCGGACGTCACCAACGCCATCACCACCGCCTCCTCCTCCGCGGGCCCAAACACCAAGCTCGCGGTGATCTCGGCCCTCAACTCGCGGCGCACGTCCGAGAACCCGTGGGCGGCGCCACACCCGACGGACTCCCCGCCGCACATGATGGCCGACAGCATCGCCAACGTGCTGTCCGTCCTGTTCAAGACCACGGCCGGCTGGGCCGAGAAGGCCAAGGTGGTGTACGTCTCCGCCATCGGTGTGGGCAAGTCGTCGCCCAACGCGCACTTGGGTTCTGCGCACCCTTATCGGGCACAGCAACGTCAGGCTCACGTACGAGGACCACGACGCCGCCGAAGCGGAGCTGAGGGGGGCCGGCGAGGGCGTGAAGTGGGTCGTCCTGAGGCCTGGGCGGCTCACCGAGGGTGACGACAAGAAGCAGGCGAAGGTGTGGCCTGCGGAGAAGGGGATGGTGGGTATGACGGCGAGTATCTCCAGGGGCGCCGTGGCGAGGTTTTCGCTGGATGCTGCTGAGGGGAGCGAGTGGGATGGCAAGGATCCTATTATTCTTGGCTGAGCTCGGATCTGGGTAAGAGGCCAAAACTTTCGTAGCTGGTGCACTTCGGCGGTATTCCCCATGGAGTTTCAACTGTATCCTATTTCCTTTCTAGATTGTAAAACGGACGAGGGTGCCATCGTGGACTTTCCGGGCACGCCGTGCACATTGGGTCAGTCCACTAACTATTCATGCGCCGACGCTTACATCGGCGGTGCTTCAGGCGTGGTAGAAGTCACAAGCATCTGAAATGAAGAAGGAAGAATGGGTGTGCCGTATCTCTAAAATAGCACCTTCGGATACTCGTACATGAATTTGACTACTTGGGCAGTCCACGATTACTTGGCACTAGGTACAGGAAGTGTACTTGATCCTTTTCAAGCCACCAGGTCTCGGGAGAACCCTTGGAGTGATACAAGGTTAAATTATAGCAGAACTGGTCTTTTTGTGCTTCTTCTAGATCCCGAAAATGTTTAGCCGCACAGCATCGTGGAGAAATGAGGCCGGGAGACAGGGCCTAAGTTCCTGGAGGACAGGCAATTGCCTGCAGAGGTCATTACACAACAGCGTGTTCATTGCTCACCGCAGACACGTTAGTTTTCTATTCAATTCTATTGAATTGGCTTGTCCAGCTGCATCTGAATATGCTGTCATCCACGATAGGGACAGTATATACAGTGTGTTGGGAGACTAAAAGCACTGAGCCGGGAGGGTCGAACTGCTTTAGTGCTTACTGCCAGTTTGCGAACAGTGGCATTGCTGCGAGGACCTTGGTGTCGCACAGGGGAATTGGTACCTAATCTTTGTCTGCTACTGCAGGTGTTGTCTCACCAATAATTGTCAGCACAGAATTCACTGTGCCCAATCGCCGACGACACCGCAAACGCCGACGATTTCTTTGCCCCGGTTCCTGCTTTTTCAGACCCCTCGAGGAGACGACCTCCAATCCACGCAGTCCGAGACAGATTCCAATCCCGGATGTAACTGGTAAATCCGACTTGGTCGCGAGTTTTGGTTCTGTTCGGGTCTTCGTCCTGACGTTTTTAAATTTGATCTCATCGTGTATCCATAGTACATAGACTTGTGTGGTCATTCTACCATCGCATTCACTACTAAACTCGAAAGGCAGCTTGACTGTGCCAATATTTGCGAAATAACATTTTCAGGGCCGCAAGCACCCGAACACCGCCCCATCAGGAAACAGCTCTTTCATCCAACCACCACAGCTAAGGAACCATTATGGCGCAGCCACACGGTCAAGAAGCACCTGATCTCAGCACACCAAACCGCTACATCACGGACCATGATACCAAGGGCCTATCCGTGTTCAACACCAGCATCCCCGACCTCCTCCCCACCCAGATAGTCGGCGGCAAGTCCAAGTTCCATCTTGGCTATGCTGTCGACAAGACCCCCGCGAACTTCGCAGGCCAGTCCGACATCGCCACTTACTCATCATTCCTGTCCAACCCCCCTGGAATCTTCCTCCCAGGCGGCAGCGTCCTACGTATTGTAGACATGAAGCCTGGCGGCGAGAGCCTGATGCACAGGACGCAGAGTCTTGATTATGGTATCTTGCTTGACGGTGAGGTCGAGCTTGTTCTGGATTCTGGAGAGAGCAGGACTCTGAAGAGGAGCGATGTGGTAATTCAGAGGGGTACCAATCACCTGTGGAGGAACAAGAGCCAGACGGAGTGGGCACGCATGCTGTTTGTTACGCTGGAGTCGAAGCCGATCGAGATTGATGGCAAGATCCTTGGGGGGATTGAGCATTACGGGGGAGAGAATGCGGCACCTTCTGGGAGATGACCGGGGTGGATTCAGACTAGGTTGAAAGTGTTGATGCATTTTTGGGAACCAGAGAATGGCATCAGATGATGCTATGGGCTCAAATTGCAGACACCATACCATTGTTTCATGAATTCAGACAATGACACGAGGCTGGAATTCATGTTCACCACCTGCTTTAACATTTGTTCTGCCTGTGACATATGAGTTGCTCTACTAGCGAACTTTGCTGTACAGATCCCATATCCTCGTTCACCACAAAGTTTGAAAATGCTAAAGTTCTACCCCAAGAATTCGTTCCAGCCTAGTATACGAACCGGTGGCCGTACTGCTTGAATGGATGTTGGAAAGGATGTGATTACTTATCTAAGTAGCATCTTAATGCTGTAATGTCAGTACTTTAGCAAGAGTCCAGTCCTCCTTCTATGTGGGTACAAGCGTGATATTACAACTTCTGGGCTAATTTGTTGGGACAAAGGCATGGATATGCAGGGCTGCATCTAGAACACAGGAAAGATGACTTCCACTGACGGCCACCACCCGCAGGAGGAACGGGACACGTGGCAGTGGCGACGATCATCGTATCCCGCGTCAAACGACGAACAACCTTATCAGCCCCAGTGCGTGCGGAATTACGACAGCAAGGCTGCATGTCCCTCCTAAGACACGGCCGAACCAAGATTTTGAAGGCCGTCCGCATTCAGCCGCACGTACCAAAAAACCCTTGACCACCGCAGATCTGCGCGAGGCTCATCGCAGTCGATCCCTGCGATTACTGGCATAATCAAACCTGAAACGCGAAAGGAGGACATCTCGACTGTGCTCCAGGATCCAGGATCGTAAATTAGGCGCGGGTTTGGACATGCGGCCGCCACACGGCTGTAAGCTGACTGGCTTTTCCATGTCGGGTCCCGAAGCAGGGACCGTCAATCGCGTTGGAGAGATATGTATGCACGCAACCAGAGGCGGCAGTCTGTCGAATCGTCTTTGTGGTAGCCAAGACCTCTTACGGGCGGGCTGAGCCCCGACAACCCGCGGTCACTCCTGAAAGAGACATCTTGGCGGGTGGTGGAGCGAAATTATTGATATGCATGTCAAAGACCAAATCTGGACGGTGTGGCCTAGCGAAGTGGTACAACCTGATCATCTCTATCATCCAGACAAGAACCACATGTTCCCATGGTCACCTGGCTTTTCAGCTTGCAACGTTTGCACGTTGCGCAACATCGTATTGGGAGCATGGTGGCCGCCTCTGCCGTGTTGACTAAACTCAACCGAGGTCTACATATAGCCTCACTGGATAGAGTACGGTGATCTAGCCTGCGACCATGGCTGTTGACTTTGATGATGTTTGTCGCTGACGTGGTTCGACAGCCGCGCCGCGCTAAGCGTGAAATGTCTGAGAATATGGCTTCTCAGGCACCGTGGTGGAAGACGGAACGAAAGCGTGCAGGTTTGAAGGGAATAATCTTTGCTCTTGCGTCGAATTCGACAACGTCGACGCCAAGAATTACAATAGGTGGTGGGTGGGTGTATCACTACACAATGCAACTGCTGTACGTTCGACAAGGAAGGAATGATGCCATGCATGACCAGTTTATTTTGACAGGTCACATTGAGGAAATCGAGGACATTCGCATTTGGGACATATTTGCGAGGCCGGTGATGGCATGCACATGTACAGATACGTGGTCTTGTCAAAAAAGATGGTGTGCGGTCAGACGGGGTGAGTGAGCGCCACAGAGACAAGAATCACGGTACTTAGGGCCGAGCCTTTACACAAGCAAAAGGGGTGTCAACAGCGGCAGATTGTGCCAAAATGAGGCCTGCTTATCATGTACATACGTACAAATGTAGCGTACAGGGCGAGAGTTGCACAGAACTGGCTGTTGTCGGTCGCTGACGGATCTGACTGTACTGTGTTTCCCAGCAGAAAGGAACCAGGCATGCAAGTACCTGCACTCATTGGGAGACTCACTTCATTGCCCCCTATGATTGTGCAGCCACATGTGTATTCCAATCGGGTCTCATCCTGTCAGCAGGCTATGCATCCTCCTCTAGAGTATCATCACATCATTGATGATTCGCAGTCATCCAGGCTCGCATCAAGCAGAGAAGTCAGTAGTCGTTCTGTATTGCTGGGTCGGCACCGAGCCGATCGGTCGAGGCCTTCCGGCATGAGGTTTCTTACAAGACCAGCCGGGCAGGAGCACAAATGTGATTCACAACACACCACAACACTCCGCGAGTGTCATCAACTCCCGTCACCGTTATTATCATGATGCTTATGATACGCTGACAGCCAAGGGGTAAACGAACAAACCAACAAACACAATATCATTATCAAGAAAGCTCAAGCTCAACCTTTGGAGGCTCAATAAATGGGGATGGACGTAAAGACGATCCGGCTCCGGGCGTCTTGCAACGCCTGCAACGAGTCCAAGGTCAGGTGCAGCCAGCGTAAGCCGACATGTGCGCGGTGCATTTACGGGCTGTCAGCCTATATCAATGCCGCCGTCCCAGCGATCCCGAGGTTCTTTACGAACATCATCCACCAACGGAGATATAAGCCGCAGCAGCAGCACCCACAAGAGCCACAACAGCAGCAACAGCAATAGCAACAATAGCTGGAGTGGGTTGTCATTCGCCAAGAGCGCAGCTACGACCCCGTCCACATCCACGCCTAATGGTGGTGCGTCGCCGGATCAATCCATGTCCGCGGGAATGACAACGCACGATGCAAACACAGCCTTCTTCGGAGACTATTTGTCCCAGCTGCAGCCCTATACGCCGCAGACCCCGACAGCAGCAGACCCAACGCATCGAGTCGGGCTTTTGTTAGACTTCAGCGCACCTAGCGTCGGCGGCCGCGCAAACAGCGGACCGCATGTCGACCCTCTCAGCGCGGCCGTGACACAGTTCTCAACGCCGGTGGCCGAGTACGCCAACCCCTGGGCGATGGGGTCCTTGTTCGGCAGCAGCAGTAGCAGCAGCAACACCCACACGAACACCAACACCAACACTAGCAACAACGACAGCGGCCCCGCCACCGACATGTCAGCATACCTGGCGATGCCGCCCTCGCCCCCCTCGCTGGGCGACTATACATGCAGCTGCCACGCCGGCGTGACGGAGCTGTTAGCCTCGATGCGCGGCGGGGGCGGGGACGACCGGAGGCTGCCCATCGACGCGCAGCTGGCCAAGCTGAGGCGGTGCATCGCGTCGTCCGAGTCCTCGATGGCGTGCACGCACGGCCGCGACGACGGCGAGCCCATCCACATCATGGCCGTCGCCACGCTCATCGGCTACGTCATCGACGAGTTCGAGGTGCTCGCCTGCGACTTGGTCTCTCCCGTGCTGCGGAGGATGTCCCCGCCGGCCGTGGGGGGCGATATGGCGGCGGCCCTGGGTGGCACTGGCACTGAGAGAGTTGGGGGTAGCAGTAGCCTCTCGTCTGGCTCGGATGAGTCCATGTCTATGGCTACTGCCGGGGCGAATATGTCCCTTGCGAGCCTCATGGAGCCGCGGTTATCCTGGGGTATGCTTGAGCTTGAGGACGAGGATGAGGTAGATCTGAGGCAGAGGCTCTATCTTTTATCTTTCCGCAAGCTGGAGAGGCTGCTGTCGCAGCTGACCATGTATCTGCGGAACCTGCACGACGCGCGGGCCTGCCTCTCGGACCCATCACGGCACATGGCGTTCGTCATGGAGTGCGACTACACCCGCTTGTGGCTGGAAAAGAAGGCTGAAGACGTCAAGAGACTGCTATCCGCATCTGTTGGAGACGAGATTCTGGATCCGTCTCTTGTATAGGCACGACATATTTAGCTGTGGAGAATAAATCCTCTGGGACGGCGGCAATTCTGCTTTCATCATAGCTTCGTGGGCGCATGGGCAACGGCGGCTTCAGGTTACAGGCTCATGTATATTATGACTAGACGAGATATTGATATCGCGGTACGGCGGCAGGGAGGCTTCTTGGAGTTCTAGATGAATGACTACAATCATACCTGACGTCTGTTACACTTGCTTCTGTTGTATTTACGCAGGGGCGAGCCAATCAAATCACCAATGATCAATTTCACCAAGAGCCTCTTCCTTTCTTTGCCTTCAAGAGATATGTGGCATTCTCATTCCACCGCTCAAGTGTCCTCGGCGATCTCGCGCGGTTCCAGCCTCGCCAAACTCGGGATCAGTCCCTTGTCCGGGCCCGCTAGATCACACTTCTGCCCGAGCCGCCCAACGGTCCCGGTCCTGCTTGCTGGCACCGGCAGGACGAAAAGAAATCGGACGTGATAAATGCTACCCTGATACATGGCACCCACTGGCGGGCGGCCCGCTCAACGTTCAAATCCCGGCAGTCGCGGGCCGCGCAGTGCTGACGATGCTTTTTCCCACCCCCCTTTTATCGACAGTACATACACCAGAGCGGAACCAAGAGGAACTGCCAATTATAAGCTGAGTGGGGCCCATTGTACCCAGCGCTCGGATCCTACTCGCTCTCTGGCGGTCATTCCCGCAGCGCACTTATCCCGCTCTGGGCAAAAGCCGAGGACGATCCCTTCTTGGTTGAGGCTCACTGCCCACGGACGCGCGTCCGGCCCGCATGGCGCCCCCGGCAAGGACCCGTCCTCCCTGCTTCGCACGCTTTTTGCCTGGTCCATTAATTAAGCTTTCGGGAGCTCGGGTTCAATTTGACACCTGGCTTGCGCGCTAAGCACAACCTTATTTGGACGTTATCTTTGTTCCCCGTTGCGAGAAATACCTACGCGCCTTATAATTCAGGAGCCTCTGTCTTGATCTGGAATTGTAACGAGTGTATAACGCATATGCAAACGCGTGTCATTGTAAATGCCACTGATGAATCCTTCCCACAAATAGAACAGCTACCGTGAGGAAGCTCCAGCCAGCCCTGATGCTTCTCGGAACCACATGTGTAATGCTTTCCTCTTTCTTTCTGGGACGCGTCAGAATTCTGACAGTTTCCTTGGAAAAGCTAGGGAAACGTCGATCGTCTATTTTCTCTTGCCCACTGACCTAGCACACTCCCATTAGTGCTTATGATGTTCTTTGACTCTCCCTCATCTCTATCCCTCGCGTGCTCGCTCCTAGTTTGGGACTCTAGCGCGAGCGCCCCCACGTAGTATCAGAGCCCTAATCTCCGCTCCCGTTAACCCGCGCCCTCGCTTGTCGGATTTATCACCGCGATAAGTAATCATCTCGCTCCCAGTACCTCCGTAGGCTCACCACAGACTCGGTGTTTCTGCTCCGGGTAAATGCGATTCGCAGAATTGGCTTGATCAGCGGTCTGTTTCCAGCAAATCTGGACACACTGCATAAGGATGTGGTGAAACTCCGATCCTCGAGATCTAAGGTTGTGTTCGAGAACACAGAGCGGTATGCCGATAGAGACAGTACCCGAAGCACATGAACTCGGAACGCGCTGGTTCGTACTACGCACGTCGCTTCGTTCACACGCATACAATGTAAATTTCCACACCGTCTGACATGTCTGAGCACCGAAATCAACTGGTCATCAAGATATGGAGGCAAAGCCCACGCAAACCGACCCAAGGCATCCCACATTCGTAGCCGCAGGAAAAATTATGAACAGAATAGCCAAATTCGGTAATGACTGTCACTTAACGCGCTATAGACAGACCCGCCATCAGACAATCCAATGTCTGAAAAGAAGAAAAGTCTGCACAGCGAGCGAGACGTAGCTGTGGCTTTGAGTGGCGATATATTGAGAAATCTGATTGACAGCCTTGGTGACTTGGCACCAAAAATATTTTCCGTGCATTTTCTAGTTCCCAAGTACAGCCAGTGGTTAGTATCGTCCATTCCGAGATACATCCCTTTGTTTTGAGTAAGACAGATACCTTAGGAGTTCAAATCGGGATGTTGACCAATGGGCTGGGCAAGATGAGCACATCTTGACAGGCCATGGTTTAGACCATTGCATGCTAAACCAACATGGCCACCGCCCCCATACACCTCTTATTTGGAGGACTTTGTGTTGGTAATCAGCTTCGGATTTGGTCCAAAACTAATTGACGGATTTTGGGCAGACTCGGACGCAGCGCAATGACAGAACAAGGTTCCGTTTTTGAAACAGTTTCTATTGCTCAAGGAATCATTTGAGGCGATTCTAGATTTCCAGGAAGGCGAGCATAATTCCAGAGTCACCTTGACTGAATTGCTTTCCAATGGGCTTTCGAGATGTATCACCTAGATACTTACATGCCTCTCGTCCGCGGCTCCTCCGCGGCTCCTCCGCCGATTTTCGCCGTTCGTCATTCGCAGCATGCATTGTCTCCTCCGACTAAGCCTCTAAGCCTGATGCGTCCGGAGACCCTCAGACCGTAGCTCCGGACGCAGCGTTCCTGCAGTTCCCATTTTCCTCCAAAAGGCACCAGTTAGTTCATGCTGACGTGTCTGGATGCATTCGGTCTGTTATTATCAGCTGCCAGCATGTCACTAGGCTGATGAGTTCTTTTAAGAATACGGACATTCGTACCGGCAAAAACAGATGGCGCACCGGTTGTGATCACATGATTATGCCCATCACCCCCCATATTGGTGCTTTTTGCAGCTGCAACCGCCCTATGTGTGAACATCACTTTCGAGTACAGTGACCAGACCCTCAACTCCCTAGACGAAGAGGACACTCGTAGCAGCAATTCCCAGCAGAATGCCGTCCATCGGGATTAGCAGCTGGCGGCAGGGCTTACGAAGCAATTAACCCGACTGCCCCCGAAGCGAAAGACGCCCTCGGGTCCTAGAGAGTGTTAAAAAAAGCTGCATTGCTGCTGAGAATGGCGAAGAGATTGCTTCTTAATGTATCACAGCGTTGCTAAGGCCGAATGAACGTTGCACCATACTAAGTTGGTGGCAGGGCGATAATTGTGCGTTGGGGCTGCCATGTACCTTCGTACCGGTGCGCCATCCGTTTTTGCCGGTGCGAATATCTGTATTCTTTTTTAATGTACTTTTCATTATTGAATTTGTCTGTGACCGCATGGAATGGAACGATCTGCGGAGTATCATCGATTGCAAATTGACTCCTGACACGGAGAGAGCGGCCGACCGGTCGGCCAGGGACCAGCCATAAACTAGAGTTGCAACTTCCAACCCAAGTGGTAGCCCTCACTGACTAGATGCCATTTCTGACTGGTTCAATAGCACACCAAATAATAAAAAGATGTTCCCAAGGCTCTACCCACGACCGACCACGCAAGACAAATCAGGTAGTCTCAATCTGCGACTCCACAATAGAACCAGGGTTTTATGGACAATGGAAGCAAGATATGCAACCATCCACGGAGCCCAACACCCTTCCTATGTGAAATTTATTTTCAAAGCCGCTTCTGTAATAGCTTCGGGGCTCGAGATGCTTTAAACTGTATCTTGCGTAGTCACTAGGCGTGTGGACCAACGGAACGGTTGACATGAAGTTTGCGGATCAATTTGGGGGCGAAGACTTTCATCTCTTCACATTTTGTTCTTACGCTAGCATGTATTGTGTATCTGCACAACATTCTCAAGTGGCTCCCCAACTGAGCAATTATATTCCATTGTCGGCCAATGCCAGGTGTCCTCGTACACATAACCCACACAAATCTCACCACCAGCAAGCTACGTAGCAGCAAGGGCTGCCTTTGACTCTGCAATCACGTCAAATGAAAACACGTACTCGTTGACGTCGTCGATAGAGTCGAGCCTATTACCAGGAACGTACTTCGCCGCGACATCACGAACGCTTTGCGGTGCAGGGGGGCTAACGTTAAAAAGAATCTGCAGCGCCGACCCCCTATTGCGCCTGACCTTCTCAAACACCTGTAGCCGATCCTCTATAGCCTCTTTATCCTCAACCTGATCAAGAAGGATACCAAGGGCAGCGCAATCCTCGATGGCCTGCCCACCCCCTTGACCCTGGACTGTTCGTAGAGTTAGTATGAATGGCTCTCGGCAGCATTGATTGGAGTGGTGTAGCCGCTTACAGGTTAGCATGGGATGGGCAGCGTCGCCGACTAGGACGAGCCGGTCCTTGTGCCACTTTGGAATCGGACCCCTCGCAACAAGTTTCCAGAACTTGACGTCTCTTGCTTTTCTGGATCACTTATAAGAATGTGGCGAGTAACTCAGTCCTTACTAAACTCACTTGATCGCAGGATGCAGAGCCGGGGCAAAGTGCTTCTTGGCATACTCGAGCGGCATGCTTGGCTCCACCATCGCTCGGAAATCTAGATATCTGTTGTTAGTGCTGGATCACTTGTAGATCTTTCCAGGTTAGTTTATCGGCACCTTCTCCGACATTCGATGTGTCGAATTCACATGAGAGATACAGAAAGTTCTGCACCTCGTTACTAGGCGTGAGAAAAGTCACAGTCAGCAGGTTTCCAGACAAGGTTTCAAACGGATAAGAAAACGCACTTTCGACACGGATACCACACTAAGCCAGCAGCTCCCCCGGCCGCCGTGAAGTACCTCGAGGCCGAGTCCTGGATCATGTGTGCGGTGTACGGGTCCGAGAGCAAATCCTCTCTCGGCACCAACCACCGCATGCACGCCCAGCCCGTGTCCCCGACCTGGAAAACCTCGTCGCCGAGGACGTGCTTCACAGCTGTCGAGTGCACGTTGTCCGCGGCAACAATGAGGTCAGCCTGCAGGATCTTGTCGCTCTCGGTCGTGACCTTTCCATTCTCGGCGTCCTGATGTATGACCATCAGAAACTCTCCCTATGCGCAAGTTCTGCTCTGTTCACTCACATATTCAACAACTTTCGAACGAACTTGGACATCACAGGGACGCCCGGGGACGCCCGGGGCCTTCCTTCTCCGTGGCAGGCTGCCTCAGCTGGGTGTGGAGGTCGACCCGGTGGACTGCGTACATAGGCACGCCCCAGGTGGACTCGCAGTCCTTGTAGTAATTAGGGATCAGGATCTCCATGTTCGTACCGTCGAGCAGGCTGCTCTTGCGTATTGCGACCATGTCCGACCGTTCCGGGACGAAGTCCCATGACTGGAGCACCCGCGAAGCGTTGGGCTTGATGGTGATGGCTGCCCCGACCTCGTGTGTCAACGAGGACTGCTCGAGAATCTTGCGCCGTTCATGTTTGTCAGAAAGGGGGGGAAGGGGACTTCACGTGGGGCTCGGAGTGGGTGTTAACCGTCACTTTGTGGCCTGCCCTGCGCAGACCAATCCCAGTGCTCAAGTCAGCTATTCCGGCACCCACGATGATAATGTCCATCACTGCTGTCTATCAGGAACTCTCAAACGGAGTTTTCACGGCAATCAATAGGGCCTTGGGTCAAAGGCACCCAGAATTGCTAATATCGTGGCGCAAAGTCTGTTACGAGACAATTTCTTCTATTGGGATAGTCTATGGTAAATACTGCATTGCAGTAGAGCAGCCCCTCTCCTTCCCGACTTGACTTCACGCTAAATCACGCCGTGGTGCACCGCTGGACTTCCCGACGATGAACAAAGTGGCTTGAGATACAGCTGAATCGGTACAGTTGTGAGCGTAAGTAGCTTCCTCTTGTGCAATTAATATGTCATTCTTTTGAACTTTGGGAGGACTTTAAGTTACATCGGCATATGTTAGTTAGTGAGATCTTAGTCATCCAAATGGCAGTGACTCACAAGTAGAGGTAATAAAAGAAGCCAATCTTGGAAAGTACTATAAGGTCTACACAAGTACAGGGCCCCTGGCCAATCATCATTGTCCGAAGCTACAGTGCGACCAAGTTGCTGATTTACCAGGCTGATTTAATGAGGTACCTGCTCCCATTTCGGACCAACGCTAGTATCTAGGCACGTACTAGTCAGCGCTGTTGGAAAGCGCAGAGAAGGCCATGGAATCGTCTAGATTACTAGGTTGATCGTCCTACAATTGCGGCAGAATATATCAACGTTGAGATCATGCATGTTTGATCTGCCAGTGGAACATGCCTTCTACTGGGTCCTCTGACGATGCGGAAACCTCCGAAGACATATGTCCTCCTCTGAAGCGAGGTGTCTGGAACCGTGCTCTGTGTCCTTGACCCGAAAGAGCCGGCTGGCCCGGCCCAGTGCAGCCTCCTTGGCTCCCAGTGCAGCTACGATCGAAGCCTCGATGTCCTGGGGCTACCCGAAACCCCCGCCCCGAATGAAGCCGGCCGAGATCGAACAATCACATCCCCAGTGCTAAAGATGCTGCGTGAGCACATCGTTGACACACGTGGTCTGTATCGAGATAAAATGACTATATACAATGTTCCAGGGTCCGGGGGAATTCAGTGTGTGGCGGCGGGTATAAGTACCTGCGTGCCTTTCGTTGCTTTTAGATTTTAAGAAATAAATCAACTCCCCTCTTTTTGTTAATTTTGACTATATACGTTTGTAGTCGTCTTTAATCAGACCTCCATCGGCCCGTTTATGTCGTTCTTTTGTCCTTATTCCTCCCCTCGATTTGCATGCTCTCCTTTTCGTCACGGGAGAAGCCTCTGCCCCTCCGTGGCAGAACGAGGCCACCCCATTGTCGTGGTGGTTTCGTTTTCAACATACCGACTCGACGAATGCAACGCTTCCGCGATCACATTCTGCGTTAGAAGGTGCTAGCTTCAATTTGCTGGCCAAGGCAGGTGGTTGCATCGCAGCGCAAATGAGCGGTATGTCGACCTTGACAGCCGTGACCTTCATAAATTGTCGGTAGCCCGCTCACAGTATCTGGTGTACGATATCTAAGGACAGTTAGTCCGAGATGGCAGTTATTGCCCGGGTTGCATCTAAAGCTTCATGGAATACTACGGCAAAGGATAATTTCAAGATAAATAAGCTATCATTTGATCCACTCTGCTCTAGTGTAGTTGAACATGATTACTTCTGTGCAGAAAAATAGGCCAGAGTAAGAAGAGAAAGGTTGTAGATGACGGATCAGTCTTAACTGACGGTCTGAAGCATCACAACGATTCTTGCATGGTGTAGGCTATCTGCCCCGTAAACAATTGCCGCACCATACTCAGCACGAGTATAGTATCCTCTCGCAGCTTCGTCCTTACCCTGCTCTCGTAATATGTTTCCAATGTTCTCAAGTGTATTCAACGCAGGAGGATATGTTTTCACCGAATCACCTCTTAGGGCTTTCTCATACCCTTGGAGCGCCCGTTGGTACATAGCCTCTGCCTCATCTAAGCGGCCTTGGATTCTATAGAGACTCCCCAGATTGTTGACTGTGTCAAGCGTTGATGTGTGTTCTGGTCCTAATGCTTTCTCCTTCCCTTGGAGCGCCCGTTGGTACACGGCCTCTGCCTCGCCTAGGCGGTCTTGGTTGGAGTAGAGAACTCCTAGATTATTAACTGTGACAAGTGTTGATGTGTGCTCTGGTCCCAATGCTTTCTCCTTCCCCTGGAGCGCCCGTTGGTACATGGCCTCTGCCTCGCCTAAGCGGCCTTGGTTGGTATAGAGAATCCCCAGATTGTTGACTGTGTCAAGCGTCGACGTGTGGTCTGGTCCCCATGCTTTCTCCTTCCCCTGGAGCGCCCGTTGGTATATGGCCTCTGCCTCGCCTAAGCGGCCTTGGTCGGAATAGAGATTAGCCAAACTCGCAAAAATCCATGCTTCAACATCCATATCATCCTTGTTTTCAACAAGTCTTAGACTATGATCTGCATGTTGAACCAGACGTCGTTGCACCCACCAGAACTCGGTTTCTGTCTCATCAGGTACGTGCTGAGCTGTACATATTATAGCTGTCCTCGCCAGTTGTAGGTTGGGCAGGGGATTGAGTACGTGTTGTATCCACGAATGCACACACCCATGCACGCTGTACCCGCGTGATTGCGTTCCGCATTCCCGTGTTGCTGGATCGGCATCTACCAATCCGTGCTGGCAGAGCACTCGCATAGACTGCTCAAATGTGATTGGGTCCTCAGTAACATCTTCCAGCCATTTCGGGATGGCAGGGTCTCTGTGGCGTAATAGCTCATACCATAGATCGTCCTTGTCGAAATACGCCCATAGTGTAAGCAGCTTGGCGGCCGTGGAGTCTTGTTCACCAATGTGCGTAAATGAGATGTTCCAGGTCGAGTACATAGCATACTCGTATGCTGGAAGTTGTGGGGTCGCCTGCTGTAACCGTAGCCACGATTCCTGATAAAGCTCGAGGTACTTCGTCCAGCTCGTCGATACCTCACACAAATAAGCGCCAGCGGTTGCGAGTGCAAGTGGGAGCCCATCGAGTCTTCTGGCTACTTCGACTGCAGCCTTGTCTAAATACACGAGTTAGCAGAGTGGGCTGTCTTCATGGCACTGGAGAACTCACCATCCTCTAGGTTGCTTCGACCTGAAGTCGAAGCAAGAATTTGTAGGCCATCGACGTTTTCTAATTTCTCTAACCGGATGCCTTCCCCGAGCTTCACTGTGGATGATCTGGTGGTGACGAGAATTGCTCCCTGGTAGGAGTTGGGAAAGTAGGGTCGGATATCATACGCCTTGCCCGGCATTTCTGTCACGATCCCGGCTCCAAGTCCGTGTCCTGTCGCACTCTTAGTGGTTTCGTCTCTCTGATGCGTTTTGTTCAACTTGGGGTCGTCATAGTTGTCGTAGACAAGGAGCCAGCGGTCGTTTTTCGGCTCATCAAACCATCGCTTCACTGCTTTTGTGATGCCATTCAGATCTCGTTCATTAACAGCCAATTTGATGTACGTGGCCCGAGGGTGCTGGCGTATGATCCATTCAGCCACGCGTGCGAAGCTTTGTCCCAACGTTTCCTCATCTCTTGCGTTCAGCCAAACCATCGCAGAGTATGCGGACTGGTAGGTCTTCAAATACGCAACAGCCAGCTGGGTCTTTCCCATACCGCCCAGGCCGTGTACGACAGCGGTACGGCGCCCACTCGGCTTTTCCAGGATCTGGTGGAGCCTGTTGAGCTCTTCTGTCCTTGCGACAAAGGTCTGTATCACCGTGACCTCGGAGAGGTCAAGAGGAAGAGAGAATTGATTCGAGAGACTTTCGTCTCGAGCTACAAGCAAGAATCACTAACGGTCAGGTATTGATGAGCGAGGTATCGACAGTGCTAACCTTGGTCAACCCTCTCCTCTTCCTCCCATCGTGACTGAATCTTTTCAGGAGCCGACTTTATCATAATTTGGATGTGTTCCGACACGGTTTCGTATCCCACATCCTTCTGCGAGTCAAACTTGACCATGTTGCTGTGGTCGGCATGAATGACGATCGGCTCAGCATCCGCTTGACCTGGCACAACGGCCGACGCTCGAGGTACGACCTAAGATAAGTTCAGAAGACGTATCTGTCAAGCTGATGGGCTACCCACCATAATTGAGCGGCCAAATGCTGTAGGGGTTGGATACTCCTCAAAGGCAAATTTCGTCACTAAGGCCGCGCTGATGGGCCCGTATTGCCCAAGCTGCTGCTGCAACCACTCCGAGTCTCGCTCAAGGTGACGCAAGATGTGGTCATCCGCCGCGATAAACAGCGAAGCGATATTGACAAGTAGCTGTCCCAGCTGGACACCGTTGCCACCTTGGTGCGGCGTGCCCATGAAAATGATGCCGAACGTGGACAGCCTGATTGACCGGTGCTCTATCAGTGCATTTTGTCGCGCGGCATCGGAGTGGATCAAAGCCTGCATGTGTTAGCAACATAACCCCAAACCTTGAGGCATCACTCACGCTTTTGACTATGATGCCACCAAGGCTATGCGCGATGAATATGATCGGACGTCGTGATGACTGGCTCTTGTCAGCCGGACGACTTGTCCAGAACCGAAGTATATTCAGTTTTGCCTCACACCTGTCAATTTGCGCTTCCGACACAAGTCCGACACGAGGCTGCGCGCGTGGTCGTACAGATATTGGCAGCTCACGCGCGAGCTGTCGTGGGTGTTCGCGTCGTAGCCCCAACACATGATGCGCGCGTGCGGAATATCGGTGGGCAGAAGATCGCGGAGCCAATGAACGCCGTTGGGAGCTGTCCATGTCTTTTCTCGGTGGCCATTGAGGCCATGCACGGCGACGATGCTGGGTGGCGTCAGATGGAATCAGTGAGGTCGGTCCCATGGACCCCGAGGGGTTTGCTTACTCTACGACGGGGCTCAGGTCTTCCGAGACGACCTGTAGACCGTATGCTCTATCGGAGGTAGATGCGATTGGCTGAGGGCGAGGAGCGAGGGTCTCCGACTCGGTCTGGGTTGAGTCTGTTCCCCTGCTCTGTGACTTGAATGGGAGTACTCGAGCCAGCTGTTGGGATAGCTTCCATTTTGAAGGCATGGCAACGTCGGATGCGCCTTCTTAGGGTGGCATGTGGGTTTCGCTCGGCCTGGCTCTTCGAAGACGCGTTGAAGAAGACAAGACATGTAGTCGAGGAGGAAGAAAAGAATGCAAAAGATCTGGCGCGCTGGGGCATCTTCACACTTGCCTCTAGCCTGGTGCGGCTGAGTCTGCGAGCGGGCAAGCGTGGGATTGGCTGATAGAAATCGACTGTGGTCGTAACGCTTTGCTTTTCGCTGACGCAGACTGTCCTGCCCAGTAAGCTACACCTGCTACATATCAAATTAGTAGTACTCAATTTCTAAAAACAAGGCCGCGATAGTGCCCCACTGGAACCATACGCCGTCGCGACCAGATCAAACCACGATCCTCTCGGGACGTCCCTCGTTCAAAGGCCAAATACGCCATACACGGTCCTGGAAGTTTCAAATCATGCGATAGAAATTGGAATTTGGCACCAAGCGGATCTTCTCAGGTAAAATCACGACGGGAACTCTTGTAGTATTACTCAGACGTAGATGGTTCCTGAAGCCCTAATTCCGGCTCAGTGTCCAAAGCGCCTCCTCCCCCAGCCATGTTTATAGTGGTGTTGAACTTTCGCTTCAGAACAGTGATGTTCATACATGGTTGACATGTAGTAACAGACAGTCTTTGTTCCACCGCAAGCAACAGTTGCCGGCCCTAAATAGTGTGGATCGATTTAACAATTTCAAGGCAGAAAATAAATTTGGGCACCTGTCATAAACGCCGTCATTGAGCGGAATTTTGATATTCATCCGATGTCAGTTTCTAGCTGCATATTCTGTGTGGTCGTATACCTGTTTTCTCGTACTGCAGTATAACGAATTGCCTGGCTAGGAGGGCTGGAACTACTAGTAGCTTGCAATCTCTTTAAAAAGACCTCCCAAAGTAATTGAGATCGATCCAGGTATCATTCTCGTGTTCCATTTCTTTGAATGGAAGTACGTGCTGCGAGATTGGAGCCGAACTAGCCGCTTAAACTAATCACTGCGGTAGTCAGCAACTTGAACCTCCAAGTCACCCACTTACAGAGGTGTATAAAGTTGAACTCGAACTTCTTAAAGACACGAGTAGAGATACTCACTATAGAAGTATTGTGCGACAGGCGTCGGGCATGCACGAGTACACATTCAAGTACCGCCCTAGGGCGAAAGTAAAATGCATGGAGTGACCAGTAGTTTTGATACTCCGATCCCTCGGAGTCGGGCGCTATAATGACTATATCGTAAGGCTTGCGGTAATGATTGATTTGTTGGGATCACAGCGTTCTTGTTCTCTTGGCAACACGACGCTCAATGTCCCGCCCAGCGTCACCCACTTTGGAGTTCAAGTCACCGGTATGCGGGGGACTGCAAACCTCTTCCTCGAGCTGTGTGAACAAAGTCTCCATCAGCTTGTCCAGAAGATCTTTGTCGATTGTAATGTTTCCATGCTCTCGGATTGCACTGCCGATCAATGTGGAGCTCTTGTCGTCCCAGCAATCCCGGATGAGGTGAACGACCTCCTCGATGTAGTTGCCTGAGAATGCAGACCGTGGCCGCTTTTTGCCTGGGAACAGTATGTCCCACATGTTGAACCACTGTAATTCCAATGACTTGTTTCGAGACGAGGTCTTGTTCAGCTTTTTCCTTTGCTCGTCCGTGACGCCCTCCAAGCATGGATTTTGCCCAATTTCGCAACTGTGACGGCGATGGATGTGCTGCTTCACGTCCTTTATACGATGAAGGGTGTACTTGAGGCAGTCGCGATGCCGGTGGGGATCGAGTTTTCGATATGGGCAAGCGAGCATGCGTGTTTGCTCGACATGTCTGTGTGTGGACTGCTTGTCCCCTGAATGCTCATCCTCGATCGACAGTATAGATCTAGTCCTTTTGCGGTTCTCATTGTCGTTGACCAGATTTAGACTATCATTCGATGGCCCATCTTGCATGTAAAGCAGGTCCGCACTTGATTGTTGAAGATCCGAAGCCGTGAATATAATTGGCTGGCCTGAAGGTTCCGTCGTCCATTGACCAGTAAAGAAGTCACTTCCAGGATCTGGGATTGGGCTGGCACATTCTGATCGTGTTGTCGTACTCTCAGAACTGATACTCGAGTCACCCGTCCAATATTCGAAACCCCCGGTCACAGTGACATCGTCGTCAGGCTTATCGATCTCCGAGCACGGTGGCAAGACATTGAGATCCTTGCCGTCATCGAGAGTTGAAAGATCATAAGTATTCCAGTCCGTGGTAGAATTCGTAGACGCGATATCCTGCCATATTTCATTGAAGAAATCGTTGTCGTATCCATCTATTCCTTGACTGCTATTTTCGTTGAACGCAAATGGCAGCGTTAATCGCAGATCATCGCACTGATTATATGCGTTGATCTCGTGCATTTGAGGCAAAGTAACATAGAGTCTTCTTGCCAAAAGGCAGGGTGAATTGAGGGCCTTGGAAAGGAATGATCGCGTAGATTGAGAGGTCAGTACCTCAATTTCAGGCGGCTCAACTGAGAAAGCTGGACTAGAAGTACCTAGGTAGGACCGAGGGTGCGACAATCGCAGTACTCCCATTCACACAGCCTCACATCAGCGTTATACCGCGACCGTTTGCGCAATGTCATTCCCTAACAAGTGCTTTAAGACCAACTATCCCGATAGAGGTGAAGCAACAAATCAGATTTCTAATCTACGTCACCTCTGCCACGCCCATGCCCACAAATGCAAACAGCATGCTGACACCGCTCCTAAAAAGGCTCAACCAATTGGAGTTACATGTGCACTACAGTGGGGGCCATCGTATGCAGAAGCGTAGTGTAGAAACAGTTGATAGGCTGTCTATCCCGTGTCGGCTGCAGATGACGCACTCGGGTCACAAGGGCACCGATACGCATCTGCGTAGACAGGGGCATTCGTACGCGTGTGCGGAGCCAAGACAACGCAGCCTTGTTTGCGCCCAAAATGCGATAAGTGTGGGAGTTGTTCAATGTACTTTACTACCTAGTGGTGGCACCTGGCTGGCATCCTAGTCAGAGGCCGCTAAATTTGGAACCAGGTGACAGAGCCTTCGGGTCAGAGATAACTGGTCGGGGATCTCCCCTTCCTCTCCTTGTTTGTGGACTGCCGGTAAACACGAGCGGCCTGACTTTGAATCAAGTATAATTGGGACCCCTTGTCATCTATTCTTGAATCAGCCCAGCCCCTCAAGTATTCTCCAGGCATCAGTACGTCAGTACGTTGTCTTCTGGCATTTTGACGTTACACCACGCTCCCACCACCCAAGATATGCCTGTCGAACCCCGCCCAAGTCTATCAGACTGCAGATTCCAACAGCCAAATCCAAGGGAACCTGTTTTAGGGTCTAGTCCAGTTGTCTCTTTTGCCCCTGTCTCCTTTTGTTGAGTCTTTCGGGCTATCTCAGTCTTTGATCCGCCCACGCCTCACAACCCTGAGCGGAGGTGAGATTTCTCACTGACAGGACTGCTTTTACAGTCTTTATAGGACGGAGGCTCCGCTGAAGCAGGTAATTCACAACTATCGTCTGTCGTTTTTCCATTTGATCTCAAAAGTGGGGGGAGGTGCTGACGGCACATGCAGCCATGTCACCTGCAGACGCCCCATTTCGCTCATAGGACCACGGAGCTCACTACACGCGCTCGCGGAGCCAATCGCAGATGCTGTGCGCACTCTTCAGCACAAAAACAATAGTCAAGAACTACGCCTTGGCGTCTGCATTGTCCACTATGCGCGTGCTGTGTGCAGATGCTGGCAGCTGCATTGCCGAATCACCATGCGTAGGCACACTCTGATATTGACAGTGGTACCATATAACTAGGCATTTTTCTACATGCCTTGCATGACAAATCTCTCACGTGCTGCATCAAGCAATAGGTAAGCTCTCGCTTCCGGGTTGATCTCCCGGCCAGGCTCTGGATCTCGATAGCCGGATGTCAACTGCGTCTTGCGAGTGGACGAATGGACTGCAAAACCGCAGATGATACGCAGGTGAGCACACAGGTGAGCGTCAAATTAAGGTAAGGCAACCAAAGCCCTGGTATGATGGGTGTTGAGGGCCCCACCCGCGGCCTTAGGTCAACGACTTGTAGTTGGCCACATGGAGGCGAATTGGGCACACGTGTCTGGCGTGCGATCCGGGGAAGACACTCACTGGCAAGTAACAATTCGAGCGCGGCTGTGTAGTCCACCCATCAATCAGAATCTCTCATGGGGAATACTCCCTTGTGTGCACCCGGTATTGATGAAGGTGTGGCTTGGGTTGCCCGCCGCTGGGCTCAAAAGACTCATGTCCACATTTCCCATGCTCTTTCTCATTTCTGGCTCTCGTACATATTCCGAGCGCATAGCCGTCCTTTAGGGCATCCTTCCCGTCCCTGGACCTATCCAGGCAAAGCCAACATGGACTGCGGACATGTTCTCGATGTTTGCAGTCTTGCTGAAAATACCCCATTCCCAGACGAACAAAGCCGTGGCTGTAAGATTTCATCAGGTCAACAGATCCCATCTGTTCAAGGACGTCCGGTCACTTGCTCGGAAGTTTCCCTCTCGTACGGTCCCGATCGCAAACAAGGAAACATCAACGACTTTGATGCATTCCTAGCCTATATATTTTCCAAGCTGTACCTTTTACCTACCTCTGGATACAAAGGCCAGAGAAACCGGCCGGGAACTGGCGATGGCTCCGGATCAAACAACACGCATTCCACGGAACCGTACAGCATATCGGTGTTTAACAGTACTGCTCACGCCGGAGGCTTCGGGCCTCTCCCGCCGGACCAAAATAGGCAAATGAGGAAACGATTTCGCGATGACGACGGACCTTTCCCTCCAAACAAGCTTCCTACGCACGACGAAGGGGACAGCGTCCAGCGGCTCTTGTGTCCTTTCTACGTCAAGGACAGGCATCCTTTTCACGCATGTTCGAATCGCAGATTCAAACGAACTTCGGACGTTCGACAGCATATTGGCCGAGTCCACATTCAGCCACCTCACTGTCCAACTTGTGGCGAGCGGTTTGACAATGACAGGTC
The DNA here is from genome assembly GCA_039880775.1 of Diaporthe vaccinii. Lineage (NCBI taxonomy): Eukaryota > Fungi > Ascomycota > Sordariomycetes > Diaporthales > Diaporthaceae > Diaporthe > Diaporthe vaccinii. The sequence goes on along the minus strand of JBCEDN010000015.1, from coordinate 70,320 downwards.
CCGGATTAGGCACATTGCTGCCAGGACATGCCGAACACAGCTGTTCAGCATACCCGGGATCACTGTTGAGCAATTCGACACCATCACAGCGATCGCTGGTAACCGTTATCGGCCTAGCGAGGTTGAGCGGTGGTTGAGGATGTTCCGGGTGATTTTCCCCGGTGTTGAGGACCCGGTCTCACCTTATTCTTCGGGAGAATCAGATTTGGTCCAGGGAATGCTCGACGTCCGTGCTGCTATTGAGAATGGTCAAGCACAGGCATTCTCGTCCGGCGCGTCCGTAGTAAATTTTGGGCCGGACGAATGGTCCATAATCGACCGCTTCACCAGTGTTGCCAGGCAGTTGCAGCGTGGCCACAATCGTGCCCCTACTTTGGCCAACTCCTTGCAGCCGCCGTCTGGGGAGCCTGCATCAATCCATGCTGCACAAGTACACAGCATTCAACCCCAGGCAAGCCAGGCAGGTGGTCATGGGTTGGCTGCAGATCCTCTTGCCCAAAGCCATGCCCCGCCTCTGGTGCGACCATTGGATTCACAGGACTCGGACGGGACTGGCATCTATCAGCCAGGCTTTGGCGAAGGGTCAAGCCAGTCTTTGTCGAACCAAGATCTTCCCTGGGAATACTTCTTTGAAGAGTTCGGCCACTATCCATGGGACCCACATCGCCAGGCCTGAGGATCACATGTGATCAATCGGGCACGGTCAAGAACTAAGGTCACGACATCACGATTTCTTTTGTTCTCGGCCTGGAAATATTTCATCAGAGGAAACCCACCGCAGGGGATCTTTGAGCAAGCTTCTATTCTGGGCCTGTCTAAATATCTCTGCGGGACCCACTCCTATTGCGACATGATGTTCTCGACACCTGCACCGATTGTCGAGGACGAATCACACAGAACTTTTGGGCTGTACTCTTCCACACCCATAAGGTCATCATCGACAGCCAACAGTCTCCTTGGAGTATCTCCAAGTCGTCACTGTTGAACTACAAACCACGAACGTTGTCCACAGCTGGCTCCAGCTGGTGAGGTCGAGAGTTTACCATTTTGTCAGTAAACATTCCCTCACAGGACTATACACTCAACCAGATTATATGTTGTTTTCTCTTTTCTCAGATGTTTTCATTGGAAGGATTCTGGTGTGGAACGTTTTTGATTTCCGTCGCTGGCCTTTCTTGGCAGAGTTGAGGGGTACAAAGGCGGCCGACATTCCATTCCTTTGATGTTTGGTAGCATCTCACTCTTGGAGTACACCAAGCTCTGACAGAAGTTGATCTGTGACATCTCAGATTGTAATCATGTTCGATCAACTTCTCTTACGAATAATGACTTCCCCAACCAGAAATACAGAATGCAATTCTTCATACCACATGATTATAAGGATTCAAGTGCCGTTCAGACTTGGGGCAGGATTGATCACCCCAAGATTCTCATGTGATACAACAATTTAGCGAATCATCCACTGCCTTGCCATTTTCTCATATCTTGTCACCTAGTGATGTGGGCTAAAAAAAAAACGGTAGAGTAGAATATTGGTATTGGGGAGTCACCAGAAACTTGAGTGCGGGTTTAGAATTTGGGGAGTGATTGAGAAGTGAGGTTTCGTAGGTCCCACATTCTTATTAACTGATGCATAAATACGAAAACTGTAATTGGGATGGGAGAATAGGACCTGCATGTGCTAAATGAGGGATATCTCAGCCGAGGTTGAGGCTTCTAAAATGACTTCGCCGACCATCGAGGACACTAACATTAGCCACGGCCATGGAATCACTGAGCAACCCATTGAACCACCGATGCGCATCACATCTCCCACAACGACTTAAACGCATTCGTCGCACCTCAGAATCTTGTCAATGGCTTCGTTAAGGACTGTGTTATGTAACTCTTCGAGAACCTCGCCCTCGTCGCTCAACGCATGAACTTGCAGCACCTCGGTTTCCAGCACGCTTTCCACTATGCTGTGCCTGTGTCTGCTCCAGAATTCACGCAGGGCACAGACTCTGAGTTCGTCCTCGGTTGTGTACAGCCAAGAGGGTGGCGTTTCCGTGTGAGGGAAGATGGTCCCCCACATTGCTAACCAGCGACTCTGCATCGACAATGGCAGGTCGGCTTGCCGTGCGAGCTCCTGGATGTGACTGATTGTGACCCCTTCAAATGTCGGTAGGCTCGACTGGGGAGTGCAAATCCGGCTTCGAATGTGGTCGTTGCAATCAGTAGTTTTAGAGAATGTTTGCCCGCATGCTGGGCAAAACACGGGCTGTCGGTGGACCGCCCACAAGTGTTCCCGGACATCATCCATATTTCGTAGTTGGTACCTCGTCAGGCAAGTACGGTGACTCTCTTTGTCCCGAAGATAAAATGGACAGGCAAGAGTTGCGTCTCGTTCTCTCATATGCTGGACGACCGGAGTGTCAAAATTTCCAGAGTCAAGAGTCTGTTGAACATCCACGTAAGATTCACAGTAGCTGAGCCTAGGGTTTTTCCTCCCCTGTGCATTCTGGCATATTCTCGATCGTTTCCAGGACTCTTTGGAGTGCTGGGATTGAAATCGCTCAATCAGTAAGTCAGCGAGAATTGGCACGGCCACGAAGAACGGGTGTTCTGCATCGAGTGTCCGGGGTGTCGAAATCGCTGCCGCCAGAGAAATACCATCGGTGGAAATGCTGGACCTTCTGCTCTGATACAGCACACCACTATTTTCACAATCCGCAGAAGCATGGACCCATTTCGAAATCTCGATCCTTCGTTCACAATGCAGGCCACAGCAGGAGTGCATCTCGACCTCGCCAATTGACCCAGCTTGGGTTCCCGCCATGGAAGATTCTGAATGTTCGATTTGCCCCATGCCCTGGGATAACTTTGCAAGAAATCCTTCCTGAGGGTTTGTTTCCGGATCGAATAAGCTTTTGGAGTTGACGTCGTGAGACGAAGTAGGTGTGTGAGAATAATGGCACGGACTCTCCCATGGTGAGCTCATAACACTGTCGACAGGACTCAAGGGCTCATGCACACTACAACGAGTGCCATTTTGAGGCTCCCTGGCAGTGCCACAGCTCGATGTTGTCATATCACGCTTGGTGCCACAGCTCGATGTTGTCATATCACGCTTGACACAAACGCGCAGAACAACACCCTGACCCATGCCTCGCTCTTGTTGTTGTTTCGGGTCAATTTGCGTATCCTTCCCCGATGATTGCCGTAGCCACGAGAATTGGCTGAAACCAATTTCTGCGGTGGAGCAGTTCCTTACGAAGCCTTGCCCGGACTTCGATAATCGTATGGAGTACATGAATCCCTCGGTATTTTCCAGAGGCAGAACAATATCATGGTCGACTTTATGGAAATGCGCATGGACAATGATACCGGCTGAAATGGGTTGCACCTCGCCCCTGATGTGGAAAGGTCCATTCGGCCCTTTGTGGAAATGCTGAAACTCTGCTGGAGAATATGCGAGAAGACCTCGGTATTCTTGGGGTACTTCTGGGCGCCAAGCGAACAAGGAATAATCGGTGGTGTCTCGCAGAATCTCTTCTTGCAGTCGAGTAAAAGCCATGTGGCCTTCTCCATAGATGATTGGCATGTGAACCCCGAGAATACCGAGTAGGGCGAAGGCCCTGTCTTCAGGTCGAGAGGCGTCAAGCTGAGAGGCCCAGGATATCCTCTTAGCTATGGAGAATTCTCCCAGTGCTGCTGGATTGACAAGGACAGATTGCTCAATTGAGGTTACCAATGACAATTGCCGAGCCAGGGATGCCTTCGTTCCTATCTCGGTCCAGTCTCTGTCGTAGATGAATGAGCGCTTTGGAAATATGAGTTGCGGCAGCACCCAAACGTTCCTCAGCCAGGCACAATTTGCGAGCCCTTTGGCCAGGCCTCCATCATTGCAGTCGCCAGGCGGTAAATCCTCGAGATAAATAAGGGAAAAGGTGCAGTCCTGATAAATCCGAGCTAGGCTGTTGAAAGCATCTGTCAGGGCAGCGGTCGAGCCTCTATCTATACAGACAGCATCGGACCAGAGCCATTTTGAACCATGGTTCCGGGCTCGACTGCAGGCTTGCCACAGCCGATGGAAACCTGCTTTGCGTGGAGGCATTTCAGGGTTCCTGAAGTCCTCAAAGCCTATATCGTCACTGCCATGCGCATGGAAGAATACTGAGTATGAGGGAGGAGGATCCGTGGAACCGTGAAGCTTGAAGGTTTCGGTGTTCAGAAAATGCATCATGCTGGCACTAAGATTGAATACTTAGTATTTACCATAGCAGTCAGGGTCAATATCGATCGAAATATCCCAGTATTACTTACGGGCTTTGTATGGTGCTGGGTTGCTGTAGGAGACATGCAGTAGCAGGAGAATGGAACTGCTGGAGCCAATGCAGACACGAGACAGATGGGGTTAAAGCTGGGCGTGGCGGGAGGTGATCGTGAAGATCTGAGAGCCTTGTTTGAGTGTAATTCTGAAGATCTGGGTCACATTGTGTGAGAAACATGGCGATTTTATAGTATATTCGCCAAATGCACAGGTGTGCAGCGAGGCTTCCTAGCTAGAGTCAGCTTCGTTCCCACCGAGGTATGCGAGTCGCTTACTGACCCTGTCCCGCACATGATTGGTGTCGCCCTATTTCCAGGGGCACCACCACAAGGGAGCCAATGAAGAGCTACTTAAGTGGTTGCACCACGTGCAGTCAGATTGGGGTCAGGAAATGAGCAGCCAAACTAGGTTGAATAGAAGCCAACCGGTCGTACACACGTCACGCAGCCATTGAGTGTTCCTCAAACTCTTATGGATAGTCAGACAGTCATTCTTTCCAAGCTCGTTTCACTTGGACGATGTCCACGATGTCCACGATCCCGGGAATTGGAATACATTATTCTCGCCGCGCTATCTCTTTATTATCCTGCAAAGAAATAATAAGAGCAACCCAGTCGAGTTCTACCTTCACCATACTCGTGACCGCAGTCTTTACCGAACTAATTGAACAGTATAAACCACAGAAATATCCCGAGCGCCGCGTTCCCTGATGTCCGTAGCAAACGGCAACACCCGGCCTCTGGGTTTTCACGTGTCCGAAGAGCCAAGTCCTTAACTCTTCCAAGATTTGAAGAAGAAGAAAAAAAAGGAAGAAACAAAAAAAAAATCGACTTTCTCTTGTCGATGAAATCGACCGCCGAATAAGTGTTCACATCCTTCCCGCTTCCCAGCCGCAAGCCAAGGACTTGGGAAAACTGCCTCAGCGGCCTGCACAATTGTGCCGGTCAGGGATCCTGTTGCTTAATTTGGGTCCACAACACCAATTTTGTCTTTCTACATTACGAGCATACATTGGCCTGGCCAGAACTTTGTGCAATGAGTGGCAGGGTTTATGCAGGTGGCACTGCTTGCGTTTCGCACGCCCATCGGAGTTCACGCCCGCGTCCGCAACACGAGGAGAAAATACCGGGACGGCAATTTGAACTACCTTCAAGTTAGAAAACATAGTTATATCACGTAATCTGATCGGATCCAATTGGGGTTTTCGTTTGTGGTGAGGTTATTGTGGCATTGGCCACAGCGAAAGCAGGCAGTCGATGCGTGAATTTATGTTGGGAGCTGGGCATTAGAATGCATTGCGGCTTCCTGGAAAAGACGGAGAGGAGGAAACTAAATGGCTTGCCATCCAGGCTATAACGAGTAATGAAGGGATATGTGACTGGAAGTTCCACTGAATTTTACGAACCTCCGTACCAAAATATTTCCAGCAATGAGAAAGCTGAAGTTGATCTTACCCACCAATAATATTCTCAACAAAGGCCATTAAAAATTCAAACTACCAATGAATGTGCTTAATATCCAGCAACCAAGAACAAGTAGGGATGCGGATACGTTGAGAAGAGAATCACAGCTATTCTCTCACGACAGCAACCTCATCTAACATGAAACCCGTACAGAGGGTACGGTGCATCCATTTTCCCTCTGTGTTTAAGTATCTGCCATATAACTTCTCGCCCAGGTTTCATGTGTACCTACGTCTAATTATAGCAAGTCTGCCCCATCATCCATCCACAAGGCAAATCAGCCTGTCATCATCACGGCATACCATATTCAGGGGTCCATGCTTTGTGCAGCACATGCGGGGCACACCTACAATCGTCCTGTGAGAAAACAAGTGTAAAAACTGAAAACCCTACCTCAATAATTCATTCAGTTATAGTAGTGGCTTGGTAAGGATAGATCCAGGTTCATCTAATCTAACTTGAGATCTCTCAACCTATATGTAACGAAACACCTATAATCAAGATGCAATATTCTAGTTGGAAGCAAAAGCCTTCTCCATCTGCGCCTGGAGGAGGTGGACATGCCCAGGCATGGGCAGCTCAAAATGATCGCCAGCCACGGACAGCGCCATGACGTCACCCGCAGTGTACCTGTCCCAGCCGTTTGGGCCGAGGTTGTCACCCTTGTCAGGCACCAGGCACGCAAAGGTGCCCAGCCCGGGGTCCTCCATGAAGCCCGCGTACGGCTCCGCGGGCACGCCCTGGCCCCGCGAGCTTCTGCATGAGCGCCGGGTCGTCCGAGACGCGGTTGACGAGCCCGCGCTCCGCCCAGATGACGGCCGTGCGCGCGGGCCTCTCGGACCGTGTCATTGGTGCGGGTGTGTACTCGTTCATGGCGACGAAGAAGGCGCGGAAGTGGTCGCGCTGCGAGCCGATCGACCCACACAGCCCGTCGCGCGCGACAGCTGCCTCGAACACGGCGTAGCTGAACCCGTCTTCCTCGAGCAGCGTGCGCTGGTCGGCTCGCCGCGTTCTGGGCCAGCACATGTCCACCAACAGGAGGCCGTCAACGGTCCTGCCTGCCGCCGCGGGCTGCCGCGATACCTCGAATGCTACAAGGCAGTCCGCCGAGTACCCGCCGATCAGGAAAGGCCCTGTCGGGTGCGCCTTGATCAGCGCGTCGACTACGAGCCGCGCCACGCCCCCAATGCCGACTTTACTCGTCATGCGTGACGGACACCGGAAGAAGGGCGAGTCGACGCCGTAGACGGCCTGCTTGGACTTGAAGGGCCGCAGGTGGATGATGGACGCAACCGTGCCCGTGCCGTCGGCTATCATGTATAGCGGCGTCTTGGCGGCTTTTGGGCGGCCCTGGAGGAGCATGATCCTGACGCTGGGAGGGGGCGACGTGTCAATCTTGTCCTCTGGTGCCGGGGTTGCCGGCTCCTTCTCGACGTGTACCACGCTCGAGGCGGACGAGGTCACCGACTCCGGCACCGAGATGACGGGGGAAAAGTTCTCGTCTGCGTCTGGGGTTGGGGACACGGCGTTTTCATTCTCGTCCTCGCTAGACGCATCTTCGCCGAGTTAGTGTTCTGGGCCGGCGACGTCCTGCCCGCTAAATTCACGGCGGAGGTCGCCGATGGTGGGGAAGTCGAAGACGAACGCGGCGGGCAGCTCGACGCCCAGCTCCTTGACCGCGGCGACCACCTCAATGGCCATGATCGAATCGACGCCGATTTCTGCTACCAACGTGTCGTCTGTAAACTCAGAGGGGTCGCTCCCGGTCGCCGTGGCAAGGCTGTCCACGATGATCTGGAATTCGCCCCTGCCAGGAGCCTTCTCCTCGATCTCTTGTTTCTTGCTTGCCCACTTTTCAGCAGCAGCCGCAGCCGACGCAGAAGACAGGCCCACAACGTGATCTTTAGGTTCCTTCGGAGCCGCCTTGTGGACTTGTGTCCGCGGAGCGGCGGTCCCATGTTGCGGCCCTGAAGCATGCGGTCCGTCAAGAATATGGCGCCAAGTAGCAGTCTTAAATTCCTGGTACCGCAGGTCGACAGCCTGCATGACAATCCTGGACGTCACCGGGTCGAAAACGTACCCAGCGCAGAACGCCGTGTCCTTCCCCCACCTCGAGATGCGCGTGTATGTCAGGTACTGCCTCCCAAGCTCGACGGGTGTCAGCTGCTCGACGCTCTCGTAGCCCATGACGACGAAGGTCGACTGCGCCGGCTTGGCCGGATTCCTGTTGACCATGAAGCCCGCCAGATGCAGCAGGGCCTCGCCTCAGTACGGCGACGACGTGAAGCGTGTGCCCGTCGGGTCGGGGCGCAGGACGATGGTCGCGGCGGCCTCTTGGAAGTCGCTGGGCACGTAGGCCTCCTGGACGCCGCGGAAGTCGGGTGAGAACTCCACCGCGTTGGCGAACAGCGCGAAGAAGACGTCGGGCTGGATCCTGTGGCCTGAGCACTCCTTCGACAGCCGGATGCGTTCCTCCATCTTGGCCTTGATGAAGAAGGACACGCGGTCCAGGTCTGCCCGGGCCTTGTCGGGATTGCGGTACCTGATTCTCATGGAGCCGAGATCGTGGGACTCGCCGCGCTTAGAGGTGGCCTTGAACGTCACCAGGACCGAGTCCGCGGACGCGTTCTCTATGGTGGCTGTAGAGAGCAGCTCGCTATTAACGTTGATAAAATCCCGCGTCAACGGGGCCAGGAGCTTAGGGTCGTGGAATGTCAGGTGGGCAGCCGTCACGTCCTTCTTGCCGCTATACTCGAGCGCATACTTGGCCATCGTCGCGGCCGTATCGCTAAAGACACTTCCTAAAGCAAGCGTGATCTGCTGCATCTTATGGCCGTCAATGAGGCCAATGAAACCATGATCGGAAATGCCGGCTCGGAAGGTGACCTGAACCTTAGGAGAGAGTGACTTCTCGACAAGGTACTGCGCGGTAGTAGCGAGGAATGGCTCTGATTAAGCTGCGGCCTAATTGCTCGCAGGAAGCAGCGCAATGTTCTTGTCGGTGTGGGTGATCTAGTAGTCCTTCACATACCACGCGTAAGTCGGCAGTGGCAATAGCTCGAGATTGCTCTCATACGGGCTGTGCAGTGCGAGCCAGTCGACGTCGGCGCCACTCATATACGCGGCAGCGAGGCTTTTTGAAACTGACGCCCAGTTGCTCGTGTTGGCATCGATGCTGTGGTTAATCTTGGCGGGCGGCGGAGAGAGCGTGGCACGCATAAACGACGTGCAAACCAGTCCCGGGCCGATCTCGAGCCACACCGGGTCCTTAACCGCCGACTTGACGACGTTGAGGGCACCGCAGAAGTCGACGGCCTGGCGTGTCTGCTATTGAAGGTGCCATCCAGGAGTCGGACTCAATTCGGCTAAGCACACTTCCGACTACTGGTCAAAAGACCAGTCTTCCCTCAAAGATTCAAGTTCACAGCCGCAGTATTCCAAACAGGCGGCCTCGATCACACTGGTGGTGGTGGGAAATCGCCGCCGTCGTCTTCAGCATAGCCTGCCTGGTTGCAGCAGTCGTCCTCCTAGCTAATATCAACGACACTCGTCTGTCAACGTGGTCGTTCTATTTCCAGCCTAACACCGTCATATCCATACTTACGACACTGGCAAAGTCGGCAATGCTCTTCAGCGTGTCGCCTTGCCTCAGCCAACTCAAATGGAGGCACTTCCAGACTAGGCCAGCAGGCAGGCCGTTAAGTCACCTTGAGGATTTCGATGAAACCAGCCGTGGACCATTGGGCTCGCTTCTGATGTTAGGCAACCATCGCCTTGCTGCATTCATTCCCTCCATGCTGGCATTGGTTACCGTTGCGTCATTGGCCATAGACCCAATGGCCCAGCAAGTCCTCAAGTTTCCTACCAAGGACTCCCCTTTACAGAACATCAGTGCGGGCATTGGCCGAGCAAGTTCCTTCAATTTAAATTTGGACGACCGATTCTTCTCTGGTATCGTAAGAGCACATCCACATACCCCATGAAAATGGACTAGACTTACACCGATGATAGGGTAACTATCGAATGCCAATCACCCAGCATGCTCAACTTCTCGCTAGCATCGCTGGCACCAAACACGAGCCTCAGTTCAATTGTCCTTCGCCTGCGACGAAATGTTACTGGGATACTTTCTCCAGTCTAGCAATCTGCGGCACGTTTTCTAACCTATCTGACACAGCTTCCAGGAACTGTACCGCTCTCTATCACCCCAGCCCTCAAAGCCTTTCACCATCCTACAACCTTACATTTGACAAATTCTTAAATGTAACGTGCAAACTTTCTCATCTCGATATGAGAGCGGATCCTTTGACAATGAATTGGTATACGGGGCGTACCAATCCTGTACAGGTATACAATGAACCCGGATACGTGCTACTAAACTGCGGACATTACGACCAACTCGATGCCGGTGTTGAGGGATCGTGGGAACTCCACGACAGTATTTCCGATGGATCCGGTGACGGAGTGTTTCCAAAGATCAGCTCTCGGGGCTTTATGTCAAGCTCCATGTCGTCAGAACTTTAGACCGGGAGACTCCTTACAATATCAGCGACGTCCGGGACTACACCGGCGCAATGTGGCAACTTCCAATGCGTACCGAATTCCTTCGAGCCAGTTGGCATTTCTGCGAGCAAACGTACTCTGACGTGAGCGTAGACCTGGGGGTTTTGTCCGTGGGCAATGTTTCTACGAATCCATTGACTCTGGTGCCTCATGATCCCTACTACACCTTCCATTCGAATGCAAGCGGACTCAACTACACAGTTGCCAATGGCCCCGATGGTGAATGGGACATCCACGAACTGTCTCAAGTTTTCGATTTACACCTTGGCTATTCTCCTATGCCCGGGGCGCCAGAAACCACCTGCATCTCCTCGGACTTCAACAATATGTTCTGTTCCACGGTGCAAAGCAAACACTAGGCGACTTTCGGAGACGTTTTTTCTGAAGTCCCCGCTTTGACACGATCTCTCAGTATCTACCTTAGGTCTGCCGACATTGAAGCTCTGACGAACAATCTGGCAAACACTCTGACGGCCCGCATCCGCAGCAATACCACGGGGAACAGTGCCAACTCTACCATGCTTCCCGGCCAGGCGTTTGTGAGTGAGGCTTATATTGAGGTTCAGTGGCCGTGGATGATCCTGCCTATCACGGAGACCGTTCTCGCAGCAGCGGCCCTGACCATGACGATTGTCTTGACGCGGCAGCAGGCATTGTTAAAGGGATCCACGGTATCACTGCTCATGCATCAGATAGATGGGTGGAGCCCGGACGGAACGAGGGTACGACGGCTTGATACGAGTGAGCAGTTGCGGGATCGGGCGAAGAAGATGGTTGTGAGGCTGGATGAGGGGCGACATGGGGAAATGGTGTTCAAACGGTAGTAGAGATATATAAGAAAACGGATAGTACACAGATACCACCTTTAAAATAATATTCCCGCAGTTAATCACAATATAATACCCACACCCAATTCCCAAATCCATACCTAATTTATATATTTATATTAATTAGGCTTAGGTATATAAATTTAGTGTGGGTGTATTGGTTGTGAGTGTGCTGGTGGGTGTACTAGTTGTTGGTATGCTGGTTGTGGGTGTGCTGGCTGTGGGTTTATAAATGTGTTGGTTGGGGGTGTGTTGAGTGTGGTGTGTTGGGTATAAGTGCATTAGGCATGTAATGTGTTTGTGTATTAATTGTTTCTTTCTGTGCGAATATCCGTTTTCATATATAATGATACTGCTCGATTCTTTGAAAGGAACAAAATGAAAGGGAACGGTAAAAGAAGGAAACAGTTCCAGGAACCGTCAACACATTCTGCACGAGTTATAACAAGGGTATGTGACCACTACATCAAGTTCAGATAGCTGGGAGCGGTTGCAATACCACTGCATGGCTTGACTAAAATCTAATTAGGGATTGTATGCCTGGGTGTGACTTTCCAGGGCCTGATGGTAGCATCCTGGGGGTAAAAATGTTGTCCGTACTTACGTGCGACAGACACAAATTGCATCAGCATATCGTCCGAGATCAGCTGACAGAGTCATGTCCACCGGATCCTCCCAGCGGTCGAATGTGATCAGTGGATATTGATAGGCCGTCATGGGAAGGACCTAGTCTGCAGGATATCCCAAACAACGGCTTGCACCTGGCTAGAGAAAATCTGTCTTGGGGTGCGTCTCGGTCCCCTCACAATGTGGCAGAGGAGACAGCTGCGTCTTCCGTGATGGAGATTCGACAAATGACGTGTAGTTGACCTCTGTAGCCCGGCGTGCCCGGTTCGAGAACTCTGCGGAGAACAACCTTTTCATTCAGTGGGCAGGATACACTTTTAAGGAAGCGATACGCTCTTCGGCCTTCTTATCCTGGGAGTCAATAGTCAATTGCGTGACTTGATAAGGTCAGTAAGCTCATTCCGGTATTAAAAAGACTTGATTCAGCCTATAGATTAGTACTATTTTTACCCAGTTGACATATGTTCATCCGACAGCTCGAGCCGGCGAAATGGCCAAGTCGTCCTGCCCTTGTTCCGTTCGTCGCTCCGCCGCCTGCATCTCAACCGCCCCTGACATCGTGTCCGTCCCTTTCTCCAAGTCCCTTGTGTTCCCAGGCCTGCTGATCTTGCTGAGTTTGCTAAACTCCGTCTGCTCGCTTGTGCCGAGGCTGGGCCCCTGTGTCCTCCACGTCATCTCGCTGGGGATCTGGAAGACGGTCGGTCTCGGCGCGCCGGCAGGCCGTCGTCTGTTCCCGTGGTTGCCGCCGCCGAAGATTCCGGCGCCTTGTGCCTGGCCTGGTTGCCTCCCTGGCCGGTAGGGCCCACGCGTCCAGAAGGCCTTCGAGAAGAGTGGTATTAGGACTGGGGCGTTAACGGCGATCATTCCCGCAGCTGTTTCACGGACTTGAATCCCGTCAGCAAATGGTCTCAATGAAAAGGAGACAGACAAAGAAGAGAGGAACCATTCTGTGGCAGCACAAAGCTTTTTCACAAGGTACTTACATCCCCAGCGATTAATCGTAATGACACTAGGCGCGCCTGCTATTGTGAAAGCAGCTCTCACCACAGCGGTAGAGATGACAAAGACGCCCGAACAGAGAAGCAGCGAGACCCCGAGCTTTCGGAGCTTGGAGACCCGCAGCTGCCACAGGATGGGCACTGGGATGGTCATAATAAGGCCGTCGGTGAGTACGTTCAAGATCACGAGGACCCAGAAGTTTTGGGGACGGAATGTGCAGCGGCGGCTCGGTAGGGGCCGTACAACCCAATTATTGTGGAATCTTAGAGACATGGTCAGCTTCAGCTAGAAAGAAAGTAAAGGGGAAGGGCGTGTTGATGTACGGTCGGCACCCTAGCATGGCCGTCAGGAAGAGGGCAAGGCCAGCGACGCCCGTGATCCAAAACAGCCGCTTAACGGTCAGTACGGTCTGTCTCCATTCGTCTGCCTTGAGGCGCCGGTAGAAGAAGAGGACCATGAACTTCAGGCACCCTATGGTTTGACTTGTCAGTTTGCCGTAAAGTTCCGAACAGGGAAAAGGTGGTATAACATCGGTGCATTGCCCTGGCACACGCACATATGATCGCACAGTAAGTGAAGAAGGAGGCGAACTCCCACTTGCTGCCGTATTCCAGAACCCAAACATCCCTATCTGAGAGCTGTTCGGCCTGTTCGGCCGTCACGTCGATATTGCCACCCGAGTAGTATGTCGCGTACACGATGAAGGCGTTGATTGTCCAGAGTCCCAGGAACTAATTGCCGACACCCCTGCGCATCAGAAATGGTGAAGGTGCAAAGCCTCGGCTTGAGCTTTTGTTCCTCGGATGGCTTACCGGTATTGAGATCAGATCGTCACCATCCAGCCCTCTGAAGCGGACGGTCCTGATCCGTACCGCCCATCTTGCGAAGATGACAACAACGCCAATCGCGAACCAGACCTGGGAACGGGCAAGATTGGGCGGTTAGCGAGCAAACACCCATATGATATCTGCAGCAGAGGGTTTGTTGATGTGGCGGAAGAGAAAACTTACCCAGACCTCGGGCAAGTATGTATCATCTACTTGTAAGTGTACTGCAGAACTTGGACGAGGCGTCATGCTGCATTTTCGACAGCTTTCCCGCGTTCGCAGTTACGTCTGACTGGGTGCCTCGCGCTGCTTCACCCACGCCACACAGCGATTCAGTCGCAAAGTGTTTTTCGGTCGGAAGTCACGTCCTTGGTTTGTAGTTGAAAGTCTGCCAAGGTCTGCTCGAAGGACACTTCACTGTGATGACACCCAGCAGGTAAATAACAACAGCCTAAGAATGCCCAAATCTTGTACGGGGCAGGGCAGGATAGGGCAGAGGTGGGGGCGGATCGGAATTCACAAGGCTAGACAAACCTTATTCTGCCTAGGGCTTTGATGCCTCCAGATTGGCACCGGGGAGCGCCCGTCTAGGCGTGGCCTACCAAACTTGCACGACGTCGCGTACCCAGGGTATCCTGCGTGGGCGATCATGTTACGTTTTTACCCAATGAAGTGCCAGATTGCTCTGTCATGGAAGCGCCGTTATTGGTGAAGAGTGAGCAGCACTGCTAAGCCTCGCATGCCGTCGATAAAAGGCCCGAAGCCGAATGCGACATGCAAGACCGTCACAAGCTCTCACACTTAAGCATGTATTCGGAGCAGCAGAACCTCTCAGTACGTGCCCTGGGATCGCATACACTGCCAGGGCCACCGCAACGTGGTTTGGAGGAAAAATGATTCCGGTTGGGTATCTGCAGTTGATCGACTGTGGCCAGGAACTGCTTGCTGCCCGGGTCTTCAGTTCGCAGAACACCGCGGATCTGCAACGCTAATAAGGCCTAGGTATCACTGGATGATACCGCTTTGAATTGCACCGCACACCGCCTCAGAGGACCCTGCCCAATCAGTCCCACGTTGCTTCGGAAAAGAAGTCCGGACACGCCGCGTCACCCCAGCGTACGCCGAGATGCAACCAACTGGCACCTCACCTGTTGTGGACAGAACATCCCCAGGACTTCAACTGAGTTTGAGTCTGACTTTGCCTGACCGTATCTGTACATTACTTCGCACGTTTGATCTCACGACACATAAATCCTGGTATCCTCACAAAATCTTCCTCTAGTGACGCTTCTTGAACTCCTTTGACTTCACGAGCAGCACCACATCTGGCGCATCCGCCCAGCTCGTCAAGTTCGCTGGGTCCGATCCGGCTACCCCTGCGGGAATTCCGGCCCTGTTGACCATTTCGGGGAATTCAAGAGACAAGTTGCAGTGCGGACTGATACCATCAAGCAAGTGTTTTGAGCCCCGTCCTGGCCTCAAGCAAGACCCTGCCGTGGTGGGCATGTCCTCTCTTATAGCCACCCAAGCATCCTAATAATGGGTGTTCAAGTTCGATCTTGTCCCGATGGCGCACTCCTGTGTCGACTCGACCCGTCACTTGTTCATTGGGGGAGTGTACTCTTGGCGCTTGAATATGCATCCGATAAATGGGTTGTGTCGGCGAGAAGGCCGATCAGACCACATTGGAAGGTTAACTCAGGGACTCTCCAACGTGATTTCAGAGGCGGGTTGCGCCGCTTGGTTGCGCTACATGGTCTCTTGAGTAATCCACGATGTCAAGTGTGGAATGTGCAGGCCGTCTTCCAAAACTGCACTGGCCGTCTTTGATGGAATTTCTCTTGTCCTGGACAATGCCGTGTGTTCTTTGAATTGTCTCGAGTTCATCTTGAGACTAAAGTTGCAGAGAAAGACCCGGAACTGTCGACGATATAGTTGTAGATAGTTCGGCATTAAAACAGCGTCGTGTGGACACAGATGGATGTTGTTGACTCGATGCCATCGCCGCAAGAAGTCTGGAGTGGAGTCGCGTCGAGAGCTGGCAGAGCTGGGGAGGTGGAGCAGGTGGGGCGATTGCCGTTGGACGGTGTGGGAAACCCGATCTGGAGCTCGAGCTAGAGCTCGAGCTTGGGCCACCGTTTCGCAGTTTCGCACCCACGACCGTTACCGGTACAAGGGTCCTTGCCAGACGCGACCGCAGATCCAGCAACGCGCCTCCCATGGACGCGTCGTGAACTCTAAAGGGTCCAGTATTCTGAGGAGACACTCTCTCCCAGTACATGTGCCTCCCTTCTCCTAGCCTTACATACCTCAGCTTCGAGACTGTCACACACTTGGTCTCTACCTTCTGGCGCTTGTCTTTCTGCGTTGATTTTTGTCTGATGTCTGTATCTGTATAATCGGATTGAATTGGCCTGCCATCTGTGAGAAAATGGGCGAGAAACCAGCCAGCGCCCCGGCTCGCACGCCGGCAAAGACACCCTCATCCACTGCGAAGCAGCAGAGCATCTTGGGCTTCTTCTCGAAAGCCAGCCAGCCCAAGCCCAAGCCCAATGCCGGTGCCCCGGCTTCCTCTGCCCCTGCCAATCCATCCACCTCCAAGGCCGACAAAGTGCCGTCGACATGCCTCAAGGAAACCACAAAGGCCAACTCGTTGTCATTTGCCAAACGCCCGTCCAACATTACTCCCGTCCCTAGCAGTGATGCAGCCGAGCCCCTGAGCTCCCAGGAGAATGTCGATGTCATGACTGTTGACTCCAAGGTACCCATCGACTCCTTGCCGTCACCAAAGTCTCCTGCTGAGCTCGACCATCAGCCAGCATCCACGCCCACGGTGCTCGCAAGCAGCAGCCCATCGCGAAAGGTATGCCCCACACGTGGTCACATCCACATCTGACTGCGTACTGACAATCCAATTGCCAGGCTAAGAAAGCCGTCAACTACGCGGAGCCGTCAGACGACGAAGACGAAGACATTATGTCGCACAAGACGCGTCCGACGCGGAATAAGAACCGCGCCCGCGCTGCTGTCTTGGACGAGGACGATGATGAGGACGAATACGAGGGTCCATTGGACGATGCGTTTGATGACGATGGTATGTACTCGCGCTGGGGCACTGCAAGTAACGGCGGTCCGATTAATGCTACTGGATAGACGATATGGCCGACTTCGTTGTCTCCGACGAATCTGATGCACCCTCCAAGTCGAAGAAGAGGAAGCGACCGCCCCCCAAGTCCGCGCCGGCTCCCAGGAAGCGGCAACCCTCGTCGAGCTCCCCAGCCTCTGCTCATCAGGAGGAAGACATTGACGAAGACGAATTGCTCAACGAGACCTCCGGTACATCGACAGCGCAGCAGTGGCGGTACGATCCCGAGAACATCGAGAAGCGACAAGAACGCAACCCCGCGCCCACCCCCAAATCGAACGCGTCGGCCTCAAAAGTCAAGGAGAGGGCGTGCGACAAGGAACCAGAAAAACGTCATCGTTGGCTTGCAGAACCTCTCGACGCTGACCGAAATGCCCCTGGCCACCCAGACTTCAACCCGGGTACCCTTTATGTCCCACCAGGTGTTAAGTTCTCGCCCTTTGAGCAACAATACTGGGACATCAAGAAGAACCTCTGGGACACAGTCGTGTTCTTCAAGAAGGGCAAATTCTACGAGCTGTACGAGAACGATGCTACTCTCGGCCACCAACTGTTTGATCTGAAGATGACAGATCGCGTCAACATGCGCATGGTCGGTGTCCCCGAAGGCTCACTCGACATGTGGGTCAACCAATTCATCGCAAAGGGCTACAAGGTCGCTCGGGTCGATCAGATGGAGTCAGCACTCGGCAAGGAGATGCGTGAACGTGACGTGAAGGGGCCCAAGGCCACAAAGAGCAAGGAAGACAAGATTATCCGCCGAGAGCTGGCCTGTATCCTTACCGGCGGCACTCTAGTTGACGGCAGCATGCTCCAAGACGACATGGCCGTCTATTGCGCCGCCATCAAGGAGTGTGTCATCGACGGCCAGCCCGCTTTTGGTATCGCATTTGTCGACGCCGCCACGGGACAATTCTTCGTCTCCGAGTTCGTCGATGATGTCGATCTCACGAAATTCGAGACCTTTGTGGCCCAGATCTCCCCTCGGGAAATTCTGCTAGAGAAGTCACACATTTCCGTTAAGGCAATGCGAATCCTCAAAAACAACACCACACCCACGACCATCTGGAACAACCTCAAGTCTAATGCTGAGTTCTGGGGCTCTGACCAGACACGCCGCGAGCTCGACTGCAGTGGCTACTTCGTCCAGGAAGGTGTCGACGAAGAAGTCTGGCCCGAGGTGCTCCAGGAGTCCAAAGACAAGAACCTGTTGATGTCGGCACTTGGCGCGCTCATACACTACCTGCGAGTCCTCAAGCTGGAAAAGAGTCTCCTGTCCCAGGGTAACTTCCAGTGGTACACGCCTATCCACAAGAATGGCACACTCATCCTTGATGGCCAGACCCTCATCAATCTCGAGGTCTTCTCAAATACAGTCAACGGCGGACCCGAGGGCACTCTATTCACCCTGCTCAACCGTTGTGTTACACCATTTGGCAAGCGGCTCTTTCGACAATGGATTTGCCACCCACTCTGCAACATCGACAAGATCAACGAGCGCTTGGATGCTGTGGATCTATTGAACGCCGACCCCACTGTTCGTGAGCAGTTCTCCTCCGAGATGACCAAGATGCCTGACCTTGAGAGATTGATCTCTCGGATCCATGCCGGCATTTGCAGGCCAGATGACTTTGTCAGAGTCATCGACGGATTCGAGCAGATTGACTATACAATGACTCTCATGAGTGCTTTTGGAGGCGGCAATACCATGGTAGACCGTCTGATCTCGTCAATGCCCAGCCTGAAGGAGCCCCTTGACTTTTGGAAGAGTGCTTTTGACAAAAGAAAGGCCCGCGAAGACAAGCTCTTCATCCCCGAGCCAGGTATTGAGGAAGAGTTCGACAACAGCATGGACAACATCAAGCGGATCAAAAAAGATCTCGATGCTCTGCTCTCCGAGCAAAAGAGAAACCTGAAGAGCCCCAAACTCAAGTTCTGCGACGTCGGCAAGGAAATATACCAGATTGAGGTCCCTAAAGCAGTGAAGGTTCCCAAGGACTGGCGTCAGATGTCAGCGACCGCAGCGGTCAAGCGCTACTATTTCCAGGACCTTCTAACACTGGTCCGTGAGCTGCAGGAGGCAGAGGAGTCGCACTCTCAGGTAATCAAGGACGTGGCCGCGAGCTTCTTCAGGCGCTTCGACACGGACAACGAGACCTGGCTACGGGCCATCAGGGTCGTTGCCCAGCTTGATTGCCTCATTAGCCTGGCCAAGTCATCGACCGCGTTGGGCCAGCCGAGTTGCCGCCCTGACTTTGTTGACCAAGAGCGGAGCGTTGTGGAGTTTGAAGAATTGCGCCATCCGTGCATGTTGAATAGTGTCGACGACTTCATTCCCAACGACGTCAAGCTCGGAGGGGAGGGCGCCAAGATCAATCTGCTGACTGGTGCCAATGCGGCTGGAAAGTCTACAGTGTTGCGCATGGTAAGTTCTGTCCCCTGCGTCGTGACCGGCGTCAAAGTGTCGATGTCATCTAAAGATTATTGTGCTAAAACCATACAGTCCTGTGTCGCCGTAATCATGGCCCAAATTGGCTGCTACGTGCCAGCTGTGTCCGCTCGACTGACACCAGTTGATCGAATCATGTCCCGGCTGGGAGCCAACGACAATATTTTTGCGGCCCAGTCCACCTTCTTCGTCGAGCTGTCCGAGACCAAGAAGATCTTGTCCGAGGCTACTCCCCGGTCTCTAGTGATCCTGGATGAACTTGGTCGTGGTACATCCTCCTATGACGGCGTTGCCGTTGCACAGGCCGTGCTGCACCAAGTTGCAACACACGTGGGCTGCGTTGGTTTCTTCGCCACGCACTACCACAGTCTGGCGACCGAATTCGAGAACCACCCCGAGATCGCACCGCGGCGCATGCAGATCCACGTCGACGACGCCAACCGCAGGGTGACATTCTTGTACAAGCTGGAGGAAGGCGTGGCCGAGGGCTCATTTGGTATGCATTGCGCGGCGATGTGTGGCATCTCCGACAAGGTGATCGAGAGGGCCGAAGTGGCTGCCAAGGAGTGGGAGCACACGTCCCGCCTCAAGGAGAGCCTCGAGCAGGCCAAGACGGGGTGTTACATCCCACTCGGTGTCCTTAGCGACGTTGCGTCTCTGCTCAAGGGGCGAAAGGATGCGGAAGGGACCAGCGAGGTCCGCGCCGGGGGCGTGGATGTACTTCTGAGGGCTATTGAGGCATTGTAAGACCATGTCTGTGATGACTAGAGGGCGGTTTGATTTATTGTACTTGGCTGGCTAGGCGTTCGGCGGTTGCTTTGGAATGTAGGGATCTCATCAAATACCTGGTGAGAACAGTGTGCTCGTACGTCATGCTTTAATAGCCTGCTATAAGTAACTAGAAGTGACATAGACAGGCCATCGACGCCTTGAAATGCTCAGCTTTATGCTCTAGTCAGTTATCAACTACTTCAGAATGATGTCTGTACGTGCCGACGGAGCCTGTTGTGCGACTACGATGGCATGGTCTCACGAATCATAGCATTCATGAAGGTGCTCGATTATCGACAGAAAGGAGCCAGTGGGGTTTGCTAACCGAGCTTTTTATATCCAGTTGCAAATAGCTGTCGTATTCGATACGCCTACCTCAATCGTGGCTGATATTCGGTGGCGACACAAGATTCACATGATGCCTCCTCGGCCTTGACCAAGCAGAAGTTTCCGTATGACAGGATTTCATTCTCGTAACATCTAATTATGAAGAAGGGGGAAATCTATATACTAATCAGGCGCGACGCCTTCCATGGTGCCCCTCCCGTCTTCTTTTGCTTCGTATCCTTCAAAAAACGATCTCTATGGCGAGAGTTATGTGCCGCCAAGTTGACACATGCTCTGCTCTGAATCAACTGCACCAGGAGGTCTTGTCGTTTTCTCTTCCTCTGCCCCGTCCCCCCATGAATTACTTCGTGACTTGTGTCTGCCAGAGTCCACCGGAAGTCAAATAAAATGGCGGGAACCAATCCTTGCCGCCTTTCTCTCTCCCGACTTTATGATGATCTCTTCCTCCTGTCGATGCCGCTTCCACAGTCCGCTGCTTGCTACAGAGACTGAGTCTGAACTGATGCCGTAAGAGGACCCGCTCTGCCCGTCGCGAAAGGCCTCACCGCCACTGAGCGCTCTGCGTCCGCGATCCTCGAGCTGCTTCAGGCAGATCACTTGTATTCATCCTCGTCCTCATCGTCGTCCTCCTGTCGCTCGATGTCCAAGGCGCTGGAACCATTGCCGCCCAAGGTTGAGTGCCGCCGTTGCTTTTTCGGAGCTCTGCTCGCGCCAGGGGCAGAAGACGGCAGCGGCCTCCTAGGAGAAGATCGCAGAGGCCTCCTAGCAGAAGGCGACGAGTTCGTAAATGCCAAGGGGCCCGAGGTGGCGG
This sequence comes from Diaporthe vaccinii, assembly GCA_039880775.1. Classification (NCBI taxonomy): domain Eukaryota; kingdom Fungi; phylum Ascomycota; class Sordariomycetes; order Diaporthales; family Diaporthaceae; genus Diaporthe; species Diaporthe vaccinii. The sequence goes on along the minus strand of JBCEDN010000015.1, from coordinate 49,178 downwards.
CGGGGGAGCTCTGGCCGGGACGCTGATAGTCCGTGGACGAAGGCCGTGGAGGGAGCACGGGAGACGAGAAGTCCCCGTCCACCGAGTCGGGGGTGATCTCGTTGAACGTGCTGGTATCGGGCCGTTGCTTGTCCTGTGATTCCGTAGTCGGTGAAGCATCAGCTGAGGCAGGAAGTCTCTGGGTCGATGGAGCGTTCTGGGTCGTGGTGGATGTGTTACGGTCGTGTGAACCCGGCTGAGCGACGCCCAGGAATCCCTTGCCACCAGGACGCGAGACAGTGCGTTGGTTTGGTGTTCCCATGAGGCCATGGGGAGACAGTCCCGCGGACTTCGTGCCTCCCCCCGTTGTGACGAGCGAAGACTCACTGTTGTTGTGGACAGTCGGCACTCCCTTGCGCCATCCTGACGAGGAGGTTTTGAGGACTGCAGACGGCGCCTTCTGTGCACTTGGAGAGCTGAATGCAGAATTGACCTCCCTCTCCGTTCCGTCTCGAGCATGCGGAGATCGATAGGCTCCGACGATCTTCTTTGCGAGGCAGTCTGCAAAGTCCGGCGTAGGGGCACGCGGCGGAGTGGGCAGTCGGGGTGAATTATGTTTCCTTGACGCCGCAAGCCTCGACTCTTCCTTCATTTTAGCATTCTTGGCGCTTCTCTTGGCGGTGTACCTTTGATAAATATTGCGTTTGTTCAACGTTGATCTGGGCGAGGCAACTAGCCGCTCAAGGTATGTCTGCCCCGTCAGGAACAGCGTGCGGCTCACGATCTTCGAGGTCTATGGTGTATTCGCCCGCGTCAGCAGTAGTGTCATTTAAACAGATTTGTGGGATTGGCTCACATTCAAAGCCTCAATGATCGCCTCGATCCGCTCCCTCCACGAGCTGAAATCCTCGATCGGTGCGATGTTGACCCTGCCCCATGTACCCCGGCACAATTCGCCTCTCTGCGCATTGTATGCGGCGATCTATTCTTGTCAGCATTCTTATCAATACAGAAGGTCTTGTGTAACTCCGGTCGCAATGCCCAGACTCACCATAATCTTCCAGCTCATAATCTCAACCTCGGTCGTCTTTAGCCTGTTCAAATGGTTGACGGCATCGGAGGCCGTGCCTTTCGGTGGTTCAGAGTGTGCAGTCGATCCTTTGTGGCCACCGGGCTTCTCGTCATCACGATTATGCTCGTTCTGAACTTCTTCAGATCTGCGTTGGGCCACAGTGTTGTTGATTGTCGCATCACTGGCACGGTCCACGTTGACTATAGCCTTTCCGATTTTCAGAGCGAACTCCATTCGGGTCTTGGGATCCGTCGGAAAGTCGGTGCAGCTCTTGGGATCGTTGTTCATCGCCTCATACTCCGCCAACCGATGTTTGAATTGACCTTTGTTCTTGATGATGCCGAAGTCGTCAAAGTCAAACTTTCCCACCTCCTGCCGGTCCAAAATCTGGCGAATTGGGATTGGGATGCCACGGTCGTCATCTTGAACTCCAGTTATTTTCTGATCTGAATCAGGCCTAGAATCATGATCTGACTCGCCCTGAGTACGGCTCTTGGGCTGAGGTGGGCCTCTCATATATGGCGAGGGAGGATCGTACTGCATGATGATGAGGACAACCGCGAGGCTTGCAGGTGACAGTGCAACTGATGATGGAAGTACGTCTGAACGATGCCGAGACTACCACGACTTGCGACTATCTGACTCTGTTGGTGTAAAACTTGCAAGGTAAGAGGACAAGTACGGATGGAAGGTTGTGGAATACTTGAAAACTAAAAGTCTGGGAGGTGGAAGCAAGTCACAATTCCATTCACAGGCGGTAGGGTCATCCAGTGAATGTTCTGCATGTATTTGGTGACAGCAAGGCCGTTCACAGAAATATATCTTGAGTCCCTGAAGCCTGGAGGAGCCTACTGCAGCTTCTGTTTGTGCCCAGTAGTACCTTCCCCAAATACAAGAGGCTCCCAGCCACATTCATCGTATGGAGGTCCGTTGTCTCCAGCAGCCCGTTCCCAAGCAATACGTATGGTGTTTTCTACGTGCTTCGTGATTTCATGGTCTTGTATCTCTCCCATATGTGTGAATCAATGCAGACTTGGTGTTGGAAATAAGCATGGCCTGTCATATCAGATCAACCTCCTGAGGAAACTTGATGGGTGTCTGAGATCAAGTTACCACCTGTGTCGCAGTCCACTTCTGACATGAGCTGTTCCTGCCCTCACAAAAGAGAACGAATATTCGCACCAGCAAGAGCGGATGGCGCACCGCCATTTTGCTGCCCAGGTAACGAAGCAATTGTAGCCAATTAGAGTACCTATATCACCTTAGCCCAATTCGCACGCCCTCAAGATGCCCAGTTCACACACCCAATTTATATGCCCCCAACTTGCACAACTTAATTCATATGCCTTATTCACTATTGATGTGCGAACTAGTCCCAAATATGCAAACTGGGTTTGCAAACTAGGCGTGCAAATTGGGCGTGCGAACTGAGCATAGGTGTTATTGGCGCACCAGGGGCTGGTGGTATGTGCCGGTACACCATCCGTCTTGGCCGGTGCGAATGTCCGCATTCTTGCTTAATGCCACGAGCTGACACACTCTCCGTCCCAAAGGTCCGTCGGCGACTTGCCTCTCTGTTCCGCCTCTCGAAGGAGTAATCACCGCATAGGGAGGAATCGATGGAATTACCCGACTCGCTGTATCGAATTCGGGAGATTTCAGACATCCCTGGGAACATGCTAGCAAAGCAGAACACTCCACGAACTTTCCGCCCGCTATATCACAAGGTCGACGCCTACGTAGGCTGACCTCTCCATTCACTGCGACCGGTCTTGAGCTCAAGCAGCAGCGCTGCCCAGTGCCTCCAGAACTGTGGGACACGAAGATGCATATCAGTTGTTTGCGGAAACAAAACCTACACTGCAGCGCCATTGGCGTCAAATAACACTCGATTAGCCTTTGGATTGATTTCATTTCAATTGAAATGCCTGGCATGTCTCCAGGCCCCCGTAACAAAACTGCTAGACTACCCACTCACTACAGTGACCCCAGCATGAACCCGAACTCCACAACGTCCCATCCCCGGATCCGCAGCACCAGCCCTTTCACGATTCTGCAGATTGCAAGGGCCTGTAGACACTTTTGCGCAAACAGTGGCACTTTCAACCCGAACTTACACGACTTCCAGCATCGCAACAGCTTTGAACGCCTCGTTCGGGCTGCCTCTTTGTCTTCCCTCGTCGGATCGCGGAAGTACAAGATAATCTCGGAAGTTAGACAACAGACAGATTCGTACCACTTTCCAATTTCCATTTTCCACCGTTCCACATACATGATCTCGCCTGCACGTCACATATGAGCAACTCCTACCGAATCCAAACTGTGGCTCGGAGATGTGCTTTGTGGGATACCTAGGTAGTTCATCCAAGACAGGATGATATCTATCTACTCGGGTATTTTTTGTGGACCGTCTCACGCAAAACAATTGAAAACACACAAGAAGTTCAAGGAGACCGAAGCAAGATGTTCAGCGTTATCAATTAAACAATGTCTCAGTGGTAAAAGTTTACGGAAAAGCATCCCTCTAGGCAATGAAAAATCAAATCGTTTTGGAGCTCCACTGATGTAAAAATCATCGAAAAAACAAAGGGTAATCATACATAATATGAGCAACCAAGAAGACCCGAGCCATGTCACCATCGGCAATTTTAGCATTGAAGCGGGGACCTGTATCTACCGAGAACGCCACGAGAATCACTGGCCCCATATAAGGGGCGTATCAGATAGTATAATATAGTTACCATTCGCTTGTCTTTCCACCTGACCATTAAGCCTTTTTGAGCTCCCCAGCAGGCGCTCCCTCGACATCGTTGTTACTCGGCGCGCGCACACTAGACGCGGCCTCGTCGTCAGCGGCTTTCGTGTCCTCGACTTCGAGCGGCAGGACGAGGTTGAGGAACATGGTCAGGAAGGCGGTGACAACAAAACCCGTCTCCATGACGAGACTGATGGCGTCGAGGAACCCGCGCAACCCGCTATTGTTGCCATTGTAGGTGAAGACTCCATCGAAATAGGTGGGGACGAGAGTGGCGCCGTAGCCAAGGGCCAGGCCAGCGGTGAGAATGAAACGGTTGCGGCGGTTGAAGGACACGCCCTTTGCTATAATGGCAATGCCCGAGACCGCGACACTCGTAAACAAGAAGGTGGTCATGCCGCCGATGACAGAAGCTGGGATGGCAACCAGGGCGGCAGCGAACTTGGCGAAGATACCCATTATGAGCAGGAAGAAGCAGCAGCAGTAACCGGCCTTGCGATTGGCGCAGCGTGTCAGAGCAATGACGCCGTTGTTCTGGGCGAAGGTAGTCATGGGCGTGATGGTGCACAGTGCAGCGATGCAACCGTTGATGCCGTCTGCCAGCACGCCACCTTGGATACGGCTCTCGTACAACTTGCCTTCGACCTCGAGTCGTGACACGTCGCACGTGGCCGTGATGTCACCGATGGCCTCACAAGCGCAGATGATGAACACGGCCATGACTGGCAGCACCAGCGGCCCGTACACCGCTAGTTTAAATGTGTGCACCCAGATGAAGCTCGCCACCGGGGCAGCGTCAATGCCAGACCGGTCAAAATACCCCGTCGCGGCGGCAATGATGCAGCCGACTAGCAAGCCGATGACGACCGAGGTAGACTTCATGATGGGAGAACCGAAGCGCTCGCAGAGAATGATAGCTGCGAATACGGATAAACCAAGGCCGAGAAACTCGGGACTGCCCCATTTGAGCGCGTGCGGCGCAGAGTCAGAAGGGCAGAGCGCAAATCCTGTCACAGTCCCGCTCACGCAATCGCCGCTGCCGCCAGCCCAGCCCTTAAATCCGGTCTCGACGAGATTGATGCCGATCAACATGACGGTAGGGCCGGTCACGATGGGTGGGAAGATACGCAGCATGACCTTGGGCGGGAGGAAGGAGATGAGAATCTCGAGAAGGGAGCAAACGGCGGCGGTGCCAATAACTGCGCCGTACCCGTCCGGGCAGGGAAGCTTTGTGCCGTCCTCTGCGGTGGGGCAGAAGCCATTTGCATACATCTGCGAAAAGGCACCCAATGCCACAGTGATGATGGAGAAGGAAACTCCGACCACGGAGATTACTCCAGTGCCGATGTAGTATCTGCGTCTCGCCGTCAGCTTATCCAGGTACTTCGGATTTTCCAGCAAATCAGGGGAGTTTCTGTTCGTACGGTGTCTTGAAGATGTGGAATCTTGTGATCTGGACGACTGAAAGAATGCCTGAGACGATCAAGGCGGTTGAAACTAGGTACTGGGACATCTCTGGGGTCAGGTTGGCGCCGTTCGAGCCAGCAAGGATGATTGGGGGAGTGATGAGGCCGGCAAGCATGGCCAAGGAGTGTTGTAGGCCGAGAAGCAGGGCCAGCACTACGGGGATCTTGTCGTTGAGGCCGAAAAATGGAGCTGCCCGTGGCCGTTTCCTCATGAAGGGGATGTTCGGGGTGAAGAGGAACGCGTAGTCGTAGTCGCCGATCAGGCCGTCCTTGGTGAGGAACGCGTGCTTCAGAGCACGGACGCGGTCGCCCAGGGTCTTCTTGTTGCCATTTTCTGGGACGACCTGCGAAGGCCCTTGGTCCTCATCCATGGTGTCGGTGGGGAGAGATGACCAGTATGCTGTTTTCGTAGCCAACCAGTGGTGAGTGAGGGGTGACAGGTCGTGAGTGACCTGAGCTGGTCAGCACTCAGACCCCGGATTATCGCCCTGTCGAGTGAGATACAACAGGACCGGAGAAGACAGAACAGAAAAGAGCAAGACAGACCATGGCAGGACAACGGCGATGCCTGGGGAAAAGAAGTCCGATGTCAGTGCTCTTATAAAAATCACGCCGTCCGTGTGTCATTCGGCTGCGGTAGATAGTGCTTATCTGCTTGGGCTAGGGGTCCTTACCCTTGGTGGGCTCTGTGGGAGTGAAAGTTCGGGCGGAGCAGGTGTGGGCCGGTGTCATCCGAATGCCTGTCGCCGAATGCCTGTCGCCAGGTGCCGCGGCGGGATGGACTGTGCAGAGTGCACAGTAGACAGGTCACTGCTACTGTAACAGTAGTCTGGATCGCACCGCAGTGTGAGTGAACGTTGTGCTGTCCTGTATGGCTGGATGGATGGATGGATGTCTGGCCCGGCCCGGCCTCGGCAGCAAATCTGATGTGTGGTGGTCCTCGTGTGTCTCCCCCACGTTTCCTAGCGTGGCAGGGGGAGCGATGGGTTGGAACTTGGGACGGAGGACGTTGCCGGGCGGTATCTAGGGAGGGATGATGCCTCCAGGCTAGAACAATTACCAATGATCGCCCTCCAGCTAGGCTGGGGCTGAATGGGGCAGAGGGAGGACTCGACACCCTCTCTCCTCAAAAAGCCGTGAGAAAATCTACTGCAGACTGCAATCGATAGTCGAGGCCGGTCCCAGATTGGCAGCGGGTGGAGCACTCTTGGCAGGACCGATCGAGCTAACAGGGAAGCAGGATCCTGGGATATCTCTCTTGCAGATAAGAAGAAGCAGTGACAAGAGACCAGGAGAGGGAAAATGGAGCAAGCAGTCACTCAATTCTATCGAGTCAGCTTTTCCCTCAATCGACTATCACCCGCACCTGCAATCGCAGCCTCCGACCTGACCCTGCACCTCCCCCCCTGCCCTGCACTTGCCTCCACATGGTCTGTCTACACGGGCAGGTGCGCGCCCGAGTGAAGACGCAGGGAGGCACAGGCATGGAAACCTCGACTGGTGACTGAGTGACCAGTCGGACTGCCTTGTGTCTTGGTCTCCCTGCATCGTCTCGTCTACGCCCGTAAATCTCTCTGCAGCTTAGCTCTGGTGCTCCCCTCTTGCTTCCTGCCTCTTGGTATCTGCACACGCAGGCACATGTACCTTGTTCTGCAGGTGCACGCAGACCGAGGACGTACAAGTAACGGGCAGTAACGGATGCCACAGACGGTACGTACTGCACGTACCGTTCATGTACAATCCATTGTCTATTAATTAGTCTGCGGTGGTAGACGCCGCTTGCCGTCCGATACTGCTAACCGGAACTGGGCAAATTGTCCCTATCCATCGTCATGCTGCTCTCTGCTCTGCTCTCTTCCCCCCATGTCCCTGCTCATGAGCAGGCGTGGTGCACCACCTTCAAAAAAACATCATTGTGCAATCCGTCAATCTCTTGACCGACAACGGTGGTCAACTTTTCATGTCGAGCTCGCCGAAACGGGCGTCCTGCATCTCGCGTTCATTTACTGGTGCACAAATGCGTCCCCCAAAGCAAGGAAAAAATCCACCACCAACACGCCAGCATGCAATCAACGACCGTCCTCTGCCCAACCTCGCCAAGAGACAGCATGCAATCTGACACCCTCGACGCCCGTGTCTCACTCCCCAGGTCTCGCGTGTAACCTGACCCGGCTCCACCTGAACCCATCTAACCCACCCAGCGCTGCCCAGCCAGTCGATCAATCAATCAATCAATTGATCAATGTCTCTCCCGCTACCGCCATCGGCCCTGCGGCGTGCGGCCGCACACGCACCTCCCGCCCTCCGTCGTAGCACGAGCAGCGCACTAGGTGGAAGGCATCTCGAGCTCCCCCCAATTGGTACCACGTCGACGGGAACCTTGCAGCTAAGACCCGGTCGAACCATCCCAACGGTGTTGTCGGTGTCGCGCTGGGGGTTGTTGGAGCTATGAAGGGCCGAGGGTCCATGCAGGATCGTCACCCGCTCCCCAGATACGCGAAACGGCACCACGCCTCGTGTAACGGGGAATGGGTGGGGAGCGAAGGAAGACCAACTCACACACACACACTGGCTCAGCACAATGTGGCAGGGTTCCAAGCTCGATGAGCTGGTGTCCGTTGCCCCCCGTACGCTGCACCCTCGAGCCGGTGTGCGACAGGTTCACCACCCCGTCGTACAAGCCCCCAGGTGCGCCCTCCCAGCCACGTACAGGCATGTCACAGCTGCAATTTCGTGCTCGCCTGCTAGTGGGTGACCATTGTATCCTCGTACTCGATCTTGTTTGCTTCTTCCACGGGTTCACCGTAACGTTCGAGTTGCTTTTTCCTGACGCGTAGAGTCCCCTGAGGCCTTTGTTGCCTTTTCAAGGGGGTTCCAGGCCTCAATCAACCTTTTGCCACGACCAGCCACGCCGTACGAGAGTGGCACGCCCCAGCATCATGATTTGGTCCCGTGCCCGTGGAATGTTCCCAAAGCCTTCTTTTAATAGACAGACCTTCCTCTGTCCAGCGTGGATGGAGTGGCCGAGAATCACCTGGTCTCACCCGTAGCCTTAGCGACTTCGTAGTTCGACTGGCGCGAGACAGTCGACACCGCCTCGCGGCTAGACGGGGCCAGAACTGGCAGCATGCCCCGGCCCGACATGACCTCGGCCGGCACGGACAACAAGCACGCACGGGCAGGGAGGGTTTGTTTACTTGTGCCAGAAGTAAGTTTAGGACCTGGTGAGACAGCCGAATGTGGGTTTTCAGATGATGAACGAGATTCTCTTGACAAAAACAACATGAAAAAGAATACGACGGAAGATGCCTACGAACTGGAATCAGTGCTTTGAAACAGTCATATCTCAAGGACCGTCGCCTTTCGACCGCGAATCATCTGGCAGGCCCACGTGTCTGTACGTGTGGGTATCAAGGAATGTGCGATAAGCGTTTACGGTCCGGATGATGAAGGCATTTTGACCTGAGAGTGCCCACGCTACAATCTCACAGTTAACCGCCGTATTTTTGCTTACCCAGCTCGCAGGGATCCACTCCAAGGTCAAGAAATTGTACATCTGGCCATCTTTGCATGATGAGAGCCACGGGGAGTGCATCCGCCGCATGGGAGCGGTGAAGCAAGAATGAGTACATCAATCAAGTCATGCTGGACAAGAAGCAGCCGTACTTCGCCGAAAGTGACTTATTAGTGAACCGCCCACGAAGCTCTTTTCTTATTCTGGGTGGGGATGAAGAATGGTCCAGAGGTTTGGTGCAGGAGCCCTAGCTCCCGGGATTTCTTGTCGTCGCCTTGCCACGGCTTGCTTATTCGAGATGGACACGGGAGGTGTGATGTGCCCTGGCAGACATCACTGATGAAGATCATGGGAGGTTGGCTGAGATAGCTGTCCTCCACGCTGGAGGTGGTCATGGTGTGTTTCGGGATGGACTGGTGACTCGTAGAAGGCTAGGCAGCGACATGGTCTGGCGTCTGGGTTTCTCCTTGTCAACTCTGAAGGGCTCCAAGTGATTGTAGAGCCTCCACTAAGATTCTTGATTAGCCTGAAGGGTTTCAGTTGAGTTGGAGGTCGAGCCTGCTGCTAAGTCAAGTTGTGCCGAAGTCTGCTATCAGAGGCAAGTTAGCGAGGAGACTTTGAATCATCGTAGAGACTGCATCCAAAACGACTCAACTGTAGAGTTGCGAGATCATCGTTGCCTGAATACGTGTTTCAGCAAGCAGGAGCGGTGGGGCAGGCGGAAGAGCTGGTGGGAGTGGTTGGTGTTGGTGTCTGTAGCCCAAGTGCCTTCGTGACAAAGATTTGTCCAACCACTTTGAGGTGTCACCGTTGTGTCTGGGCCCCCTGGAGGACAACACGATGGGACCCGAAGATTGAAGTGCTAGCTGTCCTCATTCTTGAAGCTCTACAGGGGAATTGTTCCGCGTTCCACATCACATCCCAGTCCATCTTCAAGTATTCCTCGTTCGTATTTTCGTTTCAATACAGCTCTCCCTGAAGACTTCACTCAACGTACTCATCCAGTATTTTCCATCATGTAGTGATATCATGACTATGTCTGTAACAAAAGTCCAGGCGGATGAGCTTATGTCGCACATGAGAGCCCAGAGTCATATTGGTTCCTTTGAAGAGACTTATAATCCGCATACAAAGAGTGCCTCATGGGTTGAGTCCCATATTTGGTGGACACAGCAAAGTAGGAAAGGGTGTCAAGAGAATATTTGGAATACTGCGACTTTCTTTGCCCTTGGGCATGCAAAATCACAAAGGCTTCTGCGATTTGGTAAAGCAACAGGTTATGGAATGACGGGTACCTCGGTATACAAGACGAGGTTTGTGCCATGATTACCGAGTACGTGGTGTAACGGATAACACTGCTGCCTTCTCGGAGTACATCAAGTTTCAACGGCGTGGTTTTGGATACTTACAGTGTACGATAAGAGTCGGTGTGCTCTTGACGTAAAGGCAGCGAGAACTGGGTTCAACTCCCAGCGTGCTCATTCTTTTTTTCTTCTTGCTGTTTTATTTTTGCCTTGAGCAAGTTTCTTTTTGCTCCCACCTTCTCTGCACAAGATTTGGGGACCTGCATAGTCTCTTTCTCAGGGGACCTGTCTGATCATTCATCAATTGGCACTCTAGTGATGCCTTTTGCAATTGAGAGGTTGGACCACATGCAGTACTACGAATGTCCGCGAAGAGTTTTCAGGGCACTAGGAGATCCTATATCTCAACTAGGGACACACCACAACTCTCCCAAAGCTATATCTTCAGTCGAGCTGCTCGTTAGCCATTTCGAAGGTGTGGTGCATTGACTAACTGTCGAAGAAGTGTGTTGTGCTGGTGTCAGCCTTTGTTGATGTGAGGCGGGCTTCGGTTGCTCCGGCTGACATGGCTCATTGTGTGTCATTCCCTGTGGCACAGACTCCAACTCCTCACGAACGAAAAGCCAACTGCGGCTTGTCATGATGATTTCACCGTTTTGACACGCCTGCCAGGCCCAAGCCCCACCTCTGAATCGTCACTTGCAAACTACGAGTCTCGAGACCGGCCTCACCACTCTCAAATCCGGCACAACAGACAGAGCTCTCGCAGCCTAAGCCCCGTACTACAAATAACTGTCACCATCAAGCCGCAAGCTATGGCTTCAGCCCTCGCACCCAAGGCATCGACGCCACTGGCATGCCTTCTTCCCATGGCGTCAAGAACAGCACCCGTGAAGCACGTCCACGTGAGCCAGCCTTCCCTCCACCAATACCTCCTCTTGCGGCCCAATGCGGCAACGCAGCTCCGCCACCTGGGCGGCAATCCTCGAATACGGCCCCAAGCCTCCGCCACCGCGTCAGAGAAGCCAGATTCGTCGAAGAAGGGGGGTCGGCTATCCGTCCTGGATCGCATGGGCGCCAACCGAACTACCAAGATCGTGATCATTGTCTTTCTCTCAATTTATGGGACGATGGAGACTATTTTTTACGCTAACGCCGCGTACCGTTACTTTTCGAAGCAGAACAGTGAATGAGGTGATTAGTTTCCGTCAACTAGATCTGGCAGCTGTGAGGATGCCAATGATATGGGGAAATGTATGATTCGTATGTCCGGTGTTCGAAGGCGTTGAGGTTGGGTTCAGTCTTAACGGTGATGGCATGTACTAGAAGTCTCAGGGACCGTATTACAACCGGTCGAATAGTCTGTTCGTTATAGAGATACTTCAATCATCTGAAAAGTCCGATCCCGCTCCTACCAGAACGTGCTCGCGTGCTCGCATGGTCAAGCGTGGAGGAGGATAGAGCTCCGTCCGCAACAGACAACTGAAACGGTCCGTCTAGGTAATGGTACTGACTTAAGAGGTACAATAGAAGTCTTCTGGCTTCAAAGAGACGTTCGAAAGGGCAAACAGCTATGCGCCTACCACCGTACTTATTGTGAAGTTCTTGTACAAGACTCACGGTGTCATGAGCAACATTTTGGTCGACGTATGATTAGATGAAAGCTTCGATTAGAAGGATTTCGGATGTACCGGGATTATTTGTCCTTGCTTTTACCTGCGCTTTGCACAGATGCACCCACACGAGCAACTGCCGTGATGAGTTTGCTCAATATACAACCCTCAATACCACAGCGTCTCATGAAGGAGAGACTAAATACCTCAAATTGTGAGGGAATTCGGAAACAAAACATAGCGTGATGTTTGTCAGCCATGTATTGTAGCATTATCGCAGTTAGATCTGTATCGCTCCTCGCCGCTGGTCTTAGCAAGAGCGAAAGCTCGGAACTGGGGCACCCGTTGAATGTTTAGACGAGCAGAAAAAGAATGGTATTATACTCACGACATGCACATTACACAATACATTGAAGTCTGTCTTGGAACAAGCGATCCCTGATCTTATAGCACGGTTCGGCAAAGAAACGTCAAAAGCGCTACGGCGAGGACGGTTCCTCGGCTGGTTCCGAGCAATGGGGTCCCCATTGATTCTGACCCCCTTGAACCTTGCGTAGCTTTTCCCTCACTGTGCGCTGTACTAGTTGGAGTGTAGTTCGGATCCGTATTGTTGTAGGAGTAGGTGAAGTAGTCGTCGCATGCCTCCAGACACGAATATGTGCCATGGAAGACCGTGAACGAGGCTTGCGCCGCCTCGGCGAACAGCAGACCGCCCTCGTAATTCCACGGCCGGGTAGTCACTGCAGGGCCTGCCGTCTCCTCCTGCCTCTTGTGTTTGCCCAAGGCCCGGTCATTCTCAGTCATGGTCAACTCGATGTCCCTGCCGGAGAGTGACTGCACGCTTGTGGCGACGCATAGAGGCATAGGGTACATGTCCACCAGCCTCTGACCGTCATGCGTGGTCGTGGTCGTCAGGATATCGCTGTACTGGAAGCCGTAGTCACCGTCCGGGCAGCACATCACGACGCTTGCGACCACGTCGTAGGACATTGTCTCCCCTGACGTATCTCCGCGCTGCCTCCTGTCGAACGGACGACGTGTGGATTCCGAGGCAGTCGTGTAACCTGCTGGACAGCCCACATAGAAAGAGGTTGTCCTATCATCGCCGGCGGTGGCCGAGCCACGTCTGTAGCATTCCTTGTTGTATATGTCTGGCTCTCCAAGTTCTGTGATTGCACATTCCAGCCAAGAAGGTTTCAAGATTTCACGGCCCTCCAGAAGTTGACAGCTTGTCGAGACGAGCCATAGGTTGGAGTCACTCAGGCACGATGGAGCAGGACTAAACTGGGTGGTTGGGTGCGAGGGAGGCGGGACATACGAACCCGTTGGCGCTGGGGTTGGAGGAGGAGTCGGAGCCGCGAGAGGATTGGAAAGCACTGGACAATTTCCGCGACATTCAGATGTTGTTCCCGAGGCTTCATAGACAATTCTACCGAAACCGACAGCTTCTGCCCAGATTATGTCCCTGTCGTATACCGCTTCAGTGGTGATGAGAGGCTTTGTGGAGACCGTGAGAGTCACGGTCTGGCCGGAAAGTTCTGGGTCTGCAGAGGCCCGGCAGAGAAACCCGGCGTACAGCTCCACGGAATAGGTTGAATCTCCGATAGTGAGTGGAATCGGTTCATTTGTCGACGAGAATTTATAGGCTCTAATAAGCTGGCCAGCTACTGAAACGAACCACTGTGGTTGAAGCTATGAAAGCACTTACGAAGGGTAACAATATGTCTCCATAGAGGTGACTCCATTGCCCCAGTCATGAGTTCTCTCGACTGCTGCTGTCATACCCACCGGACAGACGTTCCACACCGTTTTCCCGTCGAAATCATCTTTCCAGGGGTAACAATCGATGTCCGTACGGTAAGGAGCCGAGGTCGTCGGAGGTCCCAGTATCGTGAGGGGGCAAGTGAGAGAATTGAAATTCAATGTGGCGGCCGCTCTAGGTGCAAACCCACCACCCTTCACGCTGCATAGCATCGTGGAGGTCCACAAATTGGAAGGTTCAAAACACGTCGAGTACGGCTCGAGGACCGTGGTGATATCGACATGATCAAAGGTATCCATAGTGAGATCTGGGGGAAACAATCGCGTTGCTCAATTTTTCAGACCCGTCAGAAATAGCTTGTACGGCATAAATGTATAATACTGTTAAGGCCTTAAATGTTTGTGGGCGTGTCACCGCTTTATATGAGTACCACGATAAGTGCGAGCGCAAAGTTCTCAGCCTCTATGGGCCGATGGCAAGCAGCCAAGACGGATTACCGGCCTTGAGTGACATGGTATAAGGTGGAGTTCCAGCAATCGAGAGCTTACTGGATATAACCCTGGGAAAATAGGTGCAGTATCTAGGAACGGAAATGGCCCGTCAGTCCAAAACCCTGTTACCCACTGCCTGCCTTCCATTCTCAGTCCGGAGTGGACTCTCCTGCTGCTAGGCATTGATCCTTCAGGAAACGTCTCCACATCACGGATATGCGGCAAATTTGAACGCCGCATTGCATAGGCTTTGGGTAGTGTTGGCATAGTTTCACAAGACATCTCACTTGGAGGTTAAGCTGTACCTCGGTACAAACTGGTGGAACATACCCATGGACACATCACATTAAGGCCTTTCTATGCTCCTAACGAGACCTTATGGCCCCCAACAGGGGACCCGCCAACTACAGAACTAGTGGTTGCTTCCTGCTGGCACTTGGCCAAGCATGTTGAACTCCACAAACTAAGCATTTATGCATATCGCCAGCCACACCATTGTCAAAAGAAGCAATAAATTATCAGTACCACTACCCCTGTAGATGAACTCAATACTGGTGCAAGGTGTGCAAGCCACTTTTTTCTTGTTAGACATAGCCTCACAAGCGGCAAAAGAGAAAACCATGGACGATGCCGGAATCGAACCGGCGACCTTTCGCAAGCAGCTTAGATAGTGCGAAGCGAACATTATACCCCTAAACCAAACGCCCATTACTCAGCGTTAAACATTTTTTGTTACAATATGATACTGTGATGCGGTTGCTCGGCCCGGACGATCATCATCATTATGGTGTTGATGCTGAGACTAAAGCCAACTTCATTTATTGGATTGGCTGAAAGTAACACGCTATATGATGTGAAAATGGGGAAAGCTTGTCCACAGACAGACAGACAGGGAGTGAGTGGTGGATATTATATGTGCTTATTCATGTCCCCGCCAGCCTTGTCAACAACACAAACAGCACCACCCTGGCTTGCCACCAAAGACCCTTCCCATATCACTTGTGCTTTACACTATGGTGATGAACGGTTGAAAGGACTGGTCTCTATTGTTAGAACCGAAACAATGACAATGCACAACAATTTACTTGGACAGTAGGTGAAGCTTTGGAAGCCAAAACCGACCCATTCACAGTAAACCCCATACAACACATTTCCTCTATAGGCGTGGATTATATTAGACTGATTCATGTCATGTCACCCTGAACTCTTTTCTCTCTCCATTATACGTCCTCCCTCTCCTTTCCTCCCTCTCCCTATCTACTTCCATCTTCCCTGCCTTCGTGTTCCTCACTATTTTGATTCACTACATTCATGTAAGATTACTTTAAGATCATAAAATTGCAGTTTTGCTTGTGAGCTTATGACATGCTCGGGATAAGACACCCATCAATTGAAAGTCCAGCTATGTGAGCTGGTAAAAACAACAGTTCATGCTATTATCACTGACTTTGTCTCAGAAAAATGGCTGGATAAGTCATCGGCCTTCCTAGGCGAGGAAACCAGTAGATTCATCTGACCAAGTATGATTCCTTAGCCCATATTATATTAGCGCCCATGAAGTATCTCGGCTGTGATCTTCTCAGCAAGCATATAGACAGTCCCCTGCGTATTCACCGGCACAGCAAACGGAAACGCACTCGCATCCACGACGCGCAGCCCTTCCACGCCGAACACCCTCGCCTGCGAATCTACCACAGCCATGGGATCCACATCTTCACCCTTGCCCATCTTGCACGTGCCACTGGCGTGCCACACCGTGGACGCCGTCTGCCGGATATACAACAGGATGTCCTCGTCGGTTGTCACGTTCGCACCGGGGGCGAATTCGGCCCCGACACGGATGGGGTCGAGGGAAGGGTCAGCCAACGCCTCCCGGCACCTCTTGAAAGCCGCCACGGCGAGCTCTGCGTCTGCCGGGTCAGACAGCCAGGCCAGGTCGAAGACCGGAGGGTCCTTGATGCTCGGGGAGCTTATGGAGACGTTGCCGCGCGACAGGGGTGCCGTCAGAGTGGCGCTCATGGTGCCTACTGTCTGAGCGCCGCCCGAGCTGGAGAGGATGGAGAGCCCGAATGGGATGTACTGCACCTCGGGCCAGTCTTCTGGGAAGGATGCGAGTTTGTCCCTGGTCTCTTGGGAGAAGTTGCTCTCGGGGATCTTCTCGAAGGAGAAGTACCCTCCTGCCTGGCTGTACGGTCCGGCCTGGTCGTCGTGGTACTTCTCCAAGGTGGCCTCTCGGATGGACGGGTCTGAAGAGTCCACTAATGTGCCTCCTGTTGGCGTGCTCACCGCTTGGAGGACGTTGAATGATAGCTGCTCCCACAGGTTCTGTCCCACTCCGGGGAGGTCTTTGATCACGGAGATGCCGAGAGACTGGAGAGTTTCGCTGGGCCCGATACCTTGAACAATATTATGTTAGAACCAGTTCACAAATAGGCATGAAAGGGTATAGTGGGTGGCTAAATGCTGAGCCAGTCCAGCTGCCTTTCTCTTACCTGAGATCATCAACAGCTGGGGAGAATGGAACACGCCTCCGGAGAGGATGACCTCCTTTCTAGCACTCAGCGTGTATTCCGTCCCCTGAGTATCAACAGCCACGCCCGTGGCTTTCCTAGCCGCGAACAGTATCTTGGTTGCCTGTGTGAGTGAGTACACTGTTATCCTAGTCTCTCGTTATGCCATACGTAGGTAGCTCATCTGAGAAGACGACCGAGTCGCGTCCCGAGGGTCAATCGTGGACGACGTACATCCTCCTAGACCGTTAATCGACCCGCTGTTCAACCCCTTGGGCGCAGGCGACATCCCAATGCCCTGCAACCCGAGTGCAAGCCAAGACGTCGTCGGATCAACCCAGTCACCAAATGACACACGCAGCGGCCTCTGCGCAGCGGAAGTGCCATTATCCCCAGAAAACGCATCCGCGTCCCAGCTGGGCGTCGCGTTGGCAGCATTGCGCTTCTCCAAGTCGGGAGGCGTGAGCTGGCAGCCTGCCTTGAAGAACGGCAAGACGCTGTCCCACCGGTAGCTCTCGTCGCCGACCTCCTCAGCCCACCGGTCGTGCGCGCCCTTCGACGCGCGGACGTACGCCAGCGTGTTGAGCGCCGAGCTGCCGCCCAGCGTCTTGCCCCTCGCGTAGTGGACCTCGCGCCGGGCGGCGCCCTGTTGCGGGACGGAGATCAGGTCCCAGTCGACCAGGGGCTCGTGCTGGTACGTGGCTGGATCTGTCGCGAGCACCGGCATGTTCAGTGAGTAGTAGGGTACCACGCTCTGGTTGCCGGTGTCAGCCTGGTAGGAGCCCCCCGCTTCGACCACTGCGACGGAGAAGTGAGGGGCCAGTCGGGCTGCGATGGCGAGGCCGGCAGTCCCTCCGCCGACGACTGTGAAGGTTAGTATGTGGTCTCCAAGAGCTTTTTCAAGGGAAGTAAGCCCTAGCTTGCCTATGTAATCGTAGGTTGCATTTTCTCCGCCGAGGGGAACACACTGGACTGAGGAGGCTGCCAGTATTGCAGTCCACAGAAAGTAGAACAACATGGTCATTGAACCTGTGAGTAGCTCGTGAGGTGAGACATAGATGACCCGGGAAAGCGAAGTCTGGATGCACATTGCTTACAACCATATGAGATGGCCGTTCGTATCGCGATGTTGTTACCCTCCGCCACTAGCAAGGGGCCCAGGTGAAATGTCAGGGGACCCCTTTCTAATCGTTCTTCATGTGTAAGCCCTTGTCATCAGCTAAGCATTTAACCAGTATAGCAGTCAACATTATGATTTCGAGCTTGAGAATTACTCGGTGTCATTATCTAGTGCCTTCCAAGTTTGGAACCTACTAAGTCGGTTAATAGTGATATTATAAATATAACCTGCCAAATGTTTCTACCGCAGTGTGCTATGGCTTGAAATCCAGGGTGTTGTATAAGCCCAGTCTTGGGTACTTCAATTGGACTCTTGTTTCCACGTCCATCCAGCCGGGCTCGACATGATTCGTCTGTTATTATAGTGTTCACGACAACGACAATTTTAGACTGCACTTGGTTCAGAAATGTCTGAGACCCGTGCCACAACATGCTTGACTGCCGTGTCGTGTACACTGGTTACGGACCCATAGGAAAGGTGGCCCGCTGGGAGTGGGCATGAGCAGGCGGCATTGGGTGCGCAGACTCCGTCGCCCTATGATCAGTCTTGTTAACACTTATCCTCAAGTACGGCCTTCTATAGACTTACCTCGAGACAGTAATCGAGTACTTTGCCACTTCTGTCTAGTACATTGCAAAGCTGTGTGATGGTTTCATTACTCGCAATCGCGGAGTCAACGAAGAGTCCCGCAACTTCGTCGTTACCGGGCTGGCCAGTGCCGTTCACATTGGACATCTTGCCGGGCAAGCGGTATGGATTGCCGACGAGAATGACCGAGGGCTCTGAGCATCAGGGTTGCGCCTTGAAAGTACCCAAAGAGAGCATATTTCTGTTCAGGGCAATCCTGAAGGCCTTGATTGATGGTGTTTTTTTTCACGAAATTCTCGCCCGATGTTGTATTCTGTGCAACGCCGGCCGGGTATTCGACGGGGAGGCTCGCGCCGCCTGGAAACTGCTCGAGGATGGCCTGGATCATCGGTAAAACATCATAGACACTCATTGTGGTTCCTGGGTACCACGGGCGTCGATGAGTTCTGTAAATCGAAGCGTAGACGTTAGCGAGCGTGCTACAGAGCAGGATTGTGCAGGCAGGGAGCATACTGTGAGAATGACAACCTCCTGTCTTTGATGGACTCGTGATGTTTGCGTGCGGCATTGAGAGGAACTGGCTGAATCTACATCGACACTCGAACGCTTGAAGCCGCACGTGCATGTCGGTCGCATTAGGGGACGCGGTCCGACCAGCAAACGCGGCAGTCGACATCAGGGCCAGTGCAAAACTGGTGGCGAGTTGAAACATTGTGAGAAGAGGCGCAATGGGGACGACATTGGATACTCAGAGAAACGACACCGTCGCACAAGCAGGAGACCATCTTGGGTTATAGCCTCTACATAGTAGCTCATCCGCTGCTGGGCTCTAGCGGTTACTGCAAATGAAACGTCTCAGTGGACTACCTCGTTGTAACGCCGGGGTCACCGAAGAGAGGCTACATTTCATTAGCATGAGCACCGTATCTGGGTGCGATCAACGAGACGTTCCACTGCCTGTAATAAGCCCACCAAACAGCATCAATGTGGTACGAAGGCTTCCACGAGCCCGATCACTCCATCAGATCATGAACGTGAAGGCAGGGCTTGGCATTCGGTGCCAGGGTTATGCATAACGGCCTTGAACCAGAGTGGGGCCTTTTAGCGACCGCTGACGAGAGACCCCTGTGAGCTCGGTACGAGTCGGTACGAGCCCGGCGCGGGTCGGGGCGGAGGCTTCGGCGAAGGGGCTGTGAATTCCGCAAATATAAAGGGTGGAACGATTGGTACTGTGGCAGGAACCAGACACAACTGGTACTCCGGAACCATTGAAGATCCCGAACGCAGGTGCTCGTGTTGGAGCCTCGAGTGATTTGCCTTTGGCTGGACTGGGCAAGGTGGCTTCTTGCTCACATGTATCAGCTTTTCTCTCGTCTATTCGCTTGACGTGTCCATGCACATGGAGGCCACTGATAATCTTCCTTTGTCTGTCTGCTCGTGCCCGGTATCGTTCGCTAAAGCAAGCAATTCCATAAGCCTGCCTGAAAAGCTTCGCTCCTCATCAAGCAGTCTGCCTCGCAGGCGGACCGAGATCCACTCGCCCCATCCCTTTGCCCACCATACCCCTTGCAGCTGGCCGACCAGGAGCGAGTAGCAGATGAATATGGCCAGGGCAGGTCCCTCGTATCTCTTCAGGCGATCCATGTATTCATCTGACACGTCAAAGAGCCAGACAAAGATATCGGTGTTCTCAATCTCCCCAGCTGATCGGCCGCAGACTGCGTAAAAGGATTTCTGGAGATGCTGGATGGCGTCTCTGTACATCACCCGCTCTTGCTCATCAGGGACTATCGCGCGCAGCTCGTCCATAAGTATGTCCGGGTCAAGTGACGGATAGGCGCGCACCTTGATCGCGCGTTTCGCACCTTGCTGGAACATGGGTGCCAGGACCCCTGAGTGCAATATTGTTTGCTGAGGCAGCGTGAGCAATGCCTTGGTGCCCCGGAACAGAAAGACCCAGCCGAGGAGGTCCTTCTCCTCGTCGTCGTCAACGCTCTCTCCCTGGTCTGACCTGTTGGCGAGCTCGCCGTTCTGGGCCAGCGAATAAAAGCACGTCAGCGTCGAAAAGACATAGACCTCCTCGCAGTTTGCTTCGGTGAGATTCTCCATCTCCTTTTGTGCTTTACTGAGCGCTGCGTGGTAAAGCTGCACGCCTGTGGACCAGTATGAATTCCTGGAATGTGGCCGTATCTGGGAGAGGTGCATCGCGGATACGGCCAATAGGGCCTGCAGTACATAGTCTGCGTGCATCGCGAGGCGGGGAACGCGGTCTTGCCACACCTCTGTCGCCTGTGGGGTTGAGGAGAATGTCAGGGACGTCGACGCGGTGTAGTGGTGCAGGAGCTCCATGTGCTCCAGGGTAAACGCCGGAGCTCCCTCCTGACTCATCGGCGTGCTCGGGCCCGGCGTCGGCGTCGCAGGTTTGGGCGTCGTGCGCCGTGACGTGACCGCCTCATATACGCACTCGGCGCTGTGAGCCAGGCAATTTTGGCACTGTGGCTTTTCCTCCCCACACTGTTTACACATCAGGATTGTTCTCTCGAGTCAGTTCGTCCTTGATGTATTGCTACTGACCTTGACGCGACGGCGCTTGCAGAGCGTGCAGCCTGTCCTGGCCTTTCTGTGTGGCCGGCGTGTCACCGTCCGCCCTGTCATTGTGTGCGGTTCTCCAGACAGAAAAGTGGGTAGCCCAATGAGATTCGCTCGAAAGATCGACACACCTGCAGTGCGACAAGGAACATTCGGGGATTTTCGCTTCGTATCGAACGACTCAGGCATACGAAGGTGTTCAGAATTTATATGTTCTAGGTATCTAATCGTCGTCGAGGTCGAGGGGGCTCAGTGTTGCCAAGAACTGGGCGCAGTGCGCTGGGACGTAACCCAATGTGGACAAGTTTGGCGGGGGCTTTCGACTCGTAATTTTCCTATTTATAGCACACGCGGGTCTAAGCATCTATGCACGCGCAGGAGGCTTGATTTGTCACACTCGAACACCTGATCTCTACTTAGAGAACAATCATATCAGAAATAATATCATGTTGACAACCTTGCTGAGCTGAGGTTGCTGCAACGATGCTGGAAAACAATCGTGCCGTACGCGTATTCGTGTCACATGTAATCCCGGCTGCCGGCCACTCGGCCTCACTGACCAACTACCGAACCAATCCGGGCTGGGCCGGCGTCGACTCTTAGCTGCTAAGGGCGGGCCGCTCGGTCGCTTCAGACTTCTTTGTTATGATGTTGTTCGTCTACCCTCTTCTGTGTAATTCTCATATCTTCTGTCCAGTAAAACCAGGACTTCTCTATCCATCCGTCCCTGCCAGTGTCTGATCCTAAGCAGTTGCAACGCCTCAGCCTCTCTGTTGAAGCAGTGGCTGTGGCGCCCAGCACCCCACACCCTTCGCTTCGGGCCGAGAGGTCTAAACATAAATAGACCCCTTATATTCAGACAAAAGGAGTCATACGCTCTTTTCTATCTGAACAGACACATTGTAATACGGTGACTTTGTTTCCTCACGATTCTCGGGCGGGTAGGCGCCTAGAACTAGGACTTGCCCACTCGCCTTTTTACTGTGCTACGTACTACCTCTAAATTCACCCGTTGCGTTGAGCTGCCCATGAATCTGGAATGATCATGAAATCAGAATACGATATGCTAAGAGTGAGGTGGGGGTATGTCTAATCTAAGCTCTACTGAATTTAGCTGGGCTTGAATAAACTTGCCTCATAGGTATTATAGTGAGCATAGCCGGCATTGGGAAAAGTATGTTTTCGAGATTCCCACCTAAACTACTACCTTGCTTAAAAGAGGTCTCATAATTACACGTACTACACATGCGGGTGCCCGTGAATGCTCCGATGTTCAACCACACAACAAAAATTATTGGACCCGAACGATGCGGAGAAGATTGAGTGCGGAAAATGGAGGCAACCAGTGTTGAGCGAGGTTCTGAATGTCATTAAAGCCCAGGGGATAATTGGGGTCCAAATATTGCATCCGCGGGGTCTAGTATATTATATGTCAAAAGGATCAGACCTAGGTTTGTTTCCATGCTAGTGCTGATGCGCTGCGGTGGAAGGATGGCCCGAAGGCTCTCTGTCTCTCTAAATACCTCCTCTTACCCTGGTGAACTCCAGTCTCCTCAATCAAGTCCATGATGACCTTAGAGCCTACATCTGATATGGCCGAATCCAACTCACCACGGACGGTGAAGCTTGCAGCGAAGCTGCTTGAAGCTGTCACCAAACTCGAGGAGCATCTTGCGCAGAACGGACTTCCGAGCTGTTCGTTCGAGCCAGGAGCTCCGGCGCGATTACCTCTCCCACCGCAGATGAATGAGTCGCTCGACGAAGCTGTCTCATCGCTCCAAGAACTACATGCTCTTCTGTTGGGACCGATGGGCTGGATGATGCAGCAAATGGGTGAAGCAGTACGTTACCACCCATAACTCGCAGTCGACAAGAACAACTAAATTGACTTGAATCTCAAAGTATGACATGGTCGGGATGCAAGCTATGTACCGATATAAGATTCCCTTGCAATTTCCCGTTGGCGACAAGATAGCCGTTACGGAACTAGCACATCGCTGTGGTGTCGACGAAGAGATGTTTGCTCGTCTTGTCCAGCATGCCGTCACGAAGCAATTCCTCGCTCAACCACAGCCCGGATATGTCGATCATACGGCATTCTCTTCGATGCTTGCCAGCGCACCGCCTCTCATGGAATGGGTAGGTTTTGCTTCTGAGGAGCTCTGGCCCGCGGGCGCACACATCATCCAGGCCTTGACCAAGTGGCCCGGTCCGCCATGGCTACCCAGCCAGACCGGTCACAATCTTGCGGAGGGAACATCTGGTACCTTCTTCGAGACTCTGGAAAACGATCCCGTTCGATCCCAGCGCTTCGCTACATCGATGAGCATCATGCAGAACTTCCCGGGCTGGGAACCAAAAGCTGCCTTGGAAGTCTATGACTGGGGTGCTTTAGACGCGGACGCTGTTGTTGTCGATGTTGGCGGTGGGGACGGAACATTTGCCATGGCTCTGGCCGAGCGACACCCGAAGCTCAAGCATATCATCGTCCAAGATGTTGCAGCCACTGTCGAGAAGGCAGCAAGCCTGCGTCCCCAGCATGAGGGCGACGTGATCTCGTTCCAGACGCACGACTTCTTCCATGCCCAGCCCGTGAAGCACGCCGACGTCTACTTCCTTCGCAAGATCCTACACGACTGGCCAGATGAGTATGCCGTCAAAATCTTGCAGCAGCTGGTTCCAGCTATGAAGCCCGGCGCGCGGGTCCTCATCAATGACCACGTTATGCTACCGCCAGGGACGATGTCTGGGTACAACGAATGGTCTGCCAGGTAAGTCCAGAGGCATCGCTTCGCCTCGGGCCAATCTGACATAGTCCAGGTGTCAAGACTTGACAATGATGTCCTTGTTCAACAGTCAAGAAAGGACCGAGTCTCAGTGGAAAGACCTGATTGCGTCGGCTGATCCGCGGTTCAATCTGAAGTTTGTGACACCTATGCCGCCTGGGCCCTTGGCTTTGATGGAAATCATTTGGGAGTGAGATCGATCGTCTTCACGGATGCAAAACATGACTGAAGTACTCAATGAATGTGTTTCTCTGTGTTCCCACAAGCGCCGAGAAGGTTTTCCAAGATAGTTCAGGCATAAGTCAGATCAAATTCAGTGTGCGTCCCTCGATCCCCACCGCATCCTTGGGCGCCCTGACCCCTTCCACAAACTCAAGAAGACAAAGCATGTGAGCAGTTTCTACGGAGGCAGGCTTTGTCCATGCAACCTGAAGGGAAATAAGCCCAAGGAGATAGAGGGTCACCTGTAAGGGATATAAATTGATGTCCTCGCCGCACCGGACGGGATCAGACCAGATATGCCTGCACAGCCCGTGAACTCGCACAGCATGGTGTGCGGAGAGTAACCAAAGGAATATCGAGTCTATCCTGGGACTCAAATCCCCTTCACAGCCCTTATAAGCAGTATAGGAAAGCACTGACGTGCTATGAATACCAAGAAAGGCGAACCGTGGCGGTATGCGAATGGCTTCTCGTCGAGAATGGTACCGTTGGACCAGGACTAATCCACGAGGATCAAGATGGATACCTCCACTAGCAACTGTCAGCAATCGAACACACAAAGTCAGAAATGAAATTATATCTTTGTATCTCATTATCCGAAGCTTTCATTGAAGGCAGCTTAGTGGGGAGCGGAGGACGGGATTGAGATTTAAGCTAAAGCTCGTGGATTGTGCTAGTTAGAACAAAAGAAAAGAAGGGAGGAAGGGCGGTCCAAGTGTTGGCACTACTGAGGAGATCGGCGAGACAGGTCGTCTGATCTCGTCCTCATGAAAATTCATAAGACCTTAAAGAACCTTAGGTGAAGTTGTAAGCCCGTATATTTGCTTGTGAAAATGTATGTCTGTGAGATAAATCCTTTGTGGGCAGAGCCGTTTTTCAAGCGAGTTAGTCTGTGCCATTCTGAAGCCTATGAGAGTAGCCTAGCCTACCCTATTTTACGTGCCTTCATTTACGTGATGTGCTGCTGGATGCAGACATAGTGAGGTCTGCCGATGCTGGTCTTGGATACTCAACACAAGCTTTTAGCATACAACACACATTCTAGTCCTAGTGCAACACATGCCAAATCTTGTCGGTGAACATTGAACCGCCTTTTCCTCTTTTCTGACACTTAATGCTTTGGTTGGAGAGAAAGGAGTCTATGGATATTACGTGAGGCCTTGGAGTAAAATGATTTGATAAGTCATAGCAATGTTTTAACTATATAGTTGCGGCCCAGGAGACCATTTCTTAGCACTTGCTCGAAGGCCCCATCTCTGAAATCTATATTAGAGCAATGCTCTCTTGCATGCGAGTACCAAAATATCAAGACCAATCCCAGATCTACAACCATGCTTCTCCGAGTCCCTGTCGTATCTATTTGCTCTTTCTTGCTTGCCCTGTCCAATGCTTCGCCTGCTCGGCTGACTAGGCGCCAAGATCCAAGAGCTGCCACGGGCATCCTTCGTGCGGACTTCTTCAGAGCACTTATCAGCGATTTGAATTATGGCACCCACACCAACGTCAAAACCGCGGATGGTGTTCCTTTGAAGGTCGGTATCATAGGAGCCGGAGCGGCTGGCCTCTATGCCGCCATGTTGCTGGACTCGCTTGGCATTGATTATGATATCCATGAGGGCTCTGGTCGCATCGGTGGCAGAATTTACACGTATCGTTTTGATCAAAAGGTATGGGACAAGGCGACCCCAGATGAGCCAGATTACTATGATTATTATGTGAGTTCCAGGGTAGTGCTTTCATCTGGGACCCGCTGACGTCGTGGCTCAGGATGTGGGAGCAATGCGATTCCCGCCAATGACACCGGGGTATATAGAGCGAATAATCGGTGCCCACAACTGGAGTCTCATTCCCTATATCAACTCACATCCCAATGTGGCCAAGAAGGACAAAGTCAT
Organism: Diaporthe vaccinii; assembly: GCA_039880775.1. NCBI lineage: Eukaryota > Fungi > Ascomycota > Sordariomycetes > Diaporthales > Diaporthaceae > Diaporthe > Diaporthe vaccinii. Next base: position 23,512 of record JBCEDN010000015.1, on the reverse strand, counting down.
CCAGATTCCTTACATCTTCACCACAAGCTTGAGTTTGCGGCTGTTCAATGACGTCCTGGCTTTCAACAACGAATCCACCAGTCCCGACCAGTTGGACGTAAAACTGCTGCGCAACAATGACTCCGACCCTTTTAACGCACTCAATTCATCAAATGTTTTTAGCAAAGCAACCGACGAATTCATGTCAGCTCTCAGTGACCCCGATGGAGACCTCAGCACCAAGGGATGGGACCACCTGATGGACTATGACTCGCTGTCTGTGCGAGCTTATCTGCTCTCACAAGGCTTCACGATGGATGAGATGGACTGGTTGGAGACTATGAATGATGCCACTGGGCACTATGACAGTAAGTTTGCCCCTAAACGTTGCCTTGCTTAATGATACCTAGTAGGTACCATACCTTGGTCCCTAACCCCCGACATTCATATCAATGCAATTGGACTAACTTAAAGCAGTGTACAGTTCACCGCGATCCACCCTAGAAGAATGGGTTTTTCAAAACGCCGGTTTCGCGAATTGGACTTGTATCCGCGGGGGTATGGATATGATCACAAAAGGAATGACCCTGGTTCTCAAGAGCAAACCCAAGATGCACAACAAGGTTACCGACATCAGAGCTGGGAGCAAGGTCACTCTCAAAGTCATCGTCAACCATACAGTTGAGCGCGAATATCCTCACGTAATCTCCACCGTGCCACTACAATATAGTGCGTGCTCGTCATTGACAACGGGTCTGTTGGAGCAGGTGGGAGCATCTTCCCAGCGGGGCCTTCCAAGGGGGACAATCATTCACGGATCTACCCATCAGGCGAGCTGTATACCCATCATATGGGCTTAACATCACAGGCGCTCCGGGCATGATGATCGCCTCCTATGTGTGGGGCCAGGATGCCTCTAGGCTGGGTGCTTACCTCAACGCCCGCAATACCAAGACACAAGCACCATTCCAGCCTGAGGGTTTTGAGGAGCTTACTGAGCTCACCCTGCGCGACATGGCTGCACTGCATAATGTCTCCTACCACTACCTGCGGTGAGTTTCGTGTTGTTGTAGATGTCTACCTGCAAGCCATGTCTGGGCGTTGATTATACCAAGACGCCTCGATTTAGCATATCATTTTAGCTGACCAAGATCACAGTGACCAATTCGTGGGCATTCACACATATGATTGGTACCAATCTGAGGTAACCTTCTTCATATATTTGTGTCATGCACGACCCTATCCTCCACGCCCCTTTTGAATTGTCATTACGAAGTCTGATGGGAAATTAGTTCTCGAACGGTGCTTTCGCCATATTCGGACCGGGTGAGTTCAGCACTGTGATGCCTCGCCTGATGACGCCAGCGTGGAACGGGCACATGCATTTCGGCGGCGAGGCCTTGAGGTCGGGCCACGCCTGGATCATAGGGGCTATCAATCCCGCGTGGAGAAATGTGAAGGAGATACTGGACACAGAAGGACTGGAACATAAGGCAAAAGAACTCAACTCGATGTGGGGAGGTCCAATTGATGATGTTGATATGGGCTGGTTAGTACCACCCTTCCCCTGCTACACTTCCCCGATCTTTGCGATTGGGAATGTTCCAGAATGTATCACTTTACAATCCATAGCAGGTGACTAACGGGTACTAGGTATAATTTCAACACCATGGGCTGGACTGAGTACGGCGTGCGGATTGACCTTGTGAAGCCAGTGTCGCAGTAAGCCGGTCACTTCTTACGGGACACGGTAAATGTGCCTAGCATTGAGAAATGGGGATTCGCTCGACGCTGGAACGAGTGTGTGATTAGAGTGCTTTAACTTTAGCAGCACCTACTCTGGTGCTATTGACAGGAGCTGCATAGCTTTACTCCCTGCAATCTTGGAGCAAGTCGTTGGCTCTTCGATCTGCTCCTGATTACCTAGGGACATCACTTGGTGTATTTGATGGCTGAGTAATAACTAGTAAGTAATGAAAATAGAACCAACGGAGCTGGGTTGGGCGACGTAATCAAGTACAAAATCCACTTCTTGCAGCTATGCTACGGTCGGCTAGGTGACGAGCAAGAACCAACACATTGTCAATATCCAATTATTTGAACCCACGATGACAACAGCTTTTGGCATTACAGCCACCCACTGGGCCCCGGGTCAACTTTAGGCCGGTGACTTCTACTCTGTCTCTCTCTCTCGTCAATTCATCCGTTGCTGCTTCCCCACTCGATCCTATAACTTTCAAACCGAGGGATACTGCCTGTTGCATTCCATTCTTTTACTTATCTCCGTTACAACCATGAACCGGCAACATCATAATCACAGCGAGGATGAGGAGACAAACATCTCAACACGCACAGCCACAATCGAGATACTAGATGGACCGCATCAAGAGGCCGTTAGGTTGGCTGTATCAAATATCCTCACTACGGAGATCGCTGAAACGACCTACGCACAGATCATCGATGGTCTGCCTCTCGTAGGCGTAGTGAGGGATGTCTACGGCGACCTGCTATGCGATGATCATCTAATTTGTGCACATACCGAACTCAGCGCCGGGATCCTTGAGACCGCCCGCAACTTCCGCACCGGCTTTGATCCGGGAACCCTACGGTTCGATTCCACGGTAAGAAGCCACTCTCATCTTGTTACTCCTTCATTCTGAACATTCCGTGAACATTCCGCGCTAACCAACGGTAGCTCTTGGATGTTTTTCAGCAGCTTCTCTAGGATCCAGAGCGTTCAAGACTCGGCTCATGGAGGTCCTGGCACGCTCCGTCCACCAGGTGGCCGTGATTCTTTACAACAGCAACCCTGATCTCTCATCGTCAGCGTCTTCATCACTAAAGGAAATCCATACCTGGGAGCCGCCGAAGGGCGCGAGCGACCACGATGGCCGTTGGGCGTTGTGGTGGAATTTTACCCCCACGGGCCACCACCCACTCTGTTGCGGCACTCGTGGTAACTACATCAACCCGGAAAACTTCCCTGAAGGCGTGGGCAGATATGGCAGGCTACTGGGCAGAATCACGGATCCTCGGCGGCGTGGTTCTTTTCGACCGCGCGGCACAGGCGTGTGGGGAGTCAGACGCTGTCTACCTGCATCCTGACCGTGACGAGGTTACATATCGAATCTGCCTGTTGACAGATGTGCAGAAGAAGGCCATATTGGACTTCTTCCAAGCCAGGGAGGCCAATAATGAAGTTGCATGTCCTCTGCCTGTCCTGCCAGATGAGACGAACACTCAGTGTGTCGACTCCGAAGAACCAACCCGTGTGACGGGAGTGTACCGAGATGCCTGGGAACGGGTGACGCCTGCGCCTGCGTGGATGGGGGACGGGAGATCACACTGTATGTGGCATCCACCCGAATTCCCGACCAAGAACGACCACGATGAGGCATTGTGGCGGTGGAGCACACGAACGGAGAGATGGTGATGGGTATGGAGATGATAGTCGATAGATGTGGATTAGAGTACTATAGGATTGATACAAGACTAAGGGTCCATCCAAGCTATGTTTACAGTATATGCACTCTGAATCTTGGACCCCTAGCCTAGACCCAGCCAAATACTGATTCATGATAGTAGGATACGATCGTCGATCTACCCGTATACGGGGAGTCAGGCGTACAAAACAACACTTAGACGTGACGATTTGTCTTGCACGAGTAAACAGGATTGGTGTATGTATCAAATGACTATACTTAAATTTACATGTGGGTGTTATAACTGTTGTCGGAATCCAAGTGTGAGCTTTTTTTAAGCTGTGCCTACAGCCAGTAGTCAGCCGCCGTCTACTCACCAAATCGGTGTTGACGTGGTGGGCTTGGCTAGCCATTATGCCTCCGCAGAATGCTGCCGACGGGCAAGTTTAACCACACGTGCTAGGCATGTACAGCTTAGTATTTGCTCACTTTACACTCTCCCTCCCTCATCTTGAACCAGAGCTTATACTTGTTTCAGGCAGGGGTGGATTCTCGTTTAAGGGATGCTCATACAGGTAGTCTTCTAGTTCCCACTGACTCCGGTGCTCGGTACTCGGCCCTCGGACGGCCTACTTGGCCATTGATCTTTCCGGCAAAACCACACCAGAGACTAAACGCAATAGCCACCCCTCTTGCGTGCCTTCATTCTACCAAAAGCTCTGAAAGCATGTTGTCCGAGACCTAGAACCAGCATCAAATCCAGGCGTTCCGGATCGGCACAACAGCCCGACACTGTACCACTCCCAACACCTTGTTCCCGCAACACCCACCCTCATCACAATGAGCTCCATCTTCATCAACAAGTCGGCCGCGGAAGCAACCGTCGATGGCCAGAGCCCTTCTGCGGCATCTGCAGTACTTGCATTCCACCAGAAACTGCCTCACTACGAGCAAACGCCACTGCACCCACTCCCGCAGGTGGCCAAGGAGTTGCAACTCGGCCATGTCTTCGTCAAAGACGAGTCCAATCGCTTTGGCCTGCCGTCTTTCAAGATCCTAGGCGCGTCATGGGCTGTATTCCGGGCCGTTGCGGAAAGACTGCATCTAGACCCAAGCGCATTCATGGAGGACAACCACGGAAGCGAGTTCTGGGCTCGTCTGGGGACCATGGCCAGGGCGGAGGGACTCAGTCTGGTGAGCTGCACGGAGGGTAACTGGGGCCGGGCCATCTCTCGCATGGCCAAGTATATTGGCATACCAGCCAAGATCTATGTCCCGAGCTTCATGCCCGAGACGACGCGGGCGCGTATCAGGTCTGAAGGTGCCGAGTTGTTGGTGGTGGATGGTAGCTATGACGACGGCGTTGCTGCTGCGCGAGCAGAGTCGGATGCAAATGAGCTCGCTATATTCGCCATGGATATGGGTTTGCAAGGATATCAGACATTCCCTGGTGTATGTTGCATTTTATTTCAAAATTTTGTGTCCGGCGTTCACCCCGCTAACACGCCTCGAGTGGGTTGTTGAAGGGTACAGCACGATGCTGAATGAGTCCGACGTGCAAGTCCCAGAAGCCACAGAGGGCAAGGCAGCCACTCATGCCGTCATCCCGGTGGGAGTTGGCTCGATAGCCCACGCGGTCACCAAACACTACAAGAAGCACCCTTTGGGCAGCCAATCTAGGGCCTCCGTCATGACAGTCGAGCCGACCACTGCAGCTTGCCTGAGGGCATCACTGGAAGCAGGCCAGATGACTACGGTTGAGACCGGAGACTCCATTATGTGCGGTATGAACTGTGGCACAGTATCATCCACAGCCTGGCCCACGCTCGCGTCCGGGGTTGATGCGGACGTCACTGTCACGGACAAGGAGGCGCATGCGGCTGTGACTGAACTGTCGACGATGGGCCTACAGCCAGGCCCGTGTGGTGCCGCCACTTTGTCAGCGCTGCGGAAGGCATGTCTTGAGGCTCGAGATGAGCTCGGATTCACACAGAACTCTACCGTCGTTCTGTTTTGCACGGAAGGCCAACGCGAGTACGAGATTCCTGTCTGATCCGGCGCTTGGTATCAATTTTCCAAAAGAAGTAGAATAAGGGGGTATCACTAATCTCCTTCCGCATCCCACGGACTAGTCACTAAATTTAGAAAGACATCACGAAAGAAAACACAAATCCAACACTCATCGCGAGCATCGTCGCCCAAGTAGACGACCGCGCAGTCCCCTCAGCCCCTGAGGCCGTAACAACACCTGACCCCGAAGGCGACGTGACCTGTGCCGTCCCATTCGAGCCCCCAGACGCCGTCTCCAGACCACCTGCATCAGCAGAGGGCACCTGAGTCGCCATGGCAGGCAGCGTCGGGCTTCCCGATGCAGTGAGCAGCCCCTCTTCCTCCCCGTCGCCGCCCGCCGTCTCGGTGACCATCGACATGGTCATGGTATACGTCATGTCGCCGATGGACTGGGCCACGCTCGTCGTCTGGGTCGGCCCCACCGTCGTCATCACGATCGGCCTGCTCGTCACCGTCACCTGCGACGCCGAGGCGGGAGGGGCGGCGGCGGTGGCGACCCACTTGGCTATCACGCACTGCTGCATGAGCTGGTTGTCGACGAGCTGGTTGTTCTGCTTGGACGGCGTGAGGCTGAGGATGTAGCTCGTGTCGAAGCTGCCGGCGCCCCAGCCCACGAGGCCCATGAAGACGTCTGAGTTTTGGTTGATGAAGCTGTTCTGCGAGCAGAAGCTTGTGAAGCACTATTTCGAGGTACATGATTAGTGGTTGGTTCTTCAAGTGACCCTGGATACCTGCAGTCGCAATGCAGCAGAACTGAGCAGAAACCCATGTGGGGAGACTGTAGAGCAAGGAAGCACTCACTGTGGAATCGCTCGACGCACCAGTCTCACTGACGATGCCCTTCCGGCCTGTCTGCCTCAAAAAGTCCGCAACCGCAGTAAACGCATCGATATTATCCGTCGTGCACGTCTCGTGCGTCCCCGAGTTGTCCTCATCCAGGTACTTGTGGATGTCCAACAGAAGGTTATCCGTCGTCCCATCCGGGTTCGTGATATTCATCAGCGCCGCAGTGCTCCCGCTCGAGACCAGAGTCGCCGCGCTGTCGAAATTCGTGCCAGGGAGCAGGATCATCTGGCTCGTCGCGCCGGCGCCCCTGATCGCCGCCACGACCTTCTGGCACGTCGCAGCCCACACGTTGATGTCCAGGTCGTGCGGCTCGTTCATGAGCTCGAAGACCATGCGGTCCTCGCCCGCGTACTTGGTCGCCAGCTGCGTCCACAGCGCGACGAACTGGTCGTCGGCCGGCCCGCCCTGCCCGATGATGCCGCCGTTCCAGCGCGCAAAGTTGTGGATGTCGACCATGCAGTGCGCCCCGGTGCTCAGGCACGCCTGCACGAGCTTGTCGTACTTGCCGAGGTTGGTGGAGTCGAGGTCGACGCCGAGCTGGTTGTTGGCGAGGAACTGCCACGAGACGGGCAGCCGGAACAGGTTCAGGGGCTTGTCCAGGGAGGCCCAGTGCTGCATCTGCCCCGGGCCGTCGCCACCCCCGCCGCTGCTGCCGAGGGGAAGCTGTGTCGACCCCGTCGGGCATGTGCCGTCTATCTGGCATCCGAAGTCGCCGCCTGCTATGGCGACTCCGAGGAACTGCACCTGTGCGGCCGCGGTAGCCACCAGGGTCACAGCGAGGAAAAATGTATATAAAAACATGGCGGTGGTTTGAAGCGAAAGACAGGAGAAAAAGAGTGTGTTGAAGAGAATGGTTACCGCATGGCAGGCCCTGGCGAGCGATGGGGAATACTAGTGCCGTGAAGCTTGTCCTGTGGTTGGCAGCCGAGTCGAGTCGATATATCAGAGACTTGTCGTCTGAAGTCCTGCAGGGCTCTGCTATTTGAATGTCATGCCAAGAGGCGGTGCCCTCCAACCTACAGCTCGCTCGCATTGACTCGTGCGACAGGGTCTGGGCCATCGTCTATCTTTGACCGTGGTTACTTACTCCAACGGCCTGTCTCCTGAGAGACTGCGACTGTGTCGTCCGAAGATTCCCAGCATTGTGGCGCAGGGTTTGTGTGCTTGTTAGCAAATCATCCCCTGGTTTCATAGCGATTGTGTTAGTGTCTATTGGTGATTTCTTCAGGGGTTGCTGTACATCAGACGTCGCGAGTTTCAGCACTTCAGACGGAAACCAGGGAATAGCCGCGATGCCATACAAGTTCATGCTGCGTGCACAGGCGCAGGGGACAGCCATCTTGGCGGCGGCAGCTCCGGGTTCGTCGAGAGAGTGTAAGTCCGACCGGTGTGGCTCCTGGCATAAGCCGAAGAATAGTAAACCGTCTTTGATGTCACATACTCCTCTTCACAATTTATACTGCACTCCACTTCACTTGTCGAAATTCATCGGGAGTACTCTATGTGCTACGGCACAGCAACAGTGACCCTTGTTTACGCTCTGCCGCTCTGCATAATTACCACAACCGGATTGGCCTGTCACTGATCTTGCCAGCGAGCCACCCAAGCCCAACTATCCCCTGGCGAACCATACCCAAGTGGTCGCTTCATATGGCGACAACCACCTAGCCTCCGAGCCCACCGGGTCTGTTCTTATTAGGGCTACACTGACAGTCCCAGCGACCCAGAGCAATGATGCCCAACTCCGGGCAGTACTTGTATGCCTTGTCCTGATTTGCCTGGCCCTCGGCGCCCCTGAAAAGCCCATCTGACGAGAAGGGGTGGAATCCAAGCGGCATCTCGGTGTCATTCGGCGAGTATTCAATGACCACCCCGAACCTGATTGCCTCTATTCCAACCGGCATTTTTGTCCCAGGCAATTTCCACATCGACGTCGAGAAATAGTGGTCCTCCGCCGCGGGGTTGCCGTCCGCGACGAAATCCTCAAAAGAGCGTGTATGCAGCATCTGGACCAAGTGCGCCACCTTGCGCAGGGAGAAGCCGCCGTTGACCCCGTGCGGCGCCGTGTTGCCATAAGAGGAGCCGCCGATGAACGACCAGTCCTCGTCAACGAAGTCGTTGAGCGTCAGGCTCGAGGCTGAGCAGATCATGCTGTCGTCCTGGAATAGAAACAACCACTGTGCGGGCCAGATCCACTCTTCGTAAAACCACGGCGTCGTCAGAAAGCGGTTGACGGTTTCGTAGCTGTTGATGTCCTTCACGACGTCGTAGGGGATCAAGTCTATGAACAGCTTTTTCCGCGCGATGTAAAGTCGTATCGTCGGGTTCGATTGCATCAAGGCCAGGGACTCTGCGGATCCCATGAAGCGGAATGACCATTCGGGGGGCACAACCGATATGAAGTGTATGAGGAGGGGCACAAGGTACGGCAGCGGCCTGTTCTCCATCAACAATGCCACGCGCGTGCGGTCGAGTACGCCGTGCGTTGTCTCCACAGCTGTGAGGTTGGCCCTTTTGTTCGTCATCTCGAGAGCGATCTGCTCGTGCCAAGACGTGTTGAGTCTAGGCACACGGTCGGATGGCTTCGTTTCCGCTGACGAGGGCAGATACATCCAATCTGGAACAGTGATGTTGAGCAAAGGATGCCCGCTACTTGTTGACCAGTGGCGGATGAGAAGCGCAAGGAAGACAAAACAACACAACACCGCAAAGCGGTGGCTCTTTGAACTGGTATTGCACCTCCACATAGTTCAAATATGCAGAAAGCCAGATGAACTCGTGTCCTTGCGGCTGTGAAGCGAACGGCCGGAGAACAATGGAGACTCCGAGTGGATTTTCGAAGTGAGTTGTACGTATGCACTTGTTGAGAAGTCTTTTAAGCCTGATGCCAGTGCGGGTCTCGGGCTTATCACGCATTTCAAGACAAATCCTTAAACTGGGAAAAGACTGGTAACACTTTTAGGGAGAGCGGTAACTCAGACTACTTGTCCGATCCCAAATTACCGTGCATTTCTGTGGAGAAAAGGGGCGTTTCAGAAGGTCTGGGCGCCCAAAGCATAATAAACACCCGAGGGTCCCGAGGGCTCTGGGCACTCGAATAAGCTCAATCAACACTCTTTTTGCTCTTTTTCTCCTCAATTTCAGACAGCTTGCTCCCCTCGCCCCATTGAGCTGAATTCTCAACGGCCTGTAATGAGATATCAATGTCCGTGACTGGCATAGCAATACCCTTCACAGGTTTTACTTCGCAAGCCTGGCTCTGGTGAAGTAAATACAACTATTCACCACCTCCACTTATTAGTTATTACAAACCAGTTTATTAAATATTTGTAGTTATAAAGGTTATTGAATATAAGCAGAGTGGTTAAAGATATATATTATATAAACTATTAGAATAGCACTAAGGCTAATTGCATAAGGGCAGCTTAGCAAAGGAGGCTAACTAAGCTAGCCCATATAAATTAAAAGGGACTATCATATAGCAGCCCCTTACATTTCATAATTTTAAACAAAACAATAAATATAAACTAAACTAACCTATATATATATATAAATACTATATAATAAAGACTATTTAATATTAATTAATAATAACTTAATGCGATTATAAATTAATAAGAATAATAAGATGAATATTAATATAATTATAATTATAGCTATTAAATACTTATAAAATATAAAGGTAATTAAAATCATATACTTATATTAAGAGCTTAGGAATTACCTTAACTCCCTTACTTATTAAAAGAAAAGAGATTAACCTAAAAAATAAAACCTTTCTATTATATAAATCAAGACTATTATATTAAACACTTATAAAATATATTCATAATTAAAATATTATATAATTAAGAAGAAATAATATATATTATTATATAATAACGAAGATATTATATAGATAAGATAATAAAAATTATATATAATATCTACCTTTAATATATTAGAATCAGCTACCTTAAGTATAATAGTAAGTTTAAGCAACTAAATAATAACTTAAGTGATATATAAAGAGATAAGCTTTAAGAATATAATCTTATTAAATATATAATAAAATATAATAGATTTATATTTCTAAAATTAAGATATTAATTTAAAAAACTTATATTAGGAAAAGTAATAGATTAATGCTTTATAAATTCATAATGAATTCACAGGAAATAACTATATAAGTAAATACATAATGAATACACTATAAATTCATATAAAGTTATAAGTTTCTAGTAAATTCATAGTAAATTCATAATATATTCTTATATTCATAATTAATTCACTATAAATATCTAAATATACTATAAATTAACAGGCTATATATTATAAATAACTCTTATAATATATTAATTACCCCTCCCTTTAAAAGAAATATCTATTTCTAGGTAGATATTAAAGTTATAATAATAAAGATTATTTATTATAAGTAATAATAATAGCTATAAACTAAAAGTTCAACTTCTTACTACTAATACTAGTAGTAATAATAGTAATAATAGTAATAACTATAAATTAGAAATTAAATTATTAGTTATAATAATAGTAATAATAATAATAATAGCTATAAATTAAAAGTTAAACTTTATACCTAATAGTACTAATAATAATAATAATAATAGCTATGAATTAAAAGTTAAGCTCTTAATAATATAAATTAAAAGTTTAACTCTTAATAATAATATTAATAATAATAACCTAACTTAAAAGCTTAACTTCTAGTTATAATAATAGTAATTAAGATAAGTATATAATTATTATTAAGTAATATACTTAATATAATATATTATATATTTATTATAACTATAATTTAAATTAATTATACTACTTATTAAAAACTTATTAATATAATTAATTATCTTTAACTATTATTTTAAATAAATATTAAATAAATAAATAAAAGATTACCTTAAATATTATAATATAATAATAAGAGGATATATTATAATAATAAATAAATATAAAAAGTTTATAAAGCTATAATAAGTTAAATATAAAGTGGTAATAATAGTGAAATAAAGATAATAATGATTATAATAAGTTAAATATAAAATGGAAATAATAATAAAAGTGAATTAAATATAAATTAATATAACCTTAAGCTTATTTATATTAAACTTTATTATTTAAGATATTACTTTAAAACTTAGTAATAATCTTATTAATAATAGCGGTTATTAATTAATTAACCTTTATTTACTTAAGGGTATAGTATTTAATAAAGCTATACTCTATAATATAATTAATTAAGCTAGTGATATAATAATAAAAAATATCAGCATAATTATAAATGATATTAAACCTATATTTAATCTATTATATTTAAATAATCGCAGGCTTATTTATAATGCTAATATTATTATATACTTTAATAATTAAGTTAAAGTTAAGGTTTATTTATATTATAATAATAAGGATAAAGCTAATAAATAAAATAAAAGATAAATATTCTTTATTAAATACTTAAATAATATTAATAGCTTAAATAATACTATTAATATAAATAATAAGTATAAATATATAAAGGGTATTAATCACCTTAAGGTAAAAGATAAAAATATATATATTCTGGATAAAGATAATAATATTAAGGATAATCGCCTTATTATATTATTAAGAGTATTAAAGAATATTATAATTAATATATTTTATAATCTTTATATTAATAAATTAACTAAAGAAGTTAATAGTTTCCTTATAATAATTATATTCTTTAATAATAATAGTAATTAAAATAAGATCAGCCTTATTAAAGATAATAGATATAAGGGCTTTTTTAAATAAAGATATAAATAAGTTCTTAAGCTTAAACTTTAATATATCTTTATAGATATATTTATCTTCTGTATTAATAAAGTTAATAATAGCCTTTTGCTTATAATTAGCTAAAGTAAGCTATAAGCGTTTTAATACCTAAGATAGAATTTCTTATTAAGAAAAGGAATTAATTATATTATTTACCTTTTTAATAAGATTAATTATAACCTATTTATACTTCTTTATATTAATAACCTAAGTATTAAGGATAATATTAATATTATTAAATAAGAATATAAGGGCAGTTATAAAAAATTAAACGTTATTAACTTCCTTATTAATTAAAAAGATTTAATTCTTTATATTAATTATAAATTATTTATATTAATTATAAATTATTTATATTAATTATAAAGCTAAGAACCTATATTATTAATAATATAATAATAAAAGTAATATTTTAAAGTATCTTATAAATATATATTAAATAGCAAACTATATAAATATAAGCTTAATAGGTTATTATTTATAAAGACTTTATATATATATTCTTATAAATCATTTATAATTAACTTAAAGTCTTTAAGCCGCTACTTTCCTTATTAAATATCTTTATTTAAAATCCAGCCTTAATATAATAAGCTATCATAATTAACCTATATTAAGATAGAGAATATTGTAAAATAAATATAAGCTTTTAATTATAAAATAAGTATACTTATAGGATATAATAATAAAATATCATATAATATATAAACATTATATTTAACCTCTTATATAAATAAGCCATTATAACCCTTATTATAAAAAGCTTAATGGAAAGTAATATAATTACCATTTTATTAAATAAGGAGGGAATTATATTAAATAGAAATAATATATATATAATTAATAATAGCTATCTCTCCTTTATAAAGATATATAGCCTAGCGATATCTATTAAGTAAAAGCTTTCCTATCTTATATAAATCTATAACCTAATAATAATACTTAATAATCTTACTTTATTATAAAAAGGTATAGTTTAAATCTTAACTTATAAGGTATAATATAATATAAAAGTTAGGTATTCTTAATAAACTTATTTAAAATATCTATCATTAATATATAAATAATTATATATAACAAAGCAATATAATAAATAATATATATATAATTTAAAAGTAAATAGCTATTTTAATCAAATATTAAAGGGATAGGTAATAATTAATAAGGGAGCAGATTAATATAAATAAGGATAGCTTTAATTATAAAATAAGTAAATATAAATAATAATAATAATAATATTTAATATAATTAAGTAAATATAGTAAATATATAATAAATAATAATAAGTAGTATAATTATATATATTAATAATATAATTAAGTATAATATATAATATATTTATTATAAATTTATATATTTTAATATTTACTTATTTACTTAATTATATAATATCGCCAGCCTTTAAATCTGCAGCTATAATAATATACTTATACCCTATTCATTATATATAATACTATTTTTAACTCCCTTAGGCCATCTCCTTTTTTAAGGAAGATTAAATAATTCACTTAATTTAAATAAATAAGGTTCCTTATCTTCCTTTAAGAATAAGCTATAATATAATACCTTTATCTTTATATACCTTATTTTAAAATCCTTTATTAGCTAATCTACTTTTAAATATTCTTTAAATATTTATATATTATAATGGTTAAGATAGCCTACCTATTTAATTAAATATTTAATAATTACCTTTCCTTAACCTTATTAATAATCCCTTCTTTAAATCATATAGCTAACTTTATAATACTTAAATGCTTTCAAGCCTTTTATATTATCTTTAACTTTAACTTTACCTTTTATTTCTTAATTATAATTATATAAATTAAAGAGCGGCTCCTTCATTAATATTAACTGCGCTATTAATATTATTAAATATTAATTTATATTAAATAATAACTTTAATTAATATATTAACTTATTAACTTTATTTTTAATAAGGAATAAATTAATTTATTGTTCTAAGAACTTATAAGGCGGTTTACTTAGGAGATTATAGTTATAATTAAGGTTTAAATATACTTAATTGCCTAGATTTAAATATATTTAGCGGTAATTCTTATTATAATATTACTTAATGAATATCTAAGCCTTAGCGATAAAAAGTTAAGCTTCCTCTTAATATATATAATGAAGTTCCGCAGTAATAATATTTATAATTATTATTAACCCTATTAAATTAAAGTTATATAATATTTAATTAATTAAATACTTAATAACTTTATTATAAGCATTTCTTAAATTAAATTAAAAAGCTAATATAATATCTATTTATTTATAAGTTAAGTTTATAGCTATTTATATATAAATAATGATTTTAATTATATAATTCTTTATTTTAAATTAACTATCTATTTATAAATATTATATTATAAAGAAAAGGAATTTAATATTAAGGGATTCCTATAAGCTTTATTAAAATTTAAATAAAAACTTACAATCCTAGTTTAATATAATACACTTAGGAATACCTTAATTCACTAAATAAAGGATCCTAAATATAATTCTAGCCCAATCCTTAGCTATATAAATAATATTTCTTAAGATAATAAGCTTAGCTTTAAAAAACTTATTAATGATTATTAAGAATGCATTAAAGAAAGGTATTATATTTAATTCTTATATTATTTATACCGCAGGTATATCTAATAAGCTTATTATAAAGTTTATAATAATAATATAAAAAGCTTATATTAATAATAAAATTAATTAAAGCTTTTTAAGCGGTTATTAATTATTATTTTAATTCTCTTAATAAACTTAATAATTTTAAATATATTTATAAACTTACTTATAATATTTATTTATAATATATTATAAGATTAGGTCCTAATAAACTTTAATCTCCTTAAAATAATATTTTAAATTATAAATTTTAATAATTAAAGTAATAATAGCTTTATATAATATATATAATTATCTTTTACCGCTATATTCTTTAAAATAAAGCAATTTATCTTTATTTATCTTAAAGGGTAAGTTTGCTTTAAAGTTTAAGTTTTTTAACTAATTAATTATACTTAACCACTTCTTATATATTAAGTAACCTTTTAATATAATCTTATGAAAATCTTTATCTATTTTCACCTTGATTATTAGATAGAGGATATAGTTATAAAGCTTAGCTAATATTCCTTTATCTTCTATTAATTCTTAATATATTAAGAATCGTGATAATATATTAGTAATAATATTTATATTCCTTAAAATATAATGGATATTTAATTAATATTAACTAAAGAATTCTAAGGTTAATACTAGCCTTAAGTTTATCTTTATTTTATTTATAATTTCTATAGATATTTAATTTATAATACTAATAATAATTAAATAATTAATAAGGATATTCACTAGTTAAATACAGCTAAAACTAATAATTATCCAGAATTTCCTCACTAATTATATTAAGCAAGTTACTTTAAACTTTATTAATTAATATTTCCTTTCTATAATATTAATTATTTTATTAAGGTAAGCAATTAATTATATTTAAAATCATAGAATTAATAATTTATCATCCTATTTTTACTTATTAATTAATTAAAATATTATTTTAAAGAATCCAACCTTTTTTAATGCATTAAGTTAAATAAATAATGCTTAATAAGGGTTATAATGAAATAAAGTATTCTCCTTAATTAAAGCTATCTTTAAATTTATAAATACTTAAAGTTCTTTAATAATTAAATTAAAGTTAGCTTATTTAATATATTGCTTTTAAGCATTACCTTAAGGCAGCTTACCTTCTACTTATATAATAAATAATATTTCAGTTTTCCGTTATTATAATGGATTAATCCTTTAACTATATTAAGGGATAAGGTATTATAAGTATCTTATAAAGCTTATAAACTTTTTAAGCTATTAGAAAATAATAGGGAATTAAAGTTTATAAAGGGTTTTTACTTAATTTATAATATTATAAAGCTTAAGATTATTAACCTTAAATCCTAAAAGATTTATAAATAAATATTTAAAGAATAACTTTTTAAAGGAAAGTAAGATATTTTAATTAATAAATAACTTAAAGATAATATATAAGTATTAAAAGTAATTAATAGCTATATTTAAAAAGATAATTATATTATTTATAAATATAGCTATAAAGGATTATAATAATTATAATAGATAATCTATATAGCGTTATATATAAATAGAGGAGTTCTTAAAGTTTATAATTACTACTTTAAATCATTCTTATTTATAATGATTAATTATTATAAATCAATCTTAATAAAGCAGATATATTAAGAATTAATAAAAGAATAGGCTAGCATTAATTATAAATAAGTACTTTTTACTTTAAATCTTTTATATCACTTTAAATTATAATAATAATAAATATATATTAAGTATAATGACTTTATTTAAGGCTTATAAGTTTATAATTATACAGCCCTTCCTTTATTTATTAATAACGCGCTATATTATAAATATCGAGAACTTAAATAATATAGACTTATATATCTATTTAGCTTTACCCTTTTTATAAAGGTTAATCATTATATTATTAATAACCTTATAATCCTCTTTATTAAAATAATATAGTTATTTCTTAATCTTTTAATTATATTAGCCTTTAATTAAAAGGATCTTTATTTAATATACCTTTAATAAATTTATTAATTTAATATTTTTAAAAATCCCTTTATATTCCTTTATTAAGGCACTAGCTTTAAAAATAAATTATAAGGAGTTGTAATATATATAGACTTTATTATTAAGTTAAGCCTTAGATAAATCTTTAATTCTGCCAATACTTAGCTTATTATTAAGGTATAAGTATTTTTATAGCTTTAATTCCTTTAAATTAAGCGGTTTATTTAAGTTAAGGTTATATAAGCTAAAGGAGTAAGTTATATTAATATTAAGTTGCAGTTAATTTATAATATTAAAAAGTATAATTAGGTTAAAAGATATAGATAAGTTTATAGTTTATAATTATTCTTTATTTAAATATATGGTTTATAAAGCATTTATCTTAAATTTTTAATTATAAAAGTGTATATATTTAAAAGTATATAATATTAAAGTGCTTATTATAATATTATATTTAATATATAAAGGATATAAAGATTAATTAATAGTTATAATGTTAATACTTTAATAACCCATTAAGTAATTAACTTAGCTTTTCTATTTAGGCTAAAATAAGAAAGCGATATTTTTTCTTATAAAGGAGATATAATAAGCAATAAATAGTAGGATATTAATAAAACTATAATATTTATTATAGCTTTCGCTATATAGGTATATTTTAAGACTTTTAAAAAGATAGTGGTATTAATAATAGCTCCCTTAAAGTAATTAAATAAGATTTTATCAGTTGAATTTAATATATTTATTCTATAAGGTATTATAAATTCTTATTTAATTAATAGCCTTATATAAAAGTTATTTATAACTCAGGCTTTAATTCTAGCAATAATTATTATAGGGTAGCTATTAATAATAGCTTAATGATATATATTAAATTCAGCCTATCCCTTTACCATAATCCTATTTATACCTTTAATACTTATAATAGCCTTTTAATTAATATTAATATTTAAAATAAGCTTAAGGATAGATAATAATAATATATATTATAAGGCTTTAATATTATAATATATAATAAAAGTTATCTTATCCTAGGATTTTTTAATTTATATATAAATATAAGTATATCCGCAGCTCTTAATTAATAAAATCTAAGGTGATTTATTTACTTAAAGGAGTGGCTTAACTTATGGAAAGCGCTTTGGATATAGCTTATTAAATATTATATTATAATAATTTATATATTAGCAATATACCTTATCCTTTTAAAAGTTAATATAATAATTATAATAAGTAAATTTAGGTATATAATATATATATTAATTTATATATATTTTAATATTTAAAGTTATAAATGGTTTCCTTAAGAGGTTTAAAATAAATAAATATATATCTTTTATAAAATGGTATCCTTTTTTAATACCTTTTAATAGCTTATTATCTAATGGCTTAATTAATTCTTTATATTCTTTTATATTTTTAAAAGGCTAATTAATCTCCTTTTATACTTTAAGTTTTTTATTAATAAGGTAATACCCTTCCTATTTTAATTTAATCTCTTAAGATATATTATATTAAAAGCTTTTATTATTAATATTAAAGGCTTATATAATATAATTTATAATATTACCTTAATTATCTTACTTATTAAAGCATTTATTTAATTAAGGTATTAGATTTAGATATAAGCGCTGGGGCTTTTTTATTATTTTAGTGAAATTAAATATATTAATTAAAAGTTTTAATAAAGGGTAAGTTAAAGTATTATATTTTTATATAGCTTTTTACGCTTCTTATAGCTTTTATTTTTACTCTTAACTTATATATTAATATACTTTATCTAATATATATATTCTAGGTTTATTTATAAGTAATAAAAGTTATGTAATAATTGATTTTATTATTATCTTATATAGGTTAAAGGGGATATGAATATTAATTAGCGATATAGTTTATAAATCTATTGGTTTATAAGCTATTATTTATAAAGTTAACTTAAGTTTAGGTGGTTAAGGTTAGAGTTTTATATAATCCTTCTCTCTTAAATATTAAATCTCTTATTTATTTTATAAGTAAGTTTTTAATTTATATAAATTATAGCTTATTAATAATTAATTAAAATATAAAATAATTAAGGCTTTATTAATATTATCTTATATATTTTAAGCTATAAATATTGCTAGTTATTTAGTTAAAAGCGTGAATTTATAAACTCGTTAGATATATTCTTAAATATTTTAATTATTATATATATTAACTTAGTTATAATGCTGTTGGTTTAATAATATCTCCGTTATATCTCTTAATATATTAAAGTTATTTAAAAAGTATTTCTTTTATTAAGATTATTTATTATAATTTATAGTTAAAGATAATTGCTTATAACTTATTAGTATAATTTAAAATTATAGATAAGTAATACCTAAGAGGCTTATAAGTAGATTCTAATATAGCTAATACTTATAGCTGGAAATTCTAATAATATAAAGCTTATATCTATTAATAAAGCCTTATAGATCCTTTTATATTACTATTTTCTTATTAATTTAAAATATATAAATAAACTTAATATAATTATTTTAATTTTTATATAATTTAAATTATTTAATAATAATATCTTTTTAATTTTAATCTTATTAAAAGGTTAATAATTTAATTAAGCTTTTATTATTATTAAGGGGTTTTAATAATATTAAGGGCCCTTAATTATATATAATTAATCCTTAACTCCAGTTATCCTAATTAAGATTATATATATAATTATTATTAATATTATATTAACTTTAATAACTAATATAACTTTAATTCTTAATATAAGCGGCGGATATTATATAAAGAGGTTCTTTATATAATTAAGGTGCTCTTTAGCCTTATCTACTCTATATAGATAAATTAAGGTAGGGGTGATAAGGAGTCTTTTTTTAATAATTATTATATTTAGCTGCTAAGGAGTATATTTACTTAGCTTTAAAAGCTCTTAAAAGTAAAATATATATAATAACTTATTAATCTAAAAGTAAACTACTAAGATAATCTATAATATATTTAAATTAAAGGAAATTTTTTATTAATTTATAAGGATTATTAAAAGAAAAATACCTTTATATTTAACTTTCTTAATATAAGATTTAAATATTAATATTTATAGCTAGGTTTAATAAATCTAAAATAGGGTAAATTAAGTAGAGAGTTTTAAGTTTAATGGTTGATTCTTATAAAGATTAAGGGTTTAAGATAATCCCCCTCTCTTTATATACCTTAAAGCTCTTACCTTATTAAGGAATATTAAATATTATAACTTAAGGGTTTTATAAATTATATATAAGGGGGCTAAATTTAATATTACCTTAAAGATTAAAATACTATTTAATAATAATTTCATAATTAATAACCATTAAAGCCGCATTAATTTCTTATTAAAATTCTTAATACTTAGATAATAACTATAAAGGTTATAACTTATTAAGTGTAGCATTTTAAATAAATAGGTCGTTATTAATAATAAGTTAATAATATTAATAATAATAACTATATATTTTTATAAATAAATAATTCTTTACTTTTTAACTTTATAATAAGGATTTAAATTTAATAATTAATTCTCTATTTTATTATTAATTAGCTGGTATAAAGATATTCTTCTTAAATTATATTTAATTTAATACCGCTTCTAGCTATTAATATAAATCTCTTAATAGATTATATATAATATTATATCACTTATAAAGGGTTTACTAATTAATAAAGTTAATAATTAGTTATAATAAATCGCGATCTTCCTTAAAGATTTAATTAATAAAGTTTAAAGGGTATTGCTTAAGCGCAGCTTAAAGATAAAAAAGTCCTTATACTTAATAAATAGGTTGAAAATTAATGGGTTTTAACAGAAAAGATAATAGAAACCATAAATCCAAAGTATATCATATCCTAAGTATATTTAAATATTAATATCTAAATATTTTATAAAGTTAAATGGCAGCGTTAATTTAATAAATTATAAAAATATAGGTATTTTGTATCTAAAGTATATTTAAATATTAATATCTAAATATTTTATAAAGTTAAATGGCAGCGTTAATTTAATAAATTATAAAAATATAGGTATTTTGTATCTAAAGCTATATAATAAGGCGGTATTAACTTATTAATAATAAGCCTAATCCTTAATCTAAGGTAAAGTAATAAAATATGTGTAGCTAAGGTATATAATTATAGCTATTATATATTAAGAAAAGTAATAAATTAATACCCTGTGAATTTATAATAAATTTATAAGAAATAATTATATAAATAAATATATAGTAAATATATTATGAATTTATATGAAGTTATAAGTTTTTAGTAAATTCACGGTGAATTTATAGTATATTTTTATATTTATGGTAAATTCACTATAAATATCTAAATATACCGTGAATTAACAGGCTATACATTATAAATAGCTCTCATAATGTGCATTAACTTATTATTTAAAACTTTCTAAATTAATATATCGTTTATCCTTTAAAGTTATAAATCCTTATAAATATAATTAACTTAGATTTAAATTAAAATAGCATATTAAATTCCTTGATTTATAACTTTAAAGGATAAACGATATATTAATTTAATTAAATGAATTATATATTTAAATAAATATTTTTAAATATAATTAAGAAAAAAAGAATTTCTTAAATAAAAGGTCCTTTTATATTTTAAATTATATAAATTATTAATATTAAAAAAGTATTGGAAAATTAACTACCTTAAATATAAATACCTTATATATAATAATTAATTAAACTATTTTAACTACCCTTAAAGATATTATTATTTAAAGTATTATAAAATATATAAGCACTTATTATTAAAATATAAACTATATAATAAATACCTTTAAGAATAAAATATATATAAAAGGTAAATAATTTTTTATAATAATATAAAATAGTATTTATAATATATTTAATTTATATAAATAATATATTATATAATCTACCTTTAACTTAAGTTATTTATAATAAATTAATAAAGCCTTAATAAATATCCACTTTTTAAAAAAGATAAAGAAAAAATAAGAATTATATTAATAAGCTATATAACTTATTATATAATAAGATATAAATCTTTATTAATTATTATAAATAATTATAAATTATAAAAGATTAATATTATATAATCTTTTTAAATATATTATTTAATTATATAAAGGATTTTTATATATATTATATTAAATTAAATAAAAGGTAAGATAAAATATATAACCTATTAAATATATATTTTAATATAATAATAAACCATAGTTAATATTAAGTAAATTAAATAACTTTATCTTTTATATAAATAAAGAAAGAAAACTTAAATAAGATTCTATTAAAAGTTTTAAAAACCCTCTTAAATAAGCTTTAGCTTATATAATAAGCCCTTAAAGAGGGATATTAAGGTGAAATCGCATTATATATAATAATAATTAAAGCTTATTATATAATATTAAAATTAAAGCTAGCAATAATTAATTAAAGACCTATATATAAAGCATTATTTATTAACTTATATATAACATTATAAATCGCTATAAAGAAGAATTTAATTTAGTAATTTATATTATATAAAGAATCTAGAATTAATTTTATTAATAAGCGATATAACTTAAATTTTAAAAATTACCAAAAGATATTATATAATTATTAATCTATATTAATAACTTCTTTTTATTTAATAACTTCCTGTTATATAAAACCTACCTAAGGCTAATTCTTAAAGCAACCCTTTAAGCCATATTATATAATAATCCAATTGAAAAATATTTTATATATAAAAAAGAAGGGTGTTAATTAACTAATTATATAAATAAGGAAAGGATAGATATATAAAAATAATACCTTTAGGTATATAAAAACTTTAATTAAGAACTTATTTATAAAGAAAGGAGCTTTATTATTTATTTAATTAAATATAAAGGAGAAAGCCTATTATAAAAAATAAAAGAATTAATCTTTAACTTATAAAATATAAAAAATAAAGAGATCTTATAATAAAATTTAATAGATTTTACTTTTAATTATTATATAATAAAAAAAGATATTTATATTATCTTTAAAATAATAAAAGTAAGTTAATTTATATTATATAATTTATATAATATAAAATATTAAAGTAAGCTTTAAAATATAAAAGCTATTAAATACTTAATAATAAGGATATTTTAAATATTAACTTATATATAAAAAAACCTTAATATAAAGATTAAATAAGATATAAATATAATAAAAGTTAAGTTTAGGAATAATAATATTATCTTAATAATTAATATAATTAATATTATAAACCAATTAAAAAATATCATATATTATATCTTAAATATATTAACCCTATTCCTATTTTTATTATATAATATAAATAAGCTAAGAATATATTTTAATAACCTTTTAAATATTATTATATAAAGAAATATTATAATTTTAATAATAAAAAAATAAAGATATTTATTTTTTAATATAAGTTATATAAAAGCTAAAATATTCTTAATAAAATTATAATTAAAAAAGCTTTATAAATATTTTTAATATTTTTATATAAATAAATTATATAAGTTTTTTAAAAATATAAGGTATAATAATATTAAAAAAATAATCCTTAAAAAGATTTAAAAATTTTATTACATTTATTAATTATATAATTTATTATTTAAAAGATTTAAGTTTTTAATTAAAGATAATAATTATTTTAATTATAAGGTAATAATTAATATTATATAATTAAATAAAAAGAATACCCTTTATATAATTAATTTAAATATAAGCTTTTAAATAATTATTCTTTTAAATTTATTATTTATATAAAATATTTAAAATACCTTATATAAATATTAAATTTATATATATATT